>CM047810.1:86721735-88032914 GCA_026214975.1 Gentiana macrophylla
TATGTGGTCTGTGTCTTGAAGTTGTTGTCCGGAATCGCCTTCCTTCCATTCAAGATATTCGCAATTCGGTCATCTATATCGTTTCTGAGACAATTGTACAGCCTTCTTCAGAGATTCCTCATCTTCTCCAGTTGTTTTCTTCATTTGGATCTTGTTCATCCTCACTGGCATTTTCTTCTACTTGTCTTGTGTGCTTCCTCATTGTCGTAATCCTCTTTTGCTTCTTCTTCATCATCGATTAATTTTCCAAAGTCTGTCTTTTCTGACTTACTTTGACCTTTGTTTCTTTCTTTGACTTGTGGTGTTGTGTGAGGATTTCTTCCTCTTTCCTTCTCCTGCCTTCTTTTGTGGTTTGACATAAGTAAACATGACTTTGGATTCATGCAAATTGATGTGGAGTTGTACAGAGGGGACTTTGAGACATTGCAATGAGATAGTGCACCTGTATCCCATATGACTTTTTCACCTGAATTGTCCTTTCATTGTCTTTCCCTCTTTTATCCCTTTTTCGTCTGCTTTTACTTCACCTTGGATTTGCTCTTTAATTCTCAAAAAGAAGTATTTTGCCCAATTAAATCGTAGCTTGTTATAGATGACTCCCATTAACCGCATTCTAATTTCTGTCATGGCATGATTTGCTCCCAACTTTCCTTAAATGGTTTTGCCAATTAGGGCACTAAACTCATTAAATGGCTGCTTCAACTCAGATCTGAGACAATTTACTTTTGTGGATCCTGGGTTTGCCGTTTTGGCAATGATTGCCCAGAATTCATCTAAGTCCTGTGGTATCAATGTCACTTTTGCTTGACCCTTATTTGAAAGTTTGAGATGTTTTCGGATTACCTTTGTCAGTAATCACCACGCCTTTGCCATTTATGGATGCAACAATCTTGTCTTCTTCGAACTTGTCACCTTCTTCATGAGGAGCCCAGAACGTATTGTGCGATTTCGGAAGGAAATCGACTTTCATAACACACTTCCGCTTATTGGAGGATTGAGGAAGGTGGATAATTTTAGTTTTTCGCGACTGCTTTGCCAACCTTTTAGCATGCTCATCATTTCCACACGCTTTGGTAGTGTTCGCTTGGAAGAATGATCCAGATGTGGCAATCGATTTTTCGTACCCGGCTTGAGTGATTGAGGAAGATGATGCCATTTTTGAGAGGAGAGGAGTTTTGAAAATGAACTTGAGTTTGCAATAGAGATAAACAAGAGTAGGGTTGTAATTTGCAAGAGAGCGTAAGGATCTCTGAAAATCTCTATGTCTTGTTTATATAGTGTGATTTGGGTAGTGTGAACGTGGTTTGAATATGGAAGGATTTAGTGACATAATGGCGTGATTTTGTGTATGAAAAACGCGATATTCGAGCGTAGAGGGGGAGTGGTTTGAGGCAAGTAATAATAGAGCCCGGAATCGAGGAGTTTATAATTCAAAAAATAATATAATTACCTCCATGATCATAACGTGATCGCCACGTGTGTACTGAATAATCCTCCATAATTTCCTTATTCTCCACGTGTATTTAGAATTGATTTTGTTCACACTTTGAATTTGTCCAAGTCTTTATTTCGGTGAAGTGCCTTCGCTGGTCACTTAACCGGTCCAATGAGTTCTTCATCGAAGCCGCTTCATTGAACTGCTCTAACAATCGCTTAAGTTACCTCTGCTGGATACGATGCCTTACCTCTACATCTCCTCGTAACGGCAAAGGTTGTACCGATTGATGAAGTCACTTAGCCGATTACTCCGCTTAGCCGCTCGTTGATATTTAGTCAATTTCAATCATCCCTAACTCGGTTCTCAACAAACTAAATCTTTCATAACCGAGTGGTTTAGTGAAGATGTCACCAATTGGTCTTGATGGATATGTATTTTATGATGACATTTCCTTTTCAACATGGTCTCTCGATAAAATGATGTCTCACATCAATGTGCTTTGTTCTTGAATGCAATCATCGATTTTCTGTAATAGATATTGCACTTGTGTTGTCACACATGATTGGGATTGTTTTCTCTTCGACTCCATAGTCCCTTAGTTTGTTGTCTTATCCACGATGATTTGTGCACAACACTACATCTTTGCTATATATATTGTGCTTGACCGTTGATGTAGATATAGAGTTTTGCTTTTTCTTGAACCATGAGACTAGTCTGGTTCCTAGCATTTGGCATGTTCCAGAGGTGCTTTTTCTATCTATTTTGCATCCAAAGATAGTCGAGTCCGAATATGATATCGGTGTAAATCCTCCATCTTTTGGGTACCAAATGCCAACATTGATGGTGTGTTTCAAGTATTTGATTATCCTTTTAGCTGATAGAAGATGTGATTCTTTTGGTTGAGCTTGAAATCTAGCACACACTCCTACTGCAAATGCAATATCGGGTCTGCTTGCAGTTAAGTATAATATTGATCCAATAATTCCTCTATACATTTTCTGATCAACATCTTTTCCTCCTTAATCTTTTCCAAGTATGACTCGCACACATTGGTGTGTCTCATTGTGCCACTTGTGTCCATCCCATACTTGTGTATCAAATCTCTTGTATATTTTGCTTGACTAATGAAAATGCCATCCTTCATTTGCTTTACTTGAAGGCCAAGGAAGTAGTTTAATTCTCCCATCATGCTCATCTGAAATTTGCTCTTCATTAGGTTTGCAAATTTCTCACACAACTTTTCATCTTCGGATCCAAAGATTATGTCATCAACATAGATTTGCACTAGCAATGTGCTTGCCCCTTCCTCTAGTTTAAATAGAGTCTTGTCTATAGTTCCTTTGTTGAATCCATTCTTGATCGAAATTGTGTGATGAGTGTTTCATACCAGTGCTCTAGGTGCTGTTTGAGGCCATAGAGGGCCTTCTTGAGTTTGTATACTTTGTCTTCTTTTCCTTTGATTTGAAATCCAGGAGGTTGTTCTACATAAACTTCTTCTTCCAAAAGTCCGTTTAAGAATGCACTTTTGACATCCATTTGATAGACTTTGAAGTCTTTGTGTGCAGCAAATGCTAGAAAAAGTCTTATTGCTTCCAATCTTGCTACTGGAGCAAAGGTTTCATCATAATCTATTCATTCAGCTTGGGAATATCCTTTTGCAACTAGCCTTGCTTTGTTTCGACGACAACGCTTCCTTGCTCATCCATCTTGTTCCTGAATACCCATTTTGCACCAATGATGTTGGCCATTTCAGGTCTGTCAACAAGTTCCCAGACTTCATTTCTTTCAAATTCATTTAGTTCTTCTTGCATGGCTGTGATCCAATCTACATCTTGGATTGCATCATCTATGGTCTTGGGTTCCACTTGTGATAGAAAGCAGGTTAGCATGTGCTCCAGTTGTCTTCTGGTTCTGACTCGGTGTGAATATCTCCAATGACTTGTTCTTCAGATGGTCTCTAAGCCAATTTAGGTCTGGTTGAAGTTGATCTTCACTTGGTGCTTCCATACCTTCATCTTGAGCATGAACTTCAATTTCAGTGCTTCTCTGTTGTATTGATATGTGGCTCCTCTTGATTTTCAAAAATATGATTCGGGATAGTAGCCGGGTATGGTTGCACTTGTATAGATTTGCCTCTGGCAGCTTTCTCTTCTTGGTCTTGAAGATCTTCACCATTTGTATATGGTTCATCAAAACCACATGTATTGATTCTTCAATCACCAATGTTCTTTTATTTAGTACTCAAATGCTTTGTTTGGTGTCCGAGTATCCCATGAAGATTGCTTCATCGACCTTCTCATCAAAGGTATGCAGATGATTCTGCTTCAAGACAAAGCATTTTGATCCAAACATATGAAAATATGAGATATTGGGTTTTCTACCATTCCATAATTCATATGGAGTTTTTCCATGATGTTTGTTGATGATTGATCTGTTTTGTGTATGGCATGTTTGTGTTTGCTTTGCTTGACCCAAAATCTCTTTGGCAAGCATGCTTGAAAAATCATTGTTCTCGAATGCTTCTTTGAGAGTTCTGCTTCTTCTTTCTGCTACACCATTTTGTTGTGGAGTTCTGCTGCAGATAGTTGATGTAGTACTCCATTTTCTTCACAATAGGTTCTCGATAATTTCATTTAGAAATTCGGTTGCCTCTATCTCGATCTCGATTTTGATAATTTTTAGCTCTTTTTCATTCTCGATTCTTCTCGGCAAGTCCGGTAGCTTCTTGAGTGTTTCTTTCTTCTTGTTCATGAAGATGGTCCAGGTGTATTTTGAGAAGTCATCCACCACTACAAGAGTATATTTCTTACCACTAACACTTCTGGAGTGATCGGGTCAAACAGTCCATGTGCGGTAGATGTAGAACTCTTGTTGTAGATTGATGAGGCTTTGATTTGAATGAGCTTTTATTTGTTTTCCTTTCTCGACAAGCATCACATAGACTCTCTTTCTAGAATGAGATCTCTGGCGAGGCCTTCAACTAACTTGCTCCTTGATAGTTTGTTGATGGTCTTGAAATTCAGTGATTTAATCTGCTTGTGCCAAATCCAATTTGTTGATTGTTTATTCTTGACAAGTAGACATGTTTACGCCTTGGTCGTTTCTCTCGATCCACCACATACATGTTTTCTTGTCTTCGCTCTGCAAGAACCACTTTGTGTTTGTTTGATCTGTGAATCACTTTGCATCCTTCTTTGTTGAAGTGCACATTGTAGCCTTTGTCACAGAATTGACTGATGCTCATCGATTGAAGTTAAGTCCCTTGACATATGCCACATTTTGAATCTTTAGATTGTTTTTGAGTATTGTGCCTTCCCCTTAATCTTGCCAGGGTTTTCTTTTCCTTCAAATGTGACTTTGGGTCCATCAAAAGCTTTAAAATCATGATCCATTTCTTGTTTCTGTCATGTGTGCTGAACATCCACTTTGTCTATGTACCGGACATCCTACAAAACAGATTAATTAAGTTTGGGTACCCAACACTGTTTGGGTCCATATTTGTTAGCAGTCATGCCTCCCATACCAAGTATGTATCCAAAAGGTCTTCTCTTTGGATAATTGAAGTCATCAACTTCATATGTATAAGGCATGGCGAGAATAGCTTCTAGTATTTCTACTGAAGGTATTCTCGATACTTTTTCCACCTTTTGGTGCATTTATATCCTTCTTCACTTTCCAATATGCAATAGGAAACCTTTCTTGCTTCATGTGTCTCAGGAACATAGCTAGATTGATTTTTCTTAATCACATGATGCATTTTGTGGAATGGTTTCCTCTTGTATTTTTGGAGGTGTGACATTCAATCATCCTCTCGAGGAAAAAGTCCGCTTTTACCTTTCGGATGGTCGTTGTTTTTGTATGATTGGAATGAGGATTTAGTCTGTTTGTTTCACTACAATTGGGTTTTGACTTCACTGAACAGGATGATCTGTTGGAGACATGGTTCATCCCTTTCTAAATTTTGGTCCATTAGTGGTCCTCAATTTAGAATTGTGTTGACTATTATCCCTACATTCATCCTCGATCATTATAGCCAAGACTGGATCTGGATCCAAACCTTTTGAGGGTTTGTATGTTTGGTGCTTTTAGTGGTGCGATGATTACCTTTACCGGTGAGGAGTTCTTCTTAACGATCTGTTGGTAACAGATGTATGGTCATTTTCTTTTTGTTGATCATTTAAGTAGGTCTCCTTACTAGTTAATTCACTTTCTTGTTTTATCCAGTTCTTTCTTTAACCTCTTATTCTCTTTTCTTAGATCCTTGCATTCCTTTTCCAGAATTTCATCATTCTTTTCAATTTCATCAAATTTAGTCATTAGATTTTGGACTAGGTCTGCTGTATCTAATGGTAGACTAGAGGATTGTGCAGTGTTAGATGTGAATGCATTAGATGAAGAACATGAACTAGATGTTACCTCGATTTCATCGATTCTTTAGCCATTAAACATAGGCTTGTTTCCTCGATTATCGAACTATCACTTTTGTCTTCATCCAATTCTTTGGTCATGAGGCATAGGCATGCCTTTTCATTTTCCTCGAAATGTCTTCTTCATCACTATCATCCGAGTCATTATCGGATGATTCTTCATGCTTTTCACTCTTGGATTACGCCTTAAGTGCCTTCTTGCCCTTTCTTTTTGATGCTTTGAATTTCTTCTTTTCATCATCTTTGTCATTTTCTTCAGACAATCACTTTGAAGTGACCTCTCTTTATTGCAATTGAAGCATCCGTATTCATCATCTTTCTTCTTCATGTCTCTGCTTTGAGCTTGACTTTTTGTTTGATGTTGAATTTCCTTGAATGGCTTCTTTTAAACTGTCAAAACGCTTAACTAATAAAGCTACCTGCTCTTTTAGTTCTTGTGTCTCTTTCTTTGATGCATTCGGCAAAGTTACTTTCTTGGGAGTGCAATAATGCAGTAATTTTGTGTGTCTCTGCCGGACCACCATCTTCACCGTTCGATTCAATTCATGAGCTTTCAATTGGGACATCGTCGTCGAGTGTCGGTGCTTGCAAGATTTGTTGTTCCTCCGATTCACGATGTTATGATCTTCCATCTTTCGTAGTCCTCTCGTGATCTTCAAGCATACTTCTTTTTGTGGATATGTGTGTCCAAGCCACTTGCAGATTCATCGATGATGCTTGAGAATCATTGTCCATTTGATCAATGGATTCACCAGCCTTCATTTTAAAGTTCTCAAATTTCTGTTTTGCAATAGATAATTTGTTTTCTTTTCTCGCTTGAGATCCTTCATTTATCAATGATAGTTTGTCCCACATCTCCTTTGTTGCTTTGCGCCTTTGATTCTCATGAACATGTTGTCGCTCTAGAGTCTTTAAGATCATATCTTTTGCTACAAAGTCTAGGTTTGCTCTTCTCCGCATCTTTGGTCCAATCTTTCTTGGGTTTGTCTATCTCCTTTCCTTGATCTCGCTCCCGTGCCTACCACAAGAGTGATCATGATTGGGCCGTCATTGATTACATCCAAAGATCTCCTCATGAGTTGCTGCAAGATGAGATAACATTCTTATTTTATATTCATCAAAATTATTAACATTGAAAACAGGTACTTTTGACAAGAAGTTTGAGGAATCCATCAGTGCAATTTGAAGAAAAAAAAATGGCAGTGAATGAAAAACTTCAGATTTGAAAACTACTTTGAAAATATGTGATCTCCTTGTTACCAGAAATTAGATCTGAACAGGTTCTGATACTAGGAACACTGCTCCGATACCAATTGTTGAAAGATTAAAAACTCATAGATTTTATTCTTCCATCATAGGGTAATAAAAAAAGACAAAGTATACAAACTCAAGAAGGCCCTCTATGGCCTCAAACAGGCACCTAGAGCCTGGTATGAAACACTGTCACAATTTCTGATCAAGAATGGATTCAACAAAGGAACTATAGACAAGACTCTATTTAAACTAGAGGAAGGGCAAGCACATTGCTAGTGCAAATCTATGTTGATGACATAATCTTTGGATCGAAGATGAAAAGTTGTGTGAGAAATTTGGAAAACTAATGGAGAGCAAATTTTAGGATGAGCATGATGGGAGAATTAAACTACTTCCTTGGCCTTCAAGTAAAGCAAATGAAGGATGGCATTTTCATTAGTCAAGCAAAATATACAAGAGATTTGATACACAAGTATGGGATGGACACAAGTGGCACAGCAGACACACCAATGTGTGCCAGAGTCATACTTGGAAAAGATGAAGGAGGAAAAGATGTTGATCAGAAAATGTATAGAGGAATTATTGGATCATTATTATACTTAATCGCAAGCGGCACCCGATATTGCATTTGCGGTAGGGAGTGTGTGCTAGATTTTAAGCTCAACCAAAAGAATCACATCTTCTAGCGACTAAAAGGATAATCAAATACTTGAAACACACCATCAATGTTGGCATTTGGTACCCAAAAGATGGAGGATTTACACCGATATCATATTCGGACTCACTATCTTTGGATGCAAAATAGATAGAAAAAGCACCTCCGGAACATGCCAAATGCTAGGAACTAGACTAGTCTCATGGTTCAAAGAAAAGCAAAACTCTATATCTACATCAACGGGTCAAGCGAGAATATATAGCGGCAGTAGTCACAGTGCACAAGTCTTGTGGATAAGACAACAACTAAGGGACTATGGAGTCGAAGAGAAAACAATCCCAATCATGTGTGACAACACAAGTGCAATATCTATTACGTAAAAATCCAAAGATTGCATTCAAGAACAAAGCACATTGATGTGAGACATCATTTTATCGAGACCATGTTGAAAAGGAGATGTCATCCTAAAATACATATCCACTCAAGACCAATCGGTGACATCTTTCACTAAACCACTCGGTTATGAAAGATTTAGTTTGTTGAGAATCGAGTTAGGGATGATTGAAATTGACTAAGTATCAACGAGCGGCTAATCGAGTAATCGGCTAAGTGACTTCATCAACTGGTACAACCTTTGCCGTTACAGGAGATGTAGCAGGTAAGGCACTGGTATCCAGCAGAGGTAACTTAACTGATTGTTAGGAACAGTTCAATGAAGCAGCTCAGTGAAGAACTCATTGGACCGGTTAAGTGACCAGCGAAGGCACTTCACCGAAATAAAGACCTGGACAAATTCAAAGTGTGAACAAAATCAATTCTAAATACACGTGGAGAATAAGGAAATTATGGAGGATTATTCAGTACACACGTGGCGATCACGTTATGATCATGGAGGTAATTATATTATTTTTTGAATTATAAACTCCTCGATTCCCGGGCTCTATCATTACTTGCCTCAAACCACTCCCCCTCTACGCTCGAATATCGCGTTTTTCATACACAAAATCACGCCATTATGTCACTAAATCCTTCCATATTCAAACCACGTTCGCACTACCCAAATCACACTATATAAACAAGACTTAGAGATTTTCAGAGATCCTTACGCTCTCTTGCAAATTACAACCCTACTCTTGTTTATCTCTATTGCAAACTCAAGTTCATTTTCAAAACTCCTCTCCCTCTCAAAAATGGCATCATCTGGTGCAAGAGCATCCTCTTCTCTGTCTTTACCTAAATCACCATCATTATTGTCATTACAATCATGATCATTATCATCATCATCATCATGATCATCATCATCACCACCGTCTGAGTCATCATTCTGTCTCCCAGAGGTGCTGAGCATCTTTGCCTTGGTCGCATCAACCAATTCCCATAGTGGTGATTCATCAAGTACTCCTACAAGTGTTGTGATTCCCGAGAAAATCAAATAACCAAGCTTCTTCAAGAAGCATGTGGTCCGTGTCTTGAAGTTGTTGTGCTGAATCGCCTTCCTTCCATTCAAGATATTCTGCAATTCGGTCATCTATATCGTTTACGAGACAATTGTACAAACTTCTTCAGAGATTCCTCATCTTCTCCAAGTTTTCTTCATTTGGATCTTTGTTCATCCTCACTGGCATTTTCTTCTACTTGTCAGTGCTTCCTCATTGTCGAGAATCCTCTTACGCTTCTTCTTCATCAGTTAATTTTCCAAAGTCTGTCTTTTCCAGACTTCGCCTGACCTTTTGTTTCTTTCTTTGACTTGTGGTGTTGTGTGAGGATTTCTTCCTCTTTCCTTCTCCTGCCTTCTTTTGTGGTTTGACATAAGTAAACATGACTTTGGATTCATGCAGTCTGTGGAGTTGTACAGAGGGGACTTTGAGACATTGCAACAGATAGTGCACCTGTATCCCATATGACTTTTTCACCTGCATTGTCCTTTCATTGTCTTTCCCTCTTTTATCCCTTTTTACTTTGCTTTTACTTCACCTTGGATTTGCTCTTTAATTCTCAAAAAAAGTATTTTGCCCAATTAAATCGTAGCTTGTTATAGATGATTCCCATTAACCGCATTCTAATTTCTGTCATGGCATGATTTGCTCCCAACTTTCCTTAAATGGTTTTGCCAATTAGGGCACTAAACTCATTAAATGGCTGCTTCAACTCAGATCTGAGACAATTTACTTTTATGGATTTTGGGTTTTCCGTTTTGGCAATGATTGCCCAGAATTCATCTAAGTCCTGTGGTATCAATGTCACTTTTACTTGACCCTTATTTGAAAGTTTGAGATGTTTTCGGATTACATTTGCTGTAATCACCACGTCTTTGCCATTTATGGATGCAACAATCTTGTCTTCTTCGAACTTGTCACCTTCTTCGATAGGGAGCCCAGCATCGTATTGTGCGATTTCGAAGGAAATCGGACTTTCATAACACACTTGATTATTGGAGGATTGAGGAAGGTGGATAATTTTAGTTTTCAAATCGGTTTAGACAATCACGATATATGTGTTATGATGTAGGCAAATTAAATAAGTCTTTGTAAAGTAAATTGCGAAATTAAATTGACACAAGGCTTATAGTGGTTCAGTGGTGGTGTAATCCCTTAATCCACTATTCTCCTCGTGATGATCGGAGGAATTCACTATTGTTTTCACAGATACAACAAATGTGATTGTCCTTGGCTTCCCAAGCTTCACAATCTACAAGACTATCACTCCTTGATCGCAATGACTTGATGATTCGATCTTCCTTTTCTTTCAGCTCCTTGAGATCAAAATCCTTCAACAAATTTATCACGCTTTCAACTCCTTCTCGGTTGCCTCCGATTCGATTTGCTTGATTTGATGTGAATGTGATTCACGCACTTGCTTGATCAATCTCAATTCAATATGACTTTGTAGTTCGATGTTTGAGTTGATCACTAGATGTATCCTTGTAAGTTCGGAGAGAAGGCTTTTCTAATTGACAGAGTTTACGCTTTTCTTTTTTTTAACGTTGTTTTCTTTTTCTATCAATGCCTTCTATTTATAGCCTTGAATAGCCTTGATTTTGAAATTCCGTCCGTTGGCTTATATTAATGAGGAATAATCCTTGATTTTATCCTTGATTCCCCTTAATTGTATTCTCCTTGATTTCGATGATCGGATTCTTCTTTCAAATGTATAGCGAGAAAATCCGTCCTTGATTGATCCTTCAATGATTGTGCATTTAATGCATGATCTGCTTTGAATCTTCAATGTATATTAATTTCGATCTTGTAAGTGTCTCTTCACCGTCAGTAGAAACGGTGGAGTGAGCCTTCCGACTTAGCCGTTAGTTCTTTCTTCGCCGTTTTGTTTTCTTTTTGCGACGGTCGGTGTACTACTCAGGATTCACTGCTTTTTCTTTGCTTTAGTTTCAGGAGAATCTTTATACTTCACTCGATCCTTGATTTGGGTGGGATCGGTGTACACCATATTGGAATATTGAGTTTTATCACTTGAAACATAACTTAGACTTATCCAAGGTCATCACAGACTTCCTTGGTTATAAGTCGATCATAATCCTTCTCTCATCTCTCTTTGGTGCTTGGTGGCTTCACTCTGCCGAATGTCTGCTTTCACTTTGCCGTCCTACCAACTAGTACAATACTTGTCTGACTCAACTTATACAACATGTCAGACTCTAAGTAAAGACTTATACAGAGAATTCTAACTTATTTCAGGCTTGCTATAACAGCTAGTATGGCCATCATCAAAACATAATAAAATGTTCCTAACAAGTGGTTCCAGGTGGTGTAATCCTGTCAGTCCACTCTTCTCCTGTGGTGTTGGAGGAAATTCACTAGAGATCTTTGATGTAGCTGTTACAAAGATTCCTAAGTTGTTTGTCCTTCACCAATGACTATGGCTTCACAAACTACAAGAAACTTGAATAAGGTGGTATTGCTCCTCCAAGCTTCTTCACTGGTCCTTCAAGGGTAGAATTGCCTCTTCACCAGCTCCACCACAAACACAGTCCTTCACACTCCAAAGTGCTTCACTGCTCTAGTAGCAGATTGTAAAAACAAGATTTGAATCAACTAAGTGATTCTGTCTTCAGCAGCTTGGTCAGTAGGGGTGATCAGCAGCCTCAGGAACTTCAAGTGATTGACTTGATGTAACTTGATAGCTTATGTCTTGTTACACTTGAAGTTAATTCTAGATCTGGCAATTTCAACTTTTCAGTGAGTGTTGTTCTTGATTTAAGTTCACAGGTATGCAACACTCAGTAAATTTCTTGATCTTTCATTGAAGAGCTTTTTTTAATTTGATCTTCAAGGATTTTCCTTTCTGTATTTTTCTATTTTATTTCTTCTTATTCTCCTTTTTATAATCTGATCAGGAGTCTTATATTTATAGTCTCCAGTCCTTGAAAATAGCCGTTGCTTTTGTCCTTTATGGCTTCTGATGGATGACAACTGAATCCTGGTACTGACACTGTCAGTCTGCTTTTTGTCAGCTTTCCAGGCTGTTCCATTTGACTTCTGAATCTCTCCAACGTCTCTTTAATCTCAGCCATTCATCTTAAAAAGTAGTTAAATGTCTCTTTCCATCGAATCTTGATCAGATAATGTATCTGTACTATCAGCAGAGTGTTTTACAAGGTCTGCTGAGGTCAGATTAATTTATCTCCATTAATATATGATAAATCACATATTAATCTTTTATATCTAACTTTATTTGATTAAGTTAGATAACACCATTTCATCTTATAACTAAGTTCCAGTTCTTCAATCAACTTTTAGGAACTCAGACCTTCATCCATAGGTATATATGATCAATTTAGGTCACCACAAACTTGCCTAAATTTAAATCACATATCCTTATCCTTAGTTACTAAGTTTGGATCCTTAGCCTTCAATAACTAAGTTTGAAACCTTAGCCTTCAATTCTCAAGCATCTGCTGGTCCCTACGAAGTCTCATCGACCTCTCAGAGATCTCACCGTTAAGTCTCTTGACCAGGCAGTCTCTTGACCCAACTCGATGGACTTTCAAGATGCTGATCTTGTTTGATCAAACCTATACAAAGGATCAAACTCTAGTAAATCCTATACATCATATTTAGATATCTTTTTGCCTTTGCATACTATAACAACTAGTAAAGACACTCATCACCAAAACTCGAGGATTGTTAAAAGGATGTACAACAATTCTTCATAAAATTCTTTTTATTAAACATTTGTCCAACAATTTCCCCCTTTTTGGTGATGATGTCAATATCCTCACTTACAGCAAAGCAAAAAGATTAAAAACAAAAACAGAACAAACTAGGTCAATACTCATTAAAATCAGTTGTTCAATTAATACAGTCTAGATGCAGCAGGGGTAGATTTTCTCATTTTATAAATCTTCTTCAGCATCTCTTCATATACTTTGTCTCCCATTGTTTCTATGAAAAGATCCTAGCTACCTCATTTGCTTCTGCCTACCTCATTTGCTTCTGCTCATTTGCTTCTGCTGTATTCCCTTCTTCCCCCTTATTGACATTATCAACAAAATGGGACAGCATACCAAATGCAATCTTCTGTGTAATTATCTTCTTCCCCCTGTGATACTATCCTTGTATCAACTGAAGTGATTCTTGAATGCAGGGTCTACCCCAGTAGGTTGATCCTCTTATTGATTTTAGGATCTAATACAGCAGGTTGAAGTGTAGTAGCAGGCTCAGCTGGTCTAGGGATTTCACCAAGCTTGTCAAGTTTTTGATGAATGGACGTCAACTGATCTTTCAAAAACTTATCTTTCAATGTATTTCCCTGCTTGATTCCCCTCATATCTAGCATTAAATCATTTACAGCATTTTGAGTAGATAGGAAATTTGAAGCAACTGTATCAGCAGATTGTCTGTTTTCCTTCACCAGTTTTATCAGCTCTTCAAACCTTTGTTCTTGTCTATCCAAATTAGTTCTTAACTGTTGCATATCATGCCTCACAGTCCTTAACTCATTTAATTCTTCTACTGGTGCCTTGACAGTCATTCTTTTACCAGTAGCCTCATCAGCAGGCTCCACTACAGTGGCCTGGTCTTCTAGTTCCAACCTTTGTTCAGGTTCTGTTTGAGACTCAGATGCCTGAACCATCATTTCACTTCTATGATATATCACGGTTTGGTCCTTTGTGGTAATAACAGCAGTTTCAGCAACTTGATTAACCACTTTTTGAACTTCAGTGACTTGATCAGTAAGAACACCATCATTAGATACTGGAGTCTCAAAATCTTCATTTTCTTCTCCAAATATCCCATCCAACAGTTGTCCTACAATAATTTGAGGGACAACTTCATCTCCAGCAGTATTGGTAACAACTTTTGCAAGTTTTTCTGCTGTGTGTTCATGTTGCTGATCTCTGGTATCAGTAGATTCTTTGTCAGCATTCTTACCTTGCTGACCTAGCTGATCTACAGTAGACTTCTCAACTTCTTTCAATGATCCTCCAATAGGAATATTTGTTTCTCCAACAGGAACTCCACTTCCTTCTCCTGGAAAAACTGATCCATCATCATTATCATCATCAAAATCAGAGGAATCATCATTATCATCAGGTCCAGATGAATTTTTGATGTGAATGTTGCTGTTCTTTCTCTTTTCATCCAAGAGATCCAAGAGTCTTGTTTGTAGAAGGGTGGTGTCCAACAATTCATTTAGATTTTCTACACCCAGCTGACCAAAAGCCCAATGCTCAAAATCTGTCATAGACTCAGCAGCTGGCTTTTGCTTCTGATACAAACCAAATTTCCAAGCAAAATATTCAATGATTAACTGTATGTCTGGATTTACCCTTTTCTTTTTCTTCTTTACCTTATCCAACTTCTCATAGGGCATCCATAACACTGTCTTCTTTGGAGTGGGTTGATCAAATTGGTGATCCAGTAGCTCTTCAGCCAGGTATTTAGTGAATTCCATCTCTGCGTCTATCCCAAGGGAATCTTCCTGCAGCAATTCATGAATTCTCATCTCATCTTCTTCAATAAAATTTTCTTCCTGAATTGCATGCTCATCAGCAAGGATATCAGCAGACTGGTATTCCCCCTAAAATCTTGCTTCTTCTTCTCCAGGTGCTTCAGCATCTACAGCTGTCTCTTCCATTAGCACAGTTGTTTCATCTACAACTTCTTTTTCAGTTACAGAGAATTGTTCAAGTTCTCTTTGTTTTATAAGAGTTCTCAACACTTTTCCCTTTCCATGTTTCTTCCTTCTTAATGCTTCTTTCATCCTCTTGGACAAGGGTTGCTCATCTTCATTAATTTCAGAGCTTTTTCTCTTCTTGGACTTAGTAAACTTTGCTCCCATTTCAGTAGGAGATACAGTAACCTTTTTCTGTTTCTTCTCTTTCACTGGTGCAGCTTTAGTAGTTAAGGATTTACTTTCTTCAACAATTATCTTCTTTTTCCTTTTCTTTCTTACACTTCCTGCAACAGCAGCAGGTTGTCCAAAAACAATATATTTTCTCTTCTTCTTTTTCTCTCTTTCTTTTGGTTCAGCAGACTTCACTTTCTGCACAGAGTCTGCTGACCTACCCCATTACTACCATCACTATAACCATCACTTTATCAAATCTTCATACTTTTCCAACTCGAATAATCTGTTGTAATCTACGCTTTGTACCTTGACTTGTTGATATCTTTTGGTGTAACATCAGGTATAGCAAGGTGATTCAAGATGGATTGCACCAACAATCCCAAAGGCTTTGTCTTGGTTCTTCTTACTACATTCTTATCTTCTGAAAAGACTTTTCTTAAATAATAGATGAGATAACCAGCCCAGTCAAACCTTCTGCCTTTGCAAATGATTGTCATCAAATCTATTTTGGATCCACTCAGTGTATCCAAACTACCACTGAATCCCAAAATGTTCTTTGCAAGAATCTTGCTCAAAAGTTTATATTCCAACCTTATGTGTCTGACATTTATGCTTGGAGTGGAGGGGATGGTATAGTTTATTTTTATTTGATCCACAAATTCCACTCTTTCGATTCTGCAATTTACGGATGCTGTGAGCATTATTGGCGGTCTAAAACCATAAATCTCTCTTAAGGTATTTGAATCAACCACGAAGGTGTTGTTGTTGTGATTGTCTCAAAACTATCATCATCTTCTTTCATCTATCTTCATGTTCTTCCAAAACTCAAGAACATTTACAAAAGATATCGTTTACTAGGCGATTGTTGAATGCCTTTTCTAAACCAGGGTATTCTCTTGATTCGTCGTCCCATGTTGATGGACAACTTAGTCAATCCACAATCAAAAACATAATCGGCAACACTTTGACTCGGTTCCAATTTGAACTTGGTCTCGCCATTGATCTACTTCTCGAAAAGATATGTTGAGATTAATACTTTGAGACGAAAGGATTAGGAGATTTCGTTCACATGGTGATAAGACATAGAAAAGATATTGATCAGATGAATCTTGGTGTAGATGTATAAGCTAGTTAGTTGAATGTCAGAAAAACCATCGCTTCTTATTCTTGTGCAATAAACCACGATTTGAATTGGGTTTGTGAGATTTTGACACGTGGCCCATCAACTAACTTCATGATTTTTGTAACCGTCCGATCCACTAACAATGGTCATAGAGATCATTTTGGCGCGAATTAAAATTAACCATTAAAATGATTTGACTATAAGACTTTCTTCAGTAGATTGAAGTACTTCTTCAGTAGATTGATGTCTCAAGAGTGCTGAGATAATTGAACAGCTTTCTGAAGAGATCAGCGACAAGGAGATCCTCAAGAGTTGTTTGACATGAGCTCAAGCATCATCGACGACTCGACAATCTTCCAATCAAGACAAAAATTAATTTCCATGGCAACTTCATTTGTTCAAATGTCCAAATTCTCATCCTTAACTTGACTTTTGATTGGAACAGTCACTGTTGAGCATCAAATAAGCTGCAAAACAAAATCAATGATTTTTGGGTACCCATATCTGTTTGGGTCCTTGATTGTTAGTGGGAAGTATGATTCTTGGTAAGTTTCCATAAGGTCTCCTTTTGAAAGTATCATACTTGGATTCATATGTGTACTCTACACTTCCATAGAATTTGTTGATAGGTTGTGTAGTAGTTACATGTGTTCTCTGGCTTTTTGGTCTGTAAATCTTCTTTGAATGATTTTTCTTGATAGAAGTAGATGCATAATCATTATAGTGCTGTTGGTTGTATACAGCTCTATATTGAGGAGTCTGCTGAGGTCTCTGCTGAGGATTTGTATAAGACCTCTGCTGAATCCTAGCATTATGATTATACTTCTTATTTCTAGCAAATGGAGCAGGAATATTCCAGTCTTCATCAGTAGGAAATAATCTACCTTTCCCCCTATGATAAGTATCCCTAGAATGATCACCATTTCTGGATTTTGGATACTTGTTCTTGGAATATTTCTGACCATTCCTTTGTGGTCCAGCAGACTTGGTAGTAGATCTGCTATCAGCAGGTCTAGAAGATACAACATTTTTCTTTTTGGATTTATTTCTTTTTCTGGATGCTGTATTCTTCTTTGACTTGTGATTGGGCCTCTTGAAATCTTCTCGATGGACTTCACTTGCTTCAAAGAACCCTTTTGGAATTGGATTTTGTGCAGGTATAAACTTAGGACCAATCCTGGTACTAGGTTCAGTACCCTTACTGGATCCATCCCTCTTGGATTGTTGAGTTTCAAATCCTAGGCCTGTTCTATCTCCATATGGCTTGCCAGATTTGAATGCAATGAAAGAAGAAGATGGTTCAGCAGACTCAGCTGCTACTGATGATTCAGTAGACTTGTGCTGATTCTTTTCAATCATCTTTTCTTTTCCTTTGAGATTATTCAATTCAGCTTTCAACCTTTCATTTTCTGATTGTAAAGCCTCCTTGCTTGCCTTCACAACCTCATATTCAGATTGTATTATCCTTAGTTCGTTAAGAATGGCATCCAAGGTTTCTTCACTATCAGCAATTCTAGGAGTTGAACCACAGGTGGATTCAAAATCATTATCAGTGGATGTATTGACGGAAGTAGAATTAGGTACCTCTTCTGTTTCATCATTATTTGCTGAGAGAGTGTGGTTTTTAATTTCAGCAGCACTATTCTCTTGTTGCTTTATTTTATCTTCAACAGAATCAGCTACTAGTATCAATTCCTTTTCTGCTTCATCTGAGAGATCACTTAGTGAAGGAAATCCTTTGGATTGATCATCATATGTGTTGAGGTTTATTTGCACATCATCATTGAATTGAGGTTCTGGATTTGTATGAGAACTTGTAGTACTGAACATTTCATGTATTTGATCCTGAAAGTCAGATGCAATGTTTTGTAGATATTCAGTCACTGGATAGTTAAGCCAACTTCTAATTCTAGATGTATCCATGAAGCAAACTTTTGAAAGTGATGTTTTGAAAGAATTTTAAAAAGACTTTACTGAAAGCACAACAAACTGGATAACTTGAGCGTAAGCTCTGCTCCGATACCAATTGTTGGTCCTTGGAAAGGCTTGGATAAGTTTAGAGGGGGGGGTGAATAAACTTATCACTAAAAACTCGGAGTTAAAACAAACTCAGTAAGTTTCAAAGAGTTCTTCGATGTCTCAATAGATCGCGATGATTCATAAGTCTTGATGTCTTAGTAGCCTCTCGACTCAAGTTTCTTCAATATGTTGCAAATGAAAATATAAAGTATAAGCCTTTTAAATATGTTGTGCTTGTTTTAAATCAAGTATTGAATACTCAGTAGTGACTTGTGTGTATGTGAGTCAGTATGAAGGAGTAAATATAATAAAGATTAAAATGCACTAAGTAAATAAGACACAGAATTTTTATAGTGGTTCCAGTGGTGTAATCCTCGTCACCCCACTCTTCTCTGTGTGGTGTTGGAGGAAATTCACTAGAGATCTTTGATGTAGCTGTACAAAGATTCCTAAGTTGTTTGTCCTTCACCAATGACTATGGCTTCACAAACTACAAGAATCTTGAATAAGGTGGTATTGCTCCTCCAAGCTTCTTCACTGGTCCTTCAAGGGTAGAATTGCCTCTTAACCAGCTCCACCACAAACACAGTCCTTCACACTCCAAAGTGCTTCACTGCTCTAGTAGTAGATAGTAAAAACAAGATTTGAATCAACTAAGAGATTCATGTCTTGGCACTTGATCAAGTAGGGGTGATCAAGCACTCGAGAACTTCAAGTGATTGACTTGATGTAACTTGATAGCTTATGTCTTGTTACACTTGAAGTTAATTCTAGATCTTGCAATTTCAGCTTCAGCAGAGTGTTGTTCTTGATTTAAGTTCAGGAGGGTATGCAACACTCTGTAAATTTCTTGATCTTTCTGTTGAAGAGCTTTCTATTTAATTTGATCTTCAAGGATTTTCCTTTCGTATTTTTCTATTTTATTTCTTCTTATTCTCCTTTTATAATCGATCGAGAGTCTTATATTTATAGTCTCCGGTCCTTGAAAATAGCCGTTGCTTTTGTCCTTTATGGCTTCGATGGATGACAATCGAATCCTGCATCGACATCGCCGCTCTTTTTTTGTCGACTTTCCAGTCGTTCCATTTGACTTCACGAATCTCTCCAACGTCTCTTTAATCTCAAATATTCATCTCAAAAAGTAGTTAAATGTCTCTTTCCATCGAATCTTGATCGAGATAATGTATCTGTACTATCGCCAGAGTGTTTTACAAGGTCTGCTGAGGTCAGATTAATTTATCTCCATTAATATATGATAAATCACATATTAATCTTTTATATCTAACTTTATTTGATTATGTTAGATAACACCATTTCATCTTATAACTAAGTTCCAGTTCTTCAATCAACTCTTAGGAACTCAGACCTTCATCCATAGGTATATATGATCAATAGGTCACCACAAACTTGCCTAAATTTAAATCACATATCCTTATCCTTAGTTACTAAGTTTGGATCCTTAGCCTTCAATAACTAAGTTTGAAACCATAGCCTTCAATTCTCAAGCATCTGCTGGTCCCTACGAAGTCTCATCGACCTCTCGATGATCTGGCAGTTAAGTCTGGCGACCTGCATAGTCATCGACCCTACTCGATGGACTTTGATGCTGATCTTGTTTGATCAAACCTATACAAAGGATCAAACTCTAGTAAATCCTATACATCATATTTAGATATCTTTTTGCCTTTGCATACTATAACAGCTAGTAAGACACTCATCACCAAAACCTGAGGATTGTTAAAAGGATGTACAACAATTCTTCATAAAATTCTTTTTATTAAACATTTGTCCAACAGTATCATATTTAACAACAAGTAACAAGGCTTAATTTTGATATTATTCCGCTGCACAAATTCAAAGAATCGAATCACATGAGACTCATCATTTCATCGAAGGAGCTATCGAGGTCTCAAAGAGACTCTCAAGAAATATCGCAGTCTTGAAGTTGCAGAATTTGTTAACTCTAAAGTTTTAAGAGTTAAGTTTATTCACCCCCCCTCTAAACTTAACCAAAGCCTTTTCAAGGGACCAACACATAGAGTCATTTTCCTGAGAGATGGTTTGTCTGAGACCTGCAAGGTTGTTTGTGATATTGATGTTGAGCTGTCTCATCAGATCTCCTTGGCATTGCACAACAATGTTCTGCGCATCAAGATATTCATCAATGGCCTGAAATTTTCGGTCAATGGAGTAGCTTTTGTCATTGAATGCTGACGTCATGGATCTGCGGTGCATGGCTTGCTACTCCAATTCTTCAGCCATCAGATCTTCTGCTTTTTCAAAAGTCTCATTTGAGATGCTAGTGGCCAGCTGAGATAGTTTGTGCCGGATGTCAGCTGGTTCTGGATCTGTTTGCTGTCCTTTGTCTTGATGTGGAGTAACATCTACATTGACTTCCAAATCTTCAAGTATTTGAGTGGATGAGTATGCTGGTGTGGGTTTGGCTGCTATTCCCCCTTGCTTTGTGATGGGGATTTCCTTGACTGAAGTGGCAGCAGCTGAGCCAGTGTCCACCACAGCTGTTGGTTGTGTTGTAGGATCAACAGATATGTGTGGGGCAGGAGTAGTCTTAGGGATTGACTTAGAGGAGTTATCAGCCGTTATGGTTTGCGGATCATTTTGTTGTGGTGGCGAAGGTGCTTTATCTGCTGGGGGTTTCTTGGCTGACCCTTGTGGATGCAGGAATGTGTTTAATAGAACATTGTCATCAATTGGATCCTTTGGATCATTTCCATCATTAGCGTCATCATCATCATCAAGGTGATCGTCGTCATCAGCTGATTCATCACTCTCTTTGTCAGAGGGAGGAAACAACTTTGCCTTAGCTGCATCAACCATGTCCCAGAGTGGTGATTCATCAAGTACACCAACCAGAGTTGTGATCCCAAGAAAATTAAAGAACCAGACCTCCTCACCAAGCATGCGTTCTGAGTCTTGAAGCTGTGTTCTGGAATCCCTTCCTTCCATTCAAGATATTCTACAATTCGATCATCAATATCATTTGCAGACATTTATGCAGGTTCTTCTGGAGTTTCTTCACCATCTCTAGTGTTTCCTACCGCTTCCTCATTTTGAGGTTGTGCATCCCCACTTTCATTTTCTTCTTCTTCTTCTTGGTGTTCTACCTCAACATCAGAATCCTCTTCTTCTTCTTCTTCATCAATTAATTTTCCAAAGTCTGTCTTGTCCAGATTACGTTGAACCTATTGTTTCTTTCTTTGGCTGGTAGTGTGTTTTGTAGGTTTCTTTCTCTTCCCTTCTTCTGCTTTCTTCTGATGCTTAACATAGGTAAACATGACTTTGGATTCATGCAGTTTGTGGAGTTGTACAACAGGGACTTGGAGACACTGCATCAAATAGTGTAACTGAATCCCATAGGACTTTTTCACCCAAAATTGGCCTTTCTTCTTCTTTCCTTCTGCTATCCCTTTTTTGGCCGCATTGCTTCACCTAGGATTTGTTCCTTGATTCTCAAAAAGAAGTATTTTGCCCAGTTGAACTGTAGATGGTTGTAGAGGATTCCCATCTGCCGCAGTCTGACTTCTGTCAATGCATTATTTGCTCCTAACTTTCCTTCAATGCTTTTTGCAATTAGGGCACTTTCACTGAATGGTTTCTTTAATGCAGATCTGAGGCAATTGACCTTCTTAGACCCTGGATTCTCAGTTTTGACGATTGTTGTCCAGAAATCATCCAAATTTGTGGTACCAATGTCACATTTGCTTGACCCTTATTTGAAATTTTAAGGTGAGTACGAATTACCTTTGTTGTGACGACCACTTATGTGCCGTTGATAGATGCAGCAATCTTGTCTTCCTCCCGTTCATCACCTTCTTCTCCAAGGAGCCCATAAACATATTTTGCAGTTTTCCAGAAGGAGATTAGACTTTCATAGCAGACTTCGGTTATTGGAGGATTTAGAAATGTTGATAATCTTAGGCTTTTGCATCCAGCTACCAAGCGTTTTGCTTCCTCATCATTTCCGCATGGTTTTAAGTAGTGTTCTTCTTGAAAGAATGATCCAGTAGCAATCGAATTTTCATACCCAGATTGGGTGTTTGAGCAGGATGATGCCATTGTTTAAGTAGAGATTTTGGGTTTTGGAAAAGCTTTGAATTTGCAGTGAGGAATAGGGTTTGTAACTTGCAACAGAGTGTAAAGATTTCTGAAAAAGGGTTTGTTTAAGTATGGTTTATATAGGATAATTTGGGTAGTGTGAACGTGGTTTGAATGTGGAAGGATTTTATGACATAATGACGTGATTTTGTGTATGTAAATCATGATATTCGAGTGTAATGGGGGAGTGGATTGAGGGAAGTAATGATAAATCCCGGGAATCGAGGCGTTTGTAATTCAAAAAATAATATGGTTACCTCCATGATTATAAGCTGATCTCCACGTGTGTAATCATCCACAGATTAATCTTCCATAACTTCTTTATTCTCCACGTGTATAAAAGTTGATTTTGTTCACACTATAATTTGCCCATGACTCCAATCTTTATTTTGGTGGAGTGCCTTTGCTGGTCACTTAGCCGGTGAAGTGAATCTCTACTGAGCTACTTTATTCTACCATTCCTAACAATCAGTGAAGTTAACTTCGCAGAGTATAAGTGCCTTACCTGCTACATCTCCTGTAATGGCAAAGGTTTAAACAGCTGATGAAGTCACTTGGCTGATTACTCCAGTTGGCCGCTCTTTGGTACTTAGTCAATTTCAATCATTCCCAATTCAATTCTTAACTTGCTAAATCTTTCATGACTGAGTGGTCAAGTGAAAATGTCAGCCAATTGATCTTCAGTGGGTATGTATTTTAGGATGACATCTCCTTTTTCAACATGATCTCTGATAAAATGATGTCTTACATCAATGTGCTGTGTTATTGAATGCAACACTGGATTTTCAGTGATAGATATGGCACTTGTGTTGTCACACGTGATTGGGATAGTCTTTTCCTCCACTCCATAATCCCTTAGCTGTTGTCTAATCCAAAGTACTTGTGCACAACAACTGCCTGCTGCTATATATTCTGCTTCAGTTGTTGATGTAGATATGTAGTTTTGCTTTTTACGGAACCAAGAGACTAGCCTGGTGCCTAGCATCTAGCATGTTCCAGAGGTGCTTTTTCTATCTATCTTGCATCCAGCATAGTCAGAGTCTGAATAAGACATCAACTTGAATCATCCATCTTTTGGATACCAAATTCCAACATTAATAGTTTTTTTCAGGTATTTGATTATTCTTTTGGCTGCTAGAAGATGTGATTCTTTTGGTTGAGTTTGAAACCTTGCACATACTCCTACTGCAAATGCTATATCAGGTCTACTAGCAGTTAGATAAAGTAGGGATCCAATGATTCCTCTATACATTTTCTGATCGACATCTTTTCCAGCTTCATCTTTTCCAAGAGTGACTCTTGCACACATTGGTGTATCTGCTGTGCCACTTGTGTCCATACCATATTTGTGTATTAAGTCTTTTGTATACTTGGATTGACTGATAAAAATAGCATCCTTCTTTTGTTTCACTTGAAGACCAAGAAAGTAATTTAACTCTCCCATCATTCTCATCTGAAAATTGCTCTTCATCAAAATTGCAAATTTTTCACACAGCTTTTCATCCTCTGATCCAAAGACGATGTTATCAACATAGATTTGTACTAGCAAGGTACTTGACCCTTCCTTTAATTTGAATAGGGTTTTATCTATATTTCCCTTGTTGAATCCATTCTTGATCAGAATTTGTGATACTGTTTCATACCAAGCTCTAGGTGCCTGTTTGAGTCCACAAAGAGCTTTCTTGAGCTTGAATACTTTGTCTTCTTTTCCTTTGAGTTGAAAACCAGGAGGTTGCTTCACATATACTTCTTCTTCCAAAAGTCCATTCAGAAATGCACTCTTGACATCCATTTGATAGACTTTGAAGTCTTTGTGTGCAGCAAAAGCTAGAAAGAGTCTGATTGCCTCTAGTCTTGCCACTGGTGCAAATGTTTCATCATAATCTATTACTTCTGCTTGAGAATAACCTTTTGCAACTAGCCTTGCTTTGTTTCTGACAACTGTTCCTTGCTCATCCATCTTGTTTCTGAATACCCATTTTGTTCCAATGATGTTGGTTGTGTCTGGTTTGTCAAAAAGTTCCCAGACTTCATTTCTTTCAAATTCATTTAGCTCTTCTTGCATGGCTGTAATCCAATCTGCATCTTGAATTGCATCATCTATTGTCTTGGGTTCCACTTGTGATAGAAAACATGTTAGCATATGCTCCAGTTGTCTTCTGGTTCTAACTCCTGTGTGAATATTTCCAATGACTTGTTCTTCAGGATGATCTCTCAGCCAAATTAGGTCAGGTTGAAGTTTTTCTTCATTTGGTGCTTCTGGAACTTCAGGTTCTGCATGAGCTTCAAGTTCTGGTGCTTCTTCTATTGTGTTGACATGTGGCTCGTTTTGATTTCAAAATGATGATTCAGAATGGTAGCTGGTATGGTTGTATTTGTATATACTTCCCTTTGTGTAGCTTTTTCTTCTTGATCTTGTAGACTTTCACCATTTGTGTTTGGTTCATCAAATACTACATGTATTGATTCTTCAATCACTAATGTTCTTTTGTTGAGAACTCAATGCCTGCCTTCTTTGGTGTCTGAGTATCCCATAAAGATTGCTTCATCAGCCTTTTCATCAAAAGTGTGTAACTGATTACTGTTCAAGACAAAACATTTAGATCCAAACATGTGTAAGTGTGAGATGTTAGGTTTTCTTCCATTCCATATCTCATATAGAGTCATTCCATGATGTTTGTTAATGATTGATCTGTTCTTTGTATTGCATGCTGTGTTTGCTGCTTCAGCCCAAAACCTCTTTGGTAGGCATGATTCTGCAATTATTGTTCTGACTGCTTCTTTGAGAGTTCTATTTCTTCTTTCTGCTACACCATTTTGTTGTGGAGTTCCTGCTGCAGATAATTGATGTAATACTCCATTTTCTTCACAATAAGTTCTGATTACTTCATTTAGAAACTCTGTGCCTCTATCTGATCTGATCTTGATAATCTTTAGTTCTTTCTCATTTTGAATTCTTCTTAGTAGATATGGCATCTTCTTGAGTGCCTCTCTCTTCTTGTTCATGAAGATGGTCCAGGTGAATTTGGAGAAGCCATCAACCACTACTAGAGTGTATTTCTTACCACTTACACTTACTCACGGTGTTTCAGGATTTTGAGAGGATTTTGCATCATTTAAACAAAAGAAAATTTATAAACCCATACTTAGATGCAAAACTAACTCCTAACCGGCCAAATACCGGGTAGTTGCTAGTATAGCGAGATAAGTAAGGGGTCGATCCACAGGGAATTGGGTTGTTGAATCTAACTTTATTAATCTTTCCAATTGTTACTACTAGTTATTACTAAACCTAAACTAAAGAGGAGAATAAACTGGACAGAGGATTTTTAGTCCAAAGCCAGGAAACACATAACTAAGAACAAACTAACAAGAAAATCACAGAAGATAGAAACAGTCCTAAAGCTAAGGAAAACATAAAAAACGACCTAAACTAAGGAAACATGAAATCAAACAATGCACAAACCATGTAATTTCAATCCTAGTTCACCTCATGATCTTAACTCGAATTGTGGTTTCACCTTACAAAGGTATGAATCCTACTTTCGTAGTAATTCGCCTATCAATCTCATCATCTTTCGATCTATAGAGATTAACGCATACAAAACAAGATGTAAGATCTTTCAATCTAATAACCTAGATAATCAACCTATCAACTTTCGTTATGTGAAGGTTAAAAATCACATCTTTTCTATGGTGATCTAGCCTAACAATGATTCTCATCACGTTAGACAACAGTTAGCAACCAATCTTTCGATCTAGTCACACAATAGCATGATAATTGCATAGAAAAGATGTGATTTTTAACCTTGACATAACGAAAGTTGATAGGTTGATTATCTAGGTTATTAGATTGAAAGAATAGATAAGATCAAATTAAATGTCAAAGTGTAAATAAAACTACAACTACGATTCTGAACGCCAGTTTGAGCATTTGAACTCCAGTTTGGTGTCCCAGAACGCCAGTTCTATTCCTGGAACGCCAGATTACGTTTCTCGAAACGCCGATTACGGGCTTGGAATGCCGATTACGGGCTTGGAACGCCCGATTCCACTGTCTTTGAAGTTATAATGCATTTGATCTTTGTCATTATCTCTTAACAACCCATCCTTATCCTTTGTAACAAACCTTATCTCTTGGATATTCTAGATCATTCATGACTTGCCCTCCAAGATCCTATCCATGACACTTGTCCATTCCAATCTTTAACACTTGTAAGCTCCTAATTAAACAATGAATGATTCCAAAATGTAATATAATTCCAAAATAATAATAAATCATCATTTAAGCACTAAATTTGATACATTTTGAAATTAACTCATTAAAAATATCATTTGCTCAATATTTAAATATGAAGCTCGATTTCTATGAAAAACATAAGAATATGGGAAAATTGATATAAAATATATCGTTAAAAATCGTATAATTTGACCGAGAACAACTCCCCACACTTAGCTTTTGCTCGTCCCGAGCAAAACAAAACAAAATCAAGACTCGAGACGTATAAACATTTATGCAAATATAAAACATATTCAAGTCGTTTAGAGGTTCACCCAGTGTGTGTGTGCATATAGCCATAATAAATTTCCACTAAAACCACACTTGAAATTGATTCAAGCAAAACTAGCTAACATCCCATTTAAATTAGAAATATAAAACGATTATAACATGCACCTCACAAAACATACATATTCGAAAAACAATAATAGGGAGTATTCAAAATATTTCCGACATACTTAGAGGATAATCCTCTACAACATATCTTTCATTTATACTTGGGGATAAGATATACGATAACTATGTCTTATATTCAATTCATATCACTTCTCATCTAAGTTGATTTAATTATTTCTCATTTAAACACACATCAGAATGAGCTATTGCCCTCATAGTAGAATAGGACATTTCGAGATAATCCCCTACCTACTCAAATCATAAGGCAGCTTTTCCTGACTGTCGTGAGCTTTTGGTCATCATAGTGGTATAGGACATTTCGAGATAATGCCCTATCTCACTCCAATCATCAACCAAACTTTTCGACATACTCAACTAATTCATTCATTAACTCAACTTTTCAAAAAACAATAGTTACGTGTCACTTATCACATTCAAACTTCAAGATATTCACGATGATGACATACTTTTAATTCTAAATACAAACTATTAAAATTTTCAAAATTCATATGAAAGCAAAGAATCATGCGATAATCATCAAAAATCTCCAATCAAATGGGCATAGCTTTAAATTATAGCTCATCATTTACTATGGCACGTGAAAAATAGTGTTGGGTGAAACATCTAAAGTTACTAAATATGCAAAATAATGCACCAATGATATACAAACTCAAATAAAGATATGCATTTGTTCACTTGGGACAAAACAAAAATTTGAAAAATTTAGCACTTTTTCATAGAAATATAATAGTATGGCAAATGAATGTAGATACCCATTCCCTCCCCCACACTTAAATTACAACATGTCCTCATGTTGTGCAGAATTAAAGAACGGTTAAAGAAACTTAGCTGATTTCGTGATGATCCGAAGATTGGCTGAAGAAGGATAGATAATCGACCCGCGTTTCCGAGGCACGAGATGTCATAGGTACTCCTCTCCAGATTCACTTCCAAAGATAGCTTGACAAACCAGCGATAAATGTACCTGCACCACTTGAAAAACATGGCAGTATCTCGGGGGATACGGGGAAGATCACAAGCAACAATAATAATACAAGCACATGGTATAATTGCTCAGATGGAAAAATCACCGCACAGTTAAAGGACAGGACATCTAAGCGTCAAATAAGCCACAAAAGCTTATAATACAAATAAGGCACAACATGTGCATACAGGAATAATGATACATGGAATATTACAAAATAGTAGGGCTAGGTGCACTATATGAAAATGTATTACAATGCAGTCTACATGATATGCAATCTAATAAAAAATAATACTGACAGGCTCAGGCTGAGCAAGTTGGGAGGACAACTCTACAGTGACTACGGCCCGTGCAGAATCAGAAAAAAAAAACGAGGTAGCATTACGGAAACCGACAGTTAACTACACTCAATAAAAAGAAAAATAGAAAAACAATTCAACTAGATGACATGCAACTAAATGATATGCAAAAATAAAAGAAAATAAAAGAAAGAAAACTAGCCCACTCATTTGCAACACGACATGTATATAATAAACGTCTACCAAATAATGACGAAGTTCACGATAAACGATGTCTTTGCTCATTACAATGCAAGGTGTGACGCGCTTAAGACTCATCAAAGGTGATAGCATTATGGAAAACCAACGATTAGCTATACTAAACAGATATAACTCATATGACGCGATGGTAGCAACGGAAAGCCGACAGTAGCTACCCATATGAATTACAAAATTAACAAGGAAACACGAAAGTCTCAAAGCTTAAAAGATTCATCACATCGGTATGTAGCATACGAAACCGACATTAGCTACTAAATAACAATAAAAATATTTATAGCATACGATAACCGGCAGTCACTATAACATGCCTAGATGAATCAAGTATATTATCCATTAGATTCAA
The DNA here is from genome assembly GCA_026214975.1 of Gentiana macrophylla. Taxonomy (NCBI): domain Eukaryota; kingdom Viridiplantae; phylum Streptophyta; class Magnoliopsida; order Gentianales; family Gentianaceae; genus Gentiana; species Gentiana macrophylla. The sequence continues at coordinate 86,750,639 of CM047810.1, forward strand.
TTATTTAACATGGATCCGTAGATGGAACGATGTAAACATGCAAGTTCGATCATCTACGTAACAACAATTAGCCACGAAGCTCAAATTAAAGTATCCATATCAAATAAAGCATCAAAAATCAAGTTAAGAGAAATTACGAACCTGGGCGCGGTGTTGGGCGCCCGTCCAACCCTTTGAACGTCGCGTTACGAATGTCAAGCGGGCGGTTTCTGGAATTTGGCACCGGGCGGCCGTTTGACCATCAACCGGCGTTCATCTGCAGGTTGTGACCGGGCGGGCGTTCACTATGCTTGGGCGCCCGTCCAAGCATCGAATTTGGACAAAATGCGGAGAAACACACCTTTGCCTTCACTAGCTCAACAGATTATCAATCCAAAACCAACTATACATCATATATACACTACACAGCAGCCCCATCAAATTTTAGCACAGAGGATTAGATTGGAAAACATATAATTCACGTTTCATAAATTGAGTAAAAAAACTTTTTGCACATTCTTAACCCAACGGTTATCGAAACACGGCAAAAATAAAAACTCTCAATTCAATTAACGCTACTTTTATTGAAAGAAAAATAAATCGTAACAAAATAGAAGAATTAACTCAAGTAGATCCAACAAAACACCGATTCCCCGGCAACGGCGCCACTTTTGTTGAGAGGATTTTGCATCATTTAAACAAAAGAAAATTTATAAACCCATACTTAGATACAAAACTAACTCCTAACCGGCCAAATACCGGGTAGTTGCTAGTATAGCGAGATAAGTAAGGGGTCGATCCACAGGGAATTGGGTTGTTGAATCTAACTTTATTAATCTTTCCAATTGTTACTACTAGTTATTACTAAACCTAAACTAAAGAGGAGAATAAAGCGACAGAGGATTTTTAGTCCAAAGCCGAGAAACACATAACTAAGAACAAACTAACAAGAAAATCACGAGAAGATAAAACAATCCTAAAGCTAAGGAAAACATAAAAAACGACCTAAACTAAGGAAACATGAAATCAAACAATGCGCAAACCATGTAATTTCAATCCTAGTTCACCTCATGATCTTAGAATTGTGGTTTCACCTTACAAAGGTATGAATCCTACTTTCGTAGTAATTCGCCTATCAATCTCATCATCTTTCGATCTATAGAGATTAACGCATACAAAACAAGATGTAAGATCTTTCAATCTAATAACCTAGATAATCAACCTATCAACTTTCGTTATGTCAAGGTTAAAAATCACATCTTTTCTATGGTGATCTAGCCTAACAACGATTCTCATCACGTTAGACAACAATTTAGCAACCAATCTTTCGATCTAGTCACACAATAGCATGATAATTGCATAGAAAAGATACAAAACGAATCATAAATCATGAAGATAAAACAGGATCGAATTAATTGCGAGAACAAACTCACAGGGTTTGATACAATAGTTTGAGCTCCATGAATCAACAAGCAAAACAAAGGAAAGAAGCCTAATCTAACCCCGGATCACCCGAGCATAAGGCTCGGGTGACCGCCTTAACTCCCGAAAAAAGATCGCGTCGCCTCGAGTGTTTTTTCGATGTAAAAATGTCGAATTATGAATGGGTTTGGGATCTGCTGGTATTTATAGGAAATCAGTGGCAGAGATCTTGAACGCCGATTTGAGTTTGAACTCAGTTCGAGCATGTATAACGCCGATTCGGGGCGTGGTGGAACGCCGATTCAAATGCTTCGAGCTCTCGATCTTGCTTTATGCTCCTCCGAACGCCGATTCTATCTCATCAAACGCCGATTTGGGCTTCCAAACTCCGATTTCACAGGCTTTGGTGATCCGATGATTCATGTCCTTATCTCTTAACAAGCCATCCTTATCTTTTGCAACAAACCTTATCTCTTGCATATTCTAGATGATTCATGACTTGTCCTCCTTGATCTTATCCTTTTGCCACTTGTCACTTCCAAGCTTGAACACTTGTAGGCTCTAAATAATGATCAAATGATACCAAAATGTAATATAATTCCAAATTAACAATAAATCATCAATTAAATCACATAATTTGTTACATTTTGAAGTTTACTCATTAAAAATATCATTTGCTCAATATTTAAATATAAGGCTCGATTTCTATGAAAATAATACGAATACAGGGGAATTTTATATAAAATATATCGTTATAAATCATACAATTTGACCCTTAACAACACCCCCACACTTAAACTTTTGTTCGTCCCGAACAAAACAATACATAAGCATCGCTCGAGACAAATAAACATCTTAGCAAATATAAAACATATTCAATACTTTAGAGGTTCACCCAGTGTGTGTGTGCATAGCCATAATAAATTTCCACCCAATCCACACTTGAAATTGATTCAAGCAAAACTAGCTAATACCCCTCGTAGACTAGCAATAAATGACACTCATAAGATGCACCCTACAAACGTGACATATCCCGAAAGAATGATAGATTGAATCTAAGACCTTTACAAAATACTCGAGAGGATAGTCCTACAACATATCTATCGCTTTATACTTGGGATAAGATATACATAAACCGAGTCTTATATTCAATTCATACCAATATCTTAGTTGATTTAACTTATTCACTTAAACACACATTAGAATGAGTTGTTTTCCTCATGCGAGAATAGGACATTTCGAGATAATACCCTACCTTACTCCAATCATAAGGCGACTCTTTCTAGTCATCATCGTGAGCTTTTAGTCATCATGGTGGAATAGGACATTTCGGGATAATCCCCTATCGCACTCAAATCATCGACTAGCTTTACGACACACACAAATAATTCAATTAAATCAACTTCTTATTTGACATTAGCTACGCTTACTTATCACATTCAAACTTAAGATATTCACGATTATGACATACTTGGATCTAGATACAAACTATCATAATTATCATGATATATACGTAGCACTAAGCACATGACTTATAAGAAAATCAAAAATCACTAATCCAAGCGGGTATAACTTTATAAAAAAGCTCATCATCTACTATGGCACGTGAAAAATAGGTTGGGTGAAACATCTAAATTACTAAATATGCAGTATAAAGCATCAATGATATAAACTCAAACAAAGACATGCATTTGTTCACTCGGGACAAAAACAAAAATTTTGAAAAATTTAGCATTTTTCATAGAAATATGACTAATATGGCAAAAGAGTGTAGATACTAATCCCTTCCCCACACTTAGATTGCAACTTGTCCTCAAGTTGTGCAAATAAAAAAGTTTAGGAACTTAGGTGATTGTATTTCCAAGTCGGCAGTGCGGAAAGAAACCCTGAAGAACCAAAATTGCTTGACTATCCTTGGAAATGTGGAGCATCACAGATCCAAGTAAGCTTGAATAGATCAGTAGACTTGTGGAGCATCACAGGAATACTGACATCGACGTGAAAGCGCACAACAGCTATCAAAAGTGTCCTGCATACTTGATCAGTGCAAAAAGAGTCTACGGGGAAAAAGAATTATACATTGAAAACACAAGGAGAATAAATCATAGAGATGTTTCAGATTAAGCTCAGATAAGGATGGAACATATACATGGACATTGCAAAATAGTAGGCTAGGTGCAACTACATTACAATGCAAACTACATGATATGTAATCCTAATAAAAGAAAACGCAAACAGGCTCAGGCTGAGCAGGTTGTGAAGACAACCCTACAGTGACTACGGCCCTTAAAGAAAAGAAAACAATGCAACTAGATGACATGCAACTAAATGAGATGCACAAATAAAAGAAAATAAAAGGAAGAAAACTAGCCCCTTAATTTGCAACATGACATGTATAAAATAAACGTCTACCAAGTAATGATAGCTTACGATAAACGACAGTACTATTCATTACATGTAATGCAGACGCGCCTTAAGACTCATCAAAGGTGATAGCATTATGGAAAACCAACAGTCAGCTATACTAAACAGATATAACTCATATGGAAAAGGACGTAGCATACGGAAACCGACAGTAGCTACCCATATGAGTTATAAAAACAACAAGAAAGCACATAAGTCTCAAAGCTTAAAAGATTCATCACAGCGGTGTGTAGCATACGGAAACCGACATTAGCTACTAACAAACAAAAGACCGGTTTATAGCTTACGAGAACCGATAATCACTATAACTTGCATAGATGAATCAAGTATATGAGATAAGATCAATTATTTAACATGGATTCGTAGATGGGGAGATAAACATGCAAGTTCAGGACATCTACGTAAAAATAAAATAAAAACACAGAAGCTAGTATAAAGTATCCATGTCAAACAAAAGCATTAAAAAAAATCAGATCAAGGAAAATTCAGAACCTGGACAGCATTCCTCAGACTGAACGGCCGTTCATATTGTCAGACGGGCGTTCAGCACACCGAACGTGCGTTCTCCTGCAGAGTATAAAGCGGACGGGCGTTCACTTACATTGAACGCTTCGTCAATACCGATATATGCAATGAGATATGCAGGAAAATAACAAAGAAACCCCAAGAACTCATAGACTCAAAACACATCATAGACCACGGCCTTTACAAATTATCGCACGAGAGGTTAGATTAGATATCACCTAAACACATAATTCACGTTGAACAAATTGAGTAAAAAAAACTTTTTGCACATTCTTAACCCAACGGTTATCGAAACACGGCAAAAATAAAAACTCTCAATTCAATTAACGCTACTTTTATTGAAAGAAAAATAAATCGTAACAAAATAGAAGAATTAACTCAAGTAGATCCAACAAAACACCGATTCCCCGGCAACGGCGCCACTTTTGTTGAGAGAGATTTTGCATCATTTAAAACAAAAAAAATTTTATAAACCCTAACTTAGATGCAAAACTAACTCCTAACCGGCCAAACACCGGGTAGTTGATAGTATAGCGAGATAAGTAAGGGGTCGATCCACAGGGAATTGGGTTGTTGAATCTAACTTTATTAATCTTTCCAATTGTTACTACTAGTTATTACTAAACCTGAACTAAAGCGGAAAAGTGAACTGGACAGAGGATTATTAATCCAAAGCCAGGAAACAATAATCACGAACCAAAATAAATAAAACTACAACTACGAAAGAACAGTAAAACTAACGAACCCATGATAACGACTAAAGCAATAAAACATAGAACAAACGATGATCTACCGTCCCGCAACCCTTAATTTCTTCCCTAGATTGTCTTATGATGATTTAATTCAAGTTGTGGTTCACCTCTCTTAAGTAATCTTCTATCTCTCGATTTTAAAGACTAACACAACATAAAACGAGGTGCAAGATCTCTCAATCTAACAACCTAGAGATTCAACCTATCAACTTTCGTTATGTCAAGGTTAAAAATCTCATCTTTCCTATGGTGATCTAAGGTTTACACCGATTTTCGTCATACGGTAAACATCAAAAGCAATACAACTTTCGTTATCGATTGCATAACACGTAATCAAAGGAAAGAAAACAACTTTAGAATTAAACTCACAAGATCATCCATAGACAAGAAATAGAAGCTGCTGAAAAGTATTACATGACTGCTCCAAGTTCAAAGCTTCGAGAGATCATCATGGTGATCGAACAAGAAAGGAAAACAAAAGAAATAAAACCTAATCTAACCCGGATCACCCAAGCACAAGGCTTGGGTGACCGGCCTTGAAGCTCCAAAAGAGTGGCTGCTGCTGCTCTCCTTGTTGTGGAGGAGAAATTATGAATGTAAGTTGAATTGTGAATCCCTAAATGATTTGGGATCTGCTGATATTTATAGGAAAACAGTGGCAGACATTCTGAACGCCAGTTTGAGCATTTGAACTCCAGTTTGGTGTGTCCCGAGCGCCGTTCTATTCTGGAACGCCTGCTCTGTTCTCGAACGCCAGATTCCACACCAATCTTTGAGTTGTACGCATTTGATCTTTGTCATTATCTCTTAACAACCCATCCTTATCCTTTGTAACAAACCTTATCTCTTGGATATTCTAGATCATTCATGACTTGCCCTCCAAGATCCTATCCATGACACTTGTCCATTCCAATCTTTAACACTTGTAAGCTCCTAATTAAACAATGAATGATTCCAAAATGTAATATAATTCCAAAATAATAATAAATCATCATTTAAGCACTAAATTTGATACATTTTGAAATTAACTCATTAAAAATATCATTTGCTCAATATTTAAATATGAAGCTCGATTTCTATGAAAAACATAAGAATATGGGGAAAATTGATATAAAATATATCGTTAAAAATCGTATAATTTGACCGAGAACAATGGTCCAGGTGAATTTGGAGAAGCCATCAACCACTACTAGAGTGTATTTCTTACCACTTACACTTACTGGTGTGACTGGTCCAAACAGGTCCATATGTAACAGATGTAGAATTCTTGTTGTTGATTGATAGGGCTTTGACTTAAAGGAACTTTTGATTTGTTTCCCTTTCTGACAAGCATCACAGAGACTTTCTTTCTTGAATGTGATCTCAAGCAGGCCTTCAACTAACTTGTTCTTTGATAATGTGTTGATGGTCTTGAAATTCAGATGGTTTAATCTTCTATGCCATATCCAGCTGGTTGATTGTTTATTTTTCACAAACAGACAGTTTCTGCTTTAGCTGTTGTCCAATCCACCACATACATGTTGTCTTCCCTTTTTTCTGCAAGAACTACTGTGTTGGTTTGGCTGTGAATCACTTTGCATCCTTCCTTGTTGAAGTGTACATTGTAGCCTTTGTCACAGAATTGACTGATGCTTAACAGATTGAAATTGAGTCCCTTAACATATGCTACATTTTGAATCTTCAAGTTGTTCTTGAGCATTGTACCTTCCCCCTTAATCTTTACAGGGTTTTCTTTGCCTCCAAATGTGACTTTGGGTCCATCAAAAGCTTTGAAATCAGTGAGCCATCCTTTGTTCCCTGTCATGTGTCTAGAACATCCACTGTCTATGTACCAAACATCCTACAAAACAAATTAATTAAGTTTAGGTACCCAACACTGTTTCGGTCCATACCTGTTAGCAGTCATGCCTCCTACTCCAAGTGTATGTCCAAATGATCTTCTTTTTGGATAGTTAAAATCATCAACTTCATATGTATAAGGCATGGCAGAATAGCTTCTGATATTTCTACTGAAGGTATTCTGATACTTTTCTCTACTTTTTGGTGCATTTGCATCCTTCTTCACCTTCCAATATGCAGTGGGAAACCTATGTTGCTTCATGTGTTTAGGAACATGCCTAGATTGACTTTTCTTAAACACATGATGCATATCATGGTATGGTTTCTTTTTGTATTTTGGAGGTGCAACATTCCAATCATCCTCTGAAGGATAAAGTCTTCCTTTACCTTTCAGTAGGTCTTTGTTTTTGGTTGATTGGAATGATGGTTTAGTTTGCTGTTTTACTATATTTGGTTTTGACTTCACTGGTACATGATGAATTGTTGAAATTATGGTCTGTCCTTTTCTGAACATTGGTCCATTGTTGGTCCTAGATTCAGAATTGTTTTGTCCATTGTTTTTATTCTCATCCTGACTATTGTATCCAAGACCAGATCTGGATCCAAACCTTTTTAGGGTTTGTAAGCTGGTGCATTTAGTGGTTTAGTGGTGTTTTTAGCTGCTAGGTGGATTTCCTCAGCTGATCTGTTAGCAGTAGATGAGTCATCATCTGCTGCTTTTTGATTAGATGAGTATATCTCCATAGTAGCTAGTTCAGCTTTCAATTTGTCCAGTTGTTCCTTCAATCTTTTATTTTCTTTTCTTAGATCCTTACATTCCTTTTCCAGAATTTCATGATTCACCTCAATTTCATCAAATTTAGTCATGAGATTTTGGACTAGGGCTGCTGGATCCAATGGGAGAATAGAAGATTGTGCAGTGTTAGATGTGGATGCATTTGATGAAGAGTAAGAACTAGATGTTACCTTAGTTTCATCAGATTCTTTGACCATAAGACATAGATTTGCTTTTTCATTATCTTTGCTGTCACATTCATCTTCATCTAATTCTTTGGTCATGAGACATAGACATGCTTTCTCATTGTCTGAACTGACTTTTTCATCACTATTATCTGAATCATTGTCAAATGATTCTTCATTCTTTTCACTGCTGGATTCAGCCTTGAGTGCTTTCTTGCCTTTCTTCTTTTTAAATGCTTTGTACTTCTTCTTTCCTCATCTTTATTTTTTTCTTCCGGGCAATCACCTTGAAAGTGTCCTTTCTTGTTGCTTGATTGAAGCATCTGTATTCATCATCTCTTTTCTTTATTTCTTTGTTTGAGCTTGACCACTTGTTTTATGATGAGTTTCCTTTGAATGGCTTCTTTTGCTAAACTCACAAAACGCGTTTAACTAATAAAGCTACCTATTCTTTGAGTTCTAGTGTCTCTTTCTTTGATGCAATCAAAGAAAGTTACTTTTTTGTGGTGCTATCGATGCACCGGTTCTTTGTGTCTCTGCCGGAGCACCATCTTCACCGTTCAATTCGAATTCATGAGCTTTTAGTTGGAACATCAGAGTCAGGGTGTCAGTGTTTGCAAGATTTGTTGTACCTCTGATTACTGATGTTATGATCTTTCATCTTTCAGGCAAGCCTCTCAAGATCTTTAAATACACTTCTTTCTGGGGGTATGTGTGTCCAAGCTGTTGCAGTTCACTGATGATGCTTGAGAATCTGTTGTCCGTTTGATTAATGGATTCACCAGCCTTCATCTTGAAGTTCTCAAATTTCTGTTTTGCAACAGATAATTTGTTTTCTTTAACTACCTCAGATCCTTCATTTATCAGTGCTAGCTTGTCCCACATCTCCTTTGCTGTTTTGAAATCTTTGATTCTCATGAACATGTTGCTATCTAGGGTCTTCAAGATCATATCTTTTGCAACAAAGTCTAGATTTTCTCTTCTTTTGTCATCCTTGGTCCAATCTTTCTTGGGTTTATCCACTTCTTTTCCTTGATCTGCTCCCGTGGTTATCATAGTCATGATCATGATTGGGCCATCATTGATTACATCCAGCATCTCCTCATGAGTTGCTGCAAGATGAGATAACATTCTTATTTTATATTCATCAAAATTATTAACATTAAAAATTGGTACTTTAGACGTAAAGTTTGAGGAATCCATAAGTACAGATTTGATATATTTATGTATATAAGAAAGCACAGAATTGAAAACTACTTTGAAAATATGTGATCTCCTTGTTACCAGAAATTAGATCTGAACAGCATCTGGTACTAGGAACACTGCTCCGATACCAATTGTTGGTCCCAGAAAGGGTAAAACTATGGTCAGAGGGGGGGGGGGTGAATGACCATAGTGGAGTTTCAAAAACTTTTCTTGTAATTAAAAGCTTTTGGGCAGCGGATATCCCTTCTTACTAGATTATTTCAAAGTAGTTTAAGCAATCAATAATATTTGATATAATATAATAAATTAAATGAATGCAGTAAGGTAAATTGCAGAAAGTAAATTGACACAAGGCTTATAGTGGTTCAGGGTGGTGTAATCCTTTAATCCACTTGTTGGACATATTTTTAAGTTTTAGTGATGAGTGCCAAACTAACTGTTATAGAGCAAAGGCAAAAAGATGTCTAGATCAAATGTATAGGTTTATTAGAGTTTGATCTTTGTATAGGTTTGATCAAACAAGCAATTGTAAAGGTCACCGACTTGTTTCAAAGAGACTAGTTTCGATGAGGTAGTTAGGTCGATGACTTTTCTCGAATCTGCAAGACTGGAAATTGAGGGCTCAAACTCTGTAAATGAAGGCTAAGGGATCAAACTTAGTGATTAAAGTCAAGGATATGCAATCAGAATTTAGGCAAGTCTGTGATGACCTAAACTGATTACATATACCTTATGTAGAAGGTCTAAGTTCCATAAGTTGGATGATGTTTGGAACTTGGTTATAATTAAAAAGGTGTAATCTAACTTCACAAATAAAAGTTAGATAAAAGAAATCAGCTGCATTGTACTTGATACACAACAAATTGTCGTTTTCAATGATCGATAGGTATTACAATGATGATGAACTCACTGATGATATACCTCGATTAATTGAAAATTACATTGGAAGATTAAATGATAAGGACAACCAACTACCTCTGATTTATCAATAAAATCAAGGGCTGAGATTAAAAGGACGTTGGGATGATTCAGGACTTTATCCAATGGTTATAAGTCAAAGGGTGGACAGACTGCACTGTCAAAAAGGAATCTAACACTGTCAGTCCTATGAATAGTGACATAAAGCCTGTCAAATGGGACAAAATAGGGAACGGCTACATTTGAATTTCAAATACAAGTCACATGCCATCCTACCTATAAATAGAGGACTTTCAACTCAGAAAAAGAAGATGATTGATGAATTTTAAGAGAAAAATATAAGACATAACCTTACTGATCCATAGAAAATCTTCAAGTGTATTCTGTATTCAAGCTACATCAAGTTTACACACTTGAAGACTGCAAGCTGCTGATTATATCATCCTAATCAAGTTTGCTACAATCAATCATTTACTTGATTCAATCCTTATTTTACAAAGAACCTCTTGAAGACAAAGAAGCATCTGTTGGGTGTGAAAGATCATTGTTTGTGGTGGAGGGTGGTGAAGAGGCAATCCTACCCTTCAAGGACCAAGTGGAAGACTTTGGAGCAACAATCCTACCTGTTCCTAGTTTTCAGTTTGTGAAGCCATAGTCATTGGTGAAGGACAAGCAATCTTAGGAATCTTTGTAACAGATACATCAAATATCTTTAGTGAATTACCTCCAACATCACAGGAGAAGAGTGGACTGACAGGATTATACCACCTGGAACCACTATAAAATCTGCCTATTTACTTTCTGCACTTACATTCTGCATTTAGTTTATTATACACATCATCCTACTGAATCTAGCAACTGAACTCACACACATACACTACTGAGTATCTAATACTTAGTATCATATTTAACAACAAGTAACAAGGCTTTATTTTTATATAATTCCACGCACAAATTCATGAAACTCAATCATCAAGTGACTCATGTGTGTATCGCCAAAGCTACTTGAGGTATCGCCAGACTCATCAAGTTCTTGAGTTTGTTAACTCCAAAAAGTTTTAAGTGTTAAGTTTATTCACCCCCTCTAAAATTAACCAAAGCCTTTTCAAGGGACCAACAATTGGTATCGGAGCAAATTATACGCTTGCAGTAATCCTACTTGTTGTGCTTGTGAAAATACTTTGAAAAATCTTCTCAAATCACTGATTTTCAAAGCCTTGCATCATGGATAACAACCAGTATGCTAGAACAATGTTGATGTGTTCTGCAGATCGTTTTGATGAATATAAACGTCGTATGCAGGCTTTCCTTGCTGCAACTCATGATGAAATGATGGATGTGCTCACAGATGGACCACTGGAGATTACTAAGGCAGAAACAGTGGGTGAAGAGACACAGTACATTCCAAATCCTAAAAAGGAATGGACTGCTGAAGATAGAAAGAGAGCAAATCTGAACAACATTGCTATTGATATTATTTACAGAACTCTGGATAGCAACATGTACATGAAAATGAAAGATTGAAAAACAGCAAAAGAACTTTGGGACAAACTACCGTTGATCTGTGAAGGTACTGATGAAATAAAGAAGAATAAAATCGATTAAGCCAAAGAAGAAGTTCCAAAAGTTTGAAATGAAACCCAATGAAACCATTGAACAAATGGAATCTAGGTTCAATGCAGTGCTGGATGAACTCACCTGCTGCATGTGTTATATCTATTCAAAAGAAATCAACACAAAAATCTTGGAAGCTTTACCTTTCTGAGATGAATGGAAGATGAAGGTGACAAATGATAGAAGAAATGAGAAGACTGCATGAAGAGGATACATTCAAGTTATTCTCAAATCTCAAGGCATATGAATTCAAAAAAGTTGTCACCTACCACCTGAAAAGGAAGAGCCAAAAACCAAAGACCTTTGGTCGCTTCACATCAAGAAGAAGGATCGAAGCTCAAGATGAATTACTGGATGAAATGCAAGAGCAAATAGCATTCCTGAGCAAGAAGATCAGGATGATGAAAGGTGGGAAAAGCTCACCTAGGAATTTCACAAAGAAATTCATTGAAAAGAAAAAGGAAGAAACAAAGAAAGACAATGATTTCTTGTGTTTCAATTGCAAGAAACCAGGACACTTCAGACCTGACTATCCTGAATTAAAGCAGAAAAAGGAACCAGATTATCTTTACTTTAATTGCAAGAAGCCTGGACATTTCGGACCAGTTGTCCAGGATCTCCAAAAGAACAAGAGTCAACAAAGAAGACATGGCAAGAAGGCTATGGTTGTGAAGATGAATCACGGTTATGAAGTGGAATCACGAAAGGAAATGAATCGGATGACACAAAGATTGGTTGTTTGATATGGAAGACTATGCATTAATGGCTATTATGGATGAAACATATGAGGTATATAATACTGTATCAATTAACACTCCTGCTGAAAGTGATTGTGAATCAACTTGTGGTTCAAATCCTAGAAACTCTAACAATGAAGAAGCTTTGGATGCCATCCTTAATCAACTGAGGAAAATACAATCTGGTTATGAGATTGTGAAGGCTGAAAAAGAAGCTCTTCAAGTAGAAGTTGAAAGATTGAATCTTTGAATTAAGGATTCTCAAAGGTAAAGAAAAGATGTTGGATGAGAATCAAGTATAAGCTGCACGAACATCCAAAGAGCCTCTCAATCTGGCCGATCCATCTTGTTCCTCTACCGCATACAAATCTGGAAAGCCTTATGGTGATAGAACAGGGCTTGGATTTGGAACTCAACAATCCAAAAAGAGTGGATCCAGTAAGGCTCACGAACCTAGTGCGAGGTTGGTCCTAAGTTTGTACCTGCACAAGATTCAACTCCCAGTAAGGTTGCTGAGGCAGTAAAACCTGCTGAGAATGCTTCAAGGAAGCAAAATCAGAAGTCAAAGAAGTCAACAACTCCTAATAAAAGGAACAAATCCAAAAATAGGATCATTGTGCCTTCTAAGCTCGCTAAAAGCGGACACACTACCAAGTCTCACTGGACCACGAAGGGTAAGAAATGAAATATTCCAAGGATAAGAATCCTAAACCCAAAAATGTTAATCATTCAAGGGATACTTATCTCAGGGGGAAAGGTAGACTGTTCCCTGTTGATAATGATTGGAATATTCCTGCCCCCATTGATAGAATCAACAGATATAACCATGCTGCTAGGGTAAAACCTAGGCAATAGAATCAGAAAAGACTCAGCAGACTCCATATTACAGGGCTGTCCCTAACAGACAGCAAACCTATGGTTATATTGATGCTTCTAACAAGAAAAATCACTTCAAACAGCAATATATACCAAAAAGCCAGAAAACATATGTGAATCCTACACAACCAGCTGTTAGATCTGATGGATGTGTGGAATACATATATGAACCTAAGTATGACACCTTTAAAAGAAGACCTTATGGCAATTTACCAGGGGTCATGCTTACCACTGACCATCATGGACCCAAACAGATTTGGGTACCTAAAATGTATTGATTTTGTTTTGTAGGGTGTCTGGTACTTTGACAGTGGATGTTCCAGACATATGACAAAGAATAAGCACTGTTTGACAAGCTACATAGCAAAGGATGGTCCAAGGGTGAATTTTGGCAACAAAAATACACCTGGTTATACAAGAGGCTATGGCACACTTGTGAGGAATGGACTAACCATCAAGAATGTTGCTTATGTGGAAGGACTGGACTACAACTTGCTGAGCACTGGACAATTCTGTGACATGGGATACAAGGTCACTTTTGACAAAAACAACTGTATTGTCATTAGTGAAAGAGGTGATCAAGTTGTATTGGCTGGTAGAAGACAACAAAACATGTATGTTGTGGATTGGTCTACTGCAGTTCCAGAAACCTGCCTGATTGTGCATACTAAATCAGAACTCAATTGGTTATGGCACAAGAAGTTGAATCATCTGAATTTTGATGATATTAATCAGCTAGTAAAGAAGAAAATGGTAATCGGCTTGCCTGAGATTACATTCAAGAAGGATGCTATTTGTGATGCACGCCGACAAGGTAAACAAATAAAATCAAGCTTCAAGTCAAAAACAAAACTATCAACTAAGAGAGTCTTTGAACTAATGCACATGGATCTATTTGGACTGTCACTCCAACTAGTATAACCGGAAAGAAGTACACTTTAGTTGTTGTGGATGATTATTCAAGGTACACTTGGGTGGTTTTTATGAATAAGAAAAGTGAAACACTCAAGATGATGCCTGATCTTTTGAAGAGAGTACAAAATGAGAAAAGTTTGACAAGAGTAAAATAAGATCGCACAAAGTACTTGAGTTTCTCAATAAAGTTATAAGAGAATACTGTGAATGTAATGATGTACTCGCATCAACTTGCTTCTGCTTGGTACACCTCAAAGAAAATGGGGTTCTTTGAAGAAGAAACAGGACATTAAAAGAAGCAGGAAGGACAATGATTTGTGAAGCGTTACTACCTGAGAGGTATTGGGCTGAAGCAGTTAATACAACATGCTATACACAACACAGAACCTCAGTGAACAATAAGCTGCTAAGACACCTTATGAGATTTGGAATGGAAGAAAACCAAATATATCTTATTTCCATCCATTTGGAAGTAAATGTTTTATCTTGAATCATAAGGAGCATTTAAAGAAATTCCAACCTAAATCAGATGAAGGAATTTTCTTGGGATATTCTTCAGTCAGGCATTCAGGGTACTGAACAAGAGGTCACTGAAACATGAAGAAACAATACATGTTGTGTTTGATGAACCTAAGTTCACTGGTATGGAAGATGAATGTTGTGAACCTGCTAAGAATCTACAAGTCACTGATCCAGATTGTGTTGAAGTCTTGGAAAGGGTAAATGACTTAAAAGTTTACGATCATCGCCTCTTTGAACACCTGCATGATGATACTATCGATGCAACAACAAGAAGGGTTCAAGGATCTCAATAAACCCTCTGTTGAAGATACAGTAGACCCTACTGAAGATGAGGTTCTTGAGAATCAATCTAACCAAAATCCACAATGGTTAAGGGATCACCCTGCTGAACAAGTCATTGGCAACATTCAGCAAGGTGTAAGGACAAGAAAACAACTGGAAGCTATGTTTACATGCTTTCTATCTCAAATGGAACCAAAAGTTGTTGAAGAAGCAATATCAGATCCAGAATGGATAATTGCTATGCAAGAAGAATTAAATGAATTTGAAAGAAATCATGTTTGGACACTAGTGGAAAGGCCTAGTCATGCAAATATCATTGGTACTAAATGGGTATACAGAAACAAACTTGATGAAGCTGGTACCATTGTAAGAAATAAGGCCAGACTAGTTGCAAAAGGATATTCTCATGCAGAAGGAATAGATTTTGATGAAACTTATGCACATGTTGCAAGATTGGAAGCTATCAGATTATTCTTGGCACATGCAGCATATAAAAACTTCAAAGTATATCAAATGGATGTCAAAAGTGCCTTCTTGAATGGCATTCTAGAGGAGGAAGTGTATGTTCATCAACCTCTTGGATTTGAAGTTAAAGATCAAGAAGATAAAGTGTATAGACTCAACAAGGCACTTTATGGACTGAAACAAGCACCAAGAGCTTGGTATGAGACTCTATCTCAATTCTTGGGGATAATGGTTTTACAAAAGGCACCATTGACAAGACTCTTTTCGAGAATCGGTGAAGGGGGCGGCACTACTGTTTGGTCCGATTTATGTTGATGACATAATCTTTGGTTACGAAAATGAATTGTTATGTGAAAAGTTTGCAAATCTAATGAAGAGCAAATTCCAAATGAGTATGATGGGAGAAATGAACTACTTTTGGGATTGCAAGTTAAACAATTGAAAGATGGAATCTTCATTCATCAAACCAAGTACACCAAGAACTCTATCAAGAAATTTGGTATGGAAAATAGCACCAAGATATCAACTCCTATGAGTACAAACATCGATTGGATGAAGATAAGGAAGGCAAAGATGTTGATCGGACCTTATACGTAAGGATGATAGGCGATCTGCTTGTACTCACCGCCAAAGCAGACCTGATATATCCTTTGTTGTAGGTGTTTGTGCAAGATTTCAATCTAAACCTAAAGAAAGTCACTTAGGTGCAGTCAAGAGAGTTCTCAAGTATCTAAAAGAGACTTTGGGAGTAGGGATATGGTATTCCAAAGATGGAAGTTTCAAGGTTATATCCTACTCAGATTCTGATTATGCTGGATGCAAGATTGATAGAAAAAGCACCACAGGAACCTGTTAGTTAATGGGAAATAGACTGGTTTCCTGGTTTAGCAAGAAACAGAACTCAATATCAACTTCCACTGCTGAAGCTGAATACATTGCTGCAGGAAGTTGCTGTGCACAAGTACTTTGGCTAAGATAACAACTAAGGGATTATGGAATTGAAGAAAAATAAATTCCAATCATGTGTGACAACACAAGTGCAATTGCAATCACTGAAAACCCTGTTTTGCACTCAAGAACCAAGCACATTGATGCGAGACATCACTTTATAAGAGATCATGTTGAAAAGAAGGATGTGGTGGTTCTGTATCTCCCTACTGAAGATCAACTTGCTGACATTTTCACTAAACCACTTGATAGTGAAAGATTTGCCAAATTAAGGACTGAACTTGGAATTATTAAAGTTGGTGATAATCAAAGATTATCTTGGAATTCACCAAGGGGATTAGTCTTTGCTATGTTGGGTGAGCTCACTTAGCAGATTAGTCATTGGTATCAACAATTCCATGTACTTATGTTTGGACAATTGAGCAAATGAGGTTGCCAAGGGGATTGGTCTTTGTCATGTTGGGTGAGCTCACTTGACAGATCAGTCATTGGTATTAAACTTCATCTTGTATTATCAATTGAACAAAACAAGAAGAAATCAAGGATCAACAGATTTACTATGTCAGCAGGCTGCTGAAGCATATTTATCAGCAGGCTGCTGAGCCAACCCTGTTGAGGCCAACCTTGATGAATGGAACGTTACACAGTCAAACTTTATTAAAGTCAAAGAGAAATTGGCGGGATATTTATTCTATCCTTTATGACCACGATTACTCGATCTAACGGTTACAATACGTTTTGGAAAGTAATGGGCCACGTGTCAAGCTAACATTCACTCAAATTAATCATGGTTAATGTGGATGTACGTGCACTGACAGTTACAACCTCTCCCTGTCTATTTATACAGACCTATCATAGCAGATTCTCTCTACTTGCAAAATCTCAGATCTATACTCTCTGTTTTTACACTGTGTGAACACAGATTTGAGAAATTTTCTTCTTCATCTCATTTTTCTTTAACAATGGCGGAGAAGATTGATGTTCAGATTGGAACAAGCCAAAGTGTTAGAGGTTTTGTTGTTGATGCTAATAATACCGAATTAGCTATCAACATTGGTAGAAGAATAAGGAGATACGCAGGCCTGGAGAATGTACTGAACATAAGACTAGAAACAATTTCATACACAAATGTTGTGAGCTTTTGGAAGAACATTGTGATTAAAGAAGGAACATAGGCATTCAAAACAACTGTGAATGCCCAGGAGATTGAGATTTCCCCAAGTCTATTACGGGAAGTTTTTGGTTTTGAAGAAGTAGTAGATGGTTCAGTAAATCGTGAGGAATTGGGATTATCCAAGATGGATTTTGTTGATAAGATCAAGATCAATAAAGCCATCAAATCAGTCCCAGGTATCAATGTTAAACACATTGGGAATGAGTACAACCTGCTGAGCAAAATCATTGCAAAGAACATATTAGGGCTGGTTAGAAGTATGGATACCCTGTCAGGACCCAAGATAGAGCTACTGATGATTATTTGCAGAAGTATGAAGTTTGATTGGGCTGGGTATTTCATTCATTACATGAAGAAGGTTGCAAAAGAGGAAAGATAAGGAAAGAGGAAATCCAAGGCCTTACCCTTAGGATTAATGATTCAGACCCTGCTGAATCATATGGAGATTCCTGATGTAGCACCTGAAAAGATTAATCAATCTAGATACAAGAAAGAGATTGATTATGCTATCCCTGGTCTGGATGATGATGAAGAAGGTGCTGCTGAGGCTGCTGATGATGATAGTAATGGAGGTGATGGTGATGCTGGTGGTCAGCAGGTCAAGCAAACTATGAAGAAATCTGTTAAACCTGCTGCACCAAAGAAGGTTACTGAGAAAAGAAAGGCTGCAGACACAAAGAAGATAACTGAGATGTTAAAGCCTAAAAGAACAAAGAAGCAAACAACACAGACTGCTAAGTCTGCTGAGGGTACAGCTGAAGTTAAGATTACTGACCCTGTTGTAGCTGCTAGAAAAACTGTTGTTGAGATTTTGAGAGGACAACAGAAAGAAGCCAGTAGAAAGAGGAAGTCTACTGTGATTGATATTGATGATGAGCCACTTTCCAAGAGGATGAAGGAAATTGTTCATAAGAAGAAACATGGAAAGGGGAAACAATTGAAAAATCTAGAGGCTCTAAGGGAACAAGAAGAAGAAGAAGCAGTAGAAGAAGAAGTAGAAGAAGCAGTAGGAGAGGCTATTGATGCTGAGCCATTCACTATTATCAAGCCTAATGAGGAAGCAGAGGTTGTTATTGAAGAACCTGCTGGAGAGTCACAGCAAACTACAGAGACTGAATCTGCTGTTGATGTTACTGGATCCTCACCTACTAAGGCTGCTGAGCATACTGGAAGTGAACAGGTTGTTGTTGAGCAATCTGTTGAAGAATCATAGCAGATCATCATGCACTGAGCTTCTTCAGTAGAAACTGATAGATCTACTGAAGCTGCACAAATTGTTGTTGAGCAACTTGAAGAAGAACCACAACAAACCACTGAATCTACACCTGCTGTGGTGAGTGAAACATTGGTACAAGACCCTACAATTCCTGCAATAGTTCAGGGGGAAGAGCAGTCTGATGCTAACCCTGCTGATGAGAATATAAGCCAGGGGGAACCAAGTGTGATACGGATGGAGGTAGTTGGAACTAATATTCAACCTAAGCAACCTACTAGCCTTGAGGCATCTGTAGAAGAAACATTGCATCTACTTGTTGAGACCTTTGGATGTCAGCAAGGTACTGCAACAGCTCCCAGAGGATCATTCTTGCCCTATGAAAAACATGAGAAGAAAAGGAAAGAAGGGTATGTTGATCCAAAACTCCTGCTGATGGCTGATTACTTCCAATGGAAGTTTGGATTCTATAAGAGACAAAAACTTGCTGCAGAACCTATGACAGACTTTGAAGAATGGGTTTTTGAGAAATTGGGGGTGGAGAGTTTGCTGGATCTGATTGATACCTCTTTGTTACAATCAAGGCTGATGGATTTGTTTGATGAACAACAGAAAGAGGAGGGTGTCAAGTTCAGGAATCCAAGAGGTGATGATGATGACTCTTCATCATCCGATTACGATGATAATCACCCTCGGTCCAGGAGAAGTCGATTGGAAGTGCCATGATTATTGAACCAAGAGTAGAACAGTCTACTGGTGCTAGACAATCCACTGAAAGAGAGCAAACTGGACAGATGAATGAGGATAAGGAAAATCTCACCACTGAACATATTGAGGCACAAATCAATGAAGGCATAGATATTGGTGCAAACAGAATGGTTGGTGAGATAGATCCACTATTTGTTGAAAAACCTGCTGAGCATGTTGATGATCAGCAGATTATGGATTCAAGTGAAGAAAGAGTTATTGATCATGTTGAGCCAAGTGTCAGTTCTGAGGATTCAATTCAATATCAACACTGGATTGACACTGAAGACACTTTAACCAACACTGGAAATCTTTTGAGAAGAATTGCTGATATTGGGGAATTTCAACAAGAAAATATGGATATATTCCCTGATCAGGTTGTTGTGGCTCAAATTGTACAAGATCAGAGAACTGAAGAGGAGGTACAGTTGTTTGGGCTACAAACAAAGACTCACACAAAGGTTGGAACAGGAGGTGCAGTCACGAGTCTCAAATAAAGACTGGACAAAGGTTGGAACCAACTTTGGGTTTGGAGGAAACCCCTGTTATCTCAAGACAGTCAGAAGTGGAGCCTACTGGAGACAAGGCCACTATAGGAAAAGATAGTCAGCAGGCTGCTGTTGTTGATGAAGAAGAACAACTACTGGACTATGACTTTAGTGATGAGGAGTTCCAAATGCCTGAAGAAGAAAATGTTGCTATTGATCCCCTACAGGCATTTGTACCTATTTTTGAAGAACCAGCTCTTGATCCTATCTTGGAAGAATATCAAGGTCCTAACCTGTTTGGACTAGATAGGAGTTGGGCAATGGTTGTGAGCAATCGAGGCCACAATATAATGTTGAGGAGCTCACCGATGGAGCTCTTTGGAGAAATGGCTAGTGGAGTACCAAAGACATGTCCTGGAAGAGTTGAGAACTCATCGAAAATGATATTGCAAATCTAAGGACTCAACTGGACAGGCAAGAGCAGAGGTTTGATGACTTGATCAATTTGGTGGAAAATAGAGGAAGGACTACAGAAACAGTTGCCTCCAATATTACCTCAAATCAGTATGCTCTTGCTGATCTTGCAATGGAAGTGAAAGGAATCAAGCAAGGGAATTCATTGAAAGACATGTTTTTGAAAGAACAATTTATATCCATTCATCAGAAACTTGAAAAGCTTGCTGAAACACCTAAGCCTGCTGAGGCTGCTGGAACATCTCGACCTGCTGGATTGGATCCTAAGCTTACTGAGAGGATCAATCTACTGGAGCAGACTTTGCAATCTAGGATTACTGCAGTTGATACAAGAACTGAGATTATGGAAGGACAACTGAGTAATCTGATTATCACACAGGAGAGTGTTCATGGTCTAATGTCCCGTTTTGTTGATGATGTCACTAAAGGGGAAGAGGGCCAAACAAAGAAGAGCAAAAAAGAGGCAAAGAATTTTTGCACGAAAAAGATGGGAGAATGAGACAAATGCTTTCAGGGAACTCACACTGCAGAGTTCAACTTACTGGTGATCTCCTTAGACAATACAAAAAGGAGTACTACAACAGAAGGAAACCTTATCATGACAAGGGCTATCATGAAGGTTTAAACTCTTTCTTGGGATTGATGTTTTGGGAAGCAAGAATTAAAGCCTTAAGGGAAACTTACAGAGGTGGAAGAGGTGGAAGAGGTGGAAGAGGAGGAAGAAGTGGCAGAGGTGATAGGACTTTGCCTATCACAAAATCAAAGGACTCACTTGATGAATTCAAAGAACTTTACATGAAAATAGGATTCAGAGTCAATCAAATCAACCTCCTTCTACCAGAAGCATGGATGTGGTGGAAATAAGTAAATACCTACATTGATTTTACCTTGATTGAAAATGAATGGACAAGGGATATGATAGAAGAAATCAGAGCCTACCAAGAACAAGTGGAAAAGGCTAGACAAGAAAGAGAAAGAAGACAGTAGATCAGCATACTTATTATAACTTATCCTTGCTGCATCTAGACTATAATAACTGTGAACAAATTATTATAATGAGAATTGACTGATATTTGTTCTGTTTTTGTTTTAATCTTTTTGCTTTGCTGTTAGGTGAGGGTAGTGGCATCATCACCAAAAAAGGGGAAATAGATGGACTTATTTTTAAGTTTTAGTGATGAGTGCCAAACTAACTGTTATAGATCAAAGGCAAAAATATGTCTAGATCAAATGTATAAGTTTATTAGAGTTTGATCTTTGTATAGGTTTGATCAAACAAGCACTGTAAATGTCAGCTGACTTGTTTCAGCAGACTAGTCTAGGTCAGTAGGGTAGTTAGGTCAGTAGAATTTTCTGGAACCTCTTTGAAGGCTGAAGTGAGGGCTCAAACTCAAGAAATGAAGGCTAAGGGATCAAACATAGTGATTAAAGTCAAGGATATGCAATCAGAATTTAGGCAAGTCTGTGATGACCTAAACTGATTACATATACCTTATGTAAAAGGTCTAAGTTCCATAAGTTGGATGATGTTTGGAACTTGGTTATAATTTAAAAGGTGTAATCTAACTTCACAAATAAAAGTTAGATAAAAGAAATCAGCTGCATTGTACTTGATACACAACAAATTGCTGTTCAGCAGACTGATAGGTATTACAGCAGACTGATGAACCTGCTGATGATATACCTCGATTAATTCAAGATTACATTGGAAGATTACATTGATAAGGACAGCCAACTACCTCTGATTTATCAAACAAATCAAGGGCTGAGATTAAAAGGACGTTGGGATGATTCAGGACTTTATCCAATGGTTATAAGTCAAAGGGTGGACAGATCGCATCACAAAAGGAATCGACATCACATCCTATGAATAGTGTGATGAAAGCATGTCAAATGGGACAAAACAGGGAACGGCTACATTTGAATTTCAAATACAAGTCACATGCCATCCTACCTATAAATAGAGGACTTTCAACTCAGAAAAAGAAGATGATTGATGAATTTTAAGAGAAAAATATAAGAGATAATTATGAGCTGCAAAAGCACCCTGCTGAACCTACTGAGCTTAACCTTACTGATCCAGAGAAAATCTCAAGTGTATTCTGTATTCAAGTTACATCAAGTTTACACACTTGAAGACTGCAAGCTGCTGATTATATCATCCTAATCAAGCTGCTACAACTGAATCATTTACTTGATTCAATCCTTATTTTACAAAGAACTCACCAAGACAAAGTGAAGCATCCGTTAGAGTGTGAAAGACAGCTTGTTTGTGGTGGAGCCAGGTGAAGAGGCAATCCTACCCTTCAAGGACCAAGTGGAAGACTTTGGAGCAAAGAATCCTACATGTTCCTAGTTTTCGGTTTGTGAAGCCATAGTCATTGGTGAAGGACAAGCAATCTTATGAATCTTTGTAATGAGATACATCAAAGATCTCTAGTGAATTACCTCCAACATCACAGAGAATAGTGGACTCGAGTTACACCACCTGAACCACTATATAATCTCGCCTATTTACTTTCTACACTTACATTCTCGCATTTAGTTTATTATACACATCAACCTCTTCAATCTAGCAATCGAACTCACACACATACACTAATGAGTATCTAATACTTAGTATCATATTTAACAACAAGTAACAAGGATTTATTTTTGATATAATTCCATTTGCACAAATTCAATAAACTCAACCATCGAAGAGACTACTATGTATCAAAGAAAGCTACCGAGGTATCAAGCAGATCGTTGAGGTATCGCAGATCAAGAAGTTCTTTGTTTGTTAACTCCAAAAAGTTTTAAGTGTTAAGTTTATTCACCCCCCCTCTAAACTTAACCAAAGCCTTTTCAAGAGACCAACACCACTCTTCTCCTGTGATGATTGGAGGAATTCACTATTGTTTTCACAGATACAATAGTATGATTGTCCTTGACTTCCCAAGCTTCACAATCTACAAGACTATCACTCCTTGATCGCAATGACTTTCAAAGACTCGCCTCTCTTCACTTTGCCTGGGATCAAATCCTTTAGCAGCTATCACAAACACAACTCCCTCTCAAATGGCTCTGATTCAGTTGCTTGATTTATGTGAATTGAATTCACCAACTTGTTGATCAATCTCAATGCTTGATGTTTAATTTGTAGCTCTTAGATTTGAGTTGATCACTGGATATTTCTTTTTAGCACAGATAGAATATTTTTCACTTTGACAGAGTTTCTGCTCAGATTTATGATCGTTCTCTTGTATTCCTCTTTTCCAGTCAGTGCCTTCTATTTATAGCCTTGATTATTCTTGATTTGAATTTCCGTCCGTTGGCTATATTAATGAGGGAAATAAACCTTGATTTTATTCTTGATTCCCCATTAATTATATTCTCCTTGATTTTAGTGATCGGGTTTTTCTTCAAACGTTTACCAGAAAATCCGTCCTTGATTGATCCTTTATTAATTGTTCATTTAATGCTTGATCTTCTGTATCTTCTTCATATTTCAATAATCTGATCGAGTAAGGTTTACTCAGCCATTTTCCGAGTGGTTAAGTGACCTATCTGACTTTGCCGCTTAGATTTTCTTTGCTGCTTTGTCTTTACTGAGCCGAAAGTCAGTTTACTTTGCTGATTCACTGTTTCCTTCATTCTTCATGTTCAAAGGAGAATCCTTGTACTTCACTGATCCTTGATTAGTGAGAGATCAGTGTACACCATTTTTAAACATTAAGTTTCATCACTTGAAACATAACTTAGACTTATCCAAGGTCATCTCAGACTTCCTTGGTTATAAGTCAGACCATATATCTTCATTGCTTCTCTGTCTATTGATACTTGGCTGGCTTCACTCTGCCAAAAATCTGTTTTTACTTTGCCGTTCTACCAACTAGTACAATACTTGTTTGACTCAACTTATACAACATGTCAGACCCTAAGTAAAACTCATACAGAGAAATTCTAACTTATTTCAGGCTTGCTATAATAGCTAGTATGGACACCATCAAAACATAACAAAGTGTTCCTAACATTTTTAGCTTAAATCCAATGGCAGATTGACTACTATATCCATTGGTGGATTAAAGCTAACCTCCAGGTCTTTAAAGGTCACATGTTTTAAATTTATGGGCTTGAATAGAATATTGATGAGTCTTGTGTAGACTGGAGAATCAATATTGGTAAAGTAGTAGACATTAGTGTTAATAAAAGATAACACTGCAACGTTTGGAAACAACATGGGTGTGTTATCTGAAGTCAAGAACTAACGAGCCAAAGCTTCTCTGAGTCAGAGAAGTGGACGATATTCTTAGAATTTTATTCGGTCGAATTCATGAGAACAAGTTGTTGGCAATATCACATGCTTCTTATTGGTTAAGATGATAATGCATTTCTGTGCATGTAATATTCAACGAGTGGTTTCCAACCCAACCCCTCATTGAATAATTCTCTCAATCTTCGGAAATAGAGAAAATGGGATAAATTTTCTTTTGGATAGAGAAAGTCAGGTTATTAAAAGTCAAGAAAAGTC
This sequence comes from Gentiana macrophylla, assembly GCA_026214975.1. Lineage (NCBI taxonomy): Eukaryota > Viridiplantae > Streptophyta > Magnoliopsida > Gentianales > Gentianaceae > Gentiana > Gentiana macrophylla. The sequence continues at coordinate 86,775,632 of CM047810.1, forward strand.
GAGTCTTGGATTCGGACGTTGAAAGCAGTATAGTGCATCCTCAAGTATCTTTAGAGAATGAGGAATCATATGCTTGTGCACTCTGGTGCGAACCTGAGTGTCATGGACTACAATGATTCTGAATTTTTTGTCGGATTAAGGATGATCATGAATCGATCTTAGACTCAGTGTTTACTCATTATGACGGAGCTACACTCAGGAGCAATCCAGCACTACCAATTCGACTCTGTTAGTCGAATACATAGTAGCTTTTGGAGCAGCTAAAGAGGCAGTGTGGCTTAAGAAGTTCTTTGTTCGACCGGGAAGTGATTCCAGGTCTCGATGAGCCGATACCATTTTACTGTGAAAACCGTTGAGAGGTAGATCGTGTAAATGATCTTCGCAATCACAAGAGGTCAAAAGCATATTGAGAGAAAGTACCACCTGGTCAGACAGACCGTGCAGAGAGGCGACGTTTTGGTCCTAAAGATCGCCTCAAACCGACAACCTAGCTGATCAATTTTCCAAGCTGTGTGGCATCTAGTGTCACTGATAAGCGCTTGGCGGGGATGAAATAGGGAGATATGTCTCATCTGCTTTAGAGCAAGTGGGAGAATGTTGTGGATAGATAGGATAAGGGTGAGGTGATCTAAAAAAATAATTACTTGTCTTTACGGGCAAGTGGGAGATTGTTAGACATAGTGTGCCCGAAAGACAATTGTTGCTTGTCCTTACGGGCAAGTGGGAGATTACTGGAAGTAGCGCCCGATAGACAATTTATGTAATTGTTTTTAGAATTAACAAATGATAGATTTATTCTCATCTTATTACTTGCTTCGTGCTTGTAAGTAATACACTACTGAAAACCCTAAGTCGTATCATATGTAGCCATATAACTTAGTGTGTGTCACACATGAGGATTAAGTTTATGGTGATACACTTGAAATGTTAGTCCGTGGTGAAGTTAATCAAAGTATAGGGTCTATTGATTAAACCACCATTAATGCGCCCATAACACTTTATGGTGTGACCGTCTTATCCGGGCCGTCGACATTGGTTGTCTCTAAGTGGGGAATTTATATATGATGAGAGTCATATAAGACTGGACCGATTTAATCTGAGTTTCTCATATAATTCCGTGATTGAGAAATCTTATTAAATCACAAGATGATCATATATGGATTGACCTTAATCCTGAAGTGATTACATACTCCTACTTGTTTCAGGATAGGGTTTGATGTGTTCGTTAAGGATCGCTAAGAGGCGCGGTCCGAATCACTTTCACGTTGGCACTATTCTGGAATGAGTGAGAAGTGTGTGTCTCACAGATATGGAATCCATTCCTTCCTGCGGGAAGTAGAGAGACAATCCCCTAATTTGTTAGTCCTCGAAACTGATCAATCCCGGGAGTTCGTATTGGTTATGAACTAACTGATCACTAGTGGGTTAATGGTAAATAAGGATAAGATGTAGTGAAGAAGGTTTACGGAAATAATCCTACTTCAGTACGGATAGTTTATGGAGGGTTAGTTTATATGTAATGATTATATCAATGGACACTTATCGACTCGACTCGACGTTTTGAGAATAAGTTATATCTATAATCGATAGAGTTCAGTTTTGGATTTATGGTGGTGTAATTCCGGAATTAATAAGATGAGTAGAAATATTCTGTTTGATGAATATTTTATTCATTTTATTGTAGCTACTGGTTATAGGTCCTTGGTCCCCGGTTTGGCTCTTAACACGCGAGTGTTTTCTCGTTTTAAGGAACCTCGAGAATAAATAAATAGTTGGTCTATTTAATTAATATGCAATATTATTTATTTGGTAAATAATATGTAAAATAGAAAGGACATTTTCTATTAAATTAAATGATTAAGGTGGCGCCATTGATGTGGGTAATTTAGGAGAAGAAATTTTCCTAGACAACGTTACATGTGTAATTAATTAATTATCTATATGTTGGATAATTAATGGAAAAATTAAGAGATTGATTTTTTTGGGAATTATCTATTATTTTGTGGGAAAATATCTTTTCCTTATGAGAGTAGGTTTTTGTGGTGTGAAAATGATAACTCTGTTGACTAGTTATTTTCCTATATAAAGATAGTTCCTCCTAACACAATTTACACAATAAATTGGCGCCACCATCGTAATAAAAAGGAAGAAAAATTAGTTTCTTGCCTTAGTCATTAAGAGGAGAAAAACCTATGGTTTTTCTTGTGCATATTCGAGGAGGTTCTACGGCGGGGATCGACGTCCACCAGTCGTCGCTTGGAGATACAATCCGGAAGATCATGGCTTCTCCCTTGGTCGATCTTATCATCTCTCTCCGGTATGGGTAAATCTACTAACCTTGTCGTAGGATTAATTAGTTATGTTTCATATCGTAAATCGCATAAGCTTCCGTGTGCTAAGATCGAGTGTCTCGATCGGTGCTATTACTTCTAGTAGAAACAAGTAGAAACAGCCCATAAGATGTCGTAACATACAACGAAAAAGTAGTAACAGCCAATAAACAAGTAGTAACAGCCCGTAAAATGTAGTAACGGCCAATAAACAAGTAGTAACAGCCCGTAAAATGTAGTAACTGCCAATAAACAAGTAGTAACAACCCATAAAATGTAACATCCTATGAAAAAGTAGTAACAGCCCATAAGATGTCGTAACATACAACGAAAAAGTAGTAACAGCCAATAAACAAGTAGTAACAGCCTAAAAAGAAGTAGTAACAGCCCGTAAAATGTAGTAACGGCCAATAAACAAGTAGTAACAGCCCATAAAATGTAGTAACTGCCAATAAACAAGTAGTAACAACCCATAAAATGTAGTAACATCCTATGAAAAAGTAGTAACAGCCAAAAACAAATAGTAACAACCAATAAACAAATACTAACAGGCAAAAACAAGTATTAACAACCCATAAAATGTAGTAACGGCCAATAAACAAGTAGTAACAGCTTGTAAAAATAGATAAAGTTACATAAAAAATGTTGTAACGTTAAATAATTAATAGTAACAACCCTAAACCCTAATGTTGGAAATAAAATTATGTTTTGATGATAATTCATCATATTTATTCAAAGTATTATTTTAACCTCATTGATGAAGTGCTAAAGCTAGCTGTTATAGTGAAAAGCTAAAAGATGTCTAGAACTGAATGTTTAGGTTTTACTAGAGTCTGATATTTGTATAAGTTACATCAGACAAGCACTGTAATAGTTAGTGTGTCGTAAAACTGAAAAACTGGAATTCATCTAGAAAACTGGAAATCACCAAGCAGTATAAACCGACTCGTAATACACCAATATTGAATCAAGAAAATAAGTTCGGCTTGAGGGTCAAAGACTCGATTGACATATCTAGAAGATTGAAGAACTGAGGGTCACAGACTCACTTATAGAAGATTGAAGAACTGAGGGTTCAAACTCAGTTATGAAGATTACAAGTCGAGACTCTAAAGTTAGACTTCAGGCAAGATTGTGGTGACCTGAACTAACTTTATGGATCTTGTATGATGACCTAAGAATCATAAGGACAATGAGTTCTTAGAAGATGATTAGTCATGGTGTACTCTGATTAAGTCAATTATAATCAGATGAAAAATGGAGTACTGATATTTGAAGAAGTGTAAAAATCTCAGTTAACGCTTCAAGTCAGTCAGGAAACTGACAAGTGATAAACTCAGTATAAAGCTGATAAGGAAACTCAGTTTTATATGTCAGCCATCCAACAAATTGATAGTACAGTCGAACGTTATAAATGAAGCGATTTTATTGGATGAGTTACTGACACATCAGAACGGTCAGAAAATATAGTCGTTAAAAGATAGACGGTGATACAATTTGAATTCAAGCCAGATGAACGTTGGACCTCACACTATAAATAGAGGACTTTGCACCAAGGAACCAAAAACAAGAATATAGAGATTTAACAAGAAATCAACAAGCGTTTTTGTGCATTAGTCTTTCTATTCGAATTACTATCATCTCAGTGCTATAACAAGATCATATCTAGAATTTCTTCAAGTGTTCAAGCTACACAGAATTTATCAAGAATCAAATTATTGATTCTCAGCCCAACTTTGATTTCACATCAAAGGTTTAGACTATGAAGCAAACTGGGAAGGTTTCGCCAAGGACAGTTGTTACAAGCAGTCGGGTAGACTGTGTTTGTGGTGGTAGCTGGTGAAGAGGCATACGTAACCCTTCAAGGACCAGTGTGTTCAAGCAATTGAAGAGCAATAATTCTACCTGTTTCTACAACTGCTTAGATAGTGAAGCTAGTGGATTAGCCAAGGACTATTGTTTAGGACTTTTTGTAACATTCACCTCAAGAAGTTCAAGTGGAATTTTCCTCCGCACCACAGAGGAAGAGAGGACGTACATGATTACGCCACCTGGAATCTTTATAATACTTGCCTTATTCACTTTATGCATTTATTTATTTACTCAGCATTTATCTACAACATTTTGATAATTGATTGTTATACACTTCACAGCTTCACAAACTCGACATTCTTCGAAATTCGCTTAATGATTCAATTTTTCAAATAGAATAACAAGATCAAGAAAAAGGCTAGAATTATATCCGCCGCCGGTTGACTCAGTTTTAAGCTTAAGTCAGTTTGACTTGAACTCAGCTTAGTCAGCTTAACTCCACACAAGTTTTAACTAAACCTTAATTTGTTTTAAATCCAGTTTTTAGGGACAAGTTTATTCACCCCCCCCCTCTAAACTTGTGTTAGCCTTTCCAAGGGACCAACACCTAAACTTTCTCAACAAAAAAAAAAACAGCCTCCGATCTTCTTGGCCGGAAATTGGATTTGGTTGGAGCAGTGGCCGGAGCAGTCGAAGAAGGCAACGAGGTGTTGTTGTGGTACTAATTGGAGGCGAAGTGCTGCTGCTGAGGAGCCGAACCCCTCCATACGCAGGTTTTCTTCTCTGGCAGCCTTGTCTCCTCCGGCTGCTTCAAACAAACCAAAAAAAAATTTCTTTCTTCTCTCTCATTCGGCTGCTTCCTGATCTCAAAAAAAAATTCTTTCTTTCTTCTGCTCCACTTTGCATCACAATCTATCTGTTACTCTTTCCCTTCCATTCATAAAAATAAAATAAAAAAATCTTCCAACCCCAAAAAAATTTCACAAAAAAAAAAAATACAGCGTCCATGATAGGAATCTACTAATTCAATGTACCCCGGCGTCCATGATCGGTGCTCTCTGCTACAACATCCTTCATAGTCGGAGCCACCACCATTCTCCATCTCAGGTCTAGAATTTTTTGATGGCCGCCATTAATGGGGCGGCTTATGGGTCGGCTGAACGCCTGCCCAAGAATTCGGCTTGAACGAACAAGAAGCAATCAGACAGTGGACGGTGTCAATTGACTTTTCGGAGGAGGTTTTAGTGGCGGCACACGACAGATTGTCCTCGATCTGCTGTTGCACAGAGACGGAGGGATGGGGTTATGCAACATATACTCCCGCTGGATTTGCCTCTATGTTGTTTGGGCGCAATTGATAGGAGAACCACCGATGGTGGTGCAATTGGCCGGAGAAGGAACGCTGATGCCGATCTGGTTTCTTAGAAGGAACGCTGATGGAGAAGGAACGCTGATGCTATTTTTTTAGAAGGAAGGTTTTTTATTTTATAGATATATAGGAAAAGGGTGTTTTTGGAAAGTTACATAGGTTTTGTCCTGATTAATTAGCAATGTCCTTGCATCCTGGTTTATTTATTAATTTGTCATTCCTGACAAAAGCCTAAATTTTAAAATACAACCGTTGAAGGAATGTTTTACCAAATGACATACATTACAACACTCATTTCTAACCTCCCACACACGATAAAAGTGTATTATATGAAAGAGACTAAAAATGAGAGGCTCTAATGTATGCCACTTGTTATAACATTCCTACAACCGTTACACCATAAAATCTCTCGTAGTATACTCACATAGTTGTTATGGGAAGGACTATTTTGTAGCATGTTATCAATCTTATATACTCCCTCCTTTTTTTAACTGTCACCTTTAAGAATTTATTTTTTCCACTTATATCTGTCATTTTAGATTACTAATACATTATTTATTATTTTTTTCACTTATTCCCTCACATTAATTACAATCTTTAAAAAAATTCTTACATTTCAAATAATAAAAAATACATTTCCAATGCATCAACAAGACCAAAAGTCATTTTAAAACTTCAATAGTACTACTATCAATGTATATTTACATTTCCAATGTAGTGTATTTATTTATTACAAATATATTCATAAGATTAAAGAAGGACAATTTTGTCATTTCATATTATATTATATTTCAGACACATTAAATACTTTCTAAGTCTGCGTGCCCACACCACAAGTGAAAATAAAACGGAGGGAGTAGTAAAGATGGTAGAAAAGTGTGTATAGTAAAGTATTAATTTATTTAATTGACCTAGAAATATATATTTTAGCTTAGGTCGTTGTAATAAATATTAAAGAATTGTTCACAGCAAACTGTAAATTATTCACCTAATATTTTGCATAGATACAGTTTGTATGTAATACAGATTATAGTAAAAGCATGCTATAGTAATTTTGTGTAAACATATGTCCTTTATGTGTTTAATCCATGAATCATTTGCATTGTGCCTTCTTAGTCTAAGTTATTGGTAATGTACGGTTTTACATCGCATTGGTTTCCAATGGAGCCGAACGGCTAAAAGCACCGGACCGCTGGTGGCGGGATGCAACAACAGATTGGAACTCATGTGGTTCGTTATAGGCATGCGACGTACCCTTGACTTATGACTTTCGGACAGGGCCTTGTGCCATATAGAGATACATAGACAGTCATATAGTATATAAAGGTATACACATGGTCATTCCTGACATTTAGTAGGCCCGGGGCAAAATTAAAACAAAGGCCCATTTTTATTAACAAAACCAATATCCATATATAAATGAAATTAATCAAATCATGTATAAGAAAATATTAACGTGAAATTATTATAATTGTATCCAACAACATATTACAAATGTCAAAACAACAAAATTATTGAATCGGTAACGGGAATACAACGATTGTCAAAACATCAAAATTATTGAATCAGTAATGTGAATATAGCAATAGTAGAGACAAAATAGCGCACCCGTAATTAACAACATCAACGAATTGCAAACGCCTATGGACAACTTAGCTGCTGTGACAAGCAAACAAACTGATCAAGTAAAAATATTTCTCCGTGCATTTCTCGATGCAAAATCATCAATTATAGTCTCCAGTTTAATATTGTCCAACATATCATTCTCGATACATAAAATTGCCAAACCATTCAATCTTTCTTGCGCCATTGATAACCTCAAGTAGGTTTTCAAAAAATTTAACTTTGAAAATCTTCTCTCAGCTGATGCTATTGTCACAGGCATGGTCAATAAGATTCGGTAAGCAATTGAAACATTTGGATAACATTCAGCTTCATTCACAAATTCAAGAATTTTGATTGCTGACATTGACTCATCTGGTAAATCCAATTGCAATACCTTTAATTCTGAAATCATATCAAGTAAATCCACATCCGACACATTATCATAAGAAAACGTAGTTGCAAAATGAGTGCAACATTTTCTTAGTTCATCATCAGCCAATGACTTTAACTTCTTAGAATCAAATAAGAAACCAAGAATACTTTCAAAGTACTTCAATTGCTCAAATATGTTCTTTAACAACACAATTTCTATATCCACAACAGCAAGAAAGTACTCGACTTTAAAAGACTCCTCAAGTGATTGTAACTCTTCATCATGATCATTTCATCAAATTGCTTTTTCCTAGTGATACGACATTTACTTGAAAATGTAGGCTCCACATTCATCTCTTGAGCAAGAGTTTTGGCAATATTCATACTATAGACAAAACCTTCATTCCTGTATTTCTCAAAATATTTCATAACATTTTCTATTTGCTTAATGGTATCATCAATGCACATAGATTTGGACAGTAATTTTTTACTCACCTTATTTATTGCGAAGAAAATATCATACCAAATAACCATACCAAGTAAAAATTCATAACTCTCAAGTGCACTAACCAAACCTTCGACCTCTCTCTTTGACTTTGCATCATTATAGATTTAGATGATTCCATCAACGCCAATCTTATTTGAGGAGACTTAAACCTAATAGGTTTTCTTTTTTTTTTTTTTCCTTTTTTCACTTCCCGAAAAATGCTTTTTATGCACCATCATAAAGATCAATATTCAACAATAACACATTGGACAAGGAAATTAACAAAAGCACCTGGATAGAGTACTAGTTTTCAAGAAAAAATAATGGCTAACTCTCTCAAAAACTTCATGAACTTCCTGATTAAACCTGTCGCTCAAACAAAATTGAGCAAACAATATAAAACATAAAAAAAAAAAAAAACTAGAACAGTATATCGAATCAATAAAATCATTCATCGGAAATCAACAGCTTATCGAATACTAATTAACAATCGTACCCGAACACAGAAGCCATGGGCAGCAGACGGATGAGAGATGAATTAAATTGTAGATATTTTTTTATAAAGTAACAGGAAAAAAAATGAAGATCAGATTTTTTTTTTTGAAAGAAAAAGATGGCTGGAAGGGGAACTGGAACGCATGAATGACAGAATGAGAGACGTTAAAATTAAATGCCGATAGGGTTTACGCCAGTTACAACAATTATTCAAAATAATTTATATAAAAGGAGATTTTTAAAAATGCATTTGAGAGGATTCGAACCTACATCTACAAGTTAGAGTAACCACTGCTCCTCCACTACACCAACATGCACCAATCGCAAATTACTAATTTTCGGACATCTTATATAAACCAAAACAATTGTAAAACATATAACTATGGGCCCCTTGTATCGTGGGTCCGGGTTGGTCGTCCATCCCGTCCAGGCCCAGGACTGGCCCTGGGTATACTTGCATTTTCATAACATGATCACCAATACATATAGATAGATTGATGGATATAGTTTTTGTTGCACTGCACTTCTACTATATTTATCATATTAACGCTTCTACTCACTATTGGGCTAGACATAGCTCAACCTTTTTCTTTGTTTTCTTTTCCTCAAGAAGACTTATAGGTATATGGTAGTGACGAGGAACTTGGAGAGGAGCTGTAGGATGGATGCTGAAGTTTATCTACATTTATTTATTTATTAATTTTGTCATGTCCTTTGGAGTTATGAATAAGACACATGTTGCCATTTCAAGTTCTAGTTTTTTTTTTGTTTCGTGAGACTCCGGTATGGTTTGATGTTGTTTCCTACATGGTCTGTTACCAAGCATGTTTTAGTTTCTATCTTTTCAGCTTCCGCTCTTTTCTATTTTTAGATTATCTCTTTTAAATCATGGTCAAAGAGGCTGACGTGTTAAATGAGTTTTCATTTAATGCGTGAAGAACGTCTTGTCTTCCGGTTGTGGGCTCAGCTTCAGGGATGGGTCGTTACATTATGGTACCCGGTAGATAGATGTGAGGCATCAAACTCACACCTACACACCCCTACTATGTGTGAGAGAATGAATAAGAGTTATCCCTATAAGTAGCTTAAGCAGTGGTGCTGCAACAACTGTGGACAAGTTTCTCCGAAAAAAAGCATCAACTTAATTACTACAGAGTTGAATGTACACTTGAAGTTTGCCCAAGCTCGTATGAATACTATGCTGATAAGGGGAGGACAGAAAGAGAGTTTTAAGTAGGGGATTTGGTCTTCTTAAGATTTCAGCCATATAGATAGAACACCTTGGATCAGAGGAGAAACCTGAAGTTGGCTGCCAGATGTTTTGGGCCGTACTGAGGGGTGGATAAGATCAATCCAGTATCCTACAGACTCCATTTGCCTCAAAGCTCAAAACTACATCCAGTATTTCACATTTCAATCCCGGACAATTATACGCACGCCTTTTCAATTCAGCTTTGATTTCCCTTAGTGCCTTGGCCATGTATGGACATGAATCTTTTTAAATCACCCCACCGTTTTATTCACTCTAGTTTTTTAAATTTATTATTTTATTCATTCACGTCATATCTTACAATTTCTTTTATCAATCATTTCTTTAACTAAAAATAAAAAAAGATTAAATTGTATTTCACCACTCCACTTTATTTACTAGTTTTTTTTTACCATTATTTATTCATTATTCTATGCTATTACATTTTCTCCCGCCAGTCATTTTTCATCTACAAACATTTCCAAAAAAAAGAAGAGAAAAATTCAACTTTCTAATAATTGTTTCACTTTATTTTATTATATTTTATTTCCCGATTCGATTTAACTCATTTCATGTCCAAACAGACTTAAATGTCATAGATTCTTAGCCTTACGAGGAGTTTGATTAATCAAGAATCGGTAATAGATGCATATGTAATTACAACTTCATTTATATTTTTTAGAGATGGATTACCATTTCAAAAAGGAAAAAAAAAAATTGGATTACTTTTAATTGGCTTTAAAATACTGATAGTAGCCACGTGATCCACAGTTGGTGGGGGACTTTTACGGGACCAAATTGGAACTATGATATAAATCAAAAGGGCCGAGCATCATGCAGAGTACAGTGGAAGTACACATGCTCCATAGCTCAATCATAAATAATTCATTAAAGAAATAAAGAAAGAAATAAACAAGCCACAAATTATGAGATGGGATCCCACATTAGGTATCATTGTTAATTTGTTGGGACACCGATAATTTAATTAATAATTACAACGCCTGTTGTAGGACCTTACACATATATATCCTTTGGGTTCGACAGAAAATTAATCATTTACTCTATCAATTATCAATTTGTGGGGTTTTAATTATTCATTTTTATTAGTCCTAGGAGAGAGGGTATATCCGGTGGATGACGATTTGACACAAGAAAAGAATGAATATGTTCATTACCGATGATTTGTGTATTTTTGAACCTCTCGTTTTTGTTCTAGCAGTTTTTGCCGAGTTCAGATCGTCTGTTGTGAAAACTGAGTGCAGTAGAGGATCCGAATTCCTTTTTCTCACCTTATTTATCTAACTTCTTCCTTTACCCAAAGCAAGGCCCGCCCTATGAAGCCTGAAACCAGAATGAACAGATTTTTATTTTTTATTTTTTATTCTTTATACAATGAGATAAGTCAATCATTGTTGATCATAGTCTTTGATTTTTGTAAGCCTCACCCAATGATCGTAGTGATTGACGCATATTCAATATATAGAAAACGATGCATATCCATCTCTTATGTAAATGAGTTCTCTTTCGAAGCGTGTTATTCTTTTATCTATGCTTAATTTTAAGCATATTACAAACTTGTAACTATAACTAAAAGATAACGGAGATTTTGATTTTTTGTTCCCGTGTTTACAACTATGTCTGATATTTAAGTCAGGGACGGACGCAGCCTCCTGAATTAGGTAAAAGATGATACAATAACATATTTATTTACGGTCCGGTAAATACATTTTGTTTGAATAATAAAAGGAAATTGTCTCTAATCTATTTAACTTAGATTTGATAATAACATTAATATAATACAACAATACTTTTCGGAATTCACATTTTGTTTTTTTATTGCTTTTATTTTAATAAAATTTCTTAAATTATACTCCCTCCTTTTCGAAAAAAATCGATTCAGTTGACAAAAAATGTAAATCAATGCTCCCTTCAAAAAAAAAATGTGAATCAATGCTTTAATTGAATACCAAAACTACTATAAAGAACTACACTATAATTAATATAATTAGTTTTTATTTTCTCACTCCTTAATAAATAATGGTAGATGTAGGAAAAACACAATAAACGATACATTGGAAATGTTGTAATTGTCTCACATAAAATGAAATAAATACTTTTGACAACTACATCAATTATTATGGAATGGAGGGCTTATCACTTTGGTAATGATCGGTAAAAAAATTGAGTTATTCAAATATATTATGTGGCAAGACGAACATTGGGGCGAAAATAAATTTTAAGAGAGGTAAATTAAATACATCTTGTTTTGAAATATGTGATATATGTGGATGTCCATGAAGAGTTTGCTTAATCTTATTCAATGTGTAAGTTAAGGATCTCAAAAGTCCTACGTCATTAATTTCAATCATTGTACCTATTAGTATCATGTAAGATACTGATCGCGTGCAAAGCACTTACTAACAATAGGACTAGGTCTATCGTAGTAGAGTACTGGCGAGTCAATGTCGATCCCACAGAGACTCGTAAGAACGTCTAATTATCAATATTGAGCTTGTCACGATTAACGGTCTACGACCAACTATAATATAGACAGTGGTAAATTCGGAAACAATCAACTAGCAAGATTATGCAAGTTCAACGAAGCAACTAGAGTTTCTAATGTATTAGTTCAATTATGAGTAATTAGTTATTCCTCCCCACACATGCAAGAGTCCTCCCCATTGGTGAATTTATTCATTGTTCAGCTACGGGTACAACTCATAACCCTATCTACTCCGAAAATGGTTGTAGACAATCTATACGCAAGCTACCCTCCTTAATTGGTCCGTAATAGCCCATACGCATAAAGAGCTAGAGCTGGCGATATTGAGCGCTAACTCATACCGCAAACCCGCTGAGACAAATGGCCGACACCGAACAAAGACGCTCTTGGGTCCATACAAGATAATGTCCAAACATAGCACTTCACTATTCATATTTCATGCTAGTTTACGATGACATGCAAATAGTTGATCAGGTTACTAACATGTAAATTAAATCTATCGATCAATGTAGCTGGCACCGATTATCATGAATTAGTAATTTATTAGGTATTCAGATCTAGCGATATTGACCGTCGCAAATCTGAAGAACGCAGTCACTATTTCATGATTTCTTCACCAACAAATCATATCTATAACACATGAGGTAAAATAATCTAACTACTACATAATTAAACTAAATAAGCAATTTAAAACATACTAATCGAAAAGAACAACAACAGATCTACATCTCGGAAAAGACAGAAAATCATACCCTCAAAGACGAGCGAGATCTCCCTCGGATCTCTCCCTAGGCGGCGACTCCATCGTCTCTCCGACCAGAACTCATAAAATAATAAAATAAAGAACAAATAACTTTTATTGCATAATACTTGTAAATTGAATGGTACACTTGTTACATTTTGTTCTACGGCGAAGCCTCTTATTTATAGCTACCCAAACCGACTTAGAAACACCTAGTTCTACCCCTCATCCAAGAAAACTCATTTCTGAAGCTTCTGGATCCTCAGTAAACCGATATTGCCTCCCGGTAAACAGGGTATTTTCGTCTTTTTCCTTCAGCCGACTTAACTCGAAAGCTTCTGGAATACCCTAGGCCCAACCCTTTCGTTCAGTCCACTCCAGATTCGTCCATCATGCTCAGCCCAATATTTCGTATCCTGAAAATAATCAAATAATGCACGAAATGATATCGAAATATGGAAAATAAACGCCAAGTGCAGATTTCTCGACTTGTGAACCCGACATATACTATTCAACTCGAATGGTTCATATTTATAGGTCGAAACAACTATTTTTAGCTCATAATTGATAGAATGTTGATGTCGTAGGATGGACTATTTTTACCGTCATCAACTACCCCCCCACTAGCCTTTTGCTCGTCCGCGAGTAGAGTATCAAGGCGGAATGTACCTCCAAAAACAATCCCCATTAACTACCACATATTCAATCAAGATTTCCGGCAGAAACATACATTGAGCCACAATCCATAAGTTCCCCATTAAACAATACTTATCACGCATCAATGTGTCGTGTGATGAATCATTCGTGGTAGTGCGTTCGTCAGGAGAATCAAGTTTTATTAACCCCACAATCTCAACTTACCTGCGCATACACTCGCTCATCTTGCCTTTAGACTTGGTTACACAACACGGTACCTTAATCGGGTCGGGCGGACTCGGGGACTTAGCATCGATTTTAAGTCCTCGTTTGTTTCTTTTCATGCGAAGGTCGTGCCCTTTTTACACGAGTTCGCTTCCCTCACTGCCTTTATTGCTTATTTTTTTTTTTTTTTTCAAAAAGTTTTCATTTTTTCTTTCTCTTGCTGATTTCCTCACTTTTTTCTCTTTCTCTCACAAGCCCGTTTTGTCCCGGTTACCTCTTTTGGCATTCAAGTTGCTTCCATTGTCTTACAACAATTTGTTAAAGTATATAGACAGACAAATAATGATTCCCGGTTAAAACAACTCATCATCTAATCTTAAACACTTCTCACTCAGATTATGTGCTCAGATATTGAGTGCAATGATAGAATAATAATTAATAAGTTACTACTCCATGCAAAACAATACATGCTCATTCTTCCATACTAAATTGAATATGCTATAGCTCGCTTCAAATTGAACTTGGGCTCCTTTTCTACCGATTCCTTACTCTAAAACGTGCAAATAGCAAGCTAAAATGCTGTTAAATTTTCAAAATTAGTCCCTTTTTCGACTATACAGATAAGACCGCCTACCCCCACTTATTATAGACATTATCTCCCATGACTAGTAATAAAGAAAAGAATAGGTACTTAGCTCTGAAAATGGTTGGCTGAGTCAAAGAGAATCCTGGAGCAAAATCATTAGCTCCTAGGTCATTCCTTTTCCAAGTCGTTACCTGCGTTCCAAAATACTTCCGACAATGGTGAGTAACATGCAATGGGCAAAAAGAAAATAAGGTGGCGTTAATTGTGCACACCGGAGGAATGCGCAAAAACAGTTGAAGCCACTTTATTCTGTTATCGGCCTATGCAAGACGCGAAAACTTTTACGAGGGTATCACATGAGAATCGTTAAGGAAAAAATCACATATATCTCTAGTCAGATGACCGAAGATATATGTGATAAAAAAACCTTGCGATTGTCATGCTACTTTATTGACTCAAAATAAAATAAACAAAAGCAATAAATAAGGATTTATAGAAATAGTTCTCAATTTATAGTCGCCACTGATTGCACTAATAGGGCTCCTTTATTCATACTCGTGCTCACAACACGAAGACTTCTAACTCGGGTTATATTGGCGCCGAGGTAATGCTTCACTGTGGGTCGTTAATCGTGAAGGTTTGCCCAGAGTATTCACTTCTAACTTCACATGCACCTGGATTGAAAACTTTGGTGATCACATGTGGTCCATACCATCTAGACTTCAACTTCCCCGGAAAAAGACGAAGACGTGAATTATATACCATCACCTTATCTCAAGTTGAAAAATGTGCGGTTCGTAATCCTCTTATACTCGCAGACGCTTCGTTCTCTCTTTGTAAATCTTTGCATTCTCATACGCTTCAAGTCTAAACTCCTCCAATCTATTCAACCTAGCATCCTCTTTTCACTGGCTAAATTCTAATCCATGTTTAGAAATATCGTAGCCCACAGTGGTCGGTGCTCGAGTTCTACCGGTAAGTGGCATGCATTTCCAAATACTATCATATACGGTGACCTCCCAATCGTGGTCCTATAAGCGGTTCTGTACGCCCAAAGAGCGTCATCTAATTTCAAAGACCAATCCTTCCTTGTGGGATTCACAGTCTTTTTCAAGATCCTCTTAATCTCTTTGTTCGTGACTTCTACCGGTCCACTGTTTGGGGTGATATGTGTTGAAATAGTGTCCTAAACCCAATCGGGTTAGACAAGATCCGACCGGTCGGATCATTTCTACTATTTCTTTATGTTATACATATATTAAATGGATTTTCTATTGTCATATATATGTTCTTTTAAAGAACCAGTTATGAATTGTTGTATGATAACGTCCTTAGTATTAAACTGTGATAGAATAACCATGATAGGCGATTATGGTTGATGAGATCTCTAATCACTTTAATAAGTTTGATACTTAAATGTCTCTCGGTGATGTACTATTAAACAGTAGCATTGACAATGACGTATATACTAGCACGTATTAGATGTCTTCTGCTTTTAGTAAGGTGGATAGATCTCGTCCATCGAAGTGTAGACACTTGGACCAGACGTGGATGTGTATCGTAGAATGCGTATGTTAGACTGACCCACTTACATTAAGTGTCGCACTATGTGGCAGTTGTGTAATTATCCTTTAGACCGGAGTCTTCATGGCATCACGGTGTGGATTGTCATGCTTTGACACTATTGAGGTTTCCCCTAGCCATGGGGCGATCAAGCGGTAGTGATTGGGTGTGATACTGAAGCATGCGGAGTATACATGTTTGGTTGTTTGGGAATCACGTACCCTATCAGTAAGGGTGAACATCCGAAAGGGCCTTCTTATAAGGAATGTCTTACTTTCGTGAATCTTTGCAAAGTGGAAGTAAATAAGTTACTTTGAGAGAGCATGATATCCAGATTATAAGATACGGTCGTTAATGTTTGACACTCGACGATTTAACCGTATGGATATTATTACAAATGATAGGATTGTAAGTTAGACGGTAATCGCTTCACATGAAAGGTAGTAGTCATTGCATTTGACTCTTCCGATGATCGGGGTCACGTGTGTTGCTGAGACGCTATCCCATGATCGTTAGGCATGAAGGGCATTTTCATAATTTGCACTTTGTGTCTACGGCCAACATATTCGAAGCCTATCGGGTCATACACATAAGAACATCTAGTCGGATTAAAATATGGTTATAGTTGATGACCAAATAAGGAAAGTTTTATCTCGTACTATAAAGGTTATACTGGTAAATTAATATGGTGTATTTATTTATTATGAATAAATATAATACAAGATATTAATTATGTTGATTGATTAAATATACATATATTAGATAAGTGTATGTTGAATTTATGTGTATATGATATACATGTATTTTGCAAATTAATTAATCATAGTATTATATTATTATTTAAAAATATTCCGAAGCCAATAAAAGCTATATGGGGCACAGGATTAAGTGTATTAAGATACACTTGGATTGTGCAATTTAATTAATAAGATTACCATAAATTAATATTAGATTAAGTGTATTAAGATACACATGTGTAAATTGATTTATGGTAATAAGATAAATATAGTCAATATGATATATTGACAATATATTGAAAATATTTAATAAAAGATATTGAATATTAATGATATAAATCAATCAATTATATTTTCCTTATTTTATTGGGAAAATATTTTATTCTCCTCCACACCAAGTAGGGGCGCCACTTCTACTATAAATAAGAGGTGGGTGTCAAGCACATTTGTAAATCACAATTCCAAGAACTAATAGTTCTTGTGTAAAATAAAGTGAGCATCCTATGTAGAGAGTTAGAGAGAGGGGAAAAGGGCCGATGACGGGGTCAATCAGTTATAAAATACTTGACCACCATAAACCAATACTAGCAAGAGGACTAGCCCATCGTAGTATATAGCTACAAAGTGAATCAAGGTCGATCCCACAGGAACCAATTGTGGATCATTTCATATATAAACAATTAATCATTCATGCCAAGGACACAAAGGCGGTCTACGACCAACATAAGACAAGAAAAGTAAAGACACGACTCGACACAACGTAATTAACCTCCCCAATTATAGTCTTTATCGCTTGGACCTAGACAATTTATATAATAAATCGAACTTATTAACTATCAATCCGCTTTGTATCTATCTTAGATTGGCTACGGAGTCATCCTCTTCAACTTGACTTAGCACCGGTAGTCACTAGATCACTGTGGTATTGTTACGTGACTTCGCCTTTTGGTGCCTCCATCTCATATAACTCACACGCTACGACTTTCTAAGGATGCCGATATTAACCGCACACCTCGCCCAGGCAACATTCCTATGGTTAGGCGTATTTCCTAAACGATCGCCAAGCCTCGCCCAACTAACAATTACCTTTTGTGTCTCATGCTAGTTTACTTAACTACGATATAACTAGGTGACGCCAATTCCTAATACAAAACCTACCTAGATCTCGCCGAAAGCCCCGGAAGATCATTCATGAGCCGACTCAGGAGCCTTATATTGGTATTTCCTAATCGTGACGCTAATTAAAATCGACGAGCAACGAGCCGTAGCCATACCTACCGAGATAATAAATTCAACTAGGTTAACCTAACCATAAAGACGTGGCGTAATTAATGATGACAGGGCTGGCCGGTCGACCGAGTGAATAGGCTCGGTCGACCGAATGAACTTATTCGGTCACCCAAATCAATTTCGCCCCGATTACATCTCTCGAACATATCTCTCAAATAAGCTTCATACAAAACGGACTAAATATTAATTCGCCAAGCAATTATATAAATTAACATAGATGCACGGTAATTAAACAACATAGATTCATACATAGACTATAGGTAGAGGACGCAGGGTATGTGATCCTCATAGACAAGGCATCGCCACCTCCCTAACGTCATAGCCTAGATCTACATCATCTAACTATGAACAATTAACTCAAACGATAAAACATAATTGGGGGGAATTAATTACTTAAAAGAAAGAAACAGAAAATAAAGGCTTACATATTTTGCAGCCCCTAAATTGCTGGAAACCCTCAAATTATTCTACATTGTATCAAGATATGAATAGAGTGATTTTATTGAATGATATTCTAAGGTATTCAAGGTGTGATTTACAATTTCTCATAGTCGCTTTATATAGGGGTTTCTCGCCGACTTATGAAGGATCTAGAAGGTAAATACGAAAAATCCGGAAAGTGACCGAGATGACACACTCGGTCAACCGAAGCTTCCCACTCGGTCGATCGGGCTATAGGCTCGGGTCGACCAACCTAACTTTTCACACGTTAATCGCTTTTCTCGCCTATCTTGCTCCCACCGCACGCTTGCATGTTGATCTGATTAATCTTTCATTTAATGCTCCGATTTTCTTCTCTCTATTATCTTGAGATTTACCGATTGAATGACATTTATCCTCTCGATTTGTCGTGATCTCGCAAAATCGACATTTATCGCACAATAAATCGGCTTTTAATAATGAAAACGGCTAAATACCAAATATCATATTAATAATCACTTAACATTAAATAATAAATATAAACATGTGATTTAATATGAAATATATATTATTAATCTCGATTTAAGGTCAATGTTGATGACTTTACGGGTATAATTTGACCGTCATCAACTACTCCCACTTAGACTTTGATCGTCCCGAACAAAGAATCAATAAGTCATTCCCAAGACAACATTTTCTATGGTCAGTCATACTTACGCAAGAAGCTCAAGTCAACTCATACTAGTCATGCTCATAAGATATCCATCATTCACTACTCACTATGAATCGAAGTGATGTGTGCATGTGCATTTAGTTTTATATATTCGTAGCAAGATTAGAGTTTATGCCAACTTCGTAATCTCAACCTACCAACCTCAAAGATTCATACTTCTCAAGCCTTTAAATTTTTGAAGCACTAGAGCAATAAGCAAGAGCGTATCTCATAGGGTCCTATATGGATCCTTAGCTAGGTGTAAAGGCACATAAGGGGTTGAATGTGCTTTAAAACTTTTAAAATCGCTTTGAAACAACCTATGTCCCGGCCACACTGCTTTTCATACACACCTAGTTGTATCACCTTATTCAAGTGACTACAAAGCTTTAAACACTAATTTTTCGATTCAGCTCTCTTCTTCTCATGTCAAGCTACCACTTTCATGTTTTAAGTTTGTTCATCAAACGAGTTTAACTTATTCAAATCATGCAATCAAAGTTAACATCCAAAACTCGCAATTGTGTGTGTGTGTGTGTAAATTAAAAGCAAGGAACACCACAATGATTACCTGGGCCACCAAACTAATTGCCAATGCAATTAGCCCTACGTCTGGGGTTTTCTTATTAAGTGTATGCTACCAAAGACCCTACACACAACAAGCAATAACTCCACACACAACCTTAATAAATTTCTACCTAAGAAATCATATATCCCAATTGCTTTAACCCTTTAAAACAGTCCTAATCCACTTGATCCTACCCCTACACAAGTAAGTAAGATACACCACACTACTGAGAGTAGCTACACAAGACTCACCTCTCAAAAACACTCACCAACCTGTCCACAAACAGCCACAACACAAGCACAAAGAAGATGCATGTGGATTCTGCCTTTACATTTCGCCTCAACAATTATAAGCACATGGAAGCTATATAAACGTGTTAAAACATATAACAACTATAAATTAACTTCCCAACAGAGTTGATTGATGATCTTCAATGAAAAGCATTCAGCATAACAGTCCGATCATGCATCAACAAATTTGACAAGAGTAAAGAGCAGAAGAACCTCGATCAAGTTCACTTTGTTGATCAGGTTTCACTTTTATTCAGCCTTTGATCCTCTTGTAAATTTGTTGCTCACACTCTCTAACATGTATATGAACACTTTGGAGTCGATTTGTGAGAGGATCAATCGAGTTTTTCTGCTACTCTCCAAGTTTAACACCAAACAGCCCCATATATAGCTATTTTTAGGTTGCAGCCTCTTTTCTTGTAAAATACCTCTTGTGCCCCTATCAATCTTGAGTAGAACGTGTAATATATAGATAATAGCATTATTTCCAATCAATTCAAATTGATACAACCGGATTTATCTCAATTAATTAACCCAATCAAATCAATTATCTATTTTTGGAAACAGTTTAAATAAATACAAGTTTATCTTCAAATTTTCTATATGATCACGTGTCCAAATCAAGATGATCAAAGAATGAAATATTCTCATAATATTTTCAACTATAATCCTCAAATTTTCAGCTAATTTGGAGTTGAACCCGTCACTCAAAAAGACACTACAAGTCAACTATCTCACAGACAGACAGTTTTACTGAAGCATTTTGTAGTCAACTTTTAGCTATGATAAAGACCTTAAATCACAAAAGTTTCTTGAGACAAAATGTACCCCTATATGCAATATATAACATATAAATAATTCAACGCATTCCAAGTAGTATAGGGTACTCAAAAGTGTGACACATCAGCACATCAGAAAGCTGTAACACAGACTTTCACAATCTGATGCGTTTTTGTTCAGCATGGTGTGTGCTCTGTGTTGCATGAAAATGCGATATTATATATGCGTTTTGTAGCTTGAATTCTGATATTTCCAACCATATAAAGATCATGCAATTTGGTTAAATATTGAGCAAGTTATGGGGTGTGAACATGGGTGAAAAACAGTCCAACACTTAGAAAAATTCAGCAGATTTTTATCACATGAACCCTAATTTTGACCTAATTCAATTTTGATCAAATTGAACAACTTAAAGCATGATTAGGGTCAATTCTAAGTGTATTAATATAATTAAACATGTTTCACATCATTCAGTGAGTTTGGACCATTTCCCCAAAATTCCCAATTTGCCCTTTTGACCTACTTTCACCGATTTGACCCTATGATGATTCTCATACCAACCTAATGTGTTTTGGATCAATTTTAGGTTGCTACAATGTAAGTTGAGGTCAAATGTCCATTTACCCTTAAGGTCAACTCTTTGGTCACCTTTCCCATTTTGCCCCTATCACATTCTCAATTTAAGCTCATGATTTGTGATCATGCATTTCAAGTGAGGCTTACCATTTCTAGCCTT
This sequence comes from Gentiana macrophylla, assembly GCA_026214975.1. NCBI lineage: Eukaryota > Viridiplantae > Streptophyta > Magnoliopsida > Gentianales > Gentianaceae > Gentiana > Gentiana macrophylla. The sequence continues at coordinate 86,797,139 of CM047810.1, forward strand.
ATGTGATGTTTGAGTTGAAATCATGCCTTTTCACACATACACACAATTGATCCAATGTGATCATGTGTTGTTATCATCAAAACCAATATACTCACAGTATCTATAGGGTTTTTGGACTTGGAGACCGAGTACTACTCAAAGCCTCTTAAAGAGTTGAATATCTTCAATTCATATCTTCATATTTTTCAAATACTATAAATCTCAAGGAAGAAAACTTTTTAAAGTATCCCCCTATCTTAGATCAAATATAGCATTGAATATTACCACAAGCGCGGGGCTACTTTGGTAATGTTACTACAAGCCCAAAGGTCAACATTTTGCTAAAACACAGTACGCCTCAAGCTTATTACTCCGCTTTTGTTGGCAAGAATATCAGAATACATCAGCAGATAGATATTGACACTAAGTTTACATAACCAATCATCTATACAATGTACACATACTTTCTTCAGTTATTATGATTTGCGCGATATACTCGATTCATTTATTGAGTAATCGAATAATAAATAACTACTTGCAAAAACGGGCATGAATATCCTTAAATCTACTTAACATAAGTATAATATGATCACGTACTCATGAAACTTGGTTCCTTTCCTATCAATTCTTAGCTAGGAACTCACAATTCTAAGGGTACGAGATAATATGGTATTTATTCAAATTTTCAATTTTTCAATTTTTCTACCGTTTCATTCAAATTTTCAATTATAACATAACATGGCTAAGTCTCCTACCCCCACTTAAACATGGCATTGTCCTCAATGACAAAAATAAATGCTGGTTAAGAAAAGACTTAGCTCTCGAAACGGCTCTCAAGTAAAGGAAAAGATCGGAGTAAATTTCAAAGACGTCGTGGAGAAGCAAGTGAAAACTGCATAAGGCATGCACTCCACTAAACCATTAATAACACCATGTCTATGGAGGTTATAAAATAATGTGGCAGTAATGAGGTATAAATACCTAAAAACAGTTTAAACCACTTTATTTTATACAACCAATGACAAGGGAAACCAAAAAGAAAAATATTAAATAGAAAGAAAAATAAACAAGCAACTAAAGATGGTGGTCTTCATCTACAACCTCCACCGCCTAAATATTCTTAAAACTGGGTGGAGAAGACAAAGATCAAAAAGCATTACCCGACGTGGGAAAACACGAGGGTGACTCGATCGAAAAGGTATTCAATCCAGGAAAAGAGAAACTTGGTAAGGTATAACAGATTGAATGCGACCTATTGGCTAAAGATAAAATCAAATACTTAGCGCAGAAACTTCTCGCTTGCATTGGCTATCAACAACTTAGGGATATGTAGCTACTCCTCGAAATTACTAATAACCCAATGTATCACGTAAAAGTCATAACCGTCATCAACAGGGTCGGATCGGTGTGATAGTACAGAACAAAACTTATCATCTAGAAATGCCGGAATAGACGGAAAAGTGTGAAATTTAAAACTGCCGGTAGAAAGATAAGTTGTACTTTGATCGAACCAAAACCTTTAAAATCTAGCTAGGTCGAGCTACACTTACCCCAACTAGATCAGAAAATCAAAATGATAAAAGATAATCATTAAAGCTTAGCAATATTTCAAATTCCGCAACACATAGGTATTGTGTAAACAAAATGGAGGTTGAGAGTATGATGGGTTTAGAAAAAGATACACATAAGGTTGGGAAGAAAAGATAAAGGGTGGGTAAGAAATTGCGTTTATGGGTAGGTTGAAAATGGTTAAGACATTGAGATTGGGTGGGAGAGTGAAACAGATGGAAAGAAAGAGAGGCGATGAAATAATGGTTAGAAATGTGAACTGTTGGTGCAGATTGGTGAGAGGATCGAAAAGTTTGAAGGTGAAAAAGGTATAAATGAAAGGATAAGGGTAGTTGCAGAATGAATTGCGCACCACTTTGAATTTTCACTTGGATCACCTAAAAAGTTTTAGAATTTGACCAAGATTGTTCTTGTTCACACCAATCATTCTCTGTTACATTTTCAATAATTCTCAAGCTCTCTTAATGCTTCCATCTTAAGGTTGATTGCTAAATTTCTTTTTCTTTAGCAATTTCTTGACTCTCCTACGGAACTCTATTTCACGTGGCCTATATTGAGTAAAAAGTTTTGCACATCCTTAGCCCAATGGCCATCGAACACGGCAAAATAAAAACCTCAACATATTTCACGTTACTCTTATTTGACTCAAAGAAAACAAAACCTATAATCCTAAAAAGAAATCCTAAGGGTTTTAAAGAAGTAGTTCTGAGTTTAAAGTCCTCAGCTCGACTTTCCAAAAGTATCCTTGTCGGCTATCATTCTTGGATCGCTGCACTTTGACCCTTCGAGCATTATATGAGGTGGGCTTGTCGCTTTGTGGATTAATACTTTTCCTTTGGTTGTGAGACCTAGAAACGACATTTATCCATACCATTTATCCAAAGCTCTTACCTCGGCTCGCTTTAGGAATTAGTGAATTACGGTTACTAATTACGGTTTTGGCCTTGACAATAAGAAACAATGAATCAAAGTACTCCGAATAAGGTCGGTTATGTAGGCAAGCCTATGCCGCCTTATTCGTTGGAACATATGTGATGATTCAGTCCAATCCGTCAAGATAAGCCCCGCTTAGCCCGAAGGCTTATCGGCTATGCTAAATCTTGTCGAATCACCAGTAACGCATATCACACGTGGAGGGAGTTGATTGAGCCGAAGCTCGCTTGAACTCGCCAACCATGGTTAAACCATTTCCGAACCTATGTACAAAGATTCTTCGATTTCTAAATTGTCACCCAAAGCGTAATCTCGTTTTTGTTTAAGGTGGGTTCACCGAGAAGCCATCACCATAAACATCAACGAAAGCCGAAGATTGCGTTCTTTCAAAACTCAATGTCTTCTTTAGATTGTGAATGCTTAAATTACACAATTTGTTGCTCCCATGGCCAGTAGAAGCAATTTCATGCATAGGACCATGAGATTTTAACAGAACTACGAGGAACTCTTTATTCACTGCTTCCTTCAACTACTACACGTTTCCCTACACCCTCTAGATGAGATAGATTTGGGGGCAGAACCTTCCACACTAATAAAATTATTCTTACAAACCAACTCCGGGCTAAGATTCCTACTAAGATTCATGTATAGGCTAACTTATGCTCAAAAAAAACCAAAAGGTAGTAAAACATAAGCAAAAAAAGGGTAGTACCTTGCCTTCCACATTGTACCACGAAGAATTTAAGCCTTTAAAATTTTTTCAGAGCCATCTTGGTGCTTTAAAGGTATTGCTTCCATCGCTTTTCCCATCGTAGATTCGTAGCTCCACATGTTTGCCGGGTTATTTTCTCGCCGCCTAAAAATTATTGACTTGGATTATTGCTTCCTGGTTTCGCAAATGTAAGAAAACAAAACAAATGCACCGTGAGACTCGATTTTAACATGGTGTCCCATGTCGCTATCGTACTCACGGATTAAACATACGAGGATAAATGACACGCCAAATTCCGCACTCAAAAACACAAATCGAAATCTGCTTAAAACAGTAATGTAACAAGAACAAAACAAAAAAATTATAAATTCTCGTTCGATCGAATGAGGTCTCTCGTCGATCGATTAAATATAATATATATATATATATATATATATATATATATATATATATATATATATATATTTTTTTTTTTTTAAGAATCTGGAATTTTGAGACAGAAGCATAAAACTGTAGGGACGCAAAAACGTAAAAACAGACTCTAAAACCGAAAACTTGACATGAATAAGAAAATTATTTATATATAAAATTGACCGTTGGTTCCCCGGCAACGGCGCCAAAAACTTGATGACGGGGTCAATCAGGTTATAAAATACTTGACCACCATAAACCAATACTAGCAAGAGGACTAGGCCCATCGTAGTATAGCTACAGTGAATCAAGGTCGATCCCACAAGGAACCAATTGTGGATCATTTCATATATAAACAATTAATCATTCATGCCAAGGACACAAAGGCGGTCTACGACCAACATAAGACAAGAAAAGTAAAGACACGACTCGACACAACGTAATTAACCTCCCCAATTATAGTCTTTATCGTTTGGACCTAGACAATTTATATAATAAACTGAACTTATTAACTATCAATCCGCTTGTATCTATCTTAGATTGGCTACGGAGTCATCCTCTTCAACTTGACTTAGCACCGGTAGGTCACTAGATCACCGTGGGTATTGTTACGTGACTTCGCTTTTGGTGCCTCCATCTCATATAACTCACACGCTACGACTTTAAGGATGCCGATATTAACCGTACACCTCGTCCAGGCAACATTCCTTTGGTTAGGCGATTTCCTAAACGATCGCCAAGCCCTCGCCCAACTAACAATTACCTTTTAGGTCTCATGCTAGTTTACTTAACTACGATAACTAGGTGACGCTAATTCCTAATAATAAAAACCTACCTAGATCTCACGAAAGCCCTGGAAGATCATTCATGAGCCGACCTAGGAGCCCTATATTGGTATTTCCTAATCGTACGCTAATTAAAACTGACGAGCAACGTAGCCGTAGCCATACCTACTGAGATAATAAATTCAACTAGGTTAACCTAACCATAAAGACGTGGCGTAATTAATGATGATGACAGGCTCCTCGGTCGACCGAGTGAATAGGCTCGGTCGACCGAATGAACTTATTCGGTCACCCAAATCAATTTCGTCCCCAGATTACATCTCTGAACATATCTCTCAGCGTTTCTCATACAAAACGGACTAAATATTAATTCGTCAAGCAATTATATAAATTAACATAGATGCACGGTAATTAAACAACATAGATTCATACATAGACTATAGGTAGAGGACGTAGGGTATGTGATCCTCATAGACAAGGCTTCGCCACCTCCCTAACGTCATAGCCTAGATCTACATCATCTTACTATGAACAATTAACTCAAACGATAAAACATAATTGGGGGGAATTAATTACTTAAAAGAAAGAAACAGAAAATAAAGGCTTACATATTCTGCAGCCCCTAAATTGCTGGAAACCCTCAAATTATTCTACATTGTATCAAGATATGAATAGAGTGATTTTATTGAATGATATTCTAAGGTATTCAAGGTGTGATTTACAATTTCTCGTAGTCGCCGCTTATATAGGGGTTTCGCCGACTTATGAAGGATCTAGAAGGTAAATACGAAAAATCCGAAAAGTGACCGAGATGACACACTCGGTCAACCGCTTCCCACTCGGTCGATCGAGCTATAGGCTCGGCCGATCGAACCTAACTTTTCACACGTTAATCGCTTTTCTCGCCTATCTTGCTCCCACCGCACACTTTGCGTGTTGATCTGATTAATCTTTCATTTAATGCTCCGATTTTCTTCCTCTATTATCTTGAGATTTACTGATTGAATGACATTTATCCTCTCGATTTGTCATGATCTGCAAAATCAGCATTTATCGCACAATAAATCGGCTTTTAATAATGAAAACGGCTAAATACCAAATATCATATTAATAATCACTTAACATTAAATAATAAATATAAACATGTGATTTAATATGAAATATATATTATTAATCTCGATTTAAGGTCAATGTTGATGACTTTTACGGGTATAATTTGACCGTCATCAAAGGCCGGTGTAGCAACCAGAGTTTTCCAATAGCAATCCATGATGGGATTCCGACGGGCTATTCGTGTGGACTAGCGGTAGAGGCCGAACACTTGGGCGGCTCTATGCAGAACTACTCTCCTTAGACGGTCAAATCATCGATCTTTTAGATCAAGAAAGGTAACCACCGTCTTTAGCTTATTTGTTTATTTCTTAAACGAAGTCGATCCTGGTTAAAGGAAATAAATTTTTGAATTCATTTGCTCCCCACGTAGATTTCCAAACAGAATGACAGTGCTCTTGTAAACACATAAGAAAATTTATGAATTGTCGGCCAATAGAATCCACACCTGCAGCATTTTTTGTCATTGCCTTATCTGGCCCATCATGACCTCCAGCCTCCCTAGAATGACACATGTGCAAAATACTTGGAATTTCATCATCATGGACGCAACTCCTAAGAATGGCATCAGGGCATAGCTTATATAGGTAGGGATCAACCCAATGATAAAGCTTCAAATATGTACAAAAATTCTTCTTATCGCATTTGTGAATTCCGGTGGGAGGTACCTTCCCGCTAGATAATTGACAATGTCAGCAAACCAAGGGTATACCTTGCCCACTCTTGATGTACTATGTCGGGGTTGAGATTCCACTCGAGCTACCACTGAGACGGAAAAAAGTTGTTCATCAAGAAAGTTCTCCTTGATCTCAGTCGGTTGCTCTTCTTCTAGGAAAGTTAATCTTGACAGGTGATCAGCCACCTTGTTCTCAGATCCCTTTTTCTCTTTAATCCCAACATCAAACTCTTGTAAGAGTAGAATCCATCTCAACAATCTTGGCTTGGAGTCTTGCTTGGTTAGAAGGTATTTCAAAGCTGCATGGTCAGTGAATACAGTGACTTTCAATCCTATCAGGTAAGGTCGAAACTTGTCAAATGCAGAGATGACAACTAAGAGTTCCTTTTCTATAGTTGCATAATTCCTCTGGGCACTATTAAGGGTACGACTAGCGTAATAGATAGGCTTAAAGATTTTATCCCTCCTTTGTCCTAGGGCTGCTCCAACTGCCGTGTCGCTTGCATCACGCATTAGCTCAAAAGGTTTGTTCCAATCTGGGGCTACCAGAATTGGGGCGGTTATAAGCATTTGCTTCAATGTGTTGAATGCTTCCTCACACTTATTTCCGAACACAAAAGGCACATCCTTTGCAAGTAATTCCGTCAAAGGTCTAGAAATTTTAGAGAAGTCCTTGATAAACCTCCTATAGAATCCTGCATGGCCAAGAAAGGCTCGCAACGTCTTTAAGTTTGTTGAAGGGGTAACTTATCTATTACATCTATCATTGCCTTATCAACTTCCATTCCTTTCTTCGAAATCCTATGACCCAACACTATTCCTTCTGTAACCATGAAATGGCATTTCTTCCAGTTAAGTACAAGGTTGGTCTCTTCACAGCTCTTCAGCACTCTACTCAAATTGTCCAAGAATTTATCAAAGCTATCTCCAAATACAGAGATGTCCAGTAATAAGTCTCATAGGGATTAACTCATCAAACTCATTAGGTTGGACAGTGAATCCTCATTTCTTGGGCACCACATGAATCGGGTTCACCCATTCACTGTCTGCAATTGGGAAAATGATTTCCATTCCAACATCATTATAATTTCTTCCTTCACAACATCCTTCAGCTGTGGTGTCAACCTCCTTTGAGGTTGTGCTACCTCTTTCTTCTCAGGGTCTTCAAAAATATTATGCATGCATACCGATGGGCTTATTCCTTTAATATCTGCAATGGTCCACCCAAACGCTCCCTTATGCTCTCTCAGTACTCTTAACAGTTTCTCTTCTTCTAGAGGTGATAATAGTGATGAAATTATGAGGGGAAGAGTATCATCTTGTAAGTACACGTACTTCAGGTGAGTAGGCAAATGTTTCAACGTTAAGTTCCTTGGTGGCTCCTCTAATGATGATCTTAATAGCTTACCAGTCAATTGTAGGTTAAAGAACTTGTGTCACGAAGGTCTATGAATGGTTCCTCCTAAATCCATAGAAGATATAGGCTCTATTTCTTGCACTTGACCTTCGCTACGCCCAAGCTAGGTTTCCTCATAACTTTCTTCTTCCTTCAAGAGTAAAGTCTCTGCTGCTTCAGGGTCTAGTGCCACTTGCTGATATAATTTCAAAATAAATTCATCTATGACATCTAGCATGTAGCATGCTTCTCCTTCATCTTGCGCATATCTCATTGAATTCATCACATTGAACACGATTTTGTCCTCATTCACTCTCAAAATCAGCTCACCCTTATGAACATCTATAAATGTCTTACTCGTGGCTAGGAAAGGTCTTCCTAAGATCAATGGAACATCGTGGTTAGTCTCCATGTCAAGCACCACAAAGTCTACAGGGAATACAAACTTATCAACTTTTACCAAAACGTCCTCCACCACTCCACAAGGTTGCTTCATAGACCTATCTGCTACTTGAAGGGTTATAGATGTTTCGTTCAACTCTTTCATGCCTAACTTATGAAATATTGAGAGTGGCATTAGATTGACACTCGCTCCGAGATCACACAATGCTTTGTTTAGGCACACTCCTCCAATTGTGCAAGGTATGAATAAGCTCCCAGGGTCTTTACACTTAGGAGGTAGTTTGCGTTGTAAAACTGCTTAGCATTCCTCGTTAAGGCAAATTGTCTCAAGGTCTAACAATTTCCTTTTGGTAGAGATTGCTTCCTTCAAAAATTTCGCATACTCTGGCATTCCAGCCAGAGCTTCCACCAAAAGTATATTCACTTGTAACTTCTTAAACATCTCTTTGAACTTTTTATAACGCGCATCATCATTATTGGGCTTATATTTCCAAGGGAGATAGGGTAAAGTAGCAGGATTAATATTTACAGTTCTTGAAGACTTACCTGCTTCCTGCTCCTGCTCTGCCTGCTTGTTTGCTGAATTTTCAGACTCCGGGTTTACCAGAGTAGACTCCCGGTTTACCGGCCCCTCTTTTTCTCCAGATTCTACTGTGTTCTGCTGCTGACTGCTTTCTGATTCTTCCTAGATAGTTGGTGTAACTGGTCCAGGCAGTTCCTTTCCGCTTTTAGTCATGATTGCATTCACTTCCTTTGGGTTTTTCTCTGTATTACTTGGCAATCCTCCCGGAGGACGGGTTGACACTTGTTCGGCAATCTGCCCCACTTGGTGCGGCAGATTCTGCACTAAGGCTTCTTGATTGGTCAGCCTTGTATCATTCTTCTGACAATATGTGGTGAAGTTTGTATTCAGCTCAGTCATGGATTTCGTAAGTTGATTGACCGTGTCGGTCACAATTGTGCTAAGTTTATCCATGGCTGCTTCCGAACCACCAGACTTGTTGAATTGTGGCATGAATCCTCCAGTTTGTCTCGGTCTCTCTCTGTTGGTCCCTTGGAAAGGCTAACACAAGTTTAGAGAGGGGGTGAATAAAATTGTCACCAAAACTTAGGTTTTAAGTGATTTAGGTTCAGTTAAAAACTTGTGCAGAGTTAAGCTGACTGAGCTGAGTCTAAGTCAAACTGACTTATAACAAACTGAGTCAACCGGCAGCAGATTAAATTAAGCCTTTTTCTTGATCTTGTTATTCTCTATGAAAGCTGAGTGTGCTAAACTGAATTCTGATGAATGTCGGCTTTAAGTCAGAAACAAAGGTAACAATCGCTTCTTCAAGATGTCAGATGAAATGTAATTAAATGTCAGTAAAATAATGTAAGTGCGTAAAGTAAATAAAATAAGAGTTATAGAGGTTCCTGGTGGTGTAATCATGTCAGTCCTCTCTTCCCATATGGTGTAGGAGGGAAATTCCACTAGAACTTCTTGAGGTGAGCTATTACAAATAGTCATAAACAATAGTCCTTGGCTAATCCTAGCTTCACTATCTAAACAAATAAAGAACAAAGTTGATTGTCGCTCTTCAAATGCTTGAGCCACTGGTCTTTGAAGGGTTACGATGACTCTTCACCACCTACTACCACAAACACAAATTCTACCCGATCGCGATAAATCGCCCTGGCAAATCCTTCACCGGATTGCTTCATTAGCCTGAACCTTTGATTAAGAATCAAAGTTGGGCTGAGAATCAATAAATTGATTCTGGTTTGTGGTTCTTCAAAGTGTCAGATTCTGAATAAATTCTGTGTAGCTTGAACACTTGAAGAAATTCTTGATTGATCTTGTTAGCACAGATATAGACGATAAATCGAATGAATGAGACTAGTGCACAAAAATGCTTGTAATCTTGTTGATTCTTGGTAAATCATGGTGTTTGATCCTTAGTGAAAAGTCCTCTATTTATAGTGTAAGGTCCAACGTTCATTTTGCTTGAATTTGAATTCTATCAACGTCTATCTCGTAACGGCTATATTTTGTGACCGTACTGACTTGTCAGTATTTCATCCAATGGAATTGCTTCCTTTACAACGTTTGAATGTACTATCAGTTTGTTGGATGACTGACTTATAAACTGAGTTTCATGATCAGTTTTATACTGAGTTCGTCAGCTGTCAGTTTCTTGACTTACTTGGAGCATTAACTGAGATTTTATTCTTCTTCAAATATCAGTACTCCAGTTCTTCATCTGATTATTATTAGTTTAAATCAGAGTACATCATAAGCATATATCATCTAAGAATTCATTGTCCTTATGATTCTTAGGTCTTCATACAAGATCCATAAAGTCAGTTGAGGTCACCACAAACTTGCCTGAAGTCTAACTTTATGGTCTCGACTTAGTCTTCATAAACTGAGTTTGAACCCTCAGTTCTTCAATCTTCAATAACTGTGTTTGAGCCCATTGTTCTTCAATCTTCTAGATAAGTCAACTATGTATGTGTCCCTCAACGAACTTACCTTCTTCAGTTCTGAGTGAGCTTCAGTTATTGGTGTAGTCTGAGTCAGTTTCAGATAACTGTCTTTCCAGTTTCTTAGATGATTTCCAGTTTCAGTTTTACGACACTTCTATCTATTACAGTGCTTGTCTGATATAACCTACACAACTATCAAACTCTAGTAAAACTTATAGATTCAGTTCTAGACATCTTTTAGCCTTTCACTGTAACATCTAGTTTCAGCACTTCATCAATGGGGTGTAAACAAACATGTTCTTGAATAAGATGAATCATCATCAAAAATAAATTTTATTCCCAACACTCTCCACTGTTAGAATCACTTTGTCGAAAACCCCTAGTAAGGTCACTCAATCTAAAACCATGGTGGTCATGAGAACCTGGGCGATATCCACCCCCATGAGGATTTCCTTGCCTCCCTATATAGTTCATGTTCTCAGTGTTGGTTGCTTCAATATCTTGTACTTTATCAACCTTGGCAATGTGATCTTGCATGCCATTTATCTTCTCATTCATCGCCATTAGCTGGTATATGATCTTCTGAGAAGTATTTTCTCCAAATACGCGTTCAGCTACTCTGGCGGTCTCGATTTGATGTGTCCCCCATTGACTTGTAAGGGCAATTTGCTCCAACTTTTCTTCAGCTTCTGATAACGCTCTAAATGGTACCAATAATTATACCCTTACTCACCCCGAATTCTTTTTAAGAGAGGATAGAGAGGCTCATTATTAGGTGGAATATATGTTAAATGCTATGTGAGTGTTTCCAAGATCGTAATTCTGCATCTATGTTATTTTCCCGAGGTTTTGGTACTGTTTTGTCTCATTTTGTATGTTTTATAGGATGTAACGAATCTGGAGCATTGGAGAGTGGATCTGGACCAAAAGAAATATATTGGGCCGAGTGATTAAAGTCCAAGAAGAAGCCTGCTGAAGAAAAAGGAGAAAAGTCGGCCCGGTTTCCTGTGGACTAAGTCCGGTAAACCGAGGACTTGGTTACCATGAAACTGATTCTGCCGTATTATCTAGGTCGGTTAGGGTTTTAGAGAGACATAAGTCGGTCATTGTATCTATATAAGTGTTAGGAAATCTACGCGGGAACGCAGCGGAATTCAAAATTTTATTTCCTATCGACCCAAGATCGACTTCGTTTAAGCAATAAACAAATAGATAGTAGACGGTGGTTACCTTGGTTGATCTAAAAGATCGACGCTTTGACCGCCTAAGGAGAGTAGTTCTCGCATGGAGCCGCCCAAGTGTTCGGCCTCTACCGCTAGTCCACACGAACAGCCGCCGAATCCCACCATGGATTGCTATTGAAAACTCCGGTTGCTAGACCGCCCTTTTCCCTCTCTCCAACTCTCTATAGGATGCTCTCCAATTTTACACAAGAACTATTAGTTCTTGGAATTATGATGTACAAAAGAGCTTGACACCCACACTATATTTATAGTGTATATGGCGCCCCAAATATGAGTGGAGGAGAAGAAAACATTTTCCCAATAAAATAAGGAAAATATAATAGATTGATTTATCTCATTTATTATAATATCTCATATTAAATAAATCTAGGATATTGTCAATATCTTATATTGAATATTCCAAGATATTGTCAATATCTAATATTGACTATCTTTATTTTATTACCATAAATCAATTTACATATGTGTATATATCACATATATATATTACACAAAATAAATCTAATAATATCATATATATATATACACGCATACTTGCATGCATGCAAATCCAATTTGCATTTATGCACACACGCATGTATAGATCATATATCTATATTATTTTATTTTTATTAATATCTAATATTAATAATAGGTAATATCATTAATTAAATTGCACAATCCAAGTGTATCTTATACACAAATAAGTTATGCCACCTTTAGCCATAAATTGGCTTCCGAATATTCTTTAATTAATATAATATTATTAATATCTTGTATTTAATTTATTCATAATAAATAAATACCACCATATTAATTTACCACTATAACCTTTATAGTCTCGAGATAAACTTTCCTTATTTGGTTATCATCTATAACCACATTTTAATCCGCTAGATGTTCTTATGTGTGTGACCCGATAGGCTTCCGAATATGTTGGCCGTAGACACAAAGTGCAAATTACTTAAAATGCCCTTCATGCCTAACGATCACGGGATAGCGCCTAGCAACACACCGTGACCCCCAATCATCGGAAGAGTCAAATGCAATGACTACTACCTTTCATGTGAAACAGTTACCGTGTAACTTACAATCCTATCGCTGTAATAATATCCATACGGTCGTTAGTCGAGTGTCAAAACATCAACGACCGTATCTTATAATCTGATATCATGCTCTCTCAAGTAACTCGCTTACTCCCACTTTGCAAAGATTCACGAGAGTAAGACATTCCTTATAAGAAGGCCATTTCGGATATTCGATCCCAATCATAGGATACGCGATTCCCGGACGACCAATCATGTATACTCCGCGATGCTTCAAAGATCACACCCAATCACTACCGCATGATCGCCCCATGGCTGTGGAAACCTCAATAGTGTCAAAGCATGACAATCCACACCGTGATGCCATGAAGACTCCGGTCTTAAGGATAATTACACAACCGCCACATAGTGTGACACTTATCTCGTGTAAGTGGGTCGATCTAACGTCACGCATTCTCTAATACACGCCCACGCATACCCAAGTGTCTCTACACTTCGATAGACGAGATCTATCCCCGCCTTAAAGACAGAAGACATCTAATACGTGCTAGTCTGCTTTATACTATCAATGCCCTGCTTAATAGTACATCACCTAGAGACATTTAAGTATCAAACTTATTAAAGTGATTAGAGATCTCATCAACCATAATCGCTATCATGGTTTCTCTACCACGCTTTAATACTAAGGACGTTATCATATAACAATTCATAATTGGTTCTTTAAAAGAACAGATATATGACAACATAAAAGCCATTTAATATATATGTATAAACATAAAGAAATAGTATAAACGATCCGACCCGGTCGGATCCGGTCCAACCCGATTGGGTTTAGGACACTATTTCAACAATCCGCATATACTGAAGTTTTCATAAGCACTCAATTATATTCATATAAATTATACAATTTTGATGAAATAAAGTTATTCCAAGCTTCTAAGGAGTTATTTCTAGTTTCCTCCCTTTCTTTCCCATCTCTAGCTTGAGTAGATCAAGCTAGATCTCAATTGTTGAAGGTATGAAGCTTTGAACGTTCCTTTTTGTCTTCAATATGGTAGATTTGTTCGTATTTATGTGTTTTAGTTAATCTACATGTTTAAAGACCCCATAATTTACTTATTTTAATCGTAATTGAGCAATGTAGATCCAGGGATAGGAAAAGCTGCCCCTGGTAACCCGGCGGTCTATACTGGTTTACCGGGGCATAATTTAGAAAATCTAAAAGTAGGATTCGCTACAGCTACGTTGATCGACAGGTTTAATTAACAGTAGGTTAGATCCGGCCAATCTGCTTATTGTAATAGTAAACTGGCATGAAATATGAATAGTGAAGTGCTAAGTTTGGACATAGTCTTGAATGGACCCTAGAAACGTGCTGACCAATGTCGACAGCTGTCTAGGCAGGTTAGCGGTATGAGTTAGCGCTCGATATGGGATATTACGGACCAATTAAGGAGGGTAAATTGCATATAGATTGTCTACTATCATTGTCGCAATAGATAGGAGTAGGAGTTGCACCCGTAGCTGATAATGATAATTAAAACTAAGCTCGCAATTAATTTAAGGAAATTTTGTGGGGAAGTAAACATAACGATTAACTAATCCAAGTTAGTAGATCGGTGAGAAGAGGGGGAGAAATACCCAGTTTGTTTTGTTATTGCTTATTGTTGGTCCATGACCGCCTCTATGTTGCTTCTTAATTAGGTTAGAATCATTTATACTTATAGTTGCATTGTCTTTGTGGGATCGACCTTGACTCGCATTTACTATACTACGATGTACCTAGTATTCTTGCTAGTAATATCAACGTTAGTGACTTACACGCGATCAACTTCCGCAGGTGATAGCAACGCAAAACACCCGTTGCTCGATGCATCAACTCTCATTTGCTCACTTGGCTGTAATCCGTGATAGAAGCTATGCATTCGTACGGACAATGTGATAGCATGGTGAGGGCATCTCCTCTGTACTTCCTTGAATCTTTCCCATGCTCCTTTAAAGGTTTCAGTGGGCTTCTGCTTGAAATTCATAATGTCTTGTCTCATCTGTTGTGACTTCCCAGGCGGGATAGATCGGTCCAAGTTTGGATCGATCCTGGTGCTAGAGACAATAACTATATCTTTGCTTTGTCCTTTAGAGTGAATGGAAACAACTTCAGCTTGATGTTATCTTCTGGCACTCCTGCTGGCTTGACTGTGCTGACTATCTCCAGAAATTTGGTGATGTGTACACTAGGATCTTCATTGGGTACTCCATGAAAGGTAATGTAATTAGTCAACATTGGTATCACATTCGGTTTCGGGTGAAATACCTCAGCTGCATTCTATGGCTGAACAATTGCTGGCTGGAATTGCTCGATCATCGGCATTGCATAACTCTGTAGAGTTCTCCTATCTGCTAGTACCACAACTCCAGCTCGATTAGGAACGTTTTGTCCATTCTGCGCCATTGTGTTTTCTGTATCTTCCAAAGGTGGAATCTCTTCTTCCCTCTCGATGTGATCTCCATTGTGCATACTCATGTCGTCCGCCAGCCTAACACATCTCTCTCGAGCTTCCTTTCTCTTTTGTCTAGAAAACTTTTCAATCTCAGGTATGAATCTCTTGACTTTGGCTGCTGAACTTCGTGTAGCGTACTACAAGACACAAAATTAAAATAAAAAGTTATTGACTTGCCTTGGCGGCTGTTACACACGCCTGGCCGACACAAAAATACAGACTCTGACTACTGACTTGATGCTGAACTAACAGAAACGATTCTGCCAAAACTGGTATGCTCGGTTTACCGCGGTATAAGCTATTTTTTGCAGATTTTAATAGAACTGCCTCTGTACGACTCCATTATAAACAGACTCAAATATAAACAGAAACTCATTCTCAAATAAAAAGTATTCTTGACACGAGTCCCCGGCAACGGCACCGGAAAATTTTGATCGCGTGCAAAGCACTTACTAGCAATAGGACTTGGTCTATCGTAGTAGAGTACTGGCGACTCAAGGTCGATCCCATAGAGACTCAAAAGAACGTCTAATTATCAAGATTGAGCTTGTCATGATTAACGGTCTATGACCAACTATAATATAGACAGTGGTAAATTCAGTAATAGTCAACTAGCAAGATTATGCAAGTTCAATGAAGCAACAAGAGTTTCTAATGTATTAGTTCAACTATGAGTAATTAGTTATTCCTCCCCACACATGCAACAGTCCTCCCTATTGGTGAATTTATTCATTGTTCAGCTACGGGTACAACTCCTAACCCTATCTACTCCGACAATGGTAGTAGACAATCTATACGCATGCTACCCTCCTTAATTGGTCCATAATAGCCCATATGTATAAAGGACTATAGCTGTCGATATTGAACGCTAACTCATACCGCAAACCTGCCTGGACAGCTGTCGACACTGATCAACACGTTCCTAGGGTCCATTCAAGATAATGTCCAAACATAGCACTTCACTATTCGTATTTCATGCTAGTTTACGATGACATGCAAATAGTTGATCAGGCTACTAACATGTAAATTAAATCCTTCGATCAACGTAGCTGGCGCCGACTATAATGAATTAGTAATTTACTAGGTATTCAGATCTTGCGATATAGACCGTCGCAGATCTGAAGAACGCAATCACTATTTCATTATTTCTTAACCAATGAATCAGATCTATAACACATGGGGTAAAATAATCTAACTACTACATAATTAAACTAAATAAGCAATTTAAAGCATACTAATCGAAAAGAACAAGAACATATCTACATCTCGGAAAAGACAGAAAATCATACCCTCAAAGACGAGCGTAGATCTCCCTCGGATCTCTCCCTAGGTGGCGACTCCGTCGTCTCTCCGACCAGAACTCATAAAATAATAAAATAAAGAAGAAAGAACTTTTATTGCATAATACTTGTAAATTGTATGCTACACTTGTTACATTTAGTTCTGAGGCGAAGCTTCTTATTTATAGCTACCTAAACGGACTTAGAAACACCTAGTTCTACCCCTCATCCAAGAAAACGCGTTTCAGAAGCTTCTGGATCCTCGGTAAACCGACAGTGCCTCCCAGTAAACCGAGGGTATTTTCGTTTTTTTTCTTCAGCCGACTTATCTTGAAAGCTTCTGGAATATCCTAGGCCCAATCCTTTCGTTCAGTCCACTCCAAATTCGTCCATCATGCTCAGCCCAATATTTCGTATCCTTAAAATAATCAAATAATGCACGAAATAATTTCGAAATAAGGAAAATAAACGCTAAGTGTAGATTTCTCGATTCGTGAACTCGACATATGCTATTCAACTCAAATGGTTCATATTTATAGATCGAAACAACTATTTTTAGCTCATAATGGATAGAATGTTGATGTCGTAGGATGGACTATTTTAACCGTCATCAGTTACAAATCCTTTTTTCCATAGTTATCTAATCATTTTATTCATATTTGATTACTATATTTATCCCTTATATTGAGTAAGTTACATGATACTAATAGGTACAATGAATGAAATTAATAATGTAGGACTTTTGAGATCCTTAACTTGCACATTGAATAAGATTAAGAAAACTCTTAATGGACATCCACATACATCACATATTTCATAACATCCCCTCTTAAATGTTCATTACACAATGAATATGCACCTCATTTGATTGCTTGACCTACGTTGCATAACGTGTTAGGAAATCTATGCGGGAACGCAGCGGAATTTAAAATTTATTTCTTTTTAGCCCAAGATCGACTTCGTTTAAGCAACAAACAAATTAAGTTAGTAGACGGTGGTTACATTGCTTGATCTAAACGATCAACGCTTTGACTTTCTATGGAGAGTAGTAGTGCGCGAACCATCCACGTGTCCGGCCTCTATCAATATCCACACGAGCATCTTGCTGGAATCCTCCTTGGATAGCTACTAGAAAAATCCAGTTGCTAGATCAGCCTTTTCTCTCTCTCTCTAAATCCCTCTCTAAGAAGCTCTCAATTTATTTTGTAAATTAGAACTCTTCTAATTGTGATGATATAAAAGAGCTACCCAACCCCTTTCTTATATAGGGAGAGAGGTGCCACTTATCAATCCCAATCTGATTGGGAAAAACTTCCTAGTAGATTAATGAGAAATAAAACATTTTACTAGTAAAATAAAGAAAATGGATATTTTAGATTTATCTTATTGAATATTAAATATCTTATATTAAATATATTTTCAAGATATATATTGACAATATCTTATTTTGAATATATCTTTATTATATTATCATAAATCAATTTACACAAGTGTATATATCACATATATATACTATATGCATAAATCTATATATACTTATTACACAAGTGCACATGCATATCATATATGCACACCACACGCATGTAGTCACTCACACACACACACACACACACACACACATATATAAATCTTATATTAATATTAGATAATATAATACCATGATTAATTAATTTGTAAAATCCATGTGTATGAATATACATTCATTATGTGCCCCATATATATATATATATATATATATATATATATATATAAAATTAATCAACATAATTAATATCTTGTATTATATTTATTCATAATAAATAAATACCACAATATTAATTTACCACTATAACACTTTATAGTCGAGGTAAAACTTTAATTAATTGGTTATCACTATAACCGCATTTTAATCCGGCTAGATGTTCTTATATGTGTGACCCGATTGGCTTCCGAATATGTTGGCCGTAGACACAAAGTGCATTTACGAAAATACCCTTCATACCTAGCGATCATGGAATAGCGTCTAGCAACAAGCCGTGACCCCTAATCATTGGGAGAGTCAAATTAATGCAATGACTACTACCCTTCATGTGAAATAGTTACCGTGTACATAGAATCCTATCGTTGTTACAATATCCATACGGTCGTACGTCGAGTGTCAAGCATCAACGACCGTATCTTATAATCCGGATATCATGCTCACTCGAAGTAACTCATTTACTTCCACTTTGCAAAGATTCACGAGAGTAATACATTCCTTATAAGAAGCCCCTTTCGGATATTTACTCCTATTCATAGGATACGCGATGTCCGGATGAGCGACATGAATCCTACGCATGCTTCAGTATCGCTCCCAATCACTAACTCATGATCAACCCAGGGCTAGGGAAACCTCAATAGTGTCAAAGCATGACAATCCACACCGTGATGTCATTAAGACTCCGGTCTCAGGACAATTACACAACCGCAACATAGTGTGACAATTAATAAAGTAAGTGGGTCAGTCTAACGTACGCATTCTTTAATACACGTCCACGTACAGTCCAAGTGTCCCTACACTACGATAGATGAGATCTATCCCTACCTTCAATAAGATAGAAGACATCCAATACGTGCTAGTCTAATCATACTATTAATGTCATGTTTAATAGCACATACGACTAGAGACATTTAAGTATCAAACCTTTTAAAGTGAGTCGAGATCTCATCAACCACAATCACTATCATGGTTTCTCTTTCACAGTTTGACACTAAGGACGTTATCAAATAACAATATCGTAATTGGTCCGTTAAACGAACAAATATACAATAACAGAAAATCCATTTAACATATGTATAAACATAAAGAAATAGTAGAAATGATCCGACCCGGTCAGACCCGATTGGGTTTAGGACACTATTTCAACAATCTCCCACTTGGCCTAAAGCCAATCACTCGTACACATAAGACCAAGTTGAGACACAAGAATCTCATGAAATACTTGCTACAAACTCTAAGCGTGAACGGATCACTATCCGTTGGGACTCTGACTATCTTCATATCGTGCTCCAAATGATAAATTCATATGAACCACCTCAACACACACATGAATCTCTGACGAGACCCCGGTCCCTGCTTCAAGCAATGAATCCGCTACTATATCAGCTATATAGAAAAGGTGGATGAACCGTACAAGGTTCAGGAATGAACCTTTTAGATCCATGTACTGCTCCCGTTGCATCTCCAAGGCACTACTGTATTTGGCCCAGTTGTAGAATCTCTAGTGATTTCTAGCTAAGAACATTTCCAGCTCACTGTAGCACTTAATCAAAGTGACTACAAACCCATACCGTAGCTCCCACTATCTTCATAAGACCTAGGGTATACATATGTATATCTACATTTATCCAATTCCAAGTTTCAATAAACTAGGAACCAACCCTTAACTTTTTAAGGATATTTTTTATATTTACCAGAATCACTTTCATACATACTCATGACTCCTCATGCAGTATAAACATCTGGTAAAATTCTTATGACATGGATCCTATTGCGGTAGCAAAGGGAACCTTCCATAAGTATCATCCTTCACCTTATCTTTAGGATTGACGTCCTGTTATAGATGGACCTCAAGAACACTGGCTAGCAGTATCTCTCGACGTGGTCTATGCTAAACTGTTTTAACATCTCTTCTATGTAGGAGAACTGTGATATTCAAGCAGTTTCTAAATTTATAACTATAGAATCTTATTTCTAAAATAAGAACTGCCATTCCAAGAGCTTCCTAAAGACCTTGAGTTACCAAACATTAGTTGACTGTAACTTTGGATGACAGTTCTCGAGAAGGATATTCAATACCTTGCTCGAAAACCTGTCACACTCCCACTAACCCTTTTGCACACCAGGCATATCCTTTCTTTTGATCAAATCAAACTCTTTGACTGTCAAAATAATGAATTTATATAGAGAAACTTGTTTGATTCCATAAATGGATCTCATAAGCTTACACACATCACGTTGTTGTCTATGAACATCAAGCCTTTGGCCCAACGTCTTTTGAACACTATCATATAGCCATGATACATAGCTACAACAAGCACTATCTGAATAGACTTAAGCATAGCCGGTAGCATAAAGGTAACTAAAAGGTTTTGGCCTCCTAGTCCTTTACCCGTCAACTTAGCTTAACTAGTAATCATATTATCTTTCCACGTTAGTCTTTCATAAAGACCTGTTACACCTTCAGAGACATTCCCTTCGGGTAGGACAGACTAGGTTCATAACTTGGTTGTCACACATGGAATCTGCTTCAGACATTATGGCTCCAAGCCATATCTCTTAATCTTGCCTTTCAAGCATTCCTACATAAGTCGTGAGATCTTCATTCTTTAATATGAACATACCAGCACCCCTTTCAGGCGTGTGGTCATCTGCAGACTTATAAGGTACTTGTATGCACTGAGCAGCGTATTACACTTATCATTGTGTGGCGTCTGCTCATGTAACACCGGTTGAATATCTCTTTGTGGTTCCCAAACTACTTTTGAGATTTAATTTACTCCCACCGTTTCTTTTGGAAAAAACACTTCCTTTAGAAGACAGCATGTTTGGAGACAAACACCTTTTGCTCCGTGGACAAGTAAATAATATTGAGCATACTTGCTAAGATATTCCACAAAGTTGCACATGTCATAGTAATCTCCAAGCCTTTCAGACATAGCCTGCTTGCTAGAAGCATGACGACTGAATTTAGGTTAAGATGGATTTGATGTTATCGTCTTTCATATCTGATATGGAATTTATTCAACCTTTATTCTTTAGAACTCGGTTAAGTATATGTTTCGTATAAGGGCCATATCCCGAAATGGGTAAGAGACACTTTGCATGGCTTACGTCACACCTTTATCGTCTAAAGCAGTGTTTCCATTTTAGAAACACAATCTAATTGCGTGTCCAAGAATGGCATCCTTCAAGGGGGAATCTTATTCCTTTTAAGACAATTTCTGAAACACCCTTCAGGTATTAATTACTTCAATCCAATTGAAAAACTAATTCCTAAGTAGTTCATCAATCTCATATTCGTACTAGCTCAAACTTTTCGGGCTTTCCGAATTGTTGTACTTCACTAAGAACTTTCAACTATTTCTAAGAATAGTCACAGAGATTAATAAACAATTATTTGTGGTATTAATTTCCATAAGCCAACAAACATCGGTATGTTTAGGCTCTAAAAAATATTCCTAGAATTGATAACCTTTTCATAAAGGGTATTTTAGTCATCTTTAGATAATATATGTATTACCCACATGATTCATAATCACATGGTTCAAACATCATCAGAATGACATCTGATCACACGATTCTCCTCCATACAGACTATGTCAAGAACAACCACAAAATATTAAGGATAATAGCCATACAAATGTTTTGTTGAGATTTTTCACCTATATCAATATATAGTGACATCAATCTAGTATATTAGATCAGTGACCGTTCAACTTTATCGGAATAACATTTATTCCTTAAAATTGAATTTGTCCATTAAATCCTAACGGATAATTGAAAGTTGTGTCCTTCATAAGCACCGGAACACAATAACATTTATTTAGCTCCTTTATCAGTTTACTAGACTTAGAATATTATACTGAAAATGTTGCAACGTTTGCTTCACTTTTTCTTTCTTAGTGTATTCCGTATTTAATCCTTCGAATTTAAACACACTCGTAAGATATCATATATCTAATAGTTGACTTAAACTTAGATAGATTTATCTCAACTTACTTGCTTAGGATGGAGACTTGGATGAGTTCTCTTACTAAAGCACTTGCCCCAACTTTCCTTTTAATCCTTTAAGTACTCGTAAATATTTCTCAATTTAGTGTTCATAAGGCTTAAGAGAAAATAAAAGAGCTATGTCTTCAATTTTTTTTCGTAAAGAAAATCTAAAGTTTATTAAATAGTTCATTTAATCTTTTGAATCATATTCAAAACATGAATTATTATTAATCTTCAAGCAATGATTAAAGAATTAAGTCGATACTTAAATCTCGCAATTTTGAAAACAACATTTCCAAAATTCAATGCGGTCATTCTTATCCAATGTTTGAATTATTTGTCATCTAATGACAGAATGATTATGTTGGATCGTATCCAATATTTGATTAATTTGTTGAAACTTATTTCAAGTGATTTAATCATATCATGTGTTTCCGTCTTTCATTAATAATTAAAGTCTTGGAGCACTCCATCAAGTATGTAGTCTCCTTGTCTCTAACTACTATAACGAGGTTGCTCGTGTCATTTCTTATTTTAAAAAGGATTAAAATTACTTAACCATACCTGAAAACGTTTCTCAAAGGTAACTGTCATAATTTGGTTTTACTAATCGAGAATTATAAACATAAATATAAAAATTTGCTAAAAACTACAACATAAAATAAAGGTAAAAGAGTGTTGTTGTTTATACATGCAAAATAAAAAATGGTCTTTTGATTTATGATTTTGCTCCCACTAGTCAACTACGCTCAATTGACTTTTAAAAATCTTTCAGAAATTCTTTAGAGGCCAAGATCCCATCTAGTAACCCAGATTCCCGACGAGGGCCAATCAACCGGAATAATTCGAAAGGTAGGTAACACTTTACCAATCACATCTCTATGTGATTCTTTGTGGTTGACTATTCAACTCTTTGACACTACACATATCTATGTGGTAGCCAACCCCTTGTCTCTAAAATAAGATGGTCCTGACGAGGGCCAATCACCGCAATATTCTAGTCAAGTCATTACCCAATATTCACGAGATCTCATACGATCATTTCTCAATAATAACGATATACCCAAGGTAGGTCAACTCCCGATGAGGGCCGATTAGTTGGATCCGAACAAGGGCTCATCACCGTCATTATAATATTGGTAGACAATATTTTGACTTGATTTTTGTTGTGGAAGTATTTATGTAAATTAATTCACTTAATTAATTTTAATTACGGTCACATCAAATGTATCCATCTCTATTGACATACATCCTACAAATTCATCTAGATCGTGCCTAGTCATGCATCTATCGTATCATATAGAATAAATACAAGCACAAAATAAATAAATGCGTAAAGTAACCGGTATGATCATGGACTTTTCCTAAGTGCGGTTTCGAATATAAACTGACGAAACCGCGGGTCACAATCTAAGGGTAGCTGCAACCGCCAATATGATCTTTAATGCGCCATCTCATATGTGATCATTATTCGTCTCTTTGGTCTCCATCTTCTGCTCCATTCTTGTTACATAAAATTCAATCTACTAAAATAAATACACCCGCTGGACACGGGGGGGGGGGGGGATGGGGGGTGGGGGGAGCTAACGGGAATGGGATAATACAGAAGACAAACTAGGTCATGTTCTTCATAACGGCCTAGGACAATTTTCAAACCAACAGAAGAATTAAATCATACACATCTATCTTATTGGTCGAGACCATGATCAATCGGGGTCCATATAATCATATAATATCCAACATATCTAATCCATACAATAAAATCTTATGAAAAAGATAAATATTAAAACTACCAAATTGTGTCTTAATCAATCGATTAACGTTTAATCAATTAAATAATTTTATCTAATAAATTAACATTTAATTAATTAAATTATTTTAATCGAAATAAAATTAAAGATTAATTTTAAACGATTTGAATTTTAATTTTAATTAATCAGAACTATTATAAAATAAATCAAAATAAAAATAAAGTCTCTTTTGTTTCTTTCCTATTGACCTAGGCCATTACCAAATATTTGGTAAATGCCTATGTTAACCTTAGATCCACAAAAGTGGTCAATAGGCCTAACCATTTTACTCAACAAATTGTGTAGTGGTCCTTTTCATGCCACGTGGCATCTCAATGGTCCAAACTATTTGAACTATTAGTTAGCCACATGATATCAACTAAATAAATGAGATATTACCAATCACAACTATGAACCATATTAAATCATAAAATACACAAAACAAAAGGAAGGGACCCACCGAGCAACCGCAAGCCATTAGGCTGCGGCCGACTGATGGCCGCCAGAAGGTGGTGGTGCCGCCGCCAGTCGGCCGAGCACCACCCGGTCTCCCTTTTTTTCTTTTCGTGTATCATTTTGCACATGATTTAAACGATAAAATTAACTACGCAAATTACTAATGCTTATTTGCTTAAGCTCAAAGTTCACTCTGCTACCACTTTTATGAAATCTACGCGGGAACGCAGCGGAATTTAAAATTTATTTCCTTTTACCCCAAAATCGACTTCGTTTAAACAACAAATATATTAAGTTAGTAGACGGTTTACCTTGCTTGATCTAAAAGATCGACGCTTTGACCGTCTACGGATAGTAGTAGCGCGTGAGCCATCCACATGTCCGGCCTCTATCAATATCCACACGTACGTGCGTCTTTCCGGAATCCTCCTTGGATAGATACTAGAAAATTCCGGTTACTAGACTGGCCTTTTCTCTCTCTCTAAATCTCTCACTAAGAAGTTCTCAGTTTATTTTGTAAATTAGAACTCTTCTAATTGTGATGATACGAAAGAGTTACCCAACCCCTTTCTTATGTAGGGAGAGAGGCGCCACTTATCAATCCCAATATGATTGGGAGAAGCTTTCTAGTAGATTAATGAGAAAGAAAACATTTTACTAGTAAAATAAGGAAAATAGATATTCAACATTTATCTCATTTAATATTTCAATATCTTATATTAAATATATTTACAAGATATATATTGACAATATCTTATATTGAATATATCTTTATTATATTATCATAAATCAATTTACACATGTGTATATATCACATATATATACTATATGCATAAATCTATATATATTATGTATACTTACTACACAAGTGCACATGCATATCATAAATGCACACCACACGCATGTAGTCACACACACACACACACACACACACACACACACACACCCATATGTATATATATTAATATCTTATATCAATACTAGATAATACAATAACGTGATTAATTAATTTACAAAATCCATGCGTATCAATATACACTCATTGATGCGCCATATATATATATATATATATATATATATATATATATATATATAAGCAACATAATTAATATCTTGTATTATATTTATTCATAATAAATAAATACCACTACATTAATTTACCACTATAACACTTTATAGTCGAGACAAAACTTTCCATATTTGGTTATCACTATAACCGCATTTTAATCCAGTTAGATGTTCCTATGTGTGTGACCTGATAGGCTTTCGAATATGTTGGTTGTATGCACAAAGTGCATTTACTAAAATACCCTTCGTACCTAGAGATCACGGAATAGCGTCTAGAAACACACCGTGACCCCCAATCATCGGAGGAGTCAAATGTAATGACTACTACCCTTCATGTGAAATATTTACCGTGTAAATAGAATCCTACCACTATTACAATAACCATACGGTCGTACGTCGAGTGTCAAGCATCAATGACCGCATCTTATAATCTGGATATCATGCTCTTTCAAAGTAACTCATTTACTTCTACTTTGCAAAGATTCACGAGAGTAAGACATTCCTTATAAGAAGGCCCTATCAGATATTTACTCCTATTCATAGGATACGCGATTTCAGGACGAGCGACATGAATCCTATGCATGCTTCAGTATCACACCCAATCATTACCGCATGATCACCACATGGCTAGGGGAAACCTCAATAGTGTCAAAGCATAACAATCCACACCGTGATGTCATGAAGACTCCGGTCTTAGGACAATTACACAACCGCCACATAGTGCGACACTTAATAAAGTAAGTGGGTCAGTCTAACGTACACATTTTCTAATACATGTCCACATACAGTCCAAGTGTCCCGACACTTCGATAGACGAGATCTATTCCTACCTTCAATAAGATAGAAGACATCCAATATGTGCTAGTCTAATCGCACTATTAATGTCCTATTTAATAGCACATACGACTAGAGACATTTAAGTATCAAACCTTTTAAAACGAGTCGAGATCTCATCAACCACAATCACTATCATTTTTTCTCTTTCACTGTTTGACACTAGGGACGTTATCATATAACAATATCGTAATTGGTCCGTTAAACGAACAAATATATAATAACATAAGAGCCATTTAACATATGTATAAACATAAAGAAATAGTAGAAATGATCCGACCCGGTCGGACCCGATTGGATTTAGGACACTATTTCAACATAGCACATATATATGTCATGAAACATCCTCAAGAACCTATACAAGAGAAAAATGAGCACGTGATGTACAACATGAGAAATCAGTGGTGCCACAACTTAGGCACTCCACTAGAGAATTGAGATCAACAATTCAGGATGATTATATTGTTTATCTCTTTGAGCATAAGGATCTTGGAATTATTAAAGACGATCCGGTTACAGTTCCTCAAGACATGGAAAGCTCCAACTCTCATTAGTGGATTAAGGTTATGCAAAATTAGATGAAGTCCATGAAGGACAATGTCACTTGGAATCTTCTACCATTGCTAGAAGGATCGAAACTCATTGGTTGTTAATGGAAATTTAATACCAAGACGGGTTCAGATGGTAATGTGGAAAGATATAAGGTTTGTCTTGTCATTAAAGGCGTTACTCAAAAGGATCATATATTATAAAAGGCTTTCTCTCTGGTTTCCTAGAAAGACTCTTTCAGGATAATTATAGCTCTACTTGCTCATATCGATTATGAGTTACATTAGATGGATGTAAAGAAATTTTTTCTTAGTGATGACATTGACAAAACATTGAATTGGCCGGAAAACTTTGAGTTTGGTGACGCAAAGAATATGGTTCACAAATTAAGGAAATCCATTTTAGGACTCAAACGATTTTCCCGTCAATGGTATGTTAGATTTCACCAAATTATTGTCTCATTTGGTTCTGAGTCAAATTATATTGATTAATATATCTACCATAAGTTCAATGGGAGTAGGGTCATATTCTTGATTTAATATGTCGATGGTATATTGTTTGCCAATAACGATATAGGTTTGGGCGTGAACCTAAATCCTTTCTCTCGTTCGGTTTTGAGTTGAAAGATTTACGTAATGCTAATTTAGTTTTTGTGATCCAGATATATCAAGATTATCCTCATGGTGTTTTGGATTATCACAAAATGACTATATCGATAAATTTCTTAAGAGATTCCACATGCTGGATTCTAAACCACATGATAACCATGTGTCATAGGAAGACAAGCTCAATCAAAGATAGTGTCTTTCTAATGATTTAAAGTAAGAGGAAATGCAGAAGATTCTCTTTGATTCTAATTGTGTTTAGGTTTGTACGCGTTGAGCGAGTTCTTAAAAGATCCTGACAAAAGGGTTATTTTGTTGCAGCCTATAATGTTATAAGGTACTTATAGAAAACAAAGTACATGATAATCACATATCTGGAGACAGATCGGTTAGAGATCATTTGGTATACCGACTCAATTTTTGGTGGATGTAAAGATACATTTAAATCCACATAAGGTTATGTCTACGTTTTTTCATAAGAAGCTGTTTTTTTCAAAAAAAGTTCTAAGAAGACATTTATGGCTTCTTCTACTTTGTACACAAAATTTGAGGCTTTTGGAAGTTGTCAATGAAGGGAATGGACACGGAATTGTTTTGTTTTTCAAGCTGTGAGTTTTTGGTCATATAGGGATTAGGAAGGATTCTAGTGATAATAATTTCACAGTGTTAAATCCCAACAACAACAGGAGCTCATCAATGTCTATGAACATTGATATAAGGTTCCTAGTTGGTAAAGTTATAGTTCAAAGTGGTAGGGTGTCTATGGAAATTATCATGTCAAACTCCATTATTGTGGATCCACTCACTAAAGGACAAATACCCAAGATAGTGATTGAGCATACTGCTTATATGTGTGTCATGTCAGTTGAGGATACTTAGGTTTAGTGGGAGTTTGTAACTCATAATGTTTTGTTTTGATATAGACACATTTTTCAGTTGTTTCAGTTTAAGGTTAAAGTTAATGATAAAGTTTTTTTTTGCAGAAATTAAAGTTTTGTTCTTTCACACTTTGATCTCAATATATGGTTTGATACACTAAATTTTAAGGTGGAACAGTTTGAAATATACATGTTAACATCACATGTCATCTTATTTTCCATGCTACGCATCCACATCATGATCCATGTCATTTAGTTTTATTAATACGTGATCATTGATGGGTCCCGTTACGTTAGATGCGACGAAGGCCGCTTTGGTCCTGTGTTGATAGGATCGATGGACGAGATTGTTATTGGTACATTTTTGTGATGATAGCAAAGTTGAGCTCTCGTTCGGTTATCTTGTGATAAATAATTATAAGGTTACACATATAACCCAAGTGGGAGATTGTTCGATCATTAATCCAACATTGGGCTTATATGTGAAATAATTATTTATTTAGGACTGTCAATAAAGATTAACTCGATTTAAATATGATCTAATACGGTTTACGTTTGTTGGGATATAATGTATCATTAAGGTATGAGTCTTTAATCTGTAGAGACTAAGGGGTAATTTCTATTTCGTTGATGGGTACGTAGAACTAGAAATACCTAAAATATATTTCACTATATAAAGGGGTCAAGGTCCCTAGGTCACATGTCATTCCATTATATTCTTTCTCTCATCATTTAAAGGGTTATCTGAAAAGCCTTGGGAAGTGTGCAGATCTAGAAGACCGGATCCCACGATGCAAAGAAGATCTGTTGCACTACGGATTCATGTACGCTTCCGTTTTCATATTTACTTTAGATTACTTCTTGATAGTTTAAAATATTCGATCTTGGATTAAGATGATTACATCACACAAGGTTAGATCTAACATGTCAAACTTTAAGCAACTTATTTTATTCTTTAAATTTTCTCGGAAAATCTTAAGTCAAAGAAAATGATAAATTAGTGTCCAAGTATGTCTAGGAGTGTTGATACCGTGTGAGAGTGTCAATAACGTTTCGATGACATGAAGGATATTAAAATTTAAAAATTGTTACGTTAATCAGGCGTGTCAGACATGTAGGAGTATGTACATCCAAAACAAAATTGAAATAACAAAAACACATAGCACATTCTATATCATCAATTATATCATATAATATATCTGTAGAACATGATCTCATCATAATCAACAAGGCCGGCCCTAGGCTAAGGCCAATTAGGCGGCGGCCGAAGGCCCAACCTTCAGTGAGGGACCAAAATTACATGTTTCGCAAAAAAAAAAAAATTTAAAACTGTGTACATCCAATCTCAACCGACCTAATATAATGTGTTAAATTCTGTTTTTCGCTTAAAGCCCCGGTATCCGGAACCTATTGGTCCAACTAATCTGGAGTTTGGCCCGGGTCGTGCCTGCAGAGTCTGACTCTTACTCAGGGGTAAGGCCTGGCCAAAAGCTCTTTAAACATGACTCCTTAGAGGAGAATTGAACCGGTGACCTCCCTAGGCATTCTCAAGTCACTTACCACTTGAGTCACGCTACATGGTTTGTTATATTCTTTTTTTTGAATCGATAAAGGCCCATGTTCTATACTAATATAATGTTTTATAAAAAAAATTACTTGAATTGAGAAATGGTCAAATTATACACCCAAATTTATAATTACTTAGATGCATCAATTCAACTTTCATAAGTGCATCCGTTCAGCTAGGGGTGTTTAGCTTTCGGGGGCACGAGTTGGCGCTGCCCCCTCGACCCTCCGTGACCTTTTGTTACGGCAATCCAGATGCAAACGATAACAATATATAAAAAAAATATCTAACATCAATGAATTTCAATTTTGTGTCTTCATATTTTATAAGCGCGGTGTTGAAATAATCCTTTGTAAGTATGTTTTTGATAAAAAAAATTGAACTACAAGGCCTCATTCGGCAAAGTACATCGCCGAAGACCCAAAAATATCCAGGGTTGGCCCTGATAATCAATATTATAAACAGAAAATTAGGTTTTAGTCCACTTTACCCCCGTATATAAATTTTAATCCAGTTAGTATTTTTTTGTTGATTTAAGGAAAAAATAATTTCGTTCGGACTAAACTACCCCTACTAACACAAATGTCTCGGCAGTGTTCAGCCTTCCTTTTCATCAGCGGAATTGTACGAAGACAAAGAGGCGGCGGCGAATTCAAGGTTGCAGAGTTGGCCGGAGAAGATTTGAGTGGACTGATACATGGAATTGTTGATTAAGCAAACTAGAATAGCAGGGGAAGCTAGTCTAAACAATAGTCTCAATTCAATCCAGGTGGCTCGTCAGATACGGTCCTTGTAAGGGATTTCATCGTCGGATAACACCTTTTCAAGCTCCGAGATAGCTTCATATGGCGTCGTGGTCGGATCACAATTTTAAGGCGGTGCCGTAACTGCCATTGTTTCTTCTTCCGTTAAAGCTATTTTCTGTTGTTCTTGTTCTTCTTCTTTGGAATCCATGGCCGTATAATTTTTTAGGAGGAAAACCTCTCTGAATACATAAGAGGCAGAAAGTTTACAGGTGAATTTTTTTAGGCTGAGAAAATTGGGAATTTATTTAAAATTGGGAGTTTTTGGAGATAAGTGAAAAATGGAGTAGTATCAACCAATTTATGGAATCTGCATCAGGTATTCATTTTCAGTTTACCGTTATTTTTCCAGCATTCTTGATTTATGCTTGTGCTTAATTTTTTTAACAAAATGGAGAGAAGATGAGAAGAGTTTGTGAGTAGCAGAACATTTGGGAGCAAAAGGATTGCTTTAACTTCAAAAGATTTAATGGAGTTAGCTCAAGTTTATTCTGTAATTTTACTTTCTGATTGACACCAATGATAATTTGTGCTTGATGTTTTGTGTTTGTTTATTGGAATTTGTGCTTCATTCTATCGTTTCATTTGTGTTCGACATATTGATCAAATGAGTATGAAATTACTACTATGAATCTTTTGGCACAACATGCTAGTGTAGTGTTCTTCACATGAAAACAAAAGTGGACTTGTATTGTAGATCTTATTCACTAGTCAAAGAGCCTTAAGTGTTTTTTTCACTTGGTTCATATCATTAAGCTTTCTAATACACTAGTTTTGGGGGTGTTACTGTGTTACTGTTAATATCACTATGTGTTGTGAGATTTTCAGCCATATATACGCCAAAAATAAGGTTGAAAATCATATTTTGGAGCAGAAAATCAAGTGTTTCAGGGCTAAAAAATGGGTTAAACATTGAGTGTATGAAGTAGAAAATTTGATATCATTGTAATATGTTGAGCTTATTAAGGTATGTTTTGGGTTTACTCTTATTATTTAGTGACTTATTTGAAATCTTTAAATACAATTATTGACTTCATGTTGTTGCCTTCTTCTACTTTGTTCAAATATATAGAAAGTTGCAATGTTTTTTTTTCAAAAAGAATCGGTTGTAGTGTGTTTCAAACCCCCTCCCTTACATTGGGAAGCATACTAATGATGATATTTCAGTTATTAATGGATAATAAATGCAATGTATATTTGTTTTCTGTGGTTATTAGTACTGAAAATTGTTTTGAGAAGTTGAAGAGGAAAACAGAATTGGTTGTGTTACTGTGATGATAAGGTCTTACTGTGTTATTGTTTTCAATGTTTAACTATGAAATTCTACTTCATCATGTTCTAACCCTTATTCACATATACTGCAGCTTGCTTTGGTGTTCATGTGAGAGGATTAGTAAGAGAATATTCCACTAACGAGATCTGGGGTATCGAGTTACCCTCTGTTAAATATGCGAGAATTTGTAGAATAAGATTGAATTCAGTATCATTCTAGGGTGGGCTGTCAAAATCCTGCAATTGAATTCAGTATCAGAATTTGATTTTGAATGTTTTTCGGGTTTTTGGCCCCAGGATATTAGGGAATTTCTTTTGTGATAGACAATTCTGGTGGTTTTTGTATACCTTAGTGTGTCTTCCATATGTATATACATATCCTTATTAACAATCACATTAGTTGGCAACAAGGGTTGATTTAATGATGCATCTATGATGCTTTTGAGCTTTTATTTGATGATAAACAAGGTTGGTGTTACTGTAAACGCTGCGATAAAATTCGGCTTTCAAATACTTTCGAAAGGGTATCAAATGAGGTCTCAAAATGAAGATAAAAGAAAATGATCTTTGGTGAAACAATTTTGATGATCGGTGTTCTAAATGAAAAGTTACAGTTGTTTACAAGAAAAATGCTCCGGTTAATGCAAATATTTTTTCGGCTTTTAAAATTTACGTCGGAAGGGTATCGTATGAGGGCTCAAATTAAAGAACAAAAAAAATATGAATTTTGGTTAAAAAATTTCGATGGTCGGAGTTATAAATCAAAAGTTACAGTTGTTTGAAAAAGAAAAAAAAAACGAAACCAAAAACACCAGTAATCTGTTTAAATGAAAAAAGAGAGAAGCGATAATATTTACGGAAACTGAAGGGATATGTGCATCGGCTGTTATTAAAGGGGTAATTTTGTCCGTTTGAAATTTTATTGTCCTTTTTGTAGCTAAAACAAGAAATGTGTCTTATTTATTAATTTTATTGTGAGAGTTTTGTTGTGGGCATAGTACTTTACTTTTCTTTTCTTTAGAGTATTAGCAATGGCTCATCTATAACCACACTTTTATAGAAAAGTTTAAACTTTTAAAGTTTTAAAATGTTTACAATAGCTTATGAGAATACATTTTTGTGATAAAATTGTGGATGGGGGGTGGATATACACACACCCACCACCACATTCTGTGCACGGATCTCAAGGTTGAAATTGTCAATTGATTGGTTTGCAACCTTTCATCTTATTGTCTTCTTCTTTTTTCTTTTTCTTCTAAAGTCATGTCCTATTTTTATTCTAACGTGGGAATTTACACAAAAGTGTATTCTATTAAAATAATAATATATTTTTACTAACTTTTTGTCAACAACACACCCACAACCACAACATCATAGTGAATACTCTTACTTCTTGTTAGTGAATAAGAATTCAATATATCGAAACCGACGACATGAAATCCTTTTCGTATGTGTTTGCTGCACCAATATGTCTTCCATGTACTATTAGCTGGAGAAATTCAAATATACAATCTGTACGGTCCATATACACAAACTTCTTGGGTGCTCCGGTAATAAATGTCGCACTGTTATTTATACAATGAGGCTGGACGGACAAATAATCTATAACCATTTGCACATGCAGGATCCTTTCATTAACTGGTAACCATGGTGAAGTCAAACCACGTTATAGAAGATTGGACGTTCACGTAAGAAGATGCCAAAAGGGTTTAAAAAAAATTGCTTAGGATAGTTGCACAAAAAAAAAAAAAAATAAATAAATATAATAAATTGCTTAGGATAGTTAAAATTTTAGGACATAAGAGTCTTATATGGCTCGCGAACTTAATCGAGCACTCGTGAGCTTGGCTCGTGTTCGTTCGTTAATAAAACAAGATTGATTATTAGTTTGAGCTCGATTCGTTATCTCTCATAAACAAACGATTACGAGCTTTACCAAGCCGAACACAAGCTTGTTCGCAAACAGCTCGGTTCATTTGCAGCACTACCTTAGAGTCTAAGGTTTCAAGTTTAATTCCTAAGAATAACAAATACAAACGGTTGTTTTTCATATTTTTCATGAGTACTATCCGTCCAAAAATATAAATTCGTTTGAAATTTTTCATAGCCACTAAGAAAATTTGTTAAATTGGTTATATGTGACTTTACTTTTGATTAAAATAGTCTGAAATGAATTTTGAATGCTATTAATGCAAATTAGTGAAAATTATGTGAGTATATAATGATTAAGGAGTAAAAGAAGAATTATTTAATAAATTCTTCATTGATTATTTACATAGACTTATATTATGGTACAATACCATAAAACTAAATGAACAGTACATGTTATACAATTTTTTTTAAAAAAATTGTTTCAATAAAAAAAAGTTGAGCAATTAGTAGTAATGTACTCCCGCCGTTCTAAGTTGAATTTTTTTTTATAAAGTTGTTCTGATAACGTCGAAATTATCACGAGTGTTCAGCAGTTGTTTAGTGGTGGATATCTAGCTGTGATGGAGTGGTAAATATGGTGGCGAGTGGTGGCTCTGTGTGATCTGTGGTGAGAGTGGTGGTGGTGCATGCAATACAACACTAAGAGAGTAGCGAATTTGGCAGAGTTTTGCCTTCTTTTATAAATTAGCAGCTTATCCTTTAGATTACATATCGAGCCCTATTTATAGGGTAGGAATCGACTAAGTCCAGCATAATTACAACTAAGGACATATTACAACTAAATCTGTGGTGATTGGTCGGGCTGCTACAGGGTCATGGCGGTGCGGATCCATGGGCTTGTGTTGTATGTCATCAGTCGGCTGGTTCCTCGGCCGGTCTTCCTCCAAGGATATCGGGGTGATCTCTTGTGGATCCATCAGTCTTGTGTCTGAGTGTGCCTTGCATCTAACTCGACCATTCTGGTTGTGGGTTTTCCGACTAGGCTCTGCGTGGAGGTGGGCTTATTCTTTTGTCCGATCATTGATTTGGCCGTGTATGGACTCTCAGGCTGCCGCACTGACTCCTATCTTCGGGTCTCAGTCGACCCGGATATGAGTCTTCGGGTCGGCAGCGGAGCCGACATATCAATGGCCCTCTACTCCGTGACTGCGACACCTCGAGGTGTCAGGTAGGGAGTAATCGTCACACGGCATACTGCTCTACGAGTCGATTTGAGGAGACTTGGCGGATCGGATAGCCTTTGGGCGATTCGGCTTGTTTGGGCTCTATGCCCTTGGCCGATCCAAAGTTACAATTTGGCGGATAGCCTCAACGTCATGGGATTTGGCTTGTCCGGGGATTTCAGCCTCTATCCGGTGTGAAGTTGTAGATTGGCGGATAGCATCAACTTCCTATGATTTGGCATTTCGGGACCTTTGGTCCCTAGCCGATTTGAAGTCGTAACTTGGCGGATAGCCTTGATTCCGTATTATTTGGCTCATTTGGGATCTTTGATCTTTAGCCGATTTTAAGTCATAATTTGGCTGATAGCCTTGACCGTATGATTTGACTCATTTGAGATCTTTGATCCCTAGCCGATTTGAAGTCATAATTTGGCGGATAGCCTTGACTTCGTATGATTTGGCTTATTTGGAATCTTTGATCCCTAGCCGTTTTGAGTGGTGGCCTCGAATCGGCCTCCTTGCCTGTGTGTCGATCACGTGTCTGCTTCAGGCAGTCTTCCTGCCCGCTATTGATGGGACAACTGACGTGATCCACCGTAAGTAGTGGTCCGCTGCAATGATGGTGATTTTGAAATTTGTAACTCGGAATTCCCGCCTTTGATCTTATTCATTAGATCGTTGTCATCATGGCCGTCGGATCTGTCCTCCATACCTATATAAGAGGGACGGGTTCCTGACTTAACCACTTTACGAATTTTTCAACTTCTTCGGCAATTGTTTATTGGCGATTTGTCAGTGGAAACTCTCCGGCGAAGCGATTTCCGGTGAAAGTTCGAGGGCTTGCTATATTCTTCTCCGTTTTCTCCGTATTTCCTGTTGATTACCAGGTAAGACTGCTCTCTGTGGATCGTCTCGCATGTGTCCTTTACTGTCCTTTGATAATATGGTGCATCCTGGGTTTTTACTGGGTTTGAATTCGTGGATACTCTTGTTGCCCTCGCTTTTGTTAAGATTTTCCAGATTTCGATCGTCTGTCTTTGTCGCCGTGGCCTTTAATGTTTTCCCATTTATCATTGTTATCATGTTTTGGGCGTTCTTTGGTGCCTTTATTCCAGTTTTTGGGGATTTTATGTATCTGAATGTGAAACGAATAGACGGGGTGTCGAGATGAGGTGGCTCATCTCGGCCTGACTTCAATTGTCCGGGGTAATGGCTTATACTCCTCGTCCTTTTGGTTTTGCAGGATGTCTCAGAGCGGTGATAATGAAAACGATGACGTCCGTGGTTATGCCTTTAGTAACGAAGAGGAGGTGAGCTCTAGTCGACGGCCAATGTTAGCGAGGAGATGATTCTGGTGTGGCCTGAAGCGTCGCAAGGCGGGCGCTGCAAAGCTATTATTCGTAGGGTAGTTACGGAGTGAACCAAATCCCCTAAAAGGACCACACATAAGGGTCTTTAAAATGCTGCCAGGGCTTGGGGTTCCACACGAAAGGTTGTGACCGGAAAATGTGGCGACAAGGAGGGCATAAAAAAGAATAAGACTCCCATACTTAACAACCCCGAAGCCATGGAGGAGGAGAAGTCGGTGACTGCCATGGATAAGGAAATCAAAAGCCAATGGCCCGGTATCCGGAAGGGTCTTGTCGCCTCGGGAACCTTTAATAGTTATCAAATTTCTCCGGATTATCTTTTCACTAGCTTTCCCGGTAGCGAGGCCGCTGCTTCAGACCAAGTAAAGGAGCACCCAGAGTCGAGTGATTCTGCCGTGGATGTTGATCAGGCGGGTCAACGCCTAGAGATGGATGGCCTTATACTATTTTATGCTCATTTCGTGTCGGGGCTGCGTCCGCCTTTCGATCCTTTCTTTGTGGAAGTAATGGATAGGCTGTTAGTAATACCATCCGCAACGGAAGCAATTTTATGGATCTAGATCTATATAATATGCGTAATAAAACAACTAGATCTATTCTACAAGGGGGATGTAGATCATACCTCTTGAATCTCTAAATTCAAGTTGAAGAACCGCAAAGGATGAATGTGAAGATGTGAAGAGCACCACAGTCTTCCGATCGTGTGATCCAAGCAATTCCCGGTGGAAGGAATTCTCGACTCGAACCCTTCCGATATGCTACCGGAAAAATCTCCAAGATTTCTCCCCAAATCTCCCTTGGCCGAATTCTTTTCTTCTCTCTACTATAGGGAGAAGTCGAATTTTTATGTGTGTATTAAGGCTTGGGAGAACTCTCTTTATATAGGAGAGTAAAACTTAGCCTCCAAGGATTTTTATTTATCAAACAAAATAAATCCTTTAATAAAAGATAATTCCATAATATTCTAGAACAAATCTAGAATAATATTTATCTTTATTATTTACCATAAATACTTATCCAATAAATATTTTATGCACGTGTCTTATTAATCACAAGAAAACTAATTTCTTGTTCCATTAAGAAGAGGGGGGCGAAATTTATCATATTGACCTAGTCAATATTAATTTTGCCATCACACAATAATTGGGCCAAGATTATGGAAAATGTCTTTTCCACATATTTAATTATTTAGCCCAACTAATTTAATAGTCCACTAAACAATTAATTCACATATCGTTTTAATAAAGTCCAACAAGAACTAAATTAATATTATCGATTCGACGTCCGAGAATAGCTATGCTATATTAGGAGGCACGTCGGGGACCATGGACTAATAATCGGCTGGCTTGATAAATCAAACAAATAATTATAGAATAATTATATTCGATAAATCAATCACAGAATATGCCACCATAATCCCGATCGCACTCCTCCGATTATAAGATTATATTTATCTCCTCACGAGAATAATAATAAGCGCCCATTGATATAATCATTACATATGGATTAATCCTCCATAGATCGCTCATTCTAAATCGGAAGTTACCGTTAACCCTTTTAGAACCTCTTATCCTTATTTACCATTAACCCCTAGTGATCAATTAATTCATACAACTCACCGGTAGCTAATCGTTGTAATATGAACTCGCACGATCGATCGCTTTCTAGGATTAACAAATAAGGGAATCGTTTATCTACTTCCATAAATGGAAGGAATGGATTCCGTATCTGTGATAACACGTACTACTCACTCAATCCAAGATACAATGCCAAGATGGGGTAATTCGGACCACGACTCGGTGTAATCCTTAACCGTCAAGTCAAACTTCATACGATTCAAGCGGCTTGATCGTGATCACCTCGAGATTAAGATATATCCATAAATATGATCATCCATTGATTCGATAAGACTTCTCGATTACGGAATTATATCGTGAACTCTAATCAAATCGGTCCAAATTATATGATATATCTATCATATATAAATGCCCCATTAGGTTCTCTTAACCGAAAGTCCGGATAAGACAATCACACCTATTGTGTTCTGGGCGCATTAATAGCACGTTAAAGGAGAGACCCGATACTCTCGATTAACTTCACTACGGGCTAATTGTATTTTAAGTACATCTTCACTAACTCAATCCTCCCGTATATACCATACACCGAGTTAAGTGATTACATAAACGATATACTTTAGGGTTTTCTGTAGTGTAAATACTATTGTCACATCGGTGAATATGAGAATAATAAATATGAATAATAACATCATTTCATTTATTAAATAAAACAATTACAAAATTGTCTTTCGGCATCACACCTAACAATCTCCCACTTGCACGAAAGCATGTGATTAATTGTTTTAGAGCACACCCTATTATTTAAAATACAAAGAAACTATCACTCCCACTTGCTCTAAAGCAAATGAGACATGTCTCTAATACCTATAGTCTCCAAGTGTCGACTAAAAGCTTCAATCGACAGCGCCTTGGTGAATGGATCAAAGGGATTATCGGCGGAGGCGATTTTCTTGACGAAAATGTCCCCTATCGACAAAATCGCTGATCACCCAAAGATTTTCTCTCTATATGCTTCGACTTACTGTGCTTTCGAGGTTCTCTAGAGTTGGCAATGGCCCATTGTTGTTATCACAATAGAGAGTAATAGGATCTTCAACATTCGGGACAACGCCTAATCTAATCCGATGAACTTTCTTAACTAAATCGCTTTAGTCGCCCCGAGGCCGCTATGAACTCAAATTTTCCTTTGTTGAATCGGGTCAGGCCGGATTGCTTTTGGCTTCTCCATTCTATCGCACCGCCACCAAGCGTAAACACCGAACCAGCAGGTAGATTTAGAATCATCTCTCGCCTGATCAAAATCGAATCGGTGTACCCCGCTAGCTCCAAACTCCCACTCGAATAGACGAGCATATAATTTCTGGTTCTCTTCAAATATTTGATGAGATTCTTTCTTCTTTGCCCAAAGGCGGGTTGCCCTGGATTTGATCCGAAAACGGCCGACTAATCCAACGCCAGAATAAATGTCGTGTCTCGTACACCTCACAAAGATACATAAGACTACCAACAACCGAGGCATATGGCACTCTTCCCATAGCTTTCACTTCTCTTCGTGGGTTTGAGGCCCTGAGACTTAGATAGGTAAACGCCGTGACGGGTTGGTAGAAAACCTTTCTTTGCGTTCTCCATATCAAGAAGCGTGCACAAAGACCTTATCTATATAAGTTGCTTGGGGACAGAGCTAACATCCTGTTCTTACGATCCCTTATAATTTGGATCCCTAGAACATAACTCGCTTCTCCCAAATCTTTCATTTGGAATTGCGTGGTCAACCAACTTTTCACGTCGGACATCATCCCTTTATCGCTGCCAATTAGAGTATGTCATCAACGTACAACACTAGAAATACAACACTATCTTTGATAACCTTCTTGTACACACAAGATTCAACAAAGTGTTGTTCAAATCATAAGACTTGATCGTGTGTGATCGAATCTATGATACCAGAACGAGATGCTTGCTTCAACCCATAAATGGATCTCGAGCAACTTGCACACCATGTGCTCGACCTTCTTCAATGAATCCTTCCGTTGTTTGCATATAGATTTCCTCGTCAAGAAAGCCGCTTAGAAACGCTGTCTTAACATCCATTTGCCGATTTCATAATCCGGACATGCAAAGAATCGAAAGGAGGATGCGGATGGTTTTCATCATGGCCACAAGTGAGAAGGTTTCCTCGTAGTCTATACCCTCTCGCCGTGTGTAACCTTTGCTACCAGCCCGTGCTTTGAAGGTTTCAACCTTCCCATCTACTCCTCTCTTCGCTTTGTAGAGCCATTTACATCCAATGGGCCTTTCACCCTGAGGAAGTTCTACAAGTTTCCAGACTGAGTTAGAGTACATAGACTCCATCTCTTGATTCATTGCGTCAATCCATTTATCCTTATCGTGATCCAGTAAGGCCTTCTTATAGGTCGGAGGATCATCTTCCACCCCATCAGAGGCGACTACGTTTGCCTCTAAATCCATGCCGTACCGAGCCGGTGGCCGAACCACTCTCGCAGTACGTCTGGGTGGAACAGGAATGTCGGAAGTGACTGTTGTATTATTAGTGTTGTTTACAGGAACATCAGCAGCCACAATAGGCCTGATGTCATCGGAGAGTAATTCCTCTAGTACAATTGTACTTCGAGGTCTGTGGTCTTTCATATAACTTTCCTCCAAAAACGTAGCATTAGTCGAGACTAGCACTTTGTTATCTTCCGGATCGTAAAATAGACCACCACGTGTACCTTTTGGATAGCCTACAAACAAACATACTTTTGTACGTGATTGTAGCTTGGTAGTCTTGTCCATCAGCACATGTGCAGGACAACCCCATATGCGGTAGTGACGCATGCTTTCGCGTCGTCCCGACCACATCTCAATGGGTGTCTTTTCGACAGACTTTGACGGTACTGCATTCAAAATGTGGACCGCTGCTTCTAAAGCATAACCCCAAAAGGATATAGGTAGTGAGGCGTAGCTCATCATTGATCTAACCATGTTAATCAATGTCCTGTTTCTCCTCTCAGCAACTCCGTTTTGCTGAGGTGTCCTAGGCGCTGAGCGTTGGAAACAAATTCCTTTTTCAGCCAAGTAGTCAATGAACTCAGTATCTAAATACTCACCTCCGCGATCCGAGCGAAGGCATTTCAATGACTTGCCTAGTTGCCTTTCGGCTTCTGCTTGGAACTCCTTGAACTTTCCAAAAGCCTCGGACTTTCTATGCAGCAGATAAACATAACCGAATCTCGAGTAATCATCAAT
Source organism: Gentiana macrophylla (assembly GCA_026214975.1). Taxonomy (NCBI): domain Eukaryota; kingdom Viridiplantae; phylum Streptophyta; class Magnoliopsida; order Gentianales; family Gentianaceae; genus Gentiana; species Gentiana macrophylla. The sequence goes on from CM047810.1 coordinate 86,838,472, forward strand.
GAAAGTCACAAAGTACTCGTATCCGCCTCTAGCTTGTACGTTCATCGGACCACAAAGGTCTGAATGCACTAAGTCTAGAGTTCCTGTGGCTCTATTACCCTTTGATGAGAAGGGACGCTTAGTCATTTTTCCTCTGCATACAACACTCATGACAGCAGGCGGTGTGTCAACAGATGACTCACCTAAGGCATTAACCTTTTCAAGTCTTTTGAGTCTTTCCAAGGAAATATGGCCAAGCCTTAGATGCCACAAGTATGTTTTATCTTCTTTTACTTGAGAAACTTTCGCGCTTTTGCAGATCTTTGATGAGCAATTTTAAACATTTCAAGATTAAGTAGGGAGCTTTATGTGGTCTTACAAAATATAAACCATTTTCATTTATAGTTGAACACAATTCAAAGCCATTCTTTGAAATAACAAATTCACCATTCGAACTTGAAATAGAAAATGATTGTTCAACTAAGGCGAATAAGAAATCAAATTTCTCCTGAAATTGGGAATAAAATAAACATTGTCTAAATGTAAAATTCTATTATTAAAATGCAAGTCCACAGCTCCCACTTGCTTTGCTTGAAATGAGCGCCCAAAGGCCTACTCGCATCACTAGAGAACCCTCTTCCACTCTCTCGTCGATGCGAACTAAGAATCTGCAATGAAGAACATACATGGTTAGTAGCTCCAGATCAAGTATCCAAGTGGACACATCTTTAGCTACATTAAAAGATTCCAAGAATAGTAATTCCAAATTACCTTTCTTATCTTTCCCAAATGGCACCTTGACTTTGCCATCTTTCACATCACGAAGATATTCGGGACAATGGCGTCGCCAATGTCCTACCTCCTTACAATAAAAGCATTTGCCCTTGGGCTTGGACTCAAATCAACTTTCTTGGCAGCCTTTTTTCTTCATTGGCTTGGGCACGGGTGCAACACTACCCTTCTTCTTCGGTTTGGCCTTAGGCTTGTTTGATGACCTGGCTTCGCCATATTGGCTTCACTTTCTTATCCCCTACTTGGACCTTATCTTTCGATAGCGGCCCCTCGTAGATAGTCGAGCCTCATTCAAGATCTGTGTCATGGTCAACTCATATTTGCCCATCGATAATCGAGTTTTGAACGGGGATAAACTCGAGTCAACGATTCCAAAATCATTGATACTTGAGTTGCTTCATCGAACTTTGATCCATGAATACCGGCGCCATTGAAGTAATCGATCATATTCGAACATGACCATTCAACGCTTGACCTTTCTTCAATTTCGTGTTGACGGCCAACCTGATGGCATCGTGTCTTGCTTGGTTGCTAGGTGATCCAAACATCGTAGTAAGTTTCGCATGATTTCTCCCGCAGACTCAAACTCTTCAACTGGGTCCTAATAACCTCCGACATCGCCGCCAGGATGATCCCACGAGCCCGGTTATCCGCTTTCGATCCAGCCGATTACGCTGCTCGATCTCGGCTTTACTGTGTTTTTGGATCGCCAAATAGGGCATTCGTAAGTAAGTACATGTTGCACATTCTCATACGTGAGCACCACGTTTAAGTTACTCTTCCATTTCTTAAAGTTGTTTCCGTTAATTTTTCGATGAAAGGGTAAATTTGAGCGGACATTTTGTTTAAAATAAAATGACATGTATTAATTCAAGTTTAACACTACTATATTAAATTTTAGGAATTGTAAACTAAAAATAAGTCTACTCTACCATTCCAAGGTTTTAACCTCGCATCTCGATGTGCACTGAAGGGTAGGTCAAAGAGATGACGGTTAAATCGAGACAATCTCATCAATGAATAACTTGTGAGAATCAAACATCCCACGAGAATCGAACATCCCTTTATTCATTGACTACCTTCCTTTTTTAGCCTAGATATTTCCAAAAATATCCTTTATGAGTGTGACCTACTATATCGGATCTCTTAGGTACGCCCGAGTGTGCCGTCGTAGGATAGGTCGGTGACCCGACGAGTACCAAAATCCTATCCTTTCGGAGACCAAGCCATGAATGTTGATAGGGGTGAACACCATCCGTAGGGGACGAAATCAAAGCGCCGCGGCGCCACCCTTCTCTCACTTACTTGTATCTATAGTAGAGGCCGTGGGGTTGGTCGTCGCCTCCCCGCTCCCACTCAATAATTTGGAAGTGGTTGTGGGTTAACTAACCACGCACGCCTTTTCATGTTATCATAAAAGCTCATCAAATCAAGGATTCCGAATGGTGTCGGTGACGTAGGCAAGCCTACCCGTCCTATTCGTTGGAACATATGTGATGATGGACGAAATCGGGTCAAGACACCTCATTGAGATAAGAAGGAATCACCCCTCCGCTCTCCGGTGTAGCTTAGTCTTGCCGGACCCCGTGCATACATCACACTAGGAGGGTTAAGTCGGTCGAGCCTAGCTCGATTGACCACCCAACCTATAAGCGAACCGCTTTTTATCCAAGATTTTTGTTCTTTTACCATCATTCAATCTCGTAGACACTACGAATTGAAAACGTGATCTCGCTTGGGCTTTAAGGCGGTTCACCGAGAACACACACCGAAAAGCCTAACGATTTCATAACCCGTCCTCGGATCATTAATTAGTTACTAAATTCATTAATTACCACGTATTAATTAAATTTCAACTAATTACACGAGTTTGTATACATGCCTATTTTAATTACCAAAATTAAAATTCTACATGTATGCATGGAGTGGATTTATGATATGATGCATGTCATGGCAATTCCGATTTTATATCTATTTTATGATCGAACACATAAAAATAAATTATGGAAATTTAAACACCGAGATGGATTGTTGGTACCCCGTAACTAATCTATCCTAGGAAAAATAAATTACAATCTTCTTGTCTTCGAGTCTTGATCTTCGAATCTTGAACTCGAACCGTCGGAACACGAACCACGAACACCCGAGAGGAGAAAAGGTCTTTTTAATTAAATAAATCCAATTTATTTATAATTAATCATATATATATTATTATATGCGGCTGTTTATAGTTATTTTCCAAAAATAACAATTTTTTTTTTTTTGTTAAGCGGCTATTTTCCAAAAAAAAAATTATTTTCGAAAAATTATTATTCTTTTCTCTGCAATAACGGCAGTAATAAAAAAAGGGAAATTAGGTTTACCAAAAAAAATCATACAGCCGCATGCATGAAGAACCCTAGCCGCATGCATTTATTTTATAAACAGGACTTATAGCGACGCTTTTCAGCGTCGCAGAAAATCTCAGTAGCAGATTTTTTAATAAAATTCATCCGCTTCTCCTCGTTCATACCTTGGGTTTCGTCTTGATCTTCAATTTTTCAGCAAGATCTTCATCTTTTCCAGCCCGGATAATCAAAATTACAATAAAAGATGCTACTTTTTACATAAATTTCGAAAAAAAAGAAGACATAAAAAAAATACAATTCCTATGCTCAATTGTTGCTAAACAAAGGAGCTACAATAGATCTAACGAGTAAACAGTACCAACCCCAATCCATATCTTCAACCAAGACATTCATAACATAAATAAAAAGAATAATCATGCATCGGCCCTATTTTAAAAAAATTGGGACAAAAAATCTACATGTTTTACCACTCCTAGATCTAATATTTTATACGTATAAATATAGATCACCATGGCGACTGATACCACTGTTAGTAATACCATCCGCAACGGAAGCAATTTTATGGATCTAGATCTATATAATATGCGTAATAAAACAACTAGATCTATTCTACAAGGGGGATGTAGATCATACCTCTTGAATCTCTAAATTCAAGTTGAAGAACCGCAAAGGATGAATGTGAAGATGTGAAGAGCACCACAGTCTTCCGATCGTGTGATCCAAGCAATTCCCGGTGGAAGGAATTCTCGACTCGAACCCTTCCGATATGCTACCGGAAAAATCTCCAAGATTTCTCCCAAATCTCCTTTGGCGAATTCTTTTCTTCTCTCTACTATAGGGAGAAGTCGAATTTTATGTGTGTATTAAGGCTTGGGAGAACTCTTTTTATATAGGAGAGTAAAACTTAGCCTCCAAGGATTTTTATTTATCAAACAAAATAAATCCATTAATAAAAGATAATTCCATAATATTCTAGAACAAATCTACAATAATATTTATCTTTATTATTTACCATAAATACTTATCCAATAAATATTTTATGCACATGTCTTATTAATCACAAGAAAACTAATTTCTTGTTCCATTAAGAAGTGGGGGGCGAAATTTATCATATTGACCTAGTCAATATTAATTTTGCCATCACACAATAATTGGGCCAAGATTATGGAAAATGTCTTTTCCACATATTTAATTATTTAGCCCAACTAATTTAATAGTCCACTAAACAGTTAATTCACATATCGTTTTAATAAAGTCCAACAAGAACTAAATTAATATTATCAGGATTCGACGTCCGAGAATAGCTATGCTATATTAGGAGGCACGTCGGGGACCATGGACTAATAATCGTGGCTCCGATAAATCAAACAAATAATTATAGAATAATTATATTCGATAAATCAATCACAGAATATGCCACCATAATCCCGTGATCGCACTCCTCCGATTATAAGATTATATTTATCTCCTCACGAGAATAATAATAAGCGTCCCATTGATATAATCATTACATATGGATTAATCCTCCATAGACTCGCTCATTCTAAATCGGGAAGTTACCGTTAACCCTTTTAGAACCTCTTATCCTTATTTACCATTAACCCCTAGTGATCAATTAATTCATACAACTCACCGGTAGCTAATCGATGTGTAAGATGAACTCGCATTTCGATCGCTTTCTAGGATTAACAAATAAGGGAATCGTTTATCTACTTCCATAAATGGAAGGAATGGATTCCGTATCTGTGATAACACGTACTACTCACTCAATCTAGTACAATGCCAAGATGGGGTAATTCGCACCACGAGACTCGGTGTAATCCTTAACCGTCAAGTCAAACTTCATACTGATTCAAGCGCTTGATCGTGATCACCTCGTGATTAAGATATATCCATAAATATGATCATCCATTGATTCGATAAGACTTCTCGATTACGGAATTATATCGTGAACTCTAATCAAATCGGTCCAAATTTCTATATGATATATCTATCATATATAAATGCCCCATTAGGTTCTCTTAACCGAAAGTCCGGATAAGACAATCACACCTATTGTGTTCTCAGGCGCATTAATAGCACGTTAAAGGAGAGACCCGATACTCTCGATTAACTTCACTACGGGCTAATTGTATTTTAAGTACATCTTCACTAACTCAATCCTCCCGTATATACCATATACACTCGAGTTAAGTGATTACATAAACGATATACTTTAGGGTTTTCTGTAGTGTAAATACTATTGTCACATCGGTGAATATGAGAATAATAAATATGAATAATAACATCATTTCATTTATTAAATAAAACAATTACAAAATTGTCTTTCGGGCATCACACCTAACATAGGCTCGCCGCCCTACCTTGTGACTTCGTCCCGGGGGCTATGAAAATAATTGTGGCTTTCATTGTTCTATGTCGGATGCTGAAATATGAGCCTTCCCTTCCTATCTTTCTGAATTTTATACTTTTGGGAAGGCCGTGATGAACGATCCTTGCGACACCTGCAATCTATTGTTGGTCCGGGCCAAAGTTAACTCGTGTTGGTTGTTTGATTGGCTTCCTGGAAAAGTGAGAGACTTGGAGAAACGTGGTCTGATCGTCGAATCCACTGTGGGTTGCCTTTTCCTAAATTTGAAGTGCGGCCAGTGAAGAGATTGAACTCGATCACCGTCTCTAAGGTAGGTGAGGTCTGTGAGCATGAACTGGTCGATAAAATATACAAACTTCCTGGATGGAACGGCGCGAATCAGGAGAGGGTGTTTAGTTGGAGATCCTTAATCGATATTCACCAGCCTTACAGTGCTTTGGCGGGCATTCCTGGCTTTGTTCCCAATGGGGCCGCTGCTGTTGAACCCTTAAAATTGTTGTCTGACAAAGACTGGTGTGCGGAGTGCCATCACTTCAAGACCTATCCATCTAGATGTCAGATCTGTTCCGGAAATCCTAAGAAGTGCCTGCCTGCTGATCATCGTAATATACTTTCTTCGCTTGCTTCCGGCTTCTTCATCATTTTGGCTTTTATTTATTTGCAGCCTTATTTTTTATCATGTGATCCGATACTGACTCTTCTATTTTTTTCAGGCAAGATGGTCAACGCCATTGAGTATAGGGTTTCTCGGCTTGCTAGGATTAGAGAGCGGAAGAAAGCGAATCAAGCCTTGTTGGCTAAAAATGCAGAGGTAGAGCTTAAGACCGTTATTTTGTCTGCATTGTCTACTGATACCACTACACTTGACGAACCCTTAAACACTGAGGCGGGAGGTTCGACAGCCAGTGCGATACCCAAAACAAAAAGAAAAAAGGGTGCCGCAAGGGTGAAGTCTTCCGCTGGAGCCGCTGATGAAGAGGAGGTCGACGTGGGAGACGTGGCCGTCCTCAAGAAAAGTTAGAAAACTGTGGATAATGGAGGGGTAGTGGCTGTGGCCGCACCTGAAGTCGTTGAGGCCGTTTCTTCTAGCTCAAACCTTGAGGTGGCTCCCCCTTCGTCTACCGTGATCGAGCTGACTGATAGCCTGAACAAACCAACCGATGAGGGTAAGAAGGATTCTATTGTTCCTTATCGACTGAAGTTGCCACCAGTCCAGAGGGGCCCGGTTGGTGCTCGAGGCCGCCCTGCTATATGGATGAATAAGGAGTTTGCCAAAAAGCCTCTAGAGTTGAGGGATGCCGGAAAAGTGGCTACTGCCATTGCCGAAATATTGCCTCTAAAAAATTTGAAGTTTACTCTGCCCGATAAGACAGAGTGAGTCGTAGGTCGAGGTAATATTTCTCGCTGTGTGTGGGAGGATGTAGTGGCTTCGACCGCAACTATAGGTTCGTCGAGCCGATCCCAACGACTGGCCAATGCCATCGGGTTACTTAGAGTTTTTGTGAGTCAGGTAAATAATTTTTGTTTGGTTCATGCTTTGCCTTTTGGTTTAGATGCTTGCATTGTGTTGATGATTTCCTTTTCAGTTGGAACTGAGATTTTTCTATCCGAGTATGAGCATGATGCACAGACTGAGCTCCTTCAACAGATTTTCAACTTGGAGGCGGCGTTAAAAAAGACTGAGGAGAGGGCCGCTGGCTTGAGAAGAGAGCCATAGGGGCTGAGAAGCAATCCGCTGACGATCATGCCAAACTTTTCCAGCTTCGTACTGAGAACACGGGAAATGTCAAGAGAGTTCAGGAGATCAGTGAGTCGCTGAGGTTCGTTGAGGTTCAAAAGGACGATGCCATCTCTAGGTGCACAGAGCCAAAAGAGGATGATCTCCTCAAGGAAGAGTTGAATGACACCGATAAAGATCTGCAGAAGCATCTTGACGAATTGAGGGTTGCCTGGGAGCAGTACTATGACCGAGGGTTTTTTCATGCGGCCCGGTGCTTTAGGTCATCTTTTGGGGCTGGAGTGAACATTTTGGACACCCTGCTTGATTGGAAACTCACACCTCAACTCGATGCTTCTTTACGAGTCCATAATCCTGATCTTCCTTACACCCAATCGTAGCTATCCGATTTTGCAGTAAAGTGTAGGTAGGACGATCTGCCTATTTGGAATCCTCCTCCAGTCAATGAGGTTAACTTGCGTTCAATGATGGAGGCGGCGGAGAGAGAAGCTACTGAGGACGAGGAGATAAATGACGAAACTGGAGGTGAGGGTGGAGAGCCCAAGGATGGATCCGTTAACAATGGGGAGAGCCCAGGTGAAGCCGACACTCCTCAGTTCGGCGATGATTTTCTAAATTTGATCGGAGATCATACTCTGACCCCGGCTTCTGATAAGTGAACTCGGCCCGTTTGATTTGTAATAACTTTGTTGGCTTCGGCCTTTTCAGACTACTTTCTTCTGTATCTGTGTGAATCTTGTAATAATTTTGTAGTAACCTCATGACCTTTGTGCTGGTCTTCTTTGTTGTTTAAGACATTTTGTTTTTCAAGTTCCTTGTTGTTTTTGGGTATTTATATGCCTGCGGCCCCATTATTTTGGTGAGGTTGAGAGCCTTTTGTGTCGAGATCGCCAATATGACTTGTTCGATTGAATCTGTATCTGTTGAATTGAAATTTTTGCTTGTGGCCCCCTTGTTTCTAATGAGGTCGCATCCGAGCTCGATCGAAATAACAGGGACTTTGCTTCCAGGCCTCTACCATTGTCGAGTCTTCAAATTTTTGTGGTCTTGTTGAGCTCAATACTAACTGCTGCCCGAAAAATTCGATGTGCCCATTTGTTTTGATGAGGATCGAGGTAACGCCATGTTGATCTGAATTGGAACAAAACCTTGTCCAGGCCGCTGGCTTGGAGGTCTTCATAGGGTTTGTATGCTCGCCTTAAAATTTCTGATGCGCCCCCTTGCATTGTGCGTGTCCGAGTATACTCATGGGCGGGCACGTTCAAAGCTGTTTTTAAGATTCTCCAGCTGTAATGTCTGGCGGTTGTCGACTTTTTCTGACACATTCTGAGGTAAAGCTGCCATCTCTGTTCGGTTACTATGGATGAATGAATGTGGGGATGTTAGAGTTACAAAGCAAGCGATGATAACTTTTAAAGTTGGAAAGTTCAAGGATACCGTTATGTGTGATGTAGTGCCAATTCATATTGCACATGTTATTCTTGGTAGGCCTTAGCAATTTGATCGGCGAGTTAACTATGATGGCTTTTTGAACACGGACGCATTACATCACCGGGGAAAGGGGAAAGAAGGTTACTTTGGTTTTATTATCACCCCAAGAAGCACGTGCAGAGCAACTTAAATTTGCTCAAAGTCGGGAGGTTAAAAAGCAAACAATGGGTGCAAAATCTGTTGTGAAAAGTGGAGAAAATAGGCCGTGTTTAACTTCATTGGCTGTTCGTTTGGGTTCCTCTTCTTCTTTTTTGCAGGTACATAAAGATCCACCACTTCATGTTGTTAAAGTTGGAGCTAAGTTGGAGATCAAGTCCATTACACCAAGCGTTGTTCGAGATGTTGATGTTCGGATTCTAGAGCAAGTCCATTACACCAAGCTTTAGTGAGTTTTCTCACGTGGAGGATTCCAAATGGACTTATCAAGGTCGTGAGCATACCTTGTGGGTGTACACACACTGAGGTTCTTAGATACGGGTTATCTAAGGGTTTAGGTTATACCAAGGTTTTTTGTTACGGTTAACTGAAGGTCGAGGTGCTTGTTTATTGGTGCCTTCAGTCAAGTCCTCGGTCATTTTCGGATCTGATTCGGTCACGAATCACATCAGTAGTCATCTCTATTTTTGGCAACATGGTCGAGTAGTAATTTGTGTCGCGACACGATCATTCTGATTCCACTTTCGGCGTAAAATTTTGTCCTTTGGTCAGGCATCGAAACGACCATTTGGAATTTTTTTTTGTGCCAGAATCCCTAAAATTTTAGTATAGTGAGAGTGCAGATCCACGACCAGAAAATTTGCTTGTTCCTTTCTGTAAGGGGGATAATCCCCGATTTCGACCTCCAGGTCGATGATTCCTATAACCCTAACCTTATCATTTGAGAAGCATTATAACGTTCCCAGATATGGCCTTAACTTTGAAGCCCCGATTTTTAATGCTTTCAGTGTATCTAGATAATTGATATATTTGGTGGCCCCAGTGTCCACCGGCACACGGTTGACCCCGGTGTCATTAATTCCCACCTGAACGGTCATCGGCAGTTCCATCGCTCCTGGCGGCCTAATGAGTTCTCTTTTAGTGAATGTGATTGCTTGCTCTTCCAGATCCAAAAAGATTGGATTTTCTCTCTCTTGGAGAATGATCGTGTTGATTTGAATTTTCAGCTGATGATTGCTAGGAAATTCATCAATGATCACCTTTATCTCATTTGAATACCTGTGAGGAGCCCGCCCGTTCTTATCACCTCCGCCCTTCTTCTTGTACTTATCGAGTTTACTGTTTTTGATCATCTTATCGATGATTCTTCGCAGGGTAATGCACTCATCAGTGATGTGGCCGTGGTCTTCATGAAAGTCACAATACTTGGTCTTGTCCCATGTTTTGGGATCATACTTCAGCGGCCTTGGTTTCTCCATCCGATTTCGGATCTCGTATAAGATTTCTGACAGGAGGGCGTTGACGGGAATGAAATCGGCTTCGTTAAACTTATACGGCTTCATGACTTCTCTTTCCTCTTTCACCTTTCCCCGATCACTTCTCCGTTCCTCTTTTCTTTCATCCCTGCGCTCCTCCTTTTGGGGTCAGGATTCAGATCGAGATCAGCCTTTTCCGGAGGGTGAAGTGTTGGCTTCGGTGAGACCAAAAATTCTGGCCTCATTAAACATATAATAAAGATTGGCAGGAGGGTGTATGGCAAAGTGTGTCTTTATCGTGCACTGGGTAATCCCTCTCATAAAACCCTTTATGACCTTGGTCTAAGGGAGGTTCTTGGTCTGATCATAGACTCGCAAAAAGCGATCGTAATAACTTTTACAGGATTCGTCCTCTCCCTGTCGGATCTCGTAGAGATCGTCTAGGGTTTTCTTTGGTCTGTCTACTGTCTCAAATTTGTTCAAGAACTTGGCCTTTAGTTCTTCCCAACTTTTGATAGAACCATGAGAAAGGCTACGAAGCCATGCGGCGGCTCGATCTTCCGTGCTTCCTACTAATGCCACGTACCATGCTGACTTAATAGTGGTAGCTAAGAGCATTTGGCTATGGAAAGATGCTATCCACTCAAAGGGACAGGTGGCTCCTTTGTAATAAACGTACTGCGAGTACTGCACTACCTTGGGTGCTAATAAGTCCAAGATTTCATTGGCCAAAGCATCTATCCTCAGATTCACGTCAGGCTTGTTACCTTGCTATTCTTTTTTCAGTTCGAAGATCTCTCGTTCCATCCTTTCGAGTCTGTCATCCTTTATAGTCTCCCTATTTTTGGCCGGGGCAGCCTTTTTCCTGATGACATCCTCTGAGTCTGCATAGTATACCGATTCGACATCTTGGTCGGCCCTCTTTTCGTTGAGGATGTGCCTGGCGTCGTGAAGGTCCTTGCCTTCATGGTGCGGAATAACATTTCTTTCGGATGGGATAGGTCCCATCCTTTGCTGCAAGTTTCTTTTCTCCGCATGTCCCGTACGTTCCAAGGCTAATCTTCTCTCTGCACTTTTCTTTGGGACATGTTTGATTTTATTCCCAGACGAGTACTCACTTCCTTTAATTTCAATCCTTGCTTGGCCGCACGGCGGCGTGACCTTAGTTCTTGGGGGAGCCATGATGTCTTGCTCCGGTAGGCCGGGGAGTTTGTCTTCGATCTTCATTAGAGGGAGCCCGCATACGGCTAGGCGAAGGTTGGCCTCGTACATCCTCTTAACGTATTCGGCGTAGGCTATCGCCGCTTTTGCCTTAGCCTAAGAAATTCTCACACTGGGGTTTTCCTCCATCCTCAGAACTCTTTTAGGGATCGCCCTTAGTTTCTCTTGATGTTTTGAAGTTTCCTCAGTCACTTTTCCCCGAACATGACCGGTCCGTGTAGGTTCCGAAGTTGCGGTCTGTTCCCTGGAGTGAGCCCTCATTTGGTTGATAATGGTCCTGGCGTCGACAGTAAGCCTTGTCCTATCTTCCGGCTATGAGGCATCCCATTGTGCGGAGGGGTTATCAAACGTGATTTCGAAGTTACATCGGTGGGGAGGATCTTGTGTGGTCCCCTTAGCGGGAGTAGGTGGTACCAACGGACTTTCTTTGTTTCTTGCCATGTGTTAATGTTGGACTTATTTTAAGTTTTAATGATGAGTGCCAGACTAGCTGTTACAGAGCAAAGGCAAAAAGATGTCTAGATCAAATGTATAGGTTTATTAGAGTTTGATCTTTGTATAGGTTTGATCAAACAAGCATTGTAACTAGGTCAGCTGACTTTATTAGCAGACCTGTCTAGGTTAGTAAGGTAACTAGGTCAGTAGACTAGTTAGGGATCTGTTGAAGACTGAAGGCTGAGGGTTCAAACTCGGTTACTGAAGGCTAATGAATCAAACTTAGTAATTAAAGTCAAGGATATGGAATCAGAATTTAGGGAAGTCTGTGATGACCTAAACTGATTACATATACCTTGTGTACATGGTCTAAGTTCCACATGTCAAATGGTGATTAGAACTTAGTTTTGATTAAAATGGTGTACTATAACTTCACAATGAAAAGTTAGATGAAAAGGAGTCAGCTGATGTGTTTTATAAACACAACAGACTTATAACAGCAGACTGTCATAAACTTCAGCAGACCAATATACACAGGTATCTGCTGAGTATAAATCTCGATTTAATCAAAGGTTACATTGGAAGATTTCAAGGATAAGGATGGATTACAAGCCTTGATATTGTCAACAAATCAATGGCCAAGATTAAAAGAACGTTGGAAAGATTCAAATGATTAACCAATGGACACAAGTCAAAGAGTGGACAGACTGGAAACTGTCAAAAAGTAAATTGACAGTGTCAGTACTATGTACAGGGACAGAAGGCAAGTCAAGATGGGGACAAATCTGAAACGGCTATGTTTGAATTTCAAACATAAGTCACATGATTCTCACCTATAAATAGACGACTCCTAATTTAGATACAAGTGATGAAAAGTGAAGAAAAATAACAATCTACTCTGAGCTATCAAGTTCTTATCAACAAATTCACCCTGCTGACCTACACTGAACTTAAAGCTACTGATCAAGAAATTTCTTCAAGTGTAACCTGCTATCAAGCTACATCAAGTTCACAAACTTGAAGACTATAATATGCTGATCATTTCATCCTGATCAAGCTGCTGATTGTTGAATCATTCATTTGATTCAAACTTTTGTTTACAAGAAACCTGCTGAAGACAGTGAAGCACTTAGGTGTCAAGAACTGTTGGTTTTGGTGGAGCTGGTGAAGAGGCAATCCTACCTTTCAAGGACCAGTGGAATACTTTGAAGCAGCAATCCTACCTATTTCAAATATTTAGTTTGTGAAGCCATAGCTATTGGTGAAGGACAGACAGCTCAGGGATTTTTGTAACTGCAACCTCAAAGATCTCTAGTGAATTTCCTCCAACATCACAGGAGAAGAGTGGACTGACAGGATTACACCACCTGGAACCACTATAAAATTTTCCTTACTTTCTGCATTTAATTTCTGCATTAAGCTTACTGTACACATCAACCTACTGAAACTAGCAACTGAACTACACACACTAACGCTACAGAGTATCTAATACTTAGTATCATCTATTTAAACAACAAGTAATAAGGCTTAATTTGAATATATTCCACTGCAACAAATTCAAGAATATCTCATCGTCGGCCAGACTCTCGAGTGGTCGGCAGACTCTTCGATCAAATGAGAAAGCACTCTTGACCTTGCTGAGTTTTTCAACTCCAAAAGTTTTAATTGTTAAGTTTATTCACCCCCTCTAAACTTAACCAAAGCCTTTTCAAAGGACCAACAATTGGTATCGGAGTAGTGCTTCTGTTCTGAACTAATCCTACTTGTTGTGCTTGTGAAAATACTTTGAAAACTTTTTCAAGTTTCTTATTTTCAAAGCTTTGCATCATGGGTAACAACCAGTATGCTAGAACTATGTTGATGTGCTCCTTAGATCATTTTGATGAGTATAAACGTCGTATGCAGGCTTATCTAGCTGCAACACATGATGAGATGATGGATGTGCTGACTGATGGACCATTGGAGATCACTAAGTTAGTAACTATGGGAACTAAAACTCAGTATTTTCCAAAGCCAAAAAGAGAGTGGAATGCTGAAGATAGAAAAAGAGCAAACCTCAACAATATTTCTATTGATATCATATACAGAACCTTGGATAGCAATATGCACATGAAAGTGAAGGATTGCAAGACTACAAAAGAACTTTGGGATAAGTTGCAATTAATCTATGAAGGCACTGATGCTATCAAGAAAAACAAGATCAGTGTAGCCAAAAAGAAGTTTCAAGATTTCAAAATGAAACCAAATGAAACTATTGAACAAATGGAGTCAAGATTCAATGCTATCATGGATGAACTCACCCTACTGAATGTAGTATACTCAAAAGAGGAAATCAATACAAAAGTCTTAGAAGCCCTACCAGCAAAAGAAGTTTGGGAAATGAAGGTCACTGCCATAGAAGAAATGAGAAGACTACATGAAGAGGACACCTTCAAGTTATTTTCAGATCTCAAGGCTTATGAATTCAGTAAGAAACTTGCACTTAAGACTGAAAAGGAAGAACCAAATATTATTGCATTGGCTGCCACACATCAAGAAGAATCATCAGGAGCTCAAGATGATCTACTGGATGAGATGCAAGAGCAATTGCCCTACTGAGCAAGAAAATCAGAATGATGAAAACAGGAAGGGGTTCCCCAAGGAATTTCATAAAGAAATCAAGTGAAAAGAAGAAGGAATAATCCCAGAAAGATAATGATTACTTATGTTTTCATTGCAAGAAACCGGGACACTTCAAACCTGACTGTCCTGACCTAAAATAGAAAAAGGAACCTGATTATCTCTACATTAACTGCAAGAAACCTGGACATTTCAGACCTGATTGTCCAGACCTACTAAAGAACGAGAATCAGCAAAGACCTGGCAAGAAAGCAATGGTTGCTGATGATGAATAAGGTTATGAACTTGAATCAGAAAAGGGAAATGAATCTGATGATACTGCACTTGTTGCTGACATGGATGATTATGCGTTAATGGCAAACATGGACGAAACTGAGGAGGTATACAATTATGTATCTTTAAACACTCCTACTGAAAGTGATTGTGAATCAACTTGTGGTTCAAATCCAAAAAATTATGACAGTGAAGAAACTTTGGATGCCATCCTTAATCAACTGTGGAAAATACATTCTGGTTTTGAGATTGTGAAGGCTGAAAAAGAAGCTCTTCAAATAGAAGTTGAAAGGTCAAAAGCTAAATTAAGAACTCTTAGAGGAAAGGAAAAGGATGTTGAACAGAATCAACATAAGTCTACTGTACATTAAGTACCTGTTGAATCTGCAGAACAATTTAGTTCTACTACTACATTCATATCTAGAAAGCCTTATGGTGATAAAACATGCCTTGGATTTGGAACTCAGCAATCTACTAAGAGTGGATCCAGTAAGGTTACTGAACTTAGTACCAGAATTGGTCCTTAGTTTGTACCTGCATAAGATCCAACTCCCAAAAAGGTCACTGAGGCAGTAAAGCCTACTGAGAAGTCTTCAAAGAAGCAAAATCAGAAGTCAAAAAGGTCTACAGTACCTAACAAAAATGGTAAATCCAAAAGTAGGACTACTGGACATTCTAGACCTGCTGATAGCAGACTTGCTGCCAAGTCTGCGGGACCACAAAAGGGTAAAAATCAGAAATATTCCAAGGATAAGAATCCTAAACCTAAAAATGTTAATCATTCTAGGTATACTTATCTCAGGGGAAAAGGCAGATTGTTCCCTACTGATGATGACTGGAATATTCCTAACCCTACTACTAGAAATAATAGTTATAACCATACTGCAAGGGTAAAACCTCAGTAATGGAATCAGCAGAGGACTCAACAGAGGACTTATTCAATACCTCAGCAGACTCCATACTACAGGGCTGCTCCTAACAGACAGCAAACCTATGGTTATGCTAGTGCTTCTAACAACAGAAATCACTTCAAACAGCATTATGTACCAAAAGGCCAGAAGGCATATGTGAATCTAACACAACCAAATGTTAGATCTTATGGAAGTGTGGAATACACATATGAACAAAAGTATAATACTTTTCAAAGAAGACCTTATGGAAATATGCCAAGGGTCATGCTTACCACTGATCACTATGGACCAAACAGTTTTAGGTACCTAAAATGCTTTAACCTTGTTTTGTAGGGTGTCTGGTACTTTGACAGTGGATGTTCCAGACATATGACAAAGGATAAGCACTGTTTGACAAACTATATGGCAAAGGATGGACCAAGAGTCAATTTTGGCAACAAGAATACACCAGGATACACAAGAGGATATGGCACATTGGTGAGGAATGGATTAACTATCAGGAATGTTTCATTTGTGGAAGGACTAGACTACAACCTACTGAGCACTGGAAAGTTTTGTGACATGGGTTACAATGTCACTTTGACAAAGGCTCCTGTGTTGTCATTAGTGAAAGAGGTGAACAAGTTGTGTTGGCTAGAAGAAGACAACAAAACATGTATGTTGTGGATTGGTCTACTGCTGTTCCAGAGACATGTTTGATTGTGCATACTAAGTCAGAACTGAATTGGCTATAGCATAAGTAGTTGAATCATCTCAACTTTGATGATATCAATAAGTTTGTGAAAAAGAAATTGGTGATTGGTTTACCTAAGATCACATTCAAAAAGGATGCTCTATGTGATGCATATCAGCAATGTAAACAAACAAAGTCAAGCTTCAAGTCAAAGACTAATCAATCAACAAAAAGAGTTTTGAAGCTGATGCTCATGGATTTATTTGGACAAGTAACACCAACAAGTGTAACAGGAAAGAAGTACACTCTGGTAGTTGTTGATGATTATTCAAGATACACTTGGGTAGTATTAATGAACAAGAAATGTGAAACACTTCAAAAGATGCCTGAACTTTTTAAGAGATTGCAAAATGAGAAAAGTTTGACAGTAGTGAAGATCGTATCAGACAAGGGTACTGAATTTCTCAATAAAGTCATAAGAGAATATTGTGAGCAAATTGGTGTGCTGCATCAATTAGCTGCTGCTGGTACACCTCAGCAAAATGGGGTTGCTGAGAGAAGAAACAGGACTTTGGAAGAAGTAGGAAGGACTATGATTTGTGAAGCATTATTACCTGAAAGATATTGGGTTGAAGCAGTCAATACAGCATGCTATACACAAAATAGGACCTCAGTGAACAAGAAGCTGCTGAAGACACCTTATGAGATTTGGAATGGAGGGAAACCAAATATATCCTATTTCCATCCATTTGGTAGAAAATGTTTTATTTTGAATCATAAGGAGCAATTGAAGACATTCCAACCAAAATCAGATGAAGGAATCTTTTTGGGATATTCTTCTGTCAGCAAGGCATTCAGGGTACTGAATAAAAGGACATTGAAACATGAAGAATCAATACATGTTGTATTTGATGAAACAAAGTTCACTGGAATGGAAGATGAAGATTCAGAACCTGCTGAGAATCTCAAGTCACTGATCCAGAATGTGTTGATGTTTTGGGAAGGATAAATGACTTAAAAATTTCTGACTCTGCCCCTACTGAAGAACCTGCTGGTAACACTACTGATGCAACAACTGAAGCAATTCAAAGTTCTGCTGAACCCTCTACTGAAGCAACAGCAGACCCCACTGAAGATGAAGCTCCTGTAAATCAAACTAATCATGAGTTACAATGGTTAAGGGATCACCCTGCTGAGCAAGTTATTAGGAACGTACAACAAGGTGTAAGGACTAGAAGACAACTAGAAGCAATGTTTACTTGTTTTCTATCTCAAATGGAGCCTAAAGCTGTTGAAGAAGCTATATCTGATCTAGATTGGATAATTGCTATGCAAGAAGAATTGAATGAATTTGAGAGAAACCAAGTTTGGACACTAGTGGAAAGGTCTACTCATGCAAATATTATTGGAACCAAATGGGTATACAGAAACAAATTGGATGAATCTAGTACCATTGTAAGGAATAAGGCCAGACTAGTGGAAAAAGGCTATTCTCAAGCTGAAGGAATAGATTTTGTTGAGACATATGCCCCAGTTGCAAGATTGGAAGCTATAAGATTGTTTTTGGCATATGTTGCTTACAAAAACATCAAGGTATACCAGATGGATGTCAAGAGTGCATTCTTAAATGGAATTCTAGAAGAAGAGGTTTATGTTCAGCAACCTCTTGGTTTTGAAGTTAAAGATCAAGAAGATAAAGTGTACAGACTTAGCAAGGCACTTTATGGTTTGAAACAAGCACCAAGTGCATGGTATGAAACTCTATCTCAATTCTTGGTGGACAATGGTTTTACCAAATGTACCATTGACAAGACTCTTTTTAGGATCAATGAAGGGGACAGTACCCTACTGGTACAGATTTATGTTGATGACATAATTTTTGGTTCTGAAAATGAATTGCTATGTGAAAAGTTTTCTAATCCCATGAAAAGCAAATTCCAAATGAGTATGATGGGAGAAATGAACTACTTCTTAGGATTACAAGTTAAACAAGTGGGTGATGGAATCTTCATTCATCAAACAAAGTATACCAAGGAGCTACGGAAGAAATTTGGCATGGAAAATAGCACCAAGGTATCAACTCCTATGAGTACTAACATCAGATTGGATGAAGATAAAGAAGGCAAAGATGTTGATCAGACTATATACAGAATGATGATAGGCAGTCTACTGTACCTCACTGCCAGCAGGCCTGATATATCCTTTGCAGTGGGTGTTTGTGCAAGATTTCAATCTAAACCTAAGAAAAGTCACCTAGCTGCAGTTAAAAGGATTCTCAAGTATCTAAAAGAGACTTTAGGAGTAGGGATATGGTATTCAAAAGATGGAAGCTTCAAAGTTATATCCTACTCAGATTCTGATTATGCTGGTTGCAAGATTGATAGAAAAAGCACCACAGGAACTTGTCAGTTGATGGGAAATGGATTGGTTTCCTGGTTTAGTAAGAAACAGAGTTCAATATCAACTTCCACTACTGAAGCTGAATATATTGCTGCTGGAAGTTGTTGTGTACAAATACTATGGTTAAGACAACAGTTAAGGGATTATGGAATTGAGGAAAGAGAAATTCCTATAATGTGTGACAACACAAGGGCAATTGCAATCACTGAAAATCATGTATTGCACTCAAGAACCAAGCACATTGATGTGAGACATCATTTTATAAGAGATCATGTTCAAAAGAAAGATGTGGTGATTCTCTTTATCCCCAGCGAAGATCAACTTGCTGATATATTTACCAAACCATTGGATAGTGAAAGATTTGTTAAGTTAAGGACTGAAGTTGAAATCATAAAAGTTGACTGATATACCTTTAAACAGCAGTGTACTGGAATTCACCAAGGGGATTAGTCTTTTCTATGATGGGTGAGCTCACTTAGCAGATTAGTCATTGGTATCAACAATTCCATGTACTTAATAGTTTGGACAATTGAGCAAATGAAGTTTCCAAGGGGACTGGTCTTTGTCCTGTTGGGTAAGCTCACTTGATAGATCAGTCATTGGTATTAAACTTCACTTTGTATTATCATTTGGACAAAACTAATCTTGTTGAATATCAGCAGAGTTACCATGTCAGTAGGCTGCTGAGCCATTCTTGTGAGCATGTTGCTGAACCCAGTCTACTGAAGATCAAGTCTACTGAGTTATACGTTTCAAGACAGTCAAACTTAACTGAAAGTCAACAGTAATCGGATATTATTCTTATCTTTATAACTGCGGTTACAAATATCCAACAGTTACAACTCTCTAAAATAAATTAGTGGGACACATGGCAACATCACATTTATTCCAACTTTAGTCGTGGTTAATGCTACAGTACATGTACAATTACTTGACTGATAGTTACCACCCACTTTCTTTCTCTTTGTATACATATGTACACACAGAAGCTACATAGATCTCTCAGATCGTTTTTCTTTGAAGATATATAGTGTGAACATAGATTTGAAAGATTTCGTCTTTATCTTTTTCATCTACAATGGCAGATAGACGTGATATTCACATTAGAACGAGCCAAAGTGTTAGAGGATTCGTTGTTGATGCTAACAAGACCGAACTAGCTATCAATATTGGTCGAAGAATCAGAAGGGTTGAAGGGCTAGAAGAAGTTATAAATCTAAGATTGGAAAGCATCTCTTATACAAATATTACAATTTTTTTGGAGAAACATTGTGATTAGAGATGACAGAGAGGCATTTACTACTACTGTAAATGGTCAGGAGATTCGAATTTCACCAAACCTGTTGAGGGAATTATTCGGGGTTGGACCTGGAAATGATGCTCCTACCAACCCTGAGTCTTTAGAGCAGTCAAGATTGGAGTTTGTTGATACAATAAAGACCGACAATTCCATAAAATCAACACTGAGCATCAATGTGAAGCACATCAAAATGGAGTATAATCTGCTGAGTATGTTTATTGCTAAAAGCATTCTGGGATTCAGTGGAAGCCTTGATACACTGTCTGGACCCAAGATTGACCTGATGATAATCATATGCAAGAGTATGAAGTTTGATTGGGCAGGATTCTTTGTCCAATACATGAAGAAGGTGATAACAGTGGACAGAGAGGGAACCAAGAAGTCCAAGACACTACCTTTGGGTTTGATGGTGCAGGCCATACTGAACCACTTGAAGATTGCTGATGTGGCACCTGAAAAGATCAACAAGTCTATATATAAGAAGGAAATCAATTATCTCATCCCTGGTTTGGATGATGATGAAGATTTAGATACTAAAAGAACAGAGAGTGATAACGATGGAGATGATGATGCTGGTGGTGAGCAGGTTAAACAAGTTTCTCAACCTGCTGCACCTAAGAAGGCTGCTGAGAAGCGGAAGGCTGCTGATACAAGGAAGATTACTGAGATGTTAAAGCCTAAGAAGACAAGGCAGCAATCAGTAGACCCTACTGAATCTACTAAGGTTCCAGTTGTTGTTGAGGCTGCTGAGCCTGCCGGAATTACAAAGAAACTTGCTGCTGAAGTTTTGAGAAAGCAGTTAAAAGAAGACCCAAAAAAGAGGAAAGCTGCTAGGGATCTTGAAACTAAAAAACCTGCAAAGAGAATAAATGAGGTTTTGCAAAAGAAGAAGCATGGAAAGGGAAAGGAATTAAGGGTTTTGGAGGCCCAAAAGGAAACTGAAGATGTTGATGTAGAAGCACCTGTATTAGGTGATGAGTCTACTGAGGCTAGAGAGGTTGTTGTTGAACAACAAACTGTTCCTGGCCCTGCTGTGGATGCCACAACTCAGGGGGAACAACGCATTGCTATAGACCCTACTGATACACATACAAGTCAGGGGGAACCTAGTATGGAATAGTTGGAGGTAGTAGGTACAAATGTACAACCTGAAGAACCTACTGACATGTTTGTATCTGCTATAGATACATTGGCCCATCTTGTTGAAGCTTTTGGAGAAGAACAAGTTGAGCAATCTGCACCAACAATGCCAACAAGGCCAAAAATACCTTTTGAAAGAAATGAGAAAAATATGAAATAAAAAGTAGATCCCAACATCAAGAAAATTCAGGACTACTTTGCTTGGAAATTTTGTTTCTATAAGAGACAGAAATCAGTTGCAGAGCCAATGACTGACTTTGAAGAGTGGTCATTTAATAAGTTGGGTGTGGAGAACTTACTTGGTTTGATTGATACATCTGAGTTACAAATTAGTAAGGCTGCTGGATCTCATTGAAAGTGAAAAACGGAGTGCAAGCATCATGATTAATGAACCACACTCTGGACCTGATGATGATGATACATCATCCTCTGATTCCCAGGCCAATCCAGAGGCACTACATTGGAAATACCTACTGAGGAGGTAGGACAGGGATCCAAAGATAACACAGCAGATCAGTCTGCTGATGCTGGTAAGTCTGTTGAGGGACAACAGACTGGTAATGTGGATGAAGGTATGGAAGCTTTAATCAATGATGGGATAAATCTTGGAGACAACAGGATCGTTAGTATGTCTGACACCTTGTTATTTGTGGAGTCTAATGTAAATCCTAAAGTTCAGCAGGCTAACTCATTAAAAAAAAGAGCTAGGAGCTATTTTTAATGAAGATTTAGAAGAACAGCTTGCTGTAGCAACATCTTTGGAAGAGTCCATCATATTTATTCTTGATGATGTTGTTGTGTATGAAGAGGCTGCTGAAAGTTCAGAAGATTCAGTTCAGTATCAGGAGTGGTTTGACACTCATGATACGTTATCTCAAACTGTTGATGTTCTTCAGAAGATAGCTGATGCTAGAGGAGTTCCAGAAGAAAATTTGGCCAAATTTCCTCTAATTCTTGTATAAAGGGTCTTAATCAGTGAGGAAAAAACAGTGTTAGGACAGATATTGGACTTGGTGATGGGTTTGGAAGGATCACCCACACATTCCGAGGTGGTTCAGGTTGCTGAGGAACAAACAGCACCTGTACAAAGGTCGGAACAGGAGGTTCTTGTTGTTGAGGATAAAACAGCACCTGGACAAAGGTTGGAACCTTTGATGGGATTGGAGGAATCCCCTGCAAATATTGTAGAGAAGACTGTTGTAGTGAAGGTCACTGAAGTGGAAGTTACTGAAGGTAAAAATAGTCAGCAGACTGCTGTTATTAATGATGAATAGCTGTTGGACTATGACTTCAGTGATGAGGAATTCCAAGTGCCTGAGGAAGAAGAAGTTGCCGATGAACCTCAACAGGCAACATGTACCAATATTTGAAGAAGAACATGTCTTGGAACCTCCACCTGCACAAGATCCTATCTTGGAAGATATCTTTGGAGATGTAGTTGAAGAAGGTCCTGACCCTGTTGGATGGGATAGGACTTGGGCCATGGTTGTCAGCACACAGAGGGCAAACTACAATGTTGAAGAACCTGCTGATGAGGCTGCTGGACATATGGCTGGAGATGTGGCTGGTGCAGTACCAACACATGTTTTGAATGAATTGAAAGCTATGAGGGATGATATCGCACAGCTGAGAGCTCAATTGAATAGACAAGAACAGAGATTTGAAGACTTGGTCAATCTAGTGGAAATTAGAGGGAGAACCACTGAGACAGTTGCATCCAACATCACTTCCACTCAGTATGCACTTGCTGACTTGACCAAAGATGTAAGAGGCATAAAACAAAGCAATACCCACAGAGATAAATTTTTGAATGAACAATTTGCCTCTTTACACAAAAAGCTTCACAAACTTACTGACACATCCAAGCCTGCTGAAGTTCAACCTGCTGCATTGGATCCTAAGGTCACTGAGAGGATCAATCTGCTGGAGCAAACATTGGAAGAAAGGATCACTACAGTTGACACAAGGACAGAAATTATGGAAGGTCAACATGCTAATTTAGTGATCACACATGAGAGTGTTCATAGTCTACTGTCCCGATTTGTTGATGATGTCAATAAGGGGGAAGAGGGCCTTACAGCAGAAGCAAAGGAAGCTGCAAGGATCTTTGAAAAGAAGAAATGAGAGGATGATACTAATGAGTTCAGGAACCCTTCACCTGGCAGAGTTCAGTTGACTGATGACCTCCTGAAGGAATATAAGCAGCTATACTATGGAAAGAAAAGACCATACAGTCGCATGGGATATTTTGAGGGACTGGATTACTTTTTGGGAATGAAGCTCTGGGAAACATGGGTCAAAGCTATGAGAGCTTCTACTAGAGGTGGTAAAGGAGGTAGAGATGGAAGAGGTAGATTGGGAACTGTTCAATCAGCAAGAAGTTCACTGGATGAATTCAAACACTTCTATATGGGACAGGGCTTCAGTGTTCATAACATAAGATTAACCTTACCAGAAGCCTGGAAGTGGTGGAAAGATCTGAATAATTGGGTTGACTTTTCTCCAATTTAAAATCAATGGATGCAGGATGTTGTCAAAGAAATCAAGGAGTTTTTTGAGAAGAAAGAGCAAGACAAAGACAGGAACTAGATCAACAAACTTACACTGATTACTTCATACTGCTGATCTTAGTTTGTAATAATGTTGAACAAATATGATTATAAT
Organism: Gentiana macrophylla; assembly: GCA_026214975.1. NCBI lineage: Eukaryota > Viridiplantae > Streptophyta > Magnoliopsida > Gentianales > Gentianaceae > Gentiana > Gentiana macrophylla. Next base: position 86,862,239 of record CM047810.1, read on the forward strand.
GAGAAATGACTGAATTTGTTCGATTTTTCTCTTTATCTTTTTGCTTTGTTGTAAGGAGGGTATTGACATCATCACTAAAAAGGGGAAATTGTTGGACTTATTTTAAGTTTTAATGATGAGTGCCAGACTAGCTGTTATAGAGCAAAGGCAAAAAGATGTCTAGATCAAATGTATAGGTTTATTAGAGTTTGATCTTTGTATAGGTTTGACCAAACAAGCATTGTAACTAGGTCAACTGACTTTATCAGCAGACCTGTCTAGGTCAGTAGACTAGTTAGGGACCTACTGAAGACTGAAGGCTAAGGGTTCAAACTCAGTTATTGAAGGATAAGGGATCAAACTTAGTAATTAAAGTCAAGGATATGGAATTAGAATTTACGGAAGTCTGTGATGACCTAAACTTATTACATATACCTTGTGTATAAGGTCTAAGTTCCACATGTCAAGTGGTGACTGCAACTTAGTTATGATTAAAATGGTGCACTTGCTGATTACATATACCTTGTGTACTTAGTTATCATTTCATCTTGGTCAAGCTACTGATTGTTGAATCATTCATTTGACTCAAACTTTCTTTTACAAGAAACCTGCTGAAGATAGTGAAGCACTTAGGTGTCAAGAACTGTTGTTTGTGGTGGAGCTGGTGAAGAGGCAATCCTACCCTTCAAGGACCAGTGGAATACTTTGAAGCAGTAATCCTACCTGTTTCAAATTTTCAGTTTGTGAAGCCATAGCTATTGGTGAAGGACAGACATCTTAGGGATTTTTGTAACTGCAACCTCAAAGATCTTTAGTGAATTTCCTCCAACATCACAGTAGAAGAGTGGAGTGACAGGATTACACCACCTGGAACCATCATAAAATTTGCCTACTTACTTTCTGCATTTAATTTCTGCATTAAGCTTACTGTCCACATCAACCTACTGAAACTAGCAACTGAACTACACACACTTACACTACTGAGTATCTAATACTTAGTATCATCTATTTAAACAACAAGTAATAAGGCTTAATTTGAATATATTCCGCTGCAACAAATTCAATAATATCTACTGAGTGGTCACCAGACTACTAAGCAATCAGCAGGCTACTGACCTTGCTGAGTTTGTTAACTCCAAAAGTTTAAGTGTTAAGTTTATTCACCCCCCCCCCCCCCCCTCTAAACTTAACCAAAGCCTTTTCAAGGGACCAATAGTCAAACTTTGATTTGTTGTTGGCGCTAAAAGACAAAAGTACTCTGATTTCCTTTAACGGTTTCTGACAACCACCAACCTTGCAGGACCTGAGTATTCAGACGGTGTGACCGGGATACTGTCGAAAGTGACCTTTACGACGGAGTTGATGGTGGTCCGACGTACGGACAAGGAGGTTTCTGAAACAACGGCGATTTCTCAAGCAGGAAGTTCCAAAATACCAATTCAATCCAAAATTTCATCCACAACTTAGAAATTTCAATATCAAACACAACAAACCCAAAATATCACGGTAGTTCACATTTTGCTGACAATAGCTAACTGACTTGAGAAAATACTGAAAATGGCTCATAAACGACGGTGTCGTGACCAAAGTTTCGTTCTTAACGTGAAAATGTTGAGAGAGTCGACTTCTCAAGAGCAAACTCAATAGATCATGTGTCCTTTTCTTTTGCACGCACGACTCAAAGCCCAAACTGAGAGCGACAAAAAATGGTTTCCCGCTTGGAAACTTATAATGCCAACTGCGACGTGTTCTTACGCAAAGGTCACGAGAGTGGTGATTGTTCAAACGCAAACTCTTGATTTTGAGCAAGAAACGACGGAGATTACCTTGTATGAAGCTGACAAGATGTTGAAACGGAGATCTGAGCGTATAGACTCGACGACCAGTGAGCCTTTGCTGTGAGACCTCAGGAGCTACACGGAGAAGATGAAGATCCTCTTCATGCCGCCGTGAGAACTTGGAATCGTGACTGAGCCATACACCGGAGCTGAGACAAAAATCCCTCTTTCCCGGTAACGGGGCCAACTGATAACGTCGAAATTATCATGAGTATTCAGCGGTTGTTTAGTGGTGGATATCTAGCTATGATGGAGTGGTAAATATGGTGGCGAGTGGTGGCTCTGTGTGATTTGTGGTGAGACTGGTGGTGGTCCAATACAACAGTAAGAGAGTAGCGAATTTGGCAGAGTTTTGCCTTCTTTTATAAATAAGCAGCTTATCCTTTAGATTACATATGGAGCCCTATTTATAGGGTAGGAACATAATTACAACTAAGGACATAGTACAACTAAATCCGCAGTGATTGGTCGGGCCGCTACAGGGTCACGGCAGCATGGATCCATGGGCTTCCGTTGTATGTCCTCAGTCATCTGGTTCCTCGGTCAAGCTTCCTCCAAGGATGTCGGGGTGATCTGTTGCGGATCCATTGGTCTTGTGTCTGAGTGTGCCTTGTATCTAACTCGCCCATTCTGGTTGTGGGTTTGCCGACTAGTCTCTGCGCGGAGGTGGGCTTATCCTCCTGTCCGATCATTGATTCGGCCGTGTATGGACTCTCATGCTGCCGCCCTGACTCCTATCTCAGGGTCTCAGTCGACCAGGATATGAGTCTTCGGGTCGGCAGCGGGGCCGACCTATCAGTTTCCTTTAATTTGACTGAGTTCCATTTCAAAAACAATATTTACAGTTTTTTCTACGTCTACCTTTATATATTTCAAGGACTAAGAGCATTCGCATCAGATTCTAAATAAATACTATATTTTACAGTATTAAAAATGTATTTTTTCTAGTTTACATAATCTGTATTCAAGATTAAATGCATCAGATTCTCTATTGTACATAATACGGTAAATATAGAAGAAAATTTACAGAATCTGGATAAATACTTTAGATGTAAAGGAAAATTTATAGACTCTGTATTTTACCGTAAAAAATAGAGTATCTGACGCAGTGCTATTTTTTCATTTGAAAACTCTAAAATACAGTTTTTGAAGCATTTACGGTATCTACTGCAAGTGCGCTAAGAGATTAAAAAGAAGTACTATCACATTTATTATATCTTAATAATAATAATAATGTATTAAGGAGCAAGAAAAGTGATCTAAATAAAAGATTTACTCATAATTTTAAAATCCTAGTTAAATTACAAAATCACTAATCTAGATCTATTTAATAGTTTGATTACTCTCGATCACCCTATTCCCCTTAATTATACGACTTTCATCATCAAAAAGGAGGATGAAAAGTCTCGTTTTGAGTTGATCCGGTGATCCAAATTTCATGTATGAGTTATCATCACGATCAGAACGATGGATATCTTCTTTCTAGCTAAACAATTATTATTATTTGTAAAGATAAATTTCTCCACCTTGATCTAAACCATTTGCATGAAACCTTAATATTTAGGGTTTATGATAATCACAATATAGGTTCATGTTTGTCATCATGAAATTGATTCAAGATTTAATATTTTGGAAGGAATTTTTCGTAGATCATAATTCTTCGAGAAAATTTACAATAATCAACTGTGAAGACCCTATAATTAAAAGGTTAGGAGGTTTTCTCACAAAAATAGGCATTTTAAACAAGTTTTAGATGTATGTGCTTCTGTTGTTTCAGCATTCAGGTAATCCATAACCCACTCATAGCGCCTCAGCGTTGGATGAGCTAGAGCACCCGATTAGCCTTTGACTCCTCTATTTTGCCTTATTTTTATTACACAACATATATTTCCTAATATAAATTTATGTATGACCATACTCGTCCCTAGGCATAGGCCAACAAGACCACGGTCTATGGCCCTCCAACAAATTATAAAATTTAGGGCCTACAATTTCTTTTTACTTTAACGAGTCTATTATAGTAAACATGTATTATATCCACTGTCACCATTTGTATCTCTTTCAAAAGACCCATCTTGATAAATTGACTTAGGGTCTTAAGAAACTTAGGGACGGTCCTGTGTATGACTGTTACCGCAACATAACACACTATTTGAGTCTTGTAGGAATATTAGATTGAAGATAAAGTTTAAAGTATGGATAATTAAGCCTTATTATGTGAATGAATATAGACCGGAAACTAGGTTAATGCAAGACCATCTAACTCAACTTGTTGTTATGGGATTTATTGGTAAAATGTGTAAGAAACCACACAAATAAACTATTGATTAGATACGGTAATAAAGCGCGATGTCAACCCATAGGGGATCCATGGGTAAAATTCCTTACTGCTTGGATGCAGATTGACAATGACGCGTTCATGGTGAACAAAATCATACGTAGTGTCCTAGATCTCTTATGGAATGAAGCAATGAATGAAAGAATGATAACAATGTAATGAGTAATGAACGTGATGAATGATCAAATGTGTAGATGTGGTATCTTGTTGTTATGCAAGTATTTTATGCTTAAAATGAATGTTAATGTTCCATTGTTTTTAAAGTAAATATGAGTGCATGCTTTAATTTTCCGGTCGGTGACCATCCACAATGATGTTTCCCTAAGAGACTCCTTATACATCTTGTTTTCTGTTCCAGTTACATTTTTTCACTCCCGAAAAAAAACAATACGCTCCAATTATAACTCCCTATTCAACCATCTAAACCCTCAAAAAAAAAAAAACAATCTAAACACCATTGGAAATGCAGAAGAAAAAAAAGCAGGTACTATTCAAGTTAATTGACTCTCTTACTTAAGGGAAGTCATTAGTTTTGTTTGGGGAAAGGGAATAAGATCAGAAACCATTGTGGCTATAAAAGTATAACATCCACCTTAAAATTTGTTTTGAGAGATTAAAAAAAGCTACCACTGTGGATACTCAAATGTGTACTCCCAATTTGATGATTCTTCTCCTTAACGATCAGTATTGATGATGGTCGAACTATCTCTCGCCACATGTCATATCTTTATTGTTTAACATTAAATGAAGACATAGGAAATATAATATTAAGGGCCATGAGCCCACGTCGTGCCTAATAACATATCTATGCCCCATGTGCGAGATCTCTCATGCTCTCCCCATCAGACCACCGTAGGTCGGTCAGGTCATTATAGGAGTTGGACTACCGCAGATCGGGCCATATTGGCCTAGGGGGCTCGACGCAGGTCGGCCAAAGCCTCCCATATCCGATATTGGCACACGTGCTTATAATACAAGATAAATATGGGAAGATCCTGATGATCATTTACCCATTAGAACTCTTATCCTAACATTTAAACTATCCGTGATTATCTCATAAATTAAGGGGATTAACACGTAAAAAATCCTTAAGGGACACGGCACAGGATTGCCAAGACGAGATCTCCTATATATAAATGATCCTAAGAAACTACAAGATACTTGATTCCTGAACAATGACAGGATACGTAGGCAATTTGGGACACCACTTATTCCAGACTCAGTCTAAAAATAATCAAACACCACCCCCGTTTTTAGGTTTTGTTTTAGGGTTTTTAATCTTGTTCATTGTCAATAGGGTAGATTCAACCCGTATTATTTCCTTGACTAGATCCAGCATTATCAAGCATCTTGAGTGCTTACCCTATTCTCTGTTTTCTTTTAAGAAGACTTTCAAGTGGAAGATGAATTTAAGGAGTTTACTGATGATCAAGAATAACTTGAAGTTGGAGTTCAATATCTAAATGTTTAGTTGTTTTTTTCCTTACGCATTTTTATTCAATAAAAGACACTTGTGCCATGCAGTACATGTGTAAAATAACGAGAATAGATGATGATAAAAGAGTGCAACATGGGTTTAAAAGGATGACAAATACAAAATAGCAATTGTGGATGAAAAAACAGCATCCCACACTAACTATTTTCAGAAACTAGCCGTTTAGGAAAGTGGAACATACATTACGAACTAATTGTAATACTAAGATAGTAATACGGAATAACATAATACAAAATCAGACTGCCGACATTGTTAGCATAGAGCAATTAAAGATATCATCAAATGAAACCGAAAGCACCAGTATAGAAGAATCAGAACAAAAGAGTAGAAACCAGTTGAGTAGAAACTTGCTTAAAAGAGATCAGCCGTGGAGGTATCAGGAGTGTAAGAGTCTGTTGTGTAGAGATCAACAGAGCTGAATCCTATCAACACTTACTGTTTTTGAAATAGTGTCCTAAACTCAATCGGGTTGGACCGGATCCGACCGGGTCGGATCATTTCTACTATTTCATTATGATTATAAATATGTATTAAATGGCTTTTCAGTTGTCATATATTTGTTCTTTTAAAGAACCAATTATGAATTGTTATATGATAACGTCCTTAGTATTAAATTGTGATAGAGAAACTATGATAGGCAATTATGGTTGATGAGATCTCTAATCACTTTAATAAGTTTGATATTTAAATATATCTATGCTTATGTACTATTAAACAGGGCATTGATAGTACAAACAGGCTAGCGCGTATTAGATGTCTTCTGTCTTTAAGGGCAGTGATAGATCTCGTCTATCAAATTGTGGAGACACTTGGACTATTGGGGGACGTGTATTAGAGAATGTGTACGTTAGACTGACCCACTTACACTGTTAAGTGTCCCACTATGTGACGGTTGTGTAATTATCCTTAGGACCGGAGTCTACATGGCATCACGGTGTGGATTGTAATGCTTTGACACTATTGAGGTTTCCCCTAGCCACGGGGCGATCATGCGGTAGTGATTGGGTGTGATACTGAAGCATGCGGAGTATACATGTTTGTTCGTCCGGAAATCGCGTACCCTACGGTAGGGGTGAATATCCGAAAGGGCCTTCTTATAAAGAATGTCTTACTCACGTGAATCTTTGCAAAGTTGAAGTAAATGAGTTACATCGAGAGACCATGATATCCAAATTATAAGATATGGTCGTTGATTTTTTACACTCAACGAACGACCGTATGGATATTATTATAGCGATAGGATTTTATATACACGGTAATTGTTTCACATGAAAGGTAGTAGTCATTGCATTTGACTCTTCCGATGATTGGGGGTCACGGTGTGTTGCTATACGCTATCTCGTGATTGTTAGGTATGAAGGGCATTTTCATAATTTGCTCTTTGTGTCTACGACCAACATATTCATAAGCCTATCTGGTCACACACACATAAGAACATCTAGCCGGATTAAAATGCGGTTATAGTGATAACCAAATAAGGAAAGAATTTATCTCATACTATAAAGGTTATAGTGGTAAATTAATATGGTGATATTTATTTATTATGAATAAATATAATACAAGATATTAGTTATGTTGATTAATTAAATATGTGTATTATGATACACATAATTTTGAAATATATATATATATATATATATATATATTTATAAATATAATTAATATATATATTATATTAATTGATTAAACATATATATATATATATATATATATATATATATATATATATATATATATATATATATATATATATATTTATATATATATGGCGCCACTTTCCAAGTATATGAGATATATTTGGATTGTGCACATCAATTAAAAATATGAAGTGTATTACCTTATATTAATATTAGATATTAATGAATATAGATTCCACACATGTGTAAATTGATTTATGGTATTAAGATAAAGATAGTCAATATTAGATATTGACAATATCTTGGAAATATTTAATATAAGATATTAAATTAAATGAGATAAATCAATCAAAGTTATTTTCCTTATTTTATTAGGAAAATATTTTCTTTCTCATCAATCTACTAGAAGCTAATCCCAATCAGTTGGGGAGTATGATGGGTGTGCAGGTTACTCCTATGAATAGGAGGGCTTGGCTAGCTCTTTTGTACATCACAATTCCAAGAGCTAATAGTTCTTGTGAAAAATAAAGAGCTTCTTCTGGAGAGATTTTGAGAGAGAGAAAAGGTCGGTCTAGCAACCAAGTTTTTCTGGTAGCAATCCATGATGGGATTCTGGCAGGCTGTTCGTGTTGATCTCTGGTAGAGGCCGAACGCTTGGGCGGCTCCGTGCATCACTACTCTCCTTAGATGGTCAAAGCGTCGATCCTTTAGATCAACCAAGGTAACCACCGTCTACTAGCTTATTTGTTTATTGCATAAACGAAGTCGATCATGGTTAAAAGGAAATAAGTTTTTGAATTCCGCTGCATTCCTGCTTAGATTTCCTAACAGTGGTAGTAGAGAGAACTTCGAGCATAAGCAATAAGCATGTTAAAACGCGTAGTTAATTTTATCGTTTAAATCACGTAATAAAAAGATGAAAGATTTTAGATTCGCAAAACGATACATGAAAAAAAAAAAAGAAAAAAAAAGGGAGACCGGGTGGTGCTCGGCTGACTGGCGGCGGCACCACCACCGTCCGGAGGCCGGAGGTCGGCGGCAGCCTCATGGCTATCGGTTGGCGGCTGCTCGGTGAGTTCATTCCTATTATTTTGTGTATTTTGTGATTCAATATGGTTAATAGTTGTGGTTGATATCTTTTGATTAGTTGATGTCATGTGGCTAACTAATGTTTCAAATAGTTTGGACCATTAGGATTCCACATTGCATTATTTGGTAAATATGATTTGTTTTTAAATAATCTAGGTCTTTCCAAATTTTGTTTGGAATAGGCTTAGGCCCTTTTCAAAATATTTGATTTTGGAAAAAGCCTAGGCCTAGGCCCTTTTCAAAATTTTGATTTTGGAAAGGGCCAAAGTTGGTGTCTTTTGATTTAGGAAACCAAAGGCATCTTTTTTTATTAGGAATCAAAAGAAAGAAACAAAAGACACTTAATTTTAATTTTGATTTATTTTTAGAATAGTTCTAATAAATTAAAATTAAAATTAAAATTATTTGATTGATTAAACGTTAATCAATTAATTAAGACGCAAGTAGTTAAAATTTTAATTTGTCTTTTTCATAAGATATTATTATATGAATTAGATGTGTAGATACAATATGATTATATGGACCCCGATTGATCATGTACTCGAACGATATGATAGATGTGAATGATTTAAATTTTTCTGTTGGTTTAAAAATTGTCTTAGGCCATTATGAAGAACGTGACCTAGTTTATTTTCTGCATTATCCCATTCCCGTTAGCTCCCCCTGTGTGCGGCGGGTGTATTTATTTTATTAGATAAAATTTAGGTAACAAGAATGGAGCGGAAGATGGTGACTCAAAGATAGATGAAAATAAAGATCACATTGAGAATTGAGCATTAAAGATCATATTGATGGTTGCAGCTACCCTTAGATTGTGACCCGCGGTTTCATCAATTTGTATTTGATGAAAATAAATTTTATGTTTTGATGATGATTCATCATTTATTCAGTTATTAATTTTAGACCCCATTGATGAAGTGTCATAACTAGCTGTCATTGTGCAAAGCTAAAATATGTCTAAAAATCAATGTATAGGATTTAAGAGAGTCTGATATTTGTATAAGTTAATCAGACAAGCATTGTAATAGTTCTAGGATCAGGACTGAGAAATTTAGTATTTGAAGGAAACTGAGATCCTACAATGGAACTAAGATTCATAAGATAACTGACATAAGAGCACACCATCAGAAAACTGAATAAGGTAAGTTCGCTGAGGGACACAGACTCAGTTGGCTTATCTAGAAGACTGAAGAACTGAGGGCTCAAACTCAGTTATTGAAGACTGAAGAACTGAGTGTTCAAAGTCAGTTTATGAAGATTAAGTCGAGACTGTAAAGTTAGACTTCAGGCAAGATTGTGATGACCTGAACTAACTTTATGGATCTTGTATGAAGACCTAAGAATCATAAGGACAATGATATCTTAGAAGATTGATTTGAATGGTGTACTCTGATTAGATCAAATATAATCAGATGAAGAATAGAGTACTGGGATTTTGAAGAAGAGTAAAAACTCAGTTAATGCTCTTAAAAAACAGACAACTGACTAAGTTGTGAGAAATCAGTTTTTAACTGAAGACAAGAAAAGCTGAAGAAGAATATGACCGTTGTAATTCAAGCAATTTTATTGGTCTGTAAAGTGTCCTTTCTTACACTGACATACATACAAAAAAGTAGGACCACTAACGGCTATAAGGATTCAAATTCAAATAATCCAACCGTTAGAAAGACCCCTATAAATAGACTACTTCTACAACAAGAAGAAAAAAGGAATTCGAAGAAACAATGTAGTCAAGAAAGATCAAATTAAGGGGGAAAACAATTAAAAAGAATTCAGGCTAAGCTTTTCATTGAAAGATCAAGATTTCTTCAAGTGTTCATAAGATTTCAAAGAAAGATCAAGATCAATCATTTGAAGAAAATAGAGCCGTGCATATTTGTTATATCTAGAGGAGAAAGCTCAAATCACAATTGAATCATAGTTATTGATTCAAGTCTCAACTTTGATTTTATCAAAGGTTTAGACTGTAAAACACCAAGAAGGTGTGAAGGAGAGTTGAGTGCAGTCAGGAAGACTGCAATTGTGATGAGCTGGTGAAGAGGCAAGACAACCCTTCAAGGACCAGTGTGTTCAAACAATTGAAGAGCAGCAATCCTACCTGTTCTACAAGTGTTTAGATAGTGAAGCTAGTTATTAGTCAATGACTATCAGTTTAGAACTTTTTGTAACCGGGCCAACACAAAGAAGTTCTAGTGGAATTTTCCTCCGCATCACGGGGGAAGAGAGGACTGACAGGATTACACCACCTAGAACCTCTATAAATCTTGGTTCATTTACCTTATGCATTTACATACTGTTATTCATTTATTTACTACAATATAGTTATATTCATCTAGTACATACATTTAGCATACACAGAAACTGAGTCAGTACCTAAACTGATAACTCTAATTTAAAAGGCTTAAATAATCCGCTTCCAGTTAACCCGACTAAGGATAAGTTAGCTTTACTCCGCACAAGTTTCAGTTGAATTCAATCTGGAATAAGATTCAGTTTTTGGGTGACCTTTTGGTTACAAGTTTATTCACCCCCCACCCCCCCACCCCCTCTAAACTTGTGTAAGCCTTTCAAAGGGACCAACAATTGGTATCAAAGCACTGTTTCTGTTCCGAAGACATCCATAGCTAAATCTCAGTATCAGTTTGTTTGAAGTAACTGGCCGTCACTATATCAGTTGTAAAAGCATATAGTTGAAACTTAATGAATACATCTAGAATTAGAAGTTGGCTTATTAATCCTATGGCTAATTGTTTGCAAAACGTTGTATCTGATTTTCAGAATCAAGTATTTGAGAGTTTCAGTACTACAAGCTCACATACAAATCAAGAACCTCATTTTAATGATGATGTGGATATCGATTTCAACGCGTATAATGACGAATCCAGAGGATTTCACTAAATGATCTCTCAGAAGAAACAGAAAAGGAGTTGCTGAAAGTAGCTGATTGCATAGAAGATCTAATAGAACAGTAGAAGAATGGAAAGTCAAACATTGAAGCCACAACAGACAATCAAGAAAATCTGATTGAGAAATTCACTGAAGAATCATCCTCCACAAACAAAGAAGACAAGATTGAAAATCTATCCATAAGTTTTAGAGAAAATAATCATGGTGAAAGTGACGAAGAAATCATACTTTTTGGAAATGACCTAGCAAGCAACATTGCTGGACTGGACAAAGGAAAACAGATAACTGAAGATGAAGTAGAGGAAACTGAGAATTTATCAGTAAAACAACATGAGGCAAGTACTTCTACGTTCAACACTAACACTGCCATGGACAATCATATAAATGAAGATTTCAATTAAACCTTGGACATACTCATAAAGGAATTAGAGGCAATTCAAAAGAATTATAAGAATGTCAAAAGGAAAAAGATTTGTTGAAAACTGAAGTTCTTAGGTTGACTGCTGAGATCATTCTTATCAAGGCTAATAATAGAATTAAGGAGAATTGCTCATCTGATGAACTAACAGAGGTAATAAATATTAAAGAATAATCAGTTAATCCAATTCCCAATGTTCAATTCAAACCTGGAAAACCATTTAGAGACAAAACCGGCTTAGGGTTTGATAGTCAGCAATATTCTAAGTTCATACCTAGTACAGTTGAACCTAACTTTGTAGCTGCACAACAGTTAAGAACTCAGAAAACTGACAAAATTATTAGAATTGATAATTACTCAGCTTAGTCTCAACTCAATACTGACAAAACTTTAAAATCTGTCAGTAGCAAACAGGAAACTGAAAGATTTTATAGAAAATATCAGAGGACTGAAAAGGGCAGAACTGATTAGAGATTAGTCAAATGAGCATTCAAGTCATAGTCACAAAAGAATGAAAATCATTCATGGAATAATAGATTCAAAGGGAAATGGAGACTCTTTCCTACCGATGAATACTGGAATGGACCTATGATTACCCAATGTCACAAAAATCTTAATAAAAAGACATTTGAGTCAAGAAAGCAGAATTTTGTTAAAACTGAGCATACTCAACTAAAAAATCGAGAAAGGTATAAGCACATAAAAACTAATCATAAAGGACCCAGACAGATATGGGTACTAAAAATCTCTCATTTTGTTTTGCAGGGGAAAATCATAAACTGAGAATTGGAAAGTTATAATTCATAAAACTGAGTTGTACTCACAACTGAGTTTTTGAATTCACTACAAGTTCTGAATGAGGGCAAGAGTGGACATGTATAGCTGAAGATACACCGCACCTACTCTATTTACTAATACCAGCTACGGATGACTGAAAAGTCATACCCTACACACATCTCAACCGTCCACCTTTTCCACTCATCATCCATTTTGCAATCTCAAAGTTTCTTGATAAGACGTTTTGAATCCCACTCAGATCTATTAACCACTTTTTCTACCACTTATAAATACCATCGTATTTATCCCATTAAATCTTTACACTCAGCTTTTATTCTAATCATCCTTTGAAGTTCGTTCTCTCAAGAATCTCGATCCAATTCATTTTCTGAAAATTATGGCCTTCGTTCGTGTTGAACCTGGAATGATCATATCACCTTGATCAAACCCTAGCCAAAGAAATCGCTACAAAAATTTGAGAAATCAAGGGTTTGGAGCAAGTGTTCAACATTAATCTGCAAAGCGTTTGTCTCGATAGCATTGGAGGTTTTTATGAATTCAGAAAGACATCTATTGAAGGAGAAGATGTTCATACCTTCACGACCACTATTAATGGAAAGGAAATTCAAGTTACTGAAGTTCTGTTAGCAGACATATTCGGCTTCGTCAAATCTGGAGGCTCAGCTAGCTATCAAATTAAGCAAAGAACAGAAAGAGAAATTATGGAAGGTTATCGCCATAAATCCAGATTCCATAGTATTGCAGATTGGAAGCACAAGCCTACTCAAACCTGAATTTAATTTTCTTACCAAGATGCTAGAAAATTGCGTGATTGGAAACGCAGGAAACTTTAGCAATATGTCGGGTACCAAACTGGATCTAATATATGTCATTTGGTTTAAAGAAGATTTCAACTGGCAAAGATACATTCTGGATCAACTAATGGCACAATCCTTTGATGTACCCAAGAAGAAGACAGATGTGTAAAAAAAGTATATTTTATCATAAGAAGACTCTGGCAATTTTAGTTTAAAGAATTCTTGACCACTTCAAAATTGCAAAGAAGAAGGAAAGTGCAATTGTGGACGGGGAAATTGCAATCACAAAAGAAAAATCTGGAAAAAGGAAACCAGAGGGTTCTGAAACTGAGCCAAAGAAGAAAATGAAAAGATCCTCTAAGAAAATTGAAACTACAGCTGAAGCGTTGGAGCATCTTGAAGAACTATGAGAAAGAAAGAGAAAACTAGAAGAAGACACAGCCAGACAACTTACTGAGAAAGTAGTAAAAGCGTCACCAGCCGATTCCGCCACTGCAGTTGCTGAAAGCTCGGCAAAGAAAGTTAGAACTGATGAAACCCCCACCAAACAAGTTCAAACTGAGGAAGTCCTTATTGAGAAAGAAACCTTAGTAAGAGAGGAAGTCATTCCTACACTGCCAGAGACTGTTTTATGGAAGGAAGTTGACGCTCAGGGGGAATAGACCTTGAGAGTTGAGGTTGATGATGAAGATACTGACAGTGAGGAAAGACTGATTGATTTAGAGACAATGGCCATGCTCAAGCTACTCTCCAAATCAAGATCCACACCTCAAAAAATCGGTATCCAGGGTTGAATATGAAGAATCACTAAAGAACATTAAAGATTCTCAACCTGAAGAAAAAGATCTTGCTGAAGCTGAATCGAAACCAGTACAAGTCATCACTCTGGATGAATTTGTCTATAAAGACGAAACTGTTGTTGAAACAGAGAAAGATTAGGCTGTTGAACCAACACCTAAAGAAGAACTAGTAGCTGAACTGGAACTTGGATCAGTTGTAGAATGAGTTGCTGAACTTGTTGCTACTGATGGAAATTTGGAAATTGAGACTGCCATCTCAGCTCCTTTGACTGGAACTGAAACCAGTGTGATTCCAGTTGTTGTTGAAGGGCAGACTAGCAAAACTGATCAGCTTGGAACTGAAGAAACTGAAAGAATCAAGAATCCTGTGGAAACTAATATGGAGATTCCTAGAGAAACTGAATCAATCTTATCTCCACCTGAATCATCTACTAACATTGCAGGACTGATAGTAGCTTACTGCAAAAGGTTACATGCTTATCAAAACTGGAAATTCAGCTCAATACCAGATCAAAGAAGTCAGTTAGCAGAGATGGAAATTACAGAGAAATGGATGTTTGATCTTTACAACATCACTCATTTGTCTCAACTGATCAACATTGATAAATTCTTGAATACTGGATATGCGTTGATTAGAGAAAGTCATTGAAAGGGAATTACAGCAGGAGGAAGTTCAAAGAAAGACGACAATGACGATGATGATGATTCTCGGGAGATCCCAATTTACAGAAAGAGATTCTTGCTTCTTTACAGGAAAAATAAAAAGGAAAGGATGTTGCTGAAGAAGGATCATCTGAATCAAGTTCAGATGATAGTGAGGAGACTGAAACTGACTCTGACGGTCAACAGGAAAATAAGTTCATCAATCTCCTACTAGCTATCAATCCCCAACTAACCAAACTATTCGTGAGATAGCACATGCTGAAAGCTATTATAGCTACGAAAAATTCTGATGAGGATTTCAATGTCGATTTATCACCAGTTAAAGAACTTGATCAGTCAAGACTGGAGGAAAGAAGAAAACATTCTGAGGAAAGAAGGAGTGCTACAGATTACAAAGAGAAACTCATGCACATTGTTTCTCCTCTTAAAGAAGCAAAAGTGACTGAAGCTGGAACTGGTAAAGTTGGAGAAAAAGCTGGAACTGACATACCGTCTCAGGTTGACATTATCAAGTTTTATCACAATGAACTGATTCGAATTCAGAAGGATGACATCAGTTTATTTGGAAAAATGTTAAAAAATCTCTGGAAGAAAGCAAAACTGAGAGGAGTAACATGGATAAGAGATTGGATACTGTCAGAGACAAGTGTCAGGACACCTTGATTGAGATTCGGAAAACAGCCATTGAATCTGAAGCAAGAAAAACTGAGACCCAAGAAAGATGGGAAGGCGTTCTCAACAATGTAGTTGATAGACTGATCTTACTAGAGAATGCATCAAAGGACTCAGTTGTAGCCCAAACCATATTGGCATCAAATCAACAACATCTCAACTCCTACATCAAGAGTTTGATCGATAAGAATGATGTCAATAAGGGGGAAAGTTTAGACTTGTTAAAAGTCAATGCACTTGATATGCCAAAAGTTCTGGAAAACATTGATGACAAATTGGTCGAACTGAAGAAAGCAAGATGAGAGTTTACCGATGAAGAAATGGTACTAATTGCAAACTTTTCTGAACCAACTGAGAAAAGGATTGGTCTAGATTCTCGTCTCTACAACATTCTCAATAGCTTACCCTTAAGAGAAGGAGAAACAAGAGAACAATCCCTATCAACTTTTCTGAACATGCAAAAGGTGATTATGCATTTCTGGCACAAACTGAATAAATGGGAGAGAAATGGCACTCTACAGAAAGCATCAGATAAATTTGAGAAAGAGGAACCTGAGTTTGTTCAAGAATTTTTGAAAACTGGCACTTGTGAAAAACTGAGACAAATTGTGTTTGTGTTGTACTTTTCAAGAGCAAATTTTTCAGTAAACACAATATGACCAACTCATGGAACATCTATGCAAGTATTCATGGAATTGAAGGCACATCAACTAATGAAACCATGAGAGAATATGCTGAAAGATATGACAATGAAGGTATCAAGTAAAAGGAAGAGAAGCCGGTATTTAGTTTCTTTTCATGTATTGTATTTTAATACTCAGTATTGTAACTTAGTATCCTTAATAAAATATAAGTTTCTCAGTTCGCTTTATTTTTGTTTGTTTTTGTGTTTATCTTTTGCATTGCTTTTAAGGAGGGTATTGACATCATCAAAAGGGGAAATTGTTGGAAATAAAATTTATATTTTGATGATGATTCATCATTTATTCAGTTATTAATTTTAGACCCCATTGATGAAGTGTCATAACTAGCTGTCATAGTGCAAAGCAAAAAGATGTCTAGAAATCAATGTATATGATTTAATAGAGTCTGATATTTGTATAAGTTAATCAGAAAAGCATTGTAATAGTTCTAGGATCAGGACTGAGAAATTGAGTATTTGAAGGAAATTGAGATCCTACAATGGAACTGTTGGAAATAATATCTATGTTTTGATGATGATTCATCACGTATTTAGTAAGATCACTTACAACCCATGATGATGAAGTCATAACTAACTGTTATAGTGCATAATGAAAGAAGAAGCTAGAATAGTCTAGAGAAAAATGTATAAGTTCTATCTAGAGTCTGAACTTTGTATAGGTTGTTTCAGAGAAGCATTGTAATAGATAGGAACTAGGCGAACAGCTGAGTCACAGCAAGCAAACTGGGTATACATATGAAGAACTGAGGGATCAAACTCAGTTATGAAAGAACTGAAGAAGATAAGTTCGCTGAGGGACACAGACTCAGTTGGCTTATCTAGTAGACTGAAGAACTGAGGGACACAGACTCAGTTATTGAAGACTAAAGAACTGTGGTGGCAAACTCGGTTAGAAGCTGATTAAGTCGTGACTATAAGTCTGGATTCAGGCAAGTCTGTGGTGACTTGAAACTAAACTATAGATCATGTAAAGCTGAATAATCTTAAGGACAAAGATTATCAGTTACCAAGAAATGAAGAAGCTGAATGGTGTACCCTGACTTAGTCAATTGAAGTCAGATGTCAAGTATACGAGGTACTCAGTTTTGAAGAAGAGTAGAAAACTGAGTTAAGGCCTTGTTGAATTTGAAATAACAATATGACAAAAGGTTGTACATGTGAACATTGGCTAAAAGACAAATGTAACGGCTATAAGATTTATTTGACCGTTACATCATCCCTATAAATACACAGAAGGAAGTGGTTGAAAAATAGAGATCTTGGACAAGTTTTAAAAAGCATATAACTAAATATCCAGATCCAGAAAATCAGAATTCATATCCAGAAAAAAGGGAAGCCAACAGAATTGCCTTGAAGATTACAGAGAAATATCTAGTAACCTATTAAGGGGGAAGAAGGCATCTTGGAGCTACAACGCCATATCCAGAAGAATCAGACAGCTCACTGAATTAATCTTTTGATTAATTCTAAACCTAACCTTTGTGAAAAAAGGTTGGTTGTGCATAGTTTGAGGAGAGCAACTCCACCTTTCCTCATAAGGTTGCAACTCAGTTGCCACAGCTGTTGGTGCAGTCTGCGGACTATGTTTGTGTTAGTGGTGAGCTGGTGAAAGAGTAACTCCACCTCCGAAGGATCAGTGTGCAGAGTGAAAGGAGCAATCTCACCTTTCTTCATTATGTATAAACAGAGAAACTAGGGTGTCGTGAAGGACTGTCATTGGGCTAGGATTTTGTAACAGATTATCTGATTCTAGTGATACCTCTACACCACAGGAGAAGTGGAGACTTGCGGGATTACACCACCCGGAACTTCCATAAACAAATTCTGATTTACTTTATGCATTTATATTTGTGCTGTGTTTGCTTTAATTATTGCATTATCTTTTCATTACTTCACTCAGCAAACATCAGACACTGAGTCAGCACAGAACTGATACATAGGAGACTTAGATCTTTGTTGACATATCTATTGCACAAAATGCTTGATCTTATCCGCTGCAAGTTAGTTCTATTATAGCTCTAGCTAAGCTGAATTAACTAACTCCAATACAAGGTTAAAGGATAGGAACAAAACTGAGCTGAGTTATATTGTATATCAGTTTGAGTTTAGAAGAAACTCACTTCCTAGGGTACTTTTAGTTTTTGGTGACAAGTTTATTCACCCCCCCCCCCCCCCACCTCTAAACTTGTGTTAGCCTTTCCAAGGGACCAACGGGAACTGAGATTCATAAGATAACTGACATAAGAGCACACCATCAGAAAACTGAAGAAGGTAAGTTCGCTGAGGGACACAAACTCAGTTGGCTTATCTAGAAGACTGAAGAACTGAGGGCTCAAACTCATTTATGGAAGACTGAAGAACTGAGGGTTCAAACTCAATTTATGAAGATTAAGTCGAGACTGTAAAGTTAGACTTCAGGTAAGATTATGATGACCATAACAGACATTATGGATCTTTTATGAAGACCTAAGAATCATAAGGACAATGATATCTTAGAAGATTGATTTGAATGGTGTACTCTGATTAGATCAAATATAATCAGATGAAGAATAGAGTACTGAGATTTTGAAGGAGAGTAAAAACTCAGTTAATGCTCTTAAAAACTGAAAATTGACTAAGTTGTGAGAAATCAGTTTTTAACTGAAGACAAGAAAAGAAGAGGAAGAATATGACCGTTGTAATTCAAGAAATTTTATTGGTGTGTAAAGTGTCCTTTCAGACAATGACATACATACAGAAAAGCAGGACCACTAACGGCTATAAGGATTCAAATTCAAATAATCCAACCGTTAGAAAGACCCCGATAAATAGACTACTTCTACAACAAGAAGAAATAAGGAATTAGAAGAATCAATCTAGTGAAGAAAGATCAAATTAAGAGGGAAAACAATCAAAAAGAATTCCTGCTAAGCTTTTCATTGAAAGATCAAGATTTCTTCAAGTGTTCATAAGATTTCAAAGAAAGATCAAGATCAATAATTTGAAGAAAATAGAGCCATGCATATTTGTTATATCTAGAGAAGAAAGCTCAAATCACAACTAAATCATATTTATTGATTCAAGTCTCAACTTTGATTTTATCAAAGGTTTAGACTGTGAAACACTAAGAAGGTGTGAAGGACAGTTGAGTGCAGTTAGGAAGACTGTAATTGTGATGATCTGGTGAAGAGGCAAGACAACCCTTCAAGGACCAGTGTGTTCAAACAATTGAAGAGCAGCAATCCTACATGTTCTACAAGTGTTTAGATAGTGAAGCTAGGGATTAGTCAAGGACTATCTGTTTAGAACTTTTTGTAACCGGGCCACCTCAAAGAAGTTCTAATGGAATTTTCCTCCGCATCACAGGGGAAGAGATGACTGACAGGATTACACCACCTGGAACCTCTATAAATCTTGTTTCATTTACCTTACGCATTTACATACTGTTATTCATTTATTTACTACATTATAGTTATATTCATCTAGTACATACATTTAGCATACACAGAAACTGAGTCAGCACCTAAACTGATAACTTTAATTTAAAAGGCTTAATTAATCCGCTGCCAGTTAACCCGACTAAGGATAAGTCAGTGTTCATTTATACTTAGTTAAGTTAGCTTTACTCCGCATAAGTTTTAGTTGAAATCAATCTGGAATAAGATTCAGTTTTTAGGTGACCTTTTGGTGACAAGTTTATTCACCCCCCCTAAACTTGTGTTAGCCTTTCCAAGGGACCAACAGTATTCGAAACCGCACCTAGGAAAAAGTTCATGATCATACCGGTTACTTTACGCATTTATTTATTTTGTGCTTGTATTTATTTTATATGATACGATAGATGCATAACTAGGCACAATCTGGATGAATGTGTAGGATGTATGTCTATAGAGATAGATATACATAATGAGACCATAATTAAATTAATTAAGAGATTTAATTAAGTGAATTAATTTAAAATTACTCCCACAACAAAAATCGAGTTATAATATGTCTCCCAATATTATAGTGACAGTGAAGAGCCCTTGTTCGGATCCAACTGATCGGCCCTCGTTGGGAGTTGACCTACCTCGGGTATATCATTATTATAGAGATATGATTGTTATGAGATCTCATGAATATTTGGGTTACGACTCGACTAAGAATCTTGCGGTGATTGGATCTCGTTAGGACCGTCTGATTATATAGACAAGGGGTTGACTATCACATAAGATGTGAATTGTCAAAGGGTTGACTAGTCAACCACCAAGAGTCACATAGAGATGTGATTGGTAATGTGTTACCTACCTTTCGAATTATTCTGGTTTATCGGCCCTCGTCGGGAATCGGGGTAACTAGAAGGGATCTTGGCCACTACATAATTTTTTAAAGATTCTTGAAAGTCAATTGGGAGTAGTTGACTAGTGGGAGCAAAATCATAATTCAAAAGACCATTTTTATTTTGCGTGTATAAACAACAACACTCTTTTATCTTTATTTTATGTTATAGTTTTTTAGCAAACCTTTATATTAATGTTTTAATTCTCGACTAGTAAAACCAAATTGCGACTGTTACCTTTTGAGAAATGTTCTCGAGTATGGTTAAGTAATTTTAATCCTTTTAAAATAAGCAATAATACGAGCAACCCCATTATAGTAGTTAGAGACAAGGAGACTACATATTTGATGGAGTGCTCCAAGACTTTAATTATTAACAAAAACGGAAGCTCATGATATGATTAAATCACTTGAAATAAGTTTCAACGAATAAATCAAATATTGGATACGTTCCAATATAATCATTCAGTCATACGATGACAATTAATTCAAACGTTGAATAAGAATGACCACATCGAATTTTGGGAAAGTTGTTTTCAAAATTGTAAGCTATAAGTATCGACTTATTTCTTTAATCATTGCTTGAAGGTTAATTAAATAGTTCGTGTTTTGAATGTTATTCAAAAGGTTAATTAAATTATTTAATAAACTTTAGATTTTCTTTATGAAAGAAAATAGAAGACATAGCACTTGTGATTTTCTTAAGTCTCATGAAGACTAAGCTAACAAGCATTTACAAGTGTAAGGATTAAAAAGGAAAGTTAGGGCATGTGCTTAAAATGAGAGATCTTATCGAAGTCTCTATTCCAGGAAAGTGTATTGAGATAAATCTATCTATGTTTAAGTCAACTCTTAGATATATGATATCTTACGAGAGTGATTGAATTAGAAACATTAAATACGGAATACACTTAGATACGAAAGTAAAGCAAATATTGCGACATTTTCGGTATTGTATTCTGAATCTAGAAAACTGATAAAGGAACTAAATAAACGTTATTGTGTTCCGGTTCTTATGAAGAACACATTTAGTTACTTGTTAGGATTTAGTAGACATATTCAATTGTAAGGAATAAATGTTATTCCGATAAAGTTGAAAGGTCACTGAATCTAACATACTAGATTGATGTCACTATATAGTTGATATAGGTGAAAAATCTCAACTAATTATTTGTATGGCTGTTATCCTTGATATTTGTGGTTGTTCTAGATGTCAACTCTCTGGAAGAGAAACGTATAAATCAAATGTCATTCATATGATGTCTGAACCATGTGATTATGAATCATGTGGGTAATACGTATCTTATCTAAAGATGACTAAAATACCCTTTTATGAAAAGGTTATAAAATCTAGAAAGTTGTGTAAAGCCTAAACATACCGATGTTTGCTGGCTCATGACAATTAATGCTACAAATAACTATTTATTAATCTTTATGAATATTTTTAGAAATAAGTCAAGTGTACTCAGTGAAGTGCATAATTCGGAAAGTCCGAAAAGTTCAAGCTAGCATAAATATGAGATTGATGAACTACTTAGGTATTAATTTTCAATTGGATTGAAGTAATTAATACATGTAGGGTGTTTTAAAAGTTGTCTGAAAAGGAATAAGATTCCCCCTTGAATGATACCATTTTTGGATACGCAATCAAATTGTGCTTCTAAATAGAAACAACACATTATATGATAAAGGTGTGACGTAAGCCATGCAAAGTATTTCTTACCCGTTTCGGGATAGTGCCGTTATACAATTCATATACTTAACTGAGTTCCAAAGAATAAAGGTTGAATGAACTCCATGTCAGATATGGAAGTTGATAACATCAAATCCATATTAACCGATGATTTAAGGTTTTCGTGCTTCTAGCAAGCAGGCAATGTCTGAAAGGCTTGGAGCTTAGTATGACATATGCAACTTTGTGGAATATCTTAGCTAGCACACTGGATATTATTTACTTGTCCGCGGAGCAAAATGTTTGTCTCCAACATGATGTCTTCTAGAGGAAATGTTTCTTCCAAAAGAAACAGTGGGAGTAAATTTAGATCTCAAAGGTAGTTTGAGAACCACAAGGAGATATTCAACCATAGGAACGTGAGTAGACGCCACATAGTGATGAGGTGTAGAACATTGCTCAATGCACACAAAAGTTTTGTAAGTCTATGGATAACCTCAAGCCTGAAAGGGTTGTTGGTATGTTCATCTTGAAGAATGAATATCTCACGACTTGTGAAGGAATGTTTGAAAGGCAAGATTGAGAGATATGGCCAAAAGCCATAATATTTGAATTAGATTCCATCAGTGGCAACCAGGTTGTGAACCTAGTCAGTCTACCAAGAGGGAATGTCCCTAAAAGGCTGATATGGATAGTAATATGATTACCATAAGGCTATAGTGACAGATGAAGGGTACGGGGTGTAAAATTTGTAATTATCTTTATGCTGCCAGCTGAGCCCAGTTTTATTTAGACTATGCTTGTTATAACTTCATATCATGGCTATATGATAGTTTTGAAGACGATGGGGAAACAGATTGATGTTCATAGATGATAACATGATATGTGAGCCCACGAGATCAATTTATGGACTCAAACAAGTTTCTCTACACAATTTCATTGTTTGATAATCATAGGAGTTTGATTTAGTGAAAAGAAGGGATATGCCCAATGTGCAAGAGGGATACTGGGAGTGTGTTACAATTTTTGAGTAAGGTATTGAATATATCTCTCGAGAATTATCACCCCATTTCAAATTCGATTAATGTTTTGTAGTTGAAGGTCTTTACGAAAGCACTTGGATTAGCAGTTCTTATTTTTGGAAATAAGAGTCTGTAATAGATTTAACTACTGTTAGATTATAGTTTACATATATAGATGTGATGCTAAAAGAGTTTAGCATAGATCGCAATAGGAGATACTGCTAGCCGGTGTTCTTAAGATCTATCTATGTTAGGACGTTAGTCCTAAAGATAAGGCGAAAGATGATGCTTATGGAAGGTTTTCTTTGCTACTGCGATAGGAACCATCATAAAAGTAATGCCAAATGTTCATAGTCCATAAAGAGTCATGAGCAAATATGAAAGTAAATCTGTGAATGTCGAGAATATCCTTAAACAAGTTAAGGATGGTTTCCTAGTTTATTGAAACTTGGAATCGGATAAATATAGATATACAGACGTATATCCTAAGTTTTATGAAGGAGATTGGGAGCTACAGTCTGGGTTTGAAGTCACTTTGATTAGGTGATACAGTGAGCTAGAAATGTTCTTGGCTATGGGTCGCTGTAAATTCTACAACTTAGCCAAAGCATAGTAGTGCCCTTGGAGGCGTAACGGGAGAGGTACATGAGTCTATGAGGTTTATTCTTGAACCTTGTACAGTTCTTCCACCCTTTCTATATTGTAGATATAGTAAGTGGATTCATTGCTTGAAGCAAAGACCAGGGTCCTGTCAGAGATTCATGTGTGTGTTGAGGCGGTTCCTTTTCAATTGATCATATGGAGTATGATATGAAGATATTCTGAGTCCCCACGGATAGCGATCCGTTCACGGCTAGGGCTGGTTGCGAGTATTGCATGAGATTCTTGTGTTTCAACTTGGTCTTGTGTGTACGAGTTATTGGTTTTAGGCCAAGTGGGAGATTGTTGAAATAGTGTCCTAAACCCAATCGGGTTGGACCGGATCCAACCGGGTCGGATCATTTCTACTATTTCTTTATGATTATAGTAATATATTAAATGGCTTTTATGTTGTCATACATTTGTTCTTATAAAGAACCAATTATAAATTGTTATATGATAACGTCCTTAGTATTAAAGTGTGATAGAGAAACCATGATAGGCGATTATTGTTATTGAGAACTATAATCACTTTAATAAATTTGTTACTTAAATGTCTCTAGGCTTATGTAACTATTAAACAGGGCATTGATAGTACAAACAGGCTAGCGCTTCTTAGATGTCTTCTGTCTTTAAGGGTAGGGATAGATCTCGTGTATCGAAGTGTGGAGACACTTGGACTGTACGTGGACGTGTATTAGAGAATGTGTACGTTAAACTAACCCACTTACACTGTTAAGTGTCACACTATGTGACGGTTGTGTAATTATCCCTAGGACCGGAGTCTACATGGCATCACATGTGGATTGTAATGCTTTGACACTTTTGAGGTTTCCCCTAGCCATGGGGTGATCATGCGGTAGTGATTCGGTGTGATACTGAAGCATGCGGAGTATACAAGTTTGTTCGTCCAGAAATCGCGTACCTGATGACGGATAAATTATACCCGTAAATGTCATCAACATTATCCTTAAATCGAGCCAAATAATATATATTTCGTATTAAATCACTTGTTTATATTTATTATTTAATGTTAAGTGATTATTAATATGATTATTGGTATTTAGCTATTTTTATTATTAAAGACCGATTTATTGTGCGATAATTGCTGATTTTGTAGATCGTGATAAATCGGGAAGATGAATATCGCGCAATCGAGAAATCTCAAGATAATAAGGAAGAAAATCGGAGCATTAATCAAAGGAAAAATCAGATCAGTTTAAAAGAATGCAGTGGGGAACAAGTCAGACAAAGAGACGCGTTTAACACGTGTAAAAAAGGGCTCGGTCGACCGAGCCTATCCATTCGGTCGACCGAGAGAGTCGGCTCGGTCACTTGAAGTTAATCCCGCAAAAATCGCGTGTATATCTTCTAGATCCTTCCTAGGTCGGCAAAAACCTCTATATAAGCAGCAGCTACGAAATTTGTAAAAACACACCAACACATACCTTGAATCATTCGTCATATAATTCATAATACAACTTTGATACAATGTAGCATAAATAATTTGAAGGTTTTTCGGAATTTGGAGGCTGCAAATATGTAAGCCCTTATTTTCTGTTTCTATTCTTTTAAGTAATTAATCCCTCCCAATTATGCTTTATCGTTTGAATTAGTTAATCATAGCTAGAAGATGTAGATCTAGGCTATGACGATAGGGATGTGGCGACTCCTTGTCTATGGGGATCCCATAACCTACGTCATACACTTAGTATTTACTCATGAATCTACTTGATTTAATTAATGCATATCTATGTTAGTTTATATGAATACTGTGCGAATTACTGTTTAATCTGTTCTGTATGATGAAACGCTGAGAGATATAATCTAAGATGTAATCTGGGGACGAAATCGATTCGGGTGACCGAATAAGTTCATTCGGTCGACCGAGCCTATTCACTCGGTCGACCGAGCCCCTGTCATCTGTTAATTACACCACGTCTTTATGGTTAGGTTAACCTAGTTGAATTTATTATCTCAGTAGGTATGGCTATGGCTACGTTACTCGCTTAGTTTAATTAAAACCGGTAAAAAGGAAATACCGATATAAAACTCTTAGGTAGGCTTATGAATTGCTCTTCACGGACGTTCGGCGTTTTCGTAGGTTTATATTTGGGGATTGCTAGCACCGATTATACGTGCGTCGTAGATTAGCATGAGACTATAACTTGGTAATTGCTAGTTGGACGAGAGCTTGAGTAATCGTTTAGAAGTACGCCTAACCATAGGAATGTTGCCTGACGAGGTGTCACGATTAATATCGGCATCCTTAGTGTCGTAAGCGTACAAGTTATATGAGATGGATACCCAAAAGGTGAAGTCATGTATTGTAGCACAGTGATCTAGCAACCTAACCGGTGCTAAGTCAAGTTAAAGAGGATGACTCCCGTAGCCAATCTAAGATAGATACAAACGGATTGACAGTTAATAAGTTCAGTTTATTATATAAATTATCTAGGTCCAAACGATAAAGACTATAATTGGGGAGGTTAATTACGTTGTGTCGAGTCGTGTCTTTACCTTTCTTGTCTTATGTTGGTCGTAGACCGCCTCTATGTCCTTGACATGTTTAATTAATAGTTTGTATATAAGATTATCCACAGTTGGTTCCCTGTGGGAACGACCTTGATTCACTATAGCTATAGTACGATAGGCCTAGTCCTCTTGCTAGTATTGGTTTATGGTGGTCAAGTATATTATAACCTGATTGACCCCGATCAAGTTTTTGGCGCCGTTGCCGGGGAACCAACGGTCAAGTTTATATATAAATAATTTTCTTATTCATGTCAAGTTTTCTGTTTTAGAGTCAGTTTTTTGTGTCCCTCTGGTTGTCTACTATGTGTAAAAATTCCAGAATCTGGAATAGCTGGTTTCGCTCCCAGCGAGCCTGGTTCTATTTTCTGGGACTTCGCGTGTCTGTTTATCCCCGTATGTTTAATCCGTAGGTCTGATAGCAGCATGGGAAACCATGTTAAAATCAGTCTACGGTCTGTTTTGTTTTTCTTCTCTTTGCAGAAACCAGGGAAGCAATAATCCAAGTCAATAATTTTTCGCGGGCGCTGAGAAAATAACCCAGCAAACATGTGGAGCTACGAATCTAAGATGGGAAAAGCAATGGAAGCAATACCTTTAAAGCACCAAGATGGCTCCGAAAAAAATTTAAAGGCTTAAATTATTCGTGGTACAATGTTGAAGGCAAGGTACTACCTTTTTGCTTATGTTTTACTACCTTTTGGTTTTTTATTGAGCAAAAGTTAGCCTATACATGAACCTTAGTATGAATATTGGCCCGGAGTGGTTTGTAAGATTAATTCTATTAGTGTGGAAGGTTACGCCCCAAATGCCTCATCTAGAGGTGTAAGGAAACATGTAGTCGTTGAAAGGAAGCGAAGTGAATAAAGAGTTCCTCGTAGTTACATTAAAATCTCTTTGTCCTATGCATGAGATTGCCTCTACTCGGCCAGGGGAGCAACAAATTGTGTAGTTTAAGCATTCACAATCTAAAGAAGACGTTGAGTTTTGAGAGAACACCATCTTACGCTTTGGTTGAGTTTTATGGTGATGGCTTCTCGGTGAACCCACCTTAAATGAAAACGAGATTACGCTTTGGGTGACAATTTAGAAATCGGAGACTCTTAGTACATGGGTTGAAATGGTCTAACCATGGTGGCGAGTTCAACCGAGCTTCGGCTCAATCGACTCCTCTCACGTATGATGTGCGTTACGAGATTCAACAAGACTTAGCATAGCCGATAAGCCTTCGGGCTAAACGGGGCTTAATCTTGACGAATTGGCCTGAACTGTCACATATGTTCTGAAAAAACCTGACCTTAGAAATTGGCCTGAACTGCCAAATCGTCAAGATTACCATTTATCCTGCCAATTCGTTTTAGGAATTAGTGAATTAATGAATCTGCCTCTCATCTGTTTTTTCAGTGTCCAATCTCCTGTATGATTTGGGGCAAGGTCAGGTTGTGGCTAGGTATCAATAGAAGGCTGAAACTATAATCTTTGCTCTCGGATGGATGAAGAGGAAATGCAGGGGAACTTCTCATGCAAATGTGGCTAGATGTGCCTCTGCTTACGTGGTTGTTTCTTGGATTTGGTACATGAGAAGCAGAAAGAGGTTTCAGGGAGTACCTATGAAGATTGATGATGTGTTGTTTTGCATTAAAACACATATGTTTTACATAATGCAGGTTTGATGATGTGTTGTACAACACATATGCAGGTTTAAAGTGACCTTAGAAATTGGCCTGAACTGCCAATTCGTCAAGATTAATTCACTATGTAAAACACATATGTTTTACATTAATTACTTTTCAGATTCATTAATTCACTAATCTTGACGAATTGGCCTGAACTGTCACATTTTACACCAAAAAGCTGCGGCCAGAACCCTAATTCCATAGAGATGAACTTCTCCAACCCAACAATCATCTTCAACATGATTGTTGGCTAAAAGCCTTGCAGTGAGTCGACGGAGGAAGCCTATCAGCAACACAACCAACTAGAGAGTTCGATGCTTAAGTTTAGTGAGTTTATTTCATAGTTTTTCATTACTTTGGATCTGTTTTGTATTGCTTAAGTTTTATTGAATTAAGGTTTGATGAAACGATCTATGTTTAATTTATGCTTGAATAAATTTATGAAAGTATGTTTATTTAAGTTCTCTTTTATTCAAAGTAATGCATCTAATCATGTTATAAGAGATTAGGCATGTTTAGTTGAGTAAGAGTTTGGAAACGATCTCGTGATTTCGTTTTGATTGCATGTTTAGTTTATTTGAAAAGATAAACGAAACCCTAGATTTTGGTTAGAGATATCTAATTGAATCCGTGAAAAATCACTACTAAAAACTATGTTCTAAATCATCATCTAGTTGAGTTGTTGGTTGATGGGTGGAATCGATCGCCTCATTGTGTTTTCCCTTTATTGTTTCTTAATCGAATCATTAGTTAAGTTTTAGAATCCTAGTTTCTTGCTGATTTTCTGCATATTTTCTGTTCCAGTTCGTATTCAGACGTTCGTCCGCAATAGCGAACGCCCGTCCATTAGGTTTAGTTTCGAGATGCTCGTTCACTTTAGTGAACGCTCGTCCGTTTTTCTACTGCTTTTATTATTTTACGCTTGTTTTTATTCCTATTTTAGTTTTAATTCTTAGGTTTAGGTTTTAGTTAGTTTCACTTTAGTTTAGATAGATAATTGTGACATAATTGATATAGATTTATATTTGAATCCGATAAACATTCCACTCCTTAGGGCGACCCGTAAACACCCTATACTACGATCCTTATACTTGGGGTGTTTCGGTTATAAATTGTAAAACTTCGTTTTTACGAGCAGTCAACTTCTAAAACCTTTTAGAAAGGTGATCCAAGTGAAAATCCAAAGTGATGTGCAATTCATTACGCAATTATCCTTATCTTTCCCTTTACACTTTTTCACCTTCAAACTTTTCGATCCTCTCACCAATCTACCCCAACAGTTCACATTTCTAACCATTCGTTCATCGCCTCTCTTTCTTTCCATCAGTTTCACTCTCCCACCCATACCCAATCCCTTAAACAATTTTAAACCCACCCAAAACACAATTTCTTACCCACCATTTATCTTTTCTTCCCATCCTTATGTGTATCTTTTTCTAAACCCATCATATTCTCAACCTCCATTTTGTTTACACAATACCTTTGTGTTGCGGAATTCGAAATATTGCTAAGCTTTAATGATTATCTTTTATCATTTTGATTTTCATGATCGTAGCTGGGGTAAGTGTAGCTCTGACCCTAGCTAGATTTTAAGAGTTTTTGGTTCGATCAAAGTACAACTTATCTTTCTACCGGAAGTTTTAAATTTCACATTTTTTCCGTCTATTCCGGCATTTCTAGATGATAAGTTTTGTTCTGAACTATCACACCGATCCGACCTTGTTGATGACGGTTATGACTTTTACGTGATACATTGGGTTATTAGTAATTTCGAGAAGTAGTTACATCTCCATAAAGTTGTTGATATCAAATGCAAGCGAGAAGTTTCTGCGCTAAGTCTTCAATTTTATCTTTAGCCTATAGGTCACATTGCATCTGTTATACCTTACCAAGTTTCTCTTTTATAATGGACTAATTACATAGTAACCAGTCCACCTCGTGTTTTCCCACATGGGGTTATGCTTTTTGATCTTTGTCTTCTCTACCCGGTTTTAAGAATATTTAGGCGGTGGAGGTTGTAGATGAAGACCACCATCTTTAGTTGCTTGTTTATTTTTCTTTCTATTTAGTATTTTTCTTGTCTTTGGTTGTATAAAATAAAGTGGCTTAAAATGTTTTTCGGTATTCATACCTAATTACTGCCACATTATTCTATAACTTCCATAAACATGGTGTTATTAACGATTTAAGTGGAGTTTGTGCGCTTATACGAGTTTTCACTTGCTTCTCCACAACGCGTCTTTGACATTTACTCCGATATTGTCCCTTTACTTGAGTCTCGAGCATATAATTGGAACTAGATGCTTGCTAGTTGTAGTTTTCTAACGATGATAGTATGTGACTTAGTGAGAGAATTATAGCATGTTTTACTGTCATGGAGATAGTTTCGTTTTCACTCACGAGAAAGCCTTTGATTTTGAAGCATGACTTTTGAACTATATCCTTTCATTGCTTTAGTGATTTATCTTAGGAAGGTCAGTATAGTTACACCTAAGTTAGACCGTGTACTGTGAATATCATAAAGTTTGAATGTGATAAGTGAGATGTAACTTATGACTTTGAAAAGTGAATGAATAAAGTGAGTGAGCAATTATTAATAAATACGTTTGTCGGAAGCTGGTTAATGATTTGAGTGCGGTAGGGTATACCTCGTATATCCTATACCACTATGATGACCAAAAGCTCACGACAGTTAGAAGAAGCTACCTTATGATTTGAGTAAGGTAGGGTGTTATCATGAAATGTCCTATTCTACTATGATGGGTAAGAGCTCATTCTGATATGCGTCAAATTTAAAAATTTTAAAAAATGATGAGTAAAAATAAAGTAAAGTCTTTGTTATCATGGATCTTATACCCAGTAGAACCGCATGATATGCTGTGGGGATTATCCTACTGAGTGCGTGGGAAGGCTTTGAGTGGAGCTATTCTTGTCTGCATGTACTAGGATAGTCATTGGAATTTTTGAGAGGATATTTCTTTGAAAGGCTTGTTAGATTGAGAATGGCTTGTCACACATACACCGAATCTATCTCTGTGATGGTATTGTTTGCTATAGTTGTTGTATCTTTTGTTACGTGAGTTAGAGATCTATGTGGATTATTTATAAAGTTGAGCTATAGTTTTGATTGTTTTGTCCGAGGACGTACAAAAAGTTAAGTGTGGGGGTGTTGTTAAGGCCATATTTATATGATTATTAAGGGTTTATTTCATTATTATTTTCCCCACATTTGCGTAATTTGCATGAGAATTAAGGGTTTAAGTGTAATTATTTAATAAAGATGATTTTAAGAGGGTTGTATGCAAAATTGATGATTTTAAGTGTTGATTTAATGGAATTATTATTATTTGGATTTTATTACATTTTTTGCATTGTTTATTTATCATGTAGGAGTTAATTTTCGTGCATATAATGAGGATAAATGAAGCTCAAGTCGAATTATAAGAGATAGAGTTGGAATTGGCTTGAAGAAATTGGATAAAGATGAAGAGATCCGATCCTCGGCGAGTTCGAGCGGACGTCACGATCTTGAGCAGCGTCGAAGTGAGCCCAGCGTCGAGCGGCGTCGAATCGTATTTTACATTCGAGAGAGTTCAGACGGAGGATGAGCGGCGTTTACTCAGCGTCCAGCATTACGGGCGGGCGTCCACGAGACCAGGCGGGCGTCCGTTGCCGACTTAACCCTAACCGACTCAAATTCCTATAAATAAAGCGCGGCCCCAACCCTAATTCATACCAAAAATCATTGAGATCGCAATTTTACACCAAAAAGGCTGCGGCGAACCCTAATTCCATAGAGATGAACTTGTCCAACCCAACAATCATCTTCAACATGATTGTTGGCTAAAAAGCCTTGCTGCGGTGAGTCGACGGAGGAAGCCTATCGACAACACAACCAACTAGAGTTCGATGCTTAAGTTTAGTGAGTTTATTTCATAGTTTTTCATTACTTTGGATCTGTTTTGTATTGCTTAAGTTTTATTGAATTAAGGTTTGATGAAACGATCTATGTTTAATTTATGCTTGAATAAATTTATGAAAGTATGTTTATTTAAGTTCTCTTTTATTCAAAGTAATGCATCTAATCATGTTATAAGAGATTAGGCATGTTTAGTTGAGTAAGAGTTTGGAAACGATCTCGTGATTTCGTTTTGATTGCATGTTTAGTTTATTTGAAAAGATAAACGAAACCCTAGATTTTGGTTAGAGATATCTAATTGAATCCGTGAAAAATCACTACTAAAAACTATGTTCTAAATCATTATCTAGTTGAGTTGTTGGTTGATGGGTGGAATCTGATCGCCTCATTGTGTTTTCCTTTATTGTTTCTTAATCGAATCATTAGTTAAGTTTTAGAATCCTAGTTTCTTGCTGATTTTACTGCATATTTTTTGCTCGATTAGTATCGGGCGTTCGTCCGTAATAGCGAACGCCCGTCCATTAGGTTTAGTTTCAGGCGCTCGTTCACTTTAGTGAGCGCCTGTCGTCTTTTTCGCTTTTTATTATTTTACGCTTGTTTTTATTCCTATTTTAGTTTTAATTCTTAGGTTTAGGTTTTAGTTAGTTTCAGCTTTAGTTTAGATAGATAATTGTGACATAATTGATATAGATTTATATTTGAATCCGATAAACATTCCACTCCCTTAGGACGACCCGTAAACACCCTATACTACGATCCTTATACTTGGGGTGTTTCGGTTATAAATTGTAAAACTCGTTTTTACCGAACAAGTTTTGGCGCCGTTGCGGGGAGTCGGTAACGGTTGTCGGATTCTATTTAGGACAATTTTACGTGTCAAAAAATGGTCGTTTTAGCACGCAGTAGTATTTTGGCCGTAACTTTGGCTCGAGTGTCCGTTTGGAACGCAGGACCCCAATTCGAAAGCTCTTTCCGGCGCCGTCACGCCGTTCGGTCGCGTTTTCAGAGTCAAAATCCACTGTTTTCTCCTCCATTTTGGCCCTAGAAGATTTCAAAACGTTTTTTTTTTTTTTTTACCGTCTTAGTGTTTTTCTTGTTTTTAAACTTTTCATAGGTAGGTTTCCTTTCGATTTACGTTTAATTTTAGGATTACATTTATTCTTGTTTTGTTTTATTTGATTTTCTTTCAATTATTTTCCTTACTTTTTTATAGCTTAGATCTGTTTCCGTCATTATAGATTTGTTTGATTTTATTTCCATAAGTCTTTTACGCTTTTATTTTTATCTCGTTTTTAATTTACGTAACCTTAGTTTTTGGTTTCGTTTACGAGCAGGCGTTCAACAACTTGAACGCCCGTCCACCTCAATCTGTCCTCTGAGCGAGCGTTCATTCAATCGAACGAGCGTCCACTAACACCGGGCCTTGATTCGATCTGTTCAATCATCACTTCTTTTCTTTCTTCTCTTTTCTTCTCTTTTCTCCTCTAAACCATCTAATCTTTTCTAAACTGTTCTAATCAACCCCAAGGGTTGATTTCTTCCTTTCCTTTCTTACGGTTTATGCAAGCGAGAAGTAAGAAGGACCTCGATCTTTGATCCTGAGCACGAACGATCTATCCTTAGAAGAAACTTCTCCTGATTTGGACAAAATGGCGGATTAAGATCTACCAATTCCAAATCCACGATCCCCAAGCTCGATTAAATTTACTCCTTCAACAAATGCAAGCTCTGCGAAGAATACAATGAGAATCGACAAGTCGGCATAAATCAACAACTTCAACAATTCCGCCAAAACCAAATTTTAATCAGTTGAACCAGGACCCTACACTCCATATCTTAATCAAGATTTTCTCGAGGACATAGACCTATTCGTCCACGATATGGGGAGTAAATTTCGACCTTAAAAATGGAGTAGTTGCACTTTAGTCCAAAATAGCTCTTTCCATGGCCTTTGCACTCGAAGACCCATACGACTTCTTGTTCACATTCGATACAAATCATGAAGCGAGCCATTATCTTGGTGTTGATTACGAGATCGTAAAGTTGAAGCTATTTCCTTTTGCTTTGAAAGGTGAAGCAAGTCGGTGGTTTAAGTCGTTAGCACATCATTCCTCCATACATGGAATGATGTCAAAAGAGCCTTCGCTCTTAAGTGGGTTTCACCAGGCAAGATTATGGAGATGAAGCGGGAAATAGCTACGTTTGAGCGGTTGGAGGATGAGGCTGTTGGCAAGGCTTGGGAGAGATTAAATCATTGATGAGGAAGTGCCCCAATCACGGATATGATAGACATGAGTTGTTGGAACTATTCTACAGAGGAATCTCTCAACCTAATAGAGACTATCTTGACTCCACATCATGGATCCTTCTTGGGGAGGTGATGAGATCGCTTTCTGAGTGGTGAGACCATCGCCAAGAACAATATGTGGTCGACTCCTAAGAAGACCAATATTGTCAAGAAAGAAGGTCACAAAGCAATCCCGATACAAAGTGTTGGTTGCTCGGATGGAATTGATAAGCAAGCGGTGGCCAATCTTCGACGCAAATTTTTACGATGCAGGAATGCGGTAGGAGCGGAGATGACGGAAGAAGTAAATTTAATGGATAATCAAAACCAACCCTTCCGAAACTTCAATCAAAGCCGAACTACTCAGATTTCAACGACAAAACTTCAATCAAGCCAAGTTACCACTGGCCCTTCAAATTCGAGTTCTTTCAACTCGAACTATCAAAACGATTCGAGAACTCCCAAAGGCCTCAAGGTGGCTGGAATCAAACTCGAAACAACAATCATACCACCTCATGTGTCCCTCAACACAAATTTGATGAGTGGTAGACATGGTGAAGACTCGTCTACTAGTGTTAAAGCTATTGAGAGACAAGTTGGTCGGATGCGGAGACCCGACAAGCAAGCGGACCTCACGGTAAACTCCCGAGTTATACCGAGAGAAACCCAAAGTCGATGTGAATGTTTGCACCGCCATTACACCACAATGGGAGTATGGACAAGAAGAGGAGTTGAGCAGAAGTAACTTTGAGAAGTGGTAAGCAGTGGACCCGGCAAGATGTCGGAAGCGAGTAGCCCTCCCGGCGCCATGAGTTCGGGAGGGGGAAATCGAAAACCACATACCGAAGAGAGCAACGATGAGGAGCGTAGTGACAATTCTTGGAGGACGAAAATAATTACGATGATGAGGAGAAAAAGAAAGTCAAGGCGTACCACGACTAAGAAAAAGAAAGAAAAATTTGTAAGATGGAAGGATAAGGAGGATGAGGCGATAAAGAATCAAGCTACGAGGAATGATAAAGCCCTTCCTTATCCACCAAAAGGAAGAGAAGGCCCTCACTAACGACAAGCGTTATCTTTGGAGTGAGGAGGATACTTAGGGACACTAAAGTGAGTATGCCCTTAGTTGAGGTATTGTCAGAAATGCCTAAGTGTACTAAGTATCTTAAAGAATTGCAGTGGAGCAAGAGAAAGCTTGAGGGATGGTGAAGAAGTGTTTCGAAAGATTGCGCAATGGTTTCACAAAAAGTCATTTGTTAAGCGAGGTGACCCTGGCAGACCTTCAATCTCCTGTGAGATTGAAGGCCATTTGTTCGAAAATGTTTTATGCGACTCAGGGGCCTCCATCAATGTGATGCCATTGAATGTATGCAAGAAGCTCGGGCTAGACAAAAGAATGCGAGAACGCCCCATTTCTCTTGGAGATGGTAGACAAATCTAGTCGCATCGCTGCGGCCCGGTTGTGTAGCTAATGTTCTCCTTCAAATTGAACATTTGGTCTTCCCTACCGGCCCAGGTTATCCTAGATTATCCACCTGATAAGGAAATGCCTCTAATTCTAGGCCGAACCTTTTTGGACACTTCCAATGCTCTCATCGACTTCTGCAAAGGACAGATTACTCTTAGAGTCGGTGACACATCTGTCACCTTCACACGAGGACACATCCCGAAAGAGCCGTAATTGATGAAATATCGTTTGTCGAAGCCATATATGAGGGCGGCGGAGATGCCTATTATGAAGATGCAATGGAGCTTACAGAGATAGGTGTTTTTGAAGTCATGGACATAGAGGATCCGGTGATTGCGGACCATCTTCTAATTCATTTCAAGCCGTAGGCATTGACGAAGTCATCTTCACTCGCTCCCACCGAGCCTGTTATTGAGTTAGGAGCATGGAGATGCCCGGCGACAAACGATGATTTCAAAGAAGCTGAGTCGGGAAGACTTCATCCCTGGTGAAGAAGCTCAAGCTGATGGGTAGTTGGGGCGAGGTAGAGTTTTGGAAGAAGCTACTCATTGGGAAGTAGATGATCCAGGAAGAGCTGGCGCGAAGAGCTTAAAGGCGAAGAGTTAAGAAAAATGATCGATCACAAGAAAAAGAAGCAAGTGTTGACCGGAGGATTCCGATGGATGATTTGATCCAGTGCCTTTGCGGGGTTGAGCCTCGGGAAGATGAGGTGTTCTCTTGTCAACCACTTCAAGCTCATAAGGAGAAAGGTGGCCCGTTAAAGTCTAGTATTGAGCAACCACCTCTTGATTTAGAGCTTAAACCGCTTCCAAAAACACCTTAAGTATATCTTTCTTAAGGATGGAGATAAATTGCCTTTGATCATTTCTTGAAACTCGACCAAGAGCAAGAAGCACAAATGATAAAAGTGCTTAAGAAAAACATCCTCGCGTTCGGTTGGCAAGTGGGTGATATCCGAGGATCGGCCCGGACATATGCATGCATAAAATCCGAACGGAGGAAGGAGCTAAAAGGTAAGACAACCTCGTGAAGGCTGAATCCGCATATGCAAGAGGTTGTCAAGAAGGAGGTTATAAAGTGGCTTGACATGGGAATCATCTACGCAATCGCCGATAGCGAGTGGGTCACCCTACTCAAGTTGTGCCAAGAAGAGCGGTATTACGGTTGAAAAGAATGAAAAATGGGAGGAAGTTGCCTACGTCTGGTGATGGCTATAGAGTGCATATCGACTATCGTGATCGAATGAAGTCACTTTGCAAAAGATCACTTCCCTTACCCTTCATTGACCAACTAATTGAAAGGCCGAGTGGTCACAAGTATTATTGTTTTCTCGATGGATACTCTGGTTACTTCCAGATAGCCATCGACCCCAATGACCAAGAGAAGACCACGTTTACATGTCCATCTGGTACTTTTGCTTTTTGTAGAATGCCATTTGGTCTATGCAATGCACCCGCGACTTTTCAACGGTGTATGTTGGCCATTTTTGACTTGTTGAGAAATGCATGGAAGTCTTCATGGACGACTTCTCAGTCTACGGCGATAGTTTTGATGAAATTTTAGAGAACCTAGATATGGTGCTCCAACGTTGCGTTGAGAAGAATCTGGTGCTTAACTGGGAGAAATGCCATTTTCTAGTTGATGAAGGAATAGTTTTGGGACACAAGGTGTCCAATGCTGGTATTCAAGTTGATAAGGCTAAGGTCGAGGCCATTGAAAGGATGACGTACCCTAAGACAGTGAAAGAGGTACGAGGTTTTCTAGGTCATGTTGGCTTCTATAGACGATTTATTAAGGACTTTTCTACCATCGCCAAGCCTTTATCAAATCTTTTGAAAGATGATGTCGATTTCTTGTTCGATGCGAAGTGCAAAGAAGCTTTCAATTGTCTGAAAGACAAGCTTATCAGTGCCCCTATTTTAGTTGCACCTGATGGACCAAGCCTTCGAGAGTTGATGTGCGATGCCTCTAATTACGCCGTGGCGCAGCTTTAGGCCAAAGAGTTGATAAAGGTTCGAGGCCCATTTATTATGCGAGTCGTACCTTGAACCCGGCTCAATGCAATTATACTACGACTGAGAAGGAATTCTTAGCCGTCGTCTTTGCCATTGACAAGTTTAGAAGTTACCTTCTAGGGTCTCAAGTTGTCGTTTGGACAGATCATGCAGCTTTACGCTACCTTATGGATAAGGCAGATGCCAAACCAAGGTTACTTCGATGGATTTTGATTTTACAAGAGTTTGACCTTGTGATTAAAGATAAGAAAGGTAGTGAGAATATTGTGGCTGATCATTTATCTCTCTTAGTAAATGAGGGTGCAGAGAATCACAATGATATAGGCATTGATTTTCCGACTGAGCAATTGATGAAGCTTGAAACGGTTAGGCCGTGGTATGCTGACTACGTCAACTATTTAGCGAGTGGTCATTTAGAGGATATGACGTATCAAGAGAAGAAAAAGTTCTTTTCTGATCTTAAATATCTCGTATGGGAAGAACCTTATTTGTTCAGAGTCCAGTAAAGGCGGGTTGCTTCGACGGTGTGTTCTGAGCATGATCGGTGGGATATCCTAGAACAATGCCATAGCGGTCCTACCGGAGGTCACTATGGAACACCGAGGCGGTTGCAAAGATTCTTCAAAGCCGGATTCTCTTGGCCGACTCTGTTTAAAGATCACGAAGCCTTTTGTAAAGGTTGTGATAGGTGCCGAGAGAGCAGGAAAGCGAGTAGTAGGATGGAAATGCCACTTAAGCCCATTCTTGAATGCGAAGTTTTCGATGTATGGGGCATAGATTTTATGGGACCCTTTCCATCCTCATGTGGTAATAAGTATATCCTCGTGCATGTGTGGATTATGTTTCAAAGTGGGTCGAGGCCATAGCTACTCAAACTAATGATCACAAGGTTGTAAAGAAATTCTTGCAAAAGAATATCTTTACTAGATTCGGCCGTCCGAGAGCACTCATTAGTGATGAAGGTACTCACTTTTGCAATGCGCCGCTTGACAAGATCCTTGAGAAGTATGGTGTGAAACATAAGATTGGTACACCTATCATCCTCAAACCAAGTGGCCAAGTCGAGGTAAGCAACCAGAGCTTGAAAAGAATTTTGGAGAAGACCGTGAACAATAATCGATCTAATTGGAGTCTTAAGTTGGATGACGCGTTGTGGGCTTATCGTCTGCGCATTCAAGACCCGATGGGCATGTCACCTTTCCAAATGGTCTATGGCAAAGCTTGTCATTTACATCGAACTTGAACACGAGCTTTTACGGGCAATTAAATTCTTAAATTTTGATAGCCAACTCTGTGGGGAGAAGCGATTGTTACAATTGAGCAGGCTCGGCAATTCGGACTCGTGCATACGAGAATGCTAAGCTTAGCAAGGAAAGAACGAAGATGCTCCATGACGCTAAGATCAAGGACCGAGAATTCAAAGTTGGTGAAATGGCTTTACTTTCATAATACTAGACTTCACTGTTTCCGGTAAACTTAAGTCTAGATGGTGCAGTCCCTTTGAGATTCTCGAGGTTAATCCAAGTGGAGTAATTACGTTGAGCGGGTATGGTAATCAAGCTTTTAAAGTGAATGGTCATAGACTTAAGAAATATTTTCGGCAACCAAAGGAAAAGCTGAGATTCTTTATTTCCAAAGAAGAGATGAGAATCTGAGATGTCCTGATTTGTGAAGAGATTCCATCTTATTTCTTTGAGTCAGATGATGATGACGTTCCTATATCCACCCGTAAGGTACCTTCTGCTGAAACTTCTGATCATACCACTATGTCTATGCCTGTCGTGCGCAAGAACAAGAAGAAGAGAGTCAGTGTAGTTTGGAGAGAAAAGTTTAACGAACTTATTGCACACTTGACTTGTTGTTGTGGTGAAAATCATTTCCGCCCAAAGATGCTCACGATTACGATCTTGAGGTGGCGGTAGTCAAACCAAAGTGGCCCGATCCGGGTTGATCTTTTGGAATCTGTGTCAAGCTATTGACATTAAAAGAGCGCTCCTAGGAGGCAACCTAGTTTTCTTTGATTGTTTTCTTTTCTTAGTTTGTTTTATTGTTTAGAAATAATACTTTAGTTGCTTTTGTGTTGATGGTTATTCCTCCTACGTTCATTGTAAGTGTTTTGTGCTATGTGTTGCTCATATACCCCGTGTACCCGAGATTATATGGTATGTCGAGTGTGGCAGATACTTTTGAGCGGGTTCACAAGCTTTTATGTCCGGTGTTGTCTATTCGAGTTGTTGCGGTATATTCATGCTCCGGCCTGACCTCTGTCAACTTTCATCCGACAACCACTGTTGAAACCAGCTAAGTTTTCTTTTTATTTTATTCTGCACATTCTGAGGACATAATGTGATTTAAGTGTGAAGGTGTTTGGGTATGTTTTTATGCTATATATGAGAGAATGTTAAATTTACTGAAATTTAAAATTTTTAATGAGTCTCGAGCATATAATTGGAACTAGATGCTTGCTAGTTGTAGTTTTCTAACGATGATAGTATGTGACTTAGTGAGAGAATTATAGCATGTTTTATCACATGGAGATAGTTTCGTTTTTCACTCACGAAAGCCTTTGATTTTGAAGCATGACTTTTGAACTATATCCTTTCATTGCTTTAGTGATTTATCTTAGGAAGGTCAGTATAGTTACACCTAAGTTAGACCGTGTACTGTGAATATCATAAAGTTTGAATGTGATAAGTGAGATGTAACTTATGACTTTGAAAAGTGAATGAATAAAGTGAGTGAGCAATTATTAATAAATCGTTTGTCGGAAGTCGGTTAATGATTTGAGTGCGGTAGGGTATACCTCGTATATCCTATACCACTATGATGACCAAAAGCTCACGGCGATTAGAAGAAGCTACCTTATGATTTGAGTAAGGTAGGGTGTTATCATGAAATGTCCTATTCTACTATGATGGGTAAGAGCTCATTCGATATCGTCAAATTTAAAAATTTTAAAAATGATGAGTAAAAATAAAGTAAAGTCTTTGTTATCATGGATCTTATACCCAGTAGAACCGCATGATATCTTTGTGGGGATTATCCTACGAGTGCGTGGGAAGGCTTTGAGTGGAGCTATTCTTCTGCATGTACTAGGATAGTCATTGGAATTTTTGAGAGGATATTTCTTTGAAAGGCTTGTTAGATTGAGAATGGCTTGTCACACATACACGAATCTATCTCTGTGATGGTATTGTTTGCTATAGTTGTTGTATCTTTTGTTACGTGAGTTAGAGATCTATGTGGATTATTTATAAAGTTGAGCTATAGTTTTGATTGTTTTGTCCGAGGACGTACAAAAAGTTAAGTGTGGGGGTGTTGTTAAGGCCATATTTATATGATTATTAAGGGTTTATTTCATTATTATTTTCCCCACATTTATGTAATTTGCATGAGAATTAAGGGTTTAAGTGTAATTATTTAATAAAGATGATTTTAAGAGGGTTGTATGCAAAATTGATGATTTTAAGTGTTGATTTAATGGAATTATTATTATTTGGATTTTATTACATTTTTTGCATTGTTTATTTATCATGTAGGAGTTAATTTTCGTGCATATAATGAGGATAAATGAAGCTCAAGTCGAATTATAAGAGATAGAGTTGGAATTGGCTTGAAGAAATTGGATAAAGATGAAGAGATCCGATCCTCAGCAGTTTCGACCGGACGTCTACGATCTTGAACGAGCGTCCCGTAAGTGAATCAAGGCGTCGGCGGCGTCGAGAATCGTATTTTACATTGAGAGAGTTCG
This sequence comes from Gentiana macrophylla, assembly GCA_026214975.1. Taxonomy (NCBI): domain Eukaryota; kingdom Viridiplantae; phylum Streptophyta; class Magnoliopsida; order Gentianales; family Gentianaceae; genus Gentiana; species Gentiana macrophylla. Next base: position 86,903,650 of record CM047810.1, read on the forward strand.
AGGCGGAGGATGAGCGGCGTTTACTCAGCGTCCAGGCATTCTGGACGGGCGTCCACGAGACCAGACGGGCGTCCGTTGCCGACTTAACCCTAACCGACTCAAATTCCTATAAATAAAGCGGCAGCCCCAACCCTAATTCATACCAAAAATCATTGAGATCGCAATTTTACACCAAAAAGCTGCGGCCAGAACCCTAATTCCATAGAGATGAACTTGTCCAACCCAACAATCATCTTCAACATGATTGTTGGCTAAAAGCCTTGCAGTGAGTCGACGGAGGAAGCCTATCAGCAACACAACCAACTAGAGAGTTCGATGCTTAAGTTTAGTGAGTTTATTTCATAGTTTTTCATTACTTTGGATCTGTTTTGTATTGCTTAAGTTTTATTGAATTAAGGTTTGATGAAACGATCTATGTTTAATTTATGCTTGAATAAATTTATGAAAGTATGTTTATTTAAGTTCTCTTTTATTCAAAGTAATGCATCTAATCATGTTATAAGAGATTAGGCATGTTTAGTTGAGTAAGAGTTTGGAAACGATCTCGTGATTTCGTTTTGATTGCATGTTTAGTTTATTTGAAAAGATAAACGAAACCCTAGATTTTGGTTAGAGATATCTAATTGAATCCGTGAAAAATCACTACTAAAAACTATGTTCTAAATCATCATCTAGTTGAGTTGTTGGTTGATGGGTGGAATCTGATCGCCTCGCTGTGTTTTCCCTTTATTGTTTCTTAATCGAATCATTAGTTAAGTTTTAGAATCCTAGTTTCTTGCTGATTTTCTGCATATTTTCTGTTCCAGTTCGTATTCAGACGTTCGTCCGTAATAGCGAACGCCCGTCCATTAGGTTTAGTTTCCAGACGCTCGTTCACTTTAGTGAACGCTCGTCCGTTTTTCTGTTTTATTATTTTCTGCTTGTTTTTATTCCTATTTTAGTTTTAATTCTTAGGTTTAGGTTTTAGTTAGTTTCAGCTTTAGTTTAGATAGATAATTGTGACATAATTGATATAGATTTATATTTGAATCCGATAAACATTCCACTCCTTGGGGCGACCCGTAAACACCCTATACTACGATCCTTATACTTGGGGTGTTTCGGTTATAAATTGTAAAACTTCGTTTTTACCGAACAAGTTTTAGGCGCCGTTGCGGGAGTCGGTAACGGTTGTCGGATTCTATTTAGGACAATTTTACGTGTCAAAAAGTGCGTTTTAGCACGCAGTAGTATTTTGGCCGTAACTTTCGGCTCGAGTGTCCGTTTGGAACGCAGGACCCCAATTCGGAAAGCTCTTTCCGACGCCGTACGCCGTTCAGTGCGTTTTCGAGGTCAAAATCCACTGTTTTCTCCTCCATTTTGGCCCTAGAAGATTTCAAAACGTTTTTTTTTTTTTTTACCGTCTTAGTGTTTTTCTTGTTTTTAAACTTTTCATAGGTAGGTTTCCTTTCCAGTTTCGTTTAATTTTAGGATTACATTTATTACTGTTTTGTTTTATTTGATTTTCTTTCAATTATTTTCCTTACTTTTTTTTTTATAGCTTAGATCTGTTTCCGTCATTATAGATTTGTTTGATTTTATTTCCATAAGTCTTTTACTCGCTTTTATTTTTATCTCGCTTTTAATTTACGTAACCTTAGTTTTTAGGTTTTCGTTTCTGAACGAGCGTTCAACAACTTGAACGCCCGTCCACCTCAATTCTGTCCTCTGAACGAACGTTCATTCAACTGAACGAACGTCCACTAACACTGGACGCCAGTTCAGTCTGTTCAATCATCACTTCTTTTCTTTCTTCTCTTTTCTTCTCTTTTCTCCTCTAAACCATCTAATCTTTTCTAAACTGTTTCTAATCAACCCCAAGGGTTGATTTCTTCCTTTCCTTTCTTGGTTTATGCAAACGAGAAGTAAGAAGGACCTCGATCTTTGATCCCGAGCACGAACGATCTATCCTTAGAAGAAGGCTTCTCCACGATTTGGACAAAATGGCGGATTAAGATCTACCAATTCCAAATCCACGATCCCCAAGCTCGCTTAAATTTACTCCTTCAACAAATGCAAGCTCTGCGACAATAAGCAGAATCGACAAGTGGCATAAATCAACAACTTCAACAATTCCGCCAAAACCAGCTTAATCAGTTGAACCAGGACCCCTACACTCCATATCTTAATCAAGATTTTCTCGAGGGACATAGACCTATTCGTCCACCTGATATGGGGGGAGTAAATTTCGACCTTAAAAATGGAGTAGTTGCACTAGTCCAAAATAGCTCTTTCCATGCATCTTTGCTCAAGAAGACCATACGACTTCTTGTTCACATTCGCATAAAATCATGTGAAGCGTGCCATTATCTTGGTGTTGATTCTGAGATCGTAAAGTTGAAGCTATTTCCTTTTGCTTTGAAAGGTGAAGCAAGTCGGTGGTTTAAGTCGTTAGCACATCATTCCCTCCATACATGGAATGATGTCAAAAGAGCCTTCGCTCTTAAGTGGGTTTCACCAGGCAAGATTATGGAGATGAAACGGGAAATAGCTACGTTTGAGCAGATGGAGGATGAGACTGTTGGCAAGGCTTGGGAGAGATTAAATCACATGAGAGAAGTGCCCCAATCACGGATATGATAGACATGAGTTGTTGGAACTATTCTACAGAGGAATCTCTCAACCTAATAGAGACTATCTTGACTCCACACTCATGGATCCTTCTTAGGGAGGTGATGAGGCTCGCCACAGAGTGGTGAGACCATCGCCAAGAACAATATGTGGTCGACTCTAAGAAGACCAATATTGTCAAGAAAGAAGGTACGCAATCAATCCCGATACAAAGCCGTTGGTTGCTCGGATGGAATTGATAAGCAAGCGGTGGCCAATCTCGACGCACCTTCCGATGCGGGAATGCAGTAGGAACGGAGATGACGGAAGAAGTAAATTTAATGGATAATCAAAACCAACCCTTCCGAAACTTCAATCAAAGCGAACTACTCGAGATTTCAACGACAAAACTTCAATCAAGCCAAGTTACCACTGGCCCTTCAAATTCGAGTTCTTTCAACTCGAACTATCAAAGGCCGCCTCGAACTCCCAAAGGCCTCAAGGTGGCTGGAATCAAACTCGAGAACAACAATCATACCACCTCATGTGTCCTCAACACAAATTTGATGAGTCCGGGTAGACATGGTGAAGACTCGTCTACTAGTGTTAAAGCTATTGAGAGACAAGTTGGTCGATGGCGGACCCGGCAAACAAGCGAGACCTCACGGTAAACTCCCGAGTTATACCGAGAGAAACCCAAAAGCTGATGTGAATGTTTGCACTGCCATTACACCACAATGGGAGTATGGACAAGAAGAGGAGTTGAACGAAGTAACTTTGAGAAGTGGTAAACAGGCTGGACCCGGCAAGATGTCGGGAAACGAGTAGCCCCTCCTGACGCCATGAGTTCAGGAGGGGGAAATCAGAAACCACATACCGAAGAGAGCAACGATGAGGAGCGTAGTGACAATTCTTCGGAGGACGAAAATAATTCTGATGATGAGGAGAGAAAAGAAAGTCAAGGGGCAGTACCCCTGACTAAGAAAAAGAAAGAAAAATTTGTAAGATGGAAGGATAAGGAGGATGAGGCGATAAAGAATCAAGCTACGAGGAATGATAAAGCCCTTCCTTATCCACCAAAAGGAAAGAGAAGGCCCTCACTAACGACAAGCGATATCTTTGGAGTGAGGAGATACTTAGGAGACACTAAAGTGAGTATGCCCTTAGTGAGGTATTATCTCAAAATGCCTAAGTGTACTAAGTATCTTAAAGAATTCAGTGGGAGCAAGAGAAAGCTTGAGGGATGGTGAAGAAGTGTTTCGAGAAGATTGCGCAATGGTTTCACAAAAAGTCATTTATTAGCGAGAGGTGACCTGGCGGAGACCTTCAATCTCTGTGAGATTGAAGGCCATTTGTTCGAAAATGTTTTATGCGACTCGTGGGCCTCCATCAATGTGATGCCATTGAATGTATGCAAGAAGCTCGGGCTAGACAAAATAATGCGAGAACGCCCCATTTCTCTTCGGATGGTAGACAAATCTAGTCGTCATCTTGCAGGCCGGTTGTGTAGCTAATGTTCTCCTTCAAATTGAACATTTGGTCTTCCTACCGATTGGGTTATCCTAGATTATCCACCGATAAGGAAATGCCTCTAATTCTAGGCCGAACCTTTTTGGACACTTCCAATGCTCTCATCGACTTCTGCAAAGGACAGATTACTCTTAGAGTCGGTGACACATCTGTCACCTTCACACGAGGGACACATCCTGAAAGAGCCGTAATTGATGAAATATCGTTTGTCGAAGCCATATATGAGGACGGCGGAGATGCCTATTATGAAGATGCAATGGAGCTTACAGAGATAGGTGTTTTTGAAGTCATGGACATAGAGGATCCGGCTGACTGCGGACCATCTTCTAATTCATTTCAAGCCGTAGGCATTGACGAGTCATCTTCACTCGCTCCCACTGAGCCTGTTATTGAGTTAGGAGCATGGAGATGCCCAGCGACAAACGATGATTTCAAAGAACTGAGTCAGGAAGACTTCATCCCTGGTGAAGAAGAAGCTCTGATGGGTAGTTGGGACGAGGTAGAGTTTTGGAGAGAAGCTACTCATTGGGAAGTAGATGACTGGGAAGAGCTGGCAGAAGAGCTTAAAGACGAAGAGTTAAGAAAAATGATCGATCACAAGAAAAAGGAAGCAAGTGTTGACCGGAGGATTCCGATGGATGATTTGATCCAGTACCTTTCCGGGTTGAGCCTCGGGAAGATGAGGTGTTCTCTCATCACAACCACTTCAAGCTCATAAGGAGAAAGGTGGCCCGTTAAAGTCTAGTATTGAGCAACCACCTACTGATTTAGAGCTTAAACCGCTTCCAAAACACCTTAAGTATATCTTTCTTAAGGATGGAGATAAATTGCCTTTGATCATTTCTTCGAAACTCGACCAAGAGCAAGAAGCACAGCTGATAAAAGTGCTTAAGAAAAACATCCTCGCGTTCGGTTGGCAAGTGGGTGATATCCGAGGGATCAGCCCAGACATATGCATGCATAAAATCCGAACGGAGGAAGGAGCTAAAAAGGTAAGACAACCTCAGCGAAGGCTGAATCCGCATATGCAAGAGGTTGTCAAGAAGGAGGTTATAAAGTGGCTTGACATGGGAATCATCTACGCAATCGCCGATAGCGAGTGGGTCAGCCCTACTCAAGTTGTGCCAAAGAAGGGCGGTATTACGGTTGAAAAGAATGAAAAATGGGAGGAAGTTGCCCTACGTCTGGTGACTGGCTATAGAGTCTGTATCGACTATCGTAGACTGAATGAAGTCACTGCAAAAGATCACTTCCCCTTACCCTTCATTGACCAACTAATTGAAAGACTGAGTGGTCACAAGTATTATTGTTTTCTCGATGGATACTCTGGTTACTTCCAGATAGCCATCGACCCCAATGACCAAGAGAAGACCACGTTTACATGTCCATCTGGTACTTTTGCTTTTTGTAGAATGCCATTTGGTCTATGCAATGCACCCGCGACTTTTCAACGGTGTATGTTGGCCATTTTGACTTGTTGAGAAATGCATGGAAGTCTTCATGGGCGACTTCTCGATCTCTGGCGATAGTTTTGATGAAATTTTAGAGAACCTAGATATGGTGCTCCAACGTTGCGTTGAGAAGAATCGGTGCTTAAGCGGGAGAAATGCCATTTTCTAGTTGATGAAGGAATAGTTTTGGGACACAAGGTGTCCAATCTTTGTATTCAAGTTGATAAGGCTAAGGTCGAGGCCATTGAAAGGATGACGTACCCTAAGGCAAAGAAAGAGGTACGAGGTTTTCTAGGTCATGTTGGCTTCTATGATTTATTTATTAAGGACTTTTCTACCATCGCCAAGCCTTTATCAAATCTTTTGAAAGATGATGTCGATTTCTTGTTCGTCGAGAAGTGCAAAGAAGCTTTCAATTGTCTGAAAGACAAGCTTATCGATGCCCTATTTTAGTTGCACCTGGATGGACCAAGCCTTTCGAGTTGATGTGCGATGCCTCTAATTACGCCGTGAAAGCGCAGCTTTTAGGCCAAAGAGTTGATTAAAGGTTCGAGCCCATTTATTATGCGAGTCGTACCTTGAACCCGGCTCAATGCAATTATACTACGACCGAGAAGGAATTCTTAGCCGTCGTCTTTGCCATTGACAAGTTTAGAAGTTACCTTCTAGGGTCTCAAGTTGTCGTTTGACCAGATCATGCGACTTTACGCTACCTTATGGATAAAGCGGATGCCAAACCAAGGTTACTTGATGGATTTTGATTTTACAAGAGTTTGACCTTGTGATTAAAGATAAGAAAGGTAGTGAGAATATTGTGGTGATCATTTATCTCTCTTAGTAAATGAGGGTGCAGAGAATCACAATGATATAGGCATTGATTTTCCGACTGAGCAATTGATGAAGCTTGAAACGGTTAGGCCGTGGTATGCTGACTACGTCAACTATTTAGCGAGTGGTCATTTAGAGGATATGACGTATCAAGAGAAGAAAAAGTTCTTTTCTGATCTTAAATATCTCGTATGGGAAGAACCTTATTTGTTCAGAGTGCAGAAGGCGGGTTGCTTCGACGGTGTGTTCCTGAGCATGATCAGTGGGATATCCTAGAACAATGCCATAGCGGTCCTACCGGAGGTCACTATGGAACACCGAAGACGGTTGCAAAGATTCTTCAAGCTGGATTCTACTGGCCGACTCTGTTTAAAGATGCAGAAGCCTTTTGTAAAGGTTGTGATAGGTGCCAGAGAACAGGAAGGCAGAGTAGTAGGATGGAAATGCCACTTAAGCCCATTCTTGAATGCGAAGTTTTCGATGTATGGGGCATAGATTTTATGGGACCCTTTCCATCCTCATGTGGTAATAAGTATATCCTCGTCTGTGTGGATTATGTTTCAAAGTGGGTCGAGGCCATAGCTACTCAAACTAATGATCACAAGGTTGTAAAGAAATTCTTGCAAAAGAATATCTTTACTAGATTCGGCTGTCCGAGAGCACTCATTAGTGATGAAGGTACTCACTTTTGCAATGCGCCGCTTGACAAGATCCTTGAGAAGTATGGTGTGAAACATAAGATTGGTACACCCTATCATCCTCAAACCAGTGGCCAAGTCGAGGTAAGCAACCAGAGCTTGAAAAGAATTTTGGAGAAGACCGTGAACAATAATCGATCTAATTGGAGTCTTAAGCTGGATGACGCATTGTGGGCTTATCGTACTGCATTCAAGACCCCGATGGGCATGTCACCTTTCCAAATGGTCTATGGCAAAGCTTGTCATTTACCTGTCGAACTTGAACACAGAGCTTTCTGGGCAATTAAATTCTTAAATTTTGATAGCCAACTCTGTGGGGAGAAACGATTGTTACAATTGAACGAGCTCGACGAATTCAGACTCCGTGCATACGAGAATGCTAAGCTTAGCAAGGAAAGAACGAAGATGCTCCATGACGCTAAGATCAAGGACCGAGAATTCAAAGTTGGTGAAATGGCTTTACTCTATAATACTAGACTTCACCTGTTTCCGGGTAAACTTAAGTCTAGATGGTCTGGTCCCTTTGAGATTCTCGAGGTTAATCCAAGTGGAGTAATTACGTTGAACGGGTATGGTAATCAAGCTTTTAAAGTGAATGGTCATAGACTTAAGAAATATTTTCGCAACCAAAGGAAAAGCCTGAGATTCTTTATTTCCAAAGAAGAGATGAAATACTGAGATGTCTGATTTGTGAAGAGATTCCATCTTATTTCTTTGAGTCGATGATGATGATGACGTTCTATATCCACCCGTAAGGTACCTTCTGTGAAACTTCCGATCATACCACTATGTCTATGCCTCATGCCGTATGCAAGAACAAGAAGAAGAGAGTCGATGTAGTTTGGAGAGAAAAAGTTTAACGAACTTATTGCACACTTGACTTGTTGTTGTGGTGAAAATCATTTCCGCCCGAAAGGCTCACGATTACGATCATCGAGGTGGCGGTAGTCAAACCAAAGTGGCCCGATCCGGGTTGATCTTTTGGAATGTGTCAAGCTATTGACATTAAAAGAGCGCTCCTAGGAGGCAACCTAGTTTTCTTTGATTGTTTTCTTTTCTTAGTTTGTTTTATTGTTTAGAAATAATACTTTAGTTGCTTTTGTGTTGATGGTTATTCCTCCTACGTTCATTGTAAGTGTTTTGTGCTATGTGTTGCTCATATACCCCGTGTACCCCGAGATTATATGGTATGTCGAGTGTGGCAGATACTTTTGAGCGGGTTCACAAGCTTTTATGTCCAGTGTTGTCTATTCGAGTTGTTGCGGTATATTCATGCTCCGGCCTGACCTCTGTCAACTTTCATCCGACAACCACTGTTGAAACCAGCTAAGTTTTCTTTTTATTTTATTCTGCACATTCTGAGGACATAATGTGATTTAAGTGTGGGGGGGTGTTTGGGTATGTTTTTATGCTATATATGAGAGAATGTTAAATTTCTGTGAAATTTAAAATTTTTTGTGAGTCTCGAGCATATAATTGGAACTAGATGCTTGCTAGTTGTAGTTTTCTAACGATGATAGTATGTGACTTAGTGAGAGAATTATAGCATGTTTTACTGTCATGGAGATAGTTTCGTTTTTCACTCACGAAAGCCTTTGATTTTGAAGCATGACTTTTGAACTATATCCTTTCATTGCTTTAGTGATTTATCTTAGGAAGGTCAGTATAGTTACACCTAAGTTAGACCGTGTACTGTGAATATCATAAAGTTTGAATGTGATAAGTGAGATGTAACTTATGACTTTGAAAAGTGAATGAATAAAGTGAGTGAGCAATTATTAATAAATACGTTTGTCGGAAGCTGGTTAATGATTTGAGTGCGGTAGGGTATACCTCGTATATCCTATACCACTATGATGACCAAAAGCTCACGACAGTTAGAAGAAGCTACCTTATGATTTGAGTAAGGTAGGGTGTTATCATGAAATGTCCTATTCTATTATGATGGGTAAGAGCTCATTCTGATATGCGTCAAATTTAAAAATTTTAAAAAATGATGAGTAAAAATAAAGTAAAGTCTTTGTTATCATGGATCTTATACCCAGTAGAACCGCATGATATCTTCGTGGGGATTATCCTACTTGAGTGCGTGGGAAGGCTTTGAGTGGAGCTATTTTCGCATCTGCACTAGGATAGTCATTGGAATTTTTGAGAGGATATTTCTTTGAAAGGCTTGTTAGATTGAGAATGGCTTGTCACACATACACCGAATCTATCTATCTCGTGATGGTATTGTTTGCTATAGTTGTTGTATCTTTTGTTACGTGAGTTAGAGATCTATGTGGATTATTTATAAAGTTGAGCTATAGTTTTGATTGTTTTGTCCGAGGACGTACAAAAAGTTAAGTGTGGGGGTGTTGTTAAGGCCATATTTATATGATTATTAAGGGTTTATTTCATTATTATTTTCCCCACATTTGCGTAATTTGCATGAGAATTAAGGGTTTAAGTGTAATTATTTAATAAAGATGATTTTAAGAGGGTTGTATGCAAAATTGATGATTTTAAGTGTTGATTTAATGGAATTATTATTATTTGGATTTTATTACATTTTTGCATTGTTTATTTATCATGTAGGAGTTAATTTTCGTGCATATAATGAGGATAAATGAAGCTCAAGTCGAATTATAAGAGATAGAGTTGGAATTGGCTTGAAGAAATTGGATAAAGATGAAGAGATCCGATCCTCAGCAGTTCGAACGGACGTCATCGATCTTGAGCAGCGTCCCGTAGTGAATCGGCGTCGAGCGGCAAACGTCGTAATCGTATTTTACATTCGGAGAGTTCGACGGAGGATGAACGAGCGTTTACTCAGCGTCCAGCATTACGGGCGGGCGTCCACGAACCAGGCGGGCGTCCGTTGCCGACTTAACCCTAACCGACTCAAATTCCTATAAATAAAGCGGCAGCCCCAACCCTAATTCATACCAAAAATCATTGAGATCGCAATTTTACACCAAAAGTCTGCGGCGTAACCCTAATTCCATAGAGATGAACTTGTCCAACCCAACAATCATCTTCAACATGATTGTTGGCTAAAAGCTATGCGGTGAGTCGACGGAGGAAGCCTATCAAAGAACACAACCAACTAGAGAGTTCGATGCTTAAGTTTAGTGAGTTTATTTCATAGTTTTTCATTACTTTGGATCTGTTTTGTATTGCTTAAGTTTTATTGAATTAAGGTTTGATGAAACGATCTATGTTTAATTTATGCTTGAATAAATTTATGAAAGTATGTTTATTTAAGTTCTCTTTTATTCAAAGTAATGCATCTAATCATGTTATAAGAGATTAGGCATGTTTAGTTGAGTAAGAGTTTGGAAACGATCTCGTGATTTCGTTTTGATTGCATGTTTAGTTTATTTGAAAAGATAAACGAAACCCTAGATTTTGGTTAGAGATATCTAATTGAATCCGTGAAAAATCACTACTAAAAACTATGTTCTAAATCATCATCTAGTTGAGTTGTTGGTTGATGGGTGGAATCTGATCGCCTCGCTGTGTTTTCCCTTTATTGTTTCTTAATCGAATCATTAGTTAAGTTTTAGAATCCTAGTTTCTTGCTTGATTTCTGCATATTTTACTGCTCGATTCAGTATTCGTGGCGTTAGTCATAATAGCGAACGCCCGTCCATTAGGTTTAGTTTCCAGATGCTCGTTCACTTTAGTGAACGCTCGTCCGTTTTTCTGTTTTATTATTTTCTGCTTGTTTTTATTCCTATTTTAGTTTTAATTCTTAGGTTTAGGTTTTAGTTAGTTTCAGCTTTAGTTTAGATAGATAATTGTGACATAATTGATATAGATTTATATTTGAATCCGATAAACATTCCACTCCCTTAGGACGACCCGTAAACACCCTATACTACGATCCTTATACTTGGGGTGTTTCGGTTATAAATTGTAAAACTCGTTTTTACCGAACAGTCAACTTCTAAAACCTTTTAGAAAGGTGATCCAAGTGAAAATCCAAAGTGATGTGCAATTCATTCTGCAATTATCCTTATCTTTCCCTTTACACTTTTTCACCTTCAAACTTTTCGATCCTCTCACCAATCTACCCCAACAGTTCACATTTCTAACCATTCGTTCATCGCCTCTCTTTCTTTCCATCAGTTTCACTCTCCCACCCATACCCAATCCCTTAAACAATTTTAAACCCACCCAAAACACAATTTCTTACCCACCATTTATCTTTTCTTCCCATCCTTATGTGTATCTTTTTCTAAACCCATCATATTCTCAACCTCCATTTTGTTTACACAATACCTTTGTGTTGCGGAATTCGAAATATTGCTAAGCTTTAATGATTATCTTTTATCATTTTGATTTTCATGATCGTAGCTGGGGTAAGTGTAGCTCTGACCCTAGCTAGATTTTAAGAGTTTTTGGTTCGATCAAAGTACAACTTATCTTTCTACCGGAAGTTTTAAATTTCACATTTTTTCCGTCTATTCCGGCATTTCTAGATGATAAGTTTTGTTCTGAACTATCACACCGATCCGACCTTGTTGATGACGGTTATGACTTTTACGTGATACATTGGGTTATTAGTAATTTCGAGAAGTAGTTACATCTCCATAAAGTTGTTGATATCAAATGCAAGCGAGAAGTTTATGCGCTAAGTCTTCAATTTTATCTTTAGCCTATAGGTCACATTGCATCTGTTATACCTTACCAAGTTTCTCTTTTATAATGGACTAATTACATAGTAACCACCCACCTCGTGTTTTTCCCACACGGGGTTATGCTTTTGATCTTTGTCTTCTCCACCCGGTTTTAAGAATATTTAGGCGGTGGAGGTTGTAGATGAAGACCACCATCTTTAGTTGCTTGTTTATTTTTCTTTCTATTTAGTATTTTTCTTGTCTTTGGTTGTATAAAATAAAGTGGCTTAAAATGTTTTTCGGTATTCATACCTAATTATCGCCACATTATTCTATAACTTCCATAAACATGGTGTTATTAATGATTTAAGTGGAGTTTGTCTCGCTTATCTGAGTTTTCACTTGCTTCTCCACAACGTCTTGACATTTACTCGATATTGTCCCTTTACTTGAGAGCCGTTTCCCGAGCTAAGTCTTTTTCTTAAATTCTCATTTATTTTTGTCATTCAATGCCATGTTTAAGTGGGGGGTAGGAGACTTAGCTATGTTATGTTATGATTGAAATTTGAATGAAACGGTAGAAAAATTGAAAATTGAAAAATTGAAAAATTGAAAATTTGAATACATACCATATTATTTATCTCGTGCCCTTAGAATTGTGAGTTCCTAGCTAAGAATTGATAGGAAATAAACCAAGTTTCATGAGTGCGTGATCATTTTATACTTATGTTAAGTAAATTTAAGGATATTCATGCCCGCTTTTGCAAGTAGTTATTTATTATTCAATTACTCAATCACGTGAATCGAGTATACCGCGCAAATCAAAATAATCAAAGAAATTATGTGTACATTGCATAGATGATTGGTTATGTGAGCTTAGTATCAATATCTATCTCATTGATGCATTCTTATCTTTTAGCCATTAAAGCGAGTAATAAGCTTGAGACGTGCTGTGCTTTAGCAAAATGTTAGACATTGGGCTTGTAGTGACATTACCAAAGTAGCCCCATCGCTTGTGGTAATATTCGATGCTATACATGATCTAAGATAGGGGATACTCTAAAAGTTTTCTTCCTTGAGATTGATAGTATTTGAAAAATATGAAGAATTGAAGAAATTCAACTTTTAAGAGGCTTTGAGTAGTACTCGGTCTCCAAGTCCAAAATCCCTATAGATACGCTCTTGCTTATTGCTCTAGTGCTCTAACCATTGCGGCATAAGAAGTATGAATGTTGAGGTTGGTAGGTTGAGATTGCGGTTAGCATAAACTCTAATCTTGCCACGAATATATAAAACTAAATGCACATGCACACATCACTTCGATTCATAGTAAGTAGTGAATAATGGATATCTTATGAGCATGACTAGTATGAATTGACTTGAGTTTCTTGTGTAAGTATGATTTGACCATAGAAAATGTTGTCTTGGGGAATGACTTATTGATGCTTTGTTTGGGACGATCAAAGTCTAAGTGGGGGGTAGTTGATGACGGTCAAATTATACCCGTAAATGTCATCAACATTATCCTTAAATCGAGCCAAATAATATATATTTCGTATTAAATCACTTGTTTATATTTATTATTTAATGTTAAGTGAGTATTAATATGATTTTTGGTATTTAGCTATTTTTATTATTAAAGACCGATTTATTGTGCGATAATTGCTGATTTTGTAGATCGTGATAAATCAGGAAGATGAATATCGCGCAATCGAGAAATCTCAAGATAATAAGGAAGAAAATCGGAGCATTAATCAAAGGATAAATCAAATCAGTTTTAAAGAATGCAGTGGGGAACAAGTCAGACAAAGAGACGCGTTTAACACGTGTAAAAAAGGGCTCGGTCGACCGAGCCTATCCATTCGGTCGACCGAGAGAGTCGGCTCGGTCACTTGAAGTTTATCCGGCAGAAATCGCGTGTATATCTTCTAGATCCTTCCTAGGTCGGCAAAAACCTCTATATAAGCAGCAGCTACGAAATTTGTAAAAACACACCAACACATACCTTGAATCATTCATCATATAATTCATAATACAACTTTGATACAATATAGCATAAATAATTTGAAGGTTTTTCGGAATTTAGAGGCTGCAAATATGTAAGCCCTTATTTTCTGTTTCTTTTCTTTTAAGTAATTAATCCCTCCCAATTATGCTTTATCGTTTGAATTAGTTAATCATAGCTAGAAGATGTAGATCTAGGCTATGACGATAGGGATGTGGCGACTCCTTGTCAATGGGGATCCCATAACCTACGTCATACACTTAGTATTTATTCATGAATCTACTTGATTTAATTAATGCGTATCTATGTTAGTTTATATGAATATCTTATGCGAATTCATCGTTTAATACTGCTCGTATGATGAAACGCTGAGAGATATATTCTAAGATGTAATATGGGGACGAAATCGATTCGGGTGACCGAATAAGTTCATTCGGTCGACCGAGCCTATTCGCTCGGACGACCGAGCCCCTGTCATCTGTTAATTACACCACGTCTTTATGGTTAGGTTAACCTAGTTGAATTTATTATCTCAGTAGGTATGGCTATGGCTACGTTACTCGCTTAGTTTAATTAAAACGTGTAAAAAGGAAATACCAATATAAAACTCTTAGGTAGGCTTATGAATTGCTCTTCACGGACGTTCAGCGTTTTCGGTAGGTTTATATTTGGGGATTGCTAGCACCTGATTATACGTTACGTCGTAGATTAGCATGAGACTATAACTTGGTAATTGCTAGTTGGACGAGAGCTTGAGTAATCGTTTAGAAGTACGCCAACCATAGGAATGTTGCCTGAGGCGAGGTGTACGATTAATATCGGCATCCTTAGTGTCGTAAGCGTGCAAGTTATATGAGATGGATACCCAAAAGGTGAAGTCACGTAGTGTAACACGATGATCTAGCAACCTAACCGGTGCTAAGTCAAGTTAAAGAGGATGACTCCCGTAGCCAATCTAAGATAGATACAAACGGATTGACAGCTTAATAAGTTCGATTTATTATATAAATTATCTAGGTCCAAACGATAAAGACTATAATTGGGGAGGTTAATTACGTTGTGTCGAGTCTTGTCTTTACCTTTCTTGTCTTATGTTGGTCGTAGACCGCCTCTATGTCCTTGACGTGTTTAATTAATAGTTTGTATATAAGATGATCCATAATTGGTTCCCTGTGGGATCGACCTTGATTCACTATAGCTATACTACGATAGGCCTAGTCATCTTGCTAGTATTGGTTTATGGTGGTCAAGTATATTATAACCTGATTGACCCCGATCAGTACCCTATCAGTAGAGGTGAATATCCGAAAAAGGCCTTCTTATAAGGAATGTCTTACACTCGTGAATCTTTGCAAAGTGGAAAGAAATGAGTTACTTCGAGAGAGCATGATATCCAAATTATAAGATACGATCGTTGATGTTTGACACTCGACGAACGACCGTATTGATATTATTACAGCGATAGGATTCTATTTATACGGTAATTGTTTCACATGAAAGGTAGTAGTCATTGCATTTTACTCTTCCGATGATTGGGGGTCACGGTGTGTTGCTATATGCTATCCCGTCATCGTTAGGTATGAAGGGCATTTTCGTAATTTGCACTTTGTGTCTACGGCCAACATATTCGGAAGCCTATCGGGTCACACACACATAAGAACATCTAGCCGGATTAAAATGCGGTTATAGTAAAAACCAAATAAGTAAAGAATTTATCTCATACTATAAAGGTTATAGTGGTAAATTAATATGGTGGTATTTATTTATTATGAATGAATATAATACAAGATATTAATTATGTTGATTAATTAAATATGTGTATTATGATACATATAATTTTGAAATATATATATATATATATATATATATATATATATATATATATATATATATATATATATATATATATATATATATATGATATACATGTATTTTACAAATTAATTAATCATAGTATTATATTAATTGATTAAACATATACATATTTGGGTATATATATGGCGCCACTTTCCAAGTATATGAGATATATTTGGATTGTGCACGTCAATTAATAATATAAATAGTATTACCTTATATTAATATTAGATATTAATGAATATGGATTTGCACACATGTGTAAATTGATTTATGATAATAAGATAAAGATAGTCAATATTAGATATTGACAATATCTTGGAAATACTTAATATAAGATATTAAAATAAATAAGATAAATCAATCAAAGGTATTTTTCTTATTTTATTAGGAAATGTTTTCTTTCTCATCAATCTACGTGAAGCTAATCCCAATCAGTTGGGGAATATGATGGGGCGCAAGTTACTCCTATAAATAGGAGGGCTTTTACCTTGGTTATACCTTGGTTATAATAATTTTTACCTTTAACCAAAAATAATAATTCCCAGAGCTAATAGTTCTTGTGAAAAGTAGAGAGTTTCTTCTGGAGAGATTTTGAGAGAGAAAGAAAAGGTCGGTCTAGCAACCGAGTTTTTCTGGTAGCAATCCATGATGGGATTCCCACTGGCTGTTCGTGTGGATCACCGGTAGAGGCCAAATGCTTGGGCGGCTCCGTGCATCACTACTCTCTTTAGACGGTCAAAGCGTCGATCTTTTAGATCAACCAAGGTAAGCACCATCTACAAGCTTATTTGTTTATTGCTTAAACGAAGTCAATCCTAGTTAAAAGGAAATAAATTTTTGAATTCCGCTGCGTTCCCGCGTCTTGATTTCGTAACAACTGTTATCACAACTAAGTTCTATTCAGTTGAGCTATATTCAATTGAGTTCGATTTCAACGGATATCTTCAACACTCTCCTTCAAGCGCATTTTGTATAGGTTTATTGAACCTAGCTTTCCTTTACAGGACTAGAATGGTTGTTTGCTAAGACCTTTGGTGAATATGTCAACAAGTTATTGATAAGTTGGAATGTGAGATGTGCTAAAATCTCATATTTCCAATTTCTCTCTGATGAAGTTTCTGTCAGTGTTAATATGCTTCGTTCTCATGTTGACTTGGATTCTTGGTCATGTTAATAGCAAAATTACACAGTACATCCTGGTAAGTTCTCAAATCTTGTAATAACCTATTTAGCACTATAAACTCACAAAACACATGTGCAACTACGATGTATTCTACTTCTGCACTGCTTTTGGCCACCACATATTGCTTTTATTACTCTTTCAAGTTATCAAAATTCCACTTAAGAAAACACACCAGCCTGAAGTAGATCTTCAATCAGATAAAGAACCAACCCAATCAGCATCAACAAAAGCTTCAGTAATGAGATATCTCCATGTCTTGAAGAACAGTCCACTTCCAGGACTATCTTTTAAGCATGTCAGCATCCTAAATGTCGTTTCCAGATGTTTCCATCTCAGTTTGTGCATGAATTTCTTGACCAATCTAACCCTAATGGTGATATCCGACCTAGTATGGGATAGGTAGATTAATCTCTGAAACAACCTTTGATAGTATTTAGGATCAACATCTTCACCATCTTTTTCTTCTTCTTATTTCTCAATATTGATGTTTTACTCTGTATGAGTGCTGATTGCTTTGCTTCACAGCATCTCATAATCATTGAGAAGATCAATAATGTATCTTCTTTCGGTTACAAAAAATTCCATCTTTGAATTTGGATACTTTCATTCCCAAGAACAATATCAGTTATTCAAAATCCTTAACTTCGAATTTACGGTGATAAGTTTTTTTCAGGTTACTAATATATATTTGATTGTTTTTGTGATGATTACATCATCCACATATACAATCAGAATAATGATCTTCCCCGATTCTGAGTGTTTGTAGAACATAATATGATCTCGCTTGCACTTGAGTGTAGCCATTCCCTTTGATGACCAGAATGAACCTCTCAAACCAAGTCCTTGAGGGACTATTTTAAACCATAAATAGATTTATTCAACTTGCAAACCTTGTCAGTTGATTGACGAATATATAATTCAGGTGGCAGATCCATGTAAACCTTTACCTTCAGTTCACCATTAAAGAAAGCATTCTTGATATCCATCTGGAACAATGGCCATTCATACCTTGCTGCTAAGGTAATGAGGACCCTAAATGTATTCATCTTTGCAATTATTGTGAAGGTTTCTGATATTGTCGCAAATATCATGGTGGCGGTAACGGTGTTTAAACATGGATATCTGGCTATTTAAGTGTGATTTCTCCGGAGAGCGGTGGTGGTTGTTATGAAATGGATAAAGATTCCGGCGCCGGGCACGATGATGATGAGGGCGAACATGTTAGCCGACAAATTGGCAGAGTATATCTTCTTGGTATTTATTCTTATATGGATAATGGATTACAAGGTGCCCCTATAGGCGGATCATTATTGGAGACTAGGCTAATTGTGATAAAACATAATTAAGTACGATGTGACGTAATCAAATACAATCAAGACAGTAATCAACTAGAAAAGTCGGATGCGTGAACTCGCTGGTCGCAGTGTTGTCCTCTTAGCCGCATGATGCTCTTGTCCTTGCTAATGCCAAGTATGGATCTTATTCGCCTAAAGTTGTGGGCATGATCCGGTTAGTCGTACAGCGGGGCGGGAGGCAGCATGTTCGGACCACCAGCCTTGATTATGCGTTGAGCGTGTTAGCTGAGTAACTTGTTGTTTGGCTTATGGCACGCAGACTTGCGGTGATGGAGGTCAAGAGCTGAGATGTGTCCACTGACTGAGGTCTATTTCCGAGTCCGAGGGACTGTATTCGGGTTTGGTATATCAATGGCCCCCATACTCCGTGCCTTATCTGTTTGCAATAGATATAAGACGGGGAGTAGAGTTGTTGGCGACTTAACATACCACATCCCTGTAATCTCCGTTGGAGGTTCGGTGCCGATTATGATATTATCAGGCTTAGATAAGCGGCTATGTCATAAGCGACTTGCCGAGAGATTTTGTGCTATTGTTGCGGTCAAGCTTTGGCAACTTTTATGACGCGAAGCGACTCGTTACGAAGTGTTGCGCTATGAAGCGGACATACTTGAGTGTTGTGCTATTAAGCGGATAGACTTGTGTCCGTAGGCGGCCATGTCTGATGAGGGAGTTATTCGAGGCATAACCTCGATCCCATAATTGATGTGACGGTTGATGTGATGGACGACGTTTTTGATTGGTGGGAAACGCTTTGATAACTGTGTGATATTTATTGCGTTTGAGTTTTGAATTTCAAACGTGACGATTAGGCTTCCTGCATTGGCTATAATAAGAGAATCCCCACCAACACTTAAACACTTTTGCAATCTTTGGTTTCCTTATAGCAAAAAACTCTGGCAATCTTTGAAGATTCCGATGAAGTATTAGTGGTTTCCGGCTGATCTAAGAAGTTTCCGGTGTGGCGAAGAAGATTCAAGCCATTTCCTTGAAGTTTCCGGAGAACTCTCGAATTTTCCGACCGATATTCAAGTAATTTTCCAAAAAATCTTCAAACTTTCAGGTAAAGCTTCAATTTTTCCAATTTCTCATCTTTGTTGACTGTTTAATGCTTTAAGACACGTAAATGATGTACAAATCACGTAGTTTACTGAGATTTGAACCTGTTTGGTCATTTTTCCATCAGCTATGCCTTGAATGTTGGTGCTGCTTAGGTTAAGACTTGAACCGTCGCATTTCTTGCCAAATGTCCATTTTGTTTTAGCACATGATCCCGTAGTGTAGATATTTTGTGTCCCTTGCTCCATTTTTCTAGAAAAATAATTCTTTCGACCTTTCTGTTCCCCCTGTATGATGTTTAGGATTCTTACTTTGCACTTATGGCGAGAAACGGTGGGACGAGGTGTCAGGATGAACAGACACGCTCGTCCTGGCCTGACTTCCAAGTCTTGGTGATTAACTATCTACCTCGCCCTTTTGCATTTTTAGGATGTCGTCCGAACAAACCCTAGCAAGGATGAGAACCGCGAGGCTTTGGAGTATAGGGCCGATGAGGTAGATGGGAGGAGTTCATTGAGCAGGCTGAGGGTGAACTGGATCAAGACCATGACGGGCCAACCGAGGCCGGGGTTCGCAATTTTAATGAACATGCTAAGATGTCTATGAGAGAGAACGCCTGAGAAGTATATGAACGATGGGTGCGCTGAGCAGTATACGAACGACGGGCGTGCTGAGGTTGATCTTCAGATAGCCTTCGACAAGGAAGTTGCCATGAAGTAGAAGAAGTTTTGGCTAGCTGACGATTACACATGCTCTCTGGCCACTTATGATATTTTACCTGACTATCGATTTGTGGCTTTTAAAAGAATAAAGCCAAGAAGAGATTTTGTTGCCGGTCCTCAAAAGATTACGTCTTTCTCCACTATGACTATTTTGTGGCTGGGTTCCGACCACCATTTGATCCCTTTCTGGTGAAGTTCATGACATTCACCCAAACCTTGCCATGTGACATCTCTCTTGGGTTGGTGAGAGTGCTGATGGGCTTCATTATCGTGTGCCGGATGTTGGGGAGCGAACCCACCTCTTTCCGGTGTTCAATCATTTCTTCAACTTGTCTAGGCTGAACGACGAGGGACAGCTAGGTCCGCAACATCATACATGCCCATTGTTTTTGACCTTCAAGACAAAGTCAGTGCCTGGAATACCCGGTCTATGTAGGTAGAGTAGCGAGTTGGGTGGCCTCTTCAAAACTTTGAGCCGGGCTCGACTAACACCGAGGAGATTAAAAATATAAAGTGCAGAAAGATGATGAAGATCTCATCCAGTGAATAAAAGAGATTTCAGAGTTCAACGAGGTCCCTCCTGCTCAGAAGTGGACTTTTAACTTGCGAGCTCACCTGGGAGTCACTGAGCCGTTCAGTCGAGCTGCTAGGATCCCCGGGTTTAAGGTCGGAGAAGATTTAGTCAACTTTGAACCCCTTCCCTGTGACCCGGATTGGTATGGGATGTGTCGCCATGAAATATGTTTACATCCGAGTGTACAGCATGTGAGGGTGACCACGAGAAGCGTGATGAGCTGGGTCCGTATTCCTCATATATACTTGGTCTCATTTTTGCATGCTTTGTTTCTGTGACCGCCTTTTTTTTTATGTTTTTCCCGTGTTCTAATATGTTCGATTACTTGCAGATATGCTGAACGTGAGCCGCTCGCACAAGAAGCTCGCTGACAGTTAGACGGCCGCCAAGTTAAGAGGTCGAGTCTGCTCGCAATACATAGGGAGCACAAGATGCCCAAGGTTTCACTGGATACCTCTTCCGGGACCGCGCCTCTAAATCCAAGAGGAAATGGAAAGAATGTGGCCCCATCTTCAAGAAACATTCAACAAGTCCTGACAGCTGGCTGAGCCTGAAACATATAATGATCTTATTGAGATTCACAGCGCTGAGAAGAACGACCCAAAATGGTCTAAGGCCACTGCTTCCAAGCAAAAAGAGATGCCTGCTAACAAAGGCAAGGTTGTTGCTGAAGCAGCCAAGCCGCCCTTGCACCAGATAAATACTCAGACCAATGTCCAATTGGTCATGGAGCGTCATGTTTCGAGCTCCTTAAAGCAGTTGTAATACAAGATATCCTGGCAAGCTCGGTATGAATCATAACCCATTCGACACATGCTCGATTGATGACGACTAAAATGCTGAGGCATGAATCCTCCATATTAGTCACAGTCACCAGCTTAGTACGAGTAAAGTCGAGTGACTGCTCCTTCCCATGCAGGACAATTGGCTTCTTGACGTGTTTATTGATAGAGCCGATTCGGTGCTTGATCTGATTGTTACTGAGAGGCCCCTATGTAATAATGTAGATCTCCATACCGTACTAACGGGCCAGGCGATCATTTTGATTCGTGCCCCACCGTCCCTTTTGTAGTGGTTGTGTCGACCACGAGTTAACAACTTTTAATCTCTCTCTTTAGCTGTATGCACTCCTCAGTGGTATGACCTTTGTCCTGTTGAAATGCACAAAACTTGGATTGATCCTGACACTTATCTGGCTTCATCGGATAAGGATTGGGCAGCTCATCTCTAACCTCGTTCATTATCTGAGTGTATGAAACCCGTAGAGGAGTCCAGTTTTGGGCTTCTTGATGTCCCGATCCCTGTTTTTGTGGCTTTCCCTGGGCCAGCTATGCTCAGCTCTTTGCTTTCCCCTGAGGGATGACGATGATCCCCATTTTCCGCTGTGGCTATATATTTCCTTGTCCAACATAGCATCTCATGGAGGTTGGCTGGCGGATTGAGGGTGAAGTAAGACTTCAAGTATCTTGGACTTAGCCCCGTCTCTAAGCTAGTCATGACCATATTATTCGGAAGACCTCTTGTCAACTCGTATACCTTGTAGAAGCACTTATAATAGCTTCGGGTTGACTCGTTCTCACCATGTCCGACGTCATGAAGGTCAATGTGAGTTTCCTTGGGCCCTCCTACCGAGTAGAACTCTGCCATGAACTTGTTCGCCAGATCATCCCAAAATAATATCGATGCGGGGGTAGGCTGCAGACCCATGAGGCCGCTCTATCCTGCATGGCACCTACAAATGCAATGCACCATACATCCTCGCTACGTGTGCATAAACATATTCTGCTCTGAAAGACCAAGAGCTAATCTAAGGGATCCCTGGTGCCATGATAGTTAGAGTAATTCGTACCTCCCCTTGGGGCCAATGCAAGGACGTCCGGATGTAGGACACTTGTGTCCTAGGTGGGCTTAGACTCTTTTACATCCTTACCTCTCTGTAACTCCTCTATCTATTTCTTTATCAGTCCCAACTCGTCTGCGACCTCCAGATCCAAGTGGGGCCGCATGACGATTTTCTCCGGTTGAGATTCTCCCTATCCTTCATGTCGGACTCGGACTAGTCGAGAGTTGATCGATCGTTCAATGTCTATATCTGGGGCTGCACCGCAAGCGTTGTCTGTGGGCCCCAGGCATTGATGTATCGGTCTTTTATCTTGGTTGGGCACCGAGGTAGCGTGACTACCTTCTTCTCCTTCATGACGATGGGTAGGAGTAGTCTTTTGGGGCATGGTGGGCTCATGTATCTCTGTATGCCTGAATTGGTGGCACAAACTTGCTGAGTGGTTGTGGGGGTAGCCCCTCGGCTATGAGCTGTAATTTATATATCCGCATATCCTCTACATACTCTATTTGGTTCTCTAGGGCTATGGCGTGAGGACTGGGCTACGAACCTGTTGCAACGTTCGTGGTCACCATTTGCTCTAGCTCTCGCTGAGGGGTCCCTGTAGCTGCCTTTCCACGACTCTGTCTAATGGCCGTATCATGTATCTCACGAGCCTGGGGCCTTTTCATTGATGAAGGCCCGCATATCAGGCTCAATATCATGTCCGATGTTATCCCTAGTGGATAGCGCCATCCTTCTAGTTTTACCCCGACGTGGTGTCCTTTCGCCACGTGAAGGGTTTTTCCACGTGTTACGCCTTGATTGCCCCTTTTGGACGGCGTACCAGGTACCATATTTTTCCCGTCAGTCATGTTGATTTGACAGGTGACTTCTTGAGTAAGTAAAGGGGTGGTGCCGGCTGGAGCGAGCTCTAAACCCAAGAATCCGACGAGAATCTAACGATGATGATACCAAAAGACAACAATCAGAATGCAATGATTTGATATTGGTAATAGCTGAGACTAGAAGATATGGTCAAAACCTAGAGATTTCGAGGAGAAAACTGGCTGGAGCTATGAAAACACAGACGATAGTGTTCTTGCTCTATTAGGTGATTTTGGCGAGAATTCATAAAATCTATACTTTCCCCAATTGATCTTGCTACAAAAATGATGAAAATAATGATTTCTGGGCCATGCAACCCAAAAAATTAAAGGTTTTGCTGATTTGGAACTTGAAGATGGGCGGCGGGCTTGCCGGAGACTCCGTTGAAAAAGATTTCACGGTGGTGCAAATGATCGGATGTTCCTAAATCCTGATGATTTTCATGGTAATGGAGCAAACTGATATTATCAAAAACAACATGGTGGCTGTAACGGTGTTTAAACGTGGATATCTGACTATTTAGGTGTGATTTCTTCAGAGAGAGGTGGTGGTTGTTATGAAACGGATGATGATTCCGGCATCGGGCACGATGATGATGAGGCGAACACGCTAGTCGACAAATTGGCAGAGTATATCTGCTTGTTATTAATTCTCAGATGGATAATGGATTACAAGGTACCCCTACTTATAGGTGGATCACTAATGGCCGATTATGCTAATTGCGACAAGACATAATAAAGTACGATGTGACATAATAAAAAACAATCAAGATAGTAATCAGCTAGAATAGTCGGACGCGTGAACTCGCTGGTCGCAGTGTTGTCCTCTTAGCCGTATGGTGGTCTTGTCCTTTCTAATGCCATGTATGGATCTTGTTTGCCTAAAGTTGCGGGTACTATCCGGTTAGTCAGATAGCGGGCCGGGAGGAGTTGGTTATGCGCTGAGCGTGTTTGCTGAGTGATCGTTGTTCGGCTTACGGTCAGGCAGACTGGCGGCGATGGAGGTCCTGAGCTGAGATGTGTCTGTTGACTCGGGTCTATTTCTGAGTCCGATAGCCTGTATTCGGGTTTGGTATATCAGTTTCCATATAGACCATGCAAGATATTTGATTAAATCCCCCCGGAAACAAGTCTAGCATTGTACCATTCAAATTCACCATCTGCACCATTTAAACGGTAAAGATCCATTTGCAACCCATTGTGTTGGTATTGATAAGATAAGTAGCAATTAAGATAGCATTACCCCAATAATTTCATGGGCAAATTATAAGCAAACATTAAAGCTCTAGCTATTTCAAGAAGATGTATGTTCTTGCATTCATCAACTCAAATTTGTTGTGGAGTGTTGACCCGCGAACTCTAATGAATAACATAATTTTAATCAAGAAAGAGCCAAGTTCATATTTGAAATACTCAGTACTATTTTTAGTCTTTAAGATCTTCATTTTGGTATGGAACTGATTTTCAAGCCTAATTTTTGTAGGAAACAATTTTGAAAACAATGCTAATCTATGAAAAGAAAGCAATATCTACATTGCATAAATAATTTTAGAAACGGTTTTACTAGAAAATATAACCAATATACCTCTAAGGCAAAGCAAAACTCTCCTAAAATCTTGATGAAAACATAGAGCCATGATTGCCAATCATGTGTTAGAGTTATAAACCATCTAGTGTTAGATAAGTTAATAACAACCGATGGTCCTCTAGAGATCAAGGTGAATCAGCGTGAAAGGAATACACCTTTTTGTAGGAAACAATTTTGAACACAGATCTGTATTGTTTTGCAAGCTCGCATGCATCATTATGAAAAGAAAGCAATATCTACATTGCATAAATAATTTTAGAAACGGTTTTACTAGAAAATGAGTATTGGGTGGCCTAATTTATTGCAATTTAAGCATCTCTAAGGCCGTTTGGAAAGCTTGATCATATGCACAACGATCAATCCTAAAATCTTGATGTTTCAAAACATAGAGCCATTTGTCAGTATTATAATTGCCAATCATTTTTCATGTACTGAAGTCCTGAAATACATAACAATCATTGGAGAAAATAAGAGCACAATGGTTATCCTCACTTAGTTTACCAATTGAAACAAAATTACAAGATAAATTTGGAACAAATAGAAATATTTATGAATTAATTGTTCAGAAAGTTTAACAATCCATTTTCCTGCCACGTTAAAATATAAACCATCTGTAATTTATACTCTATGATCCGTAGTGGATGGTTCATAAGTGGAGATGAGGGATTTGTTACTTATCATATGGCATAAGGCACCTAAGTGAATGATCCATGAGGCATTACCTTGATTGATGTTGACCTTTGAAGTATCATCAGAGGTATTTTGCTTATCCAAAATTGCCTCAGCAGATGCAGTTGCTCCATTGACAATGAATTGTTTGCTTTAGTTTGGAGGAATGAGCTTGATTATGATCTCTTTTGTTTTGATCATCTTCACTCCTCTTCTGATCTTGTCCAAAAGGATTTGAGGGATTTCCATGCATGTTCCAGCAGTTATCATTGGTATGCACCTTCTTCTTGCTGTAATTCCAGAACAAATTTCCGCTGTCATTTAGTCCAACATTATTCTTCCGGTTGAAACCGGATTCAACAACTAAAGCAGAGTGTTCATTGACAGAATTTGCATTTGAGTGACTCATGGTTGTCCTCATGCTCTCTTCTTTTCTAATAAAAGAAAATGCTTCCATGATATTGGGAAGATGGCTTTAGGACAAGATCCTTTCTCCCGAGGATCATTATCAGGGTTTAGACCCCCTAGAAATTCATTGGTCTTCAACTAGAGCCTTTTATACTTGCTTCCATCAGAGGAGCATTTCCCAGATAATAGTTTTTAGCTGATCAGGTTCTTCCCACAAAGTCTTTAGGTGATTGAAGTACTTTGTAACATATTTAGTACCATGTAATATGCTTTCAAGCTTAGATCTGAGAGCAAGATCTTGAGCATGACTGGCCAAAAGGCTACAACTTCTTCCAAGATTTCTTTCGCAGAAGAGATATGCATGACCAATGTCTAATTCCATTGAGTTGATAAAAAATGACATGATCATGGCATTCTTTGTTTCCCAAACAAAGACATCATTTGGTTTTGAAGAATTAGAACTTAAAAATCCAAATTTTACCCTACCAGTGATGTACATTTTTATAGATTGGCACCAAGCCAAATAATTCGTACCATTTAATTTCATGGTAGTATTATGGAGAGAATGATTTTCCAATAAAAAGGATTTTGCAGTTGGCTGCACATTCATAATAGTAACATCTTCCATGTAAGAGTTAAGAAGAAGAAGAGGAAGAAAAAGAACTACAACTCTGATACCATGTAAAATAAAGAGAATCAATGAAGATAAAAGAGTGCATCTTTCATTCATACTCCAACTCTTGGAATAGTTGGGTTTAAAAGGATAACAAATACAAAAATAGCCATTATGGATGAAAAGACAGAATGACACTAACTATTTTAAGAAACTAGCCGTTTAGGAAAGTACAACATACAATAAGATAGTAATATGGAATAACATAATATAAAACCAGATTGCCGACATCGTTAGCAGAGAGCAACAGATGATATCATCGGGTGAGACAAAGAGCATCAGTAGAAAAGAATCAGAACAGAAGAGTAGAGATCAACTGAGTAGAGACTTGTTGAGAAGATATTAGTTGTGAAGGTATCAGGATTGTAAGATTCATTTGTGTTGTGATCAACATAGCTGAATCATAACACAGCTCAATCTTATCAAAACTTGATGCTATCACAGTTGGGTTCCATTCAGCCGAGTCCTAGTCAGCTGAGTCCTATTTCCCTATTTCACCTGAATTTCTTCACCATGTTACATAGGATTCCTCCTTCTGAGTATTTGTTGATTCCTTTTTGGTTCGAGACATAATGGATGTCATACAACTTCATTTATGATAATAACATGGAACCATGATTTGTTTTTATGATAATAACATGGAAAGTGATTTCCGAACTTTCTTTTCTTATAACTTCCGCATTTTACGTAGTTAATTTCCGTGATGTCACTATGTCCACTGACGTGAGTAGTAAATACAGTTTATTGATCACGTTACATTCACACGTTTCTGTTAAGATTTCACCTTCGAAAACAAGATGCCACAATTTGAATAGACAGTCAGCCAATGACTCAAAAATTTGGCAGACTTATGAGACACCAATTATGATAAATATTACAAGGCCCTTCATAAAGATTTTGTGTTTGATGCCTATAAGAGGAAATGAAAATTTGATAATCATATCAATCGTATTCACAGGGGGATTTTTAGGTAGTATATCTGCACGGTACACCTATTTTAAATTTAAAACATCATTGTTTTTAAGTGTAAATAGTCTAAATTGCAAAACATCCTGCAAAAAACGGATGTTTAAAATTCAAAATAGGTGTATCCACATGACACGGATACACTATCCAAAAATTTCCCATGTTCACATGTGTAAAAATATTATTTTAATACCACCACCGGTAAAACTTGCCATAATGTGTAAGTGAAACATATAACTACATCCGTTCTAAAATATAAGTCATCCTATATTTTTAGATTTG
This sequence comes from Gentiana macrophylla, assembly GCA_026214975.1. Classification (NCBI taxonomy): domain Eukaryota; kingdom Viridiplantae; phylum Streptophyta; class Magnoliopsida; order Gentianales; family Gentianaceae; genus Gentiana; species Gentiana macrophylla. The sequence continues at coordinate 86,931,397 of CM047810.1, forward strand.
TCTCATAATATAAGTCATTCTATATTACCAAATACAACATTTCTTATTATTACCCTTAACTTATTATCAATCCAACCATTTTCCATTACTTAACAATTATTGCATTAATGATAGTCAAGGGCATTTTAGACATTAACCATCAAATTTATGACATTAAATCACTTTCTTAATTTGTATGAAAACACATCCGATGACTTATATTTTAGAACGGATATAGTATTGAAAGAATATCACGTTACGAGGTAAGAAAAATAATATTTCTACTACACATTTTTCACTACTGTTTGTTTTAGAAAGAGTTTTTTGGGGTTTTTTTTTACATCATATCACCAATCATTTCGTACAATTCTCCCACCAATCAAATCATCAACTACAAATAAAAAAATATTAAATCATCTCTCATCATTTCACTTTATCAACTTTATTACATTTTTTATCATTATTTTATTCATTATTCTACTTTATTTCACTAATCATTTCATAATCTACACAAATTTCAAAAAAATATCCTAACTTTCTAATCATTACTTCAATCGCATTAATAAAAAAACGCCAAAAAAACACCCAAAACAACTCTAACTCAAAACAAACACAACCTACATGTCTCACTTCACCTATTTAATACATTTATTAACATGTATTTCTAATTGTTGAAATTGACTCCACAATGATCAGTAATGATGATAACGTATTATCGTACATGTGGTGAATATGTATAGTGCACATATTATCACTAATCAATTACTCCATCCGTTTAACCGTGACAATTGTCAAAAAAAATTGTTTTAAAATAATTGAGGCATAATATTTTCTAAAAAGCATTTATTGATTAATTTTTCTATTTTACTCTTATTTAATACTGAGATAAGAAATTAAAAAGAAACTGCATTACTTGCTTGTATCATAGGAATTTTTTAGTCATTTTAACCTTAAAGTCATAGCATTAAATCACATTTTTAATAAGCGTGTTTTTAAAACCTGCCTCAAATATTTCGGAACGGATAGAGTAATATTTAGGTGTTCCATCCACTTGTGAAGAGTTATGATGAGGCACGATCGATGTTATCAATTTCCAAACTAAAATTAATTGTACACTTGATTCAGATCATTCTAGTAGTTAATTCACTCTATGAAATATATAAAAATCGGAAAATTGTTGTGTGGTGAAGGAATTTGAGATTTGCCGACGAAATAATAATCGAGCTACATAGCTTTTAATACATAATAAAACCGCATGCCATCAGTATGCATACAACACAGGGGAAGTTATCTTGTGGTGTCTCCACACGGTGTGGAGACACCGTGTGACACCATACAGACCACACAGTTTTATTATGTATTTAAACTGTGTGATTCTGATCGTTTCACCCGTTACTTTACCTCCAATTCTCTTACCACACAATAACTTCCCGCCACACGATGTCTTCACACCGTATGTGAGACACCACACAATAACGTCCTGTAAAAATCATCCCACTTAATCAGGAAATTATTACATGCTACCTCCGTTCATGCAAATATGTGAGGTGGTTTGATCGATATAATCAATTTTTAAATTAGATTTAAATTGTGTGATATAAATCATTTCATGAGACATTTTACTTAAAAAAAACTCACCCTCCAATAATTTCCCACTTCAACACATTCAGCATCTCAAAGCCTATGCAAAACAAACTTTTCAATTAAATATATATGTGGTCATAAGTAAGATAAAGAAGTGTCACATCCAACAAGAAATGAAAGGCTAGTAGCCCTAGTAATATTGAGATTTCCAAGACACACAACAAAGCACAGATTTCAAGCCAACTTTTCATGCATCAAACAAGCAGGATAAGTCCAAATCATCTTCCGAACATCACATGCAACTCAGTAAGTAAACAGGGTTAAAAACATTATGTTAAATTTTCTGTCAGAACTAGTCAGATCCAAACAACTAGAAAACATGTCCATTCTTTTTTTTTTTATTATTACATATGTCTTTCTTTTTCAAGAAAATAGAGAGGGAGAAGAGTAATCATACGGACACAATCGTTGCGTTAATGATACGAACACAATCGTTTGTTACAATAAGTTGATCATAATAAGTCTAAGCTCATCATCATCTAAACTTATTATCATCAATGATACAAATAACCGTTGTGTCCGTATCATTCCTCGACTAAAACGATGTAGGTAGGATATTGCCTAAGCATTTTGGGTCATGGAATTCTTGCAATGAGCAATTGCACCTTGAATAGCACTCTGCAACTCTTCCATAGAAGATGAATCACCATAATGGAGGCTGGTTTTACTCAAGATCGGAGGTGTAATGAATCCACTCTGACTAAGAATCCCAGAATGACTTGGTGATGATCTCATGGATGAGGGACAACTTGTTACATAGCTCTTTTTTCTTGGATACCTTAAATTCCCAGAAAATGAAAGTCTCTTAGTATTATTATCATTATTGCTTTCCATTTTCCCAGTACTTCGATCTAAGATTACATCTTTCACTGATTCATGTTGATCTGCTCTCTGTTTCCTACTACAGAATGTCACGTTCGCTGAATTTGCTGTTGTTTTCGACATTTTCTGCTGTTGTTGCTTTTGGGTTGACAACTTTTCATATAAAGGCTTCACCTGTGAATGCATGTAAAAAAGGCTCCACTTTTAACAACTTTATCAACTCTTTAATAGCTCCAAAAAGCATATAAATGATGTTCTTTCATCCTCAAGTTATTTAAATAATTCATAACTTCTTTTTAAAACATGGATCTAAATTTTTAACATTTTTGTTGGAATCACTGAAGATAAACTACTAAAAATGCTAGTTTATTAACAGAATAACAACCTTCTGGAGAGAACCCAGATTTTGTTTTTGTGTTTTTGTGTCCAGGGGCATATTTTGAAGAAATTTATCATTTTTTCTATCACACATATATTTGATATTTACTTCGAATTATAGTACAAAAAAATAAAAATGCATAAAAATAAGTGCCACACAAGTTTATTAAAAAAATCTCCACTGTTGTTAAAAAAAAAATTTATTTTAGGGGGTCGGCCGCACCCACAGGCTTGTGGGTGGAGCCGCCCCTGTGTGTGTCTATAACTAGGTTGAGTTCTTCGAGTACAAATACAAAAACACAAGAAGAAAGAAAATAAAATATATAAAAAGGCTTCACCTTTTTCAAATACTTGCGGAGGACTTCTTTTGCGGTGGCACTCATGCGTTTGACTGATAACGGAGCAGATGCGGTCGACCCAGATGGAATCTTGGACGAATCTTTACGGAAAACAGAAGAAAATCTGGAGAGTTTCGATAAATACTTTGTTTTTCTCCCGGCGGTGGCAGTGCCAATGATGTTGTTTGTACTGTTAATACCATTACGACTACTAAACACATCTTCTTCAGTCACTGAGCTGGGTCTAGACGAATCACAATCAGCTAAGAGTACGAAATCGCTAGCAATAGATGAATTGGATCCGTCGTTAGAACTTCCGGTGGAGTCACGAGAGGCGGTGGTGTTGGTTTCAGAGGAGGAGGAAATGGAGGAGGAAGCAAGGAGGAGGGTCCTCACCATGGAGATTCGAGGGGAAAGGTGGAGAGGGAGGAGTTGACCTTTATAGAAAAGCTCGTCGGCGGGATAGAAGGTGGTGGTGGTGGTGGTGCCGGAGGCTTTGTTGCGCGGGGAAAGGGAAATGGTAAACTCGAAATCGGAGGAAGAGGAGGAGGAGAAAGAATGGGTGGGGGAGGAAGGGAGGGTGTGAGACTTTGGGTGGTGGTTTTTGTCGGTTCGCCTCCCCATCACCGTGGCTACATCATCGGCCAGAGATTTTCACTGGTTTTTCAGATTTGGATGAAAATATTGAATGTAGAGAGAGAGAGAGAGAGAGAGAGAGAGAGTCTACGAAGAAGGGAACTTCAAGGAAGCCCAACCATTTTATGTCTCGAGCAATACAATATTCACACTTTGAGATCCATTTTATAATTTAAAAAATACTACTCTCTCCTTATTTTATTTGTTACAATTTCACAATTTGATATATATTTTTATTTATCTGTTATTTTATATTTTCAATGCATTATTTACTATCTCAGTCTGATAATATAACTTCTTTTGACAATTTCACACAGTTAAAGAAAAACTTAATAAATGAGTTATTTTTTAATATTTCAATTCAAAATATTGTATTGTTTTTTGGATTGGCTAATAATATTATATTGTTTAGTGTGAAAGTAAAAACAATGCATTTAATATTGTATCGTTTTGTGATAAAGATTTATATTTTTGGATATCAAAAAAAAGCCAAAAAGACTTATATTACGGGACGGAGGGAGTATTATTTTTTTCTTCTATATTAATAAAGTATTTACATCTCTAATATAAAAAATATATATATTTTCAATACTAAAAACTTATTTACTAATAAAGTATTTACATCTCCTAACAAAATACATTTCAATACTATATTTTAGACATATTAATTAATTTCTTAATCAGTGTGATTTATCTCTCTGTGACAGATAAAAAAAAGGGAGGGAGTAGTACATTCGTACCATAAAGAGTGTCCAAATCTAAGAAAGAATTGTTCCATAAAATGTGATGTGATCCATGAAAACATTCCAGACCCATTGGCACCTATGCAGCCCGTGGATCATCTGGTAGTTCAAGATGGGCCAATAACAAGGCTTCAAAGGAAGAGATTGAGAGAACCCTAAGACATAAGAATAAATTGATTCTTTCAGATTGATCCATTAATTGATCATAACGATATCGTGGAAATGCTGCTGAGACATGCGCCTAAGGCCGCGAAAGGCAACCGAAGTGAGCCGAGTGACGTGCAGTATTTCTTACACTGAGTGCCAAGACGAGTAGCCGTCTTTGTCGCAGAAGATGGTAGCCGGCGCCTTTCGATTTCTAGTTAGCGCTTGAGTTTGATTGCAGCGAAAGTCCAAAACACTCAATATCAACAACATGTCGTGATCGGTTAGGATTGGTTTATTTTGTTAGAAAAAAAAGTAGTTTTCGAGGGTTCATTGATTAGTACACCTCCGGTACTGGTAAGGTCGGGACCGTGATCAAAGAGGCGCAGAAATGGATTTTTCATTTTACTCCAATCAATTCAAGGAGGCGAGACTAGACTAACGCCCCCTCCGAGTATCTCGCCTAGCTCAACCTTAACAGGTCCGTTATGGTACCAAAAACATAGGTTATGAACAACTTGATTATAGAGACTTATTCGGAGTTCGGAGAGGCCGTGGAGAAGACTGAGGCGCCAATAGTGACACTCCTTAGTGTTGTTGGACGCCAAGGAGATTATATTCGAAATTGATTAAGTATTGGACTTATTTTATTTTGATTATTCAGCTTTTGTTTAATTATTGTCTACTAAATGTCATTGGACCTAAGTAGACTAGGTTAGCCCGTTTATCTTGGCAAGGGGCGCATTTTCTAGGTTGGTTATTCTCCCACATTACTTTCTCCCTTCTAGTACTTTTGATTGTAAGCCTATATAAGACAAAACTAGCTTTTCATTCTTGACACAATTATTATATGAAAATTCAGATTATTGAGTTTTACTCAACCAAGTCGTGAGACTTGAACATCACTTGCGAGTGATAATTTTCTTCCTCGTAGAAAGTTCAACCCTTCGAAAATTTACCAGCACTGTGAGCAATTGTTGGGCGTTCTCTTCCTACGATTTAGTTGGATTACAAGGTCTAGGATCATTAGCTCGTCATTGTTTCTCCTAGTTACTTTCTGGGCGAAACATCGGATTTGATTCCATGTGGAATCACATCAGTTGGTAGCAGAGCTCAGCAACTTCGGTGAGCAAATATCCCTTCTATTTTTGTTTTTCTTTATTCCGTATAATTCCAAAAAAAAAAAAATTTCGCTGTTCTTCCTTTTCTTCTTTTTTTTCGTCCACCCACCACCCCCCCCCCCCCCAAAGAACAGCCATCTTGAATTTTGTTTCCTGTTCTTATCATTATCAAAAACAAACAAAAAAACAATATATATAGTCCCAGCCATATTTTATTTTCTGCGTTTTTGCCTTGTCAGGATCCGAGTCTTCCGCTATTAATTATTTATTTATTTCCTTGTTTAAAAAAAAACTATATTATATGTTGGAGTTGTATGACGTTATAACTAAGTTAGATGATGTCATACAGTGGGTATAGATTTCAGCCACGTGTGTGTGCATGCTGAGGGTATATGGTATAGGGTGGATGTCATTTGGCTGGTGTCGAAAGTTTTGTTCTGTATGTTAAACCCTACTTCCCCTTTCTTTCTATGAAATTTCCCCTTGTTTTTCTCCGTTAATTCTACCATTTCTTCTCGATACTTGTTGTTTCCTCACAATTGGTATCAGAGACACATCGATCCCACCCCAATTCCATTTATCCGATCCTTTTTTGCTATGGCCGACGCAGACCAGTGGAAGAAACAAGCCCAAATCAACGACGAGATGAAGGAATTTCGCGATAATGTCAATGTTCGATTTGATGAGCTTCGCTCCCAACTTGCAACGATGTATGTGATGTTTAAGCAGTCCCAACAACCACCGAAGTTTCAAGCGAACTCAAGTGACCGCTTCATCGGCGCAAAGAATCAACCTCAAACCACCAGAATTTGAGCTCAATCGACCAGAGAAGTCCCTCACTAGGTATGATAATATTAATATCCCTAAGTTCGATTTCCCTAGCTTCGATGGTGTTGGACCGAGAGAATGGATTCGTAAATGTGAGCAATATTTTATAATCCATGGTATCTCTGACGATTTTAAGATGCGGCTGGTTGAATTACACTTGAGGGGAGAGGCTGATTTTTGGTTGGGTGGGTGGAAGCTCAGTAATCCATCCATGTCTATGTCCTGGGAGTTTTTGAAGGAGGAGATATGTAATCGGTTTGAGGAAGAGCCAATGGAGGCCATCGTAGACGAATTTCACAGATTGAACCAAACTGGGACAGTGAATGAATATGTGAAAAAATTTGAATCCATGAGAACAATAGTCAGCATGTCAGATCCGGAGCTTACTGAGAAATATTTTATTAATTGTTTTGTGGGAGGCCTTAAGGAGGAGATAAAAAATATGGTAAGACTGATGAACCCTAAGTCTCTAATGGAAGCTCTCAAGGCTGCCCGAGCCCAGGAATCAGTACTAAACTCCATGGACAATAGAACTAGATCAACAGTGAAAAACAATGGTGAATCCAGGTTCTCTCCAATCCCTACCAAGAGTTTTGATAAGTTAAAGCTGATGGTGTCCCTAAAACCCCCAATGGCAAATCAAAAGGCTATTGCTCCTGCAGAAATACAAGAGAGGAGAAATAAAGGATTGTGTTTCAAATGTAATGAAAAATACTTCCAAGGGCATCAATGTAAGATGAAACAGATTCATTTCATATTAGCTGATGAAGATGAAGTTTATGGGGAGATTGTGACTGAATCCCCTGAACCTCCATTTCCAGAAATCACAGAAAATGAGAACAGTGAAATTTCTCAGCTATCCTTTAACACCTTGTCAGGACAGGTATCCAGCAGCACCATCAGAATACAAGGGCTCCTCAAGAAAAGGCCAATTAATATATTAATCGATAGTGGGGCCTCTCATACGTTTCAGGATACATAGATAGCTAGGGATTTGCAATGTATGGTGGAACCTGCTCCACCTATGACAGTGACTGTAGCAGATGGCAACAAAATGGTCAGCAACAGCAGGTGTCCAAACTTGCCTTGGATAATGCAAGGGCATAGATTCAGTCATGATGTGAGACTCTTGAAGTTAGGTGGCTGTGAAATGGTCTTGGGGGTAGATTGGATGAGGAACTTTAGCCCCTTGATGCTAGACTTTCAACAAATGGAGATATCATTCCACAAGGACGGGGAGAAGATTGTTCTGAAAAGTCAAGGTGAACAGGCCCAGCTCAAGTTCATGAGTGCAAATAAACTTGCAAGGAGTCTTAGAATTGGGGCATGTGGATTGATAGGGTGTCTTAGCATGATTCAAACAGATATTCCTACCCCAGAACTTGTTATTGAAGATGATTTTAAACAACTGCTCCAAGAATACAATGATGTTTTTGCCCAGCCAACATCTTTACCCCCAGAAAGAAAATGGGAGCATCCTATTACTTTAAAGGAAGGAACAGAGCCTTTCAAGTTAAGACCGTACAGATACCCATACTACCAGAAATCAGAAGTTGAGAAGTTAATTGAAGACATGCTACAACAGCAGATTATTAGGCCTAGTGATAGCCCCTATTCATCACCCATTTTGCTAGTAAGGAAGAAAGATTATACATGGAGACTTTGTGTGGATTATAGGAGGCTTAATGATCTAACCGTGAAGGATCGTTATCCTATACCAGTGATCGATGAATTGCTTGATGAACTTGGAGGAGCAAGGTATTACACCAAAATTGACCTTAGATCAGGTTTTCACCAAATTAGGATGAAAGAAGAAGATATTTCAAAAACGGCTTTCGTTACCCATCACGGGCACTTCGAATTTAGGGTAATGCCCTTCGGATTAACTAATGCTCCCGCCACTTTTCAAAGGAGTATGAATGAGCTCCTTAGGCCTTACTTGAGGAAATTCGCCCTAGTGTTCTTTGATGACATTTTGGTGTATAGTCCGGACAGGGAGAGTCATAAACAACATCTCAGGCTGGTGCTTGACCTTTTGAGGGAGCACAAGTTTTTTGCTAAAATGAGTAAATGCTCCATAGGGAAGAGTAGCATCGATTACTTGGGGCACATAATCCAGGATGGAGCTGTAAGAGCGGATCCTCAGAAATTGGAAGCTGTAGCGTCGTGGCCAAGACCTGCAAATGTAACAGAGCTCAGGGGATTTCTCGGTCTCACTGGGTTTTATCGGAGGTTCGTAAAGGATTATGGCATTCTTGCCAAACCGTTAACTGATCTGTTGAAGAAAGACCAATTTGGGTGGAATGACCAAGTCGAATAGTCATTTTATCATTGAAATCGCTATATGTGCAGCTCTCCTGCTTTGACGCTCCCAAATTTTGAGGCTCCTTCGCATTGAAATAGATGCAAGCAACAAGGGGTTAGGAGCAGTTCTTTTGCAAAATGGTAGACCTATTTCATACTTAAGGTGGCCTTTAATATGAGAGAGCTAGGGCTGTCAATCTATGAAAAGGAACTTTTGGCCTTGATCATGGCAGTATCTAAGTGGAAATATTATGTGCAGGGAAGACCTTTTACCATAAGGACAGATCAACAAAGCTTAAAGTACCTACTGGAACAGAAGGCTACCACTTCATTGCAGCAAAAAGGGATTACTAAACTGTTGGGCCTTGACTTCAAAATAGAATACAAAAAAGGGAAAGAAAATGTTGTGGCTGATGCCTTGTCAAGGCAGCCTCATGAGGGATCTACTAATATGGCCATTTCATCTGTTATTCCGGATTGGATTCATTCAGTTGATAATAGCTATGAACATGATAGTTGGGTTCAAGAGAAGATTAGAGCTCTCATCGTTGATCCAAATTCAGCACCTGGATATACTTGGCAGCAAGGCTTATTAAAGTTTGAAGGCAGAATTTGTGTGGGTTCTAATGGAGGACTAAGAAAGCAAATACTACATCAGTTATATTCCAGCCCAATTGGGGGCCATTCCGGTAACAGGGCTTGCCTTAAAAGGGTCCAAAATCTTTTCTATTGGTCAAATATGAAGGAAGATGTTCAATCTATGATTAAGGAATGCATAATATGTCAACAATGTAAGGATAAACATGAGCTTCCTTATGGTCTATTGCAACCTCTACCCATTCCTGAAAAGGCTTGGAGTCACATTAGCATGGATTTCATCGAAGGTTTACCCAAATCCGATGGCAAGGAAGTCATATTTGTTGTGGTGGATAGGATGACTAAGTACAACCATTTCATCCCTTTGCAACAGGGGTATACTGCTGAAGTCGTAGCTGAGGCATTCTTTGATAACATATACAAGCTACATGGGCTGCCTACGGAGATAGTCAGTGATAGAGATAAGGTCTTCACATCTGAGTTTTGGCAACATCTGTTAAGGAGGGTTGGTGTTAAGATTTCCATGAGCACATCTTATCACCCCCAAACTGATGGGCAAACCGAGAGGTTAAATCAATGTGTTGAGATGTATCTCCGATGTATGTGTTTCCAACGCCCCAAGGGTTGGAGAACTTGGCTTCCACTTGCGGAATTTTGGTATAATACTAGCTATTATATAGCCCTTAAATTAACCCCTTTTGAAGCTTTATATGGGTATCAACCAACCTCCATTCCCATGGGAAGTTTTGCTGCTGAACAACATTCATCCATTGATGAATTTCTCAATTATAAACAGTCCCTCATTAAGCACTTAAAGGAACAACTCAGTGTAGCTCAATCAAGGATGAAGCACTTTGCGGATAAAAAAAAGGAAAGACAAAGAATTTGATGTGGGAGATAGAGTTTTTCTCAAGCTTCAACCTTATAGCAAACCTCCTTAGCCTTAAGGAAGAACCTCAAGCTATCTGCCAAATATTTTGGACCTTATGAGGTTATTGAACGGATTGGTCAGGTTGCTTATAGGCTACTTCTCCCTGCTACCTCCAAAATACACCCAGTTTTCCATGTATCCGTTCTCAAGAAATGCATAGGAGCTCATATCACTCCTAGCCTTCAGCCCCCAATGACTACTGATGATGGGCAGATGGTTTTTTATCCTGAAAAGGTGCTGCAAATTCGATCAGTGAAGAGAAATAACGTCGATGTGGTGCAATGGAAGGTTAAGTGGCTCAACTTAGATGATGAGCAAGCTACTTGGGAAGATGCTAAAGATATTATGTCTAAATTCCCATTTTTCCGCATGTCTTGAGGACAAGACATTTCTGAGGGGAGGGATTTTGTCAGGATCCGAGTCTTCGCTATTAATTAATTATTTATTTCCTTGTTTTTAAAAAAAAAACTATATTATATGTTGGAGTTGTATGACGTTATAACTAAGTTAGATGATATCATACAGTGGGTATAGATTTCAGCCACGTGTGTGTGCGTGCTGAGGGTATATGGTATAGGGTGGATGTCATTTGGCTGGTGTCGAAAGTTTTGTTGTGTATGTTAAACCCTACTTCCCCTTTCTTTCTATGAAATTTCCCCTTGTTTTTCTCCGTTAATTCTACCATTTCTTCTCGATACTTGTTGTTTCCTCACATGCCTCTTCACATAAAAAATAATAATTCCAGGTATAGTTGCATCAAATTCATTCGTCAACCATGCTCATCTATTAATATCGTTCGATCTCGGAATAGTTGCATCAATTCTGGTATTTTATCCTTTCAAATCTTAAACCCAAAAAAAATAAAATAAAAGGGACTGCTATATTCTTGCTTCACGTTGAACCTGTACTTGATCCTTCATGATTGGTCTCTCTTATATACTTATTAATTGCCAAGCCCATATTTTGTTCCTGCCGTGTAAATCACAAGAAGAGTTTTGACCTAATTTGTTTTTTGATTTGTTTTATTTTATTTTAGCTTTATCTAAAGTCAGCTATCAAAAAAAACAAAAAACAAAAAAAAAATTAAAAATATATATATATTTATATATATATTGGCCGCATATTCGACGTGAGCTTCACACCTTGGTGTGAAAATTTTCACATCTGTGAAATTTTTGTAGTCCAAAAAAAAAGGGCCTGCATATATACGAGAATATCTCACCCAGGTGTGAAATTTTTCACACCCATGAAATATTGCAGTCATCCAATTTCATTCCTTCTTTTGAGTCCTTTCCTTTCTTGTCTTTAATAATCACATTTAGCAACTTTCACACTTTATCCCACTCATTCCCCTACCTTTCAACCTATTCTCGGTCTGAACACCTAATGTCCTTCTAGAGAGTCGGTTTTAATTGCTGTTTACTCTTGCTTGCTTTTCTGGTTCGTTTGACAAGGGTGCTTTATACGACATAGAAAGAGGGGAGTCTAAACACGAGAGACAGTGAGGCAACATGGTTGGACATGCATTAGTTGTTGAGGAGGTACATGAAATTTTGGATGAAAAATTAAGGGTGCAGGGTGAAGTTCAGAATGCTGAATTGGAACGATAGTTAGAAGAAGTGAAACAGGAGGTATCTGATGAATTGCATGCGGCAGTGACACCTTTACGTGAGGATATACATGAGATTCGTGAGGCACTTACTACTTTGTTGGCTGGTACAAACCGAGGTGATGACGGAGGAGGTAGATGCGGTAGAGGTGATAGAGGAGGTAGCGGAGGTAGAAGAGATAGATGTGGTAGAGGTAGAGGAGGTGGACGAGCCCATGCGTATGCAGAATATGTGGCTCATGCGGAGGCTAATTATATAGACGTAGAGGATGATGCGGTTGATAATAACATAAGGCAAGTTAAGATGAAATTGCCTTCGTTCAGTGCAACAAGTGATCCTGATGCGTATATTGAGTGGGAGAACAAGCTCAACCAAATTTTTACTTGCAATAACTACTCCGAGGCAAATAAATGCAACCTTGCTAAGCATGAATTTACCGGTTATGCATTGGTTTGGTTGACAGAAATGACTAATTCACAGAGGATTCAGCACCTTCGAGAGGTTAGTACATGGGAAGAATTGAAAGTGGAGATTAGGAAATGGTTTTTCCCAAGCTTATACTTTGGTGATTTATATCGTCGTTTGCAAACTATTAAACAAGGTGACCGCTCCATAGATGATTACTATCAAGAGTTGGTTACATTAATTGCAAAGTCAGACCTTGATGAACGAGAAGAGGTTACTATGAAACGATTTTTAACGGGGCCGCGTTTGGATATTGCAAATCCAGTTGAAGTCAAGGGTTGTGTGATGTTGGACGACATGTTACATGCGGATTTGACCATTGAAGGTCAACTAAGACAACAACGAGCAACCCAAGCTAAATTTTCAGGAGGTAACACGTCTACTTTACGTACTTTTGCATACCCCAAACAACCCTTAAATACGCACCGAATGCACAAAAACAGCCTATGGTCGCACCCAAGGACCCTTACAAGCCGAGGAAGATCATAAGGACAAAGGCATAACTTTGCCCCCAAAGCCTACCCATGAAATTCAATGCCACAAGTGTCATGGAATGGTGCGTATTCAGTCCCAATGTCCTTCTAAACGTAGAATTTTGTTGGTTGGTGAGTCAGTTGCAAATGAGTATGAATCGGCTTCCGAGGAGGAGGAAGAGGCCGAATGGGAGGAGGAAGAAAGGGAATTGGTGCACGCACCTAGTGGTGAGGTGTCTATTCTAAAAAGTGCTTTAAGTAGTGTGGTGAAGGTGGAGAATAATGATCAGAGGGAAAAAATATTCCACATGAGGTGTCTGATAGGTGGAAAGCTTTGTTCTATGATAATATACCCGGGTAGTTGTGGAAACGTGGTGAGTGATGATTTGGTGTCACGATTATCCATTCCTACTTCCCCACATCCCCGTCCATATAATTTACAGTGGCTTAATGATGCGGGAGATATTCAAGTACACCGTCAAGCACTTATTTTTTTTAGCCTTGGCAAGCTTGAAGATGATGTTTTATGTGATGTTGTCCCTATGCATGTGAGTCACCTATTAGTAGGGCGTCCATGGCAGTTTGATAGACGTGTCACATATGATGGTTACTTAAACATGTATAGCTTGAAGTTTAAGGGGAAGAATTTTACATTTGTAGCTTTGTCCCCCGAGGAAGCACACAAGGATCAACTCCGCATTCCTAAAACCCGTGAGCAAAAAGCAAAAAACGAGGGAGTTATACAGTTGAAAAGTAAAGACAAAGTGACGGGAGAGAAAAAGCAAGAAGGTAGTGTGCTTCGAGAGGAGGGTAAAATAAAAGTTGAAAATAAAAATGTGAGGGAGGGAGTTCTTATACAATATGAGGGGAAAAATAAAGCCGAGAAGTTAAAAGCAAGGGAGGGTGCCATTATTAGTGAGGGAGCTTCTAAAGTTGAAAATAAAAAGGAGGCCAAAGTGAGAGGTAGTTTCTATGTGAGGACTTATGATGTTTGCAATGCCATTAAGGCTGGAAACGCACCTCTCCGCTTTGTTTACAAAGAGGCCATACCCCCATCCATTCCCCATGTTTTCTGACCATTTTGGAACTCACAGATTCCCTTCCTATTATTGTTGTGTCTATTGTAGGAATTTGCTGATGTCTTTCCCGAGGAGGAACCATGTGGATTGCCACCATTACGTGGCATGGAGCATCAAATTGACTTTATTCCCGGAGCAGTGTTTCCTAACCGACCAGCCTATCATGCTAATCTTGAAGAAACTAAAGAAATCCAAAGGCAAGTGACGGAGCTGTTGGAGAAAGGGAAAATTCAAGAATCAATGAGTCCCTGCGCGGTTCCAGTAATCATTGTCCTCAAGAAAAGAGGTGAATGGAGGATGTGCACCAACTATCGTGCAATAAATCAAATCACTGTAAGGTATCGCTATACTATTCCTCGTTTAGATGATATGTTGGATGAATTGTGTGGTGCTAATTTTTTTTTGATAAAATCGATTTGAAAAGTGGCTATCATCAAGTGAGGATTCGTGAGGGTGACGAGTGGAAATTGCATTTAAGACTAAATTTGGGTTATATGAGTGGCTTGTCATGCCTTTTGGGTTAACTAATGCACCTAGTACTTTTATGAGGTTAATGAATGAGGTGCTTAGAGAGTTTATTGGTAAGTTTGTGGTCGTTTATTTTGATGACATCTTGATTTACATCCAAGACATGGAACAACATATGAGCCACTTACGGGCTGTTTTGGAAACTCTTAGGGAAGTAAAATTGTATGCTAACCTTAAGAAGTGTTCATTTTCCTTGGATAGAGTTGTGTTTCTTGGCTTTGTTGTGTGTTCACAGGGTGTTGAGGTCGATAGAGAGAAGATCAAAGCGGTGTAAGAATGGCCTGAACCGACAAATTGTGCAGAGGTTCGTAGTTTTCATGGCCTTGCGGGGTTTTATTGGCGATTCGTCAAGGATTTCAGCACCTTGGCTGCACCCCTAAATTAGTTGGTGAAGAAGAATGTCTCTTGGAAGTGGGGCCCGAAGCAAAGGAAAGCTTTCGAATCTCTTTAAGCTCGTTTAATTTCTGCCCCCATACTTGCTTTGCCTGATTTTAATAAAGCTTTTGAACTTGAATGTGATGCATTGGGTGTGGGTATTAGTGGTGTTTTGATTCAAGAGTCTAGACCAATTTCATATTTTAGTGAGAAATTGAAAGGTGCTCACTTGAATTATGATACTTATGATAAGGAGTTGTATGCTTTGGTTAGATGTCTTCAGACTTGGCAACATTATCTTTGACCTAGGGAATTTGTTATTCATACTGATCATGAGTCCCTCAAGTATCTTAAAGGTCAGGGTAAGTTGAGTAAGCGACATGTTCGTTGGATGGAATTCATTGAATCCTTTCCTTTTATATGATTAAGTATAAAAAAGGCCAGGATAACGTGGTAGCTGATGCATTATCTCGTAGATACACTTTGATTACTACCATGCAAACTAAATTTCTTGGTTTTGAATTTATTAAGGAATTGTAAGCGTTAGACCCTGATTTTGGTAAGGCATTTGTGGCTACTATGCATACGGTTGATGGCCATTTTTATAGAACGAGGGATTTCTGTTTCGTGATAATGTTTTATGCATTCCCCAATGTTCTTTGTGTGAGTTGCTGGTTAGGGAGGCACATGGTGGTGGCCTTATGGGTCATTTCGGTGTTACTAAAATCTTAGACATGCTTAAGCCACATTTTTTTTGGCCTAAAATGAAAGTTGATGTTACACGTATATGTGATGCTTGTCTTGTGTGCAAATTGGCTAAGTCTAAGTCTGCCCCCCATGGTTTGTACACACCACTCCCTATTCCCACGACCCCTTGGACTGATTTTTCTATGGACATTGTGTTGGGTTTGCCTCGTTCAAAGAGTGGTAAGGATTCGGTGTTTGTTGTGGTGGATCGTTTTTCTAAGATGGCTCACTTCATTGCATGTAATAAAAGGAATGATGCATCTAATATAGAAGATTTGTTCTTTAAAGAGATTGTCCGTTTGCATGGGGTACCCCGTACTATTGTCAGTGATCGTGATGTGAAATTTAAAAGTCATTTTTGGCGAGTTCTTTGGCAGCATTTGGGTACTCAACTGTTGTTTTCTACTGTGTATCATCCCCAAACGGATGGTCAAACTAAGGTGGTTAATCGAGTTTTGGGCCAATTACTTCGTGTGGTGGTCCAGAAAAATTTAAAAAATTGGGAAAATTGATTTCCATATGTTGAGTTTGCTTATAATCGTTGTAAAAATTCTGCTACTCGTTTTACCCCATCTGAGGTTGTGTATGGGTTCAACCCAGAAATGCCTTTTTCTTTTGCTCTTTTGCCCGCAGGTGTGCATGTTAGCTTGGATGGTGAACAGAAAGCTGACATGGTAAAAGAGTTGTTGGACTTATTTCTTAGTTTTGATGATGAGTGCCATACTAGCTGTTATAGTGCAAAGGCAAAAAGATGTCTAGATCAATTGTATAAGTTTATTAGAGTTTGATTCATAAATAGGTTTGATCAAACAAGCATCAGATTGGTCACCGACTTCACGCAGACTAGTCTAGGTCGATGGGGTAGATAGGTCAAGAGACTAGTCGAACTCACCAAGACCAAGACCGAAAGTGAGGGGCTCAAACTCGCCATTCTGAAGGCTAAGGGATCAAACTTAGTAATTAAAGTCAAGGATATGGAATCAGAATTTAGGCAAGTCTGTGATGACCTAAACTGATTACATATACCTTGTGTTGAAGGTCTAAGTTCCATAAGTTGGATGATGTTTGGAACTTAGTTATAATTAAAAATGTGTAATCTAACTTCACAAATAAAAGTTAGATAAAAGAAATCAGCTGCATTACATTTTATGCACAAAGAAATTGTCGTTTCAAATAGATCGATAGTACTTCAAGATCGATGAACCTCGCCGATATATACCTCGATCAATTTAAAATTATATTGGAAGATTACATGGATAAGGACAGCCAACTACCTCTGACTTATCAAGAAAATCAAAGGCTGAGATTAAAAAGACGTTGGGATGATTTATGTTTTTATCCATTGGATACAAGTCAAAGGGGTGGACAGACTGCACTGTCAAAAAGGAATTCTGACAGTGTCAGTCCTATGAATAGTGACAGAATGCAAATCAGATGGGACAAAAACAAGGAACGGTTACATTTGAATTTCAAATACAAGTCACATGCATTCCTACCTATAAATAGAGGACTTTCAACTCAGAAAGATGGGATGAATTTTTGGATAAACTTTAAGAGATAACTCTGAGCTGAAAACACCCTTCTGAACTTACTGAGCATAAAGCTACTGATCTAGTGAATTACTTCAAGTGTATTCTACATTCAAGCTATATCAAGCATACACACTTGAAGCCTGCAAGCTGCTGATTACTTCATCCTAATCAAGCTGCTGCAACTGAATCATTTATTTGATTCAATCTTTATTTTATAAAGAACTCTTGAAGACAAAGTGAAGCATCTCGTTGGGTGTGAAAGATCGTTGTTTGTGGTGGAGCTGGTGAAGAGGCAATCCTACCCTTCAAGGACCAAAGTGGAAGACTCAGGAGCAAAGAATCCTACTGCTCCCGGCCAGCTTGTGAAGCCATAGTTATTGGTGAAGGACAAACAACTTAGGAATCTTTGTAACAGCTACATCAAAGATCTCTAGTGAATTTCCTCCAACATCACAGGAGTAGAGTGGACTGACAGGATTACACCACCTGTAACCACTATAAAATCGCCTTTTACTTTCAAAGATTTACATTCTGCACTTAGTTTATTTTACACATCAACCTACTGAATCTAGCAACTGAAATCACACACATACACCACTGAGTATCTAATACTTGGTATCACACTTATCAACAAGTAACAAGGCTTAATTTTGATATTATTCCACGCACAAATTCAAAGAAAAGCTCAACTATCGATGAGACTCATCGCTTATCGCCAGTTATCGAGGTCTCAAGCAGACTCATCAAGTATCGCAGTCACCGAAGTTGCGAATTTGTTAACTCCAAAAGTTTTAAGTGTTAAGTTTATTCACCCCCCTCTAAACTTAACCAAAGCCTTTTCAAGGGACCAACAATTGGTATCGGAGCAAATTATCATTCAAAGAAATCCTACTTGTTGTGCTTGTGAAAATTCTTTGAAACTTTCTGTCAAATTCTCGATTTTCAAAACTTGCATCATGGATAACACACAGTATGCTAGAACTATCTTTGATGTGCTCTCTAGATAGATTTGATGAGTATAAACGTCGAATGCAGGCTTACCTTGCGCAACTCATGATGAGATGATGGATGTACTAACCGATGGACCACCTGAGATTACCAAGGCAAGAATAAAGTGGGTGACACAACCGAGTACATTCCTAAACCAAAAAGAGAATGGAATGCGTAAGATGTAAAAAGAGCAAACCTCAACAACATTGCTATTGATATCATTTATAGAACCTTGGATAGCAATATATACATGAAGGTTAAAGATTGCAAAACTGCAAAGGAACTTTGGGACAAGATACATTTGATCTGTGAAGGCACTGATGCAATAAAGAAGAATAAAATCAGTGTGGCCAGAAAGAGGTTCCAAAAGTTCAAGATGCTGCCAAATGAAACCATTGAGCAAATGGAATCAAGATTCAATGCAATCCTGGATGAACTTACCCTGCTGAGTGTAAGTTATTCAAAAGAGGAAATAAACACCAAAATCTTGGAAGTTCTACCTGCAAAAGATGTTTGTAAAATGAAGGTGACTGCAATTGAAGAAATGAGAAAGTTGCATGAAGAAGATACCTTCAAATTGTTTTCAGATCTCAAGGCTTATGAATTTAGCAAAAAGCTTGTACCTGAGACTGAAAAGGAAGAGCCAAAGAGCACTGCATTGGCTGCTTCACATCAAGAAGAAACATCAGGAGGACAAGATGATCTGCAGGATGAAATGCAAAAGCAGATTGCCTTACTGAGCAAGAAAATCGTGGATGATGAAGACCGGAAAGGCCCTTCAAGAAATTTCACAAAGAGGCCTACTTGAAAGAAGGAAAGAAGAACCAAAGAAAGATAATGACTATCTCAGGCTTTCATTGCAAGAAACCAGACACTTCAAACTCCGATCGTCCCGAGAGTTAAAACAAGGCAAGGAACTCGATTATCTTTGCTTCAACCGCAAGAAGCCTGGACATTTTAGACTGATTGTCCGGACTCATCAAGACCAAGAGTCAACAAAGAAGACATGGCAAGAAGGCTATGGTTGGTCTTTGAAGATGAATCAGGTATGAAGTTGAATCAAAAAGGGAAATGAATCGGATGACACAAAGATCAAGTTCTTTGATATGGAAGATTATGCTTTGATGGCCAATATGGATGAAATCGAGGAGGTATACAACACCGTATCTATCAATACTCCTGCTTTGAAGTGATTGTGAATCAACTTGTGGTTCAAAACCTAGAAATTCGACAATAACGAGACTTTGGATGCCATCCTTAATCAATCGAGGATAATACAATCTGGTTATGAGATTGTGAAGGCCGAAAAAAAGCTCTTGAGTTAGAAGTTGGAAGATTGAAAGTCTGATTAAGGGTTCTCAAAGGTAAGGAGAAAGATGTTGGACAGAATCGGTGTAAGCTCACGATCATCCAGCAGACCCCTCGAATCTCTTGAACCATCTGGTTCCTCTCACGCCGCATACAAATCGAAAGCCTTATGGTGATAGAACATGGCTTGGATTTGGAACTCAAAGAATCTAACAAGAGTGGATCCAAAGAAGGTCACCGAACCTGGCACCGAATTGGTCCTAAGTTTGTGCCTGCACTAGATTCAACTCCCAGTAAGGTTGCTGAGGCAGTAAAACCCAATGAGAATGCTTCAAGGAAGCAAAATCAAAAGTCAAAGAAGTCAACAGCTCCTAATAAAAGGAGTAAATCTAAAAATAGGACTGCTGTGCCTTCTAAGCCTGCTGATAGCAGACCTGCTACTAAGTCTGCTGGACCACAGAAGGGTAAGAAACAGAAATATTCCAAGGATAAGAATCCTAAACCCAAAAATGTTAATCATTCAAAGGATACTTATCTCAGGGGGAAAGGTAGACTGTTCCCCACTGATGATGATTGGAATACTCCTGTACCTACTGTTAGAAACAACAAGTATAACCATGCAACTTGGGTAAAACCTAGGCAATGGGATCAGCAGAGGACTTACACAAGCCCTCAGCAGACTCCATATTACAGGGCTGTTCCTAACAGACATCAAACAAATAGTTATACTAATGCTTCTAACACCAAGAATCACTTCAAACAACATTATAAACCAAAAGGCCAGAAAACATATGTGATTCCTACACAACCTACTGTTAGAACTTATGGATGTGTGGAATACATGTATGAACCAAAGTATGACACATTCAGGAGAAGACCTTATGGAAACATACCAAGGGTCATGCTTGCCACTTACCACTATGGACCCAAATAGGTTTGGGTACCTAAAATGCATTAACTTTGTTTTGTAGGGTGTCTGGTACTTTGACAGTGGATGTTCCAGACACATGACAAAGAATAAGCACTGTTTAACAAACTTTGTTGCAAAAGATGGTCCAAGGGTGAATTTTGGCAACAAGAATACACCTGGATATACAAGAGGATATGGCACACTTGTGAGGAATGGACTTACAATCAAGAATGTTGCATATGTGGAAGGACTGGACTACAACTTCATCGAGCAATCGGACAATTTCGTGACAAGGATACAAGGCCACTTTTGACAAAAACAACTGTATTGTCATTAGTGAAAGAGGTGATCAAGTTGTACTTGCTGGTAGAAGACAACAGAATATGTATGTTGTGGATTGGTCTACTGCAGTTCCAGAAACCTGCCTGATTGTGCATACCAAGTCTGAACTCAATTGGTTATGGCACAAGAAGTTGAATCATTTAAACTTTGATGATATTAATCAGTTGGTGAAGAAGAAGCTAGTGATTGGTTTACCTGAGATCACATTCAAAAAGGATGCTATATGTGATGCATGTCAGTAGGGTAATCAGATAAAGTCAAGCTTCAAGTCAAAAACCAAACAATCAACTAATAGAGTGTTGGAGCTAATGCATATGGATCATTTTGGACCAATAACTCCAACAAGTGTAACAGGAAAGAAGTACACCTTAGTGGTTGTGGATGATTACTCTAGGTACACTTGGGTAATATTTATGAATAAGAAAAGTGAAACACTTCAAAGCATGCCTAATCTTTTGAAGAGGTTACAAAATGAGAAAAGCTTAACTGTAATAAAGATAAGATCAGATCAGGGTACTGAATTTCTCAACAAAGTAATAAGAGAATATTGTGAACAGAATGGTGTACTACATCAACTTGCTGCTGCTGGTACACCTCAGCAAAATGGGGTTGCTGAAAGAAGAAACAGGACCTTAAAGGAAGCAGGAAGAACAATGATTTGTGAAGCATTGCTACCTGAAAGATATTGGGCTCAAGCGAGCTTAATACAAACATGCTATACACAAAACAGAACATCAGTAAACAAGAAGCTGCTGAAGACACCTTATGAGATTTGGAATGGAAGGAAACCTAACATATCATATTTCCATCCATTTGGAAGTAAGTGTTTTATCCTGAATCACAAAGTTCATTTGAAAACATTCCAACCAAAATCAGATGAAGGAATTTTCTTGGGATATTCTTCAATCAGCAGAGCATTCAGGGTACTGAACAAGAGGTCACTGAAACATGAAGAAACAATCCATGTTGTGTTTGATGAACCTAAGTTTACTGGTATGGAAGATGAAGATTGTGAACTCACGAGAATCAACAAATCACCGATCCAGATTGTGTTGAAGTTTTGGAAAGATTCAATGACTTAAAAGTTTCGATCATCGCCTCACTTTGACACCTGCTGGTAATGTTATCGATGCAACAATCGAAGCAGCTTCAAGGATCTCAAACCCCAGTAGAAGAAGCTACAGCAGACCCTATCAAGATGAAGTTCCCGATAATCAAAATAACCAAAATCCACAATGGTTAAGGAATCACCTCACCGAACAAGTTATTGGCAATGTACAAAGAAGGTGTGAGGACTAGAAGACAACCTGAAGCAATGTTTACTTGTTTTCTATCTCAAATGGAACCTAAAGTTGTTGAAGAAGCAATTTCAGATCCAGATTGGATAATTGCTATGCAAGAAGAATTAAATGAATTTGAAAGAAATCAAGTTTGGACACTAGTTGAAAGGCCAAGTCATGCAAATATCATTGGTACTAAGTGGGTATACAGAAATAAACTTGATGAATCTGGTACCATTGTAAGGAACAAGGCCAGACTAGTTGCAAAAGGCTATTCTCAAGCAGAAGGAATAGATTTTGATGAAACTTATGCACCTGTTGCAAGATTGGAAGCTATCAGATTATTCTTGGCACATACTGCATATAAGAACTTCAAGGTATATCAAATGGATGTCAAAAGTGCATTTTTGAATGGCATTTTAGAGGAGGAAGTGTATGTACAACAACCTCCTGGATTTGAAGTTGAAGATCAAGAAGATAAAGTGTATAGACTCAACAAAGCACTTTATGGATTGAAACAAGCACCAAGAGCATGGTATGAGACTCTATCTCAATTCTTGGTGGATAATGGTTTTACTAAAGGCACTATTGACAAGACACTTTTCAGAATCAGTAAAGGGGACAGCACCCTGCTGGTACAAATTTATGTGGATGACATAATACTTGGTTCTGAAAATGATTTACTTTGTGAAAAGTTTGCAAATCTAATGAAAAGCAAATTCCAAATGAGTATGATGGGAGAAATGAATTACTTCTTGTGATTGCAAGTTAAACATATGAAAGATGGAATCTTCATTCACCAAACCAAGTATACCAAGGAGTTACTGAAGAAGTTTGGTATGGAAAACAGCACCAAAAATTCAACTCCAATGAGTACAAATATCAGATTGGATGAAGATAAAGAAGGCAAAGATGTTGATCGACCTTATCTATACGTAGGATGATAGGCGATCTGCTGTGCACTTCTCGCCAAAGCAGACTGATATATCCTTTCTTTGTAGGTGTTTGTGCAAGATTTCAATCTAAACCTAAAGAAAGTCATTTAGGTGCAGTCAAGAGAGTTCTCAAGTATCTAAAAGAGACTTTGGGAGTAGGGATATGGTATTCCAAGGAAGGAAGCTTCAAAGTTATATCCTACTCAGATTCTGATTATGTTGGATGCAAGATTGATAGAAAAAGCACCTCAGGAACCTGTCAGTTAATGGGAAATAGACTGGTTTCCTGGTTTAGCAAGAAACAGAATTCTATATCAACTTCCACTGTTGAAGCTGAATACATTGCTGCTGGAAGTTGCTGTGCACAAGTACTATGGCTAAGACAACAATTAAGGGATTATGGAATTGAAGAAAAGGAAATTCCAATTATGTGTGATAACACAAGTGCAATTGCAATTACAGTAAAATCTCTTTTACACTCAAGAACCAAGCACATTGATGTGAGACACCATTTTATAAGAGATCATGTTGAAAAGAAAGATGTGGTGGTTCTATACATCCCCACTGAAGATCAACTTGCTGATATCTTCACTAAACCACTTGACAGTGAAAGATTTGCTAAACTAAGGACTGAACTTGGAATTATAAAAGTTGACTGATGATCAGCAGTGTACTGGAATTCACCAAGGGGATTAGTCTTTGCTATGTTGGGTGAGCTCACTTAGCAGATTAGTCATTGGTATCAACAATTCCATGTACTTATGTTTGGACAATTGAGCAAATGAGGTTGCCAAGGGGATTGGTCTTTGTCATGTTGGGTGAGCTCACTTGATGATCGAGTCATTGGTATTAAACTTCAT
Source organism: Gentiana macrophylla (assembly GCA_026214975.1). Taxonomy (NCBI): domain Eukaryota; kingdom Viridiplantae; phylum Streptophyta; class Magnoliopsida; order Gentianales; family Gentianaceae; genus Gentiana; species Gentiana macrophylla. Next base: position 86,955,296 of record CM047810.1, read on the forward strand.
CTTGTTTTATCAATTGAACAAAACAAGAAGAAAACAAGGATCAGCAGAGTACTTATGTCGGCAGTCATTGGTTTATTTATCGCCAGATCGCCGAGCCCACCTCCTGCCGAGGATCACCTGCGCCGAATGGAACGTTACTCGGTCCAAATCTTATTAAAGTCAAAAAGCAGTTTGGCGGGATATTTATTCTATCCTTTATTACCATGGTTAACATGATCTAACGGTTACAAACGTTATGGAGGAGTAATGGGGCCACGTGTCAAGCGAGCATTTATCCGCATTAATCGTGGTCAAGCATCAATGTACGTGCAATCGGCTGTGCTTACAACTAATCACCGCTCTATTTATACGGGCTATCACACACAGAGATTCTCTACTTGCAAATCGCTTAATCATTGCGATTTCTACACTGTGTGTGAACATAGATTTGAGAATCAATCTTCTTCATCTAATTCTTCTCATACAAATGGCGGAAAAGGTTGATGTCCGTGATTGAATCAAGCCAAAGTGTTAGAGGCTTTGTTGAGGATGCAAACAGAAATCGAATCGCCATTAACATTGGTCGAAGAATAAGGAGATATGCCGGTCCGAGAATGTGCTCAATATAAGACTCGAGACAATTTCTTACACAAATGTTGTCGGGCGGAGAAACATTCAAATACAGAAGGAATCAAGCATTTAAAATCGCTGTGAATGGGCAAGAAATTGAAGTTTCCCCGCCATCGAGGGAAGTCTTTGGATTTGATGAAGTAGTGGATGGCTCACCAATCTCAAGCAATGGGATTGGACGAGAATGGCGCTTTGTTGATCGAGAACAAAACAAATGCAAATATCAAATCCATTCCAGCATCAACCGCAAAAATATTGGAAGTGAATACATCTCACGAGCAAACTCATTGCTAAAAACATACTTGGACTAGTTAGAAGTATGGATACTCTATCGTGACCCAAGATAGAGTTGATGATAATCATCTCATGAGGAGCATGAAGTTTGATTGGGCTGGTTACTTCATTCATTATATGAAGAAGGTTTTCAAGGAAGAAAAAGAGGAAAGAGAAAGTCCAAGGCACGCGCTTAGATTGATGGTTCGAGACTCGCCGAATCATCCGAAATCCTGATGTAGCATCCGAAAATATTAATCGCCTAGATACTAGAAGGAAATTGATTATGCTATTCCTGGTCTAGATGATGATGAAGAGGTTGCTGGAGAGGCTGCTGATGATGATAATGGTGGAGATGATGGTGATGCTGGTGGTGAGCAGGTCAAGCAACCTAAAAAGAAATCTGCTAAATCTGCTGCACCAAAGAAAGCTGCGGAGAAAAGAAAAGGTGGAGATACAAGGAAGATAACTGAAGTTTCAAAGCCTTCAAAGAAAACAAAGAAGCAAACAAAGACAGATCATTGAGTCCGCCGAGGTCCCAGTGGAGGTTATCGACCTCTCGCTGCTTCTTTGCAAGAAGAAAACAGCTTGTTGAAATCTTGAGGAACAACAAAAGGAAGCCAGTAGAAAGATGAAGTCTATTGTGGTTTAAAAAAGATGATGAACCCTTTCCAAGAGGAGAAAAGAAATCATTCATAAAACAGAAACATGGAAAAGGAAAAGAATCAAAAACTTGGAAGCTCAAAGAATCCAAGAGGAAGCATCAAGAGAAGAGGAAGAAGAGGCTATTGAGGCCGAGCCCTGACCATAATCAAGCTGTGGAGATTACCGACTCCTCACCAAAGAGGTCATCAAGTCTACCGATGCCGACAAAGTTGTTGTTGAGCAATCTGTTGAAGATATGCAGCAGTCCACTGACCCTGAGCCTGCTGTAGTATCTATTGAAGAACCACAACAAACCACTGAATCTGAACCTGCTGTGGTAGTTGAAGAGGTAATTGAAGACTTGGTTGAAGACCCTGCAAATTTGGCAAGAACTCGGGGGAAGAGCGTCACTGCTCAACCCTTCCGATGAGCATGTAAGTCGGAAGGAACCAAGTGTGGTGGATGATGGAAGTAGTAGGCACAAATGTACAACCTCAAAGAACCTACCGACTTTAGAACATCTGTTTGAAGAAACCATGAACTTACTTGTGGAAGCTTTGGAGGTCGACAAGCTCATCGAACTCGCCATTAGAAAGCCATCTATGCCATATGAGAGAAGGCATCTAGAAAGGGCAAAGTAGATCCTAACTTCAAAAAGGTGCAAAACTACTTTCGAAGTGGAAGTTTGGATTCTACAAGATACGAAAACCACCATTCTTGATCCAATGAGTGGATTTGAAGAATGGGCATTTGAGCAACTAGGTGTGGACAAATGTTGGATTTAATAGACACTAGCATGCTTGCAATCCAGCCGATGGATCTTTTGGATGAAGGAAAGAAAAGTGGAGCTATTATGTTCGTAGATCCAAAGTTTACACTGATAGTGATTCATCAGATTCTGATGATGATACCCCTATGTTTCCTGGGGAGACCAGTGGAGTGGCTAGAGAAACAACAACTGAAGCTACTGGTCAAGAAGCCACTGATATCATGAAGCGTAACCCACTCGAGATCGTAAGTAAGTCTGCCGAGGGCCAAAGAGATCGGTGAGATGGATGAGGATCTACAGGATCTCACCATGGATGATCTAGAGGCATTGATCAATGAAGGAATTAATTTGAATGCTAGTAGGCTAGCTGATGAATCTTCTACATTCCATGTTGTAGAGCCTACTGCACAAAATGAAGCTGAACAGAGTGAGGATTTGGATGGAGAAAAAGTTACTGATTTCAATGAACCTAGTGCCAGTTCAGAAGAGTCCATTGAATATCAAGATGGATTTGACTTTAAGGGCATTCTTACTAAAACTGACATCATCCTGCACAAGATTGGCCATGCAGAAGGATTCCAAGTGGATAATGAGGCTATATTCAATCCACAAAGAATTGAAGAGGAGGTACAGGTTGCTGGGCTACAAACAGCACCTGGACAAAGGTTGGAACAGGAGGTACAGGCTGCTGAGTCTCAAACAACACCTGGACAAAGGTTGGAACAAACTTTGGGTTTGGAGGAAACCCCTGCTGTTGCTGGTAAGGCTGCTGTAGTGGAGCCTACTGGAGACAAGACCATTGAAGGGAAAGATGGTCAGCAGACTGCTGTTACTGAGGATGAGCAGCTGCTGGACTTTGACTTTAGTGATGAGGAGTTTCAGATGCCTGAAGAAGAAAATATTATTGTTGATCCACCTCAGGCATTTGTACCTATTTTTGAGGAACCTGCCCTTGATCCTATTCTGGAGGAATATGAAGGACCTAATCCTGCTGGTCTAGATAGGAGTTGGGCAGTGGTTGAAAGCAATCAGAGGCCACAGTACAATGTTGAGGAGCCTGCTGATGAAGCTACTAGTGGAAGGATGACCAGTGAAGTGCCAGTTGAGGTGTTGAATGAGTTAAGAACTGTGAGGCATGATATGCAACAGTTAAGGACTCAATCGACAGATAAGAAGAACAGATTTGAAGAATCGATGAACTCGATAAATGAAAACAGATAATCTAACGTCATGATTTGCTTCAAATTTTGCATCTACTCAAAATGCTGTCAATGATATGATGTTAGATGTAAGGGGAATCAAGCTAGGGAATACTTTGAAAGATAAGTTTCTGAAAGACCAATTCATTTCTATCCATCAGAAACTTGATAATCTTGCTGAAACCCCTAAACCTGCTGAGCCTGCTGCTGCACAACAACCTGCTATGCCTGATCCTAAACTTACTGAAAGGATCAACCTACTGGAGGAGACCTTGCAATCAAGGATTACTGCAATTGATACAAGAACTGGAGTTATAGAAGGTCAATTGAATAGAGTGGTCATCTCACATGAAGGTATTCATGGCCTCATATCCCGTTTTGTTGATTATGTCACTAAGGGGGAAGATGGCCAATCAGCTGCAGCAAAAGAGGCTGCAAGACTCTTTGCAAAGAAAAGATGGGAGGATGAAATCAATGCTCTCAGGCAACCTGCACCTGGCAGAGTTCAACTTACTGATGATCTCCTTAGACAATACAAGAAAGAATACTATAACAGAAGGAGACCTTATCATGACATGGGATATCTTGAAGGTCTAAACTCTTTCTTGGCATTGAGATTTTGGGAAACAAGAGTCAAAGCCTTAAGGGCAAATTACAGAGGAGGTAGAGGTGGCAGAGGTGGAAGAAGTGGCAGAGGTGATAGGATCCTACCTATCACAAAAGCAAAGGACTCACTTGATGAATTCAAGGAACTGTACATGAAGTTTGGATTCAGAGTGAATGATATCAATCTCATCCTGCCTGAAGCTTGGAACTGGTGGAAACAAGTTAATCCCTACATTGATTTTACTTTGATTGAAAATGAGTGGATGAGGGATATGATAGAACAAATCAGAGCCTATCAAGAGCAAGCTGAGAAGGCTAGACAAGAAAGAGAAAAGAGACAATAGATCAGCATACCTACATTACTTTATCTAGTTTGTAATAGCTTTGAACAAATGTTTTTAATGAAAGATGAATATTTGTTCTGTTTTTGTCTTAATCTTTTTGCTTTGCTGATTAGGTGAGGGTAGTGGCATCATCACCAAAAAGGGGGAAATTGTTGGACTTATTTCTTAGTTTTGATGATGAGTGCCATACAAGTCGTTATATAGTGCAAAGGCAAAAGATGTCTAGATCAATTGTATAGGTTTATTAGAGTTTGATTCATAAATAGGTTTGATCAAACAAGCATCAGATTGGTCACCGACTTCCGCCACCAGACTAGTCTAGGTCGATGGGGTAGATAGGTCATGAGACTAGTCAGAACCTGTTGAAGACCAAGACCAAGGCAAGAGGGGCTCAAACTCAATTCATGAAGGCTAAGGGATCAAACTTAGTAATTAAAGTCAAGGATATGGAATCAGAATTTAGGCAAGTCTGTGATGACCTAAACTGATTACATATACCTTGTGTTGAAGGTCTAAGTTCCATAAGTTGGATGATGTTTGGAACTTAGTTATAATTAAAAAGGTGTAATCTAACTTCACAAATAAAAGTTAGATAAAAGAAATCAGCTGCATTACATTTTATGCACAAAGAAATTGTCGTTCAAATAGATCGATAGGTACTTCATGAGATCGATGAACTCGCCGATATATACCTCGATCAATTTAAAATTATATTGGAAGTTTACATGGATAAGGACAGCCAACTACCTCTGACTTATCAAGAAAATCAAAGGCTGAGATTAAAAAGACGTTGGGATGATTTATGTTTTTATCCATTGGATACAAGTCAAAGGGTGGACATACTGCACTGTCAAAAAGGAATTCTGACAGTGTCAGTCCTATGAATAGTGACAGAATGCAAATCAGATGGGACAAAAACAAGGAACGGTTACATTTGAATTTCAAATACAAGTCACATGCATTCCTACCTATAAATAGAGGACTTTCAACTCAGAAAGATGGGATGAATTTTTGGATAAACTTTAAGAGATAACTCTGAGCTGAAAAACACCCTGCTGAACTTACTGAGCATAAAGCTACTGATCCAGTGAATTACTTCAAGTGTATTATACAATCAAGCTATATCAAGCATACACACTTGAAGCCTGCAAGCTGCTTATTACTTGATCCTAATCAAGCTGCTGCAACTGAATCATTTATTTGATTCAATCTTTATTTTATAAAGAACCTGCTGAAGACAGTGAAGCATCTGTTGGGTGTGAAAGACTGTTGTTTGTGGTGGAGCTGGTGAAGAGGCAATCCTACCCTTCAAGGACCAAAGGAAGAATCGGAGCAAAGAATCCTACTGCTCCCGATTTTTGCTTGTGAAGCCATAGTTATTGGTGAAGGACAAACAACTTAGGAATCTTTTTAACAGCTACATCAAAGATCTCTAGTGAATTTCCTCCAACATCACAGGAGTAGAGTGGACTGACAGGATTACACCACCTGGAACCACTATAAAACTGCCTATTTACTTTCAGCATTTACATTCTGCACTTAGTTTATTTTACACATCAACCTACTGAATCTAGCAACTGAAATCACACACATACACCACTGAGTATCTAATACTTGGTATCACACTTATCAACAAGTAACAAGGCTTAATTTTGATATTATTCATTTGCACAAATTCAAAGAATCAACTATCAAGAGACTCATGCTTATCGCCAGGTTATCGAGGTCTCAAAGAGAGACTTGAAGTATCGCAGTCTTGAAGTTGCAGAATTTGTTAACTCCAAAAGTTTTAAGTGTTAAGTTTATTCACCCCCCTCTAAACTTAACCAAAGCCTTTTCAAGGGACCAACAAGAGTTACACGCGGATGCTAGGAGGAATGTGGAGAATGCAACGGCTCGATATGTGAAGCAAGCCAACAAGGGCCGCAAGGAGGTGATATTCGCCCCAGGGGATTGGGTGTGGCTATATTTTCGCAAAGATAGGTTTCCCAAGCACCGGAAATCTAAGTTACATCCTCGCGGTGATGGTCCTTTTGTAGTACTATAGCGTCAACGACAATGCCTATAAGGTTGCTATTCCACCCGAATGGGGCGTCTCTGGCACCATCAACGTCTCTGATTTGATGCCTTTTGACAACCCCTACGATCTAAGGACAGATCCTTCGCAACCGAGAGGGAATGATGTGATCCATGATGACATTCCCGACCCATTGGCACCTATGCAGCCCGTGGATCATCTGGTAGTTCGAGATGGGCCAATAACAAGGCTCCAAAGGAAGAGATTGAGAGAGGCTATGAAAAACTTGGTGATAGAGACTTATTCGGAGTTCGGAGAGACCGTGGAGGAGACTGAGGCGCCAATAGTGACACTCCTTAGTGCTGTTGGACGCCAAGGAGATTATATTCGAAATTGATTAAGTAGTGGACTTATTTTATTTTGATTATTCAGCTTTTGTTTAATTATTGTCTAATAAAGGTCATTGGACCTAAGTAGACTAGGTTAGCCCATTTATCATTTAATGTTTTTTTCCAAAACTACTCTTAGTCCAACATGTATTTATTACACTCATTTCACATTACAAAACAAACATCTATTATGAAGTGAATGATAAATATGTTGATATAATACCGAAACACAACACATTAATTGAGTTTCTTACTCTGTGTGTAGTGTGCACCACAAAAAAGTGAATACTTTTTGTGAGACGGAGTTAGTATGAGTTAAGAAATGCAGAATTAGGTAAAATGCATTCTTTCATTGATAATTTCTCATTCCATTGATTACAAGCTCAGCTCATACTTATACAAAGAGTAAGACTAATCCAATATAATCTAAAAGGGAATCTAGCAACATATCTTTTAACAAACTAATACAATCTAGACCATTACATCAAAAGTCTACTTGTACAACTAGGATTTTGCCCCATGGACCTTTATTTCTTAACACCCCCTTCAAACTCAATGGTGGAGAATGCACATTGAGTTTGGCCTTAAAATTCTGAAACTGTGACACTGAAAGAGGTTTTGTCAAACAGTCATCGGGTTGATCTGCTGAGGGAAGGTAACACACATTCAACTTCTTATTCAGTATTTCATTTCTGACAAAATGCACATCTATCTCTATGTGCTTTGTCCATGCATGATAAACCGGATTTTGAGCTAGAAAAGATGCACTGGTGTTATCACACCATGCAGTAGGAATCCCAGCGGGTTTGATATGTAATTCACCAAGTAGAGAAGTTATCCATTTGATTTCTGCAGCAAGATTTCCCAAAGCTCTATATTCAGATTCTGCACTTGACCTTGACACCACATCTTGTTTTTTGAACTCCATGAAACAAGTGATTCCCCAAGAAACACACAATAACCACCAACATATTTTCTATCAATTGTTGAGACTCCCCGATCTGCATCAGAGAACCCTTCTAGATTCAGACAAGCAGCTGGTTTAAAGTGCAAAACATGATTTAGGGTACCAATAACATATCTCAACAGCCTCTTTATTGCCCTCCAATGTTCTAGGTGAGGACTTTGCATAAACTGTTTCAGATAATTAACAACAAAGGTGATGTCTGGCCTTGTGCAAGTCAGGTATTGTAGGCCTCCAATGACACTTCCATACAGAGTGACATTCTAAAATGGCTCCTCTGGGTCCTCCTCCAACTTCTTACCAGGGACAATAGGATTTGGACATGGTTTAAGAGAATCACAACCCAATCTGGACAGCAGATGTGTCGCATATTGTGTCTGTGTCAAGTATAAACCAGGTGAATCTCTAGTCACCTACATTCCCAAAAAGTGTGATACAGGTCCTAAGTTTTTAAGGAAAAATTTGGGGTCCCACATGTGTATAAATTTAGTAATAAATGTGAAAGAGCTGCTTGTAACCAGAATATCATCTACATAGACTAAGACAATAAGAATGTGATCAATAGTCTTCAGTATAAACCAAGAATTATCAGAATCTGATTGTTTAAAAGACCAAGTAAGTAACTGAAAGCCGAGAGCCTCAAACCTGGCTCTAAGGGTCTGTTTCAATCCATAGAGGGCCTTCTTTAGTTTGCAGACATTGTGAGGTCTGGTGGGATCTACACAGCCTTCTGGTTCTGCCATGTATACAGGTCCTTTGAAGTGACCATTCAGAAAAGCATTGTTAATGTCAACCTTATTAATAGGCCAATGAAAAGTAACAACTAAGGGAAGAACAATTCTTATGGTGAGAGCCTTAGCAACTAGACTGAAGGTTTCAGTAAAATCAACACCATATGTCTGGCTAAATCCTTTAGCCACTAACCTTGCATGTCTTTAAGAACACTTCCATCAGACTTCAACTTCAATTTGTACACCCATCTACTGCCAACAACTGTCTGATGTTTTGATGGAGGAACCAGCTCCTAAATGTCATTTTTTCATTAGAGCCTGATATTCTTCCTCCATAGCACCTGTCCACTCAGCACTTCACTAAGCCTATGGTACACTAGCAGGCTCAACATGGTGAGTAACTACAGTATAGGCTTTAGGTTTAAAGATGCCCTAGTAATCATAGGGTGTGTGTTGATGAGTTTAAGATCTGGATGAGGGGTTCTTCTTGGTGTTGATTATGGTGAAGATGCTCTGTGCAGAAGAGATGGAAAATTTGATTGTGATGAGTCTGATAAACTAATGGTGTCTCGTGAAATAGTAGTGTTTTGTGAGCTAATAGAGCTAGGAGTGGGAGGTGACATATGATGAGGGGTCTGAAACACAGGACTGGAATTATGCATAGGGGTACAAAAAAATTAGAGTTAGAGTTATCAGTACTTACTTGAACAACAAGGTTGTCTGTACTTGTCTGGAAAGTGTCATAAGCTTTGGATAGACCAGGATTCAAAAAGAAGAGAATTTTAGACTCATCGACAGCTGTAACGATCTATATGAGCCCTGAGTAAAATCACTACCACAAGGAAAGGACAACTCATCAAAAATTACATCCCTTGTGATATAAATCCTACGATTTTTGTCATGACACATGTAAGCTTTGTGAGTAGGACTAATCCCAAGGTTAACACACTTACTAGAATTGAACTAAAATTTTGTTGTCTGAAAAGGTCTAAGGTGTGGATAACAAGCACATTCAAAAACTTTGAAGAGTTTGTAACTAGGTTTGGTTTTGAACAAGCATTCATGGGGATATAAATTATGTAAGAAATGAGTGGGAAGACTGTTAATGACTAGGGTTGCTTGTTTAAAGCCGTGCCATCAAAAACTTAGGGGCATAGATGCTTGTGCTAACAAAGTGAGTCCTAGTTCCACAGCATGTCGGTGTTTCCTTTCTGCCCTCCATGCTGGCCATGAGCATGAGGACATGGATGCCTAAAAATAATGCCCTGATAGTTAAAAGACCAAGTAAGTAATTGAGATCCGAGAGCCTCAAACCAGGCTCTAAGGGTCTGTTTCAATCCATAGAGGGCCTTCTTTAGTTTGCAGACATTGTGAGGTCTGGTGGGATCTACACAGCCTTCTGGTTCTGCCATGTATACAGGTTTTTTGAAGTGACCATTCATAAAAGCATTGTTAATGTCAACCTTATTAATAGGCCAATGAAAAGTAACAGCTAAGGGAAGAACAATTCTTATGGTGAGAGCCTTAGCAACTAGACTGAAGGTTTCAGTAAAATCAACCCCATATATCTGGCTAAATCCTTTAGTCACTAACCTTGCTTGTGTTTGAGAACACTGCCATCAGACTTCAACTTCAATTTGTACACCCATCTACAGCCAACAACTGTCTGATGTTTTGATGGAGGAACCAGCTCCTAAATGTCATTTTTCATTAGAGCCTGATATTCTTCCTCTATAGCACCTGTCCACTCAGCACTTCACTAAGCCTATGGTACACTAGCAGGCTCAACAGGGTGAGTAACTGCAGTATAGGCTTTAGGTTTAAAGATGCCTTAGTAATCATAGGGTGTGTGTTGATGAGTTTAGGATCTGGATGTGGGGTTCTTCTTGGTGTTGATTATGGTGAAGATGCACTGTGCACAGGAGATGGAAAATTTGATTGTGGTGAGTCTGATAAACTAATGGTGTCTCGTGAAATAGTAGTGTTTTGTGAGCTAATAGAGCTAGGAGTGGGAGGTGACATATGATGAGGGGTCTGAAACACAGGACTGGAATTATGCATAGGGGTACAAAAAAATTAGAGTTAGAGTTATCAGTACTTGAACAACAAGGTTTCCTGTACTTGTCTGGGAAGTGTCATAAGCTTTGGATAGACCAGGATTCAAAAAGAAGAGAATTTCAGACTCATCAGCAGCTGTAACAAATCTATATGAGCCCTGAGTAAAATCACTACCAAAAGGAAAGGACAACTCATCAAAAATTACATCCCTAGTGATATAAATCCTACCTCTTTTGTCATGACACATGTAACCTTTGTGAGTAGGAATAATGCCAAAGTTAACACACTTACTAGAATGGAACTAAAATTTTGTTGTCTGAAAAGGTCTAAGGTGTGGATAACAAGCACATTCAAAAACTTTGAAGAGTTTGTAACTAGGTTTGGTTTTGAACAAGCATTCATGGGGAGATAAATTATGTAAGAAATGAGTGGGAAGACTGTTAATGACTAGGGTTGCTTGTTGAAAGCTGTGCCACCAAAAACTTAGGGGCATAGATGCTTGTGCTAACAAAGTGAGTCCTAGTTCCACAACATGCCGGTGTTTCCTTTCTGCCCTTCCATGCTGGCCATGAGCATGAGCACATGGATGCCTAAAAATAATGCCCTGATAGTTAAGGTATGATTCAATGCTTTTATAATCCCCACCCCAGTAAGACTGGATGCAATTGATTGTGGTGAAAAACTGAGTGTTAACCATTTTTTAAAATATTTAATAACATAACAGACCTCAGATTTATGTTTTAAGGGAAAAAGCCAAGTGTATCTAGTATGGTCATCAAGAAAATGCACATAATATGAATAACCTCCTGTAGACTTAATGGGTGCAGGACCCCAGACATCTGTTTGAATTAAATCAAACATAAGAGCAGCATGTTATTCAAACAAGGAATAAGGCAAGATATGAGATTTTCCAAACTGACAAGCTTCACAGAAAGTAAGATTTTCATTAACAGAAACATTACAAATCTGGAGAATTTGATTCAAATATTTGAAGAAGGATGCCCTAATCTTCTATGCCATACATTAGGGTCTTTGTTCACACTAATAGGCTTGATCTTATTCACACCATCCCTACACTTGAACTCAACAAAGGAAGCAAACTTGGCTTGATTGGATTGAAGGAAGCTCATGACATGCTCATTTGGACTGCCCATCTTGTACAGACCAACCTACAGTGTTCCTATAAGTAGAGGTTCCCTATTTTCTTGGCCTTAACATCACTGTTAGGAAATCTATGCGGGAACACAGCGGAATTCAAAATTTTATTTCCTATCGACCCATAATCGACTTCGTTTAAGAAATAAACAAATAAGTAGTAGACGGTGGTTACCTTGGTTGATCTAAAAGATTGACGCTTTGACCATCTAAGGAGAGTAGTTCTGCATAGAGCCGCCCAAGTGTTCGGCCTCTACCGCAAGTCCACACGAACAGCCCGCCGGAATCCCATCATGGATTGCTATTGGAAAACTCCGGTTGCTAGACCGGCCCTTTTCCTCTCTCTCCAACTATAATAGGATGCTCTCTATTTTACACAAAAACTATTAGCTCTTGGAATTGTGACATACAAAAGAGCTTGACACCCACCTCCTATTTATAGTGGTTGGGGCGCCCCCTAGTAGAGTAGAGGAGAAGAAAACATTTTCCTAATAAAATAAGGAAAATCTCCTAGATTGATTTATCTCATTTAATTTAATATCTTATATTAAATATTTCCAAGATATTGTCAATATCTTATATTGACTATCTTTATCTTATTACCATAAATCAATTTACACATGTGTGTAAATCTATAGTCATTAATATGTAATATTAATATATGATAATCTTATTAATTAAATTGCACAATCCAAGTGTATCTTATACACTTCAATGTGGCGCACCATGTAGCCAAATATTGGCTTCCGAAATATTCTTTAATTAATATAATACTATGATTAATTAATTTTCAAAATACATGTATATCACATATATACATAATTTCAAAATTTATATGTATCAATATACATATTTAATTAATCATCATAATTAATATCTTGTATTTAATTTATTCATAATAAATAAATACCACCATATTAATTTACCACTATAACCTTTATAGTCTCGAGATAAACTTTCCTTATTTGGTTATCATCTATAACCACATTTTAATCCGGCTAGATGTTCATATGTGTGTTACCCGATAGGCTTCTGAATATGTTGGCCGTAGACACAAAGTGAAAATTACGAAAATGCCCTCCATGCCTAACGATCACGGGATAGCGTCTAGCAACACACTGTGACCCCCAATCATCGGAAGAGTAAAATGCAATGACTACTACCTTTCATGTGAAACAGTTACCGTGTAACTTACAATCCTATCGCTGTAATAATATCCATACGGTCGTACGTCGAGTGTCAAACATTAACGACCGTATCTTATAATCTGTATATCATGCCCCTTTCGAAGTAACTCATTTACTCCCACTTTGAAAAGATTCACGAGAGTAAGACATTGCTTATAAGAAGGCCATTTCGGATATTCGATCCCAATCATAGGATACGCGATTCTCGGACGACCAATCATGTATACTCCGCATGCTTCAGTATCACACCCAATCACTACCGCATGATCTCCCTATGGCTAGGGGAAACCTCAATAGTGTCAAAGCGTGACAATCCACACCATGACGCTATGAAGACTCCGGTCTTAAGGATAATTACACAACTGTCGCATAGTGAGACACTTAATGTAAGTGGGTCAGTCTAACGTACGCATTCTCTAATACACGTCCACGTACATTCCAAGTGTCCCTACACTTCGATAGACGGGATCTATCCCTATCTTCTAAAAAGATAGAAGACATCCAATACGTGCTAGTCTGATTATACTATCAATGTCCCATTTGATAATATGTAAGACTAGAGACATTTAAGTACCAATCTTGGTATAGTGATTAGAGATCTCATCAACCATAATCACTATCATGGTTTCTCTATCACAGATTGACACTAGGGACGTTATCATATAACAATTCATAATTGGTTCTTTAAAAGAACATATATATGACGACAGAAAAGCCATTTAATATACGTATAAACATAAATAAATAGTAGATATGATCCGACCCAGTCGGATCCGGTCCAACCTGATTGGGTTTAGGACACTATTTCAACAATCTCCCACTTGGCCTAAAACCAATCACTCGCACACACAAGACCAAGTTGAAACACAAGAATCTCATGCAATACTTGCAACCAACCCTAGCCATAAACGGATCGCTATCCGTGGGGACTCAAACTATCTTCATACTATGCTTTAAATGACCAAGTCTAAGGAACCGCCTCAGCACACACACGAATCTTTGACGAGACCCTGGTCCTTGCTTCAAGTAATGAATCCACTTACTATATCAGCTATATAGAAAAGGTGGAAGAACCGTACAAGGTTCAGGAATGAACCTTCTCGATCCATGTGCTCCCGTTGCGCCTCCAAGGCACTACTGTGTTTTGGCCTAGTTGTAGAGTTTACAGTGACCCATATGCTAGAACATTTCCAGCTTACTGTATCACTTAATCAAAGTGATTGCAAACCCATACTATAGCTCCCACTCGCCTTCATAAGACTCAGGATATACGTCTGTATAACTATATTTATCTAATTCCAAGTTGCGATAAACTAGGAAGCCATCCTTAACTTGTTTAAGGATATTCTCGACATTCACCTGATTTACTTTCATACTTGCTCATGACTATTCATCAAGTATGAACATCTGACATAACTCTTATGATGGTTCCTATCGCAGTAGCAAAGGAAACCTTCCATAATAATCATCTTTCACCTTATCTTTAGGATCAACGTCCTAACATAGATAGATCTCTAGAACACCGACTAGCAGTATCCTCTGTCTCGACCTATGCTAAACTCTTTTAGCATCACATCTATATAGGTAAACTATAATCTAACAGCTGTTAAATCTATCACTATAGATTCTTATTTCTAAAATAAGAACTACTAATCCAAGTGCGTTCGTAAAGACCTTGAACTACCAAACACTAATTGACTGTGACATGGGGTGGCAATTCCTGAGAGAGATATTTACAACCTTACTCAAAAATCATAACGCACTCCCACTATCCATCTTGCACATTGGGCATTTCCTTCTTTTGACTAAATCAAAATCCTTTGATTATCAAACAAAGAAATCGTCTAGAGAAACTTGTTTGAGTCCATAAATGGATCTCGTGGGCTCACATATCATGTTATCGTCTATGAACATCGAGCTATTTGCCCAACGTCTTCAACACTATCATATAGCCATGATACGAAGTTATAACAAGCATAGTCTGAATAGAACTAGGTTCAGTCTTACAGGGACATTCCCTCTAGGTAAGACAGACTAGGTTCACAACTTGGTTGTCACTGATGGAACCTAATTCAGATATTATGGCTCCTGGCCATATCTCTCAATCTTTCCTTTCAAACATTCCTTATAAGTCGTGAGATATTCATTCATCAAGATGAACATACCAGCAGCCCTTTTGGGCTTGAGGTTATCCACAGACTTACAGAACTTTTGTGTGCATTGAGTAGTGTTCTACACCTCATCGTTATGCGGCATCTGCTCATGTTCCAATGGTTGAATATATCTTTGTGGTTCTCAAACTCTTTTGAGATCTGATTCACTCCCACTGTTTTTTTTGGAAGAAACACTTCCTTTAGAAGACAGCATGTTTGGAGACAAACATTTTGCTCCACGTACAAGTAAATAATATATAGCATACTTGCTAAGATACTCCACAAATTCGCATATGTCGTACTAGGCTCCAAGCCTTTCTGACTTTGCCTATGACAACTTCAAATCATCGGTTAAGATAGATTTGACATTATCCTCTTCCATATCTAATATGGAATTTATTCAACCTTTATCTTTGGAACTCGGTTAAGTATAAGGGCACTGTCCCGAAACGGGTAAGGGATACTTCGCATGGCTTGCGTATCACCTTTATCATATAAAGTGTTGTTTCCATTTTGGGAACACAATCTAATTGCATATCCCAAAGATCCTTTCAGACGACTTCTGAAACACCCTTCAGGTATTAATTACTTCAATCCAATTGAAGATTAATTCCTAAGTAGCTCATCAATCTCATATTCGTACTAGCTCGAACTTTTCAGGCTTTCTGAATTATGCACTTCACTGAGTACACTTGACTATTTCTAAAAATAGTCGTAGAGATTAAGAAACAATTATTTGTGGCATTAATTGTCATAAACCGACAAACATCGGTATGTTTAGGCTTTAGACAATTTTTTCTAGATTTTACAACCTTTTCATAAAAGGGTATTTTAGTCATCTTTAGATAGGATACGTATCACCCACATGATTCATAATCACATGGTTCAGACATCATCTAAATGACATTTGATTTTACGTTTCTCTTACAGAGAGTCGATGTCTAGAACAACTACAAATATCAAGGATAACAGCCATACAAATATTTAGTTGAGATCTCATCACACATATAAACTATATAGTGACATAAATCTAGTATGTTAGATTCAGTGACCTTTCAACTTTATCGGAATAACATTTATTCTTTACAATTGAATATGTCCACTAAATCCTAACATGTTCTTCATAAGAAACGGAACACAATAACATTTATTTAGTCCCCATATCAGTTTATTAGATCCAAAATATGGTAAGTGTCACAACATTTGCTTCACCTTCCATATTTGCATTTAATCTTTCTAATTTAATCACTCTCGTAAGACATCATATATCTTAGAGTCGACTTTGAATTTAGATAGGTTTATCTCAACTCACTTGCTTACAATAGAGACTTCAATAAGTTCTCTATTTAAGCACACGCCCTAACTTTTCCCTTTTAATCCTTTAAGCACTTGTGAATATTTTTTAGTGTAGTCTTCATAAGACTTAAGAAAGATCACAAGAGCTATGTCTTTAATTTCCTTTCATAAAGAAAATCTAAAGTTTGTTAAATAGTTTATTTAACCTTTTGAATCATATCAAAACATTGACCATTTAATTAACCTTTAAGCAATGATTAAAGAAATAAGTCGATACTTAAATCTTACAATTTTAAAAACAACCTTTCCAAAATTAGACGTGGTCATTCTTATCCAACGTTTGAATTAATTGTCATCATATGACTGAATGATCATGTTGGATCGTATCCAATGTCATGAGCTTCCGCCTTTCATTAATAATTAAAGTCTTGGAGAACTCCATCATATATGTAGTCTCCTTGTCTCTAACTACTATAACGGGATTGCTCGTGTCATTGCTCATTTTAAAAGGATTAAAATTTACTTAACCATACTTGAGAACGTTTCTCAAAAGGTAACAGTCATAATTTGGTTTTACTAATCGAGAATAAAACATAAATATAAAGTTTGCTAAAACTACAACATAAAATGAAAATAAAAGAGTGTTGTTGTTTATACATGCAAAATCAAATATGGTCTTTGGGATTATGATTTTGCTCCCACTAGTCAACTACTCCCAATTGACTTTCAAGAAATTTTTCAAAATATTTTAGTGGCTGGAATTTTATCTAGTTGACTCGATCCCCGACGTGGGCCGATCGACCGGATCAATTTTGATGGGTAGGTACTTCTTACCAATTGCGTCTAACGCGACTTCCAGTGGTTTGACTAGTCAACTCTTTGAAAGTTCACATCGTCTATGTGATAGTCAACCTTATGTCTCTAAAATCAGACAGTACTGACATGGGCCAATCACCACAAGATTCTTAGTCAAGTCATAACCCAAGTATTCATGAGATCTCATAACGATCATATCTCGATAATGGCGATACACCTGTGGTAGGTCAACTCCCGACGTGGGCCGATCAGTTGGATCCGAACAAGGGCTCTTCACCGTCACTATAATAATGGGAGACATTTTATAACTCGATTTTTGTTGTGGGAGTAATTACGTAAGTTAATTCACTTAATTAATTTAATTACGGTCTCATCAAATATATCTATCTCTATAGACATACATTCTACACATTTATCTAGATCGTGCCTAGTCATGCATCTATCGTATCATATAAAATAAATACAAGCACAAAATAAATAAATACGCAAAGTAACCGATATGATCATGGACTTTTCCTAGGTGCGGTTTCGAATACAAACTGACGAAACTGCAGGGTCACAATCTAAAGGTAGCTGCAACCGCCAATAGGATCTTTAATGCTCCATTCTCCAATGTGATCTTTATTTTCTTCTCTTTCTTTGGTCTTCATCTTCTGCTCCATTCTTGTTACATTTAATTCTATCTAATAAAATAAACACACCCGTCGCACACGGGGGGAGTCAACGGGAATGTGATAAATGCAGAAAATAAACTAGGTCACGTTCTTCATAACGGCCTAGGACAATTTTTAAACCAACAGAAAAATTAAATCATTCACATCTATCCTATCGGTCGAGTCCATGAACAATCGGGGTCCATATAATCATATTATATCTACTATATCTAATCCATACAATAACATCTTATGAAAAAGATAAAATTAAAATTTAACTACTTGCGACTTAATTAATCAATTAACATTTAATCTATTAAATAATTTTATCTAATCAATTAACTAATTAACATTTAATTAATTAAATGATTTTAATCGAAATAAAATTAACAATTAATTTTAAACGATTTTAATTTTAATTCCATTTAATTAGAACTTTTCTAAAAATAAATCAAAATTAAAATTAAGTCTATTTTGTTTCTTTCCTTTTCATTCCTAATCAAAAGGGATGCATTTGGTTTCCTAAACCAAAAGGCATATTCCTAAACCAAATTAGGTTTAGGCCTGACCACTTTCCAAAATCAAAATTTTGGAAGTGGCCTAGGCCCAAATAATTTTGGTTTAGGCCTGGACACTTTCCAAAATCAAAATTTTGGAAGTGGCCTAGGCCTAGGCCTTTTCCCAAATCAAATATTTGGAAATGGCCTTGGCCTATTTCAAACAAAATTTGGAAAGACCATTATTATTTTAATGCCATGTGACATCCTAATAGCCCAAACTATTTGAACAATTGGTTAGCCACCCGACACAACTAGACAAAGGAGAAATTATCAATCACAACTATGAACCATATTGAATCACAAAATACACAAAACAAAAATTTGGAGATCCGCCAGCAATGACCGGTCAACCGACTGCCGGCAGCAGGTTGCCCTGCAGCCGCCGCCAGTCGGCCGAGCACCACCCGATCTCGTTTTTTTTTCTTTTCATGTATCACTTTCGCGAATCAAAAATTTTTCATCTTTTATTTACGTGATTTAAACGATAAAATTAACTACGCACAATAACGTGCTTACTGCTTAAGCTCGAAGCTCTCCCTTATACCATTGTTAGGAAATCTATGCGGGAACCCAGCGGAATTCAAAATTTTATTTCCTATCGACCCAAGATCGACTTCGTTTAAGCAATAAACAAATAAGTAGTAGACAGTGGTTACCTTGGTTGATCTAAAAGATCGACGCTTTGACCGTCTAAGGAGAGTAGTTCTGCATAGAGCCGCCCAAGTGTTCGGCCTCTACCGCTAGTCCACATGAACAGCCCGCCGGAATCCCATCATGGATTGCTATTGGAAAACTCCGGTTGCTAGACCGGCCCTTTCCCTCTCTCTCCAACTCTCTATATGATGCTCTCTATTTTACACAAAAACTATTTGTTCTTGGAATTGTGATGTACAAAAGAACTTGATACCCACCTCCTATTTATAGTGGTTGGGGTGCCCCCTAGTAGAGTAGAGGAGAAGAAAACATTTTCCCAATAAAATAAGGAAAATCTCCTAGATTGATTGATCTCATTTAATTTAATATCTTATATTAAATATTTCCAAGATATTGTCAATATCTTATATTGACTATCTTTATCTTATTACCATAAATCAATTTACACATGTGTGTAAATCTATAGTCATTAATATCTAATATTAATATATGATAATCTTATTAATTAAATTGCACAATCCAAGTGTATCTTATACACTTCAATGTGGCGCCCCATATAGCCAAATATTGGCTTCCGGAATATTCTTTAATTAATATAATACAATGATTAATTAATTTGCAAAATACATGTATATCACATATATACATAATTTCAAAATTTATATGTATCAATATACATATTTAATTAATCATCATAATTAATATCTTGTATTTAATTTATTCATAATAAATAAATACCACCATATTAATTTACCACTATAACCTTTATAGTCTCGAGATAAACTTTCCTTATTTGGTTATCATCTATAACCACATTTTAATCCGGCTAGATGTTCATATGTGTGTGATCCGATAGGCTTCCGAATATGTTGGCCGTAGACACAAAGTGCAAATTACGAAAATGCCCTTCATGCCTAACGATCACGGGATAGCGTCTAACAACACACCGTGACCCCCAATCATCGGAAAAGTCAAATGCAATGATTACTACCTTTCATGTGAAACAGTTACCGTGTAACTTACAATCCTATCGCTGTAATAATATCTATACTGTCGTACGTCGAGTGTCAAACATTAACGACTGTATCTTATAATCTGGATATCATGCCCCTCTCGAAGTAACTCACTGACTCCCACTTTGAAAAGATTCACGAGAGTAAGACATTCCTTATAAGAAGGACATTTCGGATATTCGATCCCAATCATAGGATACGCGATTCCCGGATGACCAATCATGTATACTCCGCATGCTTCAGTATCACACCCAATCACTACCGCATGATCGCCTCGTGGCTAGGGGAAACCTAAATAGTGTCAAAGCATGACAATCCACACCGTGACGCCATAAAGACACCGGTCTTAAGGATAATTACACAACTTCCACATAGTGCAACACTTAATGTAAGTGGGTCAGTCTAAAGTACGCATTCTCTAATACACGTCAACGTACAGTCCAAGTGTCCCTACACTTCGATAGACGAGATCTATCCCTATCTTCTAAAAAGATAGAAGACATCCAATACGTGCTAGTCTGATTATACTATCAATGTCCCATTTGATAATATGTAAGACTAGAGACATTTAAGTACCAATCTTGTTATAGTGATTAGAGATCTCATCAACCATAATCACTATCATGGTTTCTCTATCACAGATTGACACTAGGGACGTTATCATATAACAATTCATAATTGGTTCTTTAAAAGAACATATTTATGACGACAGAAAAGCCATTTAATATATGTATAAACCTAAAGAAATAGTAGAAATGATCCGACCCGGTCGGATCCGGTCCAACCCGATTGGGTTTAGGACACTATTTGAACAATCACAACTATAGTCATTAAATTCAACAATTACATCATTATCACAAGATAATTTGGAAATACTTAACATGTTCTTAGTGATAGCAGGAACATGAAGCGTAAAAAGCAATTTAAGTGATGTGCGTGGGTGAGTAGTAGGGATAGTGGATTGGACAACATTAAAAATACTAAGTTGCTCAACATTACCAACCCCTAGTGTATCAGAACCTGCATATCCAGAGCTGAGGTGAAGGTTATTTAGGTCTCTTGTGATATGATTTGTTTCTCCACTGTTCATGTATTATGAAGAATCAACTACTGACTGTGGAGAAGTCATGAAGGCTGATATCTGCCTAGGATTTTAGTTGTTTGAATTACCAGCAGGTCTAGAGCTATTACCATTACTAGCAGGACTAGTAAGCTCACATCAAATTTATGCCAACATTCTAAAACAGTGTGTCATTTTTCCACACAATTGACACACAGTTCTATTATTGAAGTTAGATCTTCCACCATTCCTTCCACCTCTGGATCTACCACCGCTAAATCCTCCTCTACCTCTGTTAGAGTTCCAAAATTAAGGTCAAGCATCTGTAAAAGTCTGTCATCTTGGGTGCATCTGAGCAAGATTTAGTGACGGATTAGATCCAGCAAATGCACTAGGACTTAATCTGGCCACCAATCTCTCATGGGTAAGCAGTTAAGATTGAACCATCTGCCAACTCATATAACCAACCCTAGCTGTAATATTAACTATTGCAGATTCATAGCCCTTGTCTAGTCATCCAAGAACAGCCATAATAAGCTCATATTTGGAAATATGATAACCAACATCAACCAATTTATCAGAGTAAGATTTCATTAGTGCTAAGTAATCTGCCATTGATCTATTTCCTTTCTCAGTACGAGTAAGAGTTGTTTTATACTCTAACATCCTAGCTTCAGATTAAGAATTAAACATACTCTCTAGACTCCAGATTTCATATGAGGTGTTGCAACCAATTACCTCAATTAAGGCATGTTCTGTTAATTAAAAGGATTTTGATTAATGGGTATAAAAGGGAACCATTACCTAAACTACTCATTTGTTTACAAGTCAATTTTCTGAAAAGTGGAGAAGGAGGCTGACGTTCAAAGAAGAAAAAAAAGTTTGGACGTTGTTTTCCAAATTCAGGGTTTAACGGTTGATTTTCGGTGCAGACCATAGTAGAAGAAATTGATCACCACGAGGAGGCGATCGTTTCGATACCAACCGTTCTTTTTTTTTTTTCCAGTAAGTTTTCCTTCCTAGCCCTAATTATAGATCCATTTGTTCTTGAGAAAATCTGAGATTTTGGTGAATTAGAGGATTGGCTAATCGTAGCTTGTTGTTTAATTATCGTAGGATATTCGTAGAGGTGTTGGTTCGAGAACTCAAGGCTTTGCTTTCAATTTTCGATTGGATTTGTTATCAAATTGTTAAAAGGTAAGGGGTGTTCTTAAACGGTAAATAGGTGTTCTAACCGAATTGATTAATTTTAATTATGCAGATATGTTGTTTCATGTGTACTGTCTATAATATTAAGTACGTACACGTCGAAGCCAGAGCCGGACCATTTAGTTTTTGGTAGTTTGCGTCAGTAGCTGTGCTGTATACATGAGAAGCCATCTTGTTTATTTAAATGTTATATTATATTGATGCTAGTGTTGTTACTACAATTTCCCAGCATATATGTTGCCGAGGGTCCTGGGTGAAAAAAAAAGGAGAATTGTTGATGTATTATGTGTACCAAATTAGTATAATTATGAATGCCTGCTATTGCCGTGGTCAGTAGAGGAAAAAAAAAAAAGAAAAAGAGAGAACTACACGTGTTCTTTGTTTTCGATAATAATAATAATAATAATATAATTATTATGCGGTATTTATGTTCCTAAATATTATCCAACGTAATTATGTTCACATTGTTTGGATTGTATTTGTGTACAATGTGTTATGGTTTGGTATGCATGTCTTTGTTAGACATTATATTTTAATTTGCAATGTATAACTACTACTTCTGGTAGCCTTGGCTCAGCACCACAACTGAGACCCTCTGTGGGGAGAAAGTGGGAGCACCGGAAGACGTTGTTTAGGCCTTGTGGGATATTGACTTAGTAGTCATTGATCCTTTTACAATGTGCTATATAGTGTAATTAAAATGTTTAGGACTAAATGTCCTTAGGAATCCTTTTTATATGAATGAATCAGGTGGTTAAAACTTAACTCGTAAATACATACGTGGTTGTGTAAAAGCTAAAACGTCAATGTCATTGGTGAGGCACATTTTTGACATCGAAGCGTGGGACCCTTACTGCTCCTACGGGACTACGTGTAACTCCCACATGGATTATGAGTCCATGCCCCTATGAGTGGTGCCACCGATGTTGTGGTGCATTTCTCACCATGCGCTGTGTCCTTTGATATTGACGTAACAAACTTACTTGTGCAAGGATGTACTATGTGATCTAGTAGAGGGATAGTGTGATCTCAATGACAACCTATGTGGTAGTGTTTGTAGACTTTATTCTGATGAATGTTATATGTATGTATAATAATATTGTCTAACCGTTTCTTCTACCCTTTACTAAGTACGTAAGTACTTACCCCTTCTCTTTTATTTGTCCCCACCTCGAGAATGTAGTTATCAGGACGAGGATGAGTACGGTGATGATGATGGAGAGGTTGGAGCTGACGTATAAGCTTAAGTTGAGGACTTTTATTTTATGCACTTCTATTTAAACAGTTCTGAGAGACAAACTCTTAGTATCTTTTTAGTTACGATTGGGATGTAATAAAGTAAACAACATTTATTTCGTTTTTTGTGGTTTCAGTTTTCGTAGGCGAAGATTTTGGGACTTGGTGATCCTTTTGATAGTCTTTTGACTTTCTTTTCCGTGTAATCCTTTATATTTAATTTATTCCGCTTTTACTCTGACTAATTGTTACGAGGGTTATGTATGTATTACCTTTTGGCGATTTAAAAAGTTAATATATGTATGTTGGGAGTTCTTTACGGATAAGTACTCGGTATCCGGAACGGGGCATCACAATTGGTATCAGAGAGAAAGTTCCTATCTTACGTTTAAGTTCGTAGTTAAGTTGAATATTTATAAGTCTCTTTAGCAGCTTAGCTGACCCTTTCTTCTTGACAAATGACTAATAGAACTACAAGGAACACTGCTACTTCGAGTGAAGGGCTGACATGTCACGGTTTGGTAACTTCTGAGCAAATGGAGATGAGTGAGGGATTGACTCAAGTGGACACAGGGTTGTTGGAGGTTAATGATGGGCAGGTTTTACCCTAGAAGAACTTAGGGGAGGAGACTTTGTCAGGTGATGCTACTACTTCGGAGGGTACAGTCACGTTACCTTCATCAGCAGTTACTACTGCCACCATCACCATATCCTTACCACCTCCCCTCCCACATCCTTAAATGCATCTACTATCATGTCCACACATACGTCACCCCACATGCCACACCCCACGTTTTATCCACCCCTAAGTTACACTCCACAGCCATCTGTTGTTCCACCCTATTACTAGATGTACCCCCAACCACCGCAACATTTCCCACAGAAGCCACAATATTAAACACAACCACCACCACAACAACCTCAATACTATCCACCATCACCACCACCATATGACTACCCTACACAAGCTACATATCCTCCACAGACTTCTTATCCCCAGTCATCAATGACACACATAATACCAGGGCTTTACGCAACACCACACCTGCCAGGACCTCACTTCCAACCATCTCAGGCCACACCACTAGCACCGCCTCTAGTGTCTCAGCCATATCCTACACATAGGGGGCCTAACCCATACCATACACCCCAAGATCCTACCCTTTCTGCTGATGAGGAACGTGAGAAAGTTAGATGTTTCATGGACGTCAAGAAAGCAGGGATAACACACTTTGATGGGAGGACCGTTAACACTGAGGCAGCTAGATGGTTAATGATAGTGGAGAGGAATTTCAGTCAGATGAGTATATCCAGAGATAAGTGGGCCAATTTGAATGGTTCACTGTTGACAGGGGCAGCCCGAGAATGGGCAGACATGATAGAAAACACGCGGGGCAAGATCAACAACTCGGATGAGTTCAAGGCAGAGTTCATGAATGAGTTTTTCCCAACAACATAGAGGTCAACAAAGGAAAGAGAGTTCTACAACCTTCGTCAGGAGGGTAAGACCATTATGGAATACCAAGAGCGTTTTCACAAGATGGGAAAGTACGTGCCTATATCCATGGCCACTGAAGAGGATAGAGTGTCATGGTTTATGCAAGGCTTGTCTAAGGGTATCATGGATCATCTAGTGGGAAAGAGGCCGAAGACAATGAAGAAGCTGTTGAGCACGTGTTTGGAAATTGAGGAGCACAAAGTGAAATCTTCAGAGAGAGAGTAGTGAAGAGACCCCTCAGCACTAGTCAGGGACAAAGGGAGGGACCACCACAAAGACTCACACTACAAGAAAAAGGGTTATCAATGACGGGTCAAAATTACGTCATTAAATGGTATTTACAATGACGGGACCAAAATTATTTTGTTAGATGATGACCAAATATTAAATCCCGTCATCATTGATCATATTTCCCGTTACTAATAGTGGGATTAAAAAAATTCCTCTCATTATTTAAGTATATACATATAAAAACAAAAAAAAACCACCCAAATATTCTAATTATTATTTTTTAAGACAAACCTTTCAATTATTATTGATTATCCTATAATTCATTCCTAAAAAAACAATTACATTTGTCAGCTTCCCCTCAAAACGGTGATAACCCTAAATTGGCACCACCACTCGTTCTCGTTCTTCATCATCACTCCCACTTTGTTCTTCACTCTCCCACGCCGCTCTTTTCTTTGACTCTCCACTCCGCTTCCACCCGTCGCCTTCAAACATTAAATCTCGGTGAATCTGGAAAAAGTAAGCTTATATGTGTTAGATGTAGTGCCCGAATATTAAGCAATACAACAAACAGCATGTTCAATGATTTCTGTGGTTCTTTTATTCCCTATCATCTTCCATATAAAGGGCACCAAAGTAAAGCAATTGCAAGAAAGTTGCCGAACAGATTGTATTCTATACCATTTGCAAGAAGCCCAAAAATATTTTGTCAAAGCTAACTGTGATAACGTGAGAGTTCTCTTGAGATACGACGATTATCTTGTGTAACTGCAATTTTGATGAGGTATTTGTGTTTCTTTTTTTAGTTCGATATCATTTAGATGAGGATCCGAAGACTTTGAAGGTATTTCCCATTCCGCTTCAGGACACAAAAGGCAAACCTTTGCATACCGTAGACACACTAGCACCTCCAAGATCCACCAGGAAACGCCGTGAACCCGAAAGGTACACTGGCATGTATCTCATGGAAGATGAGGACCCTAGAACTAATGAGGAAGTGCTATTAAGGCATGACAAAGAGAAATGGCTGGAAGACATGAATTCTGAAATGGAATCCATGAAAGACAACCAAGTTTGGAACTTAGTTGATCCACCTGAAGGAATAGTTCCTATAGGGTGTAAATGGGTCTTTTAGAGAAAGACTGACATGGATGGTAACGTGACTACCTACAAGGCTAGGTTAGTGGCAAAATGAAATAAGCAAAGACAAGGAGTTGACTATGACGAAACCTTTTCACCAGTTGGCATGTTAAAATCCATTAGAATTTTGCTTGCTATTGCAGCATACCATGATTACGAAATCTGGCAGATGGATGTGAAAACAGCTTTCCTTAACGGGAACCTGTCTGAGGAAGTGTATATGACACAGCCTGAGGGTTTCACAACCAATGACGCCAGGATGGTGTGTAAACTGCAAAGATCCATTTATGGGTTAAAGCAAGCTTCTCGGAGTTGTAATCTTCGCTTTGATGAGATAATCAAACAGTTTGATTTCATCAAGAACGAAGATGAGCCCTGTGTTTACAAGAAGGTTAGTGGGAGTGCCATTGTGTTCTTAATGCTTTATGTAGATGACATATTGCTCATAGGGAATGATGTGCCTATGCTACAATCAGTCAAAGCTTGGTTATCCAAGAACTTCTCAATGAAGGACTTGGGTGATGCAGCCTATATTCTAGGAATAAAGATCTATAGAGATAGATCTAAAAGGTTGCTTGGTCTGTCGCAATCCACCTATATAGACAAGATGCTGAAGAGATTTAGCATGGAGCAGTCCAAGAAAGGATTGCTGCCCATGTCACATGGGGTCTACCTGTCGAAGTGAATGAGTCCTAAGATAGAGGAGAAAAGGGCACAAATGAGTAAAGTCCCTTATGCTTCGGCAATCGGGTCTATCATGTATGGCATGTTATGCACAAGACCAGATGTCTCGTACCCTCTTAGTATGACTAGTAGGTACCAGTCCAATCCAGGTGATGGTCACTGGATTGCTGTCAAGAATATCCTTAAGTACATGAGACGTACTGGGGATATGTTGCTAGTTTTCGGGAATGATGATTTAGTGTTACGAGGTTACACAGATGCCAGTTTCCAAACAGACAAGGATGACTTTAAGTCACAATCTGGATTTGTTTTCACGCTTAATGGCGGAGCAGTGAGCTGGAAGAGTTCCAAGCAGGAGACTTCTGCAGACTCTACAACGGAAGCCGAATACATAGCAGCCTCGGAGGCGGCAAAGGAAGCAGTTTGAATGAAGAAGTTCATTACTGAACTTGGTGTGGTTCCCTCTATTGAAGGTCCATTGCCTCTATACTGTGATAATAATGGAGCGATATCTCAACCAAAGGAACCAAGGTCTCATCAGAAGTCCAAACATGTGCTACGGCGCTATCACTTGATTAGAGAGATAGTAGATAGAGGAGATGTAAAGATAGAGAAAGTCCACACGGATGATAACATAGCTGATCCATTAAGCAAGGCTTTGTCTCAAGCTAAGCATGAGAAACATGTTCACTTGCACGGGCTTAGGCATATAGGTGATTGGTTTTAGGCCAAGTGGGAGATTGTTGGAAAGGTGACCTAAACCCAATCGGGTTGGACCGGATCCGACCGGGTCGGGTCATTTACAGTCTATTTAGTTCATGTAATAACTTTATTATGATTAATAAAAGCACTTATGTTATTATATATTGTTTTTCTTCATATTATTTGTTGTATATATATAGTAACGTCCCTAGTATCAATCTGTGATAGAGAAACCATGATGGTGATTATGGTTGATGAGATCTCTAATCTCTATAACAAGGTTGTTACTTAAATGTCTCTTGTCTTACATATTATCAAATGGGACATTGGTAGTATAATCAGACTAGCACGTATTGGATGTCTTCTATCTTTTAGAAGGTAGGGATAGATCTCGCTATCGAAGTGTAGGGACACTTGGGTATGCGTGGGCGTGTATTAGAGAATGCGTCGTTAGATCGAACCACTTACATTAAGTGTCACACTATGTGGCGGTTGTGTAATTATCCTTTTGACCGGAGTCTTCATGGCATCACGGTGTGGATTGTCATGCTTTGAAACTATTGAGATTTCTCCTAACCACGGGGAGATCATGCGGTAGTGATTGGGTACGATACTGAAGCATGCGGAGTATACATGATTGATCGTCCGGGAATCGCGTATCCTATGATTGGGATCGAATATCTGAAATGGCCTTCTTATAAGGAATGTCTAGCTCTCGAGAATCTTTGCAAAGTGGGAGTAAATGTGTTATTCTGAGAGAGCATGATATCTAGATTATAAGATACGATCATTAATGTATTGACACTCGAGATACGATCGTATGGACATTATTTCAGCGGTAGGATTGTAAGTTACACGGTAACTGCTTCACATGAAATGTAGTAGTCATTGCTTTTGACTCTTCCGATAATTGCGGGTCACGGTGTGTTGCTAGACTCTATCCCGTGATCGTTAGGTATGAAGGGCATTTTAGTAAATTGCACTTTGTGTCTACGGCCAATATATTCGGAAGTCTATCGGGTCACACACATATGAACATCGAGTCGGATTAAAATGCGGTTATAGTTGATAACCAAATAAGGAAAGTTTATCTTTAGACTATAAAGGTTATAGTAGTAAATTAATATGGTGGTATTTATTTATTATGAATAAATAAAATACAAGATATTAATTATATACAAATTATATTAATTAAAGAATATTCCGGAAGACAATCTTTTGACTATTGGGGCGCCACATTTAAGTGTATAAGATACATTTGGATTGTGTACTTTAATTAATAAGATTACCATAATATTAATATAAGATATTAATTGATTTTGGAAAAAATAGATTTATGGTAATAAGATAATTATATTCAATATAAGATATTGGCAAAATTAATTATAATAAAAGAGATAAATCAATCTAGAAGATTTTCCATATTTTATTGGGAAAATGTTTTCTTCTCCTCCACACCATATGGGGCGCCACTTTGCCTATATAAAGGAAGTGGGTGTCAAGCTCTTTTGTACATCACAATTGCAAGATCTCATAGATCTTGTGTAAAATAGAGAGCAACCCATAGTGGGTTTGTGAGGGAGGAAAAAGGCCGGTCTAGCAACCGGAGTTTTCCAGTAGCAATCCAAGAAGGATTCCGGTAGGGGGTTCGTGTGGATTAGCGATAAAAGCTTGATGCGTGGACGGCTTACGCACTGAACTACTCTCCGTTGACGGTCAAAGCGACGATCTTATAGATCATCTAAGGTATAACAGTCAAACTACTTAACGTGTTTATTGCATTAAATGAAGAACGATCTAGTAAAAGGAAATCAAATTTTAAATTCTGCTGCGTTAAACTAGTGATTTCCTAACAGTGGGAATGTCAGCTATTTGTTCTTTTATGTTGACTGGAAGAAGTTTGACAAGTCCAGACTTTACTTTGTCTCTTACAACATGACAGTCAATCTCTATGTGTTTGGTTCTTTCATGGAAGACAGGATAATAAGACAGTAGGTAGATGAACTGGAATTTTCAGATCTTGAAGAATGTAAATGAGCCATTGAATTTCACAATTTGCCATATCCCTATATTCAGCCTCTGTAGAACTTGCTATAGTAGTTTGTTTCTTTGCCTTCCAAGAGATTGGTGCATCTCCTAGGAACATCATGTATCCTAATATTGATTTTCTTGTTCCAGGACAACCAGCCCAATCACTGTCTACAAATCCTTTGAGTACAAGATCATTGTTTGCTGGGAACAAGATTCCTTGTTCGGGGTTGGCTTTCAAATACCTCAGCAGTCTGTGTGCGGCCTTCATATGATTTTCAGTTGGAGTATCAAGAAATTGACTCAGCTGCTAAACATCAAAGGCAGTATCTTGTCTAGTAAAAGTAAGAGAGATAATTTTGCCCACTAATGATCTTTAAGCAGTATTATCTTCCAAAAGTGGTGAATCGTCATGCTGTAAAGTTTTCCTGGACTCTATAGGTGTCTTGGCAGGTTTTGCTCCCAAATATTCATAATCTTCTAGAAGATTAAGAGTGTATTTTCTTTGAGAATTTGATATGCTTGCAGATGTTCTACCAGCTTCAATGCCTAGGAAATATCTCAATTTTCCAAGATCCTTGATAGTGAATTGCTGATGTAGGGCATCCTTTACCTGCTGAATTAACTGTTCACTGGGGCTTGCTGTTTTGGTGTCATCTACATAGACCAGCAAAGCCATAAAGGACTGTCTTGACCCTTTTTGTGAATAAACTGTGGTCATTCTTACATTGAATGAATCCTTGAGCCTCCAAAAACTCAGTTAACTTGTTGTTCCATTGTCTATTGCCTTGCTTGAGGCCATACAGTGATTTGGTTAATCTGCAAACTTGATTTGGTTTAGTTGCTGCACAACCTGGTGGCAACTTCATATATACTTCTTCATGCAAATCTCTATGTAAGAAGGTAGTGTTGATATCCATCTGATGTAGATGCCAATTATTAGATGTTCCTGCAGCAAGTAAAGTTCTGACAGTAGTAATCTTGACAACAGGAGAAAAGGTTTCTTGATAATCAATGCCATATGTTTGAGTGCAGCCTTTTGCTACTAGTCTAGCTTTGAATCACTCAACTGAACCATTAGGATTGTATTTGACTCTGTATACCACTTGCACCAAATGGGTTTCTTGCCTGGGGGCAGATCAACTATCTCCCATGTATTGGTCTTTTGTAGAGTTTCAATCTATTTTTGAATTGCTTTTATCCACTCATCATGCTTGATAGCTGGATTGTAAGTCTTAGGCTCTTTAATGGCATCAATAGCATTGATGAATCTGGCATAGTTTGTTGAGAGATTGTCTAGGCTCATGACCTCACTCAGCAAGTGTGGGGTCTGTTGTACAGTATGAGCACATCCTTGATAAAAGGTTGGTGATTTCCTTGTTCTTGTGGACCGTTGGTCCCAGAGAAGGGTAGAACTATAGTCAAGGGGGGGTGAATGACTATAGTGGATTTTCAAAAACGTTTCTTGTATTTAAAAGCTTTAGGGCAGCGGATAAGTCCCTTCTTAATATGTTGTTTCAAAATAGTTTATGCAATTACAGATCTATGATATAATTTAAGAAACTAAATAAATGCTGTAAGATAAATTGCTGAAAGTAAATTGACACGAGGCTTATAGTGGTTCAGGGTGGTGTAATCCCTTAATCCACTCTTCTCCTGTGATGATTGAAGGAATTCACTATTGGTTTAATAGATAAAATAGCCTGATTGTCCTTGACTACACAAGCTTCACAATCTTCAAGACTATCACTCCCTGACTGCAACAGCTTCAGTGACTCAGGCTCTTTCACTGCTCCTTGGGATCAAATCCTTCAGCAGCTATCACAAACACAACTCCTTTTCAGATGGCTTTGATTCAGTTGCTTGATTGAAGTGAATTGGATTCACAGAACTTGTTGACCAATCTCAATGCTTGATATTGATTTGTAGCTCTCAGTTTTGAGTTGATCACTAGATATTCCTTTTTAAGTACTGATGAAGGCCTTTTTGATTTGACAGAGTTTCTTCTTAATGATCATTTTTCTTGTGTCTATTTTTTTGTCTGTCAATGCCTTCTATTTATAGCCTTGATAATCATTGATTTGAATTTTCGTCCGTTGGCTATATTAATGAGGGAAATAATCCTTGATTTTATTCTTGATTCCCCCTTAATTGTATTCTCCTTGATTTCAATGATCAGATTTTTCTTCATTCGTTTATCAGAAAATCCGTCCTTGATTGATCCTCTGTTGATTGTGCATTTAATGCTTGATCCTCTGAATCTTCATCATATTTCAAAATCTGATTAAGTAAGGTTTACTTAGCTGTTCTCTGAACGGTCAAGTGATCCTTCTGACTTTGCCGCTTAGATCTTCCTTCACTGCTTTGTTTTTACTCAGCCGATCATCAGCTTAATTACTTTTCCGATTCACTGTTTCCTTCATTCTTTTAAGTTCAGGAGAAACCTTTGTACTTCACTGATGCTTGATTTGTGTGAGATCAGTGTACACCATATTTACACATTAACTTTCATCTCTTAAAACATAACTTAGACTTATCCAAGGTCATCACAGACTTCCTTGGTTATAAGTCAGACTGTAATGTCTTCATTTCTTAGCTGCTGGTATGTTAAGGGTGATTTTATATGTTTTCTAAGGATATATTTTATGTCAATTTCCCCCATATCTTGATGTTTTTCATAGAAATCGAGCTTTATATTGAAATATTGAGCAAGTGATGTTTTTAATGGGTTAGTTGCAAAATTGTATGAATTATGTGTAAAATTGATGGTTTTATGTTGATTTGGAAGATACTACATTTGGCAATGTGTTTGATGTATTGTAGATACACAATTTCGACCAAGAAGAGGATTAAAAGAGGTTAACAATCGGATTAATGAAGAGGAGAAGAGATAAAGTTGGAATTTGATAAAGGATAAAGATGAAGAAATCAAGTTATTGATCCAGCTGAACTGGCGTCCAAGTCCCGTCCAGAGTGGACTGACGTCCATCAAAGTGAACTGGCGTCCAGGATGAGATTTTTGATTCAGAGGGTTTGGACGCTGAGTGGACGGGCGTCTGAAGCAAGTCCAAGGCACCCCGGACGGGCGTCCACAATTCCGGACGGGCGTCCACGGCCGACATGCTGAAAACCGACTTAGTTTTCTATAAATAGCAGCGCGATTTCAACCCTAAGAATACATTATTGAGACCTATTGATACACAATCATTAGGAGAAAACCCTAGGCGGCCCCAGCCCCCTTAGGGGAGGCTGGGGTTGCGATTTTTCTTGTTTTATATTCGTTCTTCCTATTTCGTTTCTGTCTTTATGCTGAATGCTTGGAGGCTGAGCAATTGTTCAAACTATGTGAATCCGTTTCAGCAGGTTCTTTCTTTTCAATCTAGATTTGTTTTGTGAATTTGATTAAAGTTGTATCTTTTCTATATGCTTATTGTTTATGCAATCGAAATCGAAAGATGAATTGTTGTTGATGTTTACCGTATGACGAGAGTCGGTGTAAACCTTAGATCACCATAGGAAAGATGGGATTTTTAACCTTGACATAACGAGAGTTGATAGGTTAGATTTCTAGGTTGCTAGATTGAGAGATCTTACACCTTGTTTTGATAGTGTCAATCTTATATATCGAGAGATGAGAGATTGATAGGCGAATTATCTACGAAAGTAGAAATTCATACCTTTGTTAGGTGAACCACATCTTGAATTAAATCATCACAATATAACTTTAGAGAGGAAATAGAGGGTTGCGGGATCGGTGGATTATTGTTTGTCCGTTGTTTAATCACCATGATCATTTTCTTGTTTACTGTTTATTTTATAGTTTATAGTTTAGATTTCGTGTTCGCTTTTATCCTTCCTGGCTTTGGACTGACAATCCTCTGTCCAGTTTATTTTCCGTTTTAGTTTTGTGTTTAGAAATAATTAGTATCAATCTTAGGAAAATTAATGAACTAGATACCCCGATTCCCTGTGACCGACTCCGGTATTAATCGCTATGCTACGATCCCTACACTTGGGGAATACCGGATTTATAAATTTTATTACTTGTTGTTTTGTTAGATAAAATCCGTGACATGGTACTTGGCTGGATTCACTCTGCCGAAAATCTGTTTTTACTTTGCCGTCCTACCAACTAGAACAATACTTGTCTGACTCAACTTATACAACATGTCAGACTCTAAGTAAAGTCTTATACATAGAATTCTAACTTATTTTCAGGCTTGCTATAACAGCTGGTATGGCCATTATCAAAACATAATAAAATGTTCCTAACATGGACCTTCTTAATTGAGTGGGTTCAGGTGCCGGATTAACTGGTGCATGCTCTTCATTGGATGCCTCAGCTGCAGCTGATCCTGTGTCTGAGTGGTTTGCTGACTCATTCAGCAGATCATCAAAGCTATCCATTACTTGTAAAGGAACTGGCATGTCAGCAAGAGATCAAGCCTTTCCTAATACCTATTGAAATAGAGGAGAATAAGTCTCATGGAATTGAGTATTTCTAGCAACAAAGATATCTTTGTTGGTAATGTCTAAAAGAATTGCACCCTTGGATGTATTGGAATTCCCAAGGTTGACACAAGTCCTACATCTTGATTCAAATTTTGTCATGTACTGCTGAAGTGTGCAAGAGCAAACTAAGCAACCAAAAACCTTAAACACAAAATAGTCTGGTTTAGTACATTAAGCACTTCACGTGGAGTGCTTTCCTTCAGCATTGGTGTAGGTGTAGCATTAGTTAATTTTACAACATGTAAATGACGGATCCCCAATATTCAATGGGTAAATTACTCTAGAACCTCAGTCCACTAGCAACATCCAGCAGATACTGATGTTTCCTTTCAACAATACCATTATGTTCGGGTATGCTGACACAGAATGTCTGATGTGTGATGCCCTGCTGAGCATAAAAGTTAGTGAGTTGGAACTCAGTTCCATTTTCAGATCTAATAACTTCAACAACTTTGTGAAATTGAGTAGAAACAATTTTAACAAAAGATTTAACAAGGTCAGAAGCTCCAGATTTGTGCCTCATAAGATAAATCCAAGTTAATCAAGAAAAATTATCTACAACAGTAAGAAAATATTGTTGTCTATTCACAATATGTTGTTTCAAAGGACCCCACATATCCATATGAATACGGTCAAAAACAGCATTTACAGCAGTTGTACTTAATAGAAATGGTTTTTTTTTTTAATTTGACCATAGGGCAAACAGAACAAAGATCATGACTGCAAAATTTGACATGATCAGATTGTGAACTAAAGACTTGCAACCTCTTAACTGGCAAGTGTCAAAGTCTGTAGTGCCATAAAAGGTGTAACACCCCGATTTTTGCTATGTTGTCTATAAAGGACTTTATAGGAATTATTCAATAAAAGTCTAGATATTTTTTTTAATTTTTTTTTTCTTTTCAACTATTAAGATCTAGTGATGCGTAAAACTTGAAGTATTTAATGATTTCGTTGTGTCATTATTATTTTATACTAAAAGTTATATTTTATTATAATAATAATAATTATTATTATTATTAGTATTATTAGTATTATTGTTATTATTTTTATTTTTATTATTATATCATCACAGTATATGTTCCACCACACTATTGTTGTTCATTACCTAGTGCATGGACCTCGTAGCTGCAGCAAAACAACAACTAACTCATCCCAAAACCATTCGTGCTATTTATCTTCAACCTAGTGCATGGACCTCGTAGCTTTTGTTAATGAATTGAAGTCGAACGTTTCTAATGGAATGGTTTTTGAATATATATATATATATATATATTATTTTACATGTGCCTTAACAAATAAGGATACGGTGGGGATGGAAGAATGTGACTTTTGGAGAGGCTAAAATGATATGTTTTTAATGAAAACCAAAGGGGATGTTGAGCGGGAGGAATGTTATAAGAAAAGGAATTCAAATACTTAAGGAAACGTGGATTATATAGTTGAAGAGCCAATTGAGAGTATGCAGTAGACGAGACATATCTGATGCTGGTAAATAATTAATAGCTTTTTGCTAAAGTTGAGTCTTTTATTTTGATATAAACCAAAGTGTGACTTTTAAGTATTTTCAAGTATTTTGCTTATATCAACTATTGTTTTGAACTCGGAAATTGTGTTCGAATGATTTCTTAAAAAAACAATAATACATTGATTGTTTTGAGCTAGTGCACATTTTTATAAGTAAATAAAATTGATACTTGGAATTGACGGATAATACTTGCTCGCTCGCTCGCTCGTGACACGAAAGTGTCAAAACTCTGGTGGTTAGGGGGATTAGAGTTACTGGTCTAGGAGAACGGCTAGTCACCGGTCTCGGGGCCTCTTGACTCAAAGTCTTTCCGACAGTAGCTAGAGTGTTCACTCGTAAGAGTGAGACGGTACCTTTTCCCTAAAGATTCATGCTACAACCGGGAAAGCAAGGGCTGACGGTTGGTGCGTCGGTCCTACGGCATGGATAGGGTTGGCTGGAACCGTGTAGAAGGTTTGCACGGCAAAGGTTGATTCCTCTTCCCTGACAATCGGCCGGAGTTGTCAGGCATGGCTAGTTCTCGTGGAGTGCGGTTGAAATCAGTATGGTAAAACGGTGTTAGGGCGGTACTTGACTCATCAGCTCGGCCAAAGCTGGTGCTTGTAAATAAAACTTGACATGATTTCTTAATGCTCGCGCACTTCAATATTAAAAGTTGTACTTTTCATTTGTTCAATCTATTAATAAAAGACTTCCGGTGTTATTTCTAAAAGTTGATCAAGATATTTAATTTTTATAAATTATTATATATATATATATATATATATATATATATATATATATATATATATATATATATATATATATATATACACATGCATACACGCAAATCATACTTTCTTTGTTTGACACCTCATTTTCTTTGTTTTCTTTTGTTTTCCTTTTACAAATGTTTATACAGGTTACTGATCGAGGGAGGGAAAAAAATGAGAACTATAGGTGATGATATTGACCAAGAATTGTGGAGAAAGAAAAAAAATCAACGTCATGGATTATGTCATTCTTTTTAAGGGATTAATGTAATTTTATTTGTTGTAATATTTTTAATTGAAATAGTTATTGAAGTATCGTCAACTCATTTTGCGGATTTATTGGAGTATTTTGGGATTTTCTAGTCTTGTTATTGAAGTCGCGGCGAAAATTTTGCAACCCCTCCTAGAATGACCCCAATAGACCTAGGGGTCGGGAGTAGGGTATTACAAAAGGGCATCATCTAATCTATCAGATAAAGTGTGATTCTCTACAGCATTAACATGAGAAAGTCTGACTGGTTGTTCCACGACATAGAGTCCTCTGTGTAACTTAGCTTAACCAATCATTTTCTTGTTCTTGTCCTGCAAAACACAATTGTTAGCAGAAAAAACAGTTGCACCTTTTGTACGATTAATAAAAGAAGGTAAAGATAAAAGGTTATATTTATATCCAGGAATACAAAAAACATCATGTAGGACCAACTTAGGGTTTACCCTTACTTGTCATATATGTGTAACGGAAACATTATTTCTATTAGGTAATCCCATTTTTATACTAGATGAAGGTTCACTACTACAAAAAAGCATAAAGATCACGGTTTTTACGTGTGATATATTTACATTAGTCACGGCTTCCAAAGTGTGGCATAATGAGGTGTGACATAAAGTACTTTAACTCAATCACAGTTACAAACTAAGATCTATTATAATAATTATCACACTTAAAACCCGTGATCTATTATAGTTGGTATCACACTTAAAAACCGTAATCTATTATAATTTCATCACATTCAAAAACTGTGATCTATTATAGTTGTTATCATAGTTAAAAACCGTGATCTATTACAGTTGTTATTATACTTAAAAACCGAGATCTATTACAATTAAAACACATTTAAAAACTGTGATCTATTTTAGTTGTGATCACACTTAAAAACCGTGATCTATTATAATTTAAATCACACCAATAAAAGTGTTTTTTTTTCAAAAACAATATATAAGCACACATATTTTTTGTCTTTGTTGGGACTCGAACCCGGAAACTCTAGATTAACGAGCCACACTTATTACCATTAGACTGATGTTTTCTTTCTTCTAATTTTCAACCACACTAAACTAAAATCTCATTATAAAATACCATATTATTTTAATCACAGTCAAAAACTGTGATTGATTGATTTTTTGTCTCATTTTTCATAAAAACCGTGATAATAAAAATTGTGATATATTTTAGTTGTTATCACACTTAAAAACCGAGATCTACTATAATTTCAACACATTTAAAAACTGTGATATATTTTAGTTGTTATCACACTTAAAAACTATGATCTATTATAGTTGTTATCACACTTAAAAACCGACATCTATTATAATTTCAACACATTTAAAAACTGTGATCTATTTTAGTAGTTGTTATCACATTTAAAAACCGAGATATATTATAATTTCAATCACACCTAAAAAAGTGTGATCATTCATTTTTTTCGAAAACGAAATAAACGCACACATATCTTTTGTTGCCACTGGGACTCGAACCCGGGTACTCTGGATTAAGGAACCACACTAATTACCACTGGGCTGATGCCCACTATATTATCATTTTCAACCACACTAATCTAAGACATGATTATAAAATATCATATTTTTTTAATCACAATTAAAAACCGTGATTGATTGATGTTCTTGTCTCAGTTTTCTTAAAAACCGTGATAATAAAAACTATGATCTATTTTAGTTGTTATCACACTTAAAAACCGAGATCTATTATAATTCAACACATTTAAAAACTGTGATTTATTTTAGTTGTTATCACACTTAAAAATCGTGATCTATTATAGTTGTTATCACACTTAAAAACCGAGATCGATTATAATTTCAACACATTTAAAAACTCGTGATCTATTTTAGTAGTTGTAATCACACTTAAAAGCCGAGATCTATTATTATTTCAATCACACCTAAAAGTGTGATCATTCTTTTTTCACACCTAATAAGCTGTGATAAAAAATTTAAGTGTGATATATATACATTTTACATGTCTCGGTTCTTTTAAAAGTGTGATCCTTATCTTTAGATAAGTGTGATCTATATCTATTTTCTTATTAGTGGATATAATTTGTCTCATTTTTCTATAATTGTGACAAAAATATCATGAATTCGATCCACGATTTAAAAATGAGATTAATTGATATAATTTATCTCGCTTTCTCAATAACCGTGACAAAATATCATACCATTTAGTCACAGTTAAAAGTGTGATAGTTTGGTATAATTTATCTCGTTTTTTCAATAAGCGTGATAAAAATATCATATCAATTACATCAACGTTTTTAGATGTGAGATTGATGTATATATAATTTATCTCGCTTTTTTAGAAACCGTGACAGAAATATCATATCAATTCAGTCACAGTTTCATAATGAGATTAATTGATATAATTTATCTCGGTTTTTCAATAACTGTGACAGAAAAATCATATCAATTAAGTCACACTTTAAAAATGAGATTTATTAATATAACTTATCTCAGTTTTTCAATAAGTGTGATAGAAAGCTGTAAGTGTGATATATATATTTTCGTTGTCTCGGTTTTATTGAAACTGTGATTGTTTTCATATCTTAAGTGTGACCTATGTCCAATTTTGTAGTAGTGGTTTTAAGTTACTTAACAGATCTAATGATCCTACAATGTGATCTGTGGCACCAGAGTCCAAGATCCATTGTATAGATCTTACTAAATTTAAATCACCTATTCTGTTGCAGGTGAGTAGTGTGTAACAATCTTAGCAGGTTGGCCAACAACAAATCATGCATGTCTAGGAGGATCATAACTCAGCAGAGCCATCAACTTGTCAAGTTGCTCTGCAGTAAGATTTGGAAACCCTAGTCCAGCAAACCTATTTTGGGCCAGATCTTCTTCTGTTGACTGTTCTTCCTCTATCAAATTAGCTCTTTTGACTTTAAACCAGAAGAATAGCCTTGTTTCTTGTAGCAGGTCTCTTCAGTATGACCATTAAATCCACAAAAAACTAAATTGCATCTTCTTAGGATTCTTAGGTCTGGGATTTGCAGCAGATACAGAGTTAAGTCTGCTGACTATTTGATTTTGCCCATGTCCATGTTTCTGAGACAAGAGAACCATAGAATCATGATACTTGACCCTATTAGCTACATATAACTTCTGTTTTTCAAATTTAATGGCCATTGCAAAGGCACCATCAGCATTGCATGTGAAACTATTGGCTCAAAATCACCCCTTAAACCTTTTATGAATTTAATAACATGTTCAGCCTCCATATGATCCATTAGTGTGCTAATTGCATTGCAGTGACATTGAGGATCAAAAGAACAAACTGACACGGGACTGATAGTCTTGACTTCTTCCCAGAGAACCATCAATTTTGTGAAATATTGATTGACAGAATCAGTACCTTGCTTCAGTAGATGCATCTCTCAAGAAGATCTGAGAGCCTCAAGCCATCAACATTAGAAAATCTAGCTGCAAGATTCTTCCAAACTACATATGCACTCTTGAAGTACATCAAACTTTGGACAATGGTGTTTTCTACAGAATTCAAGAACCATGATCTCACCATTGTATCACATAGTCTCCATGCATGAAAATCTGGTGAATCTGCTTCTAGTTTTTTTATTGTGCCGTCTACAAAGCCAATTTTATTCTTGGTGATTAACACCATCTCTATATAGAAATTTTCCACGGATTATAGTTGTTGCCATTCATCAATGGCTGAACAAAAACCAGAGAAGGAATCTCATTAGGATGAATATAAAATTGACTGGAGGGGATTAATTCTTGTTTCTTTGCTTCCATGGCTACCAAGAACTCTAGGATTTATCACAAATCAACAATGAATGTGAGATTACAGAAAAACGATCAAGAAATGATCAGAAAACGATGATAATTTACTCTAAAGAAATTGAAATCACAAAAAAGATGAAGAACACTCTCAAGATTATGCAAAAAAACTCAGATAAAAACACATGAAGACATTCAAAAATTCTCAAATTTTTGCTCTGATACCATGATGAAGTTTATAGAATTATAAACTGAAAGATAGTGGAATTCTTATACATGAACTGAAAGTTACAAGTTGTATGACAATGTAGCTGATCATGGGGTATTTATAACTTCATACACCTCATGAATCAGTTAGAAGTAAGTTACAAGCAGTTACAACAAACTATAACTAAATAACCGCTTTCTACATTACACTTCATTAGATTACTCAGCAGGCTGCTGTGACTTCACACTGTCAGTAGGCTGAGATGTCTTCATACCAACAGTAGAGTGTATCAGCTTACTGCACTCAACATTCCCTTCAGCCCCTAATTGTAACAAAAGGTGTTTTCGTCTTATTCATATTTTTATGTGGTGCACCGTGACTTGTTCCTTGACTTGTACCAAAAGTCCATTTTGCTCCAATGATCACCGAAGAGTTGTTCTTAAAGGTCTCAACCTCTAAAGCCTTATTCAACAACTCTGGCATAGTCCTTGGCGTAGCTCCCAACATTTCCGCTTGTATCTCTCGGGATAGACCATTTTTATACAAGGCCATCTTTTTCTCTTCAACCCCCATAATCTCAGGGTAGAACCTTCCCAAATCATTGAACTGATTCGTATTGTGAAACTCATATTTAGTACTTGCTTGTGGTTCAAAAACTGACTTGCTTGATTTGGTTGAACCGATGGTGGGAAGTATTTGTTGTAGAATAGATCCTTGAACACTCTCCATTCACAGATCTTACCTCGACTACTCTCAATCAAACCCTCATCTGCAACCAACAAAAACCCAACGGCTAGCTGGGCTATTTCTGCCTTGGCTACGTTCATGTTTCTGCATGCCTTTCCTAAGCTTCTTAGCCACATCTCTTCCCTGGCCGGCTCTCCATTCCAGAAAAAGTATTGAACTTGGTTCCTTTTCAGCTTCATGTACCCATCAACCGGCGGTGCTTGATCTTGAACATATGGTGGTCTAACTGGTGAGACAGCTGATGGGTAAACCAGAGGGTATCCAGGAGGTGCTTGTGGTTCTTAGGGAGGGTAAGGTGGTGGATATAGTTGTTGAGGTGGAGCCACTTGTGGTTCTTGTTGATAAGGGTGGTATCTTTGATGGTGTGGTGGAGTATGGTATGGTTGTTGTAATCCATAAGGTGGGTAACCAAATCCATATTGGTGATCAAAATATGGTGATGGTGGTATGGTAGGTTGAGGTGGAAGACTTGTAGGTGGAGGGTAGAAATCTGCTGATAAGGAGGGATAACTGGAGAGTGTGGGTGGCTAACCGGTGGAGGTGGAGGATAAACATTCATCACTGGTGGAATGTCAACTACAATGGTGACCTAAAACGATCCTTCCACATGCCAATGTGGAGAATGTTCCTGATGAGTGATGTGATTCCGGTTGGAATCAGATCTGATGTTTTGCCCAGGAAGTAACTAAGGGGAACAATGACGAGCAAATGATCCTAGACCTAGTAATCCAACTAAATCGTAGGCAGAGAACGCCCAACAATCGCTCACAATACTGGTAAATCCTCAAAGGGTTGAACTTTCTACGACGAAGAAAATTCTCACTCGCAAGTGATATTCAAGCCTTATGACTTGGTTGAGTAAAACTCAATAAATTGGTTTCTCATATAATAATTGTGTGTTGAATGAAAAGCTAGTGTTTGCCTTATATAGGCTTACAACCAAAAGAACTAGAAAGACAAAAGCAATGTGGGAGAAAATCCCACTAGAAAATGCGCCTACCTCCTATTGGCCAGAAACGAATTATTCCTATTGGCTAATAAAGAACAAATAAATAAAGTGCTAAAAATACAATATAAAATAAAACCAACTCCTAATTAATTAAATAATATTCATAAATAGCACGAAATGATGGTATCCTCTGAACATGAACCGGATCACATCATTCCCTCCCGGTTCGAAAGGATTCGTCCTCGAATCCACCTGGATCGAATAGTAAGCATGGCCGAACATATATAAGTAGGCCCTCATAGTGAAGTACATCCAGGAAAAGTAAAGAGGTGAACACTTTAGTAACCAACCTCGCGTACAAACGGACGGGGCCAACATAATAATCAGCAACCACAAAATCGAAAGGACGACAATGCACCAAAAATGGATCATGATAAATATGTGCTGCCTGTATATCTTTTAAGTGCACAAGTGACCCAGCCGACTTGGCAACATTGTCAACGCCTCCAAAAAAAGGAGCATGTACCTGCAAAGAAAATGTTGGGGCAACACAATACAAGGGTGGCTCAATGGTGGCCACCTGTGTCTCCGCATCCTCAACAGTCATCTCAACCACGGAAGCATCATCAACATCAACTATAACCTCAGAAGTGACAACACACTCACTATGCTCATCAGGAACATCAACCAACGCATCTACCTGTGTAATTACCTCTTCCACATTGGCACAATTCAACTCCTCAACAGTAGGGCAAGTGGCCACAAACCGTGTGTTCTTGGGCTCTCTCCATTTTTTTTCAACATCAACTACAGGACACCGTTGTTTATAATCCTCCCAAAGCAGGTCAAATTCTTTCTTTGATTTTAGTTCAGCTTCTTGCTTCCTATGATCTTCTTTCTTCGACCTCTCTTCCACCATCCTCTCAACCTCCTCCTTTTGACACAGCACTCGACCACCTCTACCATATCTAGCTCCTCTACCTCCCATATCATCACCTCGGTTTGCACCAGCAACCAGAGTAGCAAGTGCATCATGAATCTGATGCATCTTCTCACGTAATGGTGCAAATGTATTATGTACTCGTCAAATACTTCCTGTTTCACTGCTTCTAATTGTCGTTTCAATTCAGTGTTCTGAGTTTCACCCCGCTCCCTTAATTTTGCATCCAAAATTTCATGCACCTCCTCAACAACGAATCCACGTCTTGTGTCAAGGACATACTTCTTGCCCATACCATAAAATGAATACCAAGTACGGGACGAATTATACCTGACTTTATACTCACTTAACCATATATGTCCGAAAACTATAGATTCACCTCTCATTGGAAACACGTCACATAACATGTCAGATTTATAACCGTTAAGTTCAACGGGAACCCATGCTTGTCTTGTAACCTGAACCCGACGACTTCCAGTATGAACGTAATAAGGACGAGGATGCCTATACGACAGCAAGTCCAACTCTTTAACCACCGCATTACTAACTAAAGTCGTCTCTTCATCGTGATCAATGCAGAACTCATATTCCTTATCCCGAATAAGACAATGTGAATAAAATATGTTGTAATCCATGACCAAAATAATATATATCCGCTCAACTCTCGTGTTTACACTCCCCTCTTTCTAATTCGTATAAAGTACCCTTGTCAAATGAACCAGAAATGCAAGCAAAAGTAAACAGCACTGAAAACCGACTCTCTAGAAGGGACACTAGGTGTTCAGACCGAGGAAAGGTATAGAAATGAGTGGGATGATGTGTGAAGAGTTGCTAATGTGAGTATGAAAGGTGAGAAGTAAAAGACACGGAAAAAGTAATGAAATTAGATGACTGCAACGTTTCACGGGTGTGAAATTGTTCACACCTGGGTGTGGTATTCTCGTCCAAAAGGTTGCACTTTTTTCTTCTTCTTCTTTTTTTTTGGCTGAATTCTTTCTGAATAAAAAAAAATAATTAGGTCATCTAGGATTTATTTATTTAAATTTTTTTTATTATTCGGCTGTTGCACATGGAATTGACAGGTGAATCAAAAGCAAAACAAATGTGCAACTCAATACGAGAATTCTAGTAGAACTATCACAAGACAGATAACAAGGATCCATAAGCTTGAAATTGACCAGGCTAAGAAGCCAGTCAAGCAGAAGAAGAGAAACTTTGCGTCCGATCGACTTGAGGCTATAGAGTTGGAAGTCGGTAAGCTACTAGCGGCCCAGATAGTGAGGGAAGTATTCAATCCAGAGT
The DNA here is from genome assembly GCA_026214975.1 of Gentiana macrophylla. NCBI lineage: Eukaryota > Viridiplantae > Streptophyta > Magnoliopsida > Gentianales > Gentianaceae > Gentiana > Gentiana macrophylla. The sequence goes on from CM047810.1 coordinate 87,000,148, forward strand.
GGCTAGCCAACCCGGTGTTGGTCAAGAAACCCGATGGCAGTTGGCGTATGTGTGTGGACTTCACGGACTTGAATAAAGCATGCCCGAAAGACTCATACCCATTGCCAAAAATTGACAGGTTAGTAGATTCCCCCATCAATTTTAAAATATTTGGTTTTTTAGACGCGTATAAGGGATACCACCAGATTCTAATGGATCCTCGAGACGCTGAGAAAATGGCCTTTATCACGGAATTTGGCACTTTCTGTTACATAACCATGCCATTCGGATTGAAGAATGATGGGGCTAAGTATCAGAGAGTAGTCAATAAGATCTTTGCAAAGCAAATTGGTAGATGCATGGAGTTGTATGTAGACGACTTGCTCATCAAGATTCGATCTATGAAGCAATACTTGGTTGACGCCCGAGAGGTTTTTGAAGTGTTGAGAGAAACACAGATGAGGTTCAACCCGAAGAGGTGCACCTTTGGGGTCAGTTCGGGTAAGTTCTTGGGATACATGATTTCGAAGGATGGGATTCGAACAAACCCAGACAAGATCGACACTTTGAAGAATATGCCCGCACCTCGAAATACAAAGGAGGTACAGAGACTCACCGGTCGGATGGCCGCCCTCAACAGATTCTTGTTGAGATCAGCACAGCGTGCACTACCATTTTTCCAGATTCTCCGCAAAGCCAGTCCTTTTCATTGGGATAATGAATGCCTGACAGCCTTCAATGAGTTGAAAGCTTATTTATCAGAGTTGCCCACCCTCACTTCACCTCGAGAAGGGGAAAGTTTGCTAGTTTATTTGGTAGTATGCGAAGAAGCAGTGAGTGTGGTTCTAGTTCGAGAAGGGGTACATGGCCAGGTGCCTATATATTTTGTCAGCAAAGCATTGCATGGCCCTGAGGTCTGGTACTCACCAGCTGAGAAGTTAGCGTTATGTCTTGTTCATGCCTCGAGAAAGTTGAGGCCTTATTTCCAAGCTCACCCTATTGTGGTAGTCACGGACCAACCACTGAAGCAGATTTTAGTGAAGCCCGACACCTCAGGTCGACTGGCGAAATAGGTAGTAGAAATGGCACAGTATGATATTGATTTCGTCCCTCAAACTGCGATAAAAGCTCAAGCCTTGGCGGATTTTTTAGCTGAAGGGATTTCCATCCAACTCGACCAAGAGAAACAGAGTCCAGAGGAAAAGTGGACCCTCCAAGTTGATGGAGCGTCGAGCAAGGAGTGGGTAGGAGCAGGGCTCCTTCTAGTTAGCCCTAAAGTCGAAGAGTTCCCATACTCCCTTCGATTCGATTTTAAAGCAACGAACAACGAGGCCGAGTACGAAGCTATGATAACCAATCTGAAACTTGCTCTGAAGCTGGGTGTCGAGGATTTGTTGGTTTTCAGTGATTCACAGTTAGTGGTAAATCATGTGAAAGGGGAGTATGAGGCTAAGGAAGAAACCATGAAGAATTACTTAGTAGTGGTGCAAAGTCTCATACCTAAGTTTAAGACAGTTCAATTCGAGCAGGTTCCCCGAAGCCAAAATAAAAGGGCCGATGCACTCTCTAAGCTTGCATCAAACTTTGTCTTGAAGAAGAAGGTTATAGTCGAGCTATTGACCGATAGGAGTTACAACGAAGCGGAGGCCCAGCCAATCACTCAGCATGCCACGTGGATGGACTCGATCGCTCTTTATCTCAAGGACGGAATTCTACAATCTGATAAGGTACAATCTAGGAAAGTCCGACTCCATCAGCATGATACGCATTCTTCGACGACGTCCTTTATCGAAAATCCTTAGTAAGCCCATGGTTCAGGTGTGTTTCCGAGTCGAAAGGCGAGTATCTCTTAGAAGAAATTCACAGAGGAGCCTGTGGGAATCACTGTGGGGCCAGGATGTTGGCTCGAAAGTGCAAGTTAGCGGGTTATTTTTGGCCGTCGATGCAACGAGCTGCGAATGATCTTGTTCAGAAATGCAACTCTTGTCAGATCCATGATAACATCTCTCATCAACAAGCACAAGACATGAATGTCATCTCGTCAGCATGGCCTTTCGATCAGTGGGGAGTCGATATTGTTGGGCCTCTACCCTGAGCCCCAGGAAATCTCAAATATGTAGTAGTTGTTGTGGATTACTTCACAAAATGGGTAGAAGCTAAGGCTTTACCCGACATCCGAGCTGCACCCATCAAAAAGTTCTTGTGGGTCGACATTCTATGCAGGTACGACATTCCAAAGGCTCTGATCTCGGATAATGGTACCCAGTTTGAAGATCCGAAAGTTAGAGAATGGTGCAGTGAATACCATATCGATCAGCGATTCACCTCGGTGGCTCACCCACAAGCAAACGGTCAAGTTGAGCAAACTAACCGACAGATCAAGCTGGGGTTGAAGAAGAGGCTTGAGGAAGAAGGTCGAGATTGGGCAGTACAACTTCCGAGCATCCTATGGTCATATAGGACAGCTCCTAATTCCTCCACAGGAGAAACTCTTTTCTCTCTAGTATATGGCTGCGAAGCGGTGATACCCGCCGAGATTAGTGTCCTTTCTCCTCGAGTTCTGGCCTACAATGTGGAAACAAACGATCCTGAGCTTCAACATGAAAGGGATAACGTTGAAGAGCGGAGAGAGATAGCCTCAGCCAGAATGGCATGGTATAAATAGAAGATCTCTCAGTATTACAACTCGAGGGTCCGACATAGATACTTCAAAGTCGGAGATCTGGTTCTGAGGACGGACGAAGTAAGTCAGCAAGAAGCGATTGGGAAGTTGACCCCGAATTGGGAAGGCCTATATTAGATTCTGAAGGTTCACCCCAAATGGTCATATCAACTGGGGCGAGCAGATGGAACCACGGTTCCTCGACATTGGCACGCCAACAACCTGAGGAAATACTATGTTTGAGATAAGCTTTGACTCGATGAATTTCTGTTTTTCGTTTTCTAAATCTTGTAATAAGTCCACGAGACAACCTTATAAGTATTCTAATAAAATTGTGTTTTCTCGAGATGCGTTTGTGTCTGTTAGGAATTATAGCCGCAACGTTACAAGTCCAATGTGATACAAAATGTTAAAGGCAAAACAATCGACAGCGAGTTGAGAAATCCGCAGGTTGGACATCTCAGTAAAGCCAAAAGCAAAGTGAGCCTAATAGGCAACAAACGCAAAGGCAAAGAGACGGTTCGCATGGTCGGGCCACCTGTCCCAATCGAATGCCGAACGAGCCTAAAAGGCAAAAAAGGCTAAGACAAAGGATGGTTCGCATGGTCGGGCCAAATGTCCCAGTCGAAAGCCGAATGAGCCTAAGAGGCGAAAAAGGCCAAGACAAAGGACGCTTCGCATAGTCGGGCCACCTGTCCCAGCCAAAGCCAAATGAGCCCAAGAGGTGAAAAAGGCTAAGGAAATGGACGGTTCACATAGTCGGGCCAAACATCCCAATCGAGAGCCAAACAAGCCCAAAGAGTGAAAAAGGCCAAAGTAAATGGACAGTTCGCACAGTCGGACTAAAACACTCCACCTAAGGCCAAACAAGCCTATAGGGCAAAAAGGCCAAGACAAGCGGGTCGATTTAAACTAAACTCACAAGTTCAATAAGAACCAGAGGTTCATAATACACTTGGGGGGCAACACGACATCGAAAACAAACACCAAACAAAGCAAGTAGCGAACAGAGCTAAAGGCTCGACAAGCGAAAGACTATAAAATATCAATACAAGCAAGATAACAAGAAAGGAAAGAAAAACATAGCAAAGTTGAACTGCAAAATCAAATTGAGAGTCGAAGCATAATCATTACAAGACAATGCCAGGTCAAAAGACCAGCCAAAGTTGATTCAAAATAGTGCAATACCATTACAACAAAGTTCAAATAACAAAAGAGAAATTTGAAAAGCAACAATCAGGAGTCGGCTCAAGAATGGCGGAGGTTGGATCAACAGCAGGAGCAGAAGTAGAAGGACCATACTTGATGGCCAAAGACTCTCCCTGTTGGAATTCTTCGCTGTACTGGTCGTACAACGACTCCGCCTCGGGATTATAGAACATCGCCGTCTCGAGCGTCGACACGTCAAACTCTGGGTTGACAGCCTTCACCAGGTTCACTGCCAGAGTAAAGCCACCCATCATCGCTGCGCGCATGAGCACCTCCAGATCTGTGTCGAGGTTGGCCGACTTTCTGTACTCGACGATCGCTTCTGCCTTAGCCTCCTCGATCTTTGCAGGGACTTGTTCCCATTCGACTCTTAGTTCGACCGCCAAGGTATCTCTCTCATGTCGAGCCTTCACCAAGTCCTTCAGCGAAGCCTTGTGCGACTGTTGCACCTTCTCATAGTCCTGGGCCAGTTTAAGAAACTCTCTGCCCTAGTCGTGCCTTTCAGTCTACAGTCGGGTCAGCTATTTCTCTGTGGCAGTCAACTTATCCTGCAGCTTCTGGCATTCGGCAACCGACTCACGCTTCAACGTCTCATATTGAGACTCTATGCCGGCGATGACGGCATTCTTCGCAACGATGTCCTGCAGCAGTCTACCATTTTCCTTACACAGGCCATCTTCTGACTCACCCATTTTGGACAGTCGTCGAGCAGCCACTCGGCTGAGAAAGTTATGCTGCAAAGAGAAAAGAAGATGTCAAACAATAGGCAAGGCATAGGCCTCGAGAGAAATCAACGTTTAAGGAAAAGAAATACAATCGACTTACGAGGTGATTCGACTTCCGGAGCGCTTGAGCCAAGGCCTTGTCCTCTAGGGCCGCGCAATCATCAACGACCCAATTTACATCAACTTCAAGATCGGTAGATGTTTCAACGACTTTGGCCTTCTTCGACTGTCGGTGTTGCTCCCTCACCAGCTCTGGAGCAGTTGGCCTCTTTTTGGTCGGTGGAACCCGTTCCTCGACGTTAACCTCGACATCTGGAGTCAAGTCGACTAGCTCCTCCTCATCTTCATCCTGAAGTGAGCCAAATCGGACTGATAAGCCGCTGGTGGTCGGAAGTGGCTCTGTTGATCGAGCCGGCACCGTTGACTCGACAGCAGCAGGAGTTGGCTCAGGTTGAGAAGCACCCACCTCTCTAGAAGGGGAAGGTGCCCTGACTTCAGACACAGGCAATTCAGGTGCAGCCCGACTCTTGAGAGGTTGAGCAGCCACGACCACCGACAGAGGAAGGCGTGTAGGATCGGTGACCTTGGAAAAACTTCCGACTGCAAAATGAAAAGAATATGTTAGTTTTGATCAACAAACAACAAGTTATCAGACTCGACAAAACGAAAAATATGAAAGTAAAAACAAGGAAAGCCCCTACGGTTCTCTTGGTCTTGGGCGTGAAGGTTTGCACATGGGATCGGTCCAGCCTCCTCCAGGTGGGCTAGATTGTATAGGAGACTCAAGTCTCGAGTGCACACCTCGAAGTCAAAACCCCCTAACAAGCGGGCCTCGTTAGGAACATGGGCATTTCCAAGTTTGTCCTTCTTCGAGCCTCTCGACCTCTATTGCCTTATATATGGGTTCTCCAGGCCATGTCGAAGAAAGAAGAAACGAGGCTTCCACTCCCCGTGTGATTAAGGTCCCTTAGATATGAATTCATGTCGGATTGGTCTCCTCAGAAAGGTATACCATAGCTTGTCGGGTGTCGCAGCAATCTGGTAGTAATACCGAAAAAGAGGAATCGAGAAGCAGACTCCAGCAACTCGACAGGCGATGATGAACCCCATTAGAATTCTGACGGCGTTCGGGGCTACTTGGGAGAAAATTATCTCATAATGATCTAGGACCGCGAGGACAGCCGGACAGAGAGGAAACCTTAATCCACTCAAGAGCTGACCCTCGTAGACAGCGCAGAATCCCTCTGGGGGCTCATCGGCAAACTTGTGAAGGCCAGAAGGAAGTCGAGCTTCAAACGGAGGACTGGTGATATTGCATTTCCGACAATGTTTGTTAACATCCTCAAGGGAAAGAGCACTGAGACACCTTTTAGCACCTTTCCCATCCATCCTGGTTACTAATTTCTTAGGTTGATTAGGGACATGAGGGGAAGAGGCTGTGGGCTCGCCAGAGTCTTTCCGGAGAAGATGATCAGAAGTAACAGGTGCCGGACTTTGGCTACAGGAAGGCGTTTCGCTACCCCTATCGGATTCTGTGGCATTACTACTGGACATGGATAAACTCAAAGAAATGAAGAAAAACGCAAATAAAATTGCTTACCTGATTTCCGGAGTTTTGGCTAAGAAGATTGATGAATACGTTCTGCTTCAAATACTCTCCCTCTCCTTTTATGCTAATAAAGATATGAAAATGATTTGAAAGGACGTGGGTAGTGGGGAGTTATAACCCCTGGAGATCGTGAAAATCAAGGCAATGACATGTTAATTCTCGAGATACGAAGCGTTTCGGAGCTGTAACGTCGTGCCACGTGGCTACAGACAGTTAGGGTTACAAAGAGGCGGGCTTTTTCCCGCCCAAAGGATGACCCGACTTGAAGACGATTCATGTGACAGACTCGACCTCAGACAACGGGAGACGCTCTCTCTAGTCTGGGGGGCTTATGATGATACAGAGTTTTACTCCCTCCACGTGTCGACTATCGGTTGGTCATCGCATTATGAATTAACTCCAAGATACTCGTGTCGATGCCCAGACTCGAGGGTCAGGCGATCGACCATTGAGCTGTGTAGGATAATAAGTCCCAGAGTCTGAGTACCGTAGGTCGGCAATATCGACATGGGGGACAGAGTCCGCACCAGCTATCCAAGCCCAGTAACAGTGATAACTTGGGCAAGGGTTAAGGCCCATTAAAGGGTAAATATGACAATAACATAAGCTGACTTAACATTAAGGTTAGGGCATGTGTTGTCATTATAAATACCTCATTACCGGAACTACGTAAGGCTTGATTCCTTGAACCGAACAGGATACGTAGGCAATCTAAGATACAGTCTTAGACTCAGCCGCAAATACTAAAATCCACCATCTCATTCTTTAGGCATTAGGGTTTTGGTGAGTGTTCATCATTAGATTCAATTAGGGCCCGGATTATTCATGGTGACACAATTTGTCATCGTCAAGTAACGAATCAAGAACAATAAGATCAGAAAAAAAAGATTTTTTTTTGCTGAGATTTTACGGAATAGGAAAACAGAAATTAAAAGGGATATTTGCTCACCGAAGTTGCTGAGCTCTGCTACCAACTGATGTGATTCCGGTTGGAATCAGATCCGATGTTTTGCCCAGGAAGTAACTAAGGGGAACAATGACGAGCTAATGATCCTAGACCTAGTAATCCAACTAAATCGTAGGCAGAGAACGCCCAACAATCACTCACAATGCTGGTAAATCCTCAAAGGGTTGAACTTTCTACGATGAAGAAAATTCTCACTCGTTAGTGATATTCAAGCCTTATGACTTGGTTGAGTAAAACTCAATAATTTGGTTTCTCATATAATAATTGTGTGTTGAATGAAAAGCTAGTGTTTGCCTTATATAGGTTTACAACCAAAAGAACTAGAAAGACAAAAGCAATGTGGGAGAAAATCCCACTAGAAAATGTGCCTACCTCCTATTGGCCAGAAACGAAATGTTCCTATTGGCTAATAAAGAACAAATAAATAAAGTGCTGAAAATCCAATATAAAATAAAACCAACTCCTAATTAATTAAATAATATTCATAAATAGCACGAAATGATGGTATCCTCTGAGCATGAACCGGATCACATCAATGAGCCCGAGGTGGTGGTGTCTGTCGAGGTTGCCCAAACTGTTGCTCTACTCCTCAAACACAAGTATTGGACTGTCTACTCTCGGTCTCACTCCCGAGCTTTCTCTCCATGAACTCCTCTACAGGTAACTGCCATTCTGAAAAATCAAGGAAGATCAGAATGTTACTAAGTGGTCTAAGGAAATCTTATCTCAATAAAAGAAGCCTAGAATAGTAAAGGACGCTTCTCTCAGATACCAACTGTAATGCACAGTTCCTGGACACCGAGTCTTTATCCGGAAACGAACGTTGGCACGTATAATATAAAATAAATTATATATTATATGTAAGCCTCTATTACGTCATTTCAAGTTTAGCATTAACGGAAGCTAAGAGACTAGGGAAAATATGTTTTTTCAAGAAACAAGAATAGAACACGGACAACTAAAGATAGAAAAGTAAACTTATTACAACGAAACCTCCAATCTTACAACATACGATAACCTTAAAAAGATACAACAAATGAAATTACAAAGCTCAAAGGAAAAGTACAACATTTCTTGAAAAGTAAACAACTTATATAGTCTAGTACAATACGAAATGAAGGAATTGAAAGCATCAACAAAGCATCCACCTACTTTGTCTTCAAGGTCCTCGTCGAACTCTTGTTCAACCTGTTCATCTTCTCAACCCCAAACACAAACAAACATGCATATGAGGTAAGTACAAAGGTACTTAGTAAAAGATAAAAGCTTTGATTTAATTAAAGTTTACAGTGAATGGTTCATTATTATTAAGTTATATTTATGTGACCGACACAACTCTAGGGTTCACTTCATGCTCTTCAACTGTCGTGCCTATTTGTTTCTAGCTTATCTTATCTTTGTTACAATAGCATTCAAGGGCACTACGCATGCTGGTACTCACCATGAAGAAACAATTGCAACCTATTAATGGATCACACCAATAGCCACGGGCTATCCCCGATAGTGTACAAGTTCGGCGAAGTCCCTCCGTACATGGGGTCTTATAAACCTACGGAGTTATTCACTTGATGATGTAGATCAAGTGATAATAAAATACTTGACCACCATAAACCAATACTAGCAAGAGGACTAGGTCCATCGTAGTATAGCTATAGCGAATCAAGGTCGATCCCACAGGGAACCAATTGCGGGTCATTTATATACAAACAATTAATCATTCATATCAAGGACACAAAGGTGGTCTACGACCAACAAGAGACAAGAAAGATAAAGGACACGACACAAACAACATAATTAACCTCCCCAATTATTATGTAATCATTTGGATCTAGAGATTCTATATAATTAAGCTAGACTCGACAACTATTAATCCAATTTGTATTTCTTTTATATTGGCCACGGGAGTCATCCCCTATACTAGATCTAGCTCCGGGTAGGCCATCTAGATCACTGTGCTACATTACGTGACTTCACTTCGTAGGCCTCCATCTTATATAACTTGCACGCTTACAAAACTAGGGATGCCGTTATTAACCGTATTCCTCACCTAGGCAACATTCATGTGGTTAGGCGTACTTCCTAAGTGATCGCATCAGTCTCCATCCTATTAACACTAACTTTTTAGGTATCATGTTAATCTACGATGTACGTATAACTAGGTGAGCTCAATTCCCTAATACAGAACAGATCTAGATCTCGCTGAAAGTCCTGGAAGATCAATTTATGAGCCGACCTACGAGCCCTATATTGGTATTTCCTAATCACACGCTAATTAAAATAGACAAGCAACGTAGCCGTAGCCATACCTACTAAGACAAGAAATTATAGGTGGACAATCACACCATAAAGACGTGGCTAGATTGACGTGGCGAAAACCTAAATCTTAGCGTTTCTACATACGTAACGGATAAAATAGAGATTCATAAAGAAATTATATAGATCTACCAAAAACACCATTGTTGATCATACCAAAGTCACGTGTAGGTCACCGGATAACAGATCTGGGCGTGTGGATCGTTATAGGCAAGAAATCCCCACTGCCTCATATCGTATTCTTACATCTACATCGTCTGGTGAAGAACGAACAACCTCAAACGATAAACAATAATTGGAGGGGCTTAATTACAAAGAACAAAGAACAAATAAATACAAGAACTCACATAATTACTCTTTGAACTTGTATTAAAAACCGCTCTGGCGAGGATTTGTGTTATGAAAAGTGATGTAAAGTGTTACAATGAAATAAGTATATATAGGCTTGGAAAACCGACTTAGGATAAACTCCAGCCGAACTAATTTACGTTTCCTAAACCCTAATAACGCGTCGAGATAACTCCGAGCCGATCCGTTGATTTTGCCCAGCTCGCTCCCAGCAAGCCCCTATCTCGCTGCTAGCGAGTCCATCAACTTCTGATTGGCTCGCTGGCTTTTCTTGTTCCACACTCCACTTTTAAATCTTCGCTTGATATTTATCTTTAATGCAATCCGATTCGGTCCGATTTATCTTGAGATTTACTTCCTTCGTTGGTAGATATCCTCCGATTCACCGTAATCTATAAAATCAATAATTATCACACAGTAAATCGTATTAAAATAATAAATATAGATAAATACCAAATTATATTCTATAAATCACATAACATTAAATAAACATTATAAACATGTGATTTAATATAAAATATATATTATTATGCTCGATTTAAGGATAACGTTGATGACTTTTATGGGTATAATTTGACCGTCATCAACTACCCCCCACTTAGACTTTGATCATCCCGAAAAAAGCATCAATAAGTCATTCCCGAAGATAACATTTTCCATGATCAAATCATACTTACACAAGAAACTCGAGTCAACTCATACCAGTCATGCTCATAAGGTATCCATTATTCACTACTCGCTATGAATTGAAGTGATATGTGCATGTGCATTCAGTTTTATATATTCGTGTCAAGATTAAAGTTTATGCTAACTTCGCAGTCTTAACCTACCAACATCAGCATTCCCACTTCTTAAGCCTCGCAATGGGTAAAGACATGGTGCAATAAGCAAGAGCGTCATCTAAGAGGATTTTTGGACTCGGAGACCGAGAAATACTCAAAGCCTCTTAAAAAGTTGAATTTCTTCGCATTTTCATAATTTCAAGCATTAACACCACTCAAGAAAGAAACTTGCTTTAAAAGTAAAGTATGCATTGCAAGAATCCTCCTCTCACGGATTAGTCAATAGCATTGAATATTACCACAAGCGCGGGGCTACTTTGGTAACGTTACTACAAGCCCAGTGTTTAACGCATTGTCAAAACACAGATAATTCTCAAGCTTATTACTCCGCTTTGATGGCTAGAAGATAGGAATACATCAGTAGATAAATATCGACACTAAGTCTACATAACCAATCATCTACGCAATGTACACATAATTTCTTCACTTATTATAATTCGTACGGTAATAGTCGATTCAAAATTGAGTAATCGAATAATAAATAACTACTTGCAACGGTCGGCATGAATATCCTTAAATTTTCATTCACATAAGTATAAAATGATCACGTAGTCATGCAACTTGGTTCCTTCCCTACTAATTCCATGTATAAGAACTCACAATTCTAAGGGTACGAGATAATTAATTTGGCATTTGTTCAATTTTTTTATTTTTCACCGTTTCATTCAATTGTTCAATTATAACACATCATAGCTAAGTCTCCTAACCCCCACTGAAACATGGCATTGTCCCCAATGACAAATAAAAATTAGATTTTAAGAAAAAGACTTAGCTCTGGAAACGGCTATCAAGTACAGGCAGAATATAGGAGTGATCCAAGCACGTCGTGGAGAAGCAAGTAAAACCGTGTTTAAGCAAACCAAATAGAATCTCCACGAAACCGTTAATAACATGTCAATGGAAGTTATAAAATAATGTGGCAGTAATTAGAAATAAAATATCCAAAAACAAATTAAGCCACTTTACTTCATACAACAAATGACAAGTAAAACCAAAGGGTTAAAACGACTCGTTCAGACACAAAGTATAAAATGAATAAGAAGAAGGAAATATCCAGACTCAAAAAGAAAAATACTAAATAGAAAGAAAAATAAACAAGCAACTAAAGATGGTAGTCTTCATCTATAACCTCCACCGCTTAAATATTCTTAAAACCGGGTGGAGAAGATGATGATCAAAAAGCATTACCTCATGTGGGAAAACACGAGGTTGACTGGATCAACCATGTATTCAATCCAGTGTAAAATAGAAACTTGGTAAGGTATAACAGATTGAATGTGACATATTAGCGAAAGATAAAATCAAATACTTAGTGCAGAAACTTCTCGCTTGGATTGGATATCAACAACTTAGGGAGATGTAACTACTCCTCGAAATTACTAATTACCCAATTTAGCACGTGGAAGGTCTCAACGTCATCAACAAGGTCGGATCGGTGTGATATTTTAGAACAAAACTCATCATCTATATGTGCCGGAAGGGTCAAAAAAAATTGCGAAATTGAAATCTTCCGGTAGAAAGAGAAGTTGTATTTCGATCGAACCAAAAACTTATAAAATGTAGCTAGGTTCAGAGCTACACTTACCCCAGCTAAGATCATGAAAACCAAAATGATAAAAGATAATCATTAAAACATAGCAATATTTCTAACTCCGCAACACAAGGGTATTTTGTAAACAAAAATGGAGGTTAAGAGTATGATGGGTTTAGAAAAAGATATATAAGGATGGTAAGAAAAGATAAAGGGTGGGTAAGAAATTGTGTTTTGGGTGGGTTGAAAATTGGTTAAGGAATTGGGTTTGGGTAGGTATTGTTTAAGGGATTGGGTAGGGTGGGAGAGTGAAATAGATGGAAAGAAAGAGAGGGGATGAAAGAATGGTTAGAAATGTGAACTGTTGGGGCAGATTGGTGAGAGGATCGAAAAGGTTGAAGGGTGAAAAGGTATAAAGGAAAGGATAAGGGTAGTTGCAGAACGAATTGCACACAACTTTGGATTTTCACTCGGATCGCCATTCTAAAAAGTTTTGGGAGTTGACCAAAAAGTGTTCTTGTTCGCACCAATCATTCTTTATTACATTTTCAGTAATTCTCAAGTTCTCTTAATGCTTCCATCTTAAGGTTGATTGCTAAATTTCCTTTTCTTTAGCAATTTTTCGACTCTCCTAAGAAACTCTATTTCACGTGGCCTATATTGAGTAAAAAAGTTTTGCACATCCTTAGCCTAATGGCCCTCGGAACACGGCAAATAAAAAACCTCAACACATGTCACGTTAATTCTTATTTGACTCAAAGAAAACAAAACCTAAAAAACTAAAAAAGAAATCCTAAGGGTTTTCAAGAAGTAGTTCTGAGTTTAAAGTCCTCAGCTCGACTTTCCAAAAAAAAGTATCCTTGTGAGTCATCCTTCATAGCTCGCTAGACTTTGACCCTTTGAGCACTATAAGAGGTGGGCTCGTCGCTTTTGCGGATTAATACCCTTCCCTTGGTTGTGAGACCTAGGAAACTGTTAGGTGTAATGCCCGAATGACAATTTTGTAATTGTTTTATTTAATAAATGAAATGATATTATTATTCATATTTATTATTCTCATATTCACCGATGTGACAATAGTATTTACACTACAGAAAACCCTAAAGTATATCGTTTATGTAATCACTTAACTCAGTGTATGGGATATACACGGGAGGATTGAGTTAGTGAAGATGTACTTAAAATACAATTAGCCCGTAGTGAAGTTAATCGAGAGTATCGGGTCTCTCCTTTAACGTGCTATTAGTGCGCCCAGAACACAATAGGTGTGATTGTCTTATCCGGACTTTCGGTTAAGAGAACCTAATGGGGCATTTATATATGATAGATATATCATATAGAATTTGGACCGATTTGATTAGAGTTCTCGATATAATTCCGTAATCGAGAAGTCTTATCGAATCAATAGATGATCATATTTATGGATATATCTTAATCCTGAGGTGATCACAGTCAACTGCTTGAATCAGTATGAGGTTTGACTTGACGGTTAAAGATTACACTGAGTCTGTGATCTGAATTACCCCATCTTGGCATTGTACTGGATTGAGTGAGTAGTCTGTGTTATCACAGATACGGAATCCATTCCTTCCATTTATAGAAGTAGATAGACATTTCCCTTATTTATTAATCCTAGAAACTGATCGATCGTACGAGTTCATATTACATTGATTAGCTACCAGTGAGTTGTATGAATTAATTGATCACTAGGGGGTTAATGGTAAATAAGGATAAGATGTTCTAAAAAGGGTTAACGGTAACTTCCCGATTTAGAATAAACAGTCCATGGAGGATTAATCCATATGTAATGATTATATCAATGGACGCTTATTATCATTCTCGTGAGGAGATAAATATAATCTCATAATCGGAGGAGTGCAGTCACGGGATTATGGTGGCATATTCCTGTGATTGATTTATCGAATATAATTATTATGTTCATAAGATAATTATTTATTTGATTTATCGGAGCCGCTGATTATTAGTTCATGGTCCCCAACGTGCCTCCAATATAGCATAGCTATTCTCGGACGTCGAATCCTAATAATATTAATTTAGTTCTTATTAGAATTTAATTAAAACGATATGTGAATTAATTGTTTAGTGGACTATTAAATTAGTTGGGCTAAATAATTAAATATGTGAAAAAGACATTTTTCATAATCTTGGCCCAAGTGTGTGAAATGCGTGGATGACCTAATATATTAGGGCATGGGGCGCATCTTTTTGTTATTTAATTGTCAAGAAATTAGTTTTCTTAGATAATTATTTAACATGTGATTAAATTATTTATTTGTTAAATAATTGATTAAGAAAAATATTGGATTGATCTTTAAATATTCTAGATTGGTTCTAGATTATTCTAGGAGTATCTTTTATTTAATAGGATTATTATAATTGATTTTGATTAATTATTAAATCCTTGGAGGACAAGGATTACTCTCCTATATAAAGAGAGTTCTCCCAAGCCTAAAACACAACACAAAATTTCAACTTCTATCTCTTAGAGAGAAGAAGAAAATTTCAGCCAAGGGGGAGTAAGAGGGAAAATCTTGGAGGTTTTGCGGGTAGCATATCGGGAGGATTCGAGACGAGGATTTCCTTCCACCGGGAGTTGCTTGGATCACACGTGCGGAAGATCGTGGTGCTCTTCACACCATCCTTTGTTCTTCCTATTGCGGTTCATCTACTTGGATTTTGAGATCCAAGAGGTATGATCTACAACCCCCTGGTAGAGTAGATCCAGTTATTTTATTACGTGTAATATATAGATCTAGATCCTTAAATCGCTTCCGTTGCGGATGGTATTACTAACAGTGTTATCAGAGCCCTAGTGATCTATATTTATACGTATAAAATATTAGATCTAGGAGTGGAAAACATGTAATTTTTGTGTCCCAAATTGTTTTTATATAGGGGCCGAATATTTGCATATTTTTAATGTTGCGATTGTTGTGGTTTGAAGAGATGGATTGGGGTTGGTACTATTACTCGTTAGATCTATTGTAAGCTCTCTCGATTTAGATCGCTTGAGCATAGGATTGATGTAAAAGTTGTTTTTTTATTCTCTTTTTTCGGCATATTTTATTTTTTTGTAATTCTGGAAAAACGACGAAGAACACAGGATGAAGACGGAACTCGAGGTATGAATAGGAGTCGGGGCGGGAAATTTTTGTTATTTTTTTTTGTACCACACGGCTAGGGTTTGATTTTTTTATCAAACCCTAATTTTTTTAAAATCGGCATTTTTGAAAATTTTTTTTTTTATTTTTTCTAGAATAAAAATACAGCAGGATTTTAATAAAAACAAAAATTCGAAAAAAATTTTTATTTTATTTTAATAAAATAAAGACCCCTTCTCCTTTCGGGTTCGCGGTTCGTGGTTCAAGGCTCAAACATCGAAGACACGAAGACAACAAATTGTAATTTACTGCTTTCCTAGGATAGATTAGATACGGGGGTACCAAAGATCCATCTCGGTGTTTAAATTTTCCGCAATTTATTTTTTATGTGTTTGATCATAAAATAGATATAAAATCGGAATTTCCATGACATGCATCATATCATAAATCCACTCCATGCATACATGTAGAATTTTAATTTTGGTAATTAAAATAGGCATGTATACAAACTTGCGTAATTAGTTGAAATTTAATTAATACGTGGTAATTAATTAACTTAGTAACTAATTAAAGATCTGAGGACGGGTTATGAAATCGTTAAGCCTTTTCGGTGTGTGTTCTCGGTGAACCGCCTTAAAAGCCCAAACGAGATCACGTTTTCGATTCGTAGTGTCTACGAGATTGAATGATGGTAAAAGAACAATAAATCTTGGATAAAAACGATTCGCCTATAGGTTGGGTGGTCAACTGAGCTTCGCTCGACCGACTTAACCCTCCTAGTGTGATGTATGCACGGGGGTCGGGCAAGACTAAGCTACACCGGCGAGCGGAGGGGTGATTCCTTCTTATCTCAATGGGGCTCTCTTGACCCGATTTCATCCGACTATCACATATGTTCCAACGAATAGGACGGGTAGGCTTGCCTACGTTACCGACACCGTTCGGAATCCTTGATTTGATGTTCTTTTATGTTAACATCAAAAGACGTGGTTAGTTAACCCACCACCACTTCCAAAATATTGAGTGGGAGCGGGGGAGGCGACAGCCAACCCCACGGCCTCTACTATAGATACAAACAAGTGAGAGAAGGGTGACGCCTCGCGGCGCTTTGATTTCGTCCCCCTATGGATGGTGTTCACCCCTATCAACATTCATGGCTTGGTCTCCGAAAGGATAGGATTTCCGGGTACTCATCGGGTCACTGACCTATCCTACGACGGCACACTCGGGGCGTACCTAAGAGATCCGATATAGTAGGTCACACTCATCAAGGGTATTCTTGATAATATCTAGGCTAAAAAAGAAAGGTAGTTAATGAATAAAGGGATGTTCGATTCTCACAAGTTATTCATTGATGAGATTGTCTCGATTTAACCTTCATCTCTTTGACCTACCCTACGGCGGCACTGAGATGCGAGGTTAAAACCTTGGAATGGTAGAGTAGACTTACTTATAGTTTACAATTCCTAAAATAAAATAATATAGTAATGTTAAACTTGAATTTTTATATGTCTATTTACAGCATTATATCCCTTACTAAATTTCTTAAAATTTATAATTGACTAGTATTGACTTCTTTAAAAAGTGGAAAGTAACTAGGACGTTGAACTAGTTAATCGATAATGCAATTAATTTTTGGAAGAGATATTTCCTCTTAAGCCTTTTAAAACAAGAGTGACATATAGATATGTCACTAGCATCACTCGTTTGATCAAAGACAATTTCGGACTTTAAAATTCTTCTAGTGAATTTCTAGTATTACACAAGTAATTTTCTAATTGAAAAATCGGAAAATCATGAAGTGTTACTAGTTGAACGATATTTGGAATCGATGGACTAGTGGGAGCTTTATGATTTGTTGTTTTTTCTAGAACATTAGAAAAGTGTAACTAAGTACACACGTAATCATTCTAATTGAAAAATCGGAAAGTCATGAACTGTTACTAGTTAGACGATATTTGGAATCGAGGAACTAGTGGAGTTTTATGATTTGTATTTTTCTGGAAACATTAGAACTGTGTAAGTTTTTACATGAGAGATTTTCGAATTGAAAAATTGGAAAATCATAAAATAAAGCATTGCTCGTTAGACGGAATTTGGAACCAATAAACCAGTGGGAGCTTTAATGTTATGATTTGTTATTTTTCTGGTATATTAGAAAATCCGAGAAGTCCTAACAAGTAACACTCGAAATAGACATCCCACGGTTCAAGAGTAGTGTCTACTCACACGAACTGCTAGTTCAAAACTGTTTCCATTTACGGAAAGTCAAGAATGGGAGAGTATGTCTAAAAGTGTTAGTCATCTAAAACTGAGTTGATTTTAAGGCTAAACCAAAAATTAATCATAGGATAAGGACAGTGATTTCGGATCACCAACTGTTGGACTTATTTCTTTGTTTTGATGATGAGTGCCAAACTAGCTGTTATAGTGCAAAGGCAAAAAGATGTCTAGATCAAATGTATAGGTTTATTAGAGTTTGATTCATAAATAGGTTTGATCAAACAAGCATCAGAATGGGTCAGTTGATTCATATCGCCAGATCGGTCAATATCGATATGGCGATTAGGTCATGACTTTTCTCGAACATGTTTGAAGATCAAGGCCGAGGTCAAACTCAGTTAATGAAGGCTAAAGGATCAAACTTAGTAATTAAAATCAAGGATATGGAATCAGAATTTAGGCAAGTCTGTGATGACCTAAACTGATTACATATACCTTGTGAAGAAGGTCTAAGTTCCATAAGTTGGATGATGTTTGGAACTTGGTTATATTTTAAAAAGGTGTAATCTAACTTCACAAATAAAAGTTAGATAAAAGAAGTCAGCTGCATTGTATTTTATACACAAAGAAATTGCGATTCAATGAGATCGATAAGTATCTTAGCGGATCGATGAACTCATTGATAATATACCTCGATTAATTCAAGATTATATTGAAAGATTACATGGATAAGGACATCCAACTACCTCTGACTTATCAAACAAATCAAAGGCTGAGATTAAAAGAACGTTGGGATGATTCAGACTTTTATCCAATGGTTATAAGTCAAAGAGTGGATAGATCAGATCATCAAAAAGGAATTACGATGTTGTCGATCCTATGAATAGTGACAAAAGCAAATCGGATGGGACAAAAACAAGGAACGCAGTTACATTTGAATTTCAAATACAAGTCACATGTTCTCCTACCTATAAATAGAGGACTTTCAACTCAGAAACAAGATGAAGAAAACTGATAAACTTTGAAGAGATATTTTTCTGAGCTGAAAAACACCCTACTGAACTTGCTGAACTTAAAGCTACTGATCCAGAGAAATTCTTCAAGTGTATTCTGCATTCAAGCTACATCAAGCATACACACTTGAAGACTGCAAGCTGCTGATTATATCATCCTAATCAAGCTGCTGCAACTGAATCATTTATTTGATTCAATCTTTATTTTATAAAGAACCTGCTGAAGACAGTGAAGCACAGTTGTGTGAAAGACTGTTGTTTGTGGTGGAGCTGGTGAAGAGGCAATTCTACCCTTCAAGGACCAGTGGAAGACTCAGGAGCAGCAATTCTACATGTTCCCAATTTTTAGTTTGTGAAGCCATAGTTATTGGTGAAGGACAATCAACTTAGGAATCTTTGTAACAGCTACATCAAAGATCTCTAGTGAATTTCCTCCAACATCACAGGAGAAGAGTGGACTGACAGGATTACACCACCTGGAACCACTATAAAATCTGCCTACTTACTTTCAGCATTTACATTCTGCACTTAGTTTATTTTACACATCAACCTACTGAATCTAGCAACTGAAATCACACACATACACTACTGAGTATCTAATACTTAGTATCATATTTAACAACAAGTATTAAGGCTTAATTTTGATATAATTCCGCTGCACAAATTCAAAGAAACTCAACTATCAAGAGACTCATCGTTTATCGGCCAGCTCTCTTGAGGTATCAGCAGACTACTGAAGTATCATCAGACTACTAAAGTTGCAGAATTTGTTAACTCCAAAGTTTTAAGTGTTAAGTTTATTCACCCCCCTCTAAACTTAACCAAAGCCTTTTCAAGGGACCAACAATTGGTATCGGAGCCGTGCTTATGTTCTGAAGAAATCCTACTTGTTGTGCTTGTGAAAATACTTTGAAACTTTTTCAAGTTACTGACTTTAAAAAATTTGCATCATGGATAACACTCAGTATGCTAGAACTATGCTGATGTGTTCTCTGGATAGATTTGATGAATATAAACGTCGAATGTAGGCTTACCTTGCTGCAACTCATGATGAGATGATGGATGTACTAACAGATGGACCACTGGAGATTACCAAGGCAGTAATAGTGGGTGATACTACAGAGTACATTCCAAAACCAAAAAGAGAATGGAATGCAGAAGATAGAAAGAGAGCAAACCTCAACAATATTGCAATTGATATCATTTATAGAACCTTGGATAGCAATATGTACATGAAGGTTAAAGATTGCAAAACTGCAAAGGAACTTTGGGACAAGATACAGTTGATCTGTGAAGGCACTGATGCAATAAAGAAGAACAAAATCAGTGTGGTCAAAAAGAGGTTTCAAAAGTTCAAGATGCTACCAAATGAAACCATTGAGCAAATGGAATCAAGATTTAATGCAATCCTGGATGAACTTACCCTGCTAAGTGTAAGTTATTCAAAAGAAAAAATTAACACAAAAATCCTGGAAGCTCTACCTGCAAAAGATGTTTGGAAAATGAAGGTGACTGCAATAGAGGAAATGAGAAAGCTACATGAAGAAGACACCTTCAAGTTATTTTCAGATTTTAAAGCTTATGAATTTAGCAAAAAGCTTGTTCCTGAGACTGAAAAAGAAGAGCCAAAGACCACTGCACTGGCTGCTTCACATCAAGAAGATACATCAGGAGGACAGGATGATCTGCTGGATGAGATGCAAGAGCAGATTGCCCTACTCAACAAGAAAATCAGGATGATGAAGACAGGAAAGGCCCCTGCAAGAAATTTCACAAAAAGGCCTACTGAAAGGAAGAAAGAAGAATCAAAGAAAGATAATGACTATCTGTGCTTTCATTGCAAGAAACCAGGACACTTCAAACTGGTATCGTCTGAGTTAAAACAAAGTAAGGAACCTGATTATCTTTGCTTCAACTGCAAGAAGCCTGGACACTTTAGACCTGATTTTCCAGACCTACTGAAGACCAAGAGTCAACAAAGAAGACATGGCAAGAAGGCTATGGTTGCTGAAGATGAATCAGGGTATGAAGTGGAATCTGAAAAGGGAAATGAATTAGATGACACAACACTGGTTGCTGATATGGAAGACTATGCTTTGATGGATAATATGGATGAAACAGAGGAGGTATACAATACTGTATCTATCAATACTCCTATTTGGAAGTGATTGTGAATCAACTTGTGGTTCAAATCCTAGAAATTCGACAATAATGAGACTTTGGATGCCATCCTTAATCAACGAGGATAATACATGCAGTTATGAGATTGTGAAGGTGAAAAAGAGCTCTTGAATTAGAAGTTGGAAGATTGAAAGTTTGAATTAAGAGTTCTCAAAGGTAAAGAAAAAGATGTTGGACGAGAATCGCGGTGTAAGTCTGCTTGATCATCCAGCCCCCCCTCAATCTATTTGAACCATCTTGCTCCTCTACTCATACAAATCTGGAAAGCCTTATGGTGATAAAACATGGCTTGGATTTGGAACTCAACAATCCAAAAAGAGTGGATCTAGTAAGGTTACTGAACCTAGTACTAGAATTGGTCCTAAGTTTGTACCTGCTCAAGATCCAACTCCAAGTAAGGTTCTTTGGCAAGAAAACCTCACCGAGAATACTTCAAGGAAGCAAAATCGAAAGTCAAAGAAGTCAACGACTCTAACAAAAGAACAAATCCAAAAATAGGATTCTTTGGACCTTCTAGACCCTCATCGATAGCGCACTGCTTTGCCAAGTCTGTTTGGACCACAAAAAGGTAAAGGTCAGAAATATTCCAAGGATAAGAATCCTAAATCTAAAAATGTTAATCATTCAAGGGATACTCATCTCAGGGGAAAGGTAGACTGTTCCCTATTGATGATGATTGGATTACTCCTGTACCTGCTGATAGAAATAATCAGTATAACCATGATGTTAGGGTAAAACCTAAGCAATGGAATCAGCAGAGGACTCAGCAGAGGACTTATAAAAGGCCTCAGCAGGGACTTCAGCAGACTCCACACTATAGGGCTGTTCCTAACAGACAACAAACAAATGGTTATACTAATGCGTCTAACACCAAAAGTCACTTCAAACAGCATTATAAACCAAAAGGCCAGAAAACATATGTGAATCCTACACAACCTACTGTTAGGACTTATGGATGTGTGGAATACATGTATGAACCAAAGTATGACACTTTTAGGAGAAGACCTTATGTAAACTTACCAAAAGTCATGCTTACTACTGACCACTATGGACCCAAACAGGTTTGGGTACCTAAAATGTATTAACTTTGTTTTGTAGGGTGTCTGGTACTTTGACAGTGGATGTTCCAGACATATGACAAAGAATAAGCACTATTTATCAAACTTTGTGGCAAAGGATGGTCCAAGGGTGAATTTTGGCAACAAGAATACACCTGGATACACAAGAGGATATGGCACCCTTATAAGAAATGGACTTACAATCAAGAATGTTGCATATGTGGAAGGACTGGACTACAACTCTCTTGAGCACTTGGACAATTACGTGATATGGGATACAAGGTCACTTTTGACAAAAACAACTGCATTGTCATCAGTGAAAGAGGTGATCAAGTTGTACTTGCTGGTAGAAGACAACAAAACATGTATGTTGTGGATTGGTCTACTGCAGTTCCAGAAACCTGCCTGATTGTGCATACCAAGTCTGAACTCAATTGGTTATGGCACAAGAAGTTGAATCATTTGAACTTTGATGATATCAATCAGTTGGTGAAGAAGAAGCTGGTGATTGGTTTACCTGAGATCACATTCAAGAAGGATGCTATATGTGATGCATGTCAGCAGGGTAAACAGATAAAGTCAAGCTTCAAATCAAAAACTAAACAATCAACTAATAGAGTGTTGGAGCTAATGCATATGGATATTTTTGGACCAATAACTCCAACAAGTGTAACAGGAAAGAAATACACCTTAGTGGTTGTGGATGATTATTCAAGGTACACTTGGGTGATATTTATGAACAAGAAAAGTGAAACACTCAAAATCATGCCTAATCTTTTAAAAAGGTTACAAAATGAGAAAAGTTTAACAGTAGTAAAAATAAGATCAGATCAGGGTACTGAATTTCTCAACAAAGTTATAAGAGAATATTGTGAACAGAATGGTGTACTACATCAACTTGCTGCTGCTGGTACACCACAGCAAAATGGGGTTGCTGAAAGAAGAAATAGGACTTTAAAGGAAGCAGGAAGGACAATGATATGTGAAGCATTGCTACCTGAAAGATATTGGGCTGAAGCAGTTAATACAGCATGCTATACACAAAACAGAACATCAGTGAACAAGAAGCTGCTGAAGACACCTTATGAGATTTGGAATGGAAGGAAACCAAATATATCCTATTTCCATCCATTTGGAAGTAAGTGTTTTATCCTAAATCACAAGGTTCATTTGAATACATTCCAACCAAAGTCGGATGAAGGGATTTTCTTGGGATATTCTTCAGTCAGTAAGGCATTCAGGGTACTGAACAAGAGGTCACTGAAACATGAAGAAACAATCCATGTTGTGTTTGATAAACCTAAGTTCACTGGTATGGAAGATGAAGATTGTGAACCTGCTGAGAATCAACAAGTCACTGATCCAGATTGTGTTGAAGTTTTGGAAAGATTCAATGACTTTAAAGTATCTAATACTGCCCCTGCTGAATACCCTGCTGGTGACATTACTGATGCAACAACTGAAGCTATTCAAGGATCTGCTGAACCCCCTGTTGTTGAAGAAGCTACAGCAGACCCTACTGAAGATGAGGTTCCTGATAATCAACCTAACCAGAATCCACAATGGTTAAGGAATCACCCTGCTGAACAAGTCATTGGCAATGTACAGCAAGGTGTAAGGACTAGAACACAACTGGAAGCTATGTTTACTTGTTTTCTATCTCAAATGGAACCAAAAGTTGTTGAAGAAGCAATCTCAGATCCAGATTGGACAATTGCTATGCAAGAAGAATTGAATGAATTTGAAAGAAATCAAGTTTGGACACTAGTTGAAAGGCCAAGTCATGCAAATATCATTGGTACTAAGTGGGTATACAGGAATAAACTTGATGAATCTGGTACCATTGTAAGGAATAAGGCCAGACTAGTTGCAAAAGGCTATTCTCAAGCAGAAGGAATAGATTTTGATGAAACTTATGCACCTGTTGCAAGATTGGAAGCTATCATATTATTCTTGGAACATGCTGCATATAAGAACTTCAAGGTATATCAAATGGATGTCAAAAGTGCACTCTTGAATGGCATTCTAGAGGAGGAAGTGTATGTTCAGTAACCTCCTGGATTTGAAGTTAAAGATCAAGAATATAAAGTGTATAGACTTAACAAAGCACTTTATGGATTGAAACAAGCACCAAGAGCATGGTATGAGACTCTATCTCAATTTTTAGTGGACAATGGTTTTACAAAAGGCACCATTGATAAAACTCTATTCAGAATGAATGAGAAGGACAACACCCTGTTGGTACAGATTTATGTTGATGACATAATCTTTGGTTCTGAAAATGAATTGTTATGTGAAAAGTTTACAAATCTAATGAAGAGCAAATTCCAGATGAGTATGATGGGAGAAATGAACTACTTTTTGGGATTGTGTTCGGTAAAAACTCGTTTTAAATTTATAATTACCGGAACACCCCAAGTGCAAGGCTCGTAGTAAAGGTGTTACCGGGTCGTCCTAAGGGAATCAAACGTCTATCGGATTAAGTACAGTTATTGTATCGATTATGTCACAAATTATTATCTAAAACTAAGGTATATATTAATTATAATCTAGAAACTATGACTAGAAACATAAAATAGAACAAAAACGACACTGGACGGGCATTCACTGATGTGGGCGGGTGTCCAATAACGTTCTGGAAATAGAAAATATGCAGAAAACAGCAGGTAAAAACTAGGGTTTTTAAAATAACTAAACTTAGCAACAAAAGTTGATATGAACGAATCGGTTTATCAATTAATTAAAAGGACGGCAAGGCAACGAGAATCCACCAATCAACCAACCAACCCCAACTAGATTGCGCGCTAAAGATATGATTTTTAGTAATGATCAAATCACGAATTCGATTAAATCTCTTTAATCAATTTCTAGGGTTTCGTTTTCTTTCTCAAGCAAAACTAAACTAGCATGCATAACAAGATCATGAGATTGTCTCCAATACTCTACTCAACTAATCATGAACAATCTCTTGAATCGCAATTAATTGCATCAATTGAAAAGATCAAAGCTTGAATCAATACTCTCATATAAATTCAATCAAAAAGATAGTTTCATCGATCTCTCGATTCAAATAAAACATAAACAATATAACAATATCCAATTGATGAAAAATCATAAATTTAACTTTAACTACTAAGATATAGCTAAAAAAATCCTCTAGTTGGTGTGGTTGTTGATTGGTTTCCTCCGTTGTCCCACCGCGATATGCTTAGCCAACAATCATGTTGGTGATCATGATTGTTGGGATGGAAGAGTTCATCTTTGAGTTTGCTCTTAGGAATATCACGCTTCTTTGTGTAATTACGATTTTTATGATGCGGTCGATCTGCTTTTTAGGGTTTGGGCGCGCTGCTTTGCTTTTATAGAAACTAGGTCGGTTCTCGCTAAGTGCGCGAAGGACGCCCGTCCGGTTTGTTGGGCGCCCGTCCCAAGGATCTTGACTTTGTTCCACACGTCCGTCCATGCTTTGCGTCCAAACTCTCAGTATCAAATTTCCTCTCACGGGCGCTGTCCATATATTGACACGCCCGTCCACAGGACCTTTCTTCTTTGAATCGAATAAGCCTTCTGGACGCCCGTCTGGTGCTTTAAACGCCCGTCCACTGGACGGATGCAATGGACGCCAGTTCAGCCATGTAAACCTTCATGCCAATCTCAAACATGCATCTTTCTCCTTCCTTTAATCTTCAATCAAACACCGTTCTAGCTCCTTTCACAACATGCAAGCATACCTACAAGGCGATAGAAACGAGCAAAGTGTAAAATCGTACATAAATAAATAAAAACCACATAAATAGCTCGATTTTCACACTTTAATAAATTCTAAACCCATTCTTCCAATTTATCCTTTTAGCAAGTGATTTTCTATAAAAAAAAACACTAAAACACGGAAGATATTGTTACGGAATAACTCGATATAAACCACAAAATTAGTCGTAAACAACTCCCCTACACTTAGACTTTTGTTCGTCCCGAACAAAACAATCAAAACTAGCTCACTTTCATGCAATCCACATAGATCCCTAACTCACGTAACAAAAGATACAACAACTATAGCAAGTGATACCAACATAGAGATAGATTCCGTGTGTGTGTTACAAGCCCTTTTCAATCTTCACAATCCTCTCAAACAAATATCCTCTCAAATAATTTTAATGACTATCCTAGGTATAGGCAGCAGTCGTTCCACACAAAGTCTTCCCGCGCACTCAGTAGGATAATCCCTACAGCATATCATTCGGTTTATACTGGGTATAAGTTCAACGATAACAAAGTCTTTAATTTTTTTCACTTTCTTTTTTCGTCTTTGACGCACATCAAAATGAGCTCTTACCCGTCATAGTAGAATAGGATGTTTCGGGATAACACCCTACCTTACTCAAATCATAAGGTAGATTTTCCTGACTGTCGTGAGCTTTTGGTCATCATAGTGGAATAGGATATTTCGAGATAATGCCCTACCGCACTCCAATCATTAACCAGCTTCCGACACACCCTTTTATTTATTTTTTATATTTTTTTCAAGACATTAGTTACGTTTCACTTATCACATTCAAACCTTCAGATATTCACAGTGCACGTTCTGAACTTAGGTGTTACTTCACTGTTACTATTAAGAACAAATCTCTCTAAGATAAATCACTAAAATAGTGAAAGGATACAGTTCAAAATTTTTGCTTCAATATCAAAGGCTTTCGTGAGTGTGAAATGAATACTATCTCAAATCAGTAAAAGCATGCTATAATTATCTCTCAAAGTCACATAAAATCATTGTCAGGAAACTACAACTAGCAAGCCATTTGTTTCAATTACATGCTCAAGATTTACAATTATCCAAGTTTACTTTGAAAAATTTTAAAATTATCGAGAAAATAACATTTACTCATTGTCAGAAATTTAGCATGATAACATACCCAATTTAGACACCCCCCACACTTAAATCACATGATGTCCTCAGAATGTGCAAATAAAAGAAAAGAATACTTAGCTGGTTTCAAAGTGGTTGTCGGGCTGTAGGTTGACAGTAGTCAGGCCGTAACATGAATGAACCGCTGCAGCTCGTATCACGAACAGACAACACTAAAAGTGATAACTGGCAAAAACCGCTCAACAATATCTGCAACACTCGACATAGCATATAATCTCGGGGTACAAGGGGTAGATGAGTAAACATGTAGGCACATAAATCATTCACAAATAGGACAGGGATAACCAACACACAAATCACCATGGTTTTATTCCTAATGCCCTAAAAACTTAACTAAAAAGTAACTTAAAAGACTAGGCTGCCTCCTAGTAGCGCTTCTTTTATGTCATTAGCTTGACAGAGTAAACCAAGTCAACCTGGATCAGGCCACTTGGGTATGAGGCTAACCACTTCTCTGTCAGAATAAGAATGACTAGGACGGAAATGGTTTTCGCCACAACAACAAGTCAAGTGCGCGAGAAAATCATGAAATTTTTCTCTCCAGGCAACACTGGCTCTTTTCTTCTTGTTCTTGTTTCTCAGATTCGGCTGAGGTATGCTAACAGGCTCAGGAGCATTGACAGAAGGATCTGCAAGGACAGGGGTAATAATGTCATCATCCACTCCAAAGAAGTCGGATGGAATCTCTTCACAAATAAACGACTCAACCGTTTCATTTCTCTTTTGAAAGTATAGTACTTCAGGCTTTTCCTTGGGTTGCCCAAAGTACTTCTTAATCCTGTGACCATTGACTTTGAACGGTTGATCGCCGTACCCTTTCAACGTAATGGCTCCACCAGGATGAACATCAAGAATCTCAAAGGGGCCAGACCATCTAGATTTAAGCTTACCAGCAAAAAGATGGAGCCTGGTATTATAAAGCAAAACCATATCACCCACTTTGAATTCTCGATCCTTGATTTTAGCATCATGGAGTACCTTAGTTCTTTCCTTACTGATTCTGGCATTCTCATATGCTCTGAGTCGGAACTCATCGAGCTCGTTCAATTGCAATAATCTCTTTTCCCCACAAAGCTGGCTGTCGAAATTCAAGAATTTAATAGCCCAGTAAGCTCAGTGCTCAAACTCGACTGGTAAATGGCAAGCTTTGCCATAAACCATTTGGAAGGGTGACGTACCCATAGGGGTCTTAAACGCAGTGCGATAAGCCCAAAGTGCGTCATCCAACATCAGACTCCAGTTGGATCTATTGGAATTCATAGTTTTCTCCAAAATCTGCTTTAGACTTCTGTTGCTCACCTCGACTTGGCCACTGGTTTGGGGGTGGTATGGTGTACCAATTCTATGCTTGACACCATAGCTCTCAAGAATTTTATCCAGTGGTGCATTACAGAAATGCGAACCTTCATCACTGATAAGGGCTCTAGGACAGCCAAATCTAGTAAAGATATTATTTTGGAAGAATTTCTTTACAACTTTGTGATCATTGGTTTGGGTGGCTATGGCCTCTACCCACTTGGAAACATAGTCCACACAGACCAGAATATATTTGTTAGAGCATGACGACGGGAACGGTCCCATAAAATCAATGCCCCGGACGTCAAAAACATCACATTCCAAGATAGGCCTCAAAGGCATCTCCATCCTATTACTGAGTCTCCCTACTCTTTGGCATCTATCACAGCCTTTGCAAAAGGCTTGACATCTTTAAACAAAGTAGGCCAAGAAAACCCAGCTAGAAGGATTTTTGTGATCATCATAGGTGCTCCGTAGTGCCCACCAGCGGGACCACTATGACATTGCTCCAAGATATCCAATTGTTCATGCTCCGGAACGCACCTTCTAAGCAACCCATCCTTGCAGACTTTAAACATATATGGATCCTCCCATACGAGATACTTTAAGTCGCTGAAAAATTTCTTCTTTTCCTGATACGTCATCTCTTCTAAATGCCCACTTGCTAAATAGTTGACGTAATCAGTGTACCACGGCCTAACTGTATCAAGCTTCATCAATTGCTCAATAGGGAAATCGATGCCTATTTCCTTGTGATTTTCGCCACCCTCATGTACTAGGCGAGACAGGTGATCAGCCACAATATTTTCACTACCCTTCTTATCTTTGATCTCCAGGTCAAACTCTTGCAAAATTAGAATCCATCTGAGTAACCTTGGTTTTGCATCTGCTTTGTCCATAAGGTAGCGTAGGGCTGCATGGTCTGTCCAAACCACAACTTGAGACCCTAGAAGGTAACTTCTAAACTTGTCGATAGCAAAAACGACGGCTAAGAATTCCTTCTCAGTCGTGGTGTAATTGTATTGAGCCGGGTTCAAGGTGCGGCTCGCATAGTAAATGGGCCTGAACTTTTTTATCAATTCTCTGGCCTAAAATCGCACCCACTGCGTAGTTAGAGGAATCGCACATTAATTCAAAAGGCTTAGTCCAGTCTGGTGCGATTAAGATAGGGGCACTTATGAGCTTATCCTTAGGCAATTGAAAGCTTCCTTGCATTTCTCATCAAACAAGAACTCAACATCATCTTTCAGAAGGTTAGATAAGGGCTTGGTGATGGTGGAAAAATCCTGAATAAACCGCCTGTAGAAGCCAACATGACCTAGAAAACCTCGTACCTCTTTCACTGTTTTCGGGTATGCCATCTTTTCAACGGCCTCTACTTTAGCCTTATCAACCTGAATACCAGTACTGGACACCTTGTGTCCTAGAACAATCCCTTCATCTACTAGAAAATGGCATTTCTCCTAGTTAAGCACTAAATTCTTTTCAACACAGCGTTGAAGTACCATATCTAGATTTTCCAAGATCTCATCAAAGCTATCGCCATAGACTGAGAAGTCATCCATGAAGACTTCCATACATTTCTCCCCAAGTCCATCGATAATGGCCAACATGCACCATTGAAATGTTGCTGGTGCATTGCATAACCCGAAAGGCATTCTGCGAAAAGCAAAAGTGCCTGATGGACACGTAAACGTAGTCTTCTCCTGGTCATTAGGGTCGATGGCTATCTGGAAGTAACCAGAATATCCATCGAGGAAACAATAATACTTATGACCACTCAGTCTTTCAAGAAGCTGGTCAATGAAAGGTAAGGGGAAATGGTCTTTGGCGGTGACTTCATTCAATCTGCGATAGTCAATGCACTTCACAGCTACCACAAGGCGTAAAGCTACTTCTTCCCCCTTTTCATTCTTTTCCACGGTAATACCTCCCTTCTTTGGCACAACTTGGGTGGGGCTAACCCACTCACTGTCGGCGATTGCATAGATGATTCCCATATCTAACCATTTTATGACTTCTTTCTTGACAACCTCCTGCATGTGCGGATTCAGCCTTCGCTGAGGTTGTCTGACTTTCTTAGCTCCTTCCTCCGTTCGGATTTTATGCATGCACACATTGGGGCTGATTCTCGGATATCACCCACTTGCCATCGAGCGCTGGGATGTTCTTTTCAAGCACTTTTATCGGTAGTGCTTCTTGCTCGGGCTCGAGTTTTGAAGAGATGATCAAGGGTAACTTATCACCATCCTTAAGAAAAATGTACTTAAGGTGTTGCGAAGCGATTTAAGCTCCAAGTCGGTAGGTGGTTGCTCAATCTTTGGATTTTAAGGGGCCCTTTTTTCCTTATGGGCTTGAAGTGGTTGGTCAAGAATACCTCATCTTCCCGAGGTATAACCCCGAGAAAGGTCTTGGATCACATCATCTATAGGATCCTTCACAAGCAAAGACCCGCTTTCTCCTTCTTATGCTTGATCATCTTTCTCAACTCTTCTTCTTCTAGCTCCTCTGCTAGTCGCTCCCAATCATCAACCTCCCAATGAGTAGTCTCTCTCCGTAAATCCACTTCATCCCAACTACCCATCGTGGCTTCCTCTTCTACAGGTTAAAGTCTTCCCGATGCACTCTTTTTGAAATCATCATTCATTGTTGGGAATCTCCATATTTCTTGTTCATTGACAGGCTCGGTGTGAGCAAGTTGTGAAGACGACTCATCGCTGACTACGGCTGTAATGAAACGAGAAGATGGTCCACGATCGACTTGATCTTTAATGTTTATAGCTTCAAAACACCTATCTCTGTTAGCTCTACCGCTTCTGCAGAGTTGGCATCTTCTTCGTCCTCATAAATTGCTTCAACGAACGAGATTTCTTCAATCAAGGTTTCCTCAGGACTTTTCCCTCGTGTGAAGGTAACAGATGTATCATCGACTCTAAGCGTAATCGACCCTTACGAGAAATCGATGAGGCGGCAGAGGTGTCCAAAAGGTCCGGCCTAGAATTAGGGGCATCTCTTTGTCAGGCGGATAGTCTAAGATAACCCAGTCGGTAGGGAAAACCAAGTCTTCAACATGGATAAGAACATTAGTAACACAACCAAATTTCTTTGGCGGCTAGATCGGTCTACCATCCCGAAGAGAAATAGGCGTTCCGCATTCTTTTATCTAAACCGAGCTTTTTGCAGGCGTTTAATGGCATCACATTTATAGAGGCCCCGAGTCGCATAAGGCGTTTTGGAACATGTGGCCTTCAATCTCATAAGAGATTGAAGGTCTTCCGGGGTCACCTCGCTTAGTAGCAACTTTTTGTGAAACCATAGAGCAGTATTCTCTTAAAACTTCTTCCGCCATCCCTTGAAGCTTCCTCTTGCTCCCACAAACTTCCTTAAGATACTTAGAGCACTTGGGCATTTCAGTCAATACCTCAGCTAGGGGTATACTCACTTTGGTGTCTTGAGCATCCTCCTCACTCCGTCATATTGTCTGTCATGACAGAGGGTATTCTCTTTCTTCTTTGGCGGGTAAGGAAGGGCTTTATCATTGTTCATGGCTTGATTTTTTACGGCTTCGTCTTCCTTATCCTTCCATCTGACAAACTTTTCCTCCCTCTTCTTTGTCAGGGGTACAGCCACCTGACTTTTCCTCATTTCTCTATCAGAATCATTTTCATCACCCGAAGAATCATCATTAAGCTCCTCCTCACTGTTGCTTTCTTCGGTATTTAACTTCTGATTGCCCCCTTCTGAACTTATGGCGTCAGGAGGGGCTACTCGTTTCCCGACATCATTCCGGGTCCCGCCTGCTTACCACTTCTTAAAGTAACCTCATTCAGCTCTTCGTCTCCATACTCCCATTGAGGTGTGATGGCAGTGCAAACATTGACATCTGCTTTAGGATTTCTTTCGGTATAACTTGGAAGTTTACCGTGGGGTCTGCTTGCTTATTGGTCTGCCATCTGACCAACCTGTCTTTCTATTGCCTTGACACTAGTAGCCAGGGTCTTCACCATGTCTACTAGCTCATCAAACTTATGTTGAGGGACACAAGAGGTGGTTTGGTTATGAGGTTGGTTTTGATTCCAACCACCTTGAGGTCTCTGGGAGTTAGGATTGTGAAATTGATTAACCACCCCGGGAGGTGGTCTTTGATAATGTTGGGAGGATTTTGCATCATAAAAACAAAAGAAAATTTATAAACCTATACTTAACATGCAAACTAACTCCTAACCGACCAAATATCGGGTAGTTGATAGCATAGTATGGTAAGTACAGGGTCGATCCACATGGAATTGGGATGTTGAATCTAATTTCACTAATCTCCTAAATTGTTACTCTTAAACGAAATAAACGAAAGAAACGAAAGAACAAAACATAAAAACAGAAAAGAACAATCAAGATAAATCTAACCTAAGAAACATAAAAACAATCTAAACTAAAGAAATGGGATCAAACAACCAATATACAAACCTATGTGATCTCAATCCTAGTTAATCTCATGATTCTAATTCGATTTGTGGTTTCACCTTTTCACGAGACATAAACCCCTAATTCCTTAGTGAATTTAATCTCAAGCTATGGATTCCTAATTCCTTAGTAAATCCAATTTATCAATCTCTACTCTCTCGTAAGTTGAAACTGATTTTCTATACAAAACTTGGTGTAGATTCAGGTTAACTCTCGTATTTTAGAATCTAACAACCTAGATGATTAATCGATTAACTTGTCATCATTAATGATTAAAAATCCTATCTTTCTATGGTGATCTAGTCTACGCAACTTCCGTATGTTGTAAACATCAATAGAAAACTGATCTCTCGATCTAATTCACATAATAGCATCATAATCAAAGAAAGATACAAAATCAATTAAAGATCATAAAAAACGAATAAGGACTGAATAAATTAAATAAATAAACTCACGTAGTTTGGTACATGATTGAATCCATGAATCGAAAACGGAAGAAAAAACTACATTCAATCCAACCGGATCACCCGAGCACAAGGCTCGGGTGACCGCCTTGAAGTTTCTCAAGTTGCAGCCCGCTGCTGATGTGATTTGCGGCTGGATAATAATTGTGTAATTAGGGTTTGTATGCATCTTTGTATTTATAAGAGGAGTAAGTCGGCCGCATCAAGAGTTTAAGTCGGTTGCTTCTGATGCCGTGGCCGGACGCTCGTTTACCCATATGGGCGCCCGTCCCAGGGTGTCCGGACGGAGCATGGGCGCGCGTTTATGCCGATCTTCAAGACTCTGTACATGTTTTTGCCTCCTGGGCGCCGGGTTCACCTCTTTGCTGTGCATGGAATATTTATTGGCATAAAACTTCTAAAATCCATATCTTGAGTTGTAGACCTCCAAAAATTATGATCCGAATGTCATAAAAAAGCTCTCGGAAAACTCTACAACTTTCATTAAGGACTCTTCTTCAGAAAACGCCTTTTTGACTAGCCCGTCGTATTACGAGTCGTTTTCGGGATTTTCCCAAGCTTTATTTCATCTTCATCCTCTTGTATCTCTTTCTTTCCATTTTAATCTTCAATCAAACATCATTTAGACCTCTTCCATTCCACATTTGTGCACCTAAAAGATGACAAAACCGAGCAAAACGTAAAACCATACAAAATAGATAATAAAACCACGATATTTACTCGATTTTGCATTTTAACTATTCAAAACGTCATTTGCTCAATTAATCGATTATAAGCTCGAATTCTATGAAAAACATCCATATATGGGGAATATTGATATAAAATATATCCTTATAAAACGTATAAAATCACCCTTAACAACTCCCCCACACTTGAACCTTGCTCGTCCCGAGCAAAACAAAACGAGAACATACTATCAAGAATCCACATAACCTCGATTACACGAGATATAGTCAAAATCATGACAAGCTAGTATTCAAAAATCGACCTCACTCGGTGATGTGTGTGCGAGAACCTACTAAACTTCCACCGATCCTCTCTCGATATAATACATCAAGCACTAACAGATTATCCGGTCAACTAAACGAAAAAACTTCATTCTATCTACAGCACTTACCTAACAAAAACTAATTACCAAGAACATAGTAACCAACTTACAACTAAATTCCTTTACTTAGTACCAAGAAAATACCTTTCGGGTCTCTATTGGGTTTAGATCAACTTGACTTAGAATTGCAAAAAAAAGCGTATATTTTATATTTCCTATCGTCGCGTCTCAAAAGTATAACACACTCCCTACATTAGAGGCGGTCACCCCGAGAGATCACTCAATCCTCATCATGTCCAAGGTAAACCACACTCCCCAATTGGGGCGATATCCAAATGGACTCGAGGTGATAGATATAAACAAAATTCCCATAAAGAAATTTTATTCATTTATTATTTATAGATATATATATTTTTATATTTTTCAAACTCTTTGGAAGCTCTCGGTCAAATATATTTCTAACACATTCAAGACTCTCAAAGTTCTCAAGAACACTAATGTCTTGAGATTCTAACGTGAGTATAGCACAAGTTCTTAACTTTCATTAATGCTAAATAAGTGTTATCTCAGATCAAGAATTAACTTCCTTTAACTAACCGGAAACTATTCTATAGTTGGCTCTTCATCTAATAGGTTTGTGAAATGAAGTTCAAGTGAGTATCGACTTACTAAACCTATTCTCGAGAACATGATATGACTAATGATAACAACTAAAGGTGCCGATTATAAAACTAGCATGCCAAAGAAATGTTACTCAGACTAAACAAAAAATTTTGAAAATTGAAGCACTTTTCATAGAAAATTATAACTAATATGAGCAAATGAAAGTAGATACATAAATCATCTATCCCTCCCCACACTTAGATTGCAACTTGTCCTCAAGTTATACAGAAAATAATAAATTAGAGAACTTAGGCGATTGGATGTCGGCAGTGCGGGAGGAACCAACAAGAACCAGGATTGCTTGCATAGCTCGATGAAGCGTGGAGCATCACAGACAACCGAATACATCTTTAAAGTGCACAATAGCTATAGAAAGTATCCTGCAGACTTGATTAGTGCAAAAGAGTCTTCGGGAAAAAGAAAAGATTACATATATAAAGCACATGAAGAAAAGGATCATAGAGATTTTTCAACTTAAGCTCAACTAAAGATTGAATACTATACATGAAATACTACAAAGTCGTAGGCTAGGTGCAACTATATGAAAATATACTACAATGCAATCTACATGATATGCAATCCTAAAAATAAAATAAATAAAACAATAAATTCTCGACAGCTCAGCCGAGCAAGTTGACCCTGACAACTCTACAAAGACTACGGCCTATGCAGAAACTAAAATAAAAGCGAGGTAGTATTACGAAAACCGACAGTTAACTACACTCAAGAAAAATAAAAGAAAAAATAGAAAACAATGCAACTAGATGAAATGCAACTAAATGATATGCATCTATATGATATGCAAAAATAAAAGAAAATAAAAGAAAGAAAACTAGCCCACTCATCTACAACATGACATGTATATAATAAACGTCTACCAAATAATGACAAAGTTACGATAAAAGCGGCATGGTGATGTTCATTACATGCAAGATGTAGACGCTTTTTAAGACTCGTCAAAGGTGATAGCATTATGGAAAACCAACGATTAGCTATACTAAATGGATATAACTCATAAGGTTTCCATCGTAGCAACGGAAAACCGACAGTTACTACCCAAATGAGTTATAAAAATAACAAGGAAGCACATAAGTCTCAAAGCTCACAAGATTCATCACAGCGGTATGTAGCATACGGAAACCGACATTAGCTACTAATTAACACGAAGACCAGTTATAGCGTATGAGAACCGACAGTGACTATAACTTGCATAGATGAATCATGCATATAAAAATTAATCAGTTATTTAACATGGATTCATAGATGGAAAGGTGTAAACATGCAAGTTCAGATCATCTACGTAAAAACAATTAGCCACAGAAGCTCAAATTAAAGTATCCATATCAAATAAAGCATTAAAAATCAAATTGAGAAGAAATCTGGAACCTGGACTGCCGGAGGAGCGTTCAATAGTTCAGACGCTCGTTTGCAATAAAAACAGGTCGGACGGGCGTTCGATGAGTCGACGCGCCGTCTGATTCTTGAAACGAGCAAAGTTAATACGTTTGGGGCGGACGAACGTCCAACATACCGACGTGCGTTCACTGCAGATTATGAATCGGGCGGGCGCTCACTTACGAGCGCTCGTCCATACAACGAATTTGCACAAACAAATGCAGAGAGACACACGAAACCCTAAATCTTATAAACACAACATAGAGCACAGATACAACGACCACGAGATAAATTTTAGCACATGGGTTAGACTAGGTAACAAATAAACACAAACTTCACGTAAAAGCAGTTGAGTAAAAACTTTTGCACATTCTTAACCTACGGTCATCGAAACACGGCAAAATAAAAACTCTCAATCTATTAAACGCTACTTTTATTGAAAACGAAAAACGAAACGTAACAAAATCGAGAACTAACTTAACTAGATTCAACATGACACCTATTTCCCGGCAACGGCACCACTTTTGTTGGGAGGATTTTGCATCATAAAAACAAAAGAAAATTTATAAACCTATACTTAACATGCAAACTAACTCCTAACCGACCAAATATCGGGTAGTTGATAGCATAGTAGGGTAAGTACAGGGTCGATCCACAGGGAATTGGGATGTTGAATCTAATTTCACTAATCTCCTAAATTGTTACTCTTAAACGAAATAAACGAAAGAAACGAAAGAACAAAACATAAAAACAGAAAAGAACAATCAAGATAAATCTAACCTAAGAAACATAAAAACAATCTAAGCTAAAGAAATGGGATCAAACAACCAATATACAAACCTATGTGATTTCAATCCTAGTTAATCTCATGATTCTAATTCGATTTGTGGTTTCACCTTTTCACGAGACATAAACCCCTAATTCCTTAGTGAATTTAATCTCAAGCTATGGATTCCTAATTCCTTAGTAAATCCAATTTATCAATCTCTACTCTCTCGTAAGTTGAAACTTATTTTCAATACAAAACATGGTGTAGATTCAGGTTAACTCTCGTATTTTAGAATCTAACAACCTAGATGATTAATCGATTAACTTGTCATCATTAATGATTAAAAATCCTATCTTTCTATGGTGATCTAGTCTACGCAACTTCCGTATGTTGTAAACATCAATAGCAAACTGATCTCTCGATCTAATTCACATAATAGCATCATAATCAAAGAAAGATACAAAATCAATTAAAGATCATAAAAAACGAATAAGGACTGAATAAATTAAATAAATAAACTCACGTAGTTTGGTACATGATTGAATCCATGAATCGAAAACGGAAGAAAAAACTACATCTAATCTAACCCGGATCACCCGAGCACAAGGCTCGGGTGACCGGCCTTGAAGCTCTCAAGTTGCCGCCCTGCTGCTGTGATTTGCGGCTGGATAATAATTGTGTAATTAGGGTTTGTATGCATGCTGTATTTATAAGAGGAGTAAGTCGGCTGCATCAAGAGTTTAAGTCGGTTGCTACAGTGCCGTGGCCGGACGCTCGTTTACCCATATGGACGCCCGTCCAGGGTGTCTGGACGGAGCATGGACGCACGTTTATGCTGATGCTGAAGACTCTGTACATGTTTTTGCCTCCTGGACGCTGGTTCACCTCTTTGCTGTGCATGGAATATTTATTGGCATAAAACTTCTAAAATCCATATCTTGAGTTGTAGACCTCCAAAAATTATGATCCGAATGTCATAAAAAAGCTCTCGGAAAACTCTACAACTTTCATTAAGGACTCTTCTTCAGAAAACGCCTTTTTGACTAGCCCGTCGTATTACGAGTCGTTTTCGGGATTTTCCCAAGATTTATTTCATCTTCATCCTCTTGTATCTCTTTCTTTCCATTTTAATCTTCAATCAAACATCATTTAGACCTCTTCCATTCCACATTTGTTCACCTAAAAGATGACAAAACCGAGCAAAACGTAAAACCATACAAAATAGATAATAAAACCACGATATTTACTCGATTTTGCATTTTAACTATTCAAAACGTCATTTGCTCAATTAATCGATTATAAGCTCGAATTCTACGAAAAACATACATATATGGGGAATATTGATATAAAATATATCCTTATAAAACGTATAAAATCACCCTTAACAGATAACTTGAGCTGAAAGAAGGTTTGGAATTTGATGGGCCAGGTGGTGCATTGGCTTGATTAAGATTGGGACGTTGAAATCCGGAATAATTCTGATTCTGATTGAAGTTTGTGAAGGTTTGGTTATGATTCTCCATTAAATTCACTTCCTCCATCATCTCATTTCCCGCCTGCATTCCCAGGTAGTTCACATCTGATGGCCCTCTCTGCTGCTGCATTTGTAAATCGGCTAGCTGCTTGCTCATCATTTCCATTTGAGCAACTAACATCTTAGTCTCAGAATTGCTCGCAGCGGATTCTTTCTTATTCCCACTAACATTGGTCTTCCTTGGAGTTGACCACATGTTATTCTTTGCTATAATTTCAGCTACCCTGTAAGCAGCGTCATCACCTCCCCCTAGGAATGATCCATGAGCAGTTGAATCTAGGAAGTCTCTATTTGGTTGAGAGACACCTCTGTAGAATAACTCTAGTAGCTCATGTCTACTGTATCCATGGTTGGGGCACTTCCTCATCAACATATTTAGTCTCTCCCATTCTTTCCCCACACTCACCATCAAGTTGTTCAAATGTGGCTATCTCCTTTTCATGTCCATGATTGTCCCAGTGAGACAAACTTGAGCAAAGGCTCTTTTGACATCATTCCGTGCACGGAGAGAATGATGGGCTAAAGATTTGAACCAATGGTTTGCTTCACTCTTTAGAGCAAACGGGAAGAGTTTTAACTTGACAATCTCAAAATCAACAACAGATATAGTGGCACCTTGCAGATTTGAACAAAGGTGGACAAGAAGTCATGAGGATCTTCATCAGCAGTGCCATGAAAAGAACTATTCTGGACCAGTCCAACCACTCCATTTTTTAGATCGAAGTTCACTTGCCCCATGTCTAGAGGGTGAATAGGTCTATGCCCTTCCAGGAAGTCTTGGTCAAGATAGGGAGCATAGGGGTCTTGATTTAATTGGTTTAGCTGGTTCTGACGGAACTGTTGAAATTGATTATTTATCCCAGCTTGTTGATTCTATTGTTGTTGTATTGCCTGCATCTGCTGAAGGATCAGATTCATTTGGGCTTGAGGATCTGGATTTTGAACTTTGTTAGCCATAATGTCTGGATTAGGGAAGAGCTTCCTCCTGAGAATAGATCGCTCAGGTTCGGGATTAAATGTAAGAGGTCCCTTCTTACTCCTGGTTTGCATAAACCAGAAGAGCAGAACAGGAAGAAATCAACCTTAGGGTTGATGAGAACGTATGTAGAGAAGATTATAGGGTTTAGAGGTTTAGAAAGAGAGAAGAAAGAAGGAGAGAGGTGACAATTTAAGAGATTGAACCGGCGTTCAGTATGAGTGAACACTGGTTCAGGGGAAATTCTGAAGTGGGCGCTGTTTCAGTCATCGAACTAGCGTTCGAAAGACAAATTAGAGGCGGGCAGGCGTTCAAATCTTTGGGCGCCCGTTTAGAAAGTTTATTTTTATTTTTTTTATTTTAATTTTTTTATTTTTATTTTAATTTTTTTTTAATTTAGAAAAGATATAGAAACAGAAACAGGAAAAGAAACCTACCTACGAAAAACTTAAAATAGGAAAAACACTAAGACGGTGAAAAAAAACGTGTTGAAATCTTCTAGGGCTAAAATAGAAGGGAAAACAGCAGATTTTGACCTCAAAAACGGTGTTGAACGGCCTACGGTGGTTCATCACGTCGTCGGCGTCGGAACGAGATTTTCGAATTGGGGTCCTGCGCGTCAAACGGACACTCGAGCCGAAAGTTATGGCCAAAATACTGCCGACACAGAAAACTGCACTACGAAGAATCCGACAACCGTTACCGATTCCCCGGCAACGGCGCCAAAAACTTGTTCGGTAAAAACTCGTTTTAAATTTATAATTACCGGAACACCCCAAGTGCAAGGCTCATAGTAAAGGTGTTAACGGGTCGTCCTAAGGGAATCGAACGTCTATCGGATTAAGTACAGTTATTCTATCGATTATGTCACAAATTATTATCTAAAACTAAGGTATATATTAATTATAATCAAGAAACTATGACTAGAAACAGAAAATAGCAGAAAATAGAACAAAAAAGACACTGGACGGGCGTTCACTGATGTGGACGGGCGTCCGATAACGCTCTGAAATGAAAAATATGCAGAAAACAGCAGGTAAAAACTAGGGTTTTTAAAATAACTAAACTTAGCAACAAAAGTTGATATGAACGAATCGGTTTATCAATTAATTAAAAAACGGCAAGGCAACGAGAATCCACCAATCAACCAACCAACCCCAACTAGATTGCGTGCTAAAGATACGATTTTTAGTAATGATCAAATCACGAATTCGATTAAATCTCTTTAATCAATTTCTAGGGTTTCGTTTTCTTTCTCAAGCAAAACTAAACTAGCATGCATAACAACATCATGAGATTGTCTCCAATACTCTACTCAACTAATCATGAACAATCTCTTGAATCACAATTAATTGCATCAATTGAAAAGATCAAAGCTTGAATCAATACTCTCATATAAATTCAATCAAAAAGATAGTTTCATCGATCTCTCGATTCAAATAAAACATAAACAATATAACAATATCCAATTGATGAAAAATCATAAATTTAACTCACTAAGATATAGCTAAAAAAATCCTCTAGTTGGTGTGGTTGTTGATTGGTTTCCTCCGTTGTCCCACCGCGATATGCTTAGCCAACAATTATGTTGGTGATCATGATTGTTGGGATGGAAGAGTTCATCTTTGAGTTTGCTCTTAGGAATATGCGGCTGTTGTGTAATTCTGATTTTTTATGATGCGGTCTGATCTGTTTTTTAGGGTTTGGGGCGCTGCTGCTTTTATAGGAAACTAGGTCGGTTCTGCTAAGTCGGCCGAAGGACGCCCGTCCGGTTTGTTGGACGCCCGTCCAAGGATCTTGACTTTGTTCCACACGTCCGTCCATGCTGCGTCCAAACTCTATGTATCAAATTTCCTCTCCTGGACGCTCGTCCATATATTCAGACGCCCGTCCACCTGGGACCTTTCTTCTTTGAATCGAATAAGCCTTCTGGATGCCCGTCTGGTGCTTTAAACGCCCGTCCACTGGACGGATGCAATGGACGCCTTGATTCGACCATGTAAACCTTCATGCCAATCTCAAACTTGCATCTTTCTCCTTCCTTTAATCTTCAATCAAACACCGTTCTAGCTCCTTTCACAACATGCAAGCATACCTACAAGGCGATAGAAACGAGCAAAGTGTAAAATCGTACATAAATAAATAAAAACCACATAAATAGCTCGATTTTCACACTTTAATAAATTCTAAACCCATTCTTCCAATTTATCCTTTTAGCAAGTGATTTTCTAAAAAAAAACACTAAAACACGGAAGATATTGTTACGGAATAACTCGATATAAACCACAAAATTAGTCGTAAACAGATTGCAAGTCAAACAAATGAAAGATGGAATCTTCATTCATCAAACCAAGTATACCAAGGAATTGCTGAAGAAGTTTGGTATGGAAAATAGAACTAAAAGTTCAACTCCAATGAGCACAAATATCAGATTGGATGAAGATAAAGAAGGCAAATATGTTGATCAGACCTTATACAGAAGGATGATAGGCAGTCTGCTGTATCTCACTGCCAGCAGACCTGATATATCCTTTGCTGTAGGTGTTTGTGCAAGATTTCAATCTAAACCTAAAGAAAGTCATTTAGGTGCAGTCAAGAGAGTTCTCAAGTACCTAAAGGAGACTTTGGGAGTAGGGATATGGTATTCCAAGGATGGAAGCTTCAAAGTTATATCCTACTCAGATTCTAATTATGCTGGATGCAAAATTGATAGAAAAAGCACTACAGGAACTTGTCAGTTAATAGGAAGTAGACTGGTCTCCTAGTTCAGCAAGAAACAGAATTCTATATCAACTTCCACTGCTGAAGCTGAATACATTGCTGCTGGAAGTTGTTGTGCACAAGTAATATGGCTAAGACAACAACTAAGGGATTATGGAATTGAAGAAAAGGAAATTCCAATTATGTGTGACAACACAAGTGCAATTGCAATCACAGAAAATCCTGTTTTGCACTCAAGAACCAAGCATATTGATGTGAGACATCATTTTATAAGAGATCATGTTGAAAAGAAAGATGTGGTGGTTCTATATATCCCTACTGAAAATCAACTTGCTGATATTTTCACTAAACCACTTGATAGTGAAAGATTTGCCAAATTAAGGACTGAACTTGGAATTATAAAAGTTGGTGATATTCAAAGAATGTCTTGGAATTCACCAAGGGGATTATTCTTTGCTATGTTGGGTGAGCTCACTTAGCAGATTAGTCATTGGTATCAACAATTCCATGTACTTATGTTTGGACAATTGAGCAAATGAGGTTGCCAAGGGGATTGGTCTTTGTCATGATTGGGTGAGCTCACTTGACAGACCAGTCATTGGTATTAAACTTCATCTTGTATTATCAATTGAACAAAACAAAGAAGAAATCAAGGATCATCAGGGTAACATTGTCAGCCGCCTGCTGAAGCATTTTTGTCAGCAGACTGCTGAGCCAACCCTGCTGAGGTCAACCCTGCTGAATGGAACGTTACACAGTCAAACTTTATTAAAGTCAAAAAGCAGTTTGGCAGGATATTTATCCTATCCTTTATTACCATAGTTAACACGATCTAACGGTTACAATACGTTTTGGAAAGTAATTGACCACGTGTCAAGACCGCATTTATTCAGATTAATCGTGGTTAACATCAATGTACGTGCACTGACAGTTACAACTACTCACTGTCTATTTATACAGACCTAGACACAGCAGATCTTCTCTACTTGCAAAATCTCATATTCATATCTCTGTTTTTACACTGTGTGAACACATATTTACAATCTATCTTCCTCATCTTTTATTTCTCTTAACAATGGCGGAAAAGATTGATGTCCAGATCGAATCAAGCCAAATTGTTAGAGGCTTCGTTGTTGATGCAAACAAAACAGATTTGGCCATCAACGTTGGTCGAAGAATAAGGAGGTTTGCAGGATTGGAAAACATACTCAATATAAGATTGGAAACAATCTCATACACAAATGTTATTGATTTTTGGAAAAACATTGTTGTGGAAGAAGGAAGTGAAGCATTCAAAACAACTATGAATGCTGAGGAGATTGAAGTTTCCCCTAGTCTACAGAGGGAAGTTTTTGGTTTTGAAGAAGTGGCAGATGCACCAGCAAATCCTGAAGCAATGGAACTATCCAAGATGGATTTTGTTGACAAAATCAAAACAAATGTAGCCATCAAATCAATTCCAGGCATCAATGTGAGACACATTGGATATGAGTACAACCTGCTGAGCAAGCTCATTGCAAAGAATATATTGGGGCTGATTGGAAGTATGGATACTCTATCAGGACCCAAGATAGAGCTGATGATGATCATTTGCAGAAGTTTGAAATTCGATTGGGCTGGATACTTCATTCACTACATGAAGAAAGTAGCCAAGGAGGATAGAGAAGGGAAAAGGAAATCAAAGGCCTTACCCTTAGGATTAATGGTTCAGACCCTGCTGAATCACTTGAAGATTC
This sequence comes from Gentiana macrophylla, assembly GCA_026214975.1. Taxonomy (NCBI): domain Eukaryota; kingdom Viridiplantae; phylum Streptophyta; class Magnoliopsida; order Gentianales; family Gentianaceae; genus Gentiana; species Gentiana macrophylla. The sequence continues at coordinate 87,043,920 of CM047810.1, forward strand.
CTGATATAGAATCTGAGAAGATTAATCAATCCAGATACAAGAAGGAAATTGATTATGCTATTCCTGGTCTGGATTATGATGAAGATGTTGCTGATGAGGCTACTGATGATGATAGTGATGGAGATGATGGTGATCTTTGGTGGTGAGCAGGTCAAGCAAAGTGTTAAGAAATCATCAAACTCTTTGCACCAAAGAAAACTACTGAGAAAAGAAAGGCTGCAGATACAAAGAAGATTACTGAGATATTAAAGCCTAAGAAAACAAAGAATCAAACAAAGACAGATCGCTAAGTCTGCACCGAGGGTCCAAATTAAGATGAAATTACCGAGCTCTTTGTTGTCGCTTGCCGAAAAAAGCTGTTGTTGAGATATTGAGGGAACAACAGAAAGAAGCCAGTAAGAAGAGAAAGTCTACTGTAATTGAAGTGGAAGATGAGCCACTTTCCAAGAGAAGGAAAGAGATTATCCACAAGAAGAAACATGGAAAAGGGAAAGAATTGAAAAACTTAGAGGCTCTAAAGGCACAAGAAAAGGAAGATGATGTAATAGAAGAAGAAGAGGCTATTGAGGCTGAGCCCTTGACCATTATTAAGCCTAATAAGGAAGCAGAGGTTGTTGTTGAGCAACCTGCTGAAGAGTCACAGCAGACTATTGAGATTGAACATGCTGTTGATATTGTTGAATCCTCAACTAAGGCTGCTGAGTCTATTGAAAGTGAGCAGGTTGTTGTTGAGCAATCTGTGGAAGAAACACGATCTGCTTTGCTGCAGCCTCTTTGTGGAATCTGCAAAATCTACTGGAGAGACACATGTTGTTGTTGAGCAACTTGTAGAAGAACCACAACAAACCACTGAACCTGAACCTGCTGTGGTAGTTGAAGAATTGGTTGAAGACCCTGCAAGTGTTGCAATAACTCAGGGGGAAGAGCAGTCTGCTGCTAACCCTGCTGATGAGCATGTAAGTCAGGGGGAACCAAGTGTTGTACAGATGGAAGTAGTAGGCACAAATATACAACCTCCGCAACCTACTGACTTTGAAACATCTGTTGAAGAAACAATGAACCTACTTGTTGGAACCTTTGGAGGTCAACAAGGCACTGAAGTTGCTCCCAGGAAATCTTTCATGCTCTTTGAAAGGCATATGAAAGAAAAGAAGAAAACAGAAGAGTGTGTAGATCCCAAACTTCAGCAAGTTGCTGACTATTTCCAATGGAATTTTGGTTTTTACATGTGGCAAAAGCCAGCTGCTGAACCTATGACAGACTTTGAAGAATGGGCTTTTGACAAGTTGGGAGTAGAGAATTTGTTGGACCTAGTTGATACCACTTTGCTGCAATCCAGATTAATGGATATCTTTGAAGATCAACAGAAAGAGGAGGGTATCAAATTTAGGGATACAAGAGATGACAATGGTGATTCAACCTCATCATCAGATTCTAGAGGTGATTTTCCCTCTGGACCAGGAGGAACCAGTGGGACTGCAATGTTGAAAGAACCACCTGCACAACAGTCCACTGATACTGGTAAGTCTGCTGAGGGCCAGCAGACTGGAGTGATGGATGAGGATCTGCAGGATCTCACCATGGATGATCTGGAGGCATTGATCAATGATGGAGTCAATTTTGGAGTTAGTAGGCTAGCTGATGAATCAAATACATTCCATGTTGTAGAGCCTCTTGCACAAATCAAGTCGAGCAGTCTTGATTTGGATGAAGAGAAGGCTACTGATCATATTGAGCCAAGTGCTAGTTCAGAGGACTCCTGTCAATACCAAGATGGATTTGACACTGAGGGTACTTTATCCAAAACTGCCATTATTTTAACAAAAATTGGTCATGATAAGGAATTCCAAATGGATAATAAGGCTATATTCAATCCTCAACCAGTGGCACAGGAGGTTCAAGCTGCTGAGGTCCAAACAGGTCCTGATCAAAGAGTTGAAGAGGAGGTACAGGTTGTTGGGTTACAAACAGCACCTGGACACAGGTTGGAACAGGTGGTACAGGCTGCTGAGTTACAAACAGCACCTGGACAAAGGTTGGAACCAGTTTTGGGTTTGGAGGAAACCCCTGTTGTTGAAGAGGCTGTTGTAGTGGAGCCTACTGGAATCAAGACCACTAAAGGGAAAGATGGTCGTGATCACTGTTAATGAGGATGAGCAGCTGCTGGACTATGACTTTAGTGATGAGGAGTTCCAAATGCCTGAAGAAGAAAATGTTGATGTTGATCCCCCACAGGCATTTGTACCTATTTTTGAAGAACCAGCTCTTGATCCTATCTTGGAAGAATATCAAGGACCTAATCCTGCTGGATTAGATAGGAGTTGGGCAATGGTTGTGAGCAATCAGAGGCCACAATATAATGTTGAGGAGCCTGCTGATTGAGATACTGGAGAAATGGCTGGTAGAGTACCAATAGAAGTGTTGATTGAGTTGAGGACTGTCAGGAATGACATGCAACAGTTAAGAACTCAACTTGATAGACAGGAACAAAGATTTGAAGAGCTCATGAAACTGGTGAATGAGAACAGACAATCTGCTGATACAGTTGCTTCAAATTTCACATCTACTCAAAATGCTGTCAATAATATGATGCTAGATGTGAGGAGAATCAAGCAAGGAAATACATTGAAGGAAAAGTTTTTGAAAGATCAATTTACATCCATTCATCAAAAACTTGACAAGCTTGTTTGAAACCCTGAGACTCTTGAGCTGCTTGCTTTGCACAACAACTTGCTGTGCTTGATCCTAAACTTACTGAGAGGATAACCCTGCTGGAGCAAACAATGCAAGAAAGGATCACAGCAATTGATACTAGGGCTGAAATCATTGAAGGACAACTGAACAACCTAGTTATCACACAAGAGAGTGTGCATGGCCTGCTGTCCCGGTTTGTTGATGATGTCAATAAGGGGAAGAGGCAACAAAGAAGCAAAAGAAGGCTGCGAGTTTTTGCAAAGAAGAGATGGGAAGCTGATACAAATGCTTTCAGACAACCAGCACCTGGCAGACTTCCACTCACTGATGAGCTTCTCCAACAATACAAGAAGGTATACAATAACAGGCATAGACCCTATCATGACAAGGGATTTCATGAAGGTCTGAACTCATTTTTGGGACTAAAGTTTTGGGAAGCAAGAATCAAATCCATGAGGACCAAACACAGAGGTGGTAGAAGTGGAATAGGTATACCTACCACAAAGGCAAAGGATTCAGTGAATGAATTTAAAGAAGTGTATATGAGGTTAGGCTTTAGGGTAAATCAAATATCCCTTACTCTACCTGAAGCATGGCATTTGTGGAAACAAATAAATCCTCATATTGACTTCTCTCTGATTGAGAATGATTGGATGAGAGATATGGTGAGAGAAATCGAGAGAATACCAAGAACAAGCAGAGAAAGCTAGACAAGAAAGGAAAGAAGACAGTGGAGATCAAATACTTTAACCGCATTATGTTTTTGGCCGATTCTAGATCAGTAATATCTTTGAACAAATGATTATAATGAAAGATGACTATATTTGTTCTGTTTTTGTTTTATATCTTTTGCTTTGCTGTTAGGTGAGGGTATTGGCATCATCACCAAAAAGGGGGAAATTGTTGGACTTATTTCTTTGTTTTGATGATGAGTGCCAGACTAGCTGTTATAGTGCAAAGGCAAAAGGATATCTAAATCAAATGTATAGGTTTATTATAGTTTGATTCATAAATAGGTTTGATCAAACAAGCATCAGAATGGGTCAGCGATTCATATCAAAGAGATCGGTCAATATCGATGAGGCGATTAGGTCGAGAGACTTTTTCGGAACCTCTTGAAGACGAAGGTGAGGGTCAAACTCAGTTAATGAAGGCTAAGGGATCAAACTTAGTAATTAAAATCAAGGATATGGAATTAGAATTTAGGCAAGTCTGTGATGACCTAAACTGATTACATATACCTTGTGAAGAAGGTCTAAGTTCCATAAGTTGGATGATGTTTGGAACTTGGTTATATTTTAAAAAGGTGTAATCTAACTTCACAAATAAATGTTAGATAAAAGAAGTCAGCTGCATTGTATTTTATACACAAACAAATTGCGATTCAATGATGATAGGTATCTCAAAGAGATCGATGAACTCCGCGATAATATACCTCGATTAATTCAAGATTATATTGGAAGATTACATGGATAAGGACAACCAACTACCTCTGACTTATCAAACAAATCAAAGGCTGAGATTAAAAGAACGTTGGGATGATTCAGACTTTTTTATCCAATGGTTATAAGTCAAAGGGTGGATAGACTGCACTGTCAAAAAGGAATTCTGACAGTGTCAGTCCTATGAATAGTGACAGAAAGCAAATCAGATGGGACAAAAACAAGGAACGGTTACATTTGAATTTCAAATACAAGTCACATGTTCTCCTACCTATAAATAGAGGACTTTCAACTCAGAAACAAGATGATGAAAACTGATAAACTTTGAAGAGATATTTTTCTGAGCTGAAAAACACCCTGCTGAACTTGCTGAACTTAAAGCTACTGATCCAGAGAAATTCTTCTAGTGTATTCTGCATTCAAGCTACATCAAGCATACACACTTAAAGACTGCAAGCTGCTGATTATATCATCCTAATCAAGCTGCTGCAACTGAATCATTTATTTGATTCAATCTTTATTTTATAAAGAACCTGCTGAAGACAGTGAAGCACAGTTGTGTGAAAGACTGTTGTTTGTGGTGGAGCTGGTGAAGAGGAAATTCTACCCTTCAAGGACCAGTGGAAGACTCAGGAGCAGCAATTCTACCTGTTCCCAGTTTTCAGTTTGTGAAGCCATAGTTATTGGTGAAGGACAAGCAACATAGGAATCTTTGTAACAGCTACATCAAAGATCTCTAGTGAATTTCCTCCAACATCACAGGAGAAGAGTGGATGGCGGGATTACACCACCTGGAACCACTATAAAATCTCGCTACTTACTTTCAAAGATTTACATTCTCGCACTTAGTTTATTTTACACATCAACCTACTGAATCTAGCAACTGAAATCACACACATACACTACTGAGTATCTAATACTTAGTATCATATTTAACAACAAGTATTAATGCTTAATTTTGATATAATTCCATGACACAAATTCAAAGAACTAAACTATCGAGAACTCTCATTTATCGGCAGGTTCTCTTGAGGTATCAACAGACTCATCAAGTATCGCAGATCATCGGATTGCAATTTGTTAACTCCAAAGTTTTAAGTGTTAAGTTTATTCACCCCACCCTCTAAACTTAACCAAAGCCTTTTCAAGTGACCAACACCAACCTATTAATCCTTGGCGATTTTTTTTTGAGCTAAGTTCTTTGGAAGAACAAGGTAGAAATGCATTTAACGATTAATAGAGCAGACAACGGGCAGTAATTTTACCAAAAATAGTGGGAGCGATATGAGGAAATGAATCTCGGATTCAATCCTTGGATATCGCAGAAGATTTATTTTTCTGTTTTCAAAATTCGTTTGAACGAATGGATTCACCTTCTATTCGATAATTTGTTTGTCTTATAGAAAGTGAATATACCATTTGTAGTACGAATCCCAGACTCGGACTTTTGTTTGATAAAGTCAAAAACCACTAAGAACTGCTGAAATATGTATACATAACACATCTTAAGAACTATTAAAAGCAATTGGTTTCTATATTTAGATAAACGCTTCTTCATATTCCATAGTTAGTGCATAGTCCCTAAAAGACAAGACCTGAAGACTGGCTCAGGGTGATTCCTTTCTCCCAGTCTGGTTATATTGTCTCAAAGGTTCAATGACTAAGCTTCCTTTCAATCGGGAAATGAAAATGGTTATAAAGAAGTAACACCGCTTGTTCATGATGACCTTCGGAGTCTTATGAAAAAATACAAGCTAGTGGGAGCTTAAGAGTAGTGACTTCAAGTCTGACAACTACTTAAACACTCCGGTAAGTCTATCCAAAATATTCTGAGGTGTCTCTGATTTTGTCGGAGATGGAGTATTCTATACTCAGAAATGGGCCATCACATAGTCCTAGGGACTGATGCTCAGCCTGCCTCATAGTGAAATGCTTTCACTAAGTGAGAAACCGTTGAATTGCCTTACATAGATGTAGATGTGCTACAATACACTGCTTAACTCAATAAAGATATTAGAAGCGAAATTTCGGTTTACATTGAAGTGTAAGACCGAGAAGTCTACCTAGAATATACTTTGGAATTTACGGATAAGGTGTGGATTCGGTTCACCCCACTTCCATAAATATAAGCATTCAGCACACGGTGCTTGCAGGTAGGTCTGGAATTTCGCGCACACGTTCGCTCAGTGACCAATCGTTATATATCTTGTAGCATTGAGAAAAAGGTTTGTTATAAGATTCTTGATATCGGGAAGGGACTGTCATACTGTTGCGTCCTTTCTGATAGAGTCTATGAACAGTAAAACCTTAAACCTTGAAGTACGTTTACTCAAGGTAGCTACTAACTGATTAAAATCAGACCACATCCAACATTGGTTGTTGGTGCTGACACTAAAATACTACTGAACTAGATCAGAAAGTCGATCCACCCAGAATGTAGTGGGAGTATGGTTTCTTCATTACCCATTGCGGGTTTTGAGGACTTAATGGTCTACATGATCGATTGATGACCTATGGCTCTTTTGTGAGCTGTACAGGATTCAGATAATAGAGGTTGGTTTACAAGCCATAACCCTGTGAATGGAGTTTGGTACTCCAGAGCTGTTCATACTTTGTAGAACCACCTGAGTGTCTCAGGCCCAGTGGGAGTAATTGGATCTACATGGAAAAGAGAAGAATGATTAGGAAAGTTCATCTTTCAGTGCAAAGCTTAGTGGTCTAGGGGTGATTCCCTAAGAAGTAGAGAGTTAATCAGACCTTGGACTCTCTTACCACTTAGTATTGCATGATTTCGTTCGAAAGCATAAAATAAGGGGTGATTCCCAGCAACTTATGAACTTATGACAGGATGACTGTCAAGGCTTATGTCCTTTTGTGGATAACAAGAAACCTCTTGGTCATTATAAGTCACATGTTTCTAAAATATGTGGCATTGACCAGAATATTGATTGGTCTTTTGTTGACTGGATATCAATTTTAGTACAGTAGTGAATATATAAATATATATTAGTGTTTGTGAAGGATGACACTGCACCAGTTGGCAACAACATGGGTGTGTTATCTGAAGTCAGAATCTGACAATGCCACAATTCTCTGCAACAGAGTTTCGACAACATTCTAAAGAGTTTGATTTGGTCAAATTCACTAGAATCAATCATTGGCTTCCCATCCATCTTATTGGTTAAGATGATGCATTTGTGTATGCAACATTCAATGAGGAATTTCTACCCTATGCCTCAGGGATGACTCTCTAAATCTTCGGATAAAGAGAAATAGGATGGATTCTCTTTGTGACAAGAGTGGTCAGGTTATTGAACATCAATTTTGATCGAATCTTAGATTCGGCAGTTAACAAAGCAAGTTTATCATGTCTTTTAGTATCTTGAGAGAACGAGGAATAATATGCGAATATATTCAGGTGTGAACTTGGATATGTATGATACGCTGATTCTGACTTTAAGTCAGATTAAGGATGATCGTTAAGTCGATCTCGGGCTCAGTGTTTAGCTCATATGTTAAGCTATTGACTGGAGAAATCCAGTAACGCCATTTCAATTTTAACTAGTTGGTTAATTAACGGATTTTCGTAGCGGCTAGGGAGGCGAGATAGCTTGTGGATTTCCTTTTCATATCTGGGAGCGATTCTAGATTTGGAAGCCGATACCACATCATTGTGCAAATGATGAAGGGGTAGCTTATAAGGATTCCGAAATCATAGAGGTCAAAAGCATATTGGGAAAGTACCAAATGATTAGAAGGACCGGCAACGTTTAGATTCTACGAATCGTCTCGACCCGACAACCTAACTGATCATTAAGACTCATGACATTCAGATATAGGTGCTCCCCGAGTCACTGACCTATCCTACAGCCTGCATACTCGGAGTATACTTTGGAATCTGAATTGGTATTGGGTTGGATCTCCATTGCTTTAGAGCAAGTGGGAGATGTAGTTTGCAGTAGTTTAAATAATAGGTGTGCTCTAAAACAATTAATCAAATACTTTCGTGAAAGTGGGAGATTGTTAGGTGTAATGCCCGAAAGACAATTTTGTAATTGTTTTATTTAATAAATGAAATGAGATTATTATTCATATTTATTATTCTCATATTCACCGATGTGACAATATCGTTTATGTAATCACTTAACTAAGTGTATGGGATATACACGGGAGGATTGAGTTAGTGAAGATGTACTTAAAATACAATTAACCCGTAGTGAAGTTAATCGAGAGTATCGGGTCTCTCCTTTAACATGCTATTAATGCGCCCAGAACACAGTAGGTGTGATTGTCTTATCCGGACTTTCGGTTAAGAGAACCTAATGGGGCATTTATATATGATAGATATATCATATAGGGCTGGACCGATTTGATTAGATTTCTCGATATAATTCCGTAATCGAGAAGTCTTATCGAATCAATCGATGATCATATTTATGGATATATCTTAATCATGAGGTGATCACAGTCAACTACTTGAATCACTATGAGGTTTGACTTGACGGTTAAAGATTACACTGAGTCTGTGATCTGAATTACCCCATCTTGGCATTGTACTGGATTGAGTGAGTAGTCTGTGTTATCACAGATACGGAATCCATTCCTTCCATTTATGGAAGTAGATAGACAGTTCCTTTATTTGTTAATCCTAGAAACTGATCGATCGTACGAGTTCATAGTACACTGATTAGCTACCAGTGAGTTGTATGAATTAATTGATCACTAGGGGGTTAATGGTAAATAAGGATAAGAGGTTTTAAAAAGGGTTAACGGTAACTTTCCGATTTAGAATGAACAGTCTATGGAGGATTAATGCATATGTAATGATTATATCAATGGACGCTTATTATCATTCTCGTGAGGAGATAAATATAATCTCATAATCGGAGGAGTGCAGTCACGGGATTATGGTGGCATATTCCTGTGATTGATTTATCGAATATAATTATTCTGTTCGTAAGATAATTATTTATTTGATTTATCGGAGCCGCTGATTATTAGTCCATGGTCCCCGACGTGCCTCCAATATAGCATAGCTATTCTCGGACGTCGAATCCTAATAATATTAATTTAGTTCTTATTAGAATTTAATTAAAACGATATGTGAATTAATTGTTTAGTGGACTATTATATTAGTTGGGCTAAATAATTAAATACGTGAAAAAGACATTTTTCATAATCTTGGCCCAAGTGTGTGAAATGCGTGGATGACCTAATATATTAGGGCATGGGGCGCATCTTTTTGTTATTTAATTGTCAAGAAATTAGTTTTCTTGGATAATTATTTAACATGTGATTAAATTATTTATTTGTTAAATAATTGATTAAGGAAAATATTGGATTGATCCTTAAATATTCTAGACTAGTTCTAGATTATTCTAGGAGTATCTTTTATTTAATAGGATTATTATAATTGATTTTGTATTAATTATTAAATCCTTGGAGGACAATGATTACTCTCCAATATAAAGAGAGTTCTCCCAAGCCTAAAACACAACAAAAAATTTCGACTTCTATCTCTTAGACAGAAGAAGAAAATTTCGGCCAAGGGGGAGTAAGAGGGAAAATCTTGGAGGTTTTCCGGGTAGCATATCGGGACCATTCGAGACGAGGATTTCCTTCCACCAGGAGTTGCTTGGATCACACGTGCGGAAGATCGTGGTGCTCTTCACACCATCCTTTGTTCTTCCTATTGCGGTTCATCTACTTGGATTTTGAGATCCAAGAGGTATGATCTACTACCCCCTAGTAGAGTAGATCCTGTTGGACTTATTTTTTAAGTTTTAGTGATGAGTGCCAGACTAGCTGTTATAGTGCAAAGGCAAAAAGATGTCTAGATCAAATGTATAGGTTTATTAGAGTTTGATCTTTGTATAGGTTTGATCAAACAAGCACTGTAAAGGTCAGCTGACTTATATCAGCAGACTAGTGTAGATCAGTAGGGTTGCTAGGTCAGTAGACTAGTCAGGAACCTGCTGAAGACTGTAGGCTGAGGGCTCAAACTCAGTTAATGAAGGCTAAGGGATCAAACTTAGTAATTAAAGCCAAAGATATAGAATCAGAATTTAGGGAAGTCTGTGATGACCTAAACTGATTACATATACCTTGTGTACAAGGTCTAAGTTCCATATGTTGGATGGTGAATGGAACTTAGTTATGATTAAATGGTGTAATCTAACTTCACAAATAAAAGTTAGATAAAAGAAGTCAACTGCATTGTGTTTTAAACACAACAAATTTTGGTTCAGCTGACTAATATGTATCTCACCAGACTCATGAACTTGCTAATACATATACCTCGATTTATTCAAGATTACATTGGAAGAAAACAAGGATAAGGACATCTAACAACCTCTGATTTTATCAAAAAAATCGATATTAAAGGGACGTTGGATGATTCAGGACTTTATCCAATGGATACAAGTCAAAGGATGGACAGACTGAATTCTGTCAAAAAGTAGTCTGACTGTGTCAGTTCTATGAACAGCGACAGAAAGCAAGTCAAATGGGACAAAATCTGGAACGGCTATATTTGAATTTCAAATACAAGTCACAAGGACTCCTACCTATAAATAGAGGACTCCTAATTCAGATACAAATGATGAAAATTGAGAATCTGTCTTGAGCAATCAGAATTAAATCAAGAAAAACACCCTGCTGACCCTACTGAGCTTAAGGCTACTGATCCAGAGAAAATCTTCAAGTGTAATCTGCAATCAAGCTACATCAAGTTTACACACTTGAAGACATCAAGCTGATGATCATATCATCCTGATCAAGCGGCTGCAACTGAATCATTTACTTGATTCAATCTTTCTTTTACAAGAAATCTGTTGAATACAGTGAAGCACATCTGTGTGAAATACTGTTGTTAGTGGTGGAGCTGGTGAAGAGGCAATCCTACCCTTCAAGGACCAGTGGAAGACTTTGGAGCAGTAATCCTACATGTTCCTAGTTTTCAGTTTGTGAAGCCATAGCTATTGTTGAAGGACAAACATCTTAGGGATTTTTGTAACAGCTATCTCAAGAATCTCTCTAGTGAATTACCTCCAACATCACAGGAGAAGAGTGGACTGACAGGATTACACCACCTGGAACCACTATAAAATCTGCCTACTTACTTTCTGCACTTACATTCTGCATTTAGCTTATTACACACATCAACCTATTGAATCTAGCAACTGAATTCACACACATACACTACTGAGTATCTAATACTTGGTATCATATTTAACAACAAGTAATAAGGCTTAACTTTTGATATATTTCCGCTGCACAAATTCAGTTTATTCAATAGTCAACAGACTACTGAGTATCAGCAGGCTGCTGAAGTTGCTGAGCTTGTTAACTCCAAAAGTTTTAAGTGTTAAGTTTATTCACCCCCCCCCCCCTCTAAACTTAACCAAAGCCTTTTCGAGGGACCAACAATTGGTATCAAAGCATTGCTTCTGTTCTGAAGTAATCCTACTTTTTGTGCTTGTGAAAATACTTTGAAACTTTTTCAAGTTACTGATTTTCAAAACATTGCATCATGGATAACAACCAGTATGCTAGAACTATGAAGATGTTTTCTTTAGATAGATTTGATGAGTATAAACGTCGAATGTTGGCTTATCTAGCTGCAACACATGATGAAATGATGGATGTGCTGACAGATGGACCACTGGAGATTACCAAGGCAGTAACAGTGGGTGATGAGACACAGTACATTCCAAAACCAAAAAGGGAATGGACTGCTGAAGATAGAAAGAGAGCAAATCTCAACAATATTGCTATTGATATCATTTATAGAACTTTGGATAGCAATATGTACCTGAAAGTGAAAGATTGCAAGACTGCAAAGGAACTATGGGACAAATTGCAATTAATTTGTGATGGCACTGATGCAATCAAGAAGAATAAAATCAGTGTGGCAAAGAAGAAGTTCCAGAGTTCAAAATGAAACAAAATGAAACCATTGAACAGATGGAATCAAGGTTCAATGCAATCATGGATGAACTCACCTTGCTGAGTGTGAAGTATTCACAAGAAGAAATAAATACAAAGATCTTGGAAGCGTTACCTGCTAAAGAAATTTGGGAGATGAAGGTGACTGCAATAGAAAAAATGTGGAGTTTGCATGAAGAAGACACCTTCAAATTATTTTCAGATCTTAAAGCTTATGAATTCAGCAAGAAGCTTGTACCTGAAACTGAAAAAGAAGAGCCAAAGACCACTGCATTGGCTACTTCACATCAAGAAGAAGCATCAGGAGGCCAAGATGATCTGCTGGATGAAATGCAAGAACAGATTGCCCTACTGAGCAAGAAAATCAGGATGATGAAAAATGGAAAGGGCTCTCCAAGGAATTTCACAAAGAAATTCAGTGAAAAGAAGAAGGATGAATCAAAGAAAGATAATGATTATTTGTGTTATCATTGCAAGAAACCAGGACACTTCAAGCCTGACTGTCCTGAAGTTAAAACACAAAAAGGAACCAGATTATCTTTGCTTTAACTGCAAGAAACCTGGACATTTTAGACCTGATTGTCCAGATCTACTGAAGACCAAGAGTCAACAAAGAAGACATGGCAAGAAGGCTATGGTTTCTGAAGATGAATCAGGATATGAAGTAGAATCAGAAAAGGGAAATGAATCTGATGATACTGCACTTGTTGCTGTGATGGAAGATTATGCTTTAATGGCTAACATGGATGAAACAGAGGAGGTATACAATACTGTATCTATAAACACTCCTGCTGGAAGTGATTGTGAATCAACCTGTGGTTCAAATCCTAAAAATTCTGACAATGAAGAAACTTTGGATGCCATCCTTAATCAACTGAGGATAATACAATCTGGTTATGAGATTGTGAAGGCTGAAAAACAAGCACATCAATCAGAAGTTGAAAGATTAAATGTTGAATTAAGAGTTCTCAAAGGAAAGGAAAAAGAAGTCAGATAGAATCAGCATAAGCCTACTGAACCTTCAGTAGCTGTTGAGTCTGCTGAACCATCTTGTTCCTCCACGGCATTCAAATCTGGGAAGCCTTATGGTGATAGAACAGGGCTTGGATTTGGAACTCAACAATCCAATAAGAGTGGATCCAGTAAGATCACTGAACCTAGTACCAGAATTGGCCCTAAGTTTGTGCCTGCACAAGATCCAACTCCGAAAAGGGTTGCTGAGGCAGCAAAGCCTACTAAGAATGCTTCATGGAAGCAAAATCAGAAGTCAAAGAAGTCAACAGCTCCTAATAAAAAGAATAAATCTAAAAATAAGACTGATGTGCCTTCTAGACCTGCTGATAGCAGACCTGCTACCAAGTCTGCTGGACCACAGAAGGGTAAAAACCAGAAATATTCAAGGATAAGAATCCAAAGTCCAAAAATGTTAATCATTCAAGGGATACTTATCTCAGGGGGAAAGGTAGACGGATCCCTACTGATGATGATTGGAATATTCCCGCACCTACTGCTAGAAACAGCAAGAATAACCATACTGCTAGGGTAAAACCTAAGAAATGGAATCAGCAGAGGACTTAGCAGAGGACTTATACTAGACCTCAGCAGACTCCACATTACAGGGTTGTTCCTAACAGACATCAAACCTATGGTTATCCTAGTGCTTCTAACTACAAAAATAACTTTAAACAGCATTACAAACCAAAAGGCCAGAAAACATATGTGAATCAGGAATGTTGCCAAGGGTCATGCTTACCACTGACCATTTTGGACCCAAACAGGTTTGGGTACCTAAAATGCATTAACTTTATTTTGTAGGGTGTCTGGTACTTTGATAGTCGATGTTCCAGACATATGACAAAGAATAAGCACTGTTTGTCAAATTTTGTGACAAAGGATGGTCCAAGAGTGAATTTTGGAAACAAGTATACACCTGGTTACACAAGAGGATTTGGCACACTTGTGAGAAATGGATTAACAATCAGGAATGTTGCATATGTGGAAGGACTGGACTACAACTTGCTGAGCACTGGACAATTCTGTGACATGGGATACAAGGTCACTTTTGACAAAAACACTTGTACTGTCATTAGTGAAAGAGGTGATCAAGTTGTGATAGCAGGAAGAAGACAACAAAACATGTACATTGTGGATTGGTCTACTGCAGTTCCAGAAACCTGCCTGATTGTGCATACCAAGTCAGAACTCAATTGGTTATGGCATAAGAAGTTGAATCATCTAAACTTTGATGATATCAATCAGTTGGTGAAGAAGAAACTGGTGATTAGTTTACCTGAGATCACATTCAAGAAGGATGCTATATGTGATGCATGTCAGCAAGGTAAATAGACAAAGTCAAGCTTCAAGTCAAAGACTAAACAATCAACAAAAAGTGTTTTGGAGCTGATGCACATGGATCTATTTGGACCAGTAACACCAACAAGTGTAACAGGAAAGAAATACACCTTGGTGGCTGTGGATGATTATTCAAGATACACTTGGGTGATATTTATGAACAAGAAAAGTGAAACACTTCAAAAGATGCCTAAACTTTTGAAGAGATTACAGAATGATAAAAGTTTGAAAGTGGTAAAGATCAGATCAGACAAGGGTACTGAATTTCTCAATAACGTTATAAGAGAATATTGTGAACAGAATGGTGTACTACATCAACTTGCTGCTGCCGGTACACCTCAGCAAAATGGGGTTGCTGAAAGGAGAAACAGAACTCTAAAAGAAGCAGGAAGAACTATGATTTGTGAAGCATTGCTGCCTGAAAGATATTGAAATTTGAGCAAATAATACAACATGCTATACACAAAACAGAACCTCGAGGAACAAGAAGTCAAAGACACCTTATGAGATTTGGAATGGAAGGAAACCTAATAAATCCTATTTCCATCCATTTGGAAGCAAATGTTTTATCTTGAATCATAAGGAACAACTGAAGAAATTCCAACCAAAGTCAGATGAAGGAATTTTCTTGGGATATTCTTCAGTCAGCAAGGCATTCAGGGTACTGAACAAAAGGTCACTGAAACATGAAGAAACAATACATGTTGTATTTGATGAACCTAAGTTCACTGGAATGGAATATGAAGATTCAGAACCTGCTGAGAATCAACAAGTCACTGGTCCAGAATGTGTTGAAGTTTTGGAAAGATTCAATGACTTAAAGGTTTCGATTACGCCTGCTTGAACACCTCCTGCGATGATACTCTACTGCAACAATCGAGCGCTTCAAGGATCTCAATGAACCCCTATTGAAGAAACAAAGAGACCTACTGAAGATGATGTTCCAGAGAATCAATCTAACCAATATCCATAATGGTTAAAGGATCACCCTGCTGAAAAAGTCATTGGCAACATACAGCAAGGTGTAAGGACTAGAAGGCAATTTGAAGCAATGTTTACTTGTTTTCTATCTCAAGTGGAACCTAAAGTTGTTGAAGAAGCAATTTCAGATCCAGATTGGATAATTTCTATGCAAGAATAATTGAATGAATTTGAAAGAAATCAAGTTTTGACACTAGTGGAAAGGCCTAGTCATGCAAATATAATTGGTACAAAATGGGTATACAGAAAGAAACTGGATGAATCTGGTACCATTGTAAGGAATAAGGCCAGACTAGTAGCAAAAGGATACTCTCAAGCAGAAGGAATAGATTTTGATGAGACATATGCCCATGTTGCAAGATTGGAAGCTATCAGATTATTCCTGGCACATGCTGCTTATAAAAACTTCAAAGTATATCAAATGGATGTTAAGAGTGCATTTTTGAATGGCATTCTAGAGGAGGAAGTATATGTTCAGCAACCTCCTGGATTTGAAGTTAAAGATCAAGAAAATAAAGTGTATAGACTCAATAAAGCACTTTATGGTTTGAAACAAGCCCCAAGAGCATGGTATGAGACTCTATCTCAATTGATAAGACTCTTTTCAGAATCAATGAACTTAGCAGCACCCTGCTGGTGCAAATTTATGTGGATGACATAATATTTGGTTCTGAAAATGAATTGCTTTGTGAGAAGTTTGCAAATCTGATGAAAAGTAAATTCCAAATGAGTATGATAGGAGAAATGAACTGCTTTTTGGGATTGCAAGTCAAACAGATGAAATATGGAATCTTCATTCATCAAACCAAGTATACCAAGGAGCTGCTGAAGAAATTTGGTATGGAAAATAGCACCAAGGTATCAACTCCTATGAGTACAAACATCAGATTGGATGAAGATAAGGAAGGCAAAGATGTTGATTAGACCTTATACAGAAGGATGATAGGCAGTCTGTTGTACCTTCTCGCCAAAGAGACTGATATATCCTTTCTTTGTAGGTGTGCATGCAAGATTTCAATCAAAACCTAAAGAAAGTCATTTAGGTGCAGTCAAAAGAGTTCTCAAGTATCTAAAAGAGACTTTGGGAGTAGGGATATGGTATTCAAAAGATGGAAGCTTCAAAGTTATATCCTACTCAGATTCTGACTATGCTGGATGCAAGATTGATAGAAAAAGCACCACAGAACACAATCGCTTAATGGGAAATAGATCGGTTTCTGGTTTAGCAAGAAACATAATTCAATATCAACTTCCACTCTTTGAAAGTTTGAATACATTGTTCTTTGGAAGTTGCTTTGTGCACAAATCTCGTGGCTAAGACAACAATTAAGGGATTATGGAATTGAAGAAAGAGAAATTCATATAATGTGTGACAACACAAGTGCAACTGCAATCACAGAAAATCCTATTTTGCACTCAAGAACCAAGCACATTGATGTGAGACTTCATTTTATAAGAGATCATGTTGAAAAGAAAGATGTGGTGGTTCTATATATCCCTACTGAAAATCAACTTGTTGATATTTTCACTAAACCACTTGACAAAGGAAAGATTTGCCAAATTAAGGATTTGAACTTGGAATTATAAAAGTTGGTGATATTCAAAGAATGTAATCGAATTCACCAAGGGGATTAGTCTTTGCTATGTTGGGTGAGCTCACTTAGCAGACTAGTCATTGGTATCAACATTTCCATGTACTTATGATTGGACAATTGAGCAAATGAAGTTGCCAAGGGGATTGGTCTTTGTCATGTTGGGTGAGCTCACTTGACAGATCAATCGTTGGTATTAAACTTCATCTTGTATTATCATTTGGACAATAAAAAAGGAATTAAGCATCAGCAAAGTGACTCTTTCAGCAGGCTGCTGAGACTTCTCTATCAGCTGGCTGCTGAGCCAACTCTACTGATGACAAGGCTGCTGAAGATTACTTTACTCAGTTAAACCTACAAAGTCAAAAAAAATTTGCGGGATATTTATTTCCTATTTATAACCGCAGTTAACACGATCTAACGGTTACAAAACGTTATGAGGAGTAATGGGCCACGTGTCAAGACAACATTCACTCAAAATTAATCGTGGTTAATGCACAGTACATGTTCTGACAGTTCTCAAACACATCTGTCTATATATATACAGACCTATACACAAAGGCTACTTATAAACTCTCAGATTGATTTTCTCTGCGTATACACTGTGTGAACACAGATTTGAAAGCTATCTTCTTCATCTTTTTCTTATAACAATGGCAGAAAAGAATGATGTTCAAATCGGAACAAGTCAAAGTGTGAGAGTTTTTGTTGTTGATGCTAATGAAACAAAATTAGCCATCAATATTTGTCGAAGAATAAGAAGATATGAAGGTCTGGAAAATGTACTCAATATAAGATTGGAAACAATATCATACAAAAATGTTGTTATTCTGGAGGAATATTGTGATAAGAGAAGGTAGAGAGACATTCACCACAACAGTAAATGCCCAGGAGATTAAAGTTTCATCAAACCTGCTAAGGTATGTTTTTGGTTTTGCACTGGTAATCGATGCTCCAACAAATCCTGAGGAAGTGGGATTGTCTAAAATGGATTTTGTTGACAAAATCAAGACCAATGATGCCATCAAATCAAGTTTAGGCATTAATGTGAAACACATTGGTTATGAGTACAACCTACTGAGCAAGATTATTGCAAAGAATATCTTAGGACTCATTGGAAGCATGGATACACTATCAGGACCAAAAATAGAACTGCTGATGATTATTTGCAGAAGTATGAAGTTTGATTGGGCTGGATACTTTATCCACTACATGAAGAAGGTTGCAAAAGAAGAAAAAGAATGGACAAGGAAATCCAAGGCCTTACCCTTAGGATTTTCCTTGTATCAGCAACCTTTCATTTGGAAATTGCTGATGTTGCACCAGAGAAGATAAATAAATCCAGATACAAGAAAGAGATTGACTATCCTATCCCTGGTATGGATGATGTTGAAGAAGGTGTTGATGAGGCTGCTGACAGTGATGATGATGGTGATGGTGATGCTGGTGGTGAGCAGGTTAAGAAAACTGTCAAGCCTGCTGCACCTAAGAAGGTTACTGAGAAAAGAAAGGTTGCTGATACAAGGAAAATCACAGAAATATTAAATCCTAAGAAGACAAAGAAGCAGTCAGTTGAAGTAATTGATTTAAATGAAATCACAAGGAAGAGCAAAACTGCTGAAGTTGAAGAAGAGCAACTTTCAAAAAGAATGAAAGAAATTGCCAAAAAGAGGAAACATGGCAAAGGTAAACAGTTGAAAGTTTTGGAGGCTCAAAGAGAAGAAGAAGAAGAAGAAGAAGAAGGAGAGGCGATTGAGGCTGAGCCCTTAACTATTATCAAGCCTACTGAGGATGTAGAGGTTTTTTCTGAGCAACCTGCTGGAGAATCACAGCAGACCACTGACCCTGAACCTGCTGTTGAAGTTGTTGAATCCTCACCTACAAAGGCTCCTGAGCCTACTGATTCTGCATAAGTTGTTGTTGAGAAACTTGTTGAAGAGCCACAACAGACTACTGAGTTTGCACCTGCTGTGGTAACTGAGACATTGGTACAAGACCCTGAAATTCCTGCAATAGTTTGGGGGGAAGAGCAGTCTGCTGCTAACCCTGTTGATGAGCATATAAGTCAGGGGGAACCAAGTGTAGTACAGATGGAGGTAGTAGGAACAAACATAAAACCTGAGCAACCTACTGACCTAGAGGCATCTGTGGAAGAGACTCTGAATTTACTTGTTGAAACCTTTGGAGGTCAGCAAGGTACTTTCTACACTTGCATTCTGCATTTAGCTTATTACACACATCAACCTACTGAATCTAGCAACTGAATTCACACACATACACTACTGAGTATCTAATACTTGGTATCATATTTTACAACAAGTAATAAGGTTTAATTTTTGATATATTTCCGCTGCACAAATTCAGTATATTCAATAGTCGTGAGACTCTCGAGTATCGCCAGACTCTTCAAGTATCGCCAGAGTCTTGAAGTTTCTTGAGCTTGTTAACTCCAAAAGTTTTAAGTGTTAAGTTTATTCACCCCCCTCCCCCCTCTAAACTTAACCAAAGCTTTTTCAAGGGACCAACAGATCCAGTTATTTTATTACGTGTAATATATAGATCTAGATCCTTAAATCGCTTCCGTTGCGGATGGTATTACTAACAGAAATGACATCTATCCATACTATTTATACAAAGCTCTTACCTCGGCTCTCATTTTAGGAACTAGTGAATTCTAGGGAGATTTAGTCCTAGGGACCCATTTTAATCACATCCTCTATTAAGTTGCTTCATTATGCTCTCTCAAAACTCAACGTCTTCTTTGGATTTCGAATTCTTAAAACTACACAAATTTTTGCTCCCATGGCCAGTAGAAGCAATCTCATGCATAGGACAAAGAGATTTTAATAGAAGTACGGGGAACTCTTTATTCACTGCTTCCTTTCAACGACTACATGTTTCCCTACACCCTCTAGATGAGACAGATTTGGGGCAGAACCTTCCACACTAATAAAATTAATCTTACAAAGCAACTCCGGGCTAAGATTCATACTTAGGTTCATGTAAAGACTAACTTATGTTCAAAAAACCAAAATATAGTAAAACATAAGCAAAAAGGGTAGTACATTGCCTTCAAAATTGTACCATGAATAATTCGAACCTTTTAATATTAATTTTCTCGGAGCCATCTTGGTGCTTTTAAGGTGTTGCTTCCATTGCTTTTCCCATGTTACTGGGTTATTTTCTCAGTGCCCGTGAAAAATTACTGACTCGGATTATTGTTTCCCTGGTTTCTGCAAATAGAAGAAAAACAAAAAACAAACAGACCGTAGACTGACTTTAACATGGTTTCCCATGCTGCTATCAGACCTACGGATTAAACATACGGAGATAAACAGACACACGAAATTCCAGAGAAAGTGACTGGCTCGCTAGCAGCAAGTGATACCCTCGCTGGGAGCAAAACAGGCTCTCCAGAATCTGGAATTTTCACAACTTACAGACAAACAGAGGGACTCAAAAACGTAAAAACAAACTCTAAAACAGAAAACTTAACATGAATAAAAAATTATTTATATATATAATTGACCGTTGGTTCCCCGGCAACGGCGCCAAAAACTTGATGACGTAGATCAAGTGATAATAAAATACTTGACCACCATAAACCAATACTAGCAAGAGGATTAGGTCCATCGTAGTATAGCTATAGCGAATCAAGGTCGACCCAACAGGGAACCAATCGTGGGTCATTTATATACAAACAATTAATCATTCATATCAAGGACACAAAGGCGGTCTACAACCAACAAGAGAAAAGAAAGATAAAGGACACGACACAAACAACGTAATTAACCTCCCCAATTATTATGTTATCGTTTGGATCTAGAGATTCTATATAATTAAGTTAGACTCGACAACTATTAATCCTATTCGTATTTCTTTTATATTGGCTACGGGAGTCATCCCCTAAACTAGATCTAGCTCCGGGTAGGCCATCTAGATCATTGTGCTACATTACGTGACTTCGCTTTGTAGGCCTCCATCTCATATAACTTGCACTCTTACAAAACTAGGGATGCCGATATTAACCGTATTCCTCACCTAGGCAACATTCCTGTGGTTAGGCGTACTTCCTAAGTGATCGCATCAGTCTCCGTCCCATTAACACTAACTTTTTAGGTATCATGTTAATCTTCAATGTACGTATCCTGTGGTTAGGCATACTTCCCTAATACAGAACAGATCTAGATCTCGCTGAAAGTCCTGGAAGATCAATTCATGAGCCGACCTATGAGCCCTATATTGGTATTTCCTAATCACACGCTAATTAAAACAGACGATCAACGTAGCCGTAGCCATACCTACTAAGACAAGAAATTCTAGGTGGACAATCACACCATAAAGACGTGGCTAGATTGACGCGGCGAAAACCTAAATCTTAGCGTTTCTACAAACGTAAGGGATAAAATAGAGATGCATAAAGCAATTATATAGATCTACCAAAAACACGATTGTCGATTATACCAAAGTCACATGTAGGTCACCGGATAACAGATCTGGGTGTGTGGATCCTTATAGACAAGAAATCCCCATTGCCTCATATCGTATCCTTAGATCTACATCGTCCGGTGAAGAACGAACAACCTCAAACGATAAACAGTAATTGCAGGGCCTTAATTACAAAGAACAAAGAACAAATAAATACAAGAACTCACATAATTACTGCTGAACTTGTATTAAAAACTGCTCTGAGAAACTGAGGATTTGTGTTATGAAAAGTGATGTAAAGTGTTACAATGAAATAAGTATATATAGGTTTGGAAAACCGACTTAGAATAAACTCCAGCCGACCTAATATACGTTTCCTAAACCCTAATAACGCGTCAAGATAACTCTGAGCCGATCCGTTGATTTTGCCCACCGAGCTCCCAGCGAGCCCCTATCTCGCTGCCAGCGAGTCCATCAACTTCTGATTGGCTCGCTGGCTTTTCTTGTTCCACACTCCACTTTCATGCTGCTTCGATATTTATCTTTAATGCAATCCGATTCCGCTCCGATTTATCTTGAGATTTACTTCCTTCTCTGGTAGATATCCTCCGATTCACCGTAATCTATAAAATCAATAATTATCACACAGTAAATCGTATTTAAATAATAAAGATAGATAAATACCAAATTATATTCTATAAATCATATTACATTAAATAAACATTATAAACATGTGATTTAATATAAAATATATATTATTATGCTCGATTTAAGGACAACGTTGATGACTTTTATGGGTATAATTTGACCGTCATTATCACTTTTACTGACCGCTCACACATCGCGATATAAACTTATGCCTCACCAAGAATTACAAGATGTTTAGCCTTTTACTACTCAAGTATGTATTTTATTAATTATTAAATAGTCACCTAAGTATTTTCAAGGCAAAACTCACTTAATAGCCATACTCCCTCACATAGTCGTCTAGACACAACATTCTAACCACATACGTGGACATTGATGAATACTGATTCATCAAAGCACAAGCCAATCATGCTCTTCCGACGGTCCCGAACTTCAACTCTTATGAAGAATCCATTTGGTGCCTGAACAAAACGAATCAGAAACTGGATCAAGGCTTATTCATTTTCATTTAATTTTATTGTTGGACTTATTTTTAAGATTTAGTGATGAGTGCCAGACTAACTGTAATAGAGCAAAGGCAAAAAGATGTCTAGATCAAATGTATAGGTTTATTATAGTTTGATCTTTGTATAGGTTTGATCAAACAAGCACTGTAAAGGTCAGCTGACTTGTATCAGCAGACTAGTCTAGGTCAGGGTAGTTAGGTCAGTAGACTTATCAGGAACCTGCTGAAGACTGAAGGCTGAGGGGTCAAACTCAGTTAATGAAGGCTAAGGGATCAAACTTAGTAATTAAAGTCAAGGATATAGAATCAGAATTTACGGAAGTCTGTGATGACCTAAACTGATTACATATACCTTGTGTACAAGGTCTAAGTTCCTTAAGTTGGATGATGATTGGAACTTAGTTATATGCAAAAAGGTGTAATCTAACTTCATAAATAAAAGTTAGATAAAAGAAAGTTAGCAAAATATGATTCAGCTGACTGATATGTATCTCAGCAAACTTATAAACCTGCTGATACATATACCTCGTTTTATTCATGATTACATTGGAAGAAAACATGGATAAGGACCGCTAACAACCTCTGATTTTATCAAACAAATCAATGGTTGAGATTAAAAGGACGTTTGGATGATTCAGGACTTTATCCAATGGTTACAAGTCAAAGGGTGGACAGACTATACACTGTCAAAAATTATTCTGACTGTGTCAGTACTATGAACAGTGATAGAAATCAAGTCAAATAGGACAAAATCTGGAACGGCTATATTTGAATTTCAAATACAAGTCACAAAGACTCCTACCTATAAATAGAGAGCTCCTAATTCAGATACAAATGATGAACATTGATGAAATATAAGAGAAAAATCACGAGCTTGATTTCTAATCAAGAAAACACCTGTTTGAACTTCATCGAGCTTAAGGCTCTTGATCCAGAGAAAATCTTCAAGTGTAATCTGCATTCAAGCTACATCAAGTTTACACACTTGAAGGCGCAAGTTCGCGATCATATTCATCCCGATCAAGTCTGCTTTGCAATGAATCATTTATTTGATTCTATCTTTCTTTTACAAGAATCTCATCAAGACAGTGAAGCATCATTGGGTGTGAAAGATCGTTGTTTGAGGTGGAGCCGGTGAAGAGGCAATTCTACCCTTCAAGGACCAGTGGAAGACTTTGGAGCAACAATCCTACCTGTTTCTAGTTTTCAGTTTGTGAAGCCATAGTTATTGGTGAAGGACAAGCAACATAGGAATATTTGTAACAGCTACATCAAAGATCTCTAGTGAATTACCTCCAATATCACGGAGAAGAGTGGGTGACGAGATTGCACCACACGGAACCACTATAAAATCTGCCTACTTACTTTACTGCACTTACATTCTTCATTTAGTTTATTATACACATCAACCTCTTGAATCTAGCAAATCGAAATCACACACATACACTCTGAGTATCTAATACTTAGTATCATATTTTACAACAAGTAATAAGGCTTAATTTTTTATATAATTCCGCTACACAAATTCAAAGAGACTCAACGATCGGCGAGACTATCGAGGGTCAACAGACTATCAAGTATCGGTGAGTCTTGAAGTTCTTGAGTTTGTTAACTCCAAAAGTTTTAAGTTTATTCACCCCCCCCCTCTAAACTTAACCAAAGCCTTTTTAAGGGACCAACAATTGGTATCGGAGCAGTGCTTCTGTTCTGGAGTATTCCTACTTGTTGTACTTGTGAAAATACTTTGAAAACTTTTTCAAGTTACTGGTTTTCAAAGCTTTGCATCATGGATAACAATCAGTATGTTAGAACAATGCTGATGTGTTCTTTGGATCGATTTGATGAATATAAACGTCATATGCAGGCTTATCTAGCTGCTACTCATGATGAAATGATGGATGTACTCAAAGAGAGGTCCAGTACATTCCAAAACCAAAGAGAAAATGGACAGCTGAAGATAGAAAGAGAGCCAATCTCAACAACATTGCTATAGATATCATTTACAGAACTCTGGATAGCAATATGTATATGAAAGTCAAAGATTGCAAAACTGCCAAGGAACTTTGGGACAAGTTGCAGTTGATTTGTGAAGGCACTGATGCTATTAAAAAGAATAAGATCAGTGTAGCAAAGAAGAAGTTCCAAAAGTTCAAAATGAAACCAAATGAAACCATTGAACAAATGGAATCTAGGTTCAATGCTATCATGGATGAACTCACCCTGCTGAATGTTAAATACTCACAGGAAGAAATAAATTCAAAAATTTTGGAAGCTCTACTTGCAAAAGAAGTGTGAGAGATGAAGGTGACAACAATAGAGGAAATGAGAAGCCTACATGAGGAAGACACCTTCAAACTGTTCTCAGATCTTAAGGCATATGAGTTTAGGAAGAAACTGGTGCGTGAGACAAAAAAGGAAGAGCCAAAGACTACAGCATTGGCAGCTCCACGTCAAGAAGAGACATCAGCAGCCCAAGATGATTTGTTAGATGAGATGCAAGAGCAGATTGCATTGCTGAGCAAGAAAATTAGACTGATGAAGAATGGAAAGAGTTCACCTAGAAATTTCACAAAGAAATTCAGTGAAAAGAAGAAGGAAGAATCAAAGAAAGATAATGATTTCTTGTGTTTTCATTGCAAGAAACCAGGACACTTCAGACCTGATTGTCCTAAGTTAAAATGAGAAAAAGGAACCAGATTATCTTTGCTTTAATCGCAAGAAGCTGGACATTTCGGACTGATTGTCGGATCTACAAAAGAGCAAGAGTCAACAAAGAAGACATGGAAAGAAAGTAATGCTTCTTTGAAGATGAATCACGGTTATGAAGTTGAATCGAGATAAAGGAAATGAATCGATGACCTTTGCTTTGGTTCTTTGAATTGGATGATTATGCCTTAATGTCTAACATGGATGAGACAGAGAAGGTATACAATTCTGTATCAATTAATACTCCTGCTGATAGTGATTGTGAATCCACATGTGGTTCAAATCCCAAAAATTCTGATAATGAAGAAACTTTAGATGCCATCCTTAATCAACTGAGGATAATACAATCTGGTTATGAGATTGTGAAGGCTGAAAAAGAAGCTCTTCAATCAGAAGTTGAAAGATTGAAAGCTGAATTGAGAATTCTTAAAGGAAAGGAAAAGGAAGTTGAACAGAATCAGCATAAGTCTGCTGAACAATCAATAGCCACTGAATCTGCTGAACAATCTTGTTCCTATGTAGCATTCAAATCTGGGAAGCCCTATGGTGATAGGACAAGTCTTGGATTTAGAACTCAACAATCCAACAGGAGTGGATCCAGCAAGGTTACTGAACCTAGTGCCAGAATTGGTCCTAATTTTGTACCTGCTAAAGATCCAACTCCAAGTAGGGTTGCTGAGACAGTAAAACCTACTGAGAAAACTTCAAGAAAGCAAAATCAGAAGTCAAAGAGGTCAACAGCTCCTAATAAAAAGAATAAATCCAAAAATAGGACTGCTGTACCTTCTAGACCTGCTGATAGCAGACCTGCTACCAAGTCTACTGGACCACAGAAGGGTAAAAACCAGAAATATTCCAAGGATAAGAATCCTAAATCCAAAAATGTTAATCATTCAAGGGATACTTATCTCAGGGGGAAAGGTAGATTGTTCCCTATGTTAGGTGTGATGCCCGAAAGACAATTTTTGTAATTGTTTTATTTAATAAATGAAATGATATTGTTATTCATATTTATTATTCTCATATTCACCGATGTGACAATAGTAATTAAACTACAGAAAACCCTAAAGTATATCGTTTATGTAATCACTTAACTCAGTGTATGGTATATACACGGGAGGATTGAGTTAGTGAAGATGTACTTTAAATACAATTAGCCCATAGTGAAGTTAATCTAGAGTATCGGGTCTCTCCTTTAACGTGCTATTAATGCGCCCATAACACAATATGTGTGATTGTCTTATCCGGACTTTCGGTCAAGAGAACCTAGTGGGGCATTTATATATGATAGATATATCATATAGGGCTGGACCGATTTGATTAGAGTTCACGATATAATTCCGTAATCGAGAAGTCTTATCGAATAAATGGATGATCATATTTATGGATATATCTTAATCTGAGGTGATCACGATCAAACTGGTTGAATCGGTATGAGGTTTGACTTGGCGGTTAAGGATTACACCGAGTGCGTGGTGCGAATTACCCCATCTTGGCATTGTCTTTGGATTGAGTGAGTAGTCCGTGTTATCACGAGATCACGAATCCATTCCTTCCATTTATGGAAGTAGATAAACGATTCTCTTATTTGTTAATCCTAGAAAGCGATCGATCGCGAGTTCATATTACAACGATTAGCTACCCGGTGAGTTATATGAATTAATTGGTCACTAGGGGTTAATGGAAAATAAGGATAAGAGGTTCTAAAAAGGGTTAACGGTAACTTCCGATTTAGAATGAGCGATCTATGGAGGATTAATCCATATGTAATGATTATATCAATGGGCGCTTATTATTATTCTCGTGAGGAGATAAATATAATCTCATAATCGGAGGAGTGCGATCACGGGATTATGGTGGCATATTCTGTGATTGATTTATCGAATATAATTATTACGTTCGTAAGATAATTATTTATTTGATTTATCGAGCCGTGATTATTAGTCCATAGTCCCCGACGTGCCTCCTAATATAGCATAGCTATTCTCGGACGTCGAATCCTAATAATATTAATTTAGTTCTTGTTGGACTTTATTAAAACGATATGTGAATTAATTGTTTAGTGAACTATTAAATTAGTTGGGCTAAATAATTAAATATGTGAAAAAAGGTTTTTTCATAATCTTGGCATAATTAGTGTGTTATGGCAAAAAATAATATTGACTAGGATTTCCTTCCACCGGGAGTTGCTTGGATCACACGTACGGAAGATCGTGTTGCTCTTCACATCTTCTTTCATTCTTCCTATTGCGGTTCTTCAACTTGGATTTTGAGATCCAAGAGGTATGATCTACAACCCCCTTGTAGATATAGATCTAGTTATTTTATTACGTGTATTTTATAGATCTAGATCCTTAAAATCGCTTCCGTTGCGGATGATATTACTAACAGTGGTAGCAGACGCCTGGTGATCTATATTTATACGTATAAAATATTAGATCTAGGAGTGGTAAAACATGTAGATTTTTTGTCCCAATTTTTTTTATAAAAGGGGCCGAAAATTATGTTTATTTCTTTTTATGCTTATGAATGTCGTGGTTGAAGAGATGGATTGGGGTTGGCACTGTTTACCCGTTAGATCTATTGTAAACTCATATAAACGATGAAAATTCGTCCATATGAGTATAGGAAATTATGTAATTTTTTTTATTGCAATTTTAATTTCCAGAAAATAGATCTGTTTAGTAGCTGTTTAGTTATTTCGTTTTTCCCGTTGATTGAGCCGTTGAAACGACGATCCCTCCGGTCAGTATCAATATTAGAAGAGGATGAACAATTCCAAAAAATTTGGCGTCGATCGGAGTCCGTTTTGATATCCGTTCGTTGCTGCAAAGAAGCTGCTGTAACAGAAAAACGCAGGATTCACAGAAACCCTACCTGTGACTTCCTCGAATTTCTGGGAGAGTTTAAACCGTTGAAACGCAAATCCAACCGGTCAGATCGATAAATATGGAGTTTTGGATGTGACATAAAAATTTCAGGTCGATCGAGATTCATCTCGATTCCCGATTGCCCTCGGGATGTCTTTGAGGCGCTTCTGTAAAAGTCAGATTCAGCAGAAAGTTGGGCAGATCACTGGAGAAAATTGACAAGTCAAAGCTCCGATCCAACCGTCCATATTGAAGCCCGAGGAATGAAGAACAGATCTGGAAAGTTTCGTCACAATCCGAGTTCGTTTGGTTTCCCGATCATCGAAGAATTTGAACAGCTGCAGATTATGTTAGAAAGTAGTAAACCCTAGTTAGGGTTTGGTTATTTATTTTCTAATAGGTTAGATACAGGGGTGCCAACGGTCCATCTCGGTGTTTAAATTTTCCGCAATTTATTTTTTATGTGTTTGATCAGAAAATAGATATAAAATCGGAATTGCCATGACATGCATCATATCATAAATCCACTCCATGCATACATGTAGAATTTTAATTTTGGTAATTAAAATAGGCATGTATACAAACTCGTGTAATTAGTTGAAATTTAATTAATACGTGGTAATTAATTAATTTAGTAACTAATTAAAGATCCGAGGGCGGGTTATGAAATCGTTAAGCCTTTAGGTGTGTGTTCTCGGTGAACGCCGTAAAAGCCCAAACGAGATCACGTTTTGATTCGTAGTGTCTACAAGATTGAATGATGGTAAAAGAACAATAAATCTCGGATAAAAGCGGTTCGCTTATAGGTTGGGTGGTCAAGCGAGCTAGGCTCGACCGACTTAACCCTCTAGTGTGATGTATGCACGGGGTCCGGCAAGACTAAGCTACACCAGAGAGCGGAGGGGTGATTCCTTCTTATCTCAATGGGGCTCTCTTGACCCGACTTCGTCCGGCTCATCACATATGTTCCAACGAATAGGGCGGGTAGGCTTGCCTACGTTACCGACACCATTCGAATCCTTGATTTTATGAGCTTTTATGTTAACATCAAAAGGCGTGGTTAGTTAACCCACCACCACTTCCAAAATATTGAGTGGGAGCGGGGAGGCGACAGACCAACCCCACGGCCTCTACTATAGATACAAGTAAGTGAGAGAAGGGTGGCGCCTCGCGGCGCTTTGATTCGTGCCCTACGGATGGTGTTCACCCCTATCAACATTCATGGCTTGGTCTCCGAAAGGATAGGATTTACAGGTACTCGTCGGGTCAGCGACCTATCCTACGACGGCACACTCGGGCGTAACTAAGAGATCCGATATAGTAGGTCACACTCATAAAGGATATTTTTGGTAATATCTAGGCTAAAAAAGGAAGGTAGTCAATGAATAAAGGGATGTTCGATTCTCGTGGGATGTTTGATTCTCACAAGTTATTCAATGATGAGATTGTCTCGATTTAACCGTCATCTCTTTGACCTACCTACTGTAAACGACTGAGATCGAGGTTAAAACCTTGGAATGGTAGAGTAGACTTATCTTTTAGTTTACAATTCCTAAAATAAATTTATATAGTAGTGTTAAACTTGAATTAATTTATGTCATTTTATTTACAGCATTATCCCTTACTAAATTGCTTAAAAATTAATAATTGACTAGTATTGACTTCTTTAAAAAGTGGAAAGTAACTAGGACGTTGAACTAGTTAATCGATAATGCAATTATTTTTCGAAAGAGATATTTACTCTTAAGCCTTTTAAAAACCAGAGTGACATATAGGTATGTCAATAGTGACATTCGTGTCAAACGGAAGACAAACTTAGTTTGATCAAAGGTTATTTCGGACTTTGAAATTCATATAGTGAATTTTTAATGTGTAATAATTACACGAGTAATTTTCTAATTGAAAAATCGGAAAATCATGAAGTATTACTAGTTGGACGATATTTGGAATCGATGAACTAGTGGGAGCTTTATGATTTGTTGTTTTTCTAGAACATTAGAAAAGTGTAACTGACTACACACATAACCGTTCTAATTGAAAAACCGGAAAGTCATGGAATGTCACTAGTTGGACGATATTTGGAATCGATGAACTAGTGGGAGTTCTATGATTTGTTGTTTTTAAAACATTGGAACTATATGCGAAAGATTTTCTAATCGAAAAAATCGGAAAATCATAAAAAAATAAAGCATTGCTCGTTAGGCGGTATTTGGAACCGATAAACTAGTGGGAGCTTTAATGTTATGATTTGTTGTTTTTACGGTATATTAGAAAATCCGAGAAGTCCCGACGAGTAACACTCGAAATAGACATCCCACGGTTCAAGAGTAGTGTCTACTCAAACGAACCGCTGGTTCAAGACTGTTCCCATTCACGGAAAGTCAAGAATGGGAGAATATGTCTCAAAGTGTTAGTCATCTAAACTAAGAAAACTTTAAGGATGAACAGAAAAATTAACTGAAAATCATAGGATAAGGACAGTGATTTTGGATCACCAACCTATGAATCCTTGTCGATTTTCTCGAGCTAAGTTCTTTGGAAGAACAAGGTAGCGGTGCATTTAACGATTAAAAGAGTAAACAACGGGCGGTTAATTTTAGCTAGAATAGTGGGAGTGATATAAGGAAATGAATCTCGGATTCAATCCTTGGATATCACGGAAAATTTATTTTTGGTTTAAGATTCGTTGGAACGAATGGATTTACCTTCTATTCGATAATTTGATTGTCGTATAGTTAATGAATATATCATTTGTAGTACGAATCCAAGACTCGGACTTTTGTTTGATAAAGTCAAAACCACTTAGAACTGCTGAAATATGTATATAAAACACATCTTAAGAACTATTAAAAGCAATTGGTTTCTATATTTAGATAAACGCTTCTTCATATTCCATAGTTAGTGCATAGTCCACTAAAAGACAAGACTGAAGGCGGCTCAGGTGATTCCTTTCTCCCAGTCTGGTTAGATTGTCTCAAAGGTTCAATGACTAAGTTTCCTTTCAATCGGGAAAGGATAATGGTTATAAAGAAGTAACATAGCTTGTTCATGACGACCTTCGGGGTTTGATGAAAGATACGAGCTAGTATGAGCTTCCTAGTAGTGACTTCTTGTCTGATAACTATTCAAACACTCCGGAAAGTTTATCCAAAATATTTTTTGAGGTTTCTCTGTTTTCAACAGAGATAGAGTATTCTATACTTGGAATAGGCCATTCATAGTCCTCGAGACTGATGCTCAGCCTGCCTCATTGTGACATGCTCTCACTAAGTGAGAAACCGTTAAATTGCCTTACATAGTTTTAGATGTGCTACAATACACTGCTTAACTCAATAAAGATATTGGAAGCGAAATAACGGTTTACATTGAAATGTAAGACCAAGAAGTCTACATAGAATATGCTTTGGAATTTACGGATAAGGTGTGGATTCGGTTCACCCACTTCCATAAATATAAGCATTTAGCACACGGTGCTTGAAGGTAGATCAGAATTTCGTGAACACATTCGATCGATGACCAATCGTTATATATCTTGTAGCATTGAGAAAAGGTTTGTTATAAGATTCTTGAAATCGGGAAGGGACGAGTTATCTTTGTTGCATCCTTCCGATAGAGTCCATGAACAGCAAAACCTTAAACCTTGAAGTACATTTAATAAAGGTAGTTACTAACTGATTAAAATCAGACCACGCCCAACATCGGTTGTTGGTGATAACACTAAATACTACTAAAATAGATCAGAATTTTGATCCACCCAGAATGTAGTGGGAGTATGGTTTATCCATTACCCATTCACGGTTTCTGAGACTTTGTAGTCCGAGGATCGATTGATGACCTATGGCTCTTTTGTGAGCGATATAGGATTACGATAATAGAGGTTGGTTTAATAGCCATAACCACAGTGAATGGAGTTTGGTACTCGATTCTGTTCATACTCTTGTAGAACCACCTGGCGTCTTAGGCCCGAGTGGGTGTAATTGGATCTACACGGAAAGAGTAGAATGAATAGGAAAGTTTATCTTTCAGAGCAAAGCTTGAGTGGTCTAGGGTAATTCCTAAGAAGTAGAGAGTTAATCGGACCTTGAACTCTCTTATCACTTTAGTATTGCATGATTTCGTTCATAAGCGAAAAATAGGGGTGATTCCACGAGATTTTCTTGCCAAACAAGCGAGTCTGGATTCATTCGAACAAAGGGTATTGCCTTATGAACTTATGACGGGATGATTTGTCAAGGCTTATGTCCTTTGTGGATAAAAAGCAAACCTCTCGGTCACTTGGAAGTCATATATTTCTACAATATGTGGATTTGACCGGAATATTGATAAGTCTTTTGTAGACTGGATATCAATATTAGTACAGTAGTGAATATATAAATATATATTAGTGTTTGTGAAGGATAACACTGCACCAGTTGGCAACAACATGGGTGTGCTATCTGAAGTCGAGAATCGACAATACCACAATTCTCTACTGCAATGAGATTTGGACAACGATACGAAGAGTTTGACTCGGTTGAATTCATTAGAATCGATCCTTTGGTTTCCCATCCATCTTATTGGTTAAGATGATGCATTTGTGTATGCAACATTCAATGAGGAAGTTCTACCCTATGCCTCAGGAATGACTCTCTAAATCTTCGGATCAAGAGAAATGATATAGATTCTCTTTCTAGTAAGAGATGGTCAGGTTATTGAACGTCAATTTTGATCGAATCTTAGATTCTGCGGTTAACAAAGCAAGTTTAGTATGTCCTTTAGTATCTTGAGAGAACGAGGAATAATATGCGGACATATTCATGTGTGAACTTGGATATGTGTGATACACTGATTTTGACTTTAAGTCAGATTGAGGATGATCGTTAAGTCGATCTCGGGCTAAGTGTTTACTCTTGTGTTGAAGCTATTGCCTAGAGGAATCCAGCAACGCCAACTCGACTTTAACTAGTTGGGTGATTAGCGGCTTTTGTAGTAGCTAGAAATGCGATATAGCTTAAGGATTTCCTTTTCATATCTGGGAGTGATTCTAGATTTGGAAGCCGATACCACATCATTGTGCAAATGATGAAGGGGTAGCATATAAGGATTTTCGAAATCACTAGAGGTCAAAAGCATTTTGGGAAAGTACCACATGTTTAGATGGACCGGTAACATTTCGATTCTACGGATCGTCTCGAGCCGACAACCTGACTAATCATTAAGACCCATGACATTTAGATGTAGGTACTTCCCGAGTCACTGACCTATCCTACGACGGCATACTCGGAGTGTACTTTGGAATCTGAAATGGTTATGATATGCTTAATGGGTACTAGAATACGGGATGGGTCTCCATTGCTTTAGAGCAAGTGGGAGATGTAGTTTGTTGTATTTTAAATAATAGGGTGTGCTCTAAAACAATTAATCACATGCTTTCGTGCAAGTGGGAGATTGTTAGGTGTGATGCCCGAAAGACAATTTTTGTAATTATTTTATTTAATAAATGAAATGATATTGTTATTCATATTTATTATTCTCATATTCACCGATGTGACAATAGTAATTACACTACTGAAAACCACTAAAGTATATCGTTTATGTAATCACTTAACTTTCGATGTATGGTATATACACGGAGGATTGAGTTAGTGAAGATGTACTTTAAATACAATTAGCCCATAGTGAAGTTAATCGAGAGTATCGTGTCTCTCCTTTAACGTGCTATTAATGCGCCCAGAACACAATAGGTGTGATTGTCTTATCGGACTTTCGGTTAAGAGAACCTAGTGGGGCATTTATAAATGATAGATATATCATATAGAAATTTGGACCGATTTGATTAGAGTTCACGATATAATTCCGTGTCGAGAAGTCTTATCGAATCAATGGATGATCATATTTATGGATATATCTTAATCTGAGGTGATCACGATCAAGCTGCTTGAATCGGTATGAGGTTTGACTTGGCGGTTAAGGATTACACCGAGTCGTGATGCAGAATTACCCCATCTTGGCATCGTCTTTGGATTGAGTGAGTAGTCTGTGTTTATCATATATACGGAATCAATTCCTTCCATTTATGGAAGTAGATAAACGATTCCACTTATTTGTTAATTCTAGAAACGGATCGATCGCGCGAGTTCATATTACACTGATTAGCTACCAGTGAGTTATATGAATTAATTGGTCACTAGGGGTTAATGGAAAATAAGGATAAGAGGTTCTAAAAAGGGTTAACGGTAACTTCCGATTTAGAATGAACAGTCTATGGAGGATTAATCCATATGTAATGATTATATCAATGGGCGCTTATTATTATTCTCGTGAGGAGATAAAAATAATCTCATAATCGGAGGAGTGCGATCACGGGATTATGGTGGCATATTCTGTGATTGATTTATCGAATATAATTATTACATTCGTAAGATAATTATTTATTTGATTTATCGGAGCCGCCGATTATTAGTCCATGATCCCGACGTGCCTCTAATATAGCTTAGCTATTCTCGGACGTCGAATCCTAATAATATTAATTTAGTTCTTGTTGGACTTTATTAAAACGATATGTGAATTAATTGTTTAGTGAACTATTAAATTAGTTGGGCTAAATAATTAAATATGTGAAAAAGGTTTTTTCATAATCTTGGCATAATTAGTGTGTTATGGCATAAAATAATATTGACTAGGTCAATATTCATTTTTTCGGCCAACACATGTTTTTAGGAAACAATAATTATTTTTCTTGTGTATTAATAAGACATGTGCACAAAATATTTATTGGATAAATATTTATGGAAAGAAATAAAGATAAATATTAGTCTAGATTTGTTCTAGAATATTATGGGATTATCTTTTATTTAATAGGATTATTATAATTGATTTTGTATTAATTATTAAATCTTTGGAGGTTAAGTTTTACTCTCCTATATAAAGAGAGTTCTTCCAAGACTTAATACACACAATATTTTCGAGTTCCACCTCTTAGAGAGGAGGAAGAAATTTCGGCCAAGAGGGTTGGGGAAAATCTTGGAGATTTTTCCGGGTAGCATATCGGAAGGATTCGAGACGAGGATTTCCTTCCACCGGGAGTTGCTTGGATCACACGTACGGAAGATCGTGGTGCTCTTCACATCTTCTTTCATTCTTCCTATTGCGGTTCTTCGACTTGGATTTTGAGATCCAAGAGGTATGATCTACAACCCCCTTGTAGATATAGATCTAGTTATTTTATTACGTGTATTTTATAGATCTAGATCCTTAAAATCGCTTCCGTTGCGGATGATATTACTAACACCCTACTGATGATGATTGGAATATTCCTGCCCCCACTGATAGAAACAGCAGATATAACCATACTGCTAGGGTAAAACCTAGGCAATGGAATCAGCAAAGGACTCAGCAGAGGACTTATATAAGACCTCAGTAGAGACCTCAGCAGACTCCATACTACAGAGTTTATTCTAACAGAGACAACAAACCTATGGTTATCTTGATGCTTAACACAAGAAAAATCACTCCAAACAGCACTATATACCAAAAAGCCAGAAAGTATATGTGAATCCTACACAACCAAATGTTAGATCTTATGGATGTGTTGAATACATGTATGAACATGAGTATGACACATTTAGAAGAAGACCTTATGGAAACTTGCCAGGAGTCATGCTTACCACTGACCATCATGGACCCAAACAGATTTGGGTACCTAAAATGTACTAATTTTGTTTTGTAGGGTGTCTGGTACTTTGACAGTGGATGTTCCAGACATATGACAAAGAATAAGCAATGTCTGACAAGCTACATAGCAAAGGATGGTCCAAGAGTGAAATTTGGAAACAAGAACACACCTGGTTACATAAGAGGCTATGGCACACTTGTGAGGAATGGACTAACAATCAGGAATGTTGCATATGTTGAAAGACTGGACTACAACTTGCTGAGCACTGGACAATTCTGTGACATGGGATATAAGGTCACTTTTGACAAGAGTACATGTACTGTCATCAGTGAAAGAGGTGATCAAGTTGTGTTGGTGGAAGGAGGACAACAGAATATGTATGTTGTGGATTGGTCAATCAGAGTTCCGAAACACGCACGATAGTGCATACCAAGTCAGAACTCAATTGGTTATGGAACAAGAAGTTGAATCATCTGAATTTTGATGATATCAATCAGTTAGAAAAGAAGAAACTGGTGATTGGTTTACCTGAGATCACATTCAAGAAGGATGCTATTTGTGATGCATGTCAGCAAGGTAAACAAACCAAATCAAGCTTCAAGTCAAAAACAAAGCAATCAACTAAAAGAGTGTTGGAGCTGATGCATATGGATCTATTTGGACCAGTGACTCCAACAAGTGTTACATGAAAGAAGTACACTTTAGTTGTTGTGGATGATTATTCAAGATACACTTGGGTGGTATTCATGAATAAGAAGAGTGAAGCACTTCAAAAGATGCCTGAACTTTTGAAAAGACTACAAAATGAGAAAAGTGTCACAGTAGTGAAGAAAAGATCAGATAAGGGTACTGAGTTTCTCAACAAAGTGATAAGAGAATAATGTGAACAAAATGGTGTACTACATCAACTTGCTGCTGCTGGTACACCTCAGCAAAATGGGGTTGCTGAGAGAAGAAACAGGACTTTAAAAGAAGCAGGAAGAACTATGATTTGTGAAGCATTGTTACACGAAAATCTTGAAATTTGAAGCGATTAATACGACATGCTACACACAAAATAGAACATCAGTGAACAAAAAGCTACTGAAGACACCTTATGAGATTTTGAATGGAAGGATAACTAATATATCTTATTTCCATCCATTTGGAAGCAAATGTTTTATCTTAAATCATAAGGAACAATTGAAGACTTTCCAACCCAAGTCAGATGAAGGAATTTTCTTGGGATATTCTTACATCGACAAGGCATTGAGGTATTGAATAAAGGACACGAAACATGAAGAAACTATACATGTTGTGTTTGATGAACCCAAGTTCAACTGGAATGAAAGATGAAGATTCGAGCTGTTGAGAATCAACAAGTCAGCGATCAAGATTGTGTTAATGTTTTGGAAAGGTTCAATGACTTAAAGTTTACGACTCGACCCTGCTTTGAACACCTGTTTGTAATACTACTAAAGCAACAACTGAAGCAGTTTAAGGATCTGCTAAACCCCTTGTTGAAGAAACAACAGACCCTACTGAAGAAGAGGTTCCTGAAAATCAATCTAATCAGAATCAACAATGGTTAAGAGATCACTCTGCTGAACAAGTTATTGGCAACATACAGCAAGGTGTGAGAACTAGAAGACAACTAGAAGCAATGTTTACATGCTTTCTATCTCAAATGGAACCAAAAGTTGTTGAAGAAGCAATTTCAGATCCAGATTGGATAATTGCTATGAAAGAACAGTTAAATGAATTTGAAAGGAATCAAGTTTGGACACTAGTTGAAAGGCCTAATCATGCAAATATAATTGGTACAAAATGGGTATACAGAAACAAATTGGATGAATCTGGTACCATTGTGAGGAATAAGGCCAGACTAGTAGCAAAAGGATATTCTCAAGCAGAAGGAATAGACTTTGATGAAACATATGCACCTGTTGCAAGATTGGAAGCTATCATATTATTCTTGGCACATACTGCATATAAAAACTTCAAGGTATATCAAATGGATGTCAAAAGTGCATTTAAATGGCATTACGGAAGAGGAGGTCTATGTTCAACAACCTCCTGGTTTTGAAGTTAAAGATCAAGAAGATAAAGTGTATAGACTCAACAATGCACTTTATGGTTTGAAACAAGCACCAAGAGCATGGTATGAGACTCTATCTAAATTCTTGGTGGACAATGGTTTTACAAAAGGTACCATTGATAAGACTCTTTTCAGAATCAGTGAAGGGTACAGCACCCTGCTGGTCCAGATTTATGTTGATGACATAATCTTTGGTTCTGAAAATGACTTACTTTGTGAAAAGTTCGCAAATCTGATGAAAAGTAAGTTCCAAATGAGTATGATGGGTGAATTGAACTAATTTTTGGGCTTACAAGTCAAACAGTTGAAAGATGGAATCTTCATCCATCAAACCAAGTATACCAAGGAGTTGCTGAAGAAGTTTGGTATGGAGAATAGCACCAACATATCAACTCCAATGAGTACAAACATCAGATTGGATGAAGATAAAGAAGGAAAAGACGTTGATCAAACTTTATACAGAAGGATGATAGGCAGTCTGTTGTACCTCACAGCCAGCAGACCTGATATATCCTTTGCCGTAGGTGTTTGTGCAAGATTTCAATCTAAACCTAAAGAAATTCATTTAGGTGCAGTCAAAAGAGTTCTCAAGTATCTTAAAGAGACATTGGGAGTAGGGATATGGTATTCTAAAGATGGAAGTTTCAAAGTTATATCCTACTCAGATTGATTATCTTTGGTTGCAAGATTGATGAAAAAAGCACCACGAGAACACAATCGATTAATGGGAAATAGATTGGTTTCTGGTTTAGCAAGAAGCGAAATTCTATATCAACTTCCACTTCTTTGAGCGAGTATATTATACGGAAGTTCTTTGTGCACAAATACTGTGGTTAAGTCAACAGTTAAGGGACTATGGAATTGAAGAAAGAGAAATTCCAATTATGTGTGACAACACAAGTGCAATTGCAATTACTGAAAATCTTGTTTTGCACTCAAGAACCAAGCATATTGATGTGAGACATCATTTTATAAGAGATCATGTTCAGAAGAAGGATGTGGTGGTTCTTTATATCCTTACTGAAGATCAACTTGCTGATATCTTCACTAAACCTTTGGATAGTGAAAGATTTGCTAAATTAAGGACATAACTTGGAATCATTAAAGTTGAATGATCAGTAGTGTACTGGAATTCACCAAGGGGATTAGTCTTTGCTATGTTGGGTGAGCTCACTTAGCAGATTAGTCATTGGTATCAACAATTCCATGTACTTATGGTTGGACAATTGAGCAAATGAGGTTGCCAAGGGGATTGGTCTTTGTCATGTTGGGTGAGCTCACTTGACAGATCAGTCATTGGTATTAAACTTCATCTTGTATTATCAGTTGGACAATACAAAAGGATTTAAGCATCAGCAGAGTGACTCTGTCAGCAGGCTGTTGAGCCAAGTCTGCTGATGACAAGGCTGCTGAAAATTACTTTACTCAGTCAAACTTACTGATAAGCGGATTTTCTAGGTCCGGTCGATCAAGTAAAAACTCGAAACCTTAGCAAAATCTACTTTCTAACCGGCAGTGGACCGGGTCGATTGTAGGATAGTGCTTGAGGATTCCGAGGTCGAACCCACAGAGATTGGTTTTTGAGTACCACAGTTGACTTAACACTCGATTCGAGTCAAGCAGATAGATATGAAGTTATACTATTGCATACAAGAAAGATTACACTACTCGAAATTCTAAACAATTAAAAGAAGTATGGCGAAATGCGATCCAGCGGATTACTTTACCCTTAAGCAGTTACCCGGGAGTGTGCCTTACCTTACTTCACCGTCTAACGATAACTCATAGGACAAACCCGTATTGGAACCGGACTCGATGACTAGGCGTCAATCTAGTACGGGTAGGTGTCGACTACCTTTCAAGCCCAAAACTTCTACGGTCCCGAAACCCGTTCCCACACGTCGCGCAACATACATTTATAAGCTACGTGTGTGCAACAATGAACAAGGTTGTCAATCTCATTCAAAGTTATTAAAACAATCAAAACAAGTTTCGTGATGTGGATTATCGATTAGAACGTTAAATTACGCGCTACACTACCTCCCGGTTCATCTCTCTAATGGTGTTTCACCCGCATTCACGTGGTTCGACCATACGACAAATCTAGCTACTCATAATCGAATCTAAACAATACAAAGGGAAGAAAAACATCACAACAATGGTAAAACAACAAGAAAACATACCCATTTCGATTACTTGAAGAACTACCAAATTCGAGCTCCAAAAGAACAAATCTTGTCACTTGAAATATTACAGATCGAAGCTAAAAGTTAGTAGATCAAAGAGAGGATCGAAAGAGGATTCTAATGATATATAACACTAATTCTAACTCTAAGAAACGAAGAAAATCGCCCCAAATCGCCTAAAGTCACCTAAAACCTACTCTCCCTGCTGCTGCGATGTTTGAGGTGTTTATATAGTCCAGGGTACTTGTCCGTATGGATAAAAGGCTATCCGTACGGATAGTTCATCATTTTCCAGTCGTCCGTACGGACAAAATGTGTCATCCGTACGGACAACTCTCTGGTTTTGCCTCCAGATTGCACCATTTACGATGACTCTGCGATAAACACTTCATAACTTCTTCATCCGACCTCTGATTGGGGTGATTAAAAAACCATTAGAAAGATCTTTGAATTATCTAAAACTTTCATGAAGACACCATGACCATAAAATGCCTCCATAATCGGTTAAAATGCTGATGAAGTGAACATATGGTGAGAGCAACAACTATTTCTCTTCCTTTTCTTATTCTTTCTTCTTCCTTGGCTCATTCTTGCACCTTGATCACACTTATCATCATAAATCTTCGCCTTCCGGGTTCTCGAGACACCAATACCCTACAATCTCATGAATGAACAAGACACACAAAGCGATTCGGAGGGTAAAAGTGCTCGGAATGAGGTTAATATCAATAAAAGAGGTAGTAAACCATCAAAGTGACGGAATTACTCCTCGTGCTATAAACTCACGATATTACCTCAAAATAGGATCTAAACTCACCCGAAACATGCCAGAAATATGATAATCGTGGGCTGAACTGTACAGAAATGTACTGTAAAGTTGGTTCCTATCACTTACTAAAGTCAACAGCAAATGGTGGGATATTTATTTCCTATTTACAACCGCAGTTAAATCGATCTAACGGTTACAAAACGTTATGAGGAGTAATGGGCCACGTGTCAAGACAGCATTCACTCATATTTAATCGTTGTTAAATGCACAGTACACGATATGACAGTTCCCAACCGTATCTGTCTATATATATGCAGACCTACACAGAGGCTACTTACAAAATCTCAATCTGCTATCTCTTTGCATTTACACAGTGTAAACGCAGTTCTAAAATCTTTCTTCTTCATCTTTTCTTATCACAATGGCACCAAAGGATGAAGTTCATATTGGAACCAGTCAAAGTGTAAGAGGATACGTTTATGACTGTAATTCTACTGAGCTAGCCATCAATATTAGAAGAAGAATCAGATGATTTGTTGGGCTAGAAAATGTTATAAACAAGAGATTGGAACGAATCTCGTATATCAATGTGCTAGAATTCTGGAAAAACATTGTAATACATGAAGGAAGAGAGGCCTTCACTACAACAGTCAATGGAAGAGAGATAGAGATTTCCTCAGACCTGCTGAGAAGTTTATTTCATTTTGCACCAGGAAATAATGCTCCTACAAATCCAGAGGAAATGAATCTACCCAGGTTGAAGTTTGTAGATCAAATAAAGACCAATGATGCTATACCTTCGAGTCTAGGCATCAATGTAAGGCATATTGGTTATGAGTACAATCTGTTGAGCAAATTGGTTGCCAAAACCATTTTGGGATTCGTTGGAAGCTTGGATACTCTGTCTGGACCAAAGATAGACCTGCTGATCATCATCTGCAAAAGTTTAAGGTTTGATTGGGCTGGATTCTTTATACACTATATGAAGAAGGTGTTCACTGAAGATAGAGATGG
This sequence comes from Gentiana macrophylla, assembly GCA_026214975.1. NCBI lineage: Eukaryota > Viridiplantae > Streptophyta > Magnoliopsida > Gentianales > Gentianaceae > Gentiana > Gentiana macrophylla. The sequence goes on from CM047810.1 coordinate 87,085,785, forward strand.
TATAACGAAGTCCAAGGTCAAGCCCCTGGGTCTACTGATTCAGACAATATTGACTCATTTTCAGATACCTGATGTTTCATTTGAAAAGATAAACCAATCAAGATACAAGCCAGTAGTTGCTACTCCTATTCCTGGATTGGATGATGAAGATGAGGTTGAGGAGGCTGCTGACAGTGAGGATGATGGAGATGATGGTGATGCTGGTGGTGTGCAGGTTAAGAAAGTTGCTAAATCTGCTGCACCAAAGAAAGTTACTAAGAAAAGAAAGGCTGCAGATACTAGGAAAATAATAGAGCTATTACTGCCTAGAAAGACAAGAAGGCAAACAACCTGATCTGCTTGAGTCTGTGAGGTCCAGTGAAATGAGACTCACGACCTGCTATAGTTGCAAAAGAAGAAAGCGATTCTTTGAAATTTTGAAGCATCAACAAAAGGAATTCGGTAGAAAGAGGAAGTCTACTGAAGTTGAAGATGAACCACTTTCCAAAAGAATGAAGGAGATTGCCAAGAAGAAGAAGCATGGCAAGGGTAAACAATTGAGAATTTCGGAAGAAGAAGCAGAAAAAGAAGGAGCAGAAAAAGAAGGAGAGGCTATTGAGGCAGAGCCCTTGACTATTATCAAGCCTAATGAAGATGTAGAGGTTGTTATTGAGCAACTCTTTGATGAATCACAATGAGACTCATGGCCGAGTCGATTCTTTGAAATTGTTGACTCCTCACCAAAAGAGGCTGCTGAGCCTACTAAAACTGCACAAGTTGTTGCTGAGCAACTTGTAGAAGAGCCACAACAAACTACTGAGTCAACACCTGCTGTGGTAGCCGAAAGTTTAGTACAAGACCACAAAGTCTGCAATAGTTCGGAGGGGAAGAGCAATATGTTGCTAACCTGGCGATGAGCATATAAGTCGAGTGGAACCAAGTATTGTCTGAGATGGAGGTAGTAGGGACTAACATCCAACCCGAACAACCTACTGACCTTGAGGCATCTGTGGAAGAAACTTTGAATTTACTTGTTGAGATCTTTGGAGGTCAGCAAGGTACTGGAACAGCTACCAGAAGGTCTTTCATGCCCTTTGAAAGACAAGAGAAAAAGAAGAAAGAAGGGTATGTTGATCCAAAGCTCCTGCTGGTGGCTGATTATTTCCAATGGATGTTTGGATTTTATAAGAGACAAAAGCCAGCTGCAGAACCAATGACAGATTTTGAAGAATGGGCTTTTGAAAGATTGAGAGTGGAAAATTTGTTGGATCTGGTTGATACCACCTTACTACAATCAAGGCTGATGGATATGTTTGATGAACAATAGAAAGAAGAGGGTATCAAGTTCATGGATCCAAGAGATGATAATGATGACTCTTCATCATCTAATTCTGATGACAATCATCCCTCTGGTCCAGGAGGAGTCAGTGGAAGTGATATGATTGTTGAACCAAGAGTAGAGCAGTCTACTGGTGCTGGACAATCCACTAAGAGGCAACATACTGGACAAATGGATGAGGATGTGGAAAATCTCACCATGTAGGATATTGAAGCACAAATCAATGAGGGCATAGACATTGGTGCAAACAGAATGGTTGGTGAGATAGCTCCCTTATTTGTTGAAGAACCTGCTGAGCATATTGATGATCAGCAGACTGCGGATTCAAATGATGAGAGAGTTACTTGATGATGTATAAATCGTCACAGGTGTCCTTGCGGTGTATAGACGGTGGATATCTGGCTGTATTAAGGTGGTGTGATACTCCGGCGGGTGGCGGTATGGAGGAATAAAAATGGACAGAGCTTTGGCTTGCAAGTATAGTGTATATCTCCTCCTCTTCTAGTTTACAATGACCACACCTTTTATAGAGGTGGGTAACTTAGGGAATAAGTAACCTATTAGATATTTTACTAACAGCTAGGTTTAACTTAGATACTAAGTAAGGCGAAATATCTAAGATACAAGTGGGGAAAAGATGCGGATCAATCGGCGGCCATCTCTGCGAGGTCGCAAGGAGCAAGCCTTTTCCGGCCTCGTCCCCTTGCGCCCCTTCTTGACTTGCTGGATGAGATCCACGGGATCATTACACTTGCCTGGGACCGCAAATGCTTTGGTCGCGGCGAGGTGAGACAGCGATGGCCGCCACTTTGCGATCTCTTACATCATGCCGGAGGATGGCGCGATGGGTTGTCTCCCACCGTTGAGGTGGTGGAATTATTTATACCCATCAATGGCCCCTACTCCGTGCTTTAATGATATTCCCGAGGATATGAAGGATGGAGTAATTATCAACACCTTTTATGACCTCGTCGTCGGATGCGACTTGTACACTTAGGGCCGTGCTTTTAAAGCAAGCGACCTCAAAGTAACTTTAGGTCGATTTTGCGACCTTGTCGTGCGATGCGACTTGTTCACTAAGGGCCGTGTTTTCAAAGCATGCGGCCTTGAAAGTAACTCTGGAGTCTGCTTTTGCGACCTTGCCAAATGCGATGCGACTTGTTCACTAAGGGCCGTGCTTTCAAAGCATCGCGCCTTGAAGTAACTCTGGGCTGTTTTGCGACCTTGTCGCCTGCGATGCGACTTGTTCACTAAGGGCCGTGCTTTCAAAGCATCACGGCCTTGAAGTAACTCTGGAGTCTGCATTTTGCGACCTTTTAAATGCGATCGACTTGTTCACTAAGGGCCGTGCTTTCAAAGCATCGCGCCTTGAAGTAACTCTGGAGTGTTTTGCGCGACCTTGTCGTGCGATCGCGACTTGTTCACTAAGGGCGTGCTTTCAAAGCATCGCGCCTTGAAGTAACTCTGGTCTGCATTTTGCGACCTTGTCGCCTGATGCGACTTGTTCACTAAGGGCCGTGCTTTCAAAGCATGCGGCCTTGAAGTAACTCTGGAGTGCTTTTGTGGGGCGAGATCGTCAATCGTGGTGACGTCGATCCTCCGGTATCATTCTGGCGAGTAATCGGCGCTTTGCAATCGCTGGCGGTTGCGTGGCTGATGATGGGACACCCTTTCAATTTCAAAGCGATAACTGCCACCCCAATCTGAACCGTCGGATGAAGGGTTCCCAACCGTTCGATCGTGGCCCCCTTGCCTATATAAGGTTTTCACCCCTCAACCTCCTCACACTTTTAGCATTCCTTATTTCCTTCATTGTTTATCGATCGAATTCTTAAGGTTTTGCGGCGGAGCTTTGAAGGTTCATCGGCGTTTCTTTGGTGGTTTTAGGATTTCAAGGTGGTTCTTTTGAAGATTCCGGCCACTTTCTTGAGCATTTCCCAGTCTTCACGCGGATTTCCTCTTTTCCTCGGTAAATTGGGTAAGAATTCCTATCTTTTAACTCTTTTATTCATCCATCCCTGCGTTAATTTTCCATTTTTCCATAGGCATTATTTTCATCTTTCTTTCTGCAACGGGATGCAAACTCGATTTGTTTCTGATTAATAATGGGGGTTTTTCCTGGGGAGAGATTATAGCTTTTCCTGGGAAAAGTGGGGTTTCACCCGCTCCCCTGCTTTCCTCTGTAATTTTATTTGCGATCTCTCTTGCAAAACGGAGGAGGGGCATTGAAGTGGAGTGCGATCACCTTCCTGGGCTAATTTATTATTATACCAGTCCAAAGCTCCACCTTTTTCCTCCCTTGTTTTTGCGGGATGTCGGGAATGATTATTCAGCGATGATTACATGAAAGGAGATTTATGATTATCTTGAGATGACCCCATATTATCTGCGGCCTCGGGCGATCTCTTGGGCGAGGTTGAAGTGGAAAGTACTCGCGCGTGTTGGCGAGATTACTGGCGATGAGTCACTACTATGGATGCCGACCCTTTTGTGTTGGAGGCCTTTATCTCTGCCGAGAAATCCGCCCGCGTAGAGAGAGCCTTAAAGAAAAAGCGGGCTCAAAAATCTCCAAGCTGTTCACGGGCTGAAAAAAAATCGCGTCCCGGTGAAGGACAAATCTGCGGTCCCAAGTACTAGCGGCGCTCCGACCACGGCGAAGCTTATGTTCGGGGCGCCGCGATTCATGAGTTAATGGGGTCCAGTGAGGATGAAAATGCTGAATTGCCTCGGAAGGATATCTCGGGTGCCCGCCGCGAAGAAGAAGAAAAAGCTGCGAGCCAAACCATGACGATCGGTGAAGCCGCCGCGCGCGCTACCCGGCCAAGAGCTCTCGACCTAACAATCCTGAAGCCATGCGGGAGTTTGGGACCATGGCGGCGTATGAGAAGGATGTTGAGAAGAAATGGTCCCGACGTGTAAGCGCGGCGATCTCAATAGGACCATAAATCGTATATTTGGAATCGACACCGGTGTGTATCGGTTTTCTTTTTCGATTATGAGAAGGAGGCCGACAAATTTAAGCCCGGGATCACAAGGATTACGTATGTGCGCGCGCGCTCGAGGACACCCTATCCTCCACTTCCATCATTTGCATGCGGTCTGCGAGACCGCCTTTTCGATCCTTTGTTTGTGAAGATCTGCAAGGAGATGCGGCGCTTCCTTCGATTTTGCCGTCGGGGCTATTATCCAGATTGATGGCTTTCACGATTATGTGCGGATTACGAAGATTGAGCCGGCGTTAACTTTTGGGGCAATTTTATTTCTTACGTGGGGCGTCTGTTCTGGACAAATCTCCTCGAGGCGAGGACTCCCCGCTTACTATTCCCGCTTCCCAATAAGTTTCACAAATGAGGCGGTGGTATGCGAAAGTCGAGTCGAAGGTAGGTTGGCCTTTTCCCAGGGCAGAAGTCCGCGGAGGCAAATCCACGCTTTTGATCCTTGACCCCCCTGTGAGTGAGCGGCGCTATGTAAAGGGGCTGATGACGTTAATTCAGTCGTATGGGGCGGCGCCATCTCGGAGAAATGTTTCCTGGGTTGAACTTCTTGACCTGGCCGAGCCTTTTGTATGTATGGCGGGCCTAGTAGGTAGGGGGAATGCCGTGCCCTTGGTACGAATGGGTCCTAAGAGTTGCGATCCGGACTGGATTGGGGGTTGCCATATCAACAAATGTTTTCCCTCCGAGTGTCCAGAATGTGGGGGCGATCCTTTACTTAGGCCGCTTTGTAACTTTCTTTGTCCACTTGTATTTATTTGCATATGCTCATTTTATTTTGTTGGGTTCTAAACCGCTTTCCATTTGTAGGTATGGATCCAAATGCTCGCGAGGCTCACGAAACAAAGCTTAATGCGGAGGCGAACAAGGCAGCCAATGCTCGGCGGGAGGCTCAAGAAAGCTCTAGGGAAAGTGCCTCGAACTGTGGATGCCTCGGTTGTCGCCGAGACATATGACCCGGAAGCTGCGACCTCTTCTGCCCTTGTTGCGACTTCCTCTGCCCTTGTTGCGAGCCCAGGTCAGGCTGGTGCCTCAAAAAAGACTCATCCCCCTGCTAAAGAGTCGCACGGCGCGTCGCGACCTCAACCAGAGAGAAGCGAAGGATGATCGCCCACCCAAACGGCCCGCTCACAACCCGGTGCCTCTTGAAGAGGTTGAAGCTCCGGTGGAGAAGAGCGCGCCCGCTGAGACACTGCCACAAAAAATCTTGCCTCGAGGTTACTCTGGGAAAGAGGCCCTTTGGTTGGATCCGAGCTTTACCCAGGATCTTGACCTATCCAAAGCTCGCCGGGTCGGTGAAGCAATTGCTGATGTGATTCATCTTGGGCCGATTCCTTTTGACTATCCTGATCATGTTGAGGTGGAGATTGGTCGGGGCATACTAGCCCACTTTGCGGCTCAAGATAAAACCCCGCCTCAAGATGAGATCGCCGAAATCAGAGATTTGAGCGGCCAGTTTGGGATTGCTGCTTCTATGGTAAGACCACCTCTTTCTTCTCTTCTTCAATTTTTCTTTTTTTTTTTTTTTTTTTTACTTTTTGTTTTTTGGCTAACTCCCCCTTGCTTTTCCCAGCTCGGTGCTCGCTTGAATAGGGTGCTCGAGGCCGCTGAGAGGCGCGAGGCATAGATGATAAAGGTGACGGCGCAGCTAGGGGCGACTGACCAGGCAAGAATTACTGCCGAAAAGAAAGCTAGGCACGCGGCTGGCGAGGTGGAAAAGATGAGATCAATCCTGGAGGAGCACTCTAAATTGGATGCTGAAATCAATGAGAAAGTTTCCACTTTGACCAAGGATTTTGCGGGGGCGCAGGAGGAGATCGCTAAGTTGAGGGGTAAGCTCGCTGAGGCGGATCTGATTGCTAAAGAGGTCTTGAGAGAGGCTGCTTGAAGAAGGCTGCGAAGAGAGCTGCAGAGGAAGCTGTGAAGAAAACTGCCGAGGCCGTTGAGGAGGCCAAGTCTGGGGCCGTCGCCGCCTACAAGAATTCAGATGACTTCCTTGACCTCTTGGAGCATAGCTTTGATCAGGGTTTTAGTCACTTAGCTCGCTGCATCTGGGCTGACCGAGGCAGAGAGCACATTACTCTGCGGATATCTTTGCGGTGGGTGAACATGCACCAAGGTCATCCTCGATTTAGTGGTTTTTCACCCGGAGATTCCTATGCCGGTGAGCTTATTACCTCGTCTGGTGAATACGACTTAGTCGTGGCGAGCCTGCTTGAGATCCTGCTCTCTGTTAATCTGTGAAATTTGAGGCGTTGAAGAAGCCGCCGTCCTCTGAGCAAGGCGATGAGTTCATCAGCACCCCACCTACCCCTCGTGATCTCTAGATTTTTGGATTTTTCTGCGAGCCCTTTAAAAATTTGACTTGTAACCTTGACTATTTATCTTTGTGATTTGCCTGAATTTTGAGTTGTAATATCTTGACAATTTACTCTCTGCATTTTCTATTGATAAGATTTGCTTTTTTCCCGTCCCTGATTTGTGTTGACTATCTGGCGGTCTTTAGCGAGGCTGTGATAGGCATTACTTTATCCTCTTTATGCGGTCCTCTTGATTTGTGCGAGGTCTTTTACATAATTTGTTGGAGTACGCGATCACGAAACGTCTTCATCTTGTCCTGACCATGGTCGCTATGCGGTGTCAATTGTCAAGATTTCCGCGGCCCTACGAACAGTGTTGTCAAAATTTAGCCTCTCAGAGCAGCCTTTGACCGTGTCATTAACGCAGAGTTATGACCCCTAGTAAATAGGTGTCAGGTGTAACTGTAGCCATAATTTTCGGTCTCTTTATGGTCTGGCGTTCCTGCTGCCTTGGTTATATCCTCCTTTTAGTATAAAAAGGGGAGTACCATGGAACTCATTCTACCTCTTGCCTTATACTGAATTTGCTTTCTTTCTTCTGCAATTTGTTCATTATCCTCTTTATTGTTTTATCCCCCCTTTACTTTGCGCTATGTCTCACCCAGGGGAAAGCAGCCGGGTTCGGATATGGAAAGCTCGTCCTATTCGTGATGTATCCCCTTTCTTCTTTACTGCCTCTGACGTTGCTAAAGATCATTTCTGGCGCTATTTTGAGTGGGTTGAGCCTGCGAAGGAGAGGGGTTTAAATCAGAGCAAGGTCGAGGGTGACGGTTCTCTTTTGCGCGTACATCTTTCTGGGTGGGCAGATTTTGTTGCACCACCTTCGTCAATACTTCCCAATCATTCAATAGTGAGGGAGTTCTATTCCATCTTGTCCGAAGTTGCTTCTGAGGGGACTGCCAGCTGCATTACCCTTCGTGGCGTCGCGGTCATTTTTACTCCAGAATCCATCAATGGTGCCCTGGGTATACCCGCTATCGACCCCTCATCCCATTATGAGCTCGCTTGGAACCTTGCTGATGAGTCAAGTAGACAATCTTGCTTGCGACGAGCCCTCCGCGAGCTCTTTCCTGATTATGAGCGACCTCGTGTACTGGGACCTGCGTCTGATCTTTCTCGCACCAATCGTGAGTGGAAAAGGTTCATCAACTCGCGCGCCCTCTTGTCCACGGGTAACGAGGCTGTTAGTGAAGCCGAAGCTTTGCTTTTGCACGCTATTCGCGATCAGCGCGTTGATATTGATTGGGGGATCTTGATTCATCGGGAAGCGGTTAATTTTGCGGTTTCTATGGACCGACATCGTCGCTTCCCTTTTGCTTCATTAATAACGAAGCTATGCAGCTTAGCGAGGGTGCCGAAGCATTCACTGGATCGTTATAGGTACACTCATTAGATAGAGTGTAACCCGTTTTTTTTTTTTTTTTTTTTTTTTGAGATCGCAAAGCATGGTAGGCCGCAGATTTGCTGGAAACAATTGTATCTCTTAATAAACGAAGATGGCTCTTTTATTTTGATTTCCCTTTCCATATGCCCTGTTCGTACGCGGGCATACATATGCTTTACATATAATATTTTTTCAGATTGTCCGCATGCCAGGGTCGGTTGTACTCGCGACCTTGGTTGTCACTTAATCACGTAAGTTCCTTTTTGACTATCCGAGCGATCCTCTCTGGTCCTTCCCAGTTTTCCGATAGTTTTCCCTTCTTGGCCTCGTGGCCGGTGGCTTGTCTTTTTCGCAAAACATAGTCTCCCACGGCGAAGTGATGCCCGCGAATACGTTTGTCGTGATGACGCTTAGCCGCTTTGTTTATAATTGACTAAACGGTCAGTATGCCTGGATGCGCCGCTCTCTACTAGATCAAGCTCGAGTTTACGTGCGCGGTATTATTGACCTCGTTATAAAAAAGCGACCTAGGGCTTGGTAAGGCCATTTCCACCGGCGCCATAGCCTCGGATCCATAAGTTAAGGCAAAGGAGTTTCCTCGTTGTGATTTTTCGCGACGTCCCGAGTGCCAATATAGAGCGCCGGAAGGTGATCCGGCCAAATGACTCCGCTTTCTCACCAGGCTCTTCTTTAGTACACTTAGGACTGTTTGTTGGCATTTTCGGCTTGCCCATTTCCTTGTGGGTAACACACGGATGATTGCCAATGTTTAACATTGTTTTCTTCACAAAATTTGTCGAATTCGTCTCGAATTGAGGTCCGTGATGGAAACCACAACTCTCGGAACTCCGAATCTTGTCCATATTTGATCGAGCAAAAAGTATGTTATATCCCTGGTGTTGGTTTTTACCAAGGCCTTAGCCTCGACCCATTTAGTAAAATAATCCACTGCGACGACCACATACTCGCATCCCGAGCGACCCTTCCTCAAAGGTCCGATGAGGTCAATTGCCCACATGTCGAAGGGCCAGGCCGCTACCACTATGCTTTGTTCGACTGAGGGTAGCCTGGGGATATTGGCGAACCTCTGGCAAACATCACATGCCTGGGTATATGCTTTGGCGTCTTCTGCTAATTTCGGCCAATAGTATCCGGCTAGGAGTACTTTCTGTGCTAGCGTTCGATTGGCGGGATGGCCGCCGCACATTCCCTCGTGTAGCTCTGTTAGAATGCCTGTTACCTCCTCAGTCGCACGCATCGCGAAGGGTTTTGAGAATGAATGACGGTAAAGCACATCGTCCATAATCATATATTTTGCAGCCACTTTTTACAGGCCTTAGCTTCGCGCGGATCACCGGGAAGCTCCTAGCTCAATGTAAGATTTCATGATGTCGACCCAACAAGTATTCCTGGGTTGGAAGTCCTTGACCTCGACTTGAGAAATGGCGGGCTCAAAGAGATGCTCGACCATGATGCTAGATCGCACGACGCATCTTCATTGGTCAATTTGGATAAATAGTCCGCCTATGATTATCCTCTCGGGGATGTTTTTGAACGGCAATATGCGGTCGCTGCTTTGAGTTTTTTTGAGGTTGATATACCTTTGTAATATTTCGCAATGAATCTTTGAAAGAGCCATTGATTTGATTCACAACCAACTGTGAGTCGCAAAATACCTGTATATTTTCGACTTTCATGGCTTTGGCGAGCTTTAAACCAGCGATGACGGCCTCATACTCTGCCTGGTTATTAGAGGCGGTGAAATCGAATCTCAGAGCCTGCTCGATTTCCTCTGATGTGCCCGGCTCTAACAGGATTATCCCTGCGCCGCATCCTTTGTGACTGGCGGCCCCATCGACGTAGAGTTGCCAACAGTGACTTGGCCTAAAAGGCTCGTCCTCTGCGGCTACCTTATCCTGGTTGCATTTGGGGCAAACCTGCTCCGTTGTTTCTTCGTTGAAGCTTGTTTCTACTATGAAACTGGGAGAGCACTGGCTTTTATAGCCTTCCGAGGCTCATAACGGATGTCGAATCAGTAAGTTCGATAGCCCACCGAGCGATCGACCGGACAAGTCTGGTTTATGAAGGACCTGTCTTAGGGATGCATCGATAGGACTACGATGGTGTTGCGATGAGAAGTAAGCCCTTAATTTGCGGGCAGCTATAACAACACAATAAGCTAACTTTTCAATATTAAAATAACGACTTTCTACGGGGCTTAGAGCCTTGGAAACATAAAAATCGGCTTCATGAGCCCTCCTCCTCTTTTACAAGTATCATGCGACTACGGCCCTATCTGAGGCTGCCAAATACAAAAACAAATTATCCCCTAGTTTTGGGCTGGTTAACAACGGCGGGCTTGACAAGTATTCTTTAAGGTCTTTAAAAGCCTGAGAGCATTCCGCTGTCCAAGAGAAGGTACCCGCCCCTTTCAAAATTTTGAAGAAAGGCAAACTTCTTTCTGCAGATTTTGAGACAAACCTACCCAAGGCTGTGATTCTGCCGTTTAGCCGCTATACTTCCTTGACACTGGTGGGCTCGCTCATGTTGATTAGGGCTTCGATTTTTTCGGGATTTGCCTCGATCCCCCTCTGACTCACCATGAAGCCCAGAAATTTTCCTGCCTGGACTCCACAAATACATTTCGCAGGGTTTAGTTTCATTGAGTGGTCTCTTATATTGGCAAAGGTTTCACGAAGGTCCACCAGGTGATCCTGGCGACTTGATTTTACGACCATATCATCAATGTAGGCCTCCATGCTCCTGCCTATTTGTGTGCTAAAAACTCTGTTCACCATTCTCTGATAGGTCGAACCTGCGTTCTTCAGACCGAAAGGCATCATCTCGTAGTAATAGAGTCCACATGCTGCCCTAAAGGCTGTCATCTCTTTGTCTTCATCTACCATTTTGACTTGGTGATAACCGGAATATGCATCCAGAAAACTCAGCGTTTCGAATCCGGCGATCCCGTCGACCATTTTGTCAATTCGAGGCGTACAGTAAGGTCTTTGGGGCAAGCTTTGTTCAAGTCTGTGAAGTCGACACACATCCGCCACTTGCCATTATGTTTCTTTACCATCACTACGTTTGCCAACCAGGTGGGATACTGAAGCTCTTTGATTATGCCCGCTGCCAGAAGTTTTTTGATCTCGCCTTTTATTGCGATCTCTTTTTCCATAGAGAATCGTCGCTCTTTCTTTGTCAGATCGGCCTGAAGTTGGGGTCGGCACTTAGATAGTGCAAAGCGACCTCGACTCTACGCCTCATATCTGTTACTCCCCACGCGAAGGTGCTCATGTTGGCTTTCGAAGCCCGATCAATTCTTCCTTTCTCCTCGGTGGTCCGCGATCCTATTTTTATCCTTTGATCGGGATATTTGTCGCTTATTATGACCTCGACCAACTCGTCCTCGGCCAGTGAAGTCGGGCTCGTCTCGAACTTGCAATGTTTCAACCTCCACCGCTCCTTCCGGCATTTCACTCAACGTGGCGACTGATCCCGAACCAGGCAAAACCCTCCACTGGGGGTCGCTTGGAGTTGACCCTGTTCTTTGTCATATAATCGAGGAAATATCCGGGTCGGTGATGGCGACCCCAATCTCCTCCCTATGTGAAATTTGACCTTTGATGGGGAACGGACGCCACCATTTGAAATTTTTTCATGGTCGGATCCCCAAGATAATGTTGTAGTATGAGGAGATCAATGACTAGAAAAGTGATCATCTCGGTTCTGCATGGCTCGTAGTCACCCAAAGTGATCTTGGGTCGACCGTTCCTTTAACCCGCACGTTGTCGTTGGTAAAACCCTCGAGCACCCCGAGGTAGGGTTTCAACTTAGCCTCTCCAAATCCGATCTGTTTTAAACGAATAAATAGATGACGTCGCGACCAGCCCTCGTGGTCGATCATTACTCTGTTGACACCATGCTTGTCGTTTATTCCGATTTTGAGAATAAGAGGTACTTCCATGGGGCCTCGCTTGTGGCCAATTCGCTTTTAGTGAACATGATTCCCTTCGTTTCTCCCCCAATACTACCTCTTTTCAAAGCCGCGTATTAATGGTGCATCCGAGATTTCGCTTGATTGTTCTTTGGATATCCCCATGGATAACCTGGACCTCCTTCTGATAGACGCGGGGGTGGCGACCTTGTCCGGTACCAGTGTTCCCGTCTCGCTTATACTTGGTCGCTGGTCCTTCGCGGATTAACCTTTCTATCTCTCACCTTAACGTGAAACATTAAATGCCTGCGATGTGACCGTGGTCCTTGTGATAGTCACGAGATTTGGATTTGTCGCGACTATCGGGATCACCCTCATAGGTTTGGGCTTGTCAAAATGTTCACGGATTTCGAACAATATTTGAGATGCTTTAGTGTTGAGCGGGGTAAAATTATCCTCACTGAATTTATAAGGCTTTTTTGTCTCGTGGTCGTGGTCAGCATCTCGCCCTTTTTCCTTCTTACGCTCCTCTGTGCGATCCACTTTCTGTGAAGGCTGTTCTGCTTTGGGCTTCGCCCTCACCGAGGACGGCGCTTCGCTGACTCCCATCATTCGAGCCCTTTCCAACATTTCCCTGAGACCCGCTTTAAAGGGCCGCAGGTTGAACTCGATTTTCATTGGACCCTTGGCGATCCTCGTGAGGAAACATGTGACAACCGCATCATCCGAATGTTTCTTGTCCGATCGTATATCCCGATGAAACGTTCATAATATTCTTTTCCGGACTCATGTCCTCCCATGCGAACTTCAGATATGTCCTCTATAGTTTTCTTTGGTCTACTCGCGATTCAAACTCTCGGCGAATTTTTCGGAGAGATCCTCCCACCTTTTCTTCGAGCCACGGGAAGTCCACGTATCAAGAGGCGGCCCTATCTTGCATGCTTCCGACTAAGGCGATGCACTGTGCAGATTTATTTTAGGTCGCCAGGTGATGCGACCTTGGAAGCGGTGAGCCACTGTTTGGGCAAGAATTTCCATTGTAGTAATTATAGCCGGGATAGCTAACCTTTTCGCGACCGGTAGGCAATGTTTCACGTAATTCTCTTGGCGAGCACGTCGATTCCCGAGATTGGGCGGCTCTCTCGGGCCGCCTTGACTTTTTCAAACCGGCGAGCTCATTTTTCATTATTTCCATCTGCTCGCCCAAACAGGGTCAAAAGCGGGTCGCAATGCATACTTGTGTATTAGCCCTCTACGCTCAAGCGCTCGACTCCCGCGAGCTTCCGACTCCTCCCGGCGAGCTCTTTTTCACGGATAATTATGCGGGCGTCCGGTGCGTCCCTGTCTCGTCGGGGAAGAAATTCTCCCTCGGGAAGGCTGAGACGACTTGGGGCCGAGGCCTTGTCCTTCTCACCCAACCTTTTTAAAGCCGAACCTTTTTCGTGTGACCTTTCCTCCTGATGATTGCGATCTGGGAGAACCGAAGTCTGCACAACGTTTTTCCTGGGTCCTTTGCGGCCTGATGAGCGTACACTTTCTTCTATCTCGATCCCGTGAATTTGGCTCTGCCGACCCTTATTCACCGCCGCGGGAGCGATTTCATCTCTGGGGGGATTTGGGGGTCGTATCGACATTGGAGCTTGGCCCTTTGCTACCAGACGGGAATTGGCTAGGTACATAGTTTCCGCATACCTCGCGTATTCCCTTATTTCCGCAATCTCCGGATCCTCTTGGAGATCTGGCTCTGCCCTAGGGGTTGATCTCTGGCTTTGCTGCGATCGAGATGATCCTCTGATTTTCCCATCCAATGCTGCTACGACCTCTCTTGACTTAGCCTTCTGATTTATCAAATTTCGGGCATCGCTAGGGGCCAGAACTCCCCTCTGTGATCCTTCCCCACCCGCTTGCGTAATCTCTTGTGTCTCTACCGCGACATCAGCTTGTATATGTGTTTGTACAACGCCTCTCGCAGGAGTTTGGGGGTTCAGTTTCCTTTTGCTTCCAGTCATAGGTTATGACTATACTTGTGATTAGGACTTGCCTTGAGTCGGACTTCCTGGCAATCTGATATGTAATTTCAATATGATGGAGCCGGTCAGGTGAACTGCCGTTTTTTGATTTTGTGTGGAGTTATGAGCTGATGAAGCTATCGTTTCCCGGTAACGGAGCCAACTGATGATGTATAAATCGTCACAGGTGTCCTTGCGGTGTATAGACGGTGGATATCTGGCTGTATTAAGGTGGTGTGATACTCCGGCGGGTGGCGGTATGGAGGAATAAAAATGGACAGAGCTTTGGCTTGCAAGTATAGTGTTTATCTCCTCCTCTTCTAGTTTACAATGACCACACCTTTTATAGAGGTGGGTAACTTAGGGAATAAGTAACCTATTAGATATTTTACTAACAGCTAGGTTTAACTTAGATACTAAGTAAGACGAAATATCTAAGATACAAGTGGGGAAAAGATCTGGATCAATCGGCGGCCATCTCTCTGAGGTCGCAAGGAGCAAGCCTTTTCCGGCCTCGTCCCCTTGACGCCCCTTCTTGACTTGCCTGGATGAGATCCACAGGATCTGCATTACTTGCCTGGGACCGCAAATGCTTTGGTCGCGCGAGGTGAGACGCAGATGGGCCGCCCTTTTTGCGATCTCTTCTGTCATGCCGGAGGATGGCCGCAGTGGGTTGTCTCCCACTGTTGAGGTGGTGGAATTATTTATACCCATCATTACTGATCATAATGAACCTAGTGTCAGTTCTAAGGATTCTGTTCAATATCAATACTGGATTGACACTGAGGACATCTTAACCAAAACTGCAAATTATCTGAGAAGGATTGGTGATATTGGGGAATTTCAACAAGAAAATATAGATATATTCCCTGATCAGGTTATTATGGCACATATTGCACAAGAACCAAGGCAAGAAGTGGAGGTACAGGTTGCTGAGGATCAAACAGCACCTGGACACAGGTTGGAACATGAGGTACAGGCTACTGAGGTACAAACAGCACCTGGACAAAGGTTGGAACAAACCTTGGGTTTGGAGGAAACCCCTGCTGTTGTTGGAGTACAGTCGTTTAGTGGAGCCTCATCAAGTCAAGACCACTTTGTAGGGGAAAGATGGTCGGTCGCGCGATATTGTTGAGGAAGAGCAGCTGCTGGATTATGACTATAGTGATGAGGAGTTTCAAATGCCTGAAGAAGAAAATGTTGATGATGAACCTCAATAGGCATTTGTTCCAGTTCTTGAAGAACCAGCTCTTGATCCTATTCTGGAGGAATATCAAGGACCAAACCCTACTGGACTGGATATGAGTTTTTGCAGTGGTTATCAGCACACATAGGCCACAATACAATGTAGAAGAGCCTGCTGATGGAGCTGATGGAGGAATGGCTGGTGGGGTACCAGCACATGTCATGGAAGAGTTGAGGACAGTAAGAAATGACATTGCACATCTAATAACTCAACTTGACAGACAAGAGCAGAGATTTGAAGATCTGATCTATTTGGTGGAAAATAGAGGGAGGACTACAGAAACAGTTGCCTCCAATATTACTTCAAATCAGTATGCTCTTGTAGACCTTACCCTGGAAGTGAGAGGAATTAAGCAAGGAAATACAATGAAGGAGAAGTTTCTGAAAGATCAATTTGAAGACATCCACCAGAAACTTGACAAACTTGCTGAAACACCTAAGCCTGCTGAGGCTGCTGGAACATCTCAACCTGATGGATTGGATCCTAAGCTTACTGAGAGGATCAATCTGCTGGAGCAAACTTTGAAATCAAGGATTACTGCAGTTGATACAAGAACTGAAATTATGGAGGGACAACTGAGTAATCTGGTTATTACATAGGAGAGTGTTCATGGTCTACTATCCCGTTTTGTTGATGATGTCACTAAGGGGGAAGAGGGCCAAACAGCAGTAGCAAAAGAGGCTGCCAGAATTTTTCACAAGAAAAGATGGGAGGCTGATACTAATGCATTCAGGGAACCTGCACCTGGCAGACTTCCACTTACTGATGATCTCCTCAAACAATACAAGAATGAGTACCACAACAAGAGGAAACATTATCATGACAAGGGATTTCATGAAGGTTTAAACTCATTTCTGAGCTTAAAGTTTTCGGAAGCAAGGGTCAAAGCCTTGAGGGCCAGTTATAGTGGTGGAAGAGGTGGAAGGAGTGGAAGAAGTGGTAGAGGTGAAAGGAGTTTGCCTATCACAAAAGCAAAGGACTCACTTGATGAATTCAAGGAACTATACATTTAATTAGGATTCTGAGTAAATCAAATTAATCTCATCCTACCTGAAGCATGGAAGTGGTGGAAAGAAGTGAATTCCTACATTGATTTCACTCTGATTGAAAATGAAGGGATGAGAGAAATGATTGAAGAGATAAGAGCCTACCAAGAGCAAGTGGAGAAGGCAAGGGAAGAAAGAGAAAGAAGACAGTAGATCAGTAGACTTTATATGTTTTATCTTTGCTGTATCTAGACTGTAATACTTTGAACAAATGATTATAATGAGAAATGACGGGAATTTGTTCTGTTTTTGTTTTTAATCTTTTTGCTTTGCTGTTAGGTGAGGGTAGTGGCATCATCACCAAAAAAGGGGAAATTGTTGGACTTATTTTTAAGTTTTAGTGATGAGTGCCAGACTAACTGTAATAGAGCAAAGGCAAAAATATGTCTAGATCAAATGTATCGGTTTATTAGAGTTTGATCTTTGTATAGGTTTGATCAAACAAGCACTGTAAAGGTTAGCTGACTTGTATCAGCAGACTAGTCTAGGTCAGTAGGGTAGTTAGGTCGATGAGACTTATCGGGAACCTCGCCGAGGACCGGCGTGAGGGTTCAAACACAGTCAATGAAGGCTAAGGGATCAAACTTGGTAATTAAAGTCAATGATATGGAACTCAGAATTTAGGGAAGTCTGTGATGACCTAAACTTATTACATAGACCTTGTGTACAAGGTCTAAGTTCCTTAAGTTGGATGAGGATTGGATCTTAGTTATATGCAAAAAGGTGTAATCTAACTTCAAAAATAAAAGTTAGATAAAAGACAGTTAGCAAAATATGATTCAGCTGACTGGTATTGTTGGTCCCTTGAAAAGGCTTTGGTTAAGTTTAGAGGGGGGGGGTGAATAAACATAACACTTAAAACTTTGGAGTTAACAAATTCTGCAACTTCAAAGATCTGCTGATACTTGATGAGTCTGCGATACCTCGATAGTCTGGCCGATAAACAAGTGAGTCATCGATAGTTGAGTTTGCTGAATTTGTGCAAATGGAATTATATCAAAATTAAGCCTTAATACTTGTTGTTAAATATGATACTAAGTATTGGATACTCAGTAGTGTAAGTGTGTGATTTCAGTTGCTAGATTCAGTAGGTTGATGTGTAAAATAAACTAAGTGCAGAATGTAGATGCTGAAAGTAAGTAGGCAGATTTTATAGTGGTTCCAGGTGGTGTAATCCTGTCAGTCCACTCTTCTTCTGTGATGTTGGAGGAAATTCACTAGAGATCTTTGATGTAGCTTTTACAAAGATTCCTAAGGTTTCTTGTCCTTCACCAATAACTATGGCTTCACAAATCTGGCCCTCGGGAACAGTAGGATTGCCGCTCCTGAGTCTTCCACTGGTCCTTGAAGGGTAGTATTGCCACTTCACCAACTCCACCACAAACAACAGTCTTTCACACAACTGTGCTTCACTGTCTTCAGCAGATTCTTTATCAAATAAAGATTGAATCAAATAAATGATTCAGATGCAGCAGCTTGATTAGGATGATATAATCAGCAGCTTGCAGGCTTCAAGTGAGTATGCTTGATGTAGCTTGAATGCAGAATACACTTCAAGAATTTCTCTGGATCAGTAGCTTTAAGTTCAGTAAGTTCAAGATGGTGTTTTTCAGCTCAGTAAAATATCTCTTCAAAGTTTATCAATTTTCATCATCTTGTTTCTGAGTTGAAAGTCTTCTATTTAAAGGCAAGAATGCATGTGACTTGTATTTGAAATTCAAATGTAACCGTTCCTTGTTTTTGTCCCATCTGATTTGCATTCTGTCACTATTCATAGGATCGACAATCGCTGAAATTTTTTGACAAAGTCAAATCATTCCACCCTTTGACTTATAACCATTGGATAAAGATCTGAATCATCCCAACGTTCTTTTAATCTCAGCCTTTAATTTCTTTGATAAGTTAGAGGTAGTTGGCTGTCCTTATCCATGTAATCTTCCAATATAATCTTAAAATAACCGAGGTATTTTATCAGCAGGTTCATCAGTCTGCTGAGATACCTATCAGTCTGCTGAACAGCAACTTGCTGTGTATAAAATACAATGCAGCTGACTTATTTTATCTAACTTTTATATGTGAAGTTAGATTACACCTTTTTAATTATAACCAAGTTCCATACATCATCCAACTTATGGAACTTAGACCTTCTTCACAAGGTATATGTAATCAGTTTAGGTCATCACAGACTTGCCTAAATTTTGATTCCATATCCTTGACTTAAATTACTAAGTTTGATCCCTTAGCCTTCAGAATCGAGTTTGAGCCCTCACTTTCCGGACTTCAAAGAGGTTCCGGACTAGTCTCATCGACCTATCTACCCCATCGATATGGACCGATCTGGCGATATAAATCACCGACCATTACAAATCTTGTTTGATCAAACCTATTCATAAATCAAACTCTAATAAACCTATACATTTGATCTAGACATCTTTTGCCTTTGCACTATAACAAATAGTCGTCCGCACTCATCATCAAAACATAGAAATAAATCCAACAATTTCCCCCTTTTTGGTGATGATGCCACTACCCTCACCTAACAGCAAAGCAAAAAGATAAAAACAAAAACAGAACAAATATAGTCATCTTTCATTATAAACATTTGTTCAAAGATATTACAGTCTAGAATCAACAAAAACATAATGCAGATTAAAGTATCTTTGATCTACTGTCTTCTTTCTCTTTCTTGTCTGGCCTTCTCCACTTGTTCTTGATAGGCCCTGATTTCTGCTATCATATCCCTCATCCATTCATTTTCAATCAGTGTAAAATCAATGTAGGGATTGACCTCTTTCCACCATTTCCATGCTTCAGGCAGGAGAAGATTAATTTGATTCACTCTAAATCCAAACTTCATGTAAAGTTCCTTGAATTCATCAAGTGAGTCATTTGCTTTTGTGATAGGCAAGTTCTTATCACCTCTGCCACTTCTTCCACCTCTTCCACTTCTGCCACCTCTGTTGGTTGCCCTTAAGGCTCTAATCCTTGACTCCCAAAATTTCAGTCCCAAGAAAGAGTTGAGTCCTTCATGAAACCCCTTGTCTTGATAAGGTTTCCTCCTGTTGTAGTACTCTTTCCTGTACTTCCTAAAGAGATCATCAGTAAGCTGAACTCTGCCAGGTGCAGGTTGCCTGAAAGCATTGGTTTCATCTAACCATCTCTTTTGTGCAAAAAGTCTTGCAGCCTCTTTTGCTGCTGCTGTTTGGCCCTCTTCCCCCTTAGTGACATCATCAACAAACCGGGACATTAGGCCATGAACACTCTCCTGTGAGATAACCAGATTATTCGCCTTGCCTTTCCATAATCTCGCTTCTTGTGTCAACTGCGCAGTAATCTGGATTGCAAAGTTTCTTCCAGTAGATTGATCCTCTCAAGAACTTTAGGATCCAATCCAAAGAGTTGAGATGTTCCAAAGCACCTCAAAGCAGCTTAGGTGTATCAACAAGCTTGTCAAGTTTCGATGAATGGATATAAATTGGTCTTTCGTAAACTTCTCTTTTGCGATGTTTCCAACCTTGATTCCCTCACATCTAGTATCGATCAT
The DNA here is from genome assembly GCA_026214975.1 of Gentiana macrophylla. Classification (NCBI taxonomy): domain Eukaryota; kingdom Viridiplantae; phylum Streptophyta; class Magnoliopsida; order Gentianales; family Gentianaceae; genus Gentiana; species Gentiana macrophylla. Next base: position 87,105,622 of record CM047810.1, read on the forward strand.
TCACAAAGATTTTTTGAGTAGATGTGAAGTTTGAAGCAACTGTATTAGTAGATTGTCTGTTTTCATTCACCATTTTCATCAGTTGTTCAAATCTCTCTTCCTGTGTATCCAGTTGAGTTCTTAACTGTTGCATATCATGCCTCACAGTCCTTAACTCATTCAAAACTTCAGCTGGTATCTCACCAGTCATTCTTCCACCAGTAGCCTCATCAACAGGCTCCTCAACATTGTATTGTGGCCTCTGATTGCTCACAACTAATGCCCAACTCCTATCTAATCCAGCAGGATTAGGTCCTTGATATTCTTCCAAGATAGGATCAAGGGCTGGTTCTTCAAAAATAGGAACAAATGCCTGTGGGGGATCAACATCAAAATTTTCTTCTTCAGGCATTTGGAACTCCTCATCACTAAAGTCATAGTCCAAAGAGCTTGCTCATCCATATTAATGCAGCCTCACGACCATCTTTCCCTTCAAAGGTCTTGTCTCCAGTGAGGCTCCACTACAAAGACCTCTTCAAAGAACAAGGGGTATCCTCCATACCCAAAATAGGTTCCAACCTTTGTCCAGTCTTTGTTTGAGACTCAAAGCACTGCACTCTCCTGCTCCAACCTTTGTGCAGTCTTTGCTTGTAGCCCAAAGAACCTGTACCTCCTCTTCAACTCTTCGTGGATTGAATATAGCCTCATTATCCACTTGGAATCCTTCAAAGATGACCAATCTTGTTCAGATAATGGCGCTTTAGTAAGAATGCCCTCAAAGTCAAATCCATCTTGATATTCCATATATTCTTCTGAGTGGCACTAGGTTCACTATAATCGCATGACCTTCTCTACATCCATATCCTCACTGCTCACGACTTGGTTTGTGCAAGAGGGCTCTACAACATGGAATGTAAAAGATTCATCACCTAGCCTACCAAAGACTTAAATTAACTCCTTCATTGATCAATGCCTCCAGATCATCCATGGTGAGATCCTGTAGATCCTCATCCATCTCTCCATCTCTGGCCCTCAAAGAGACTTACCAAAGATCGATGGATTGTGCGTGTGTACCTATTAATATTGCAGCCCCACTGGTTCCTCCCGGTCCGAAGGAAAATCACCTCTAGAATCGATGATGAGGATGAATCATCATTGTCATCTCTTGATCCCTAAACTTGATACCCTCCTCTTCTTTGTTCATCAAAAAGTCCATCAACTGGATTGCAAGCAGAGAGTATCAACTAGGTCCAACAAATTCTCTACACCCAACTTGTTAAAAGCCCATTCTTCAAAGTCTCATGTAGTTCAAGAAATTGGCTTTTGTCTCTTGTAGAAACCAAACTTCCATTGGAAATAGTCAGCAACTTGCTGAAGTTTGGGATCTACATACTCTTCTGTTTTCTTCCTTTCTTTCACATGCCTTTCAAAGGGCATGAAAGATCTTCTGGGAGCAGCTTTAGAGCCTTGTTGACCTCCAAATGTTCCAACAAGTAGGTTCATTGTTTCTTCAACAGATGTTTGAAAGTCAGTAGGTTGTTGAGGTGGTAAATTTGTGCCTACTACTTCCATATGTACAATACTTGGTTCCCCCTGACTTACATGCTCATCAGCAGGGTTAGCAGCAGACTGCTCTTCCCCCGAGTTCTTGCAACACTTGCAGGGTCTTCAACCAATTCTTCAACTACCACAGCAGGTTCAGGTTTAGTGGTTTGTTGTGGGTCTTCAATAGATACTACAGCAGGCTCAGGGGTCGATGAGATCATCAGATATCTCCAACAGATTGCTCAACAACAACTCAGTGCAGGCTTGAGACTTAACAACCTCTTCTCGTGAGGAGTCGCAATTTCCACAGGCTTGATGATAGTTAAGGGCTCAGCCTCAATAGCCTCTTCTTCCTCTTCTACTGATGCTTCCTCTTGGGCTCTTTGTGCCTCCAAGTTTTTCAATTCTTTCCCATTTCCATGTTTCTTTTTGTGGATAATTTCTTTTCTTCTCTTGGAAAGTGGTTCATCATCTTTTTCAACCACAGTAGACTTCCTCTTTCTACTGGCTTCCTTCTGTTGTTCCCTCAGAATCTCAACAACAGTTTTTCTTGCAAAGAATGGCGAGTCGGTCAAGATTTCTCAGATTCAATTGACCTCAGCAGACTCAACGATGCATGTTGTTTGCTTCTTTGTCTTCTTAGGCTTTAAGATCTGAGTGATCTTCCTTGTATCTATAGCCTTTCTTTTCTCAGTGGTCTTCTTTGGTGCAGTAGGTTTAGTAGATTTCTTCTTAGTTTGCTGGACCTGCTCACCACCAGCATCACCATCACCATCATCTCCATTACTGTCATCATCAGCAGCAGGGTCAACAACATCTTCATCATCATCTAGACCAGGAATAGCATAATCAATTTCCTTTTTGTATCTAGACTGATTAATCTTCTCAGGTTCAATATCAGGAACCTTCAAGTGATTCAGCAGGGTCTGAACCATTAATCCTAAGGGCAAGGCCTTGGATTTCCTTCTTCCCTCTTTTTCTTCCTTGGCTACCTTATTCATGTAATGAATGAAGTAACCAGCCCAATCAAATTTCATGCTCCTGCAAATGATCATCATCAGCTCTATCTTGGGTCCAGATAGAGTGTCCATACTTCCAACCAGTCCAAGTATGTTCTTTGCAATGAGCTTGCTCAGCAGACTGTACTCATTCCCAATATGTTTGCAATTGATGTCTGGAATGGATTTGGTGGCTGCATTTGATTTGATTTGATCAAGAAAAGCCATCTTGGATAGTCCCATTGCTTCAGGATTTACTGGACCATCCACTACTTCCTTAAATCCAAAAACTTCCCTCAGTAGACTGGGGGAAACTTCAATCTCCTCAGCATTCACAGTTGTCTTGAATGCTTCATTTTCATCTTCCACAACCATGTTCTTCCAGAAATCAATAACATTTTTGTATGATATTGTTTCCAATCTGATATTGAGTATGTTTTCCAAGCCTGCAAACCTCCTTATTCTTCGACCAATGTTGATGGCCAATTCTGTTTTGTTTGCATCAACAACAAAACCTCTAACACTTTGGCTTGATTCAATCTGGACATCAATCTTTTCGGCCATTGTTATGAGAAAAATGAGATGAAGAAGATGGATTGAAAATCTGTTCACACAAAGGTGAAATTTGCAAAGATGATAAAGCGATTTTGCAAGTAGAGAGAATTTGCCGAGTGTAGATCTGTATATATAGACAGACGGTAGTTGTAACTGTCAGTGCACGTACATTGATGTTAACCACGATTAATCTGAGTAAATGTTGTCTTGACACATGGCCCATAACTCCTCCATAACGTTTGTAACCGTTGGATCGTGTTAACTATGGTAATAAAGGGTAGGATAAATATCCCGCCAAACGCTTTTGACTTTAGTAAAGTTTGACCGAATAACGCTCCATTCAAAGAGGTTGTCCTCAAGCAGGTTGGCTCAAGCATCTGCTTGATAAAGGTGCTTCAAGACTTCTGGCGATAAAGTGACTCTGCTGATCCTTGATTTCTTCTTGTTTTGTTCAATTGATAATACAAGATGAAGTTTAATACCAATGACTGACCTGTCAAGTGAGCTCACCCATTATGACAAAGACCAATCCCCTTGGCAACCTCATTTGCTCAATTGTCCAAACATAAGTACATGGAATTGTTGATTCCAATGACTAATCTGCTAAGTGAGCTCACCCAACATAGCAAAGACTAATCCCCTTAGTGAATTCCAGTACATTGCTGAATATCAGTCAACTTTTATAATTCCAAGTTCAGTCCTTAATTTGGCAAATCTTTCACTATCAAGTGGTTTAGTGAAAATATCAGCAAGTTGATTTTCAGTAGGGATATATAGAACCACCACATCTTTCTTCTCAACATGATCTCTTATAAAATGATGTCTCACATCAATGTGCTTGGTTCTTGAGTGCAAAACAGGATTTTCTGTGATTGCAATTTCACTTGTGTTGCCACACATAATTGGAATTTCATTTTCTTCAATTCCATAATCCCTTAACTGTTGTCTTAGCCATAGCACTTGTGCACAACAACTTCCAAGAGACTATATATTCAAATTTTCAAGAGTGGAAGTTGATATTGAATTCTCTTCTTGTCAACCAAGAGACCACCGCTTCCCATTAACTCGAAAAGTTCTAGTAGTGCTTTTTCTATCAATTTTGCATCCAAAGATAATCGAATCTGAGTAGGATATAACTTTGAAGCTTCCATCCTTGGAATACCATATCCCTACTCCCAAAGTCTCCTTAAGGTACTTGAGAACTCTCTTGTCTCACACTTTAAAATGACTTTCTTTAGGTTTAGATTGAAATCTTGCACAAACACCTACAAAGAAAGGATATATCAGTCTGCTGGCGATGAAGTACAAAGAGATCGCCTATCATCCTTCTGTATAAAGTCTGATCAACATCTTTGCCATCTTTATCTTCATCCAATCTGATGTTTGTACTCATTGGAGTTGATATCTTGGTGCTATTTTGATTTGCAAACTTTTCACAAAGTAAATCATTTTCAGAACCAAATATTATGTCATCCACATAAATTGGTACCAGCAGTGTGCTGTTCCCTTCACTGATTCTGAAAAGAGTCTTGTCAATGGTGCCTTTTGTAAAACCATTGTCCACCAAGAATTGAGATAGAGTCTCATACCATGCTCTTGGTGCTTGTTTTAATCCATAAAGTGCTTTGTTGAGTCTATACACTTTATCTTCTTGATCTTTGACTTCAAATCCAGGAGGTTGCTGTACATACACTTCCTCCACTAGAATGCCATTCAGAAATGCACTTTTGACATCCATTTGATATACTTTGAAGTTCTTATATGCAGCATGTGCCAAGAATAATCTGATAGCTTCCAATCTTGCAACAGGTGCATAAGTTTCATCAAAATCTATTCCTTCTGCTTCAGAATAGCCTTTTGCAACTAGTCTGGCCTTATTCCTTACAATGGTGCCAGATTCATCAAGTTTATTTTTGTATACCCATTTAGTATCAATGATATTTGCATGACTTGGCCTTTCAACTAGTGTCCAAACTTGATTTCTTTCAAATTCATTCAATTATTCTTGCATAGCTATTATCCAATCTGGATCTGAAATAGCTTCTTCAACAATTTTTGGTTCCATTTGAGATAGAAAACAAGTAAACATAGCTTCCAGTTGTCTTCTAGTCCTTACACCTTGCTGTATATTCCCAATAACTTGTTCAGCAGTGTGATTCCTTAACCATTGTGGATTCTGATTAGTTTGATTTTCAGGAACCTCATCTTCAGTAGGGCCTGTTGTAGCTTCTTCAACAACAGGGGGTTCAGCAGATCCTTGAATTGCTTCATTGTTGCATCAAGAATGTCACCAAGGTGTTCGTTCAAAGGTCATGACGTAAACTTTTAAATCATTGAATCTTTCCAAAACTTCAACACAACTGATCGTTGACTTGTTGATTCTCAAGAGTTCACAATCTTCATCTTCCATACCAGTGAACTTAGGTTCATCAAACACAACATGGATTGTTTCTTCATGTTTCAGTGACCTCTTGTTCAGTACCCTGAATGCCTTGCTGACTGAAGAATATCCCAAGAAAATCCCTTCATCTGACTTTGATTGGAATGTTTTCAGATGAACCTTGTGATTTAGGATAAAACATTTTCTTCCAAATGGATGGAAATAGGATATGTTTGGTTTCCTTCCATTCCAAATCTCATACGGTGTCTTCAGCAGCTTCTTGTTCACTGATGTTCTGTTTTGTGTATAGCATGTTGTATTAACTGCTTCAGCCCAATACCTTTCAGGAAGTAATGCTTCACATATCATTGTCCTTCCTGCTTCCTTTAAAGTCGTGTTTCTTCTTTCAGCAACCCCATTTTGCTGAGGTGTACCAGCAGCAGCAAGTTGATGTAGTACACCATTCTGCTCACAGATTCTCTTATAACTTTGTTGAGAAATTCAAGACTCGATCCGATCTTATTTTTATTATCACAAACTTTTCTCATTTTGTAATCTCTTTAAGAGATTAGGCATGCTTTTGAGTGTTTCACTTTTCTTGTTCATAAAAACCACCCAAGTGTACCTTGAATAATCATCCACAACTACTAAAGTGTATTTTTTTTCCAGTTACACTTGTTGGAGTTATTGGTCCAAAAAGATCCATATGCATAAGCTCCAACACTCTATTAGTTGATTGTTTAGTTTTTGACTTGAAGCTTGACTTTATCTCATTTACCTCACGACATGCATCACATATAGCATCCTTTTTGAATGTGATCTCAGGTAAACCAATCACCAGCTTCTTCTTAACCAATTGATTGATATCATCAAAGTTCAAATGATTCAACTTCTTGTGCCATAACCAATTGAGTTCAGATTTGGTATGCACAATCAGCAGTGAGTTCTCGAACTCATGAGAGACCAATCCACAACATACATGTTTTGTTGTCTTCTACCAGCAAGTACAACTTGATCACCTCTTTCACTGATGACAATATAGTTGTTTTTGTCAAAAGTGACCTTGTATCCCATGTCACAGAATTGTGCAGTGCTCAGCAAGTTGTAGTCCAGTCCTTCCACATATGCAACATTCTTGATTGTAAGTCCATTTCTTACAAGTGTGCCATATCCTCTTGTATATCCAGGTGTATTCTTGTTGCCAAAATTCACCCTTGGACCATCTTTTGCCACAAAGTTTGATAAACAGTGCTTATTCTTTGTCATATGTCTGGAACATCCACTGTCAAAATACCAGACACCCTACAAAACAAAGTTAATACATTTTAGGTACCCAAACCTGTTTGGGTCCATAGTGGTCAGTAGTAAGCATGACTTTTGGTAAGTTTCCATAAGGTCTTCTCCTAAAAGTGTCATACTTTGGTTCATACATGTATTCCACACATCCATAAGTTCTTACAGTAGGTTGTGTAGGATTCACATATGTTTTCTGGCCTTTTGGTTTATAATGCTGTTTGAAGTGACTTTTGATGTTAAAAGCATTAGTATAACCATTTGTTTGCTGTCTGTTAGGAACAGCCCTGTAGTATGGTGTCTGCTGAGGTCCCTACTGAGGCCTTTTATAAGTCCTCTGCTGAGTCCTTTGCTGATTCCATTGCTTAGGTTTTACCCTAGTAGTATGGTTATACTCATTGTTTCTATCAGCAAGTGCAGGAATATTCCAATCATCATCAGTAGGGAACAGTCTACCTTTCCCCCTGAGATAAGTATCCCTTGAATGATTAACATTTTTAGATTTGGGATTCTTATCTTTGGAATATTTCTGACCTTTACCTTTTGTGGTCCAAAGAGACTTGGTAGCAGTGTCCGCTATCGAGAGTCTAGAAGGTCCAGCAGAAATCCTATTTTTAGATTTGTTCTTTTTATTAGAGTCATTGACTTTTTTGACTTCGATTTTGCTTCCTTAAAGTATTCTCGTGAGGTTTTACCGCCTCAAAGAACCTTACTTGGAGTTGGATCTTGTCTTTGGTACAAACTTAGGACCAATTACGGTGCTAGGTTCAAGAACTTCACTGATCCACTCTTTTGGATTGTTGAGTTCCAAATCCAAGCCCTGCTTTATCACCATAAGGCTTTCCGGACTTGTATGCGGGGAGTGGAGCAAGATGGTTCAAAGAGATTCGTGGGTCAGCTGGATGATCAAGCAGAGCTTACACCGATTCTCATCCAACATCTTTTCCTTACCTTTGAGAACTCTTAATTCAACTTTCAATCTTCCAACTTCTAATTCAAGAGCTTCTTTTCACCTTCACAATCTCATAACAGTTGTATTATCCTCGCTTGATTAAGGATGGCATCCAAAGTCTCATTATTGTCGAAATTTCTAGGATTTGAACCACAAGTTGATTCACAATCACTTCCAGTAGGAGTATTGATGGATACAGATTGTATAGCTCCTCGCCATCCATATTGGCCATCAAAGCATAATCTTCCATATCAAGAATGAAGATGTGTCATCCGATTCATTTCATTTTTCGTATTCCACTTCATACCCTCGATTCATCTTCAAAGAACCATAGCCTTCTTGCCATGTCTTCTTTGTTGACTCTTGGTCTTCAGCTGGTCCGACAATCAGTCTAAAGTGTCCAGCTTCTTGCGCTTGAAGCAAAGATAATCGTGTTCCTTACTTTGTTTTAACTCGGGATACCAGTTTGAAGTGTCCTGGTTTCTTGCAATGAAGGCACATGATAGTCATTATCTTTCTTTGATTCTTCTTTCTTCCTTTCAAGAGACCTTTTGTGAAGTTTCTTGCAGGGGCCTTTCCTGCCTTCATCATCATCGATCTTCTTGCTCGGGAGGGCAACTGCTCTTCTGCATCCAGCAGATCATCTTGTCCTCCGGATGTTTCTTCCTCGATGTGAAGCAGCCAATGCGATGGTCTTTGGCTCTTCCTTTTCGAGTCTCAGTACAAGCTTTTGCTAAATTCATAAGCCTTGAGATCTCGAAAACAACTTGAAGGTGTCTTCTTCATGCAACTTTCTCATTTCTTCTATTGCAATCACCTTCATTTTCCAAACATCTTTTGCAGTAGAGCCTCCAAGATTTTGGTGTTTATTTCTTCTTTTGAATAACTTACACTCGGTAGGGTAAGTTCATCCAGACAAACATTAAATCTTGATTCCATTTGCTCAATGGTTTCATTTGGCAAAGATCTTGAACTTTTGGAACCCCTTTCTCGCCACACCGATTTTATTCTTCTTTATTGCATCGCTGCCTTCACAGATCAATCAGATCTTGTCCCAAAGTTCTTTTGCGCTTTGCAATCTTTAACCTTCATGTACATATTGCTATCCAGGGTTCTATAAATGATGTCAATAGCAATATTGTTGAGGTTTGCTCTTTTTCTGTCTTCTGCTTCCATTCTCTTTTTGGTTTAGGAATGTACTCAGTTGTATCACCCATTGTTATTGCCTTGGTAATCTCCAAAGGGTCCATCGCTTAGTACATCCATCATCTCATCATGAGTTGCAACAAGGTAAGCTCAGCATTCGACGCTTATACTCATCAAATCTATCTAGAGAACCCATCAGCATAGTTCTAGCATACTGTGTGTTATCCATGATGCAAGTCTTTGAAAATCAGTAACTTGAAAGAAAGTTTCAAAGAATTTTCACAAGCACAACAAGTAGGATTTCTTCAGAACAGAAACCTTGCTCTGATACCAATTGTTGGTCCTTTGAAAAGGCTTTGGTTAAGTTTAGAGGGGGGGTGAATAAACTTAACACTTAAAACTTTGGAGTTAACAAATTCTGCAACTTCAAAGAAATCGATACTTGATGAGTCTGCGATACCTCGATAGCTCTTTGATAAACAAAGAGTCTCATCGATAGTTGAGTTTGTTGAATTTGTGCAAATGAATTATATCAAAATTAAGCCTTAATACTTGTTGTTAAATATGATACTAAGTATTGATACTCGATTAGTGTAAGTGTGTGATTTCAGCTTGCTAGATTCAGTAGGTTGACGTGTAAAATAAACTAAGTGCGTAATGTAGATCTTTGAAAGTAAGTAGGCGATTTTATAGTGGTTCCAGGTGGTGTAATCCTCGTCACCCACTCTTCTCTGTGTGATGTTGGAGGAAATTCACTAGAGATCTTTGATGTAGCTTTTACAAAGATTCCTAAGGTTGCTTGTCCTTCACCAATAACTATGGCTTCACAAACTCAAAATCGCGAAGCAGTAGGATTGTCGCACTGAGTCTTCCACTGTCCTTGAAGGGTAGTATTGCCTCTTCACCAGCTCCACCACAAACAACAGTCTTTCACACAACTGTGCTTCACTGTCTTCAGCAGATTCTTTATCAAATAAAGATTGAATCAAATAAATGATTCAGATGCAGCAGCTTGATTAGGATGATATAATCAGCAGCTTGCAGGCTTCAAGTGAGTATGCTTGATGTAGCTTGAATGCAGAATACACTTGAAGAATTTCTCTGGATCAGTAGCTTTAAGTTCAGTAAGTTCAGCAGGGTGTTTTTCAGCTCAGTAAAATATCTCTTCAAAGTTTATCAATTTTCATCATCTTGTTTCTGAGTTGAAAGTCTTCTATTTATAGGCAAGAATGCATGTGACTTGTATTTGAAATTCAAATGTAACCGTTCCTTGTTTTTGTCCCATCTGATTTGCATTCACACTATTCATAGGATCGACAATCGCCGAATTCCTTTTGACAATGCAATCATCCACCCTTTGACTTATAACCATTGGATAAAGATCTGAATCATCCCAACGTTCTTTTAATCTCAGCCTTTAATTTCTTTGATAAGTCAGAGGTAGTTGCCTATCCTTATCCATGTAATCTTCCAATATAATCTTAAAATAACCGAGGTATTATCAGCAGGTTCATCAGTCTGCTGAATAGCAACTTGCTGTGTATACAATACAATGCAGCTGACTTCTTTTATCTAACTTTTATATGTGAACTTAGATTACACCTTTTTAATTAGAACCAAGTTCCAAACATCATCCAACTTATGGAACTTAGACCTTCTTCACAAGGTATATGTAATCAGTTTAGGTCATCACAGACTTGCCTAAATTTTGATTCCATATCCTTGACTTAAATTACTAAGTTTGATCCATTAGCCTTCAGAATCGAGTTTGAGCCTCACCTTTTTTAGTCTTCAAAGAGGTTCCGACTAGTCTCATCGACCTATCTACCCTACTGATATGGACCAGTCTGCTGATATAAATCTGCTGACCATTACAGTGCTTGTTTGATCAAACCTATTCATAAATCAAACTCTAATAAACCTATACATTTGATCTAGACATCTTTTTGCCTTTGCACTATAACAGCTAGTCTGGCACTCATCATCAAAACATAGAAATAAGTCCAACAGATATGTATCTTAGCAAACTTATAAACCTGCTGATACATATACCTCGATTTATTCAAGATTACATTGGAAGAAAACATGCATAAGGACAGCTAACAACCTCTGATTTTATCAAACAAATCAATGGTTGAGATTAAAAGGACGTTGGGATGATTCAGGACTTTATCCAATGGTTACAAGTCAAAGGGTGGACAGATCAGACACCGTGAAAAGTATTCGACCGTGTCGATTACTATGAACAAAGTGATGAAAGCAAGTCAAATAGGACAAAATCTGGAAAGGCTATATTTGAATTTCAAATACAAGTCACAAGGACTCCTACCTATAAATAGAGAGCTCCTAATTCAGATACAAGTGATGAACATTGATGAAATATAAGAGAAAAATCCTGAGCTTCGATTTCTAATCAAGAAAACACCCTGCTGAACTTACTGAGCTTAAGGCTACTGATCTAGAGAAAATCTTCAAGTGTAATATGCATTCAAGCTACATCAAGTTTACACACTTGAAGACTGCAAGCTGCTGATCATATTCATCCTGATCAAGCTGCTACAACTGAATCATTTATTTGATTCTATCTTTCTTTTACAAGAATCTACTAAAGAAAGTGAAGCATCTATTGGGTGTGAAAGACTGTTGTTTGTGGTGGAGCTGGTGAAGAGGCAATCCTACCCTTCAAGGACCAGTGGAAGACTTTGGAGCAGTAATCCTACCTGTTTCTAGTTTTCAGTTTGTGAAGCCATAGTTATTGGTGAAGGACAAGCTACATAGGAATCTTTGTAACAGCTACATCAAAGATCTCTAGTGAATTACCTCCAACATCACAGGAGAAGAGTGGACTAACAGGATTACACCACCTGGAACCACTATAAAATCTGCCTACTTAATTTCTCAGACTTACATTCTCGCATTTAGTTTATTATACACATCAACCCACTCGAATCTAGCAATCGAAATCACACACATACACTACTGAGTATCTAATACTTAGTATCATATTTTACAACAAGTAATAAGGCTTAATTTTTGATATAATTCCGCTGCACAAATTCAAAGAGACTCAACAATCGACATACTATCGAGGTCGTCACAGACTATCAAGTATCGCTAGGTCAGCTTTGAAGTTCTTGAGTTTGTTAACTCCAAATGTTTTAAGTGTTAAGTTTATTCACCCCCCCTAAACTTAACCAAAGCCTTTTCAAGGGACCAACAGTTATTAGATCAATAAACAACATTCAAAACTGGATTCGGGGCTCAAAACTCATCATTTTATCAAAAACAGGGTTTGGCGACCGCATTGCCTCTAATGCATGCGCTTAGGCTTCTAGGTTGCTCAATGCACGCACTCTTCACGCTCAATGTGTGCACTAAAAGCTCCTAGTAAAATCAAGATGTTTTCTAGGCTAACAGTGCGCGCACTACACACTTCAATGCCTGCGCTAAATCGTCTCTGAATCATTTCCCCCACTTGCTGAACCTGTAATGCGCGCTCATTAACTCTATTTTAGCCTTAGACAGCAATTTTCTACACTTAAACGGTTTCTAACCCTTTCCAAACATGATCCACCTCAATTTGACAACATAAACAGTAGAAAAACGCATCTTTCATCTACCATTGCATATCATACAACAAAAGCAACAACCTGCCATGGATTCTAAAACCATAACAACCCAAAACACTAACCTTAACATTATAAAGCGTAATCAAAACATAGGAAGAGCCTCTTATCTTTTAGCAAGCAATCCAACATCAAAAACTTCAAGTAATTGCAGGCCACTTCACCAAACTTCGACCAACAGCCTATGTAATCATCCCCAAACTTAAGTTAGACAAGATCACAAGTTTCTGTAACATCTACTCTACAAATTACACCAAGAAGAACTACAAAACTTGTTCAAATCCATGATTAGGGTCGAAATTCATACCTTGATGAAACTTGGAAATCTTGTAGTCAAAACGTTCCTCGTTTTCTCACGATTCCGGTGCTCTACTTGAGTCTGAAAACCGTTAAGAACCCACTTAGAATTTTGAAGAACTCTCCTTGCTTCTCTTTTGCTCTCAACTTTGAAGTTAAATGTGAAGATTTCTGATTTTCCAAATAAAACCTCTCATTAACCTTATTTATTACTATTAATCCCTTTAATTACAATTAATTACCATAATTCCCAATTTTATATATATATATATATATATATATATATATATATATATATATATATATATATATATAATAATTTAATCCGATTTAAGATAAATATAATATTTCGTCTTCGCAAAATGACACGTATACTATTTTTCCGAAAATCCAAACATTACGCATTTGCCCTTCCACATTTCCCAAAGGAGTTAGATAATGAATGCCATTTGACAATCTTCCTTAGAGCATATCATGTTAGATACAAACAATCCTAGAAAGAAAAATAATGGTCGAATATTAACATATGCCATGCCATATACTTCACACAGAATATCACAAGCAAATAAGCACCGGTACAAATCTTCCAAACTTCACCCACAAATGTCGCAGCTTTTAGATAAGTCTCATTTTGCTTAATATAAGAGAATGTGGAATGAAAAATCTTGCCTACATTTACACAAATAATGAAGAACCCGAGGTTATATCCACCTTGTCATCTTGTCGGCTTCATGCAAAAGGAATCCAAAATAATAGTTTTCTTTCTGTAGCTGTTAAAAAGGTCATCAATTAAACATATATTCCACTCACTTGTACGTACCTGGATCGAAAAGATTGTGCACCATGTTCATATTGTAGAAGTTTCTTGATGGAAATATGTATATGTTCATGTTAAAATGGAACTATGTATATATTTCCCAAAACCAATTATTCATCGCGAAACCACAAGAAGATCCATATCATTGAGAATAATTCTCCACACATACGAGGGATGGTTACCAACAGTTTCCGTTGTCCTCCAAAAAGGTTAATACTTGTTGCAAAATACTGTACTAGCAATACTATAGGCACTGTAACGTAAATTTCGTTGTCCTGCAATTAAATTAAAAAAGAAAGACAAGAGAATTGGAACAAATATAATTTTCTTAATTTCAAAATGTGAGTGGATACAATCTCTAGCAAAATCACTATATCTACGAGACGCCTTTGATTCTCCTTTGATTTTTCCGAGGGTCGCAGGGTCTTGTTCTCGGACTTTGTCGGAACTCCTCCAATTTGTTGGGAAGGATGCTGGATTTATGGAAGATCTCCAGATATGGCGGATATTCTTCATTAGTTGGAGATGACCTAGATGCTTTAATGCTTCCTTGATCTTCTCATTTGATTTCTCCGATGATTCTGAGGATTTGATCTCGGACTTTGTCGATACTCTTCCGATTTGTTGGGAAGAATGTTGGCTATGTGGAAGAACTCCAGACGTGGCGGATGGTCTTCGATTGTTGGAGATGACTTGGATGCCTTCATGCTTCATTGACCTTCTCCTTTGATTTCTCCGAGGGTCGCAGTGACTTGTTCTCGGATTTTGGTGGTGCCCCCTATTTGTTGGGAAGAATGCATTTGATTGTTGAAGAACTCCAGATATGGCGGATGATCCTCGACGTTGGTGAAGAACTCCGAATAAGTCGGATGACCTTCGTTTTTTGTTTGAAGAACTCCTGACTTCTTGGTGGTCTTTGATTGGTTGAAGAGATCCAGGTGTGACGGATGACCTTCATTTGTTGTTGAACTCCGAATATGTTGGAAGAACTTGACTTTTGGTTATTTTCTCCCGGATATGGCGGAAGAGCTTTGACTTTGATGAATACTTGAAGGAATACTTTGTATTACCTTCAATCTCCTAGTTGAAGGACATCAACTTTGTGGTAGATCTTTGATGTTGAAGATGGTCTTTCATGGTGCTTTGAAGGTTTTGAAGTTCTTCATCTTTTTGAAGAATTTTGGACTTTCCCGGAAGATCTTCGAGTGTTGAAGGCAACTTTGTCCAATGATCTTCGAGTGTTGAGGACGCCTTTTGTTCTTCTTCGATGCTTTGGTGTTGTTGTGCATGAAGCTTTTTCTTCCGGTCTTCAATCACCACTTATTCGATGTGTTGATGATTTTTCCAACATCTTCAATGTGTTGATGATTCACCAACTTCTCCATTGTAGATGCTTGCACCAACTCTGTGCTGCCGAAGCTTCTCAATCTTCTCACCTTTCTTGACTTTCGGTTGATCTTCAAGTGTTGAAGATGCCTTGTTGAGGAACTCCGGCTTTGTGTTGATCTTCAAGTGTTGAAGACCCCTTGTTGAAGAGCTCCGTCTTTGTGTTGATCTTCGAGTGTTGAAGAAGCTCTTCGAGCTTCTTGGCTTTCTTGAAGAACTTTGAGGAATTCTTGGGAGATCTTCGAGGCTTGAAGACGCTTTATGCTTTTCCTTCGGTTTTTGTTCTTCTGTCTTTACTCATTGTGCTTCTTCTTCTGTGTTGTTCTGTGTTTCTGTGTTTCTGTGTTTTTGCAAATGACCAAGGCCTCCTATTTATAGTGGTAGATGAGAGCCTCTGAATTGATTTGCACTTAATGCGTTCACACTCATTTAATACGTCCACACTTATTTAATGCGTCCAGACTCTTGATTGATTTGCATTTAATGCGTCCAGACTCTTGATTGATTTGCAGTCCGGACTCTTGATTGATTTGCATCTAATGCGTCCAGACTCTTGATTGATTCCAACCATATTTAGAAGATTGTCATTTATTACAAATCAATCAAATTAATTACTAATTTATTTTAGCGATTTGATTTGAATAATTGTATATTATTTCCTAATATTTATTGGAGGAAATAATATAAAATATTTGGATTTAATGGTATATGTAGTATGTGACACATATAACGTTTCACATTTAGACTTATATATTAATTTATTACAAATTAACTAAATCTCTAATTTTTAAAGAGATTTTAATTATTATTTTATTATATTACTTCCTAATATTTTATATAGGAAAAAATAATAAAATAAATTTGATTTTTGGACATATATAGTACGTGACATATGTAATATGTCACATAACATTTTTATACCTACAGGCATAACATAGAAGTCGCCAAGACTGTTTAGCATGCAAAGCAATTTAAAAGATTGTTTAGCTAGCATGCAGTTCATCAAGTTTTCAAATGAACTTTTTGGCTGAATTACTTTCTAATAGATGATTACTGATTAGAGTTTGAGTTTTATAGAAAGAAGTAACCCCAAAGTGAGATGTTCCGTTTTTCTCTTTTTCCACATTTACATATAAGGCACCAATTTGGAGAACAAGAAACGAAGAATTTGTTTTCCTTTTCTTCTTGATACTTGGCCTGGATCTTGGAGATCGAGAAAAATGTGATATTGCACTCATGAGCATCTATAATACTTGGAGGATCTCTAATGTTAATTCAAGTGGATTATTCATTAGAGATCAGACGGTTAGACAATTAGGGAAATGTCGCGCAACCTAGATGTGCATCTTGATTGTTAAGATCAAGCGCTTACCGTTGTACTAAAACCAACTGGTTTTAGTACAACGGTAAGCGTTTGATCATTACATGGTAGCAGAACCCGAGGTCATGGAATCGAACCCTAGTTGGAACATTGAAACAGTAAAAAGTTTATTGTTTTCTTGATTCCTTTAAATTACCAAACACGATTAAGGTTAGGAAATCCGATTTTTTTAAATGCTGTTGCATTTTAGTATCAATTGAATAAAATCAGAATACACAAACGGAAGATTCTGAAACTATTTTATTGAATTGATGAAATGCATACAATGGTTCGCTCTTATATAGTGGAGAAATCATATGCGATAACCTTAAAAACTAATCCAAATATAATTGTAAGAATTTGAAAAATAAATAAATAATCTTTTATTCAAACTCCTAAATTATCTTGACAATATATCATCTTTATTTCTTTTTTGAACTCCATTCATATCTTCTGTTACTTTATCTTCTAATACCCTCCCTCAAACGTTGTCGGGGTTGGAAGGAACGTTTGCCGTCAACGAAGATGATACGCCTTTTTGACACCCACGACTTTTAGCTTCTGACTCTTGGCTCTTTTGGCTCTCGGCTCTTGGCTTTTAGCCTGTGGCTTTTTTGTTGTTGTTGTCGAAAAATCTGATCAATTTTCTCGATTGATTGCAAACGTGCTCTCCTATTTGCACCATCCGATGGAGGGATCTGTCTTCATTTTCATTATAAAAAATCTCACCAAACAAATCGACATGGAATGGATTAAAAAAAGAAGGAAATGTCTTTTTACACAGCCATTTGTCTTATTGCACAACAATTACGTTTCAATTTTGCCCTTAATTGTCTTTTCACACGCGCCTACATTATTACCGGAGTTCGGTCAGAATGTGAAACAGTATACCTATCCAAATGTGGTCAGAACAATTTAGTTTATTCTGACCCCGTATGTGGTCAGGAAAACATTACATGTTTGGCCTCTAAAATGGTCCGATACGTTTTCAAAATTTTTATAGCGATGTTGTAATATTCTAACTTGAAATAGGGTTATACCTACTCAAATGTGGTAAGAATAATTTAGCTTATTCTGACTCGAGCGTGGTTAGGAAAACATTACATGTTTAGCCTCTAAAATGGTCCGATATGTTTTCAAAATTTTCATAGCACCGTGGTCATATTCTGACTTGATATAGGAGCGGAAAACGTTAATTTTCGGCCTGTAAAATGGTCCGTATTGTTTCTCAAGCGTACATAATAATCTCTCTTTATTCAGACCAAAAATTGGCCTAGAAAACATAATGTTCCAGATTTATAACATGGTCTGAATAATATACAATTCCTGACTCATTTAGGGTCAGAGTGATCTGTGTTAAATGTCAAAAACGAAACCCACTCTCGCCCTTAGAATATGTAAAACATGTTTAGTGTGAAAAGACAGTCCCAAAAAGAATCATTGATGCTATATTAAAGATTTGTATACCATGAAACTCATAAAAAATAAATAAGATTAAGATGATGCATGACTCGGTGGAAAACCAAGTGGAAAAAAAAAAAAAAAAAAAATTTATTCAGAGAACACGTAGAAAAAAATGCTTGCAAATATTTTTTTTTTTTGGGACTGACAAGATAGGAGATGATCATGAAAGAATTTGTTTAGGAGATGATCAAGTAAGAATTTGTTGTTTCCAAAAAAAAAGTAAGAATTTGTTTTCGGTCGAAGAAAGAAATTTAGTAGTGGTGATGGGGAATTGGGGATCGGGCGAGAATTCATGACCCCCCGCCCCTAGCTCTGATACCATGTACAAAATCAGAATACACGGACGGAAGACTCTGAAACTGTTTTTATTGAATTGATGAAATGCTTACAATGGATCACTCTTATATAGTGGAGAAATCATATGAGATAAACCTGAAAAACTGATCCAAATATAATTATAATAATTTGAAAAATAAATAAACAATGTTTTATTCAAACTACGAAATTATCTTTACAATATATCATCTTTATCTCTTTTTTTTAACTCTATCTATATCTTCTTTTATTTTATCATCTAATAATTATATGATCGGCCCTTAATAGTTTAGGGTTTTAGGTAAGTAGAAGAGCTCATCGAGGCCAAGGTTCCACAATAACAAAGACGTACATGAGGGCCCAAGGTGCAAGGATATTGATACTTAAAAATAAAAAATAAAAAAAAAAATAAAAAAAAAAAAATAGTCCACATGAATTAACACCAACTGTCTGATCTCTAATAAATAGTCCACATGAATTATCACCAAGATCCTCCAAGTATTCATAGCTTGTGACTGCTATGAATTAACAATTTCTCGTTTCTTGTTCTCCGAATTGTAGCCTCGTATGTACATGTGGAGAAAGAGAAAAACTAAACATCCTAGTGTAAATCCAACAATGCCTTTCTTTACCAGAATAAATGAAATAATTGGTAAATAAGACTCTAATTTAAAAACCCTAATTATCTCCATAAAAATATTTTTACCCCCATCATTAATTCTTGTTTGTGACCTTTTAGATTTCCGGATATATTCGTCATCTAACAAATAGAATTAGAAAATTAAAGAATTTATTTATCATTAATAACTCATAGATAATAAACTCATAATTAACGATCATTATTGACATTTAGCAATGTATTGCGACCTCCAATTGTCGGAAAGAGCTAAATCAATGATTACAACATTTCAATGAAAGTGTTATTGTACAACACATCCGTTCGTGTATCAATATCCATGTACTCATTAATTGAGTGTCTCAATACAATGACAATTTATTATATTTTCAACATTATATTCACTCAAAGCGAACTCTATTACTTCTACCTTACAAAGATTCCGAGAATAATAAATTCCAATAAGACGGCCGGTTCGGGATAGTTTGAATAAAAGAAACTAATATAAAAAGCAAATCTCCATTGTAGGAGATGAATGCAGAACGAAAGCAATCTTTAGAAAGATTTTATTCATTGATATTTTCTGTACTACCCAGGCATACATATAGATAAGGTACAAAACTCAAGACAATAGAATCTAGTGTGGCACTCTGATGTGACCCGTGATCGAATCGGATCCGAAAATGCCTGAGGACTTGACTGAACGCACAAATAAAATGAGCACATCGACCCTTGGCTAACCCGTAGCAAAAAACCTTAGTATAAATGGACACCCACAAGGTTCGCCACAACCTCGATAAGTCCCGTTTGGAATCTATCAAACACGGGTTTAGAATCCACCAAACACCAACGTGAGAAAACGCACCAAAGTTTATGATAAGTCCACCATATGTGGTTATTCTTGGATCGCTTTGGCCTGTTTTAATGTCTATTTTGTGATATTCGTATGATAAATTGCCTTTTTGGACTAGATTACTGCTATGGCTTTGATATCTTGCAGATATGGTGAATCCGAGCATAAAAGGCAATGAAAATGAGCTAAAAAGGATCAAAGTCATGAAGGCATGAAGAATCACACCCAGGTGTGAAAGAATGGAACAGGGTGTGAAAAAATGCAGAAACTATCCAGAATTTCTACAGGCCAACGAAATGTTCTGATTGGTGGAGATAATTCCCAGCGTGATTTCCATGATTGATGGCGCAAATTTGAGGATTTACACGCCATATTAGTCCTATTTTCTAGGAATTTTATTTTAGGAGATAAATTACACAATTTAAATTAAGGAAAATTCCTATTTATCCTAAAATAATTTCCTTAAATCAAAAAAATCATCATCAACGCATTCATTCATCAACAGAGTCGGCTTTTTCCTTCTCCTCTTCATCATCATCTCCCATCCCCAAGAACAAGGATTTTTAGGTTTTAAGAATTCAAGAACGAAGCGTTTTCGAGGTTTGATTATTTATGCAATACTTTGACGGTTTCTTTCTATCTCCTTTCTCCTTTATTCTATTTATTTATTTTTCTTGTCAAAGTATGAATTATATGGTTGAATCTTGGAATCTTGATATGTTACGAGAGTAAATATTGGTTTCTTGGATTAGGAAAAACCCGGCGATGATTATATAGTTTTAAAGATACAATCTTTTCATTGATAGGATTTTTGTCATGTTTATGAATTTGATCTTGTATGCTTATTCATGTAATTTTCCGGAAATAATATCTCGAAGGAGTGAATGATCAGTAGGATTGCATGAGAAACTCCATTCGATTAATTGATGACGAAAAAAGTATTAATTAATCGATAACCTAGAAACCAAGATCGAATCTTTAGGGATTTCTTGAATGAAAATTAGGTTAAACCTAAAGCGCCCCTTTAATTATGGTAATTCAATGGATCTAATTTTATTCATCATTGTAGGAAATCAATGTTGGATAAAACTAGGTACAATCAATCACGATAATAGTTCGAAAGAATGTTTACGTGTAATATTTGATAATTGGTCTTCATAAATGGAAGATTCATATTGATAGAAAGATTGTTGAAATTCTATGTAAACAACGCCGTGGTGGATCCGAAATCCAAGAAATGCCTCTAAACCTTGAATTCTATTACCTAAATTTTGAAGTTCTTGGCTTGTAGTTATATTTTCTTTATTTTCTTTATTTTTAGGATTTTTAGAGAAAAACCTACAAATATTTGATTTGTCTAGCTAATATAAATCGGGAATTGTTTGGTGATTGACTACAAGTCCCTGTGGGATCGACATCCTAAGTACTACTCGATAAGCCGTGCGCTTGCGGTAGCATTTGGTGATTATATATTGAAAATCACACATCAGTTTAAAAGCTTCAAATAAAACTGTTATTGTCTGGTAAAAAAAATTACAACTAAAGCCTTTTTATAGGCTACAATGAAAGAAACAAAACAACTTCTAACCGATGTGGGACAAAAATAAATCACAGAAATAAAAATAAAAATAAAAATAAAACCCAATAAATAATAATAAAAGTCCACTAAAATCTTCCATGGAAACAATGTGGGATAGACGAGAAAATAAATAGACTCCAACCCACAACGTCTCATCTGCGATCACATCATTCTCTCCCGGTTGGAAATGATTCGTCCTAGAATCAATAGGACGTCATAAAACTCAGCCTCACGCACCAATCTCGAACAACGCGCAAAAAACGTCAATGATATGACAGGATCAA
Organism: Gentiana macrophylla; assembly: GCA_026214975.1. Taxonomy (NCBI): domain Eukaryota; kingdom Viridiplantae; phylum Streptophyta; class Magnoliopsida; order Gentianales; family Gentianaceae; genus Gentiana; species Gentiana macrophylla. Next base: position 87,127,067 of record CM047810.1, read on the forward strand.
AGATAATGCGTAAATACAACTCCACAGCAACAGCTTGAGTAAATGGCTATCCATGCTTCTTCAATAGAATAGAAAAACAGTCTCTCTGCTTGATTTAAAAGTGGATGAAGCGTTGAATGGCATCAATATTAGTATAGCAAGGAAATTTACGATTTTCACCAACATGCGTAACAAAAGGATCGTTAAAAGTGTGATCCGGCTTTGCACCCATATCAACGGTGCCAAGGTCATCCATATGCACTAGAGGTGTTGCATCGAGCACATCCAAGAAATCGTGTTTCTCCTCAAGTGTATGCTCATCATTTACCTGCAAAGAAGATAAGATAGAGATCGAACAAGGGACTAATAAGAGAGAATCAGATTCCCCTATCTCATCCACCACATTCTCAGCCACAAATGTAGGTGTATGTGCATCATCCATCCCTGCAACTCGTGGCTCATTCGCAAGATTCAGCTCCACTGGACTCTTATCTTCATCGTTGTCCGCTTCAACCAATTCTTTTGCCCTTGCTAATTCATGTTTTAAACGAGCTTCCTCGTCGATTCTACGTAGTTCTTGCAATAATTCAGGGCAATCATACATAATAGTGATGGCCACTCCCTTTACAATGACTGCAAAAAATAGAAACGGCTCTGTAGAAGTTTTCTTAACATTTGTACCATCACGGTTACTTTTAACGATACGATTACTTCTACCACTGCGGTTATCTCTACCACCACGGTTAGATTGCTTAGTTACTCCCTTTTAACATATTCATCATCTCATCCATCATATCATCAAAACGCTGTTCTATTTTCTTCAAATTCCGATTCATCATGTCTTCAAAATTCCGAAAATAGACATCTATAGGACTCTCTTTTGACATTATTCAAGATCTCAAGAATAACCAAACAAGAATATTCGGATTTTTTTTTAAATTTTTTTATTCAATGACGAAAACAAAAGGATCAATTTGGTGCACAAAAGTTAACACGGCACAACTTCAATAAAGGATCAGCATTTTTTTTTTTTTTTGGGAATAGAACAAACAGGAAAAACTATAGATGCTCGGAGATATATATATATATATATATATATATATATATATATATATATATATATATATATATGAGACGCATGAAAAACAGATGCTGGGATATATATGCCGTGTAAAGAGACGCAAGAGGGCTGAAAAAAAATATATTAAATTTTTTTTTAGATCAACAACAGCAACAGAAGAAAGCTGCGATTTTTTTTATTTTTATTTTTTGAGATTGAAAGGACAACAACGGAGGAACAAGACAAGATCAAGAAACTGGATATTTTTATTTTTATTTTTATTTTATAATGAAAGGGACACGCATGAAAGAAAAGAAAATAAAAGGGATATTTGGATACCGTCAGTGTCTCGTTCTGATACCAACTGATGTGACCCGTGATCGAATCTGTAATATTCCGATTTTCGGGAAAGGGCAGACGTGTCTTTTTGCGAAAACGAAATATTAGGTTCGGTTTCCTTTTTATTCGGAGTTAAATATTTGGACATATTTATATATATAATTTCGAGTTTTATATATATAATTAAAAGAAAATTCAGTTTTTAGTGATCAAGGGCAATTAAGGAAAAGATTGACTCCTTTATTATGTTAAGACCTAACTTAAAGTCAGAAATTCAGTCTAAGAATCCCCCCCATCTCTGGGAGAGAAAAGGCCAAGGAGTTTTCTTGATAATTGAAGCATCCGTTAACCGTTTTCAGATCACGCAAGAGTTTCGGAATCGCCGTGATAAGAGCATCGCTTTTGGGTATCGATTCGGTTGCAAAGCAAAGCAGATTTTTGAGGGTCGCTTGGATCAATTCTCACGGTTCGCTTAAGGTAAGGAAAACCAGTCCTATGAATTCAATTGTTGGCTATAAGGATTTGATCATGATCTAAGGTAATTTATGTGTTAGAGCGTTGAGTTGTTGCTTTGGTAATTGTCTATAGAGGTTATGGTAGTGTTAGATGAGGTTTATGTGCTCAATGTGTTGTCTTTTTCTGGTTTTTTGTTGAAATACGATCTGGAAATCGCATGGTGATGAAGTTAGGGTTTAGGTCGAACCCAGGTGAACGAGCGTCGGTATTGCGGACGAGCGTCCCACCTAGGTTCCACCTTGGACGAGCGTCTGGTTGTATTGGACGGGCGTCCTGAGGTGCAATTTACATTCGAGATTGAAATGGGTTTGGTGGGCGGCGTCCACTATTCAGACGGGCGTCCAGAAGATTGAACAGGTGTCCAAGTCTTTAAACGGGCGCCCGCTTTTGTCTTGCCTCCTTTCTATGTTAGTTCTTTATTGTCACCTTTGAAAACATGCTTTAACTACATGAAACCTTTATATATGATATGTTAATATGGTATAAACATAGACAAGCCTGAATTGAGCTTCGATTCGTTCAGCTTAAAACACCGAATGTACTATTAAAGGGAGTTGAAGTTTGGATCCGTCGGAAGAGCATGATAGGCTTGTGCTTTGATGAATTAGGATTCATCAATGTCTGCGTGTATGTGCTAGGACTTGTCCGTGTCTAGTGGTCTAGGAAGAGAGTAGTATGTGTGAGGAGATTATTTGAAAACACTTAGGTGGCTAGTTAATAACTTAATAAACAACGTATGTGACTAGTAAAAGATTAAACAACATGTCTCTCTTGGCTAGGCACCAGGCTAAATCGCGATGCATGTGCTACCTCTGAAGGTGGAGGAACTTCGTGAGTCAAAAGACCCTAAGTGCGGAGGGACTCTGTTTGAGGTGTGCGTGCTATCGGAGTCTACCTTTCTAGACTTCGTGGGTATTGGTGTGATCCACTAATATGTTGCAAAAGAGTGTCCCGAGGTAGAAGAACTCAGAGGTCAAAGACCCTAAGTCTGAGAGGACTCTCTTTGAGGCGGATCGCGCGTAGTGCCCTTGAGTGCGGTTGTAACATAGATAGGCTAAGTTAGAAACAGATTAGTCACAACGTGTTGATGAACATGAAGTGAACCCTAGATGGAGTTGTTCTCATTTAATCAATTAATTAAATAATTAACTTTTCGTTATAACTATGATTGCTTTCATAGCTTCTCTTTCTTTCTAAGTCGTTGTACTTACCTCGAATGCATACTTTTTCTATGTGTTTGGGGACGAGAAAGACGAAACAGTTTTTCGAGGAAGAGTTTGACGACGACGTTTGACGCCGCTTCGTTGAAGAATCAAGATGTTTCTATTCTGCTTTTCTTTGGTTGTACTTTCGTTACTTTTGAGGTAGACCACCGGTTTTGACGATTTGTCGTATTCTGTCTTTTGAGATTTTCGTACTTTTCCAAATGCAAAAATTTTACATTTCTACCCTTAGATTTCTTTTCTACTCTTTAATTTTGGGAAAAATTTTATATACCCGAGTTTTGCTTCCGTTTTGCCTTTAATTTGATACGACGTAGTAGAGGCTTACGTATAAAATGAATTTATTTTTATTTTATACGTGCCGAACGTTTCTTTTCCGGATAAGGACTCGGTGTCCGGGAACGGGGCGTTACAATTGGTATCATAGAGAAGCGTTCTTTAGACTTCCTTTCTTTAAGATAAGTTTCTTTAGATCTTTAGTAACGTCTAGTTTTCTTGATCTTTCAGCATGGTAACGACAAGGAGTTAGGTGTTCGGGAGCTGGGAGCTCGTGGGTTAGTCAAGGGGCGAGGAGCCCAAAGCCCGTAGTAGGGGGGGCGGATTTGGCGAGGCGTAATCCTTCGCCTCGTTTGAGTCTTTCACCACCACCCCATACAGCCACGCCACACCACGGACTCAACAGATGTGTCACCGAGGCCGCATCGAATCGCCACCCGACCACCGCCAAGATATAACTACATTTATGGAGAGCCTGGACAAGCACCTATTCGTGTCACTTTGTAGTAGCGACATTCCACCGATTAGTGCGCCACCACCAGTGACCAATGTGTATCCACCACCATCTAGTGCTTATCCTCTAGTGTATCCTCAAAGTGCAGGTCTTCTACCCTCCTCCTCAGAGTCATGTTCCTCAACCTATAGTACCACCTTCACCACGCTTTGACCACCAAAGCCAGGCGTTGGTCATCCACCCTTTGGTTTTCAAAGCACTCAACAAAGCATCGGTCTTATCGAGGTACTATCCGTATCGAGAATGAGCCTCAAGTAATCCCACCTTATCCTCAACAACAAAGCAGATCGCAGAAAGATGCATCTTTTGGTTACCCTCCGGTTCACCCACCGCTTAGACCGACTTTCGAGCAAGCACCAGGCGGTGGATTGGTATCTGAGATTGAGGAGAAATCGAGTTGAGAACTTCTTCGGTAATGTGGAGCATTCTAAAGCAGAGGAATGGATAAGAGGATTCGAGAAAACTTGTAGGAACATACATGTTCCTGAGACAGAGATGGCATAACTAGCAGTCAGTTTTATTTTGGGAGCGTGAAGCATGGATTGATGCCGTACAAAGCGAAGAACGGTAAGGTAACGGATTGGGAAGGGTTCAAGACGATGTTTTATAATGAGTACTTCCCGGTTACAGTTCAAGCAGATAAAGCAAGTCAATTCCTGAAGCACAAGCAAGGTAATAATCTGACAGTGTCCCACTACACTAATAAATTCAATGAGTTAGGAAGGTTCTATCCGGAATTGATGAAGGTGGAAGAGAGAAAGATGGCCCTCTATAAGGATGGGTTGGCCTACGAGATTCAGTCGGGCATGCTAGGTTTCACGGCAAGGAATATGGCGAGTTGATGAATAAAGCCTTGGAAGTCGAGACTTTCGGAAGAGAAACTACTGATGGTTGTCAATAATAAGAGAAATTTTGGGACAAGTCAAGGCGATTATAGGGAGCGCCACACAGCGCACCAAGAAGACTACGGCTCCTACAAAGACAAAGGCCCCGAACAATGCACCACTTTGCCCCAAGTGCAACAGAAATCATACAGGAGAGTGCAGGCAGAGTAGTAACGGTTGTTAGGTTTGTGGTGAGCAAGGACACATTTCTAGAGCGTGTCCAAACAGAGGAAACAAGAGTGGTTCGAGCCAAGGTAGCGGGAGGCGGCCCCGAGCCGACCGGTTCGAGTTTTTGCAATGGATGCTAATTTTGTGGAACCGAGAAGATGACGTTATATCAGTACCATGTTTTGTTTCATTCCTTTATTAAGATATTGTATGGCATGTTTATTCATGTTGTGATGTATTTAAATGAGTGAATGTGCATCCTAGGTACGATAATGTTAGAAAACTTAGTGGTCAAGGCTTTGTTTGATACGGGAGCGTCAAATACTTTTGTGTCAACCAAGGTAGCAAAGAAGTTGAACTTACCTTCAGAACCTTTAAGGAACACTTTGGAGATAACTACACCGTTAGGGAAGGTAACAAGGGTAACTAGAATGATACCTCAAGTGGATGTTCGAGTCGGACCTTATCGATGTAAGAGTGACTTTACAGTTTTGGACTTCTCGGATTTTGATGTAATCCTCGGAATAGATTGGCTATCCGAGAATTATGTACACCTGGACTGTAAAGAGAAGAAAGTAACTTTTAAAGTACCTGGGAAATCAGACAAGACGTATCAAGGGAATGTGTACAAGCCGAGTAAGAAGAAACATCCGATCATATCGGTTAAAGCGATAAGGGCTTGTCGGAAGGGTTGTGAAGGCTACTTGTTGTATGCGAAGTGGGCGTGGAACAAGTGAAGCCTAAGTTCGAGAGACTCCCATAGTGAGGGAATACCTGAGGTATTTCCGAAGAGTTACCGGAAACATGCCGGACGAGAGATAGAGTTTGAGATTCAAATGATACCGGGAGCGGCACTGATTGCTAAAGCACCTTACGAAATGGCACCGGCTGAATTAAAGGAGTTGAAAGCTCAACTTAAAGATATGCTTGAAAGGAACATAATTCAGCCCAAGATACCTGCATGCAGGGGGAGCCCCTGTCTTGTTTGTGAAGAAGAAAGATGGCAAAGCATGAGAATGTGTATCGACTACAGAGCGACCAACAACCTTACCATCAAGAATAAGTATCCTCTACCAAGGATAGATGATATGTTTAATCGATTCAGGTGGTAAGAGAGTGTTTTCCAAGATCGACTGAGGTCCAGGTATCATCAATTGAAGGTTAAGATAGCGAGATATACCAAGACGGCTTTCATGACAAGATATGGACATTATGAGTTCCTTGTCATGCCTTTTGGACTCACTAATGCTCCATCTGCATTTATGGATTTGATGCAATGAGTTTTCATGACGTACTTGGATAAGTTCGTGATAGTGTTCATAGACGATATCCTAGTTTACTCTAAGGATGAGAAGAAACACGAGGAACACTTAAGGATAGTGTTGGACACACCTTGAAGAAGAATCGATTTGTATGCAAAGTTTTCTAAGTGTGACTTTTGGTTGGATCGAGTGAGTTTCTTGGGTCATGTCATTTCGGAGATGGCATTCAAGTTGATCCGCAAAGATCGAGGCGATTGAGAATTGGCCTAAACCTACCACACGCTTTGAGAGGTAAGAAGTTTTCTTGGGTTGGTGGTTACTACCGAAAGTTCGTACACAAGATTTTTTGAAGATAGCTACTCCACTCACCAGTGACACGAGAAGAATGTGAAATTTGAATGGACTAATGAGTGTGATAAGGCCTTTCATACCTTGAAGAGTAAGTTGACTACGGCACCAGTGTTAGCAGTTCCGGAGATTTTTTATAACTACGATGTCTACACGGATGCTTCGGGACAGGGTTTGGGTTGTGTGTTGATGCAAGGAGGAAAGGTGATAGCCCACGCATCTAGACAGTTGAAGGTGCATGAGAAGAATTACCCGACACATGATCTAGAGTTGGCAGCGGTAGTATTTGCCTTAAAGACTTGGAGGCATTACTTATATGGGGTTAAAGCGAGGATCTTCACGGACCATAAGAGTTTAAAGTATTTCTTCACACAAGAGAACCTGAATATGAGACAGAGAAGATGGTTAGAGTTCGTTATAAGGACTATGATTTGGATATTCAGTACCATCCGGTAAAGCAAATGTAGTGGCGGATGCTCTGAGCAGAAACCAGTGTTTTACGACTTTCGGTGTTGAGGTAGTGGCGAAAGGTTAGATGGGTTGGAAATCGAAGCTTCGATCGATTGAAGACCGGCGCTTTGTGGCACCATTGTTAGCAAGGTCGAGTTGATGGATGATATTCGGGAAAGCAAGACGAAGACCGGTTTTATTGGATTTGAAGCGTGTTGCTGGAGAAGCCTATGGTTGGTTACGTGTTGGATAAGAGTGGAAATCTGTGGTATCGGGATCGTCTATGTGTACCCAATGTTGGCGACTTGAGACAAAGAATTATGGAAGAAGCACATAGGATAGCTTTTGCTTTGCTCATCCGGTGCTACTAAAATGTCTGAGAGACTTAAAGGAAAGATTTTGGTGGCCCTCGATGAAAGTGGAAATAGCCAAGTTTGTGGCCGAGTGTGATGTATGTCAGAAGGTTAAGGTGGAGCATAGAAGACCCGGTGGAATGCTTAAGCCATTGGATATCCCGGAATGGAAGTGGGATAAGATCACAATGGACTTCATCACCGGATTACCTAAGACAAGAGGCGGACACGACGCAATCTGGGTAATTGTGAATAGATTGACCAAATCTGCCCATTTCTTACCGTACAAGGTTGACATGCCATTGAAGAAGATGACGACACTATATCTGGACAATATAGTGAAGCTACATGGAGTTCCAATCTCGATAGTTTCAGACCGTGATTCAAGATTCGTAAGTCGGTTTTGGAAGAGCCTGCAAGAAGCCTTCGGGACCAAGTTGGATTTGAGCACGGCTTTTCATCCTCAGACAGATGGACAATCTGAGAGGACCATCCAGACACTCGAGGACATGTTGAGAGCTTGCGTTTTGGAGGTAGGCGGATCATGGGATGATTACTTATCGGTAGCGGAGTTTGCCTACAACAACAGTTTTCATGCAAGTATAGGCATGCCGCCGTTTGAAGCGTTGTATGGGAGAAGATGTCGCACGCCACTATTTTAGGATGAAGTCGGGGAGAGACAGATTACAGGGCCAGAGATGGTTGAACAAGCAAAGGAAAGGGTTCAGTTGGTCAAGAAGAATCTGAAGGCAGCTCAAGACAGGCAGAAAAGTTAGGCTGATGTTAGAAGAAGACCTCTTGAGTTTGAAGTCGGCGATAGAGTTTACCTCCGGGCTTCACCGATGAAAGGAGTGAAACGCTTGGACAAAAAGGAAAGCTAAGTCCAAGGTATGTTGGACCTTTTGAGATTTTGGAAAGAGTTGGGGCGTTAGCTTATAAGCTTGATTGCGAGAATCAATGTCGAGTCCATAATGTGTTTCACGTTTCAATGTTGAAAAAGTGTCTGACGAGGAATGATGTTGAAACTACGGTTGATCCAGAAATCTTACAAGATAACCTTGCTTACGACGAAAGACCGATCAAGATTCTAGACCGGAAGGAAAAGATGATTAAGAGACGGATGATCCCCTTGGTGTTAGTTCAGTGGAGCAATCATTCACCCGAGGAGGCAACTTGGGAAGTGGAAAGCGACATGCTCTGTGAGTTCCAAGAGTTTGGGGATTTACCAGGTACGTTCTAGTTTCGAGGACGAAACTCCTTTTAAGGGGGGGAGAATGTAATATTCCGATTTTCAGGAAAGAGCAGACGTGTCTTTTTGCGAAAACGAAATATTAGGTTCGGTTTCCTTTTTATTCGGAGTTAATTATTTGGACATATTTATATATATAATTTCGAGTTTTATATATATAATTAAAAGAAAATTCAGTTTTTAGTGATCAAGGGCAATTAAGGAAAAGATTGACTCCTTTATTATGTTAAGACCTAACTTAAAGTCAGAAATTCAGTCTAAGAATCCCCCCCATCTCTGCGCAAGTTTGAGGAGAGAAAAGGCCAAGGAGTTTTCTTGATAATTGAAGCATCCGTTAACCGCTTTCGATCACGCAAGAGTTTCGAATCGCCGTGATAGGAGCATCGCTTTAGTATCGATTCGGTTGCAAAGCGTGAGATTTTTAGGGGTGTTAGGATCGATTCTGCGGCTGCTTAAGGTAAGGAAAACCAGTCCTATGAATTCAATTGTTGGCTATAAGGATTTGATCATGATCTAAGGCAATTTATGTGTTAGAGCTTTGAGTTGTTGCTTTGGTAATTGTCTATAGAGGTTATGGTAGTGTTAGATGAGGTTTATGTGCTCAATGTGTTGTCTTTTTTTTGGTTTTGGGTTGAAATACGATCTGGAAATCGCATGGTGATGAAGTTAGGGTTTAGGTCGAACCAGGTGAACGAGCGTCCGGTATTCGAGACGAAGCGTCAAGCCTAGGTTCCACCTTGACGAAGCGTCTGGTTGTATTGGACGGGCGTCTGAGGTGCAATTTTACATTCAGGATTGAAATGGGTTTGGTGGACGGGCGTCCACTATTTTGGACGGGCGTCCAGTAAGATTGAACGGGCGTCCAAGTCTTTAAACGGGCATCCAGTTTTGTACTGCCTCCTTTCTATGTTAGTTGCTGTTCAACCTTGAAAACATGCTTTAACTACATGAAACCTTTATATATGATATGTTAATATGGTATAAACATAGACAAGCCTGAATTGAGCTTCTGATTCGTTCAGTTAAAACACCGAATGTACTCTTAAAGGGAGTTGATGTTCGGATCCGTCGGAAGAGCATGATTGGCTTGTGCTTTGATGAATTAGGATTCATCAATGTCTGTGTATGTGCTAGGACTTGTCCATGTCTAGTGGTCTAGGAAGAGAGTAGTATGTGTGAGAGAGATTATTTGAAAACACTTAGGCTGGCTAGTTAATAACTTAATAAACAACGTATGTGACTAGTAAAAGATTAAACAACATGTCTCTCTTGGCTAGGCACCAGGCTAAATCGCGATGCATGTGCTACCTCCTGAAGGTGGAGGAACTTCGTGAGGTCAAAAGACCCTAAGTGCGGAGGGACTCTGTGAGAGTGTGCGCGTGCTATCGGAGTCTACCTTTTCTAGACTTCGTGGGTATTGGTGTGATCCACTAATATGTTGCAAAAGAGTGTCCCCGAGGTAGAAGAACTCAGAGGGTCAAAGACCCTAAGTCTGAGAGGACTCTGCTTTGAGGCGGATGCGCGTAGTGCCCTTGAGTGCGGTTGTAACATAGATAGGCTAAGTTAGAAACAGTTAGTCACAACGTGTTGATGAGCATGAAGTGAACCCTAGATGGAGTTTGTCTCATTTAATCAACTAATTAAATAATTAACTTTTCGTTATAACTATGATTGCTTTCATAGCTTCTCTTTCTTTCTAAGTACGTTATACTTACCTCGAATGCATACTTTTTCTATGTGTTTGGGGACGAGAAGACGAACAGGTTTTTGAGGAAGAGTTTGACGACGACGTTTGACGCCGCTCGTTGAAGAATCAAGATGTTTCTATTCTGCTTTTCTTTGGTTGTACTTTCGTTACTTTTGAGGTAGACCACCGGTTTTGACGATTTGTCGTACATTGTCTTTTGGGATTTTCGTACTTTTCCAAATGTAAAAATTTTACATTTCTACCCTTAGATTTCTTTTCTACTCTTTAATTTTGGGAAAATTTTTATTTACCCGAGTTTTGCTTCCGTTTTGCCTTTAATTTGATACGACGTAGTAGAGGCTTACCTATAAAATGAATTTATTTTTATTTTATACGTGCCGAACGTTTCTTTTCCGGATAAGGACTCGGTGTCCGGGAATAGGGCATTACAGAATCAGATCAGAAAATGCATGAGGAATTGACTGAAGGCACCAATAAGATGATCACCGCGACCCTTGGCTAACCCGTAGCAAAAAACCTTGGTATAAATGGACACCCACAAGGTTCGCTCACAACCTCGATAAGTTCCGTTTGGAATCCACCAAACACCAACGTGAGAAAACTCACCAAAGCTTAAAAACTTCAAATAAAATATATATCTCAAATTTTGTCTGGTAAAAAAATTACAATTAAAGCCTCTTTGTAGGCTACAATGAAAGAAACAAAACAACTTCTAAATGATGTGGGACAAAAATAAATCATAGAAATAAAAATAAAAATAAAACCTAATAAATAATAATAAAAGTCCATTAAAATCTTCCATGGAAACAATGTGGGATAGATGAGAAAATAAATAGACTCCAAGCCACAACGTCTCATCTGCGATCACATCACACTATAGGATGATGCCACATGTACACTATATCTACCATACACTTAGCCACTAATACAATTATTATTTTCATCCCTTCTCAAACGAAAATGTGAGTCTACCACATTGAGTTTGCCCTTAAACTTATTGAACACAAAAATGGACAATGGCTTTGTAAATATATCAGACACCTGCTCACTGGGAGGAATATAGCAGACTTTGATCTTTTTTCCAAGCACCATATTTCTGATGAAGTGAACATCTACCTTGATGTGCTTTGTCCTAGCATGATAGACATGGTTTTGAGCAAACTAGTTGCTCATGTATTATCACACCACAGTGTTGGAACAGAAGAGAGACTGAACTTCATCTCTTTTAAAAACCGAGCTATCCATTGAACTTCTGCTCCCAAATTAGACAGTGCCTTGTACTCAAATTCACAACTGGATCTTGCTACAATAGACTGTTTTTTGGAACTCCATGTAATTAAAGAGTTTCCAAGGTAAACACAATACCCTCCCATGGACTTCCTATCTGTAGGACAAGCTTCCCAATTTGCATCAGTAAAACCATGCAAATGCAAGTTCAGACTTTTGCTAGGAATAAAATGCAGTCCATGTGACAATGTCCTTTGTACAAATCTAAGTAACCTTTTGAGGGCCTGCCAGTGACCAGTACAAGGATAAATTGACTCAGAACATTCACAATATAGGCAATGTCTAGTCTAGTAGATGTCAGATACTGTAAAGCTCCTATTGCACTTCTGTAAATACTAAGATCTGCAAGGGGCTGCCTTTGTTTAAAAACAAGATGTTTACCTGGCACCACAGGATTGGGGCAAGGTTTAAGATGCTGCATATATATTCTTTTAAGAAGCTGTGAGGCATAACAAGACTGATTCAAATAGATTCCAGTTGAGTCTTTTGACACCTGCACCCCTAGAAAATGAGACACATGTCCCAAATCCTTCAAAGAGAACCTTGAATCCAGCAGTTTGATGAGCTTCTTGATCAATGATGAGGAGTTTTTTTGTAACCGGTGTGTCATCAAAATAAACCAACACCAACAGAACTTGGTCTTTCAATCTGAACATGAACATAGAATTATCTAATACTGAGTGAACAAATCCCCAATCCAGTATTTGAGATCTTAGGGCATCAAACCAAGCCATTGGGGCCTGTTTAAGTCCATAGAGAGCCTTCTTCAACTTGCAAACATGTTGTGGTTTTACAGGGTCTATGAATCCTTCAGGTTGTTCCATATAAATAAGTTCTTGTAGAGGTCCATTAGGTAAGGCATTATTTATATCAATTTGATTCATAGGCCAATCAAAAGAAACTGCTAGAGTTAGAATTACCCTTATGGTAGAAGACTTTTCTACATGATTGAAGGTTTCTGTGTAATCAACACCGTAATGCCGGTTGTACCCCTTAGCCACCAGTCTAGATTTATACTTCAGCACTGATCCATCTGGTTTCAATTTGACCTTATATATCCATATGTTCCCAACTACATATTTCCCTACAGGTAATTTTACTAATTCCCAAGTATTATTATGCATGAGGGCTTTAAATTCTTCACCCATAGCATGCCTCCGTTCTGTATATTTCAATGCTTTTGACACACTACTGGGTTCTGTGGGAAATGAGTGAGCACTAGTAATAATAGAAGAGTAAACTTTAGGTTTACAAAATTCCAATCTTAGACCTAGTTTGCATGTGGTGAGTCTTGATTTGTGGTGGTGCAGGTGTTAGGAAATCTACGCGGGAACGCAGCGGAATTCAAAAATTTATTTCCTATCGACCCAAGATCGACTTCGTTTAAGCAATAAACAAATAAGCTAAAGACGGTGGTTACCTTGGTTGATCTATAAGATCGACGCTTTGACCGTCTAAGGAGAGTAGTTCTGCATAGAGCCGCCCAAGTGTTCGGCCTCTACCGCTAGTCCACACGAATAGCCCGCCGGAATCCCATCATGGATTGCTATTGGAAAACTCCGGTTGCTAGACCGGCCTTTTTCCCCTCTCTCCAACTCTCTATATGATGCTCTCTATTTTACACAAGAACTATTAGCTCTTGGAATTATGATGTACAAAAGAGCTTGACACCCACCTTTTATTTATAGTGTAGGTGGCGCCATCTTCTAGAGTGGAGGAGAAGAAACCCTTCTTCCAATAAAATAAGGAAAATATATTTGATTGATTTATCTCATTTATTATAATATCTCATATCAAATAAATCTAGGATATTGTCAATATCTTATATTGAATATTCCCAAGATATTGTCAATATCTAATATTGACTATCTTTATTTTATTACCATAAATCAATTTACACATGTGCATATATCACATATATATAACACACATAAATCTATTAATATATATCAAATATGAACACTATGGTGCGCATGCATGCAAATCCAATTTGCATTTAATACACACACACACGCATGCATTCACAATGTATATATATATATATATATATTTTTTATCTTATTAATATCTAATATTAATAATAGGTAATATCATTAATTAAATTACACAATCCAAGTGTATCTTATACACAATAAATGTGGAGCTCCTTTGACCAACAAATTGGCTTCCGGAATATTCTTTAATTAATATAATTAATATCTTGTATTTTATTTATTCATAATAAATAAATAACACCATATTAATTTACCACTATAACCTTTATAGTACGAGATAAACTTTCCTTATTTGGTTATCATCTATAACCACATTTTAATCCGACTAGATGTTCATATGTGTGTGACCCAATAGGCTTCTGAATATGTTGGCCGTAGACACAAAGTGCAAATTACGAAAATGCCCTTCATACCTAACGATCACGGGATAGCGTCTAGCAACACACCGTGACCCCCAATCATCGGAAGAGTCAAAGGCAATGACTACTACCTTTCACGTGAAACAGATTTACCGTGTAACTTACAATCCTATCATTTGTAATAATATCCATACGATCGTTAGTCGAGTGTCAAAACATCAACGACTGTATCTTATAATCTGGATATCATGCTCTCTCGAAGTAACTCGTTTACTCCCACTTTGCAAAGATTCACGAGAGTAAGACATTCCTTATAAGAAGTCCATTTCGGATATTCGATCCCAATCATATGATACACGATTCCCAGACGACCAATCATGTATACTCCGCATGCTTCAATATCATACTCAATCACTACCGCATGATCGCCCCGTGGCTAAGGGAAACCTCAATAGTGTCAAAGCATGACAATCCACACCGTGATACCATGAAGACTCCGGTCAAAAGGATAATTACACAACTGTCACATAGTGTGACACTAATCCGTGTAAGTGGGTCAGTCTAACTTACGCATTCCCTAATACACGTCCACGTACAGTCCAAGTGTCTCTACACTTCGATAGACGAGATCTATCCCTGCCCTTAAAGACAGAAGACATCTAATACGTGCTAGCCTATTCATACTATCAATGCCCTGTTTAATAGTACATCAGCCTAGAGACATTTAAGTATCAAACTTATTAAAGTGATTAGAGATCTCATCAACCATAATCGCCTATCATGGTTTCTCTATCACAGTTTAATACTAAGGATGTTATCACATAACAATTCATAATTGGTTCTTGAAAAGAACATATATATGACAACAGAAAAGCCATTTTATATATGTATAAACATAAAGAAATAGTAGAAATGATCCGACCCGGTCGGATCCGGTCCAACCCGATTGGGTTTAGGACACTATTTCAACAATCTCCCACTTGGCCTAAAACCAATCACTCGCACACACAAGACCAAGTTGAAACACAAGAATTTCATGCAATACTACAACCACTACTCTAGCCATAAACGGATCGTTATCCGTGGGGACTCGAACTATCTTCATATCACGCCCAAATTACCAAGTCAAAGGAACCGCCTCACACACACACACGAATCTCTCGACGAGACCCGGTCCTTGCTTCAATCAATGAATCCACTTACTATATCAGCTATATAGAAAAGGTGGAAGAACCGTACAAGGTTCAAGAATGAACCTTCTAGATCCATGTATCGCCTCTGCTGCGCGCTTCTTGGCACTACTGTGTTTTGGCCTAGTTGTAGAATTCACAAAGTGACCCATCGCTAAGAACATTTCCAGCTCACTGTATCACTTATTCAAAGTGACTGCAAACCCAGCATCAGAGCTCCCACTCGCCTTCATAAGACTCAGGATATACGTCTGTATATCTACGTTTATTTAATTCCAAGTTTCAATAAACTAGGAAACTTTCCTTAACTTGTTTAAGGATATTCTCGACATTAACCAGATTTACTTTCATACTTGCTCATGACTATTCATGGACTATGAACATCCGGCATCACTTATAAGATGGTTCCTATCGCAGTAGCGAAGGAAACCTTCCATAAGCATCATCTTTCACCTTATCTTTAGGGCCAATGTCCTAACACAGATAGATCTCGCGATCTATGCTAAACTTTTTTTAGTATCACATCTATATAGGTAAACTATAATCTAACAGCAGTTCAATCTATCACTATAGATTCTTATTTCTAAAAATAAGAACTGCCAATCCAAGTGCTTTCGTAAAGACCTTGAACCACCAAACATTAATTGACTGTGACATGGGGTGATAATTCTCGAGATAGATATCTAATACCTTGCTCAAAAATCATAACACACTCCCACTATCCATATTTCACATGGGCATATCCTTCTTTTGACTAAATCAAACTCCTTTGATTATCAAACAAAGAAATTGTCTAGAGAAACTTGTTTGAGTCCATAAATGGATCTCGTGGGCTTACATATCATGTTATTGTCTATGAACATCGAGCTGTCTGCCCAACGTCTTCAACACTATCATATAGCCATGATATCAAGTTACAACAAGCATAATCTGAATAGAACTAGGCTCAGCCTTACAGGGACATTCCCTCTAGGTAAGGCAGACTAGGTTCACAACCTAGTTGTCACTGATGGAATCTAATTCAGATATTATGGCTCCTGGCCATATCTCTCAAACTTGCCTTTCAAACATTCCTTCATAAGTCGTGAGATATTCAATCTTCAAGATGAACATACCGGCAGCCTTTTCAGGCTTGAGGTTATCCATAGACTTACAGAACTTTTGTGTGCACTGAGCAGTGTTCTACACCTCATCGTTATGTGGCGTCTGCTCACGTTCCTATGATTGAATATATCTTTGTGGTTCTCAAACTCTTTTGAGATCTGATTCACTCTCACTGTTTCTTTTGGAAGAAACACTTCCTCTAGAAGACAGCATGTTTGGAAACAAACATTTTGCTCCGCGGACAAGTAAATGATATCCAGCGTGCTAGCTAAGATATTCCACAAAGTTGCATATATCGTACTAGGCTCTAAGCCTTTCTGACTTAGCTTATGACAACTTCAAATCATCGGTTAAGATAGATTCGACATTATCCCCTTCCATATCTAATATGGAATTTATTCAACCTTTATTCTTTGGAACTCGGTTAAGTATAAGGGCACTATCCCGAACTGGTAAGGGATACTTCGCATTGCTTGCGTCACACCTTTATCATATAAAGTGTTGTTTCCATTTTGGGAACACAATCTAATTGCATATCCAAAAGATGGTATCCTTCAAGGGAGAATCTTATTCCTTTTCAGACGACTTCTGAAACACCCTTCGGGTATTAATTACTTCAATCCAATTTAAAATTTATTCCTGAGTAGCTCATCAATCTCATATTCGTACTAGCTCGAACCTTTCGGGCTTTTTCGAATTGTCGTACTTCAATAAATACATTCAACTATTTCTAAAATAATCATAGAGATTAATAAACAATTATTTTTGGCATTAATTGTCATAAGCCAACGAACATCGGTATGTTTAGGCTTTAGACAATTTTTCTAGATTTTATAACCTTTTCTTAAAAGGGTATTTTAGTCCTCTTTGGATAAGATACGTATAACCCACATGATTCATAATCATGTGGTTTAACATCATCAGAATGACGTTTAATTACACGCTTCCCTTCCATAGAGACTGTGTCTAGAACAACCACAAATATTAAGGATAACAGCCATACAAATATTTTGTTGAGATCTCATCACATATATCAACTATATAGTGACAACAATCTAGTATGTTAGATTCAGTGACCTTCCAACTTTATCGGAATAACATTTATTCTTTACAATTGAATATGTATACTAAATCCTAACAAATAACTGAAAGTATGTTCTTCATAAGAACCGGAACATAATAACATTTATTTGTTCCTTTATCGCTTTACTAGATCCAGAATGTGGTAAGTGTTACAACGTTTGCTTCACCTTCCATATCTGTATTAACCTTTCCAATTTAATCACACTCGTAAGATATCATATATCTTAGAGTTGACTTGAACTTAGATAGGTTTATCTCAACTCACTTGCCTAGAATAGAAACTTCAATAAGTTCTCTATTAAGCACATGCCCTAACTTTCCTTTTCAATCCTTTAAGCACTTGAAAAATGTTTCTTATTGTAGTCTTCATAAGACTTAAGAAAGATCACAAGAGCTATGTCTTTGATTTCCTTTCATAAAGAAAATCTAAAGTTTATTAAATAGTTTATTTAACCTTTTGAATCGTATTCAAAACATTGACTATTTAATTAACCTTTAAGCAATGATAGAATTAAGTCGATACTTAAATCTTACAATTTTGAAAACAACCTTTCCAAAATTAGATGTGGTCATTCTTATACAACGTTTGAATTAATTGTCATCGTATGACCGAATGATCAACTTGGATCGTATCCAATATATGACTAATTCGTTGAAACTTATTTCAAATGATTTAATCATATCATGAGCTTCCGCTTTCATTAATAATTAAAGTCTCGGAGCACTGCATCAATTATGTAATCTCCTTGTCTCTAACTACTATAACGGGATGGCTCATGTCATTGCTTATTTTAAAAGGATTAAAATTACTTAACCATATTTGAGAACGTTTCTCAAAATTAACAGTCATAATTTGGTTTTACTAATCGAGAATAAAACATTAATATAAAGTTTGCTAAAACTACAACATAAAAATAAAGATAAAAGAGTGTTGTTGTCTATACACGCAAAATCAAATATGGTCTTTGGGATTATGATTTTGCTCCCACTAGTCAACTACTCCCAATTAACTTTCAAGGATTTTTTTTTTCAAAATCCTTTAGTGGCTGGAATCCTATCTAGTTGACTCGATCCCGGCGTGGGCGATCGACCGGGTCAATTTCGACGGGTAGGTACTTTCTACCAATCGCGTCTAACGCGACTTCCGAGTGGTTTGACTAGTCAACTCTTTGACAATTCACATCGTCTATGTGATAGTCAACCTTATGTCTCTAAAATCAGACGGTCCTGACGTGGGCCAATCACCGCAAGATTCTTAGTCGAGTCGTAACCCAAGTATTCATGAAATCTCATAACAATCATATCTCGATAATGACGATATACCTGTGGTAGGTCAACTCCCGACGTGGGCCGATCAGTTGGATCCGAACAAGGGCTCTTCACCGTCACTATAATATTGTGAGACATATTATAACTCGATTTTTGTTGTGGGAGTAATTTTAAATTAATTCACTTAATTACTTTCGAATTAATTCTCTTAATTAATTTATTATGGTCTCATCAAATATATCTATCTCTATAGACATACATCCTACACATTTATCTAGATCATGCCTAGTCATGCATCTATCGTATCATATAAAATAAATACAAGCACAGAATAAATAAATGCGTAAAGTAACCGGTATGATCATGGACTTTTCCTAGGTGCGGTTTCGAATACAAACTGGCGAAACCGCGGGTCACAATCTATGGGTAGCTACAACCGCCAATAGGATCTTTAATGCTCCATTCTCCAATGAGATCTTTATTTTCGTCTTTCTTTGGTCTCATCTTCTGCTCCATTCTTGTTACATTTAATTCTATCTAATAAAATAAATACACCCGCCGCAAACGGGGGGGAGCTTACGGGAATGGGATAAAATGCAGAAAATAAACTAGGTCACGTTCTTCATAACGGCCTAGGACAATTTTTAAACCAACAGAAAAATTAAATCATTCGCATCTATCCTATTGGTCGAGTCCATGATCAATCGGGTCCATATAATCATATTATATCTACTATATCTAATCCATACAATAACATCTTATGAAAAAGATAAAATTAAAATTTACCTACTCGCGTCTTAATTAATCAATTAACATTTAATCTATTAAATAATTTTATCCAATCAATTAACTAATTAACATTTAATTAATTAAATGATTTTAATCGAAATAAAATTAACGATTAATTTTAAACCGATTTTAATTTTAATTTTAATTAATTAGAAATATTCCAAAATAAATCAAAATTAAAATTATTTCTCTTTTGTTTCTTTCCTTTTGATTCGTAATTAAAAGGGATGTCTTTGTTTCTAAACCAAATTTGGCTTTAACTGGCACACTTTCAAAAATCAAAATTTTGGAAGTGGCTTGAAGCTAAACCTTTACAAATCAAATATTTGAAAAGTGCAGAGCGCTATTCCAAATCAAATATTTGGAAAGACCAAATAATTTTGGTTTATGCTCGCCACTTTCCAAAATCAAAATTTTGAAAGTGGCACAGCGCTTTTTTTTTCCAAATCAAATATTTGGAAAGGGCCTAGGCCTATTCCAAACAAAGTTTGGAAATGCCATTATTATTTTAATGCCATGTGGAATCCCAATGGCCCAAACTATTTGAACCATTGGTTAGCCACATGACACAACTAAACAAAGGAGATATCAATCACAACTATGAACCATATTGAATCACAAAACACACAAAACAAAAGTTTGGAGATCCGCCAGCATTGACCGGCCGACTGCCGGCAGCAGGCTGCCGCCGCCGCAGCTGGGGTGGTGCCGCCGCCAGTCGGCCGAGCACCACCAGATCTCGTTTTTTTTCTTTTCGTGTATCAATTTTGCAAATCAAAAAATCTTTCATCTTTTAATTACGTGATTTAAACGATAAAATTAACTACGCATAAAAACATGCTTATTGCTTAAGCTCGAAGCTCTCTCTGATACCATTGTTAGGAAATCTACACGGGAACGCAGCGGAATTCAAAAATTTATTTCCTATCGACCCAAGATCGACTTCGTTTAAGCAATAAACAAATAAGCTAAAGACGGTGGTTACCTTGGTTGATCTATAAGATCGACGCTTTGACCGTCTAAGGAGAGTTGTTCTGCATAGAGCCGCCCAAGTGTTCGGCCTCTACCGCTAGTCCACGACGACCACCGAATCCCATCATGGATTGCTATTGGAAAACTCCGGTTGCTAGACCGGCCTTTTTCCCCTCTCTCCAACTCTCTATATGATGCTCTCTACTTTACACAAGAACTATTAGCTCTTGGAATTATGATGTACAAAAGAGCTTGACACCCACCTCTTATTTATAGTGTAGGTGGCGCCATCTTCTAGAGTGGAGGAGAAGAAAACCTTCTTCCAATAAAATAAGGAAAATATATTTGATTGATTTATCTCATTTATTATAATATCTCATATCAAATAAATCTAGGATATTGTCAATATCTTATATTGAATATTCCCAAGATATTGTCAATATCTAATATTGACTATCTTTATTTTATTACCATAAATCAATTTACACATGTGTATATATCACATATATATAACACACATAAATCTATTAATATATATCAAATATGAACACTATGGTGCGCATGCATGCAAATCCAATTTGCATTTAATACACACACACACGCATGCATTCACAATGTATATATATATTATTTTATCTTATTAATATCTAATATTAATAATAGGTAATATCATTAATTAAATTGCACAATCCAAGTGTATCTTATACACATTAAATGTGGCGCCCCTTTGACCAACAAATTGGCTTCCGGAATATTCTTTAATTAATATAATTAATATCTTGTATTTTATTTATTCATAATAAATAAATAACACCATATTAATTTACCACTATAACCTTTATAGTACGAGATAAACTTTCCTTATTTGGTTATCATCTATAACCACATTTTAATCCGACTAGATGTTCATATGTGTGTGACCCGATAGGCTTCCGAATATGTTGGCCGTAGACACAAAGTGCAAATTACGAAAATGCCCTTAATACCTAACGATCACGGGATAACGTCTAGCAACACACCGTGACCCCCAATCATCGGAAGAGTCAAATGCAATGACTACTACCTTTCATGTGAAACAGTTACCGTGTAACTTACAATCCTATCATTTGTAATAATATCAATACGATCGTTAGTCGAGTGTCAAAACATCAACGATCGTATCTTATAATCTAGATATCATGCTCTCTCGAAGTAACTCGTTTACTCCCACTTTGCAAAGATTCACGAGTAAGACATTCCTTATAAGAAGGCCATTTCGGATATTCGATCCCAATCATAGGATACGCGATTCCCAGACGACCAATCATGTATACTCCGCGATGCTTCAATATCATACCCAATCACTACCGCATGATCGCCCGTGGCTAAGAAAACCTCAATAGTGTCAAAGCATGACAATCCACACCGTGATACCATGAAGACTCGGTCAAAGGATAATTACACAAGCGTCACATAGTGTGACACTTATCCGTGTAAGTGGGTCAGTCTAACGTACGCATTCTCTAATACACGTCCACGTACAGTCCAAGTGTCTCTACACTTCGATAGACGAGATCTATCCCTGCTCTTAAAGACAGAAGACATCTAATACGTGCTAGTCTGTACGTACTATCAATGCCATGTTTAATAGTACATCAGCCTAGAGACATTTAAGTATCAAACTTATTAAAGTGATTAGAGATCTCATCAACCATAATCGCCTATCATGGTTTCTCTATCACAGTTTAATACTAAGGACGTTATCACATAACAATTCATAATTGGTTCTTGAAAAGAACATATATATGACAACAGAAAAGCCATTTTATATATGTATAAACATAAAGAAATAGTAGAAATGATCCGACCCGGTCGGATCCGGTCCAACCCGATTGGGTTTAGGACACTATTTCAACAGCAGGTCATACAGTTTGTTCTGTGTCAGGATCTGGATGATCCCGCATAGTATGGTTATTTGTGACAGGCATTTGACTAACTTTTGTGGATCTTTGTGTGGAACTTGGTGGCTCAGTTGTGGGACTTGGTTAAGTACTTGGTGAGATGCACGGTGAGTGAATGTGAGTTGGGGAAGTGTCAATACTAAAATTAGAATATACCGGATTTGTGTTGTCTGAAACAATGGCATTATCAGTAGATGTCATCCTCAGGACACCAGTCTGCCCTTCTTCCTGAGTGGATGAGAGAGTCAAAAAGGGTATAGTAGCAAGAGAGTCAGTGATCACTCCCTAGAGTAACCCTGTGTGAACCCATGAGGAAAAGGAAATAGATTTTCATTAAAGAAAACATTATTGGATATATATATATATATATATCCTCCCACTGTCATCTAGGCACTTGAAACCCTTGTGACAGACCGAGATTGACATATCTTTTGGCGTGGAACTGGAACTTATGATTTTGGTAAGGTCTAAAATTAGGATACACAGCACATACAAAGGTTTTGAAATGTCTGTAGTTGGGTATTTTATGGAAAATAAATTCAATAGGAGATTTGTTATGCAGAACAGGGGTATGAAGACAATTAATCATGGATACAGCAGCTTGAAAACCATACCACCAATACCTTAATGGCATTAATGCTTGTGCCATAAGAGTTAAACCTGTTTCTACTATGTGTCTATGTTTCCTTTCTGCCCTACCATTTTGGGCATGCTCATGGGGATAAGGATGCATTAACACAATACATTCCTTATTTAGGAAATCTTGGAGTGATCTATACTCACCACTCTAATCTGACTGTAAGCATTTAATCATAGTTGAGAATTGAGTTTCAACTAAAGCCTTAAACTGAAGGAACATAGAAAAAGTTTCTGACTTATTTTTTAGAGGGTAAATCCATGTGTGTCTAGTATGGTCATCAATAAAATGGACATTGTAATTGTATCCTTCAACAAATTGCATAGAGATAGGACCCCAAAAATCAATGTGAACAAGATCAAACATACACTCAGCTGGATGAAATAAGTTATGAGCTTTGCCTAATTGGCAGGATTCACAAAAAGACAAGTTACTATTCAATTTGACATTACAAAGATTCAAAACAGTATTAAGAACTTGTCAAGATAGGGGGCCTAGTCTCCTATGCCATACATCAGGATCAGAATCTAAATTATTACATCCAATGTGTTTGTTGGACACAAGAAAACAAGTAGAATCCGATTTGGAGTGAAGGAAGGTCTGATTGTTGACATTATGAGGTAGACTGATTTGGTAGAGCCCATCCTGAAGCTGAACCACCATTTTAGAACCCGGTAGATATTTTGGCGATGAGCTCCTCTCATGGTTTCTCCGACGTCCTTTCATCAAAAGACTTCCGCCATCTTCCGCAACAGTTACATGTGTCGAAACAACATAAGTGTTTGTGCTTGATGCAAACCATTTTCTTTACATTTCGATCACTTCCGCCGCAAATTCAACTAGGAGAGACATAAATGAGATGCTAGGTATTATTTGTCCACTTGGAGAACTTGGGCTGCTGTGAAATTTCAGTTAGCTTGGGGGTGGCGGTGTGAAAAGATGATGATAAGTGCTCCAATGATGAATCGTGCGGCTATGAACGGGGATCAAGATCAACGGCCTAGACGATATGCTGCTGTGTTCATGTCCATCAGACCTCGTGATCATCTAGATATAGAGTAGAAGCAACTGTTGGTTGAGTAATAATAAGGTCATAATCAACCGTTATTCCACAACGATTGACATAACATTAATTTGCACTATTGATTATTATCTACTACATCATAATCAATTGGTCATATATCATAATCAATGATGCATATGAATATTGTGTCACTCGTTATGGTTTAACGTTTGTGCTCGTATTATTATACTAGACATATTGTGTTACAATTGTAAGATGACTTCATATGTGTAAGTACCGTAAAATGCATCATCATTTTATTTCTAATGGAATTATGATAGATAACGTCAATGACTTTATCATGTGTGATGCCATATAGGTCTTTCTATTCCTCCGACAAATGGATTACTTTCAAGGGCTCAATAACTCGATCGTATTATATGATCGGGCCTTAAAGGCTTATGGTACGTTTGTTAGGATGGAATGGAATGGAATGATCATTCCATTCCAATGTTTTTGTATGATTACGAGGGAATGGAATGGAATGAAATTTTATTCCAATGGAATTAAAAAGGTCCATTTTCATTCCATCTAAAAATTGATGGAATGCGATGGAATAAAATGAAAATCTACAAAACACGTGGGTGATGGGGTAAGAGTGGGTGGGTGGTAGGGTAGGTTTGGGTAAGGTGATGAAGTAGGATAGGTAGGGTAGGGTAGAGTAAGTGGTGGGGTAAGGTAGGAAAGATGCGTAAGGTAGGATCGGGTGAAATAGGGTAGGGTAGGATAGGATGGGGTGGTGGTAACGTATATGGCATGGTGGTGTGTAGGGTAGAGATGGGTAAGGGTAAGGGTGGGTAGGGTCTGGTAGGATGGGGTGGTGGGTAAGATAGGGTATGGTGGGTATGGTAATATAGGGTAGAGTGGTAAATAACGTAGGGCAGTAGTGGGTATGGCGGGGTGGTAGGTAGGGTGGGGTAGGTCTGATGGGTAGGGTAGGGTGGTGGGTAGTGTAGGGGGGTATGGTGGTGGGTAGTGTAAGGGTAGGGGTATGTAGCATAGATGGTGGGTAATGTTGGTTGGGGTAGGGTGGTGGATAAGGTAGGGTAGGGTAAAGTAAGGGTGGTGTGGTAGGTAAGGTATGGTAGGGTAATGTGGTAAGGTAGGTAGGGTAATGTGTTAGGTAGGGTAGGGTAAAGTGGTAGGTAAGGTAGGGTATGGTGTGATGTGTTAGGAAATCTACGCGGGAACGCAGCGGAATTTAAAATTTTATTTCCTTTTAACCAGGATCGACTTCGTTTAAGCAATAAACAAACGAGTTAGTAGACGGTGGTTACCTTGGTTGATCTAAAAGATCGACGCTTTGACCGTCTAAGGAGAGTAGTTCTGCATAGAGCCGCCCAAGTGTTCGGCCTCTACCGCTAGTCCACACAAACAGCCCGCCGGAATCCCATCATGGATTGCTATTGGAAAACTCCGGTTGCTAGACCGGCCTTTTTCCCCTCTCTCCAACTCTCTATAGGATACTCTCTATTTTACACAAGAACTATTAGTTCTTGGAATTATGATGTACAAAAGAGCTTGACACCCACCTCTTATTTATAGTGTAGGTGGCGCCATCTTCTAGAGTGGAGGAGAAGAAAACCTTTTCCCAATAAAATAAGGAAAATATAATTGATTGATTTATCTCATTTATTATAATATCTCATATTAAATAAATCTAGGATATAGTCAATATCTTATATTGAATGTTTCCAAGATATTGTCAATATCTAATATTGACTATATTTATTATATTACCATAAATCAATTTACACATGTGTATATATCACATATATATATTACACATATAAATCCATATATATATATATATATATATATATATATATATATATATATATATATATATATATATATATATATATATATATATATGGAAACAACTATGCATATGCATATTGCACCACACGCTGGTAGCATATTTTATATATATATATAAATATTAATATCTAATATTAATATATGGTAATATCATTAATTAAATTGCACAATCCAAGTGTATCTTATACACTTCAATGTGGCGCCCCTTTGACCAACAAATTGGCTTCCGTAATATTCTTTAATTAATATAATATTATTAATATCTTGTATTTAATTTATTCATAATAAATAAATACCACCATATTAATTTACCACTATAACATTTATAGTCTCGAGATAAACTTTCCTTATTTGGTTATCATCTATAACCACATTTTAATCCGGCTAGATATTCTTATGTGTGTGACCCGATAGGCTTCCGAATATGTTGGCCGTAGACACAAAGTGCAAATTACTAAAATGCCCTTCATGCCTAACGATCACGGGATAGCGTCTAGCAACACACCGTGACCCCCAATCATCGGAAGAGTCAAATGCAATGACTACTACCTTTCATGTGAAACAGTTACCGTGTAACTTACAATCCTATCGCTGTAATAATATCCATACAGTCGTTAGTCGAGTGTCAAACATTAACGACCGTATCTTATAATCTGGATATCATGCTCTCTCGAAGTAACTTGTTTACTCCCACTTTGCAAAGATGCACGAGAGCAAGACATTCCTTATAAGAAGGCCATTTCGGATATTCGATCCCAATCATAGGATACGCGATTCCCGGACGACCAATCATGTATACTCCGCATGCTTCAATATCATACCCAATCACTACCGCATGATCGCCCCATGGCTAAGGGAAACCTCAATAGTGTCAAAGCATGACAATCCACACCGTGATGCCATGAAGACTCCGGTCAAAAGGATAATTACACAACCGTCACATAGTGTGACACTTATCCGTGTAAGTGGGTCAGTCTAACGTACGCATTCTCTAATACACGTCCACGTACAGTCCAAGTGTCTCTACACTTCGATAGACGAGATCTATCCCCGCCTCTAAAGCGAAGACATCTAATACGTGCTAGCTTTGTTCATACTATCAATGCCCTGTTTGATAGTACATCGACTAGAGACATTTAAGTATCAAACTTATTAAAGTGATTAGAGATCTCATCAACCATAATCGCCTATCATGGTTTCTCTATCACGCTTTAATACTAAGGGCGTTATCATATAACAATTCATAATTGGTTCTTTAAAAGAACAGATATATGACAACAGAAAAGCCATTTAATATATGTATAAACATAAAGAAATAGTAGAAATGATCCGACCCGGTCAGATCTGGTCCAACCCGATTGGGTTTAGGACACTATTTCAACAATCTCCCACTTGGCCTAAAACCAATCACTCGCACACACAAGACCAAGTTGAAACACAAGAATCTCATGCCATACTCGCAACTAGCCCTAGCCATGAATGGATCGCTATCCGTGGGGACTCAGACTATCTTCATATCATGTTCCAAATGACCAAGTCAAAGGAACCGCCTCAACACACACACGAATCTCTGACGAGACCCTGGTCCTTGCTTCAAGCAATGAATCCACTTACTATATCGGCTATATAGAAAAGGTGGAAGAACCGTACAAGGTTCAGAATGAACCTTCTAGATCCATGTATCTTTGCTCATTTAGCCTCTAAGGCACTACTTGTGTTTTGGCTAAGTTGTAGAATTTGATGACCCATATGCTAGAACATTTCCAGCTCAACGTATCACTTAATCAAAGTGATCGCAAACCAGACAAGAGCTCCCACTCGCCTTCGTAAGACTCGGGATATACGTCAGAGTATATCTACGTTTATTTAATTCCAAGTTTCAATAAACTAGGAAACTTTCCTTAACTTGTTTAAGGATATTCTCGACATTCACCAGATTTACTTTCATACTTGTTCATGACTATTCATGGACTATGAACATCCGGCAATATTCTTATGATGGTTTCTATCGCAGTAGCGAAGGAAACCTTCCATAAGCATCATCTTTCACCTTATCTTTAGGACTAACGTCCTAACACAGACAGATCTTGCGATCTATGCTAAACTTCTTTTAGCATCACATCTATATAGGTAAACAATAATCTAACAGCAGTTAAATCTATCACTATAGATTCTCATTTCTAAAATAAGAACTGCTAATCCAAGTGCTTTCGTAAAGACCTTGAACTACCAAACATTAATTGACTGTGACATGGGGTGATGATTCCTGTGAGAGATATCTAATACCTTACTCAAAAATCGTAACACACTCCCACTATCCATCTTGCACATTGGGCATATCCTTCTTTTGACTAAATCAAACTCCTTTGATTATCAAACAAAGAAATTGTCTAGAGAAACTTGTTTGAGTCCATAAATGAATCTCGTGGACTTACATATCATGTCATCGTCTATGAACATCGAGCTGTCTGCCCAACATCTTCAACACTATCATATAGTCATGATACGAAGTTATAACAAGCATAGTCTGAATAGAACTGGGCACAGTTGGCAGCATAAAGACAATTACAAGGTTTACACCTCATACCCTTCAGCCGTCACTATAGCCTTATGGTAATCATATTACTATCCATGTCAGCCTTTCAGGGACATTCCCTTTAGGTAAGACAGACTAGGTTCACAACCTGGTTGTCACTAATGGAATCTAATTCAGATTTTATGGCTCCTGGCCATATCTCTCAAACCTGCCTTTCAAACATTCTTTCATAAGTCGTGAGATGTTCATTCTTCAAGATGAACATACCGGCAGCCTTTTCAGGCTTGAGGTTATCCACAGACTTGCAGAACTTTTGTGTGCACTGAGCAGTGTTTTACACCTCATCGCTATGCGGCGTCTGCTCACGTTCCTATGGTTGAATATTTCATTGTGGTTCTCAAACTACCTTTGAGATCCTTTTTACTCCCAACGCTCTCTTTTGAAAGAAACACTTCCTCTGAAAGACAGCATGTTTGGAGACAAACACCTTTTGCTCCGCGGATGAGTAAATAATATCTAGCGTACTTGCTGAGATATTCCACAAAGTTGCATATGTCGTACTAGGCTCCAAGCCTTTCCGACTTTGCTTATGACAACTTCAAATCATCGGTTAAGACAGATTTGACATTATCCTCTTCCATATCTAATATGGAATTTATTCAACCTTTATTCTTTGGAACTTGGTTAAGTATGAGGGCACTATCCCAAAACGGGTAAGGGATACTTCGCATGGCTTGCGTCACACCTTTATCATATAAAGTGTTGTTGCCATTTAGGGAACACAATCTAATTGCGTATCCCAAAGATGGTATCCTTCAAGGGAGAATCTTATTCCTTTTGCACGACTTAAAACACCCTTCAGGTATTAATTACTTCAATCCAATTGAAGATTAATTCCTAAGTAGCTCATCAATCTCATATTCGTACTAGCTCGAACTTTTCGGGCTTTCCGAATTATGCACTTCACTGAGTACACTTGACTATTTCTAAAAATAGTTATAGAGATTAACAAATAATTATTTGTAGCATTAATTGTCATAAGCCAACAAACATCGGTATGTTTAGGCTTTAGACAATTTTTCTAGATCTTACAACCTTTTCGAAAAAGGGTATTTTAGTCCTCTTTGGATAAGATACGTATAACCCACATGATTCATAATCATATGGTTCAACATCATCAGAATGACGTTTAATTACACGCTTCCCTTCCAGAGAGACTATGTCTAGAGTAACCACAAATCAAGGATAATAACCATACAAATATTTAGTTGAGATCTTATCACATATATCAACTATATAGTGACATCAATCTAGTATGTTGGATTCGATGACCTTCCAACTTTATCGAATAACATTTATTCTTTACAATTGAATATGTCTCTCAAATCCTCGACGGATAACCTGAAAAGTACGTTCTTCATAAGAACCGAACATAATAACATTTATTTAGTTCCACTTATCAGTTTTACTAGATCCAGAATATGGTAAGTGTTACAACGTTTGCTTCACCTTCCATATCTGTATTTAATCTTTCTAATTTAATCAGACTCGTAAGATATCATATATCTTAGAGTTGACTTTGAACTTAGACAGATTTATCTCAACTCACTTGCCTAGAATAGAAACTTCAATAAGCTCTATATTTAAGCACATGCCCTAACTTTCCCTTTTAATCCTTTAAGCACTTGAGAAATGTTTCTTATTGTAGTCTTCATAAGACTTAAGAAAGATCACAAGAGCTATGTTTTGATTTCCTTTCATAAAGAAAATCTAAAGTTTATTAAATAGTTTATTTAACCTTTTAAATCGTATTTAAAACATTAACTATTTAATTAACATTTAAGCAATGGTAGAATTAAGTCGATACTTAAATCTTACAATTTTGAAAACAACCTTTCCAAAATTAGATGTGGTCATTCTTATTCAACGTTTGAATTAATTGTCATCGTATGACTGAATGATCATCTTGGATCGTATCCAATATCATGAGCTTCCGCTTTCATTAATAATTAAAGTCTCGGAGCACTGCATCAATTATGTAATCTCCTTGTCTCTAACTACTATAACGGGATTGCTCATGTCATTGCTTATTTTAAAAGGATTAAAATTACTTAACCATGTTTGAGAACGTTTCTCAAAATTAACAGTCATAATTTGGTTTTACTAATCGAGAATTAAACATAAATATAAAGTTTGCTAAAACTACAACATAAAAAAATGAAAATAAATGAGTGTTGTTGTTTATACACGCAAAATCAAAAATGGTCTTTTGGTTTATGATTTTGCTCCCACTAGTCAACTACTCCCAATTGACTTTCAAGAATTATTAATTTCTTTAGTGGACAAGATCCCACTAAACTACCCCGACCCCCGCTTTGGCTGGTGGGCCGAAAATAGCATAATAGGTAGACAACATCCCTTTGTCAATCGTATCTTATACGACTCTTGTTGTTTGACTAGTCAACTCTTTGACAATTTTCATCTTATGAAGTAGTCAAACCCTTGCCTCTAAAATCCAAACGACCCCGCTTTGGCTGGTGGCCGAGAGAATTCTTAGTCAAGTCATAACCCCAATATTCGTGAGATCTCATACGATCATATCTCGATAATGACGATATACCGAGGTAGGTCAACCCCTGCTTTGGTGATGAGTTGGATCCGAACAAGGGCTCTTCACCGTCATTATAATATGGGAGGCAATTTCAACTTGATTCTTTTGAGGTGGAAGTATTTATGTAAATTAATTCTCTTAATTAATTTTAATTATGGTCTCATCATAAATATGTCTATCTCTATAAACATACATCCTACACATTTATCTAGATCGTGTCTAGTCATGCATCTATCGTATCATATAAAATAAATACAAGCACAAAATAAATAAATGCGTAAAATAACCGGTATGATCATGGACTTTTCCTAGAGTACGGTTTGAATACGAATCAGCGAAACCGCGGTCACGATCTAAGGGGGTAATTGCAACCGCCAATAGGATCTTTAATGCACCATTCTCCAATGGGATCTTTATTTTCGTCTTTCTTTGGTCTTCATCTTCTGCTCCATTCTTGTTACATTTAATTCTATCTAATAAAATAAATACACCCGCCGCACACGAGGGGGAGCTAACGGGAATGGGATAAATGCAGAAAATAAACTAGGTCACGTTCTTCATAACGGCCTAGGACAATTTTTAAACCAACAGAAAAATTAAATCATTCACATCTATCCTATCGGTTGAGTCCATGATCAATCGGGGTCCATATAATCATATTATATCTACTATATCTAATCCATACAATAAAATCTTATGAAAAAGATAAAATTAAATTTTAACTACTTGCGCCTTAATTAATCAATTAACATTTAATCTATTAAATAATTTTATCCAATCAATTAACTAATTAACATTTAATTAATTAAATGATTTTAATCGAAATAAAATTAACGATTAATTTTAAACGATTTTAATTTTAATTTTAATTAATTAGAACTATTCTAAAAATAAATTAAAATTAAAATTATTTCTCTTTTGTTTCTTTCCTTTTTGATTCGTAATCAAAGGGATGCTTTAGTTTCTAAACCAAATTTGGCTTTAGGCTTGGCACTTTCCAAAATCAAAATTTTGGAAGTGGCTGGCAGCTCTAAACCTTTACAAATCAAATATTTGGAAAGGCTTGAAACTATTCCAAATCAAATATTTGGAAAGGCCAAATAATTTTGGTTTAGGCTCAGCCACTTTCCAAAATCAAAATTTTGGAAGTGGCTGCAGCTTAAGCCTTTTCCCAAATCAAATATTTGGAAAGTGCTGAGCTTATTCCAAACAAAGTTTGGAAAGGCCATTATTATTTTAATGCCATGTGGCATCCCAACGGCCAAACTATTTGAACCATTGGTTAGCCACATGACACAACTAAACAAAGGAGATTTTAATCACAACTATGAACCATATTGAATCACAAAATACACAAAACAAAAATTTGGAGATCCGCCAAAGATTGACTGTCAACCGACCATTGCCGGCGGCGAGTTGCCTCTTTGCCGCCGCCAACCGCCGCCGCGGTGGTGATGCCGCCGCCAGTCGGCCGAGCACCACCCGATCTCCTTTTTTTTCTTTTCATGTATCAATTTTGCAAATCCAAAATCTTTCATCTTTTAATTACGTGATTTAAACGATAAAATTAACTACGCATAATAACATGCTTATTGCTTAAGCTCGAAGCTCGCTCGATACCATCTTTGTTAGAAATCTCTGCGCGGGAACGCAGCGGAATTTAAAATTTTATTTCCTTTTAACCAGGATCGACTTCGTTTAAGCAATAAACAAACGAGTTAGTAGACGGTGATTACCTTGGTTGATCTAAAAGATCGACGCTTTGACCGTCTAAGGAGAGTAGTTCTGCATAGAGCCGCCCAAGTGTTCGGCCTCTACCGCTAGTCCACACGAACAGCCCGCCGGAATCCCATCATGGATTGCTATTGGAAAACTCCGGTTGCTAGACCGGCCTTTTTCCCCTCTCTCCAACTCTCTATAGGATGCTCTCTATTTTACACAAGAACTATTAGCTCTTGGAATTATGATGTACAAAAGAGCTTGACACCCACCTCCCTTTTATAATGGATGTGGCGCCCCAAGAGGTGTGGAGGAGAAGAAAACCTTTTCCCAATAAAATAAGGAAAATATATTTGATTGATTTATCTCATTTATTACAATATCTCATATTAAATAAATCTAGGATATTATCAATATCTTATATTGAATATTTCCAAGATATTGTCAATATCTTATATTGACAATATTTATCTTTTATTATATTACCATAAATCAATTTACACATGTGTATATATATCACATATATATTACACACATAAAAATCTATTAATATCATGCATTGGTGCGCATACAAGCAAATCACTAATTTGCATTTAATGTGTACACATACACACGCATGTATGCATGATATATATATATATTATTTTATTTTATTAATATCTAATATTAATAATAGGTAATATCATTAATTAAATTGCACAATCCAAGTGTATCACTTATACACATATGTGGCGCCACTTATCAATATAAGTGTATTTAATTAATCAACTTAATTAATATCTTGTAGAGGTGTGGGTAGGATAGGTAGAGTATAGGTGGGTGATGGTGGAGTAATGTAGGTGGTGGGGTAAGGTAGGTAGGATGCTGATAACGCCCTAAATAGTACCATTAATTATACCTTTATTTGCCCTAAATCGGGCTCAAGAAGGGATAGATAGGCTTGTTACCATATGGAATATACGTTAAATGCTATATGTATATTCCTAGGATCATGATTCTGCATCTATGTCATTATCCCTTAGATTTGGTACTGTTTGGTCTTGTTTTATACACTTTTCAGGATTTACTTAAGTCTGGAGCAGCTAAGGATGGATCTGGACCGAAGGAAGACAGTGGGCCAAGTTAATGAAGTCCAGGAAGAAATCTGCCAAAAAAAGAGATGAAGAGTTGGGCCGGTTTACCGAAGCCCAGGTTCGGTTTACTGAGAACTTGGAAGACAAGAAGCTGACGTCTGCCGCATTTACTAGGTCGGTTAGGGTTTTATTGAGTCATAAGTCAGCTATAATATCTATATTAAGCCGCAGAATTCAAGTTTAACATATGCACCACAATACTTTGACAGATTTTATACAATTTGATGAAATAAAGTTCTTATAAGCTTTTGGTGATTTATTTTCAGTTTCCTCCCCTCCACGCCATCTCTAGCTTGAGTAGATAAAGCTAGATCTCAATAACCGAATGAATGAAGCTTTGAACGTTCCTTTACGTCTTTATTATGGTAGATCTACTTGTATTTACGTGTTTTAGTTAATCTGCATGTTTAACAACCCCATGATTTACTTGAATTAGTCAGAACGAAACAATGTAGATCCAGAAATAGGAAATGACGCCCCGGTAAACCGGCGGTCTATAATTGTTTACCGAGGAAATATTTAGAAACCCTAATCTGGAGGTTCGGAATCAGCTACGTTTATCGGTAGGAATAATTAAAACGAGTAATTAGGTCTGGCCAATCTAATATTCGTAATTCGTAAATTAACACGAAGGACTTGCATGATTGAAGTGTTAGTTAGGACTGATGGGCAAATTATAGTAAACCAACTTTAACCGGCAGAGTACCGGGTCGGTTGTACTACAACGGCGAGCAAGGTCGTATCCCATGAGGAATTGGTCAAGTATCACAACCACTTTCGTATTTAGTTTAGGATCACAAAAGGGTGAAATTAATTATAGCTAAAGAAAATAAAAATGACGACTTTAAAATATATGAATACTAGAATAGCTAAACTATGGTCAAGAACACTACTCTTAACACATTTACCGAATCACTAGGAACGAGCTTAAACCGACCAACCGACCAATGCTTTCTAATGAATGTGTTGTGGGTGCAATCTCCTAAACTGATCCCTAGGCGCTAATACCACAACCTAGCTACCCTATATTCGGTTCAATAGTTCCCTCTATGGGATTTAATTGACCTAATATGATGATAAACAATGAGACGCTCCGCATCCACCGAATTCAAGGCTTAGCTAGAAAAACCTTACCAAGGAACAGGCTGCGAAAAAAGTTGAGTTAGTGCGTGCAGCGATCCTAAAATTCTAGTTACATTGCACTCACTCATAAAATATATTTATAAAGTTCGTGTGTGCAATCAATTAACGGTTAGCTACTCCATTAAAAGCATTAAATACAAGTTTTAGGACACAATAATTCAACAGATTTAATTTTTAAGCCCTACTCATCTCTAGATCATCGTTTACACATCAATTTCACGGTTCCATCATATAATTTAGCTATCAAAAATTTAGGTACTCATAATAACAATAATAAAATCGCCGAAATTCATAAATAAAGACATAATAGACATCATAAAAGTGTGTGTAAGTAAAATTACCAATAAGAATATTGAAGCAACTCATCACTCGATTCGTCACTTCATTGTGTTTCAATCGCATAAAAAAAAAATAATACTGCTGTTCTTGAAGGAATTTGCAGAAGAAAATAGTGTAGATCTATTTCTAAGGAGTGGAGAAAATTTGTGTAGCAGAAAAAATAAAATTCTGATATTAAAGTTGTATTAAAATTTGATCTAAATGACTTTTTTATATACCACAGCCGACATCCGTAAAAAATTTCCGTGAAATTACGAAAAATCCCATAAAAATCTTCTCCTCCAAGTGCATTAATTTCCAATCAATGGGGCCCGCCCCCTTGCCTAGTACGCCAGCTTCTTTTTACATCTCCTTTGACTTCTTTCTCTTATTCTCTTTTTTTTTTATAATTATTTTTTAATTGTAGGAGGAAGCAACCACTAGATGTACTAGGACTTTGGCTCCCCATTAAACACAAAAGTCGGGATCCCGACAAAATGGATAATAATCTTTTTTTTTTTTTTCTTCCGAACGCTTGAATTTGAGTCACGTGTCATTTTCTCACACGAACTTAGTTTTACTCGATTTAATACCATTGTGATCCTCGTCACACCCTCTATCACGCCGCACCTATAACAAATAAAAACAATAAAACCCAAGTGTGAAAATTGCCAATAAAACGGACACAATTCATCCAAAAATAGCGTCTCGTGATTCAACCAGTGGTGAAATTGTTGAAATAGTGTACCGGATCCGACCTGGTCGGATCATTTCTACTATTTATTTATGTTTATTAAATGACTTTTCTGTTGTCATATATTTGTTCTTTTAAAGAACCAATTATGAATTGTTTTATGATAACGTCCTTAGTATTAAACTGTTATAGAGAAACCATGATAGGCGATTAAGGTTGATGAGATCTCTAATCACTTTAATAAGTTTGATACTTAAATGTCTCTAGGTTGATGTACTATTAAACAGGGCAATGATAGTACAAACAGGCTAGCACGTATTATATGTCTTCTATCTTTAAGGGCAAGGATAGATCTCATCTATCGAAGTGTAGAGACACTTGGACTGTACGTGGACGTGTATTAGAGAATACGTACGTTAGACTGACCCACTTACACTGATATGTGTCACACTATATAGCGGTTGTGTAATTATCCTTAGGACCAGAGTCTACATGGCATCACGGTGTGGATTGTCATGCTTTGACGCTATTGAGGTTTCCCTTAGCCATGGGGCGATCATGGAGTAGTGATTGGGTGTGATACTGAAGCATGCGGAGTATACATGTTTGGTCGTCTGGAAATCGCGTGCCCTATCAGTAGGGGTGAATATCCGAAAGGGCCTTATTTAAGGAATGTCTTAATCTCGTGAATCTTTGCAAAGTGGAAGTAAATGAGTTACTTCGAGAGAGCATGATATCCAGATTATAAGATACGGTCGTTGATGTTTGACAGTCGACAAACGACCGTATGGATATTATTACAGCGATATGATTCTATTTACATGGTAACTGTTTCACATGAAAGGTAGTAGTCATTGCATTTGACTCTTCCGATGATTGGAGGTCACGGTGTGTTGCTAAACGCTATCCCGTGATTGTTAGGCATGAAAGGCATTTTCGTAATTTGCACTTTGTGTCTACGGCCAACATATTCGGAAGCCTATCGGGTCACACACATATGAACATCTAGCCGGATTAAAATGCTGTTGTAGTTGATAACCAAATAAGGAAGGAATTTATCTCACGACTATAAAGGTTATAGTGCTAAATTAATATGGTGGTATTTATTTATTATGAATAAATTAAATACAAGATATTAATTATGTTGATTAATAAAATATGTATATTGTTACATAAATTTCAAAATATGTACATATATGATATACATGTATTTTGCAAATTAATTAATCATAGCATTATATTTAATTAAAAAATATTCCGGATGCCAATTATTTTGGATAAGGGGGCGCAGATTTACATGTGTATATGATACATTTGGATTGTGCAATTTAATTAATAAGATTACCATAATATTAATATTGAATATTAATTGATTTTTGGAAAATAGATTTATGGTAATAAGATAAATATAGTCAATATTAGATATTGACAATATATTGGAAATATTTAATATAAGATATTGAATATTAATGAGATAAATCAATCAAATGGATTTTCCTTATTTTATTAGGATAAGGTTTTCTTTCTCCCCAATCTACTAGGAAGCTAATCCCAATCAGATTGGGAAGTGCTAGGGGCGCAGGTCACCTATTTAAGGGAGGCTTTGCTAGCTCTTTTGTACAACACAATTCTAAGAGCTAATAGTTCTTGTGAAAATTAGAGAGCTTCTTAGAGAGAGATTTGAGAGAGAGAAAATTTCGGTCTAGCAACCGAGTTTTTCTGGTAGCAATCCATGATTGGATTCTGGCGGGCTGTTCATATGGATCACCGGTAGAGGCCGAACGCTTGGACGGCTCCGTGCATCACTACTCTCCTTAGGCAGTCAAAGCGTCGATATTTTAGATCAAGCAAGACAACCACCGTCTATTAGCTTTATATGTTTAGCGGCATAGGAGCCGACTCGGCATCAGCGGCTTCGTGCCGCACTCTTAAACGAAGTCGATCCTGGTTAAAAGGAAATAAATTTTTGAATTTTGCTGCGTTTCCACATAGATTTCCTGATAGTGGTATCGGAGCGAGCTTCGAGCTTAAGCAGTAAGCACTAATTAAATTGCATAGTATTTAATCGATAGATGCAAAATCTAGATTCGCGATAACGGAAAAAGAAAAAAACATTATATTCGGGATAGGAGCTCGGCCGATCGGCTGCGCTCTCCACCACGTCTGTGGTGGCGGGCGGCGCCACAGGTCTTTGCCTTCGATTTGGCTCTCGTGGCGGTCCCAATTTTTTTTTTTCGTTTTGCGATATTTATTGTGCATTGATATCTCCTTTGTTTAGTTGTGTCATGTGGCTAACCATTGGTTCAAATAGTTTGAGTCATTGGGATGCCACATGGCATCAAAATAATAATGGTCTTTCCAAACTTTGTTTGGAATAGGCCTAGGCCCTTTCAAAATATTTGATTTGGGAAAAGACCTAGGCCTAAGCCACTTTCAAAATTGTGATTTTGGAAAGTGGCCAGGCAGATCAACCAAAATATTGGTCATTCAAAATTTTGTTTGGAATAGGCCTATGCCCTTCCCAATATTTGATTTGAGAAAAGGCCTAGGCCTAGGCCACTTCCAAACTTTTGATTTTGGAAAGTGGCCAAGCAGTCAACCAATTTTCGTTTGAAAAGATGCCTTTTGGTTTAGGAAACCAAAGGCATCCCTTTTGGTTTAGAACCAAAAGGAAAGGAAACAAAAGAGATCTTTTAATTTTGATTTTAATTTTGAATAGTTCCAAATTAATAAAATTAAAATTAAATGTTAATTTTATTTTCAATTCAATTAATTAAAAGTTAATTGATTATATGATGTGTGATAGAAAAATACTTAACCTCTAACTTTAACCGACAGAGTACCGGGATAGGGCAGTATAGTGGTTACAAGGTCGAATCCACAGGTAGTAACAGTGAAGTACCAAAGTCGACGTAGAACTTGGTTCAGGTCAATAGATAGTGGAAAGATTAACAACTAATGCAGAAATAACGATTACACTACTGGTTTTACTTATATGATTAAAAAGCATAGCCGAACTACGATCCAGCAGGTTACTTTTACCCCATAGGAAAGACTTGACATGGAGCGTGTCTTAACCGACCTACCTATCCAATTCAGTTTATATGACATCCACGGGTGCCAACTCCTAATTCTGGTGTTAAGTTCTAAACAACTCTCGCTTAACACCCTACGCCAGGCTAATTAACCCTCCTTTTAAAAAGCCAACTAACCTAACATGGTTTACCAAAATCTCGAGCCGCTTGGAAAACCGATGAAAACCTCACATAGGGCACAGCCCTAACAACTAGCTAGGTTCTCAATCTAACAACTAGGCTGTGTCTACACAATGATCCTAAAACCCATTATCCCACATCTCACCGCAAAATACATCTATAAGTTCGATGTGTGTGTGGCAGTGAACTAGGTTGTCAATCTAATTCAAAGCAATAATCTTTATAAGAACAAGTTTTAGAACGTGGATTAATCATACAAACGTTTAATTAAGTGCTACACTACTCCCGTCTAATCCCCCTTGGGGCGTTTCACCCGCTTTCACATGATTCGACCATACAATGGATTAGCTACTCATGATGGAATTGAAAAACGAAATAATAATGAAAGCAATAATCAAAGGCATAATCAAATAATTGAAAGACAAAAAAATAATTACCATAAAATATGAAACCTGAATTGTGTAAA
Source organism: Gentiana macrophylla (assembly GCA_026214975.1). Classification (NCBI taxonomy): domain Eukaryota; kingdom Viridiplantae; phylum Streptophyta; class Magnoliopsida; order Gentianales; family Gentianaceae; genus Gentiana; species Gentiana macrophylla. The sequence continues at coordinate 87,166,739 of CM047810.1, forward strand.
ATCTCCTTCAAAAGATGAAATCTTGGATCATGAATCGAAAATCTAAGCTATGAAAGTTTTATAGAGTTGCTAGGAATTAAATCTATGATCTAGGGATTGAAACAACGTTTAAAATAATGGAAATCGCCCTAAAATCGTCCCTAAGAAACCCTAAAACGTCTAAGTGCTGAATACATCCCATATGGGATCGAAAAAGAGGGTTTTTATAGGTTTTTGCCGCATCCCGACCACGAACGAGCGTTTGTGGCAAGGCAAACGCCCGTTTGCCTAAAAAGCCAACTCGCTGTCCTCAGTAAATCAGCAATAACTTTTTGTTTAGAGCTCCAATTTGAATGATTCAAGATGCGTTCGAAATATCGTTCAATTACCTACAACTTTCTTGAAGAAAATTGGCCAGAAAATACCTCCAAAAAGGGTCAAAATAAAGATTAACATTACAGGTACGGTGAATACTGCTGTCGGGGCCAAACTAGAGTTTGCATTGGCCAAACACTCGTTTGTCTTATACGAGTCGGGCCGAACCCATCCAAACGTGCGTTTGAGGTGATTTGGACGCTAGTTTTCCTGAAAACCCAAATTTCAGTACTAACGCTGCTTCTGTGAACGCCAGTTTGAGCTGGCCAAACGTTTGTTTGGGGTAGGCTTCAGTACATTCATCATAACTTCACTTTTAGGGCTCCAAATGATATGATTCAAAATGAGTTGGAAAGCTGATTCAATGATATACAACTTTAATCAAGACAACTCTTCCTGAAAGTGTCCTCAAGTGTGACCAAAATGCCCCTGAAGTGATTGGTTCAGATTTCGTCAATGATTCTTCACTCTTTTCTCCTCCTTGGCCCCAAATCTCGTTCTTTCTCGAGACTCTCTTCCTTATTCTCGACCTTATACACCAATCTAAGCCTGAAAACAAAGACCCAAACACCAAGGCATAATATACATTGACAGAAACGTAATGAAATCCACATAAAACACGAGTTTTTAGGACGAAAATGTCATTAGTCTCGAAACATGCATATAAGTGAATATCGTTCATATCCTACCCATAATAGCCCAAAATAACCATGAATAACTCATAAAAGGAGGTAATCTCATATAAGAAATACACTACAATTTGACTCCCATCAACTACCTCCCACTAAGCTTTTGCTCGCCCTCAAGCAAACAAATCAACTCTAAAATGTAACATAGAGTCAACATAGTAGTCATACACGGGATCATCATATGCAAAGGCCAAGTGAAAAAAACCAGGCAAATGCAATTGAGTCTAATCCTACCTCATTACAAAAACGGAATGTGAGTGTGTGCATAGCTTCTCATTCATTCATCACAGTTAACCGGTTCAGATTATAGATGCATGACTTTTGTTGTTACACCATAGGCTTATACTTCATAAACATCTCCACTAATCGAGGTCAAATTAAGGCTAACTAAGGTCGGGTATGACTTGCAAGGTTGTAACGTTAGGTTAGGGACGGGGCTAAACGAAAGGATAAAAGGAATATCAAAAGAGAAAAATGAGTGAGCTTAATCAAAACTTCTTGAAATTGCCTCATAACTCACCTCCTTAGCTTGGTTCAAGCAAGCATTCTCCTTCTTTACTCTCAAATTCCAACATACTTTAATGAAAACTCGTCCACCAACGCCACTTTGGAAGAATTAATACACGGCCTTCATCAAACATTCTTTGAATCAACTTTTTCCAAACACTTTGTTCCATTTTTTTGACTGATTTTGATTTTGATTTTTTTTTCTTTTTCTTTTTTCCATAAACACCAACACTTTTTGCTACCCGATCTCATTCGTAGTACAAAAAAATTCACCAACACCACACTTTGATACACATCTTCACCACCCCACACTTGTGCTATCAAGTGTGCCCAAAATAAGATTAGAACTCACTCGTAGGGTGCCAAAGAAATGTAGAACATAAAAAAAGGCTAAGGGTCGGTAATTATAGGCTAATCAACGAATGGCTACGTTCGGGTGGGGGTCTAACCACCCTACAAAGGCACAGAGGGGTTTCTATGGAAATTATGTACAGGGTTGGCTATTTGGCTCTAGTTGGGTCAAAGAAATGCCAGGACCATCATCCCTTAAACTACCAAGATTGACCTTTCTATTGCGCCTCGAAGTTAATCATATAAGTTCTAGGTAACAGAATAGACTATGACAACTATAAGCATCACTAATTACCATAACTCATGATATTGAAGCTATTGAGTGCATGTGTAGTCCACTTTTATAACAAGATCACAACTTAACTCGCATGCATTTACTCAATTGTAAAACACTTAACCTAAGGATATCATGATTCAACATATAACACAACATCAATCCATGAATTTTTTTAAAATAGGGCTCAAATTCACACGATATAGCAAAAACAAAGCCTACAAATCATTCAAGTATATCAAAACATTGCATAAAAATTTATCAACAAAAACAGGGAAGCTAAGTGTCCTACACCCCACTTAAACGAAGCACCGTCCTCAGTATGTGAGTGAGAAAGGAAAAAAAACCTTAGCTGAACTATCGGCAAAGCTCATCCAATGCAATTCAACAACCGCAAATGTATCTCCTAGGGTGCATGTGCTACAAAGTAAACACAAAGAATTCTCTACAACGAAAGGCCGAAACCTTAAGTGTAGGTAACACAAACATGGAGATGTATATATAAAGAAAATATCGGCTATAGGATGCATGTCAAAACAAGAATCGGGTGTAAAATATCCTCCCAGGGTCCCAATAAGATCTAAACAAATAAAGGAAAAATGTGGGTTGCCTCCCACAAGGGCCTGTGTTTTACGTCGTTGGCTCGACTATATGGCACTTAAGCAGACTCCAATCATGAAAGACTAAAACGACTCCAACCAACTTATTTCAAACAAGTAAGCATCAAAACTCATCAACCAAAATCTAAACTCAAGAAAAGTGAACAATGCGAGAGGCATATAAATTGAATTTACTAAAAACTTACCTCTTTTGGTCCTCGATGCTACCTCTACCCAGCCGGAGAATATTCTTTTTTCAGCCCGTCGATCCATCCTCTTCTTAAAGTCACCACTCCATAGTAGTTTCCCTTTGTTAGCAATTCCAAAAACTTCATCCACCGGGGAATATACAAACTGGGTCGCATAAAACTCATCCACACAGAGTGGAAGAGGGTAATAATCCTGGACCAACATATGAATAATCTCCAATTCTCTCGGTAGCTCTACCTTGGGTGATTTATAAATCTTATGAGGTTTCACCCCACACTCCATACAGGCATCTTCATAAATTGCAATAGGCGATCCCGGCTTCTCTTCTAACTCCAACTTTATCTCATCAAAGAGTGTGCTCAAATCTATTATGCACCCCTCCAAGTCATCATTTCGTATTGCATCGGGAGGCGGTGTAATAGGCAAAGTTTGCACCTCTTCTATCCTCAAATCTTGTAGCTCATCTGGATCCGACAGCTCATCATAACAAACCGAATCCTTAACATTACTCTCCACCTGAACTTCTTCTCTAATGGCCTCCTCATTATCCCTAATTACCTCTGTTGCACAAGCCTCTGTTTCATGCTCTAACTTCCGGGATTTCTTGAATGAGGTGAGATCCTGGTATACTTCCATAAGCCTGCCCTTCCTACGTGCCCATTTTGCTTTAGTCGTAGAAGTTCTATACTCACCGCGGGCACTCCTTCGGTTGAGCGTCTAAATCCGATCCATAGATTCCGTGATCTCCCTCTGCAGCTCATCCATCCGCTTCTCCCAGTCAGAACTTTGATGTATCCGTACATTCTCAATTTTCGCTACAGAAACCCTCTCTGACAGCTCCTCTATTATCTCAACTTCCCGTTCTTCTTCAGCAGAAGTGAAATCAATCTCGTATTCCTCTTGCGGTTGAGATACAGAATGGTCATACTGACTCTGGTTTACTTGAGGAGGAGTGTAGGTCCCTTTCCAAGCTGGGCTCTCATTCATTTGTTGTATAGGTTGTTGCAGGGATGGTTGGGCAAAAGGGTTTTGGAACCCCTGAACCCTAAGCATCTGCAGCACTTGGTTCACAGTCGCTTGGTCGAACTCTGGCTTAAAGTTCTCGTTGTTTTGCTGAATCATTTGACATTGTTGGACTGGTTGAAACTCACCAATCCCATTCCTCTGATTCCAATTCTGCCTGCTCCCACCAAACTGTCCATTACTATTCCCAATCGAATAACCGTAGTTCTGATTCGGGTCTGTACTAGGGCACTGATAAGCCCAAGAACTCTGGTTACTCTGATGCTGATATTTAGGTTGAGGCTCATACCATTGTTGCATGTACTAGTTCATAGTAATCTCTGGTTGGGGACATTGGCGTTCAGGTGGGTAGTGTGGATTTGAGAATCCCTCCATTTCAGCACACACTACAAAATCTCATAAAACAACACAACACAATCAAGGTATCTCGTCACCACCACCACAACAATAGGTGGTGTGACGCTTCAACAAGAGAACTCCATCAACAAAAAAAAAACAAATAAAAAAAACGACCTAAGCCCAAACTTTCGGTCAACTTACAAGATATTCACCATTTACTCCCTGGCAACGGCGCCAAAATTCTTGATAGCAAAATACTTAACCGCCAACTTTAACTGACAGAGTATCGGGTTAGGGCAGTATAGTGGTTACAAGGTCGAATCCACAGGGAGTAACAGTGAAGTACCAAAGTCGACGTAGAACTTGGTTCAGGTCAATAGATAGTGGAAATATTAACAACTAATGCAAAAATAACGATTACACCACTGGTTTTACTTATATGATTAAAAAGCATAGCCGAACTATGATCTAGTGGGTTATTTTTACGCCACAGGAAAGACTTGACAAGGAGCGTGTCTTAACCGACCTACCTATCCAATTCAGTTTATATGACATCCACGGGTGCCAACTCCTAATTCTGGTGTTAAGGTCTGAACAACTCTCGCTTAACACCCTACGCCAGGCTAATTAACCCTCCCTTTAGAAAGCCAACTAACCTAACATGGTTTACCAAAATCTCGAGCCGCTCGGAAAACCGATGAAAACCTTTCATAGGGCACAGTTCTAACAACTAGCTAGGTTGTCAATCTAACAACTAGGCTGTGTCTATGCAATGATCCTAAAACCCATTATCCCACATCTCACCGCAAAATACATCTGATAAGTTCGATGTGTGTGTGGCAGTGAACTAGGATGTCAATCTAATTCAAAGCTATAATCTTTATAAGAACAAGGTTTAGAACGTGGATTAATCATACAAACGTTTAATTAAGCGCTACACTACTCCCGTCTAATCCCCCTTAGGGCGTTTCACCCGCTTTCACATGATTCGACCATACAATGGATTAGCTACTCATGATGGAATTGAAAAACGAAATAATAATGATAGCAATAATCAAAGACATAATCAAATAATTGAAAGACACAAAAATAATTACCATAAAAGATGAAACCTTGAATTGTGTGAAAATCTCCTTCAAAAGATGAAATCTTGGATCACGAATCGAAAATCTAAGCTATGAAAGTTGTATAGAGTTGCTAGGAATTAAATCTATGATCTAAGGATTGAAACAATGTTTAAACTAATGGAAATCGCCCTAAAATCTCCCCTAAGAAACCCTAATACGTCTAAGTGCTGAATACAACCCATATGGGATCGAAAAAGAGGGTTTTTATAGGTTTTTTCCGCATCCCGACCACGAACGAGCGTTTGTGGCAAGGCAAACGCCGTTTGCCTGAAAAGCCAACTCGCTGTCCTCAGTAAATCAGCAATAACATTTTTTTGTAGAGCTCCAATTTGAACGAGTCAAGATGCGTTGGAAATAAAGTTCAATTCCCCACAACTTTAATGAAGACGACTTGGCAAGAAAATGCCTCCAAGATGGGTCAAAATAAAGATTAACGTTACAGGTACGGTGAATAGTGCTGTCGGGGCCAAACTAGAGTTTGCATTGGAAAAACGCTAGTTTGTCTTATACGAGTGGGGCCGAACCCATCCAAACGTGCGTTTGAGGTGATTTGGACGCTATTTTGCCTGAAAACCCAACTTTCAGTACCAACGCTGCTTCTGTGAACGCCAGTTTGAGCTGGCCAAACGCTAGTTTGGGGTAGGCTTCAGTATTTTCATCATAACGTCACTTCTAGGGCTCCAAATAAGTTGATTCAAAATTAGTTGGAAATCCGATTATATTCTCTACAACTTTCATCAAGACAACTCTTCATGAAAGTTTCTCCAAGTATGACCAAAATTCCCCTGAAGTGACTGGTTCAGATTTCGTCAATGATTCTTCACTCTTTTCTCCTCCTTGGCCCCAAGTCTCGTTCTTTCTCGAGACTCTCTTCCTTATTCTTGACCTTATACACCAGTATAAGCCTGAAAACAAAGACCTGAACACCATGGCATAATATACATTGATAGAAACGTAACGAAATCCACATAAAACACGAGATTTTAGGACGAAAACGTCATTAGTCTCGAAACATGCATATAAGTGAATATCGTTCATATACTACCCATAATAGCCCAAAATAACCTTGAATAACTCATAAAATGAGGTAATCTCATATAAGAAATACACTACAATTTGACTCCCATCAATGTGATAAAATAAGACGCATAAATAGTTAAATTTTAATTTGAATTTTTTTCATAAGATATAATTGTCTAGATTAGATATAGTAGATATAATATGATTATATGGACACCGATTGATCATGGACTCGACCGATAGGATAGATGTGAATGATTTAATTTTTCTGTTGGTTTAAAAGTTGTCCTAGGCCGTTAAGAAGAACGTGACCTAGTTTATTTTCTGCATTTATCCAATTCCTGTTAGCTCCCCCGTGTGCGGCGGGTGTATTTGTTTTATTAGATAAAATTTATGTAACAAGAAAGGAGCGGAAGATGAAGACCAAAGAAAGAAGACAAATAAAGATCCCATTGGAGAATGGAGAATTAAAGATCCTATTGGCGGTTGCAGCTACCTTTAGATTGTGACCCATGGTTTCGTCAGTTTGTATTCAAAACCGCATCTAGAAAAAGTCGATGATCATTCCGGTTACTTTACGCATTTATTTATTTTGTGCTTGTATTTATTTTATATGATACGATAGATGCATACTAGGCACGATCTAGATGAATGTGTAGGATGTATGTCTATAGAGATAGATATACATTATGAGACCATAATTAAATTAATTAAGAGAATTAATTCGAAATTAATTAAATGAATTAATTTACATAAATACTTCCACAACAAAAATCAAGTCGAAATATTGTCTCCCAATATTATAATGACGGTGAAGTGCCCTTGTTCGGATCCAACTGATCGACCACCGCCGGGAGTTGACCTACCTCGGGTATATCGTCGTTATTGAGATATGATCGTATGAGATCTCGCGAATATTGGGTTGTGACTTAACTAGAGTCTTTCGGTGATTGGCCACCATCATGTCCGTCTGACTTTAGAGACAAAGGGTTGACTAACACATAGTGATGTGTATCGTCAAAGAGTTGACTAGTCAACCACTGAGAATTACATAGTGATGTGATTGGTAAAGAGTTACCCACCTTTCGAAATTATCTTGATTGATCGACCGCCGCCGGGAATCGAGTAACTAGATTGGATCTCAGCCACTAAAGGATTTTGGAAAATTCTTGAAAGTCAGTCGGGAGTAGTTGACTAGTAGGAGCAAAATCATAAACCAAAATACCATTTTTGATTCTGCGTGTATAAACAACAACACTCTTTTATCTTTATTTTTATGTTGTAGTTTTTAGCAAACTAAATATTTATGTTTTTATTCTCGATTAGTAAAACTAATTTATGACTGTTACCTTTTGAGAAACGTTCTCAAATATGGTTAAGTAATTTTTAATCCATTTAAATAAGCAATGACACGAGCAACCCCGTTATAGTAGTTAGAGACAATGAGGCTACATATTCGATGAAGTGCTCCAAGACTTTAATTATTAATGAAAACGGAAGCTCGTGATATGATTGAATCACATGTAATAAGTCTCAACTAATTAATCATATATTGGATACGATCCAATATGATCATTCTGTCATACGATGACAATTAATTCAAACGTTGAATAAGAATGACCACATCGAATTTTGGAAAGGCTGTTTTCAAAATTGTAATATTTAAGTATTTACTTAATTTTTAATCATTGCTTAAAGGTTAATTAAATAGTTAATGTTTTGAATTCGATTCAAAAGGTTAAATAAACTATTTAATAGTCTTTAGATTTTCATTATGAAAGGAAGTTAAAGACAAAGCTCTTGTGATCTTTCTTAAGTCTTATGAAGACTACACTAAGAAATATTTGCAAGTGCTCAAAGGATTATAAAGGAAAGTTAGGGCGTGTGTTTAAATAGAGAAATTAACGAAGTCTCTATTCTACGCAAGTGAGTTGGGATAAATCTATCTAAGTTTAAGTCAACTCTTAGATATATGATATCTTACGAGTATGATTAAATTAGAAAGATTAAAAATAGAATACACTTAGAAACGAAAGTGAAGCAAACGTTGCGACATTTTCGGTATTGTATTCTGAATCTGGTAAGCTGATAAATGAACTAAATAAATGTTATTGTGTTTCGGTTCTTATGAAAAAAATGAGTTTAGTTATTTGTTAGGATTTAGTAGACATATTCAATTGTAAGGAATAAATGTTGTTCCGATAAGGTTGAATGGTCACCGAATCAAACATACTAAATTGGTGTCACTATACAGTTGATATAGGTGAAAATCTCAACTAAATATTTGTATGGCTGTTATCCTTAATATTTGGTGGCCGTTCTAGACATAGTCTATGGAGGGAAATCGTGTGATCGGATGTCATTCTAATGACATCTGAACCACGTGATTATGAATCATGTGGGTAGTACGTATCTTATCTAAAGATGACTAAAATACCCTTTTAAGAAAAGGTTATGAATTCTAGAAAATTGTCTAAAGCCTAAACAAACCGATGTTTGTTGGCTTATGACAATTAAAGCCACAAATAATTGTTTATTAATATCTATGACTATTTTAGAAATAGTTGAATGTAACTATTAAAGTACAACAATTCGGAAAGCCCGAAAATTTGAGCTAGTACGAATGAGATTGATGAGCTACTTAGGAATTAATCTCCAATTGGATTGAAGTAATTAATACCTGAAGGGTGTTTCAGAAGTCGTCTGAAAAGGAATAAGACTCCCTTCAAGGATACCATTTTTGGGATACACAATTAGATTGTGTTCCTAAAATGGAAACAACACTTTATATGATAAAGGTGTGACGCAAGCCATGCGAAGTATCCCTTACCCGTTTCGGGATAGTGCCCTTATACTTAACCGAGTTCCAAAGAATAAAGGTTGAATAAATTCCATATTAGATATGGAAGGGGATAATGTCAAATCTATCTTAACCGATGATTTGAAGTTGTCATAGGCAAAGTCAGAAAGGCTTGGAGACTAGTACGACATATGCAACTTGTGGAATATCTTGGGAAGTAGGCTAGATATTCTCTACTTTCCTGCGGAACAAAATGTTTGTCTCCAAACATGCTGTCTTCTAGAGGAAGTGGTTCTTCCTAAAGAAACAGTGGGAGTAAAATCTCAAAAAAGTTTGAGAAACCACAAAGAGATATTCAACCATTGAAACACGAGCAGGCGCCGCATAGCGATGAGGTGTAGAACACTGCTCAGTGCACACAAAAGTTTTGTAGGTTAGTAGATAACCTCGGGCCTAAAAGGGCTGCTGGTATGTTCATCTTGAAGAATGAATATCTCACGACCTATGAAGGAATGTTTGAAAGGCAAGATTGAGAGATATGGCCAAGAGCCATAATATATGAATTAGATTCCATCACTGACAACCAGGTTGTGAACCTAGTCTGTCATACCTAGAGAGAATGTCCCTGGAAGGCTGATGTGGATAGTAATATGATTACCGTAAGGCGATAGTGACGGCTGAGCCCGGTTCTATAGTGGGTTATACGTATCTTATCCAAAGAGGACTAAAATACCCTTTTATGAAAATGGTTGTAAAATCTAGAAAATTGACTAGAGCCTAAGCATATTGATGTTTGTTGGCTTATGACAATTTATACCATAAATAATTGTTTATCTCTCTCTTGGACTATTTTAGAAAAAGTTGAATGTACTTATTGAAGTATGACAATTATGAAAGCCCAAAAAGTTCGAGCTAGTACGAATATGAGAAAAACTACTTAGGAATTAATCTTCAATTGGATTGAAGCAATTAATACCTGAAGGGTTTTTCAGAAGTCTTCTGAAAGGAATTAGATTCTCTCTTGAAGGATACCATTTTTGGGATACGCAATTAGTTTGGGTTCCTAAAATGGAAACAACAATTTGTATGATAAAGGTGTGACGCAAGCCATGTGAAGTATCCCTTATCTGTTTTGGGATAATACCCTTATTCAATACATATACTTAACCAAGTTCCAAAGAATAAAGGTTGAATAAATTCCATATTAGATATGGAAGGGGATAATGTCGAATCTATCTTAACCGATGATTTGAAGTTGTCATAGGAAAGGTCAGAAAGGCTTGGAGCTAGTACGACATATGCAACTTTGTGGAATGTCTTGTCAAGTGCTCTAGATATTGTCTACTTTCCGCGGAACAAAATGTTTGTCTCCAAACATGTTGTCTTCTAAAGGAGGTATTTCTTCCAAAAAAGATAGTGGGAGTAAGTGAGATCTCAAAAGAGTTTGAGATCCACAAGGAGAGATTCAACAATAGGACCATGAGCATATGCCATATAGTTATAAGGTGTAGAACACTGCTAAGTGCACACAAATGTTCTATAAGTCTGTGAATAACCTCAAGCCGGAAAAGGCTACTGGTATGTGCATCTTGAAGAATTTATCTCACGACTTATGAAGGAAAGTTTGAAAGGCAAGATTGAGAGATATGGCCAGGAGCCATAATATCTGAATTATATTCCATCAGTGACAACCAGGTTGTGAACCTAGTCTGTCTTACCAAGAGGGAGTGTCCTAGATAGGCTAACATGGATAGAAATATGATTACCATAAGGGTATAGTGACGGCCGAATGGTATGGGGTGTAAACCTTGTAATTATCTTTATGCTGCCAGCTGAGCCCAAATCTATTCAGGCTATGCTTGTTATAACTTCGCATCATGGCTATATGATAGTGTTGAAGACGTTGGGCAAACAACCCCTTGTTCATAGACGATAACATGATATGTGAGCCCACGAGATCCATTTATGGACTCGAACAAGTTTCTCTAGATGATTTCTTTGTTTGATAATCAAAGGAGTTTGATTTAGTCAAAAGAAGGGATATGCCCAATGTGCAATATGGATAGTGGGAGTGTGTTACCATTTTTGGGTAAGGTATTGGGTATCTCTCTCTCAAGAATCATCTCCCCATGTCACAGTTGATTAATGATTTGGTAGTTCAAGGTCTTTACGAAAGCACTTGGATTAGCAGTTCTTATTTTAGAAATAAGAATCTATAATGATAGATTTAACTGCTGTTAGTTTATAGTTTTACCTAAATAGATGTGATGCTAAAAGAGTTAAGCATAGATCTCAATAGGAAATACTGCTAGCCAATGTTCTCAAGATCTATCTATGTTAGGACGTTAGTCCTAAAGATAAGGTGAAAGATGATGCTTATTGATAATGTCAAAATTATCACGGGTATTCAGCAGTGGATTTATGGTGGATATCTAGTTGTGAACGTAGTGAGATGGGGGGTGGCTCACGGTGGATCTGTGAGAGAGTGTGGTGACACGATATACCCAAGGAGAGCAGTAAGCAATTTGGCAGAGTTTTTCCTTGTTTCATATATATATTCAGCCCCTTTTATGAATTGAACATGGAGCCCTATTTATAGGATGAGAACCGACTAACTTTCAACATAATTACAACTTAGGACATAGTACAACTAAATCTACGATGGCTAATCGAGCTGCGGCAAACCTATGGTGGTACGGATCCTCGAGTTGTCATCGCACATCCTAAGTAGGCTTGCTGGGTCATCGGTCTGTATTCTCTAAGTGCTGGGATAAATGACCTCTGGTGGATCCCTCACCCTTTTATTCATCGTGGGCCAATTATCAAAGCCCATTCCCAGAGTGATTCTGTCGAGCGATAGGGGCCTGGCCGCATCTCTCCTCTCCGGCCCCCATCCACCCGCACTCGGTGGATCTGTTCGGGTCCACATCCGGGTCGGCAGGCCGAAAGGCGGAGCCAGCCTATCAATGGCCTCCTACTCCTTACCCGTGACATCTCGAGATGTCGGTTAGGGAGTAATATTCTTGGCCTTTTGAGGTATCTCTGATGGGTGAATAGCCATAGTCATCGGAAGCCATTTCGGGCGGGTAGCCTTGACTTCGTGGGATTTGGCTTTTTGGGCCTTCTGACCTTGAGCCGATTGAACTTATAAGTGGGCAGATAGCCATAACTTCATGGGATTTGGCTTCTTGGGCCTTTGGCCTAGAGCCGATTGAAGTTATAAATGGGTGGATAGCCTTAACTTCATAGGATTTTGCTTCTTGGGCCTTCGGCCTCCAGCCGATTGAAGTTATAAATGGGAGGATAGCCTTAACTTTATAGGATTTGGCTTATTGGGCCTTTGTCCTTGATCCGATGGAAGTTATAAATGGGCGGATAGCCTTAACTTCGTACGATTTGGCTTCTTGGGCCTTTGGCCTCGAGCCGATTGAAGTTATAAATGGGCGGATAGCCTTAACTTCGTAGGATTTGGCTTTTTGGGCTTTTGGCCTCGAGCCGATTGATGTTATAAATGGGCAGATATCCTTAACTTCATAGGCTTTGGCTTCTTAGGCCTCTGGCCTCGAGCCGATTGAAGTTATAAATGGGCGGATAGCCTTAACTTCATAGGATTTGGCTTCTTGAGCCTTTGGCCTCGAGCCGATTGAAGTGGTGGCTTCGGAATGGCCCCCTTGCTTGCATGTCAGCCACGTGCTTGTTTCAGTTGGCTTTTCTTCACCCAGACTGATTTAACAACTGGCTTGACCCGCCGCCTATTTTAATTGGCCATGGCCCTTTCGTTCTTTGTGCCATAATGATGGCTATTTTGGAATTCAAAACTTGAAAATCCTGCCTTTGATCTCGTCCGTTAGATCGTTATTATCCGAACCGTCGGATCCGTACTTTCGAGTCTATATAAGGGTGAGAGGCTCCCTGCCTAAACATTTCCCGAATTTATAATTTCTCTAGAAATTGTCTATCTTCAGTTTGCAAGCAAAGGTTCTCCAGCGAATTTCTGTCAAGGTTCCGAAAGCTCGTTCCATATTTCTTTGCCCTTTTCGTATTTCCTGTTGATTATCAGGTAAATCACTTTTCTTCCCCGATTTTTTGTATTTTCATAGTTGGTTTAACCTTAGTCTTGTTTTCTGATAAACTTGTGTGCCCGAGCCTTTATTGAGTCTGAATTCATGGATGCTTTGATCGACTCTGTTCATGTCTTAAGGTTTTTTAGATTTTGGTTGTGTTTTTTGGCTGCTGTGACCCTTGATTTTTTCCCTGTATCATTATCACCCCACCCTGAGGAGTTTTTTTTACCTTTTCTTCCCCCATTTCTAGGATTTTGCGTCTGTTTGTGAAATGAAAAGACGGGGTGTCGAGATGAGTAGGACTGTCTCGACCCGACTTCAATTGTCTAGGGTGATGCCTTATCCGCCTTGTCCCTTTCTTTTTGCAGGATGCCTGGTAGTGATAGGTCGGGAAATGATGACAACGACGATGTTCATGGCTACGCCTCTGAGGAGGCCGAAGAGGTGAGCACTAGATCCGGTGAGGGCGACGAGGGTGAGAGTACCGAAGATGACATGGTGTTGGCTGAACTGGTTCCATCGCAATCCGTCCATCCGAAAGCTGCAGTTTTGAATGTGCCGAGAGATCAGTCGGTCTCTTCGACTGCGGCTCCCGTAAAGTTGAAAAGGAAGTTTGGGAAGGAAGCCGCCATGGCAAAAAATTATTCCTCTAACGTTGCAGCGTCTGATCCTAAAAAATCTTAATAGAAGAGGAAATCCAGCGATGATGAGGACGAGCCCAAAGACCGCAACAAGACTCCTAGGCCGCAAAACCCAGAAGTGGTCAGGGAGGATGAAGGTATTGATGCTCTCGATAAGCAGATAGGGTCAGATTGGGTAGTGGTTCGGCCTCGCCTTGGGGACCCTAAAATTTTCTCTGAGTTTAACATATCCTCCGATTATCTTTTCTCTGGCTTCAAGAAGGTTGCAAACCGAGCCGGTCGGAGACTGCAGAAAGATGGTCTGGTCTTGTTTTATGACCACTTCATAGCAGGCCTTAGGCCACCCTTTGAGCCATTCTTTGTCGAAGTGATGTGGTGTCTAGCGGCCCTCCCATGTGATTTCTCCCCTGGGGCCGTCAGGGTTGTGATGGTGTTGGTCCCTTGGAAAGGCTAACACAAGTTTAGAGGGGGTGAATAAACTTGTCACCAAAAACTAATCCTGAGCTGGAGAAGCCCCAGGAACTGAGTTTCTCTGAAACTTAAAACTGATCTTCAGTTCAGCTTTGTTCTTGTCCCTTAACTTGTGCGGAGTTCAGTTAGCTCAACTGAATATAAGTCAATGCTGACTTATATTTAGTCTTGTTAACTGGCAGCGGATAAAACTAGCCTATAGTGCAATAGATGTGTCAGTTAAGTTTTAAGACTCTCTATGTATCAATTCTGTGCTGACTCAGTGTCTAGTGTTTGCAGAGTGATAGTGCAATGAATAAAACAAACACAAATGCATAAAGTAAATCAACACAAGATTTGTTTATGGAAGTTCCGGGCGGTGTAATCCCGTACGTCTCCCCTTCTCCTGTGGCGTAGGAGGTATCACTAGAATAATGACATAATCGTTACAAAATCCTAGCACTATGACAGTCCTTCACGACACCCTAGTTTCACTGTCTACACAAAATGAAGAAAGGTGAGATTGCTCCCTTCATCCTGCACACTGATCTTTCGGAGGTGGAATTGCTCCTTCACCAGCTCACCACTAATACCAACACACACCCCTCCTCGCACTAACAAATTGTGGCAACCAAGTTGCAACCATATGAAGAAAGGTAGAATTGCTCTCTTCAAACTATGCATAGCCAACCCTTTTTCACAAAGGTTAGGTTTAGAATTAATCAAGGATTAATTCAGTGAGCTGTTTGATTCTTCTGGATCAGACTTTGTAGCTCCAAGATGCCTTCTTTCCCCCTTAATGGGTTACTGGATTTTTCTTTGAAGTCTTCAAGGCAATTCCGTTGGCTTCCCCTTTTTCTAGGTATATCTGATTTTGTGGATCTAGATTTGGATCTTAGAATATATGCTTGTAAAGCTCTTTTTCTGATCCTCCTCACACTCTTCTTCAAGTGATTCTCTTGTGTATTTATAGGGGTGATGTGACGGTCACTAGCTCTTGTAGCCGTTACACCTGTCGTTTAGCCAACGTTCATATGTACAATCTTTGTCGTATTGTCAGTTCAAATTTAACAAGGCTTTAACTTAGTTTTCTACTCTTCTTCAAAACTGAGTACCTTGTATACTTAATATCTGACTTCAATTGACTAAGTCAGAGTACACCAATCAGTTTCTTCTTATCCAAGTAACTGATAATCTTTGTCCTTAAGATTATTCAGTTTTACATGATCTATAACTCAGTTTCACGTCACCACACACTTGCCTGAATCCTGACTTATAGTCACGACTTAATCAGCTTCTAATTGAGTTTTCTACCTCAGTTCTTTAGTCTTCTGTAACTGAGTCTGTGTCCCTCAGTTCTTCAGTCATCTAGATAAGCCAACTGAGTCTGTGTCCCTCAGCGAACTTATCTTCTTCAGTTCTTGCATAACTGAGTTTGATCCCTCAGTTCTTCATGTGTATAAATAGTTTTCTTGCTATAACTCAGATTTCTTGTTGTGACTCACCTGTTCACCTAGTTCCTATTCTATTACAATGCTTGTCTGAAACAACCTATACAAATTTCAGACTCTAGATAGAACTTATACATTTATCTCTAGACCATTTCTTGCTTCTTCTTTCATTATGCACTATAACAGTTAGTTACGACTTCATCATCATAGGTTGTAAGTGATTTGTCTAATTTCATGACGAATCATCATCAAAACATAAATAATATTTCCAACAGATGGCCTTTGTCGTACTTTGCTGAATTATGGGCTATGAACCTTCTCTTAAGGTTTTCTTGAAATTTTATACCTTCAGCAAAGCGACCACAAATAAAACGGACTCAAGAAATTTCCTTTCGACCAGAGTGAAGAAATGCAGGTTGTTCTATTGGACTTTGAATAAAGTCCACGGTTGGAACACAAGGGCTATGATGGTCGAATCGATGTCAAGGTGGCCGTTTCCAAAATTCGAGGAGCGCCCAAAAAATAGGCAAAACAAAATTGTCATGTCCAAAACTCTTGATCACGTCAAGCAGGAGCTTCTTGACAAACTTCATGAACTCCTCGGCTGGGATGAGGAGAGTGAAACTCATAAAAGAACCTTTAGTCAGAGGAGCTTGATTGATCTTAGGGCTTCATTATGTTCCGTAGCCGGGATTCCTGGGCCGATCAATACTCAGCCCATGGTGAAGGTATCCACTCTGGGTACTTATGAGGATTGGCACGCCGAGTGTCATTTAAGGAAATGTTTTCCCACCAAATGCCCGACATGCAAAGGGATCGAGGTGTCGCGGCCTGTCTGTAATCTACTGCTTTGTTTTCTTTTTCTTTTTCATGATTGATTTTCCGTCAGTAAGTTTGAATTCTATCCTGGAGTTCCGACCATTTCTCTTGTAGGTACAATGGTGCTCGCCAATGAAAACGTGAATGCATTATGACTCGGTTGAAGGAAGAGGAAGTCTCGTCATGAGCTGTTAAAGGCCGGTACACCTATGGATCCTCCCCCTCCAGTGAGCATGGAGAATGTTTTGCCGACCGACGCTGCTTCATCTACAGCTCCTCTTAACGCTGTGGCTACTGAGGGCGGTACTTTTTCTTCAAGGGTTGTGAAACCTGCCGCGGCCATCAAAGCAAAGAGGAAAAGGCTTGCTAGGAGAAAGAATAACGGCCTGATAGACGAGGATGAAGAGTCGATCGATGCGGATGTCGTATCTTCTCCCAAGAGGTCTAAAGCCAGTGGCGGCCAGAGCTTGGGCGTTGTCACCCTTGAGTCTTTCAAGCCAACTGAGGATGCCCAGGCCCCGCAGGGCGTCGAGCCACACGCTGCCGCTATTGATATGACCGGGAGCCTTGTGAAGAGGGTCGCTGGCGAGGGTGAGCGAGCCGTCGCCGAACCTGCGCCGAACCGGCGCCGAAGGGGAAACCGGCCCTATGGCTGGACAGTGATTTCTTAAAGCAGCCTCTTACTTTGAAAATAGCCATGGAGCTATCTGTCTCAATCACCGACATTGTCCCGCTACAAAATCTGAATCTGAGACTGCCCGATGCTCCTCAGTTGTTGGTCGGTCAGGGGATCGTTAATCGGATAGCCCAAGCTGACGTGGTAGCTTCGACAGCATCTGCGGGATCTTTTTCCAGCTTGCAACTCTTGTCTGAGGCGCTCGGTCTCTTTGGGACTACGGCCAGTGCGGTAACATATACTTCTTGTTTTTGAATTCTTTTTCCGTCAAGTTTTCTGGCTCTGAGCCCCTTTTCTTTTCAGGTTGCCACCAAATTGAAACAAGTCGAGTAGGCTTGTAACGGGGAGGCAAAACAGATGGTGAACCAGCTTGCTGAGATGCGAGGGAAGCTGACTGCTGAGGCGAGCCAGTAAGGTCAAAAATGCTTTGTTGGATGGGTTTGATCAGGGATTCTATCATGTGGCGAGGTGCCGTAAGGCATTTTGCGAGGATTATCTAGATCTTGAGACCCTGCAGGACTGCCTGACGACGGATCAAGACGACCCTGGGTTGAGAGCATTCCACTGTGATCTTCCCTATACTGCCGTTCATCTTGAGGACTTCCGTGTTGGTTGCTTAAAGAAAGGTAAGCCGCTTTGAGCTCCTCCTCCAATCAATGAGAAGAACCTTCATGCCATGATGGAAGGGATGGAGAGGGAAGCTATTGATCTTGTGAAGAGGGAAGCTAAGGTCGCTGACAGCACTACTGGGGTTGCTGTCGCTAGTGTTGTTGGCGAGGAGAACAGTCATAAGCAAGAGTATGACCGTTTTTTGAATATGTCTGGACCCCATAATGAGACTCCTCCCTCAGACAAGCGAGATTGATTTGTTTTTCTATGTTTTCTTGTTGTAATTTATACTTTTGGTTCCAGCCTTCGAATTGTCCTTGTTTCCAATCTTGTAATAACTTGACGTCGTTGGTGGCCACTGTTTGGCTTTTGTTTTATTTTGTATTTTGGTTGAAACATCTGTTTTTCAAGTTTTTCTACTCCGTTGAAGCATATATACGTGTGGCTCACTCGTTTTTGTGAGATTGTGAACTCCCTCAGCCGAGGTCACCAAAATGACCTTCCCGACCAAATCCATAGATTAAATTTTTGGGCTTCCGGCCCCCTTGTTTTGAACTAGGTCGCACGAGCTGGGCCGAAATAATAACAAGAACAAGGGACTTGCTCTTAATTTTCTTGGTCGTCGAACTTTTAGTCAAGCCGGCTCGAAAAAATCTGTGCCCTCTTGTTTCAAGTGAGATCCGAGCCGCCGTTATGCGTGGATCTGGATTGAAACTATCAACTTTACGCCAGCAGCTGGTTTGAAGATTCTATGGAACTTGCTTTAAAATTTTGGTGCGGCCCCCCGCTTTGTCCGTGTCTGATGATAACTATGGGCGGACACGTTCAAAGTGACTTCGAGATTCCCCAGCTGTAAAGTCTGACAGTTGCCAGCTTTTTCTGACACGTTATGAGGTAAAGCTTCCACTTCTGGTCAGTTACTGTTCTTTGACCGTTTCAGACATTTTTTGAGATCGTTCTAATGATAGAGGCGGTTCCGATAACTGTTCCGCGATTAATGCTCATTCAAATTTTGAAATCCGAACTTGTTGGTCCCTTGGAAAGGCTAACACAAGTTTAGAGGGGGGTGAATAAACTTGTCACCAAAAACTAGATTAATTAACAATTAAGGTTCAGTTTTAACTTGTGTGGAGTTGAGCCAACAAAGCTGAGTCTAAGTCAAACTGACTTATGCAAAACTGAGTCAACCGGCAACGGATTTAAGTTATATCCTTTAACTGGATCTTGTTGATACTATAAGAAGAAGCTAAGTATGCAAAACTGAATTCTGGTGAATGTCAGTTTGTGAACTGTGTATGCTAGTAACAATCAGTTTCAGTATGCTGAATAATCGATAATAAATGTTGTAAGGTAAATAACAAAATGTAAATGCATAAAGTAAGTGGATCAAGAATTATAGTGGTTCCAGGTGGTGTAAATCCTGGCAGTCCAATCTTCCCATGCAATGTAGGAGGAAAATTCCACTAGAACTTAGTGAGCTACGCAGTTACAAAAAGTCCTAAATGATAGTCCATGACTAATCCCTAGTGTCACTATCTAAACAACTAAAGAACAGGTTGGATTGCTGCTCTTCAACTGCTTGAGCCACTGGTCCTTAGAGGGTTGTATTGCCTCTTCACCAGCTACCACCACAAACGCAGTCTACCCGACTGCAAACAACTGTCCTTGTCACCTCCTTGAACGGATTGTTTCACAGTTTAAACCTTTGATTAAGAATCAAAGTTGGGCTGAGAATCAATAAATTGATTCTTGCTTGTGGTTCTTCAAGATGTTGAAATCTGGATATAATCGATGTAGCTTGAACACTTGAAGAAATCTAGATATGATCTTGTTGAGCGTAGATAATGATAGCAATTCGAATGAACTAGACTTGTGCACAAAAATGCTTGTAATCTTGTTAATTCGGTGTTTTATCCATGGTGCAAAGTCCTCTATTTATAGTGTGAGGTTCAACGTTCATATTGCTTGAATTTGAATTGCTTCAACATCTACATTTTCAGATGTCAGGTGTCAGTGACCATTCTGACATGTCTGTTCTTCAACCAATAAAAATCCTTCATTTACAACGTTTGAATGTACTTTCAGTTTCATGGATGGATGACTATAAAACTGAGTGTCCTGATCAGTTTTATACTGAGTATGTCAGTTTTGTTTGTTAACTGACTTAGGGCATTAACTGAGTGTTTACTCTTTTTCAAAATTTCAGTACTCTATTTATCTGATTTTATGTGACTTAATCAGATTACACCATTCCTTATAGAGATCATCTAAGATATCATTTTCCTTATGATACTTAGGTCTTCTTCAAGATACATAAAGTCAGTTTAGGCCATCAAAGACTTACCTGAATTCCAACTTTACAGTCTCTTTGTGACCCTCAGTTCTTCAAATAATGAGTCTGTTCCCTCAGCCTTCAGTTCTAGATAAGTCAACCAAGTCTGTGACCCTCAGCGAACTTACCTTCTTCAGTTCTGAGTGACCTTCAGTTCTAGGTGTACATCTTCAGTCTTATGTTAAGTTCCAGCTATCTAGATGATTTCCAGTTTTCAGTTTTACAACACTTCTATCTATTATCAGACTCTAGTAAAACTTATACATTCAGTTCTACACATCTTTTAGCCTTTCACTATAACAGCTCGTTTCAGCACTTCATCAATGGGGTGTAAACAAACAATACTTAAATGAGACGAATCATCATCAAACTAAATTTTATTCCCAACAATTTCCCTCTTTTTGATGATGCCAAAACCCTCCTTAAAAGAAAAGATTAAAGATAATAACAGTACAAAACAAAGTAAAACTGGAAACTGGATTTCATTAAGAATTTGCAAAAACTGGAATAGTTACACAATTGATAAAAACTGAAATAATATTTAAGCATTTCTTTGTGTAACTTTGATAAACTTCTATTCCTTATCGTTGAGACGATATGCTGATTCAATCTTTGTATCTTCCTTGTTGAAAGTTCTGAGATAGTCCATTTGACTTGTAAGTTTCCACTTCCTCCAAAGAAATAACTTAGGGAGGTGTCTTTCACCCTTGTAGTATTCTTCAAATTCTGAAATATCAGCTTTCAGCTGTTCTCTCTTATCTTTGATTTCAAGTCTTCTTTAATTCTCTTGATCTTCTTGTAATGTGTCATTTTCTGATTGTGAAAAGTATGAGATAAGAAATAGGCAAGAAGTTCTTCATAAGTTTTGTGCTTGTATTTCGTTTTGACATGGCTGTAATCAGCAACAAATTTCATCCATAGATCCATTGTCAGAGTAGCTCTTCTTTCTTCAGGCTGACTGTACTTGGCAATGAGTTGTTCTTCTGATAGTTCTACAAAATCTTTGACATAAGGATCTACTGCTGATTTTAGTTTCATCAACTCAGCTTCAAGCAGTCGTTTCTCTTCACATAGTTTCAGCTTTTCATCCTCTACTTCCCCCCTTTTTGGCATCATACAACTCATTGACCAGTTGATGTGTTGCCTTCTGATTTGTTGACATATCTTTGTGGGAGGTGAGGATTTCTTTCAGCTGAGTTTCTAACACATAGATCCATTGATTGAGGTGCCATACAGCTTGAGCATGAATTTCTTGATCTTCCATAGTTGTCAGTTCAAGTTTTTCCTTGAGACTGAGAATTTCTGAAACTGAATTTGAAGTGGATTTCTTGATAATATCCAAATTAGAGTGAGTCGAGACATCAGTTTTCTTCCTGTAATCCAAGTAACTGGAAATATGTGACAGAAGACCACTGTAATCATCTTTTTGGTTGAGCATAATCTTCAAACCTTCTTGTACTTTGCTCAATTCTTCTGTTGTAAGCTTCTCAGATGGGTCTTCTTCTTCTGTTTCTTGGATTTTAGACTGACGGACATCTTCAATTATCATCAGTTGCTGATTATCATCAGCTCTTGATTTTTCTTCTTTGTTGTCAGTTGTCTGTTCTCAAACTGGCAATTCTTCTTCCTTAGTATCAGTTTGCTCTGGTTGTTGTTCAAGCTGAGCGTTTGACTGCAAAACTGTACTTTTCTGAGCTTCTTTCCTTGAATCATCATCCTTATCATTATCTTTCTTCTTTAAAACTTCCTTTGGTATAGATGATGTGATGGATTCAGTTCTCTTAGCTAACTCTTTCAATCTATTATAGCAGTTGGTGAGAAACTCTTCCATTGGAAATAAGGCATAGAGATTTTGTATTTTCAGTTTCTCCAACAATAGTTTTTGTTGGTCCCTTGGAAAGGCTAACACAAGTTTAGAGGGGGGGGGGGGTGAATAAACTTGTCACCAAAAACTTCTACCGAAACTGAAAGCACCCCAGGAACTGAGTTTTTACCAAACTCAAACTGATGCTCAACTCAGTTCTGTTCCTGTCCTTTAACTTGTGCGGGGTTCAGTTAACTCAACTGAGTTTAAGTCAAACTGACTTAATCAAAACTGAGTCAACCGGCAGCGGATATAACAAGCCTTTGTGCGATAGATGTGTCAATAAAAATCTAGACCTTCTATGTATCAGTTCTGTGCTGACTCAGTGTCTGGTGTTTGCTGAGTGTGAAGATAATAAGATAAAACAAACATAAGTGCATAAAGTAAATTAACACAAGATTTGTTTATGGATGTTCCGGGTGGTGTAATCCCATAAGTCTCCCCTTCTCCGGTGGTGTAGGAGGTATGACTAGAATCTTGAGATAACCGTTACAAAATCCTAGCACTATGACAGTCCTTCATGACACCCTAGTTTCACTGTCTACACATAATGAAGAAATGTAGGATTGCTCCCTTCATTCTGCACACTGATCTTTCGGAGGTGGAATTGCTCCTTCACCCGCTCACCACTAACACAAACACAGTCCGCAGACTGCACCAACAGCTGTGGCAACCAAGTTCCAACCGTATGAAGAAAGGTGGAATTTCTCTCTTCAAACTATGCACATCCACCCCTTTTTCACAAAGGTTAGGTTTAGAATTAATCAAGGATTAATTCAGTGAGATGTCTGATTCTTCTGGATCTGGCTTTGTAGCTCCAAGATGCCTTCTTCCCCCTTAATGGGTTACTGGATCTTTCTTTGAAATCTGCAAGGCAATTCCGTTGGCTTCCCCTTTTCTAGATATATATGATCTGATTCCTGGATCTGGATCTTTAGATATGTGCTTGTAAAGCTCTTTTTCTGATCCTTCACACACCTCTTTTTTAAGTGATTCTCTTGTGTATTTATAGGGGTGATGTAACGGTCACTAGCTCTTGTAGCCGTTACACTTGTCGTTTAGCCAACGTTCATCTGTACGACCTTTTGTCGTTTTGTCAGTTTAAATTCAACAAGGCCTTAACTCAGTTTTCTACTCTTCTTCGAAACTGAGTACCTTGTATGCTTGACATCTGACTTTAATTGACTAAGTCAGAGTACACCTTTCAGCTTCTTCTTTTCCTGGTAACTGATAATCTTTGTCCTTAAGATTATTCAGCTTTTCATGATCTATAGTTCAGTTCCAGGTCACCACAGACTTGCCTGAACCCTGAATTATAGTCATGACTTAATCAGCTTCTAACTGAGTTTGCCACCTCAGTTCTTCAGTCTTCAACAACTGAGTCTGTGACCATCATTTCTTCAGTCTTCTAGATAAGCCAATTGAGTCTGTGACCCTCAGCGAACTTACCTTCTTCAGTTCTTGCATTACTGAGTTTGAACCCTCAGTTCTTCATGTGCATACTCAGTTTTCTTGTAAAGACTCAGTATTCTTGTTGTGACTCAGCTGTTCACCTAGTTCCTATTCTATTATAATGCTTGTCTGAAACAACCTATACAAGGTTCAGACTCTAGATAGAACTTATACACTTTATCTCTAGACCATTTCTTGCTTCTTCTTTCATTATGCACTATAACAGTTAGTTATGAATTCATCATCTTGGGTTATAAGTGATTTGTCTAATTTCGTGATGAATCATCATCAAAACACAAATAATATTTCCAACAATTTCCCCCTTTTTGATGATGTATCATAACCCTCCCTAAAAGCAGTAATAGAAGAATAATGCAAGAAATCATAACAAATCAAATTAGGATAACAAACTAGAACAGCTGAATTCATTAAGATAAACTGAGTTACACAAAAAGATTACAGATTTTCTTTTTCCAAATTCAACAATTTTTCTGCAGCAAAGATACTCCTTTTTGTCTCCAGGAGTCTTCTTGCCTTTCCTTCTTCTTCTTCTGTTTCACCATCTCTAGGCTTGATCTCTAAATATTCATTTAGCAATTGATTTGCCTCTTCGTTGTTACCAGCTTTAAACTTTGTCAAGATCTCTTTGATTTCTTCACTCATCACTTTCTCTTCTTCCTCTGAAATAAGACTAGATTCCTTCCCTTTAGTCTTTTCCCCCTCAGTTCTTGTCCATCCATCTTTTGCTGCTTTTAGAGAAGCTTTCAATCTGACACAGATTGCAAGTTTCTTCCTGATACTCAGCACAACTTTAACTAAGGTTTCTTCATCTTTTTCAGTTCTCGTTTCTGTGAAGGTTTCTTCTTTGATCAACTCCTCGATCAGAATGTCAATTGCTTCTTCATTCCATTGAATAGATAGTAGATCAATAGTCTGTAGATCAGTATCTATTTGTTCATCTTGTTCTTCAATCAGACGTTTGGCATAGGCCTCTTCAGCTTTCTCTTCATCAGCTTTCTCTTTGTCAGCTATACCAGCATCACCTTCGATTTTCTTTTCACTGCCAGCATCACCTTCAATTTTCTCTTCCTCTTAATTGAAGATATGCTATAGCTTTCTTCAAATAATTTAAGTAAGGTGATGATGTTGGAATATTGGTATAGGCCTGAGTAATGTGTTCTTCCAATGAAATCATGTAAGTTAAAGAGCTGCTGCTGTAGAGTTTGCATCACACTTTCAATGATCTCTTCCCAACCTTTCAGTTTATCTTCAGTTTCTTGATGCTGAGATCCTTCAGTTGCCGATCTGCTTGTAGATGATTCATGAACTTGAGATGAGGAACTGGCCATAGGATAATAAAAATGAACATCATGACTTGTTAGTTCCTTTTCATACTCGACCATAAAATTCAAATGCCCTCCACAGCTTCACTTTTCTATTCAGTGTACTCTACAAACGTCTCAGTTGGAAATTCACTCTCTTCGGTTTCTTCACGTTCACTTTCTTTAGATTTACTTTCCTCATCTTCATTCTGTTCACTCTCTTCAGTTTCATCCTCAATTTGAATTACATTCTCAGTTTCAGTTTTCTTTGCTTGAAGCTTGTTCCACATCCTTTTCTGTCTTCTCAGAGTTCTGTCATCCAATTTTACAGTCTCACTCAAACTAGAATCTGAGATTTTACTTGATTCTTCTACAACAATATTCCTTTTCTTCACTCCTGTGGACACTGGCTTGTGTACCACTTCTGTTTGTGTGGATTTTGAAATGGAGAAATGATCTAGTATCCTTTGAACTAGATAAGTGAATCCCTTTTTCAATAAAAGCTTTTCTCCAGTAGCGTTTCTTTCTTTGGATCTCTCCTTCTCGTCTGAGATTTGCTTGATTAAGTGATTGAGAACGAACTTGTTCCAATCCAATCTTTCTTCAAACCAAATGGCGTAGATCAGCTTTAGTTTATCAGTCGAAAGAGTGTAGAAATTTCGAGCATGAACAATGACATTCTTGGTCAGAAGAATCGTCAAAAATGCAAATTCTTGTTTCTGCTGATAGATTGATCCACTAAGGTTCTTCTCATTCTTGTTGATTGCAGTGATGTCCCATAGTTTGTTCTTTTCTTTATTTCCAAAGGTGAGGGATGAAGAGCCTCAAGTTATGTCAAGATCAAATACCAGTGAAAGCAATTGTTCATCAACTGTTAAGCTTTTATCTTGAACAGTTGTCCTGAAGCTTTTTCCCTCATTGGTGATTACCGCATTCTTGTAGAAATCTCTGATGGTTTCTGGGCATAAAGCATCGACCTTTGTATCAGTCAGGTTTTCGAGTCCCCGAATCTTTTTGATCTTGTTTACAATCCGAATTGAGAGAGTGGAGTGTGAAAATCTTTGACAGAAATTATCCATGTTGGGCTTATTTCTAAGTTTTAGTGATGAGTGCCAAACTAACTGTTATAGAGCAAAGCCAAAAAGATGTCTAGATCAAATGCATATAGGTTTATTACAGTTTGATCTTTGAATAGGTTTGATCAAACAAGCACTGTAAAGGTCAGTTGACTTGTTTCAGTAGACTAGTCCAGGTCATTAGGGTAGTTAGGTCGAGAGACTTTTCTCGGAACTCTTTGAAGACTGAAGGCTGAGGGCTCAAACTCAGTTAATGAAGGCTAAGGGATCAAACTTAGTGATTAAAGTCAAGGATATGCAATCAGAATTTAGGCAAGTCTGTGATGACCTAAACTGATTACATATACCTTGTGTAGAAGGTCTAAGTTCCATAAGTTGGATGATAATTGGAACTTGGTTATAATTTAAAAAGGTGTAATCTAACTTCACAAAAAAAGAAATCAGCTGCATTGTATTTGACACACAGCAAATTGATGTTCAGCAGATTGATTGGTATTACAGCAGACTGATGAACCTGCTGATATAATACCTAGATTAATTAAAGATTACATTGGAAGATTACATGGAAAATGACAGCTAACAACATCTGACTTATCAAACAAATCAGTGGCTGAGATTAAAAGGATGTTGGGATGATTCAGGACTTTATCCAATGGTTATAAGTCAAAGGGTGGACAGATCGCATCACAAAAGGGATTACGACAAAGGTCACCCTATGAATAGTGATAGAAAGCAAGTCAAATGGGACAAAACAAGGAACAGCTATATTTGAATTTCAAATACAAGTCACATGCCTTCCTACCTATAAATAGAGGACTTCCAACTCAGAAAAAGATGATGATTGATAAATTTTAAGAGAAAAATATAAGAGATAATTCTGAGCTGCAAGAACACCCTGCTGAACCTACTGAGCTTAACCTTACTGATCCAGAGAAAATCTTCAAGTGTATTCTGTATTCAAGCTACATCAAGTTTACACACTTGAAGACTGCAAGCTGTTGATTTTATCATCATAAATAAGTCACAGCAATCGAATCATTTACTTGATTCATTCTTTACTTTATAAAGAACTCACAAGACAAAGTGAAGCATCTGTTGGGTGTGAAAGACTCGTTGTTTGTGGTGGAGCCGGTGAAGAGGTAATCCTACCCTTCAAGGACCAAGTGGAAGAATTTGGGCAAAGAATCCTACCTGCCTTAGTTTTCGGTTTGTGAAGCCATAGTCATTGGTGAAGGACAAGCAATCTTAGGAATCTTTGTAACAGATACATCAAAGATCTCTAGTAAATTACCTCCAACATCACAGGAGAAGAGTGGACTGACAGGATTACACCACCTGCAGCCACTATAAAATCTGCCTACTTACTTTCTGCACTTATATTCTGCATTTAGTGTATTATACACATCAACCTACTGAATCTAGCAACTGAACTCACACACATACACTACTGAGTATCTAATACTTAGTATCATATTTAACAACAAGTTTCAAGGCTTTATTTTTGATATATATCCGCTACACAAATTCAAGAACTCAACCATCAAGACTCATCGTGTATCAAAGAAAGCTACTGAGGTATCGATGGCTTATCAAGTATCGCAGGTCAGCTGAAGATTCTTTGAGTTTGTTAACTCCAAAATTTTAAGTGTTAAGTTTATTCACCCCCTCTAAACTTAACCAAAGCCTTTTCAAGGGACCAACAATTGGTATCGGAGCAAAGGTTTCGCTCAAGTAATCCTACTTGTTGTACTTGAGAAAATACTTTGAAACTTTTTCAAATCACTGATTTTCAAAGACTTGCATCCTGGATAACAACCAGTATGCTAGAACTATGCTGATGTGTTCTCTAGATAGATTTGATGAATATAAACGTCGAATGCAAAGCTTACCTTGTCGCTACTCATGATGAAATGATGGATGTCTTTGACGAGATGGACCATCAAGATTGTCAAAGTCATAATAAAGGGAGATGAGACTCAGTATATTCCTAAACCAAAAAGAGAATGGAATGCTGAAAGATAGGAAGAGAGAAAATTGATATCATTTATAGAACCTTGGATAGCAATATGTACATGAAGGTTAAAGATTGCAAAACAGCTAAAGAACTTTGCGACAAAATACAGTTGATCTGTGAAGGCACTGATGAAATCAAGAAGAATAAAATCAGTGTGGCAAAGAAGAAGTTCCAAATGTTTGAAATGAAACCCAATGAAACCATTGAACAAATGGAATCCAGGTTCAATGCAATTCTGGATGAACTCACCCTGCTGAGTGTCATTTACCCAAAAGAAGAAATCAACACAAAAATCTTGGAAGCTTTACTTGCTACTGATGAATGGAAGATGAAGGTGACAGCCATAGAAGAAATGAGAAGATTGCATGAAGAGGATACATTCAAGTTATTCTCAGATCTTAAGGCATATGAATTCAAAAAGAAGTTGTCACCTGCTACTGAAAAGGAAGAGCCAAAAACAACAGCACTGGCTGCTTCACATCAAGAAGAAGCATCAGAAGCTAAAGATGACTTACTGGATAAGATGCAAGAGCAGATTGCACTACTGAGCAAGAAGATCAGAATAATGAAAGGTGGAAAGGGTTCTCCAAGGAATTTCAACAAGAAATTCAGTGAAAAGAAGAAAGAATAACCAAAGAAAGACAATGATTATCTATGCTTTCATTGCAAGAAACCAGGACACTTCAAACCTGAATGTCCTGAGTTAAAACAAAGTAAGGAACCAGATTATATGTGCTTCAATTGCAAAAAGCATGGACATATCAGACCTAACTGTCCAGACCTACTGAAGACCAAAATCCAACAAAGAAGATATGGCAAGAAAGCTATGGTTGCTGAAGATGAATCAGGGTATGAAGTGGAATCTGAAAAGGGAAATGAATCAGATGACACAGCATTGGTTGCTGAATTGGAAGATTATGCATTAATGGCTAATATGGATGAGAAAGAGGAGGTATACAATATTGTATCAATTAACACTCCTGCTGGAAGTGATTGTGAATCAACTTGTGGTTCAAATCCTAGAAACTCTTACAATGAAGAAGCTCTAGATGCCATCCTCAATCAACTGAGGAAAATACAATCTGGTTATGAGATTGTGAAGGCTGAAAAAGAAACTCTTCAAGTAGAAGTTGAAAGATTGAATGCTGAATTAAGGGTTCTCAAAGGTAAGGAAAAATATGTTGGATGTAATCGAGATAAGCCTCTTTGAACATCCAAAGAGCTTCACGAATCCATTGATCCATCTTGTTCCTCTACTGCATACAAATCTGGAAAGCCTTATGGTGATAGAACATGTCTTGGATTTGGGACTCAACAATCCAAAAAGAGTGGATCCAGTAAGGCTACTGAACCTAGTGCCAGAATTGGTAAGTTTGTACCTGCACAAGATCCAACTCCCAAGAAGGTTCTTTGAGGCAAGAAACCTCACGAGAATGCTTCAAGGAAGCAAAATCAGAAGTCAAAGAATTCAACAGCTCCTAATAAAAAGAACAAATCCAAAAATAGGACTGCTGTGCCTTCGAAACCTGCTGATAGCAGACCTGCTACCAAGTCTGCTGGACCACAAAAGGGTAAGAAACAGATATATTCCAAGGATAAGAATCCTAAACCCAAAAATGTTAATCATTCAAAGGATACTTATCTCATGGGAAAAGGTAGACTGCTCCTCATCGATGATGATTGGAATATTCTCAGTATCTAATGCTAGAAACAAGAAGAATAACCATGTCGCTAGGGTAAAACCTAAGCAATGGGATCAAAGAGAGACTTACACAAGACCTCAAAGCAGACTCCATACTACTGTATGCTCTAACAGACAACAAACTAATGGTTATGCTAATGCTTCTAACAACAAAAGTCACTTCAAACAACATTATAAACCAAAAGGCCAGAAAACATATATGAATCCTACACAATTTACTGTTAGAACCTATGGATGTGTGGAATACATGTATGAACCAAAGTATGACACTTTTAGGAGAAGACCTTATGGAAACATCCCAGGGGTCATGCTTACCATTGACCATTATGGACCCCAACAGGTTTGGGTACCTAAAATGTATTAACTTTGTTTTGTAGGGTGTCTGGTACTTTGACAGTGGATGTTCCAGACACATGACAAAGAACAAGCACTGTTTGTCAGATTTTGTGACAAAGGATGACCCAAGGGTGAATTTTGGCAACAAAAATACACCTGGATACACAAGAGGATATGACACACTTGTGAGGAATGGACTTACAATCAAGAATGTTGCTTATGTGGAAGGACTGGACTACAACTTGATGAGCACTAGACAATTCTGTGACATGGGATACAAGGTCACTTTTGACAAGAACAACTGTATTGTCATTAGTGAAAGAGGTTATCAAGTTGTATTGGCTGGTAGAAGACAACAAATGTATGTTGTGGATTGGTCTACTGCAGTTCTAGAAACCTGCCTGATTGTGCATACTAAATCAGAACTCAATTGGTTATGGCACAAGAAGTTGAATCATCTAAATTTTGATGATATCAATCAGCTAGTAAAGAAGAAAATGGTAATTCTCTTGCCTGAGATTACATTCAAGAAGGATGCTATTTGTGATGCCTGTCAGCAAGGTAAACAAATAAAATCAAGCTTCAAATCAAAGACTAAGCAATCAACTAATAGAGTCTTGGAGCTAATGCATATGGATCTATTTGGACCAGTTACACCAACAAGTGTTACAGGAAAGAAATACACCTTAGTGGTTGTGGATGATCACTCTAGATACACTTGGGTGATATTTATGAACAAGGAAAGTGAAACACTCAAGATGATGCCTGATCTTTTGAAGAGATTACAAAATGAGAAAAGTTTGAAAGTAGTAAAGATAAGATCAGACAAAGGTACTGAGTTTCTCAATAAAGTTATAAGAGAATACTGTGAACAGAATGGTGTACTACACCAACTTGCTGCTGCTGGTACACCTCAGCAGAATGGGGTTACTGAAAGAAGAAACAGAACTTTAAAGGAAGCAGGAAGAACAATGATTTGTGAAGCATTGCTGCCTGAAAGGTACTGGGCTGAAGCAGTTAATACAACATGATATACACAAAACAGAACCTCAGTGAACAAGAAGCTGCTGAAGACACCTTATGAGATTTGGAATGGAAGGAAACCAAATATATCCTATTTCCATCCATTTGGAAGTAAATGTTTTATCTTGAATCAAAAGGAGAATTTGAAGACATTCCAACCTAAATCAGATGAAGGAATCTTCTTGGGATACTCTTGATCAAAGAAGGCATTGAGTCTTCGAACAAAGGTCACTAAAACATGAAGAAACTATACATGTTGTGTTTGATGAACCTAAGTTCACTAGTATGGAAGATGAAGGTTGTGAACCTGCTGAGAACCTACAAGTCACTGATCCAGATTGTGTTGAAGTCTTGGAAAGGGTTAATGACTTAAAAGTTTACGATCTCGCCTCTTTGAACACTCTCTTGGTGATACTATCGATGCAACAATCGAGCAGCTTCAAGGATCTGCTGAACCCCCTGTTGATGATACAGCAGACCCTACTAAAGATGAGGTACATGAGAATCAATCTAACCAAAATCCACAATGGTTAAGGGATCACCCTGCTGAACAAGTCATTGGCAACATTCAGCAAGGTGTAAGGACTAGAAGACAATTAGAAGCTATGTTCACTTGTTTTCTATCTCAAGTTGAACCTAAAGTTGCTGAAGAAGCAATTTCAGATCTAGATTGGATAATTTCTATGCAAGAAGAGTTAAATGAATTTGAAAGAAATCATGTGTGGACACTAGTTGAAAGGCATAGTCATGCAAATATCATTGGTACTAAATGGGTATACAGAAACAAACTTGATGAATGATCGAGTGACATTGCTTCTTCGGCCCGGATTATTTCCGATGTAATCATAAAAAACTAATTTTTCAGGAACCATTGTAAGAAATAAGGCCAGACTAGTTGCAAAAGGCTATTCTCAACCAGAAGGAATAGATTTTGATGAAACCTGTGCATCTGTTGCAATATTAGAAGCTATCAGATTATTCTTGGCACATGCTGCATATAAAAACTTCAAAGTATATCAAATGGATGTCAAAAGTGCTTTCTTGAATGGCATTCTAGAGGAGGAAGTGTATGTCCAGCAACCTCCTGGATTTAAAGTTAAAGATCAAGAAGATAAAGTTTATAGACTCAACAAAGCACTTTATGGACTGAAACAAGAACCAAGAGCAAGGTATGAGACTCTATCTCAATTCTTGGTGGACAATGGTTTTACAAAAGGCACAATTGATAAGACTCTTTTCAGAATCAGTGAAGGTGACAGCACCCTGCTGGTTCAGATTTATGTTGATGACATAATCTTTGGTTCTGAAAATGAATTGCTATGTGAAAAGTTGGCAAATCTAATGAAGAGCAAGTTCCAAATGAGTATGATGGGAGAAATGAACTACTTCTTGGGACTGCAAGTCAAACAATTGAAAGATGGAATCTTCATTCATCAAACCAAGTACACTAAGAAGCTACTGAAGAAGTTTGGTATGGAAAACAGCACCAAGATATCAACTCCTATGAGTACAAACATCATATTGGATGAAGATAAAGAAGGCAAATATGTTGATCAGACCTTATACAGAAGGATGATAGGCAGTCTGATGTACCTTACTGCCAGCAGACCTGATATATCTTTTGATGTAGGTGTTTGTGCAAGATTTCAATCTAAACCTAAAGAAAGTCACTTAGGTGCAGTCAAGAGAGTTCTCAAATATCTAAAAGAGACTTTGGGAGTAGGGATATGGTATTCCGAGGATGGAAGCTTCAAAGTTATATCCTACTCAGATTCTGATTATGCTGGATGCAAGATTGATAGAAAAAGCACCACAGGAACCTGTCAGTTAATGGGAAATAGACTGGTTTCCTGGTTCAGCAAGAAACATAACTCTATATCAACCTCCACTGCTGAAGCATAGTATATTGCTGCTAGAAGTTGCTGTGCACAAGTATTGTGGTTAAGACAACAGTTAAGGGATTATGGAATTGAAGAAAAGGAAATTCCAATCATGTGTGACAACACAAGTGCAATTGCAATCACTGAAAATCCTGTTTTGCACTCAAGAACCAAGCACATTGATGTAAGACTTCACTTTATAAGAGATCATGTTGAGAAGAAAGATGTTGTGGTTCTATACATCACTACTAAAGATCAACTTGCTGACATTTTCACTAAACCACTTGATAGTGAAAGATTTGCTAAACGAAGGACTGAACTTGGAATTATTAGAGTTGACTGATAATCAACAGTGTACTGGAATTCACCAAGGGGATTAGTCTTTGCTATGTTGGGTGAGCTCACTTAGCAGATTAGTCATTGGTATCAACAATTCTATGTACTTATGTTTGGACAATTGAGCAAATGAGGTTGCCAAGGGGATTGGTCTTTGTCATGTTGGGTGAGCTCACTTGACAGATCATTCATTGGTATTAAACTTCATCTTGTATTATCAATTGATCAAAACAAGAAGAAATCAAGGATCAGCAGAGTCACTATGTCGCAGAAGTCAAAGCATCTTTATCGGCAGGTCACGAGCCAACCTCGCCGAATGGAACGTTTCACAGTCAAACTTTATTAAAGTCAAAGAGCAATTGGCGGGATATTTATTTTATCCTTTATGACCACGGTTACACGATCTAACGGTTACAATACGTTTTGGAAAGTAATGGGCCACGTGTCAAGCTAACATTCACTCAGATTAATCATGGTTAATGTGGATGTACGCAGTGCCGACGATTACAACCACTCCTGCCTATATATACGCACCTATTACACGTAAGACACTCTACCGCAAATCTGCTTATATCTCTGCTTTTACACTCGTGTTAACACAGATTTACAAAGCTTTCTTCTTCATCTTTTTCTTTTAACAATGGCGGAAAAGATTGATGTTCAAATCGAATCAAGCCAAAGTGTGAGAGGTTTTGTTGTTGATGCTAATAAAACAGAATTAGCTATCAACATTGGTCGAAGAATAAGAAGATATGCAGGATTGGAGAATGTACTGAACATAAGATTGGAAACAATCTCATATACAAACATTGTCAGTTTTTCGAAGAATATTCAGGTAAAGGAAGGAACTGAAGCATTCAAAACAGTTGTGAATGCACAAGAAATAGAAGTTTCCTCAAGTCTGCTGAGGGAAATTTTTGGTTTTGAAGAAACAGTAGATGGTCCAACAAATCCTGAGGCAATGGGATTGTCCAAGATGGATTTTGTTGATAAAATCAAGACAAATAAAGACACCAAATCAATTCCAGGCATCAATATTTTGTAGACACATTGGGAATGAGTACAACCTGCTGAGCAAACTCATTGCAAAGAATATAGTAGGGCTGGTTGGGAGTATGGATACTCTATCAGGACCCAAAATAGAGCTGATGATGATTATCTGCAGAAGTATGAAATTTGATTGGGCTGGATATTTTATTCACTACATGAAGAAAGTAGCCAAGGAGGAAAGAGAAGGGAAAAGGAAATCCAAGGCCTTACCCTTAGGATTAATGATTCAGACCCTGCTGAATCATCTGGAGATTCCTGATGTAGCACCTGAAAAGATTAATCAGTCCAGAAACAAGAAAGAGATTGATTATGCTCTCCCTGGTCTGGATGATGATGAAGAAGGTGTTTCAGAGGCTGCTGATAGTGATGAAGATGGAGATGATGGTGATGCTGGTGGTGAGCAGATTAAGAAATTTGTTAAGTCTGCTGCACCAAAGAAGACCACTGAGAAAAGAAAGGCTGCTAACACTAGAAAAATAACAGAAATCTTAAAGCCTAAAAGAACAAGGAAGCAAACAAAGACAGATCAGCTTTGAGTCTGCCGAGGTCCAAATGAAGTTGAGATTACCGACCTCGCCAGAGTTGCTAGAAAAAACTGTTGTTGAGATTTTGAAGGAACAACAGAAAGAAGCCAGTAGAAAGAGGAAGTCTACTGTGGTTGAAATTGATGATGAGCCACTTTCCAAGAGAAGGAAAGAGATTATCCACAAAAAAAACATGGAAAAGGGAAACAATTGAAAATCTTAGTGGCTCAAAGGGCACAAGAAGAAGAAGGTGATGTAGAAGAAGAAGAAGAGGCTATTGAGGCTGAGCCCTTGACTATTATCAAGCCTAATGAGGAAGCAGAGGTTGTTGTTGAGCAACCTGCTGAAGAGTCACAACAGACTACTGAGATTGAACCTGCTGTTGATGTTGTTGAATCCCCACCTACTAAGGCTGCTGAGCCTACTGAAAGTGAACAGGTTGTTGCTGAGCAATCTATTGAAGGAACACAGCAGTCTGCTGCCCCAGAGACTACTGAAGAATCTGTTAAAGAACCACATAAAATCACTGAGACTACACCTGCTGTGGAGATGGAAACACATGTTCAAGACCCTGCAAATCCTGCAATAGTTCAGGGGGAAGAGCAGTCTGCTGCTAACCCTGCTGATGAGCATATAAGTCAGGGAGAACCAAGTGTGGTACATATGGAGGTAGTAGGAAGTAATATCCAACCTGAGCAACCTACTAGCCTTGAGGCATCTGTAGAGGAAACATTGAATCTACTTGTTGAGACTTTTGGAGGTCAGCAAGGTACTGCAACAGCTCCCAAAGGATCATTCCTGCCCTATGAAAAACATGAGAAGAAGAGGAAAGAGGGGTATGTTGATCCAAAACTCCTGCTGGTGGCTGATTACTTCAAGTGGATGTTTGGATTCTATAAGAGGCAAAAACCTGCTGCAGAACCTATGACAGACTTTGAATAATAGGTTTTTGAGAAATTGGGAGTGGAGAGTTTGCTGGATCTAATTGATACCTCTTTGTTACAATCAAGGCTGATGGATTTGTTTGATGAACAACAGAAATATGAGGGTATCAAGTTCAGGGATCCAAGAGGTGGTGATGATAACTCTTCATCATCTGATTCTGATGATAATCACCCCTCTGGTCTAGGAGAAGTCAGTGGAAGTTCCATGTTTATTGAACCAAGAGTAGAGCAGTCTACTGGTGCTGGATAGTCCACTGAGAGAGAGCAAACTGGACAGATGAATGAGGATGAGGACAATCTCACCATAGATGATATTGAGGCACAAATCAATGAGGGAATAGATGGTGGTGCAAACAGAATGGTTGGTGAGATTGATGATTTATTTTTGGTTGAACCTACTGATCAACCTGAGGATCAGCAAGCTGAAGATTTGGATGATGAAAGAGTTACTGATATTAGTGAACCTAGTGCCAGTTCAGAGAAATCAATTCAATATCAAGACTGGATTGACACTGAGGTTGTCTTAACCAAAACTGCAAATTTGCTAAGGAGAATCACTGATATGGGAGAATTTCAACAGGAAAACATGGACATTCTCCCTGATCAAGTTGTTGTGGCATTCATTGCACCAGATCCAACAGTTGAAGAGGAGGTACAGTTGTTTGGGCTACAAACAAAGACTCGCACAAAGGTTGGAACATGAGGTACAGGCTGCTGAGTCTCAAACAGTACCTGGACAAAGGTTGGAACAAACTTTGGGTTTGGAGGAAACCCCTGTTGTTGAAGAGGCTGCTGTAGTGGAGCCTACTGGAGTCAAGACCACTTTAGGGAAAGATGGTCAGCAGACTGCTGTTAATGAAGAAGAGCAGCTGCTGGACTATGACTTTAGTGATGAGGAGTTCCAAATGCCTGAAGAAGAAGATGTTGCTATTGATCCCCCACAGGCATTTGTACCTATTTTTGAAGAACCAGCTCTTGATCCTATCTTGGAAGAATATCAAAGCCCTAATCCTGGTGGACTAGATAGAAGTTGGGCAATGGTTGTGAGCAATCAGAGGCCACAATATAATGTTGAGGAGCCTCTTGATGGAGTCTTCTTGGAGAAATGGTCAGGTGGAGTACCAAAGACATGTCCCGAAGAATTGAGAATCATCGAAAATGATATTGCAAATCTAAGAACTCAACTGGACAGGCAAGAGCAGAGGTTTGATGACTTGATCAATTTGGTTGAAAATAGAAGGAGGACTACAGAAACATTTGCCTCCAATATTACCTCAAATCAGTATGCTCTTGCTGATCTTGCAATGGAAGTGAAAGGAATCAAGCAAGGGAATTCACTAAAAGACAAGTTTTTGAAAGACCAATTCATATCCATCCATCAGAAACTTGACAAACTTACTGAAACACCTAAGCCTGCTGAGGCTGCTGGAACATCTCAACCTGCTGAATTGGATCCTAAAGTTACTGAGAGGATCAATCTACTGGAGCAGACTTTGCAATCAAGGATTACTGTAGTTGATACAAGAACTGAGATTATGGAAGGACAACTGATAAATCTGGCAATCACACAGGAGAGTGTTCATGGCTTGCTATCCCGGTTTGTTAATGATGTCACTAAGGGGGAAGAGGGCCAAACAGCAGTAGCAAAAGAGGCTGCAAGGATTTTTGCTAAGAAGAAATGTGAGAATGAAACTAATGCATTCAGGGAACCTGCACCTGGCAGAGTTCAACTTACTGATGATCTCCTCAAACAATAAAAGAATGAATACTACAACAGAAGGAAACCTTATCATGACAAGGGCTATCATGAAGGTTTAAACTCTTTCTTGGGATTGAAGTTTTGGGAAGCAAGAGTTAAAGCCTTAAGGGAAACTTACAGAGGTGGCAGAGGTGGAAGAGGTGGAAGAAGTGGCAAAGGTGATAGGATTCTGCCTATCACAAAAGCAAAGGACTCACTTGATGAATTCAAGGAACTATACATGAAGTTTGGATTCAGAGTGAATCAAATCAATATCCTCCTGCCTGAAGCATGGAAGTGGTGGAAAGAAGTAAATCCCTACATTGATTTTACCCTGATTGAAAATGAATGGATGAGGGATATGATAGAAGAAATCAGAGCCTACCAAGAACAAGTGGAGAAGGCTAGACAGGAAAGAGAAAGAAGACAATAGATCAGCATATTTATTATATTTTATCCTTGCTGCATCTAGACTGTAATAACTATGAACAAATGATTATAATAAGAATTGAGTGATATTTGTTCTGTTTTTGTTTTAATCTTTTTGCTTTGCTGTTAGGTGAGGGTAGTGGCATCATCACCAAAAAGGGGGAAATTGTTGGACTTATTTCTAAGTTTTAGTGATGAGTGCCAAACTAACTGTTATAGAGCAAAGGAAAAAAGATGTCTAGATCAAATGTATAGGTTTATTAGAG
The DNA here is from genome assembly GCA_026214975.1 of Gentiana macrophylla. Lineage (NCBI taxonomy): Eukaryota > Viridiplantae > Streptophyta > Magnoliopsida > Gentianales > Gentianaceae > Gentiana > Gentiana macrophylla. The sequence continues at coordinate 87,205,030 of CM047810.1, forward strand.
TTTGATCTTTGAATAGGTTTGATCAAACAAGCACTGTAAAGGTCAGCTGACTTGTTTCAAAGAGACTAGTCTAGTCGAGAGGGTAGTTAGGTCAGTAGACTTTTCTGGAACCTGCTGAAGACTGAAGGCTGAGGGCTCAAACTCAGTTAATGAAGGCTAAGGGATCAAACTTAGTGATTAAAGTCAAGGATATGCAATCAGAATTTAGGCAAGTCTGTGATGACCTAAACTGATTACATATACCTTGTGTAGAAGGTCTAAGTTCCATAAGTTGGATGATAATTGGAACTTGGTTATAATTTAAAAAGGTGTAATCTAACTTCACAAATAAAAGTTAGATAAAAGAAATCAGCTGCATTGTATTTGACACACAGCAAATTGCTGTTCAGCAGATTGATTGGTATTACAGCAGACTGATGAACCTGCTGATATAATACCTCGATTAATTCAAGATTACATTGGAAAATTACATGGAAAATGGCAGCTAACAACCTCCGACTTATCAAACAAATCAGTGGCTGAGATTAAAAGGACGTTGGGATGATTCATGACTTTATCCAATGGTTATAAGTCAAAGGTGATATGATCGCATCACAAAAGGATTCGACAATGTCGATCCCCATGAATAGTGACAGAAAGAAAGTCAAATGGGACAAAACAAGGAACGGCTATATTTGAATTTCAAATATAAGTCACATGCCTTCCTACCAATAAATAGAGGACTTCCAACTCAGAAAAAGATGATGATTGATAAATTTTAAGAGAAAATATAAGAGATAATTCTGAGCTGCAAGAACACCCTGCTGAACCTACTGAGCTTAACCTTACTGATCCAGAGAAAATCTTCAAGTGTATTTTGTATTCAAGCTACATCAAGTTTACACGCTTGAAGACTGCAAGCTGTTGATTATATCATCCTAATCAAGCTGCTGCAACTGAATCATTTACTTGATTCATTCTTTACTTTATAAAGAACTCACTTGACAAAGTGAAGCTTCACATTGGGTGTGAAAGATCGTTGTTTGTGGTGGAGCTGGTGAAGAGGCAATCCTACCCTTCAAGGACCAAAGGGAAAACTTTGGAGCAAAGAATCCTACTGCTCCTAGTTTTCGTTTGTGAAGCCATAGTCATTGGTGAAGGACAAGCAATTTTAGGAATCTTTGTAATAGATACATCAAAGATCTCTAGTGAATTACCTCCAACATCACAGGAGAAGAGTGGACTGACAGGATTACACCACCTGGAACCACTATAAAATCTGCCTACTTACTTTCTGCACTTATATTCTGCATTTAGTGTATTATACACATCAACCTACTGAATCTAGCAACTGAACTCACACACATACACTACTGAGTATCTAATACTTAGTATCATATTTAACAACAAGTTTTAAGGCTTTATTTTTGATATATATCCACTGCACAAATTCAGTAAACTCAACCATCAGTAGACTACTGTGTATCAGCAGGCTGCTGAAGTTGCTGAGTTTGTTAACTCCAAAAAGTTTTAAGTGTTAAGTTTATTCACCCCCCCTCTAAACTTAACCAAAGCCTTTTCAAGGGACCAACAATCCAGGCTCGTGGTGATTCCTTCGTCGATGTTGTATCATTCCATGATTTTTGAATTAGGGATTCTTTTTGAAAATCTTGAATGCTTTCAATTTGGATGAGCAGGATATCGTCAAGATTTCGTTTTGCAATCGTTTTCAAATAAGAGTCGTGTCACAATCAATGGGATTTTGTAGGGATGTACATCTACTTTTTCTCCCAGATTGACATGTGGCTTAGAGTGATTTGTCATGTCAGCCCAAGCGTCAGATGATAGCTGGAAAGTCTTTAGTTTTTGACCATTTTGTCCTTCATCAGCTTTTGTTTAAAGGTCAGTTTTCTCAGCATTCAGCTTTGAGAACTGACTCAACCAGCAAAACAGTTTTAAGTTTTCTTCGGTACCCATATCTGGCTGGATTAGTTACTGAAGTATTATTTTCAGTTTCTTCGATGAGAGAATTAAGCTTTCTCATCTCCTTTCTAGATAAACCATTACGTTCAACCTTAGTTGATTTCACAAGGATTCTTATAGATTTTACATCGTTGTTTTCTTTGTGCAATCTACTAGGTCTTCCAGTATCTTGACGTTTAGAGTTTATACTCTTTGAAGTCTCAAGATTGAGTAGGGGTGGGGGATTATCATTGCTTTTGTCAAATTTACTAGACAATAATATTTCAGCAAGATTTGACATCTCAGTTTCAAGAAACTCATTCCAATCTTTTGCTTTGTCAAGTTCTCTGTCTTTTAATTTCAGTTCCAACGTAAGTTTTTCAGTTAACTTGACAAGATCAGAGTTTCTCTGACTGAGTTCAGCAAATGATAACTGAGTTGAAGAATGTACCTTTTCTTGATGATTGGATGCAGTTTTAAGATTTGGGTGTACATTCTTTTGTTGCTCTAATGAATCTTCACTAGTAACTTGAAACAGTTTCTTTTCTTTTTCTTCTGAGAGAACTCTTTGTGATGGGACTCCTCTGGATTTGTCTACATGATCATTAAAGTTTGTATCCACATCATCACTATGTTGAAGTTCTGGATTTTTGTTCAAGTTTGTCTCATTGAACCTCTCAGATAATTGATCCTGAAAATCAGATACATTTTGCAAACAATAAGTCAGGGGGTGAATAAGCCAACTCTTAATTTTGTATGTAGTCATTGAAATCAAGTTACGTGCTATTGCAACTGATACAGTGAGGGGTCTTCAACAACTGGTTGTTCTGAAATAACTGATGCACAGTTATCTCCTTGAGCAGTAACAACTCGGATCTCCTCCAAAAGGAAGAAGGAACCGCTCCGATAGCAATTGTTGGTCCCTTGGAAAGGCTAACACAAGTTTAGGGGGGGGGGGTGAATAAACTTGTCACCAAAAACTTCTACCGAAACTGAAAGCACCCCAGGAACTGAGTTTTTACAAAACACAAACTGATGCTCAACTCAGTTTTGTTCCTGTCCTTTAACTTGTGTGGACTTCAGTTAACTCAACTGAGTTTAAGTCAAACTGACTTAATCAAAACTGAGTCAACCGGCAGCGGATATAACAAGACTTTGTGCGATAGATGTGTCAATAAAAATCTAGACCTTCTATGTATCAGTTCTGTGCTGACTCAAAGTCTGGTGTTTGCTGAGTGTGAAGATAATAAGATAAAACAAACATAAGTTCATAAAGTAAATTAACACAAGATTTGTTTATGGAAGTTCCGGGTGGTGTAATCTCGTACGTCTCCCCTTCTCCTGTGGTGTAGGAGGTATCACTAGAATCTTGAGATAACCGTTACAAAATCCTAGCACTATGACAGTCCTTCACGACACCCTAGTTTCACTGCTGTCACACATAATAAAGAAAGGTAGGATTGCTCCTTCATTCTCGCACACATCGATCTTTCGGAGGTGGAATTGCTCCTTCACCCGCTCACCACTAACACAAACACAAATTCATGATCGCACTAACAAATTGTGGCAACCAAGTTGCAACCGTATGAAGAAAGGTGGAATTGCTCTCTTCAAACTATGCACAGTCACCTCTTTTTCACAAAGGTTAGGTTTAGAATTAATCAAAGATTAATTCAGTGAGCTGTCTGATTCTTCTGGATCTGGCTTTGTAGCTCCAAGATGCCTTCTTCCCCCTTAATGGGTTACTGGATCTTTCTTTGAAATCTTCAAGGAAATTCCGTTGGCTTCCCCTTTTCTAGATATATATGATCTGATTCCTGGATCTGGATCTTTAGATATGTGCTTGTAAAGATCTTTTTCTGATCCTTCACACACCTCTTCTTTATGTGATTCTCTTGTGTATTTATAGGGGTGATGTAACGGTCACTAGCTCTTGTAGCCGTTACACTTGTCGTTTAGCCAACGTTCATCTGTACGATCTTTTGTCGTTTTGTCAGTTTAAATTCAACAAGGCCTTAACTCAGTTTTCTACTCTTCTTCGAAACTGAGTACCTTGTATGCTTGACATCTGACTTTAATTGACTAAGTCAGAGTACACCTTTCAGCTTCTTCTTTTCTTGGTAACTGATAATCTTTGTCCTTAAGATTATTCAGCTTTTCATGATCTATAGTTCAGTTCCAAGTCACCACAGACTTGCCTGAACCCTGAATTATAGTCATGACTTAATCAGCTTCTAACTGAGTTTGCCACCTCAGTTCTTCAGTCTTCAACAACTGAGTCTGTGACCCTCAGTTCTTCAGTCTTCTAGATAAGCCAACTGAGTCTGTGACCCTCAGTGAACTTACCATCTTCTGTTCTTGCATTACTGATTTTCAACCCTCAGTTCTTCATGTGCATACTCAGTTTTCTTGTAAAGACTCAGTATTCTTGTTGTGACTCAGCTGTTCGCCTAGTTCCTATTCTATTACAATGCTTGTCTGAAACAACCTATACAAGGTTCAGACTCTAGATAGAACTTATACACTTTATCTCTAGACCATTTCTTGCTTCTTCTTTCATTATGCACTATAACAGTTAGTTATGACTTCATCATCATGGGTTATAAGTGATTTGTCTAATTTCGTGATGAATCATAATCAAAACACAAATAATATTTCCAACAGTTTTTCTTCATTAGGTAGAGTAGCCTCATGAGAATCTTCAGTCTTGAGCTTCATTTTCATCAGTTTTATGATCCTTTCAGTATCAAAGAGGTACTCATTTGGTTGCTGAGTTACTTGTTCCTCTTGCTCAATATGCATAACGGAAACTTGTTTCTCAGATATTTTCTGCTTAAGATTAGAAACAATTCCATGAACCAAGGCCTTCACCTTACTGACTTCAGTTGTCAGTTGTTTTTCCCCCTCAGTTGGTGCTAACTGACTTGAAGTACCTGGGAACAAACATCTGCCAACTGACTTTTCCTTGTGTCTCAGCTTTCCTTTTAAGTTCTTTTTGCAGAGCGATCTGCTGGGACACAGTTTGCCTATTGGCTTCAGGTTGGGAAGTCTTCAAAGTTTCTTTTCTAGAAAGAGCTTGTGCTGCACCTGTTGTAGATGAAGCAGCAATGAAGAACTGGCGGAAGAGCACTTTTAGCTGGAGATGAGTCAGACTATGAAGCTGGCACTGAAAGATTATCAGATGACATAGCTCTAATGGCTCATATGGAGGATCCAAATGAGGTATGTGAATCTAACTCTAAATATTCCTCAGCTCAGATTTCCATGCAAAATGCATGATCTTCGACTGCTGACTCCAATCCAAATAATCTAGAATTAGAAGAAACACTTGACGAATTGATGAATCAGCTGGTAACCATCCAAGCTGGTTATGAATCGATTAAAGCTGAGAAAGAAGTTTTAATTCTTGAAGTTGAAAGATTGAAGTCTGAACTAAACATGATGAAACTGACCAGAACTGATAAATGGAAGAATCAGTATCAGCCTACTGCATCAGCAGCATCAACTGAATCATTTTTTGCTCAATCAAGTTCAGCTACTAGATTCAAATCTGGTAAGCCATATGGAGACAGAATTGGCTTAGGATTTGATACACAGCAATCTTCTAAAGAGGGAACTAGCAAAGCTGTTGAACCTAATATCAAAACTGGTATTAAGGTTGTGCCTAAGCAACTTCCACAGACTGAGAAAATTGTTGAACCAGTGAAGTCAGTCTCTCATAAGACAACTCAGTTTTCTAAAAAGACAGCTGCACCTACCAATAAAGGTAAACCGAATGATAGATCAGTTGTACCTCAAGGAGATAGGAATGGTAGATCAACTGCAAGATCTACAAAAACTGATCAAGTGAAGAACCAGAAAAATTAAGGGGGAAAGGCAGACTATACCCCACTGATGATTGGAATTTTATTGAACCTACTATTAAAACTGATAAGAACAATCATTCCAGACAGAAAACTTATCACAAGTTTCAGTCCAAGACTCAGCAGATGACCTATCCCAGTTCCCAGCAAAGGTATCAGTACAAAGGTCAGTCTAGATATCAGTATAAAAGGAATGATGGTTATTATTCAGCCTTTAATAATAGAAGACATTCTGGAAATCAGTTTCAACCAGAAGATCTGAGAAATCATATAAATGGGACACAATCCAAGAAAAGATGTTATGGAAGTGTGGCTTTTATATATGAAAACAAGTGCAACAATTTCCAGAGAAGACCTTATGGAAATATGCCCAGAGTTGTACTGACAACTAACCACTATGGTCCCAAACAGAGTTAGGTACCTAAAGCATTTTAATTTGTTTTGCAGGATATTTGGTACTTTGACAGTGGATGCTCTAGACACGTGATAAAGAGCAAGGACTGTCTCACTAATTTTATAGCTAAAGATGGACCAAGAGTCAATTTTGAAAGTAAAGATAAGCCTGGTTACACAAAAGGTTATGGAAACTTAATCAGGAATGGACTCACAATCAAGAATGTATCTTACGTGGAATGACTTCACTACAATATACTCAGCACAAGTCAATTATGCGGTATGGGATACAAATTTACCTTTGATAAGGAGTATTGCATTGTCGTCAGCGAAACAACTTTCCAGGTAATTCAAGCCGGAAGAAGGGAAGAGAACATGTATGATGTAGATTGGTCTACAACAGTTTTAGAGACTGGTTTAATTATGCACACCAAGTCAAAACTCAGTTGGTTGTGGCATAACAAACTGAGTCACCTAAATTTTGATGATATCATGATGTGTGATTTTAAATAAATAATCACTAAATGCTACCGCAAGCGCACGGCTTATCGAGTAGTACTTAGGATGTCGATCCCACAGGGACTTGTAGTCAATCACCAAACAATTCCCGATTTATATTAGCTAGACAAATCAAAATTTTGGAGGGTTTTATCTAAAAATCCTAAAATTAAAGAAAATAAAGATAATCTAATTAATAGCCAAGAACTTCAAGATTTAGGTAATAGGATTCAAGGTTTAGAGGCATTTCTTGGATTTCAGATCCACCACGGCGTTGTTTACATAGAATTTCAACAATCTTTCTATCAATATTAATCTTCCATTTATGAAGACCAATTATCCAATATTACACGTAAACATTCTTTCGAACTATTATCGTGATTGTACCTAGTTTTATCCAACATTCAGTTTCCTACAATGATGAATAAAATTAGGTCCATTGAATTACCATAATTAAAGGGCCACATTAGGTTTAACCTAATTTTCATTCAAGAAATCCCTAAAGATTCGATCTTGGTTTCTAGGTTATCGATTAATTAATACATTTTCTGTCATCAATTAATCGAATGGAGTTTCTCATGCAATCCTATAGTCATTCACTCCTTCGAGATATTATTTCCGGAAAATTACATGAATAAGCATACAATATCAAATTCATAAACATGACAAAAATCCTATCAATGAAAAGATTGTATCTTTAAAACTATATAATCATCGCCGGGCTTTTCCTAATCCAAGAAACTAATATTTACTCTCGTAACATATCAAGATTCCAAGATTCAACCATATAATTCATACTTTGACAAGAAAAATAAATAAATAGAACAAAGGAGAAAAGAGATAGAGAGAAACCGTCAAAGTATTTCATAAATAATCAAACCTCGAAAAAGCTTTGTTCTTGAATTCTTAAAACCTAAAATCCTTGTTCTTGGGGATGGGAGTAGATGATGATGAAGAGAGGAAAATAGTCGACCCAAAATCTGATGTTAAATGCGTGAATATCAATTGTGCCACTTAAAAAGAATAAAAAGGGATAATTACATCATATAATAAGTTTCCATAATTAATTTAATCAAGAAAATCTTTAAAAATCAAATATCTATCAATCTTGGACTCTTCTAGTGTGTGGGCTCCTCTTTTTCCATATAATTCACGCCAGCTTCAAGGGAAATCACGTTGGAAAATCTTCGACCAATCAGAACATTTCTTTGGCCAGGATCAGATTTCTAGAAACTGTCACACCCTGGGTATGACAGAGGCTGGTTTTTGAATTCTTCCACTTTAGCTCTGCTTCTTGGGCATTTTTCTTCTAATCTCAAACAATGCTGCAATAATTCAAACATGCGCAGTAATCTAGCCCAAAAAGGATAAAAACATCGCAAAATAACAACACACGACACCAAATTGAGTCCAAAACATCTAGAATTATTTGACTTTTTAGGAACTTATCACTCCCCCAATCTTAAGACTTTGCTTGTCCCCAAGCAAACAAAAAGACTCCAGACAAGATGGACTAAGAAGATCACACATGACATGGCATTAGACAGAGATGCACAACACACAAGCATTAATGAAATTCATCCCGGCATTCAAAACACAAGATATAGACTAACTAATCCTTTTTTATCACATCATGAGCAAAAGTGAACCAGAAATTGTCAATAGGAAACAACATAGACCAAGCAAATAGACCCTCACGGGATAAATCACTCAACGCTCAATATTTGTGAGGTGACTAAACTCTCAAGCTCATTCCATTGAAAATGCCCTACTATAAGCTTGTATATCGTCTCATATCAATCACCAAGGTATTGTGCAACACATAAATCATAAGGTCTTTGGAAAAAAAAGGGGTGTGAGGATAGCCCAAGTAAGAAAAAGAAAGTGATAGGTGTAGGAAAAGGTACAAGAGATGGAAAAACCATTAGAACTAGCGGAACACATGACTAACAAACTTCAACGTCATACAAGTGCAAGGGGGTCCAACGCTTTATTTGCAAATCAAAGAAAATACAAAGGATAATTTCTCTACTTTGGGAGAATAATGATACAACTCCCTCTTTATTACTAAGCAATAGAACAAATAATATTTAGGAGGTTTATTTTTTTATTTTTTTTTCTTTTGATTCCCTCCTTTATTGATTATTTTTTCTCTTTTTTTTTCATATATTTTTCTTTTCTTTTCTTTTTTTTTTGTCAATTTTTTTTTTCAAACTAAGAAACAGACAAATGGTAACAATATGGATTTCCCCCAAGCTTGATCATTACATACTAAGTACATTAAATTTGATAGCCACGTGCTCCAGTTAGTCCTCAGGTTGGGTGAAAGGAATTGGGCTACCTTTTCTTCGGGTTGTTCAATGTATGGTGTAGTGAAGTAAGGTAAAGTGGGAAAAAGGTGTAATAAAGATCAAGGTTCGAAAGGTATAAAGTATATAATGTGGTGGAAGGTAGAAACAAATGCCTCAATCATTTCCATGTGTTTGCACATACCAAAGTAACATCAACAAGACTCAACACAAGTTCTACAGGAACAAATCCAAGGAAGAGAAAATATGCCCAAATTTAGGGTGAGACTGAAGTGGTCAGTCATATGGCCGGAAAAATACCTCACCGGGTTATTTGTCTATTCACTCGGACTCTATTGTTTCCAAAAGAAAATAATGGTACTTCTAAACATGATATTCTAAAAAGGATTTTTTCACTCCATGTCATGCATTTCTCGTCAGAACAAACTATATCAATTTTCATGCATTGCACATCTCATCTAAAGTAGCTATGTGTGATCACCAAAACCATCAAAATAAAATGACACAACTGACTCGACTGACAATGACTAAGACTCTACACTACATGAAAGAAAGACTTGCACACACATCGCTCCCCCACACTTAAAGGTTGCATTGTCCTCAATGTAATTAAATTAAATCATGGGAGGGTATAAAAAAAAAAAAAAACTCACAAGATGCAATGGACGGCCACCTTGTGTGCATATCATAACGCTCCGAACATCGTAGTCCCGAAGAATCTTCTTATAACCCTGTGGAGTTGGAGAGTGGAGAATTGAGTGTTACCGGAGCACCGGCAAAGTCACCAGGATTATGTGGTGGTCCTTTCCTTGGTGGCAAAGTCACCGGGATTTTCTTTTTCTTTTATTTTTATTTTTATTTATTTATAGAAAAACAGTCTCCATCACACCATGGGTGTGACAAGGGCTGTTTTTTCGATTTTTTTTTTCCAATCTCACACTCATTGTCCTTAACCACATCATAGGTGTTATTTCCATCCTTCAAGACTTTTTTTCTTTTTTTTCCTCCGCATGCGATGACCTTTAAATACCACTCGTGCACATCTTTCTCTCTGCAAAACAGACACAAAAACAAAACAAACCAAGACCAAAGGACCGATAAGGCAACTCTCTTCCTTTATTTATTCATTAAACAAGAAAAAAGAATAAAAAAAAATACATTCTGAATTTATAGTCTTCAGTTGGACTATCTTTAGGCATCATTCTCAAGGAGGACTAAACCAAGTAAGGGCATCCCTCTGCATTTTTCTCCACATATCAAAGATATTAACAAGTAATTTCAGATATAGCATTGAGAGCCTATAATAATGTCTTCTCAATAAGAAAATAATCATTTTAGCTCTAAAGAAAGAAGTGCCTCCTAGCAAATTATACATCTCTTTATCAATGCTCACAATGAACCTAAGAGAATCATGGAATACTAGAGGTGACACATCAATATATCCGACATGCTCAACATGCTCAAGTTCAACATCATTATACAATGAAGGGGGATTATCATTATCAAATGCATTTAAATCAGACACAATATTGTTACCTCCCTTTTCATCTTCTTCTTCGTTCATCAATGTTGAATCCGGGATTATTGCACCATTATCTTGTGAAGATGGTTCAAATTTCCATGTGGCTCCACTCTTGTTAATTCGGAGGCCTAAACACTCTGCAATCTTCGAGAAATCATCACCGAAAACATTTAGATCAAGACATTGTGGGATTTCATAAGGATCATAGTTTTCATCCCCACAACTTTCAAGGTCGGCCTCTTGCTCTTGAATCTCCATCATCTGCTTTTCCCTTTCAACCTCTTCAAATACATGGCGATTATGTGCAACTAGTTCTCCCAAGGTCGGTTCCCTTTTCTCTGGAGCTGGACACAATAGGTGTGACATTTCTCTAGAAAATTTCTCACTACTCTCTATTGAATTCTGTAACAAAATCTCAATGTTAGACTTGGGCTCTGAGTGAGGGCGTGCTTCTTGGTGCCAATTATACTGATCCTGACCCCATGAAGAATAGGGATGGTTACTCCACTCACCATTGTATGATGGTGCATTGAGATTGTGATTATAATGATATTGATCCTCATAACTTGCACCATCTCCAACATTGTTACTCCACTGATGAGATAAATAACCTACATTGCACTGAGCATCATAATGGTTGTCACCACAATATGAACATCTCACTTTAAATTGGTTAAGCCCATATCCATACATCCTCTCATCGGTTGGTGTCACTTGAGCATTAAATCTTGAGAAAAGTGAATGCATGAAAGCTTGACACTTCAAATTTCTACACAATAAAAGAAAAAAAATCAAAAGCAAAAAGGTCTCACCGTAGCAAGGTGCAGCTTGCTAGGGTGAGAAAAAAATATAGTCTAACAAAATCAAGAACGGGTTCGATGTTGACACCGAAGTCCCCGGCAACGGCGCCAGAAAACTTGTTGTGTGATTTTCAATAAATAATCACTAAATGCTACCGCAAGCACACAGCTTATCGAGTAGTACTTAGGATGTCGATCCCACAGGGACTTGTAGTCAATCACCAAACAATTCCCGATTTATATTAGCTAGACAAATCAAATTTTTGGAGGTTTTTATCTAAAAATCCTAAAATTAAAGAAAATAAAGATAATTTAATTAATAGCCAAGAACTTCAAGATTTAGGTAATAGGATTCAGGGTTTAGAGGCATTTCTTGGATTTCGGATCCACCACGGCGTTGTTTACATAGAATTTCAACAATCTTTCTATCAATATGAATCTTCCATTTATGAAGACCAATTATCCAATATTACACGTAAACATTCTTTCGAACTATTATCGTGATTGTACCTAGTTTTATCCAACATTCAGTTTCCTACAATGATGAATAAAATTAGGTCCATTGAATTACCATAATTAAAGGGCCATTTTAGGTTTAACCTAATTTTCATTCAAGAAATCCCTAAAGATTCGATCTTGGTTTCTAGGTTATCGATTAATTAATACATTTTCTGTCATCAATTAATCGAATGGAGTTTCTCATGCAATCCTATAGTCATTCACTCCTTCGAGATATTATTTCCGGAAAATTACATGAATAAGCATACAAGATCAAATTCATAAACATGACAAAAATCCTATCAATGAAAAGATTGTATCTTTAAAACTATATAATCATCGCCGGGCTTTTCCTAATCCAAGAAACTAATATTTACTCTCGTAACATATCAAGATTCCAAGATTCAACCATATAATTCATACTTTGACAAGAAAAATAAATAAATAGAATAAAGGAGAAAAGAGATAGAGAGAAACCGTCAAAGTATTGCATAAATAATCAAACCTCGAAAAAGCTTCGTTCTTGAATTCTTAAAACCTAAAATCCTTGTTCTTGGGGATGGGAGAAGATGATGATGAAGAGAGGAAAATAGTCGACCCAAAATCTGATGTTAAATGCGTGAATATCAATTGTGCCACTTAAAAAGAATAAAAAATGGATAATTACATCATATAATAAGTTTCCATAATTAATTTAATCAAGAAAATCTTTAAAAATCAAATATCTATCAATCTTGGACTCTTCTAGGGTGTGGGCTCCTCTTTTTCCATATAATTCACGCCAGCTTCAAGGGAAATAACGTTGGAAAAGCTTCGACCAATCAGAACATTTCGTTGGCCAGGATCAGATTTCTGGAAACTGTCACACCCTGGGTATGACAGAGGCTGGTTTTTGAATTCTTCCACTTTAGCTCCGCTTCTTGGGCATTTTTCTTCTAATCTCGAACAATGCTGCAATAATTCAAACATGCGCAGTAATCTAGCCCAAAAAAGGATAAAAACATCGCAAAATAACAACACACGACACCAAATTGAGTCCAAAACATCTAGAATTATTTGACTTTTTAGGAACTTATCATATCAACTTGTTAGTCAAGAAGAACTTGGTGATTGGACTTGTTCGGTAAAAACGAGTTTTACAATTTATAACCGAAACACCCCAAGTATAAGGTTCGTAGTAAAGGATGTTAACGGATCGTCCTAAGGGAGTGGAATGTTTATCGGATCAAGGAACAATTATTCTATCGATTATGTCACAATTATTAACTAAACTAAGGTTGAAACTAACTAAAACCTAAGCCTAAGAACTGAACCCTAAAACTAAAACTAAAACAGAAATAAAACAAGCTGAAAAATAAGAAAACAGAAGGATGGACGAACGTTCACTTAAGTGAACGAGCGTCTGGAAACTAAAGCTAACGGACGGGAGTTCGCTATTGCGGACGAGCGTCTGACTACGATCAGAACAGAAAATTGCAGAAAAGTTGCAGGAAATTTAAAGGTTTAAAAACTAGAACTTAAACTAAACTTATGCAAACGATTTGATTCAAACAAGTAAAGGAAAACACAACGAAGGCGATGGACTCCACTTATCAACCAACAATCCAACTAGACGGTGATTAAAAAGACATAGTTTTTAGTAGTGATTTATCACGAATTCAATCAAATATCTTTAACCAAATTCTAGGGTTTCGTTTATCTTTTCAAACAAACTAAACATGCAATCAAAACAGGATCACGAGATTGTTTCCAAACTCTTACTCAACTAAACATGCCTAATCTCTTATAACATGATTAGATGCATCACTTAAACGGAAGAGAACTCAAATAAACAGACTTTCGTAAATTTATTCAAGCATAAAGATAGATAAATAGATCGTTTCATAGAATTGATAATTCAACAAAACATGGCAATGTAAAACAAATAAGTTAAAAGTGATGAAAAACTAGATCTTAAACTCACTAAACATCCAAAGATCGAACTCTCTAGTTGGTTTGTGTTGTTGATAGGCTTCCTCCGTCGACTCACTTTGCAAGGCTTTTAGCCAACAATCATGTTGAAGATGATTGTTGGGTTGGAGAAGTTCATCTCGTGTAAAAGGCTTGTGGCGCAGACTTTTTGGTGTAAAATTGCGATCTCAATTATGTGGTATGAATTAGGGTTGGGGCTGCGCTTTATTTATAGGAATTTGATGTCGGCTAGGGTTAAGTCGGCCTTGAACGCCTGTCTGGTCTCGTGGGCGCCCGTCCCGTAATGCCTGGACGCTGAGTAAACGCTTCGTTCATCCTCCGTCTCAACTCTCTCGAATGTAAAATACGATTACGGACGCCGCATGGGCCGCTTGACTTCATTCGGGCGCTCGTTTGAATCTGGCCGAGGATCGGATCTCTTCATCTTTATCCAATTTCTTCAAGCCAATTCCAACTCTATCTCTTATAATTCGACTTGAGCTTCATTTATCCTCATTATATGCACGAAAATTAACTCCTACATGATAAATAAACAATGCAAAAACGTAATAAAATCCAAATAATAATATTTCCATTAAATCAACACTTAAAATCATCAATTTTGCATACAACCCTCTTAAAATCATCTTTATTAAATAATTACACTTAAACCCTTAATTCTCATGTAAATTATGCAAATGTGGGGAAAATAATAATGAAATAAACCCTTAATAATCATATAAATATGGCCTTAACAACACCCCCACACTTAACTTTTTGTACGTCCTCGGACAAAACAATCAAAACTATAGCTCAACTTTATAAATAATCCACATAGATCTCTAACTCACGTAACAAAAGATACAACAACTATAGCAAATGATACCAACACAGAGATAGATTCGGTGTAAGTGTGACAAGCCATTCTCAATCTAACAAGCCTTTCAAAGAAATATCCTCTCAAAAATTCCAATGACTATCCTAGGTACAAACAGTAATAGCTCCACTCAAAGCCTTCCCACGCACTCAGTAGGATAATCCCTACAACATATCATGCGGTTCTACTGGGTATAAGATCCATGATAACAAAGACTTCACTTTATTTTTACTCATCATTTCCAAAATTTTCAAATTTGACGCATATCAGAATGAGCTCTTACCCATCATAGTAGAATAGGATGTTTCGTGATAACACCCTACCTTACTCAAATAATAAGGTAGCTTCTTCTAACTGTCGTGAGCTTTTGGTCATCATAGTGGTATAGGACATACGAGGTATACCCTACCGCACTCAAATCATTAACCAGCTTCCGACAAACGTATTTATTAATAATTGCTCACTCACTTTATTCATTCACTTTTCAAAGTCATAAGTTACATCTCACTTATCACATTCAAACTTTATGATATTCACAGCACACGGTCTAACTACGGTGTAACTATACTGACCTTCCTAAGATAAATCATTAAAAATAATGAAAGGATATAATTCAAAAGTCATGCTTCAAAATCAAAGGCTTTCGTGAGTGAAAAAACGAAACTATCTCCATAAAAGTAAAACATGCTATAATTATCTCACTAAGTCACATACTATCATCATTAGAAAACTACAACTAGCAAGCATCTAGTTCCAATTATATGCTCGAGACTCACAAAAAATTTTAAATTTCGCAGAAATTTAACATTCACTCATATTTCAAAGGATATAGCATAAAAACATACCCAATTTACCCCCCCACACTTAAATCACATTATGTCCTCAGAATGTGCAGAATAAAAGAAAAAGAAAACTTAGCTGGTTTCAACAGTGGTTGTCGGATGAAAGTTGGCAGAGGTCAGGCCGGAGCATGAATATACCGCGACAACTCGAATAGACAACACTGGACATAAAAGCTTGTGAACCTGCTCAAAAGTATCTGCCACACTCGACATACCATATAATCTCGGGGTACACGGGGTACATGAGCAACACATAACACAAAACACTTACAATGAATGTAGGAGGAATAACCATCAACACATAATCAACTAAAGTACTACTTCTAAAACAATAAAACAAAACAACCTAAGAAAAGGAAACGAACAAAGAAAACTAGGTTGCCTCCTAGGAGCGCTCTTTTAATGTCAATAGCTTGACACAGATTGCAAAAGATCAACCCGGATCGGGCCACTTTGGTTTAACAGCCGCCACCTCGATGATCGGAATCGGAAATCTTCAAGGAAATGATTTTCACCACAACAACAAGTCAAGTGCGCAATAAGGTCATTAAACTTTTCTCTCCAAACTACACTGACTCTCTTCTTCTTGTTCTTGCGCACGATAGGCATAGACATAGTGGTATGATCAGAAGTCTCAATGAAGGTACCTCACGGGTGGATATAGAACGTCATCATCATCGACTCAAAGAAATAAGATGGAATCTCCTCACAAATCGGACATCATCTGTACTCTCATCTCTTCTTTGGAAATAAAGAATCTCAGGCTTTTCCTTTGGTTGCCCAAAATATTTCTTAAGTCGATGGCCATTCACTTTAAAAGCTTGATTACCATACCCGTTCAACGTAATTACTCCACTTGGATTAACCTCGAGAATCTCAAAGGGACCAGACCATCTAGACTTGAGTTTACCCGGAAACAGGTGAAGTCTAGTATTATAGAGTAAAGCCATTTCACCAACTTTGAATTCTCGGTCCTTGATCTTAGCGTCATGGAGCATCTTAGTTCTCTCCTTGCTGAGCTTAGCATTCTCGTACGCTCTGAGTCTGAATTAAATCGAGCTCGCTCAATTGTAACAATCGCTTTCTCCCCACGAGTTGGCTATCGAAATTTAAGAATTTAATTGCCCGTAAAGCTCTGTGTTCAAGTTCGACAGTAAATGACAAGCTTTGCCATAGACCATTTGGAAGGGTGACGTGCCCATCGGGTCTTGAATGCGATCGATAGGCCCACAATCGTCATCCAAATTAAGACTCCAATTAGATCTATTATTGTTCACGGTCTTCTCCAAAATTCTTTTAGGCTCCGGTTGCTTACCTCGACTTGGCCACTAGTTTGAGGATGATAGGGTGTACCAATCTTATGTTTGACACCATACTTCTCAAGGATCTTGTCAAGCGGCGTATTGCAAAAGTGAGTACCTTCATCACTAATGAGTGCTCTCGGACAGCCGAATCTAGTAAAGATATTCTTTTGCAAGAATTTCTTTACAACCTTGTGATCATTAGTTTGAGTAGCTATGGCCTCGACCCACTTTGAAACATAATCCACACAGATTTGGGATATACTTATTACCACATGAGGATGGAAAGGGTCCCATAAAATCTATGCCCCATACATCGAAAACTTCGCATTCAAGAATGGGCTTAAGTGGCATTTCCATCCGACTACTCTTTCCTTCTGTTCTCGGCACCTATCACAACCTTTACAAAAGGCTTCTTTATCTTTAAACAGAGTCGGCCAAGAGAATCCAACTTGAAGAATCTTTGCAACCGTCTTGGTGTTCCATAGTGACCTCCGGTAGACCGCTATGGCATTGTTCTAGGATATCCCACCGATCATGCTCGAGAACACACCGTCGAAGCAACCCGTCTTTGGACTCAACAAATAAGGATCTTCCCATACGAGATATTTGAGATCAGAAAAGAACTTCTTCCTCTCCTGATACGTCATATCCTCTAAATGACCACTCGCTAAATAGTTGACGTAGTCAGCATACCACGGCCTAACCGTTTCAAGCTTCATCAATTGCTCAGTCGGAAAATCAATGCCTATATCATTGTGATTCTCTGCACCCTCATTTACTAAGCGAGATAAATGATCAGCCACAATATTCTCACTACCTTTCTTATCTTTAATCACAAGGTCAAACTCTTGTAGAATTAAAATCCATCTAAGTAACCTTGGTTTGGCATCTGCTTTATCCATAAGGTAGCGTAAAGCTGCATGATCTGTCCATACAATCACTTGAGACCCTAGAAGATAGCTTCTAAACTTGTCAATGGCAAAGACGACGGCTAAGAATTCCTTCTCAGTCGTAGTATAATTGCATTGAGCCGGGTTCAAGGTACGACTCGCATAATAGATGGGCCTGAACCTTTTATCAACTCTTTGACCCAAAACTGCGCCTACGGCGTAATTAGAGGCATCGCACATCAACTCGAAAGGCTTGGTCCAGTCAGGTGCAACTAAAATAGGGGCACTGATAAGCTTGTCTTTCAGACAATTGAAAGCTTCTTTGCACTTCGCATCGAACAAGAAATCGACATCATCTTTCAAAAGATTTGATAAAGGCTTGGCGATGGTAGAAAAATCTTTAATGAAACGCCTGTAGAAGCCAACATGGCCTAGAAAACCTCGTACCTCTTTCACTGTCTTAGGGTACGTCATCCTTTCAATGGCTTCGACCTTAGCCTTATCAACTTGAATACCAGCATTGGACACCTTGTGTCCCAAAACTATTCCTTCATCAACTAGAAAATGGCATTTCTCCCAGTTAAGCACCAGATTCTTCTCAACGCAACGTTGGAGTACCATATCTAGGTTCTCTAAAATTTCATCAAAACTATCACCGTGGATCGAAGTCGTCCATGAAGACTTCCATGCATTTCTCAACAAGCCCATCAAAAATGGCCAAGATACACCGTTGAAAAGTCGCGGGTGCATTGCATAGACCGAATGGCATTCTCACGAAAAGCAAAAGTACCGGATGGACACGTAAACGTGGTCTTCTCTTGGTCATTAGGGTCGATGGCTATCCGGAAGTAACCAGAGTATCCATCGAGAAAACAATAATACTTGTGACCACTCGGTCTTTCAATTAGTTGGTCAATGAAGGGTAAGGGAAGTGATCTTTTGCGGTGACTTCATTCGATCTACGATAGTCGATCTGAGACTCTCAGAGCGATCCACGAGACGTAAGGCAACTTCCTCCCTTTTTTCATTCTTTTCGACCGTGATTCCACCCTTCTTTGGCACAACTTGAGTAGGGTGACCCACTCGCTATCGGCGATTGCGTAGATGATTCCCATGTCAAGCCACTTTATAACCTCCTTCTTGACAACCTCTTGCATATGCGGATTCAGCCTTTCACGAGGTTGTCTTACCTTTTAGCTCCTTCCTCCGTTCGGATTTTATGCATGCATATGTCCGGGCCGATCCTCGGATATCACCCACTTGCCAACCGAACGCGAGGATGTTTTTCTTAAGCACTTCTATCACCAGTGCTTGCTGCTCTTGGTCGAGTTTGAAGAAATGATCAAAGGCAATTTATCTCCATCCTTAAGAAAGATATACTTAAGGTGTTTTGGAAGCGGTTTAAGCTCTAAATCGGTGAGGTGGTTGCTCAATACTAGACTTTAACGGGCCACCTTTCTCCTTATGAGCTTGAAGTGGTTGACAAGAGAACACCTCATCTTCCCGAGGCTCAACCCGAGAAAGGTCTTGGATCAAATCATCCATCGGAATCCTCCGGTCAACACTTGCTTCCTTTTTCTTGTGATCGATCATTTTTCTTAACTCTTCATCTTTAAGCTCTTACGCCAGACTCTTCCCGATCATCTACTTCCCAATGAGTAGCTTCTCTCCAAAACTCTACCTCGTCCCAACTACCCATCGAGCTTCTTCTTCACCAGGGATGAAGTCTTCCTGACTCGATTTCTTTGAAATCATCGTTTGTTCTTTGGGCATCTCCATGCTTCTAACTCAATAACAGCCCAGGTGTGAGCGAGTGAAGATGACTCGTCAATGCCTACGGCTTGAAATGAATTAGAAGGTGGTCCGATCGGCCGGATCCTCAATGTCCATGACTTCAAAAACACCTATCTCTCAACTCCTCTCGCTTCTTCAAAGTAGGCATCTTTTTCGTCCTCATAGATAGCTTCGACAAACGATATTTCATCAATTACGGCTCTTTCGAGGATGTGTCCTCGTGTGAAGGTGACAGAGGTGTCACAGATTCTAAGAGTAATCATCCCTTTGCGAGAAGTCGATGAGAGCGTTAGAAGTTTCAAAAAGGTTCGGCCTAGAATTAGAGGCATCTCCTTATCGGTGGATAGTCTAGAATAACCCAATCGGTAGGGAAGACTAAATGTTCAACTTGAAGGAGCACATTAGCTATACAACCGGCTGCAGATCCAAATAGATTTATCTACCATCTCGAAGAGAAATCGGGCGTTCCATCCTTTTATCTAACCCGAGCTTTTGCATACGTTTAATGGCATCACATTGATAGAGGCCCCGAGTCGCATAATACATTTTCGAACAAATGGCCTTGATCTCACAGAGAGATTGAAGGTCTGCCAGTCACCTCGCTTAAACAAATGACTTTTTGTGAAACCATTGCGCAATCTTCTCAAACACTTCTTCACCATCCCCTCAAGCTTTCTCTTGCTCCCACAGAATTCTTTAAGATACTTAGTACATTTAGGCATTTCAGACAATACCTCCTCGGCTAAGGGCATACTCACTTTAGTGTCCCTAAGTATCCTCCTCACTCCAAATCTACCGCTTGTCGTTAGTGAGGGCTTTCTTTTTCCTTTTGGTGGATAAGGAAGGGCTTTATCATTCCTCAGTAGCTTGATTCTTTATCGCCTCATCCTCCCTATCCTTCCATCTTACTTAACTTTTCTTTCTTTTTCTTAGTCGTGGTACCGCCCTTGACTTTCCTTTCTTTCCTCGTCATCGAATTATTTTCATCCTCCAAAGAATTGTCACTAAGCTCCTCATCGTTGCTTTCTTGGCATGTGGTTTCGATTTCCCCTCCCGAACTCATGGCGTCGGGAGGGGCTACTCGCTTCCGACATCTTGCCGGGTCCAGCTGCTTACCACTTCTCAACGTTACTTCATTCAACTCCTCTTCTTGCCCATACTCCCACCGAGGTGTAATGGCGGTGCAAACATTCACATCGACTTTGGATTTCTCTCGGTATAACTCGGAAGTTTACCGTGAGGTCTTGCTTGCTTGCTGGTCTCGCCATTTGACCAACTTGTCTCTCAATTGCTTTAACACTAGTAGACAGAGTCTTCACCATGTCTACCAGCTCATCGAATTTGTGTTGAGGGACACATGAGGTGGTATGATTATTGTTCTGAGTTTAATTCCAGCCACCTTGAGGCCTTTGGGAGTTCTGAACTGGCCTTTGATAGTTCGAGTTGAAAGAATTCGAATTTGAAGGGCCAGGTGGTAACTTGGCTTGATTGAAGTTTTGTCTTTGAAATCTGAATAGTTAGTTTACGGTTGAAGTTTCGGAAGGGTTGGTTTTGATTATCCATTAAGTTTACCTCCTCCGTCATCTCAGTCCCTGCCTGTGTTTCAAGATAATTTGAATTAGAAGGCTGGCATCTAAAGATTGGCCACCGCTTGCTTATCAATTCCATCTGAGCAACCAACGATTTGTGTATCGGGATTGCTTGCGTGACCTTCTTTCTTAACAATATTGGTCTTCTTAGAGAGTCGACCACATATTGTTCTTGGCGATGGTCTCGGCCACTCAGTGGCGCCTCATCACCTCCCCCTAAGAAGGATCCATGAGCTGTGGAGTCAAGATAGTCTCTATTAGGTTGAGAGGCTCCTCTGTAAAATAGTTCCAACAACTCATGTCTATCATATCTGTGATTGGGGCACTTCCTCATCAACAGATTTAATCTCTCCCAAGCCTTGCCAACAGTCTCATCCTCCATCTGCTCAAACGTAGCTATTTCCCGTTTCATCTCCATAATCTTGCCTGGTGAAACCCACTTAAGAGCGAAGGCACTTTTGACATCATTCCATGTATGGAGGGAATGATGTGCTAACGACTTAAACCATCTGCTTGCTTCACCTTTTAAAGCAAAAGGAAATAGCTTCAACTTTACGATCTCGGAATCAACACCAGGATAATGGCACCTTCACAGATTTGTACGAATGTGGACAAGAAGTCGTGCGGGTCTTCTTGAGCGAAGCCATGGAAAGAGCTATTTTGGACCAAAGTGCAACTACTCCATTTTAAGGTCGAAATTTACTCCCCATATCAGGTGGACGAATAGGTCTATGTCCTCGAGAAAATCTTGATTAAGATATGGAGTGTAGGGGTCCCGGTTCAACTGATTAAAAATTGGTTTTGGCGGAATTGTTGAAGTTGTTGATTTATGCCGACTTGTTTGATTCTGCTTTATTCTTCTGAGCTTGCATTTGTTGAAGGAGTAAATTTAACGAGCTTGGGGGTCGGATTTGGAATTGGTGGATCTTGATCCGCCATTTTGTCCAAATCGGGAGAAGCCTTCTTCTAAGGATAGATCGTTCGTGCTCGGGATCAAAGATCGAAGTCCTTCTTTACTTCGTTTGCATAAACCGAGGAAGAAAGGAGAAGGAAGAAATCAACCCTTTGGGGTTGATTAGAACAGTTTAGAAAAGATTAGATGGTTTAGAGGAGAAAAGAGAAGAAAAGAGAAGAAAGAAAAGAAGTGATGATTGAACAGATCGAATCAAGCGTCGGTGTTAGTGGACGTTAGTTGTAATCGAACGCTTCGTTCGATTGAATGAACGCTTAGTTCGAGAGAGGACATAATTGAGGTGGACGGGCGTTCAAGTTGTTGAACGCTCGTTCAAAAGGTTTTTATTATTATTATTATTATATATATTTTTTTATTATTATTTTTTTATTTTTTTTTTAATATCTTATTTTCGAATTAAGAAAAGGATCTAGAAACAGAAACAAGAAAAGAAACCTACCTACGAAAAAATTTAAAAACAGAAAAGGCACTAGGACGGTAAAAAAAACGTGTTGAAATCTTCTAGGGCCAAAATGGAGGGGAAAACAGTGGATTTTGACCTCGAAAACGCACTGAACGGCCTACGGCGTTCACCACGTCGTCGGCGTCGGAACGAGCTTTCCGAATTGGGGTCCTGCGTTCCAAACGGACACTCGAGCCGAAAGTTATGGTCAAATTACTACTGCATGCCCTAACGACCCCTTTTTGACACAGAAAACTGTCCTAAGTAGAATCCGACAACCGTTACCGACTCCCCGGCAACGGCGCCAAAAACTTGTTCGGTAAAAACGAGTTTTACAATTTATAACCGAAACACCCCAAGTATAAGGTTCGTAGTAAAGGATGTTAACGGGTCGTCCTAAGGGAGTGGAATGTTTATCGGATCAAGGAACAATTATTATATCGATTATGTCACAATTATTAACTAAACTAAGGTTGAAACTAACTAAAACCTAAGCCTAAGAACTGAACCTAAAACTAAAACTAAAACAGAAATAAAACAAGTGAAAAATAAGAAAACGAAAGGATGGACTGACGCTTCACTTAAGTGAACGAGCGTCTGGAAACTAAAGCTAACGGACGGACAGGCAATGTAAAACAGCGTTAAAAAGTGATGAAAAACTAGATCTTAAACTCACTAAACATCCAGTATCGAACTCTCTAGTTGGTTTGTGTTGGTGATAGGCTTCCTCCGTCGACTCACTGCAAGGCTTTTAGCCAACAATCATGTTGAAGATGATTGTTGGGTTGGAAAGTTCATCTCTGTGTAAAGGCTTGTGGCCGCAGCTTTTTGGTGTAAAATTGCGATCTCAATTATGTGGTATGAATTAGGGTTGGGGCTGCCGCTTTATTTATAGGAATTTGATGTCGGCTAGGTTAAGTCGGCCTTGAACGCCTGTCTGGTCTCGTGGGCGCCCGTCCGTAATGCCTGGACGCCGAGTAACGCTTCGTTCATCCTCCGTCTGAACTCTCTGAATGTAAAATACGATTACGACGCTGCATGGACGCCGATTCATACGGGCCTTTCGTTTGAACTGCTGAGGATCGGATCTCTTCATCTTTATCCAATTTCTTCAAGCCAATTCCAACTCTATCTCTTATAATTCGACTTGAGCTTCATTTATCCTCATTATATGCACGAAAATTAACTCCTACATCATAAATAAACAATGCAAAAACGTAATAAAATCCAAATAATAATAATTCCATTAAATCAACACTTAAAATCATCAATTTTGCATACAACCCTCTTAAAATCATCTTTATTAAATAATTACACTTAAACCCTTAATTCTCATGTAAATTATGCAAATGTGGGGAAAATAATAATGAAATAAACCCTTAATAATCATATAAATATGGCCTTAACAGGACTACCCCCGAGATAACATACAAGAAATACATCTTGTGTGATGCATGTCAGCAAGGAAGAAAACTGAAGCAAGTTTCAAGACTAAGTCTCAGCATTCTACAAACAGAGTTTTAGAACTGATGCATATGGACTTGTTTGGACCAATCACACCAATCAGTGTTAGTGGAAAGAAATACACTTTGGTGGTTGTTGATGACTTTTCAAGATAGACTTGGGTTATCTTCATGACCAAGAAAAGTGAGACCAAGCAACAACTAACAGAACTTCTCAAAAGACTCCAAAATCTGAAAAGTGTTATAGTAATCAAGATTAGATCAGACAAAGTGTTGGACATATTTTAAGTTTTAGTGATGAGTGCCAGACTAGCTGTTATAGAGCAAAGGCAAAAGGATGTCTAGATTAAATGTATAGGCTAATTAGAGTTTGATCTTTGTATAGGTTTGATCAAACAAGCACTGTAGACTAGTTTAGGAACATACTGAAGACTGAAGGCTGAGGGCTCAAACTCAGTTATTGAAGGCTAAGGGATCAAACTTAGTATTTAAAGTTAATAATATGGAATCAGAATTTAGGGAAGTCTGTGATGACCTAAATTGATTTCATACATCTTGTGTACAAGGTCTAAGTTCCATAAGTTAAGTGGTTTTGGAACTTGGTTATGATCAAAATGGTGTACTCTAACTTCATAACAAAAAGTTAGATGAAAAGAAGTCAGCTGCAGTGTTTTATAAACACAGCAAACTTGGAACAACTGACTGACAAGTATTTCAGCAGACTTGCATACATAGGAACCTGTTGAATATGTATTTCGATTTAATCAAAGGTTACATTGGAAGATTACAAGGATAAGGACAGATAACAAGTCTTGATTTTGTCAACAAATCAATGGCTAATATTAAAGGGGCGTTCGAAAGATTCAGAGCTTTATCCAATAGATACAAGTCAAAGGGAGACAGTCTAAAAATTTGACAATAAGAAGACTGACTGTGTCAGTTCTATAAACAGTCAGAAAAAACAGGTCAGGATGGGGACAAATCTGAAACAGATATGTTTGAATTTCAAGCATAAGTCACATGATTCTCTACTATAAATAGAGGACTTCTGATTCAGATACAGGTGATGAAAGTTGATGAAAAACAACAATCAATCTTCAGCTAATTATCAAGAAATTCACCCTGCTGACATTACTGAGCTTAAAGCTACTGATCCAGTATATTCTTCAAGTGTAACCTGCTTTCAAGTTACATCAAGTTTACACACTTGAAGACATCAAATTGCTGATCATTTCATCCTGATCAAGCTGCTGAAAGCTGAATCACTTACTTGATTCAAACTTTCTTTCAAAAGAAACCTGCTGAAGACAGAGAAGCACTTAGGTGTCAAGAACTGTTGTTTGTGGTGGAACTGGTGAAGAGGCAATCCTACCCTTCAAGGACCAGTAGAATACTTTGGAGCAGCAATCCTAACTGTTTCAAGTGTTCAATTGGTGAAGGACATACAACTTAGGGATTTTTGTAACTGAAACTTCAAAGATCTCTAGTGAATTACCTCCAACATCATAGGAAAAGAGTGGACTGACAGGATTACACCATCTGAAACCACTATAAAAATTTCCTACTTACTTTCTGCATTTAGTATATTAAGCACATCAACCTACTGAAACTAGCAACTGAATCACACACTTGCACTACTGAGTATCTAATACTTGGTATCATATTTTGACAACAAGTAATAAGGCTTAATTTTAATATATTCCGCTGCAACAAATTGAGTAAAATCAATAGTCACAGACTCTCGGTGACAAAGAGACTCTCGAGTGGTCGTGAGACTTCTAAGCGATCGGCCAGACTCATCGAACTTGCTGAGTTTGTTAACTCCAAAAGTGTTAAGTGTTAACTTTATTAACCCCCCTAAACTTAACCAAAGACTTTTCAAGGGACAAACACAAAGGAACATAATTTCTCAACAACATAATTATTGAATATTGTGGAGAGAACGAAATTCTACACCAGCTTGCAGCTACAGCAACACCTCAACAGAATGGAGTAGCTGAAAAGAGAAATATAACACTCAAAGAAGCTGGAAGGACAATGATTTGTGAATCTAAACTGCCAGAAAGATATGGGCAGAAGCTGTAAACACATTGCTATACTCAGAATCGAGCTCTCATGAACAAGAGACATGAAAAGACACCTTATGAGACTTGGAACGGTAGAAAACCAAATGTTTCATATTTTCATGCCTTTGGAAGAAAATGTTTTGTCCATAAAAATGGAAAGGACCAGCTCAAGGTTTTTCAGCCCAAAGCTGATGAAGGAAAATTTCTGGGTTACTCAGGTGTCAGCTAGGCGTTCACAGTATTAAACAAGTGAACACTCAAGCATGAAGAATCAATTCAGGTTGTTTTTTATGAACCAAAGTTTATTGGAGAGACACTTGAGGAAAAAAAAGAACCAGTTTGTCAGCCTCAGTCAGACAAGACTCCAGAACCAGTTTTCATTGATATTGGAAATTTAAGGATTTCAGATTCTTCAGATCAGGATTAGCCTCAGTTGCCAGTAACTGAACCTACAACTGAACAATAAGGAGAAACTGATCATGATCAAGCTCAAGAAGAACCAGTTCAACAAAGTGAAGATCCTTTGATGCAACCCCGAGTACATTAATGGATGAGAGATCACCCAGAAGAACAAGTAATTGGTGATTTCCAAGAAGGTGTTCGGACAAGACATTAGCTAGATGCTATGATAGCATGTTTTCTATCTCAGTCTGAACCCAAAGAAATTGTAGAAGCCTTAAACGATCCATATTGGATTTTGGCTATGCAATAAGAACTCAATGAATTTGAGAGAAATCAATTTTGGGATTTAGTAGATAAGCTAGATCATGTCAACATAATCGGAACTAAATGGGTTTCGGAAACAAGCTTGATGAAGATGGAAATATTATCAGAAATATAGCCAGACTTGTAGCAAAAGGTTATTCTCAAGCTGAGGGATAGGCTTTGATGAAACTTATGCCCCAGTTGCAAGGTTGGAAGCAATCAGACTATTTCTTGCCTTTGTAGCTCACAAGAAATTCAAATTGTACCAGATGGATGTTAAAAGTTCATTTTTGAATGGGATACTTGAAGAGGAAGTCTATGTTAAGCAACCACCAGGATTTGAAATTAAAGACCAAGCTGAAAAAGTCTTTAAACTGAGAAAAGCTCTCTATGGACTCAAACAAGCACCAAGAGCTTGGTATGAAACTCTATCTCAGTTTTTGGTGGACTATGGTTCTACAAAATGAACTATTTATAAAACCCTATTCAGAATGAAAGTTGAAGAAAGTACTCTCCTAGTTCAAATCTATGTGGATGACATCATTTTTGGATCAGAAAATGAACTACTCTGTGAGAAGTTTGCAAGTTTAATGAAGAGCAAATTTCAAATTAGCAAGATGGGAGAACTGAATTACTTTCTTGGTTTACATGTAAAACAGATGGATAATGCGATTTTCATTCACCAAACCAAGTACACAAAAGAGTCAATCAAGAAGTTTGGGATGGACAAATCAACTGGCATTGCAACACCAATAGGAACTAACATCAGATTGGATGAAGATAAAGATGGCAAGGATGTGGATCAAACTCTCTATAGAAGAATGATTGGAAGTCTACTTTACCAAACAACCAGTAGACCAGACATATCCTTTGCAGTTGGTGTCTGTGCCAGATTTCAAACAAGACCTAAAGAAAGTCATCTCAATGTTGGCAAAAGAACCTTGAAGTATTTTAAAGATACAGAAGGAGTTGGGATATGGTACTCAAAGGAAGGAGAATTCAAACTGATATCCTACTTAGACTCAGACTATGCCGGATGCAAAGTGGACAGAAAAAGTACTTCAGGCACATGTCAGTTATTAGGAAATCAACTTGTGTCATGGTTCAGCAAGAAGAAAATCTCTATTTCGACATCAACAGCTGAAGGTGAGTACAAAGCATCTGGAAGCTGTTCTGCTCAAGTTTTATGGATTAGACAACAGCTAAGAGACTATGTAATAGAAGAATGACTGATTCTTATAATGTGTGATAGTACAAGTGCAACTGCTATAACTAACAATCCAGTTTTGCACTCAAGGACCAAGCACATTGATGTGAGACATCATTTTATAAGGGATCATGTAGAGAAAAAGGACATTACAGTTCTTTATGTTCCAACTGAAGATCAGTTAGTGAACATTTTCATCAAACCTTTGGACAAAGAAAGGTTTGCTAAACTGAGAACTAAATTGAGGATTATTAAATTCAGTTAAGTCAGTTCAAGCTTAGAGATTCGTCAAGGGGATTGATCTTTGTCATGCTGGGTGCGCTCACTTGACAGATCAGTCATTGACATCAACAATCTCAAACTGACTAACTGAACTGAAGATTTGACGAAACTCAACTTTTGTAAAACTGATTTCAGTTTCAGTTTTACCCAGTCAAACAAAGTCAATAAAGGAAAGGATAAAACCGACAACAGTTACATCGCAATTAATTACCGCCGTTTTTCTATCGAAATTTGTAGCATGTATACCCCCATTATGTCAGATAGTACACATCGGTTATACAAACCTTGATGGAATTTGAAAAGATTGTACAAATCTATCTGAAGATTATGGATCAAATCACCAACCGTCCTACTCTTATATACACACCTTTTTTTTACTCTCTCCTTACCTAAAAGAAAAATCAAACCTTTTCCTTTCTCATTCGGCTAGAAATTTTTCTTAAATAATTTGAAAAATGGCTGCTTCAAAAGAAACTCAAGAAGAAAGGTTAAACACCAAACCTGATACGTTCACACTCAAATAATTTGAAGATATGTGTGGTGATACTCTTCTCTCCAGTCATATAAGCGATAAGATTGAAAGGTTACAAGGTTTAAAGAACCTGCTTGAAGCAAAATTGCAGCAGAGATACTCTTCTCTCCAGGCTTTTTACAGTTGAAGCAGAGATACTCATCGTCTTTTCTCTTTTCAGGAGTCTTATTGATAAACTTCTGAGTGACTGGATGTCCACTCTTCATTCTTTGAATTATATTCATCATTAGGGCCATCTTTTCTTCCATCTCATCCAATTTCTGAAGATTGTTAGATGAGGTTTCTTGATTTTCATTTGAAGCTGTTGTGAGTGCTGTTGTTATGCGTTTCTCCAGAGCCTTGATTATGGCAGCTGTGCTTGTGAAATCCTCGTTGAATTTATAAGCCTTCATGTCTGAGAAGATTTTGAAGGAATCTTCTACGTCAAGTCTTCTTGATTCTTCCATTGCTGTGACCTTCATTTTCCAGCACATGGTTAACGCCTTCAAGATTCTTGTGTTGATTTCTTTCTTGGTATACATGATCTTGAGTAAAGCTAGTTCATCCATTTTGGCACTGAACCTTGTTTCCATCTGATCAACATTCTCGCCTGACTTAATCTTGAAATTCTCAAACTTCTATTTTGCTTCAGAGATCTTATTCTCTTTAATAGAATCAGTTCCTTCACAAACTAACTGAAGTTTCTCCCATATTTCTTTTGTTGTACTGCAATCCTTGACTTTCAGATACATATTGCTGCCAAGAGTTCTTAGTATGATGTCCATGGCAATATTGTTCAAGTTGTTTCTCTTTCTGTCATCACTGGTCCAATCACTTTTGGGCTTTGGAACTCTAACTTGTTCACCATTGACAGTTTTCATGTGAGTGATCTGAATAGGTCCATCAGTGAGTACATCTATCATCTCATCATGAGAAGCTTCTAGAAAGGCCTACAAACGACGTTTGTATTCATCAAATCTATCCATGTGGCATATTAGCATCTATCTGGCATACTGATCGTTATCCATTGTGTGAGTGAATGAAAACTGGATTATGCGAAGACTGGAAACTAAACGACTAAGCTTTTTTAGGAGATCAACTAGAGGAGATATTTAGAGTAGGTGAGTTTTCAACAGTAGCTTGTTAAACAACACTGCTCTGATACCAATTGTTGGTCCCTTGGAAAGGCTAACACAAGTTTAGAGGGGGGTGAATAAACTTGTAACAAAAAACTAGATTAATTAACAATTAAGGTTCAGTTTTAACTTGTGTGGAGTTGAGCTGACAAAGCTGAGTCTAAGTCAAATTGACTTAAGCAAAACTGATTCAATCGGCAGTGGATTTAAGTTATAGCCTTTGACTGGATCTTGTTGATTTTATAAGAAAAAGCAAAGTATGCAAAACTGAATTCTGGTGAATTTCAGTTTGTGAACTGTGTATGCTAGTAACAATCAGTTTCGGTATGCTGAATAATCGATAATAAATGTTGTAAGGTAAATAACAGAATTTAAATGTGTAAAGTAAGTAGAGCAAGAATTATAGTGGTTCCAGGTGATGTAATCCTGTCAGTCCACTCTTCCCCTGTGATGTAGGAGGAAAATTCCACTAGAACTTCTTGAGGTACGCAGTTACAAAAAGTCCTAAAACAACTAAAGAACAGGTTGGATTGCTGCTCTTCAACTGCTTCAGCCACTGGTCCTTAGAGGGTTATATTGCCTCTTAACCAGCTACCACCACAAACATAGTCTACCCGACTACAAACAACTGTCCTTAGCAACTCCTTGACCGGATTGCTTCACAGTTTTAACCTTTGATTACGAATCAAAGTTGGGCTGAGAATCAATAAATTGATTCTTTTGTGGTTCTTCAAGGTGTCGAAATATGGATATAATCGATGTAGCTTGAACACTTGAAGAAATCTATAAATGATCTTGTTGAGCGCAGATAACGATAGCCATTCGAATGAACTAGACTTGTGCACAAAAATGCTTGTAATCTTGTTAATTCGGTGTTTTATCCTTGGTGCAAAGTCCTCTATTTATAGTGTGAGGTTCAACGTTCATATTGCTTGAATTTGAATTGCTTCAATGTCTACATTTTCAGATGTCAGGTGTCAGTGACCATTCTAACATGTCGATTCTTCATCCAATAAAAATCCTTGATTTCCAACGTTCGAATGTACTTTAAGTTGCATGGACGGATTGTGATACCCTAGATTTTGGTTTTGATGATAACACCATAAAGGTTAAATTGGGAAAGTCAACATTGGTCAAACCATGTCAAATAGTGTGAAATGAGCTGAATTACGTTGAACATGCAATGAGCTGAATTACGTTGAACATGCTTAATTTTACCCTAATCATGCTTAGAATTGATTCAAGTTGGAAAAGGGTAATTAGGTCAACTTAGGGCATTTTGGGAATTTTGGGGGAAGTGGTCCAAACTCACCCTAATGATGTGAAACATGTTTAGTTACATTAATACACTTATAATTGATCCTAATCATGCTTTAATTTGTTCAATTTGATCAAAATCGAATTAGGTCAAAATTAAGGTTCATGTGATAAAAATCTGCTGAATTTTTCTAAGTGTTGGACTGTTTTTCACCCATGTTCACACCCCCATAACTTGCTCAATATTGAACCAAATTGCATGATCTTTATATGGTTGGAAATCTCATAATTCAAGCTACAAAACGAATATATAATATCTCATTTTCATGCAACACAGAGCACACACCATGCTGAACAAAAACGCATCAGATTGTGAAAGTCTGTGTTACAGCTTTCTGATGTGCTGATGTGTCACACTTTTGAGTACCCTATACTACTTGGAATGAGTTGAATGTTTTATATGTTATAGATTGCATATAGGGGTACATTTTGTCTCAAGAAACTTTTGTGATTTAAGGTCTTTATCATAGCTAAAAGTTGACCACAAAATGCTTCAGTAAAACTGTCTGTCTGTGAGATAGTTGACTTGTGGTGTCTTTTTTGAGTGACGGGTTCAACTCCAAATTAGCTGAAAATTTGAGGGATTATAGTTGACAATATTATGAGAATATTTCATTCTTTGATCATCTTGATTTGGGCACGTGATCATATAGAAAATTTGAAGATAAACTTGTATTTATTCAAACTGTTTCCAAAAATAGATAATTGATTTGATTGGGTTAATTAATTGAGATAAATCCGGTTGTATCAATTTGAATTGATTGGAAATAATGCTATTATCTATATATTACACGTTCTACTCAAGATTGAGAGGGGCACAAGAGGTATTTTACAAGAAAAGAGGCTGCAACCCTAAAAATAGCTATATATATGGGGCTGTTTGGTGTTAAACTTGGAGTGCAGCAGAAAAGTCGAGTATTCCTCACATAAAATCACTCCAATTCGTTCATACACATAGTATAGAGGATAATCAACAAGTTTACAAGAGGCATCAAAGGCTGAATCAAAGAGAAACTTGGTAAACGGCGAGATCTTCATCGATTCTTTCATGATCCAGTTGTTTGTGTTTCTTTCTTTGGATCATATTCAGGCCGATTTGCTGCATAGTTCTCATTGAAGATCGTCGATATCTCAGTTGGGAAGTTAATTTATAGTTGTTATATGTTTTAACACGTTTATTTAGCTTCCATGTGCTTTAATTTGCTGAATTGAGTCTCATGTAAACGCTGTTTGCATACTCTTGTTGTGTTTGTCTGTTTTGAGACGTTGTTTTGAGAGGTTTGTCTTGTGTAGCAACTCTCATAGGTTCTGTGGTTCCTACTTACTTGTGTAGGGGTAGGTTCAAGATAGTTTTTAGGACTGTTTTTTCTGAGGTAAAACAAGTGAGGTTTACTGATTTCTTGTGTAGAAATTTGTTTAAGTGTGGGTTGTGTCTAGTTTAGGTAGAGTCTTGTGTAGCATACCTTAATAGAAAACCCCCAGACGTAGGGCTGAATACATTGGTATTCAGTTTGGCGAACTGGGTAATCATTCTTGTGTTTTATTGCTTTAATTCACGTCAACACACACTTACCACAGCTTTCTTTGTTTTGTTTAATTTCTGTCGCCGCATTGCAAGCACCGTTTGAACTTATGTTTCATATGAAAGACGTTGATTAGCATGGTATAAACTTAATCAAGTTAACTAAAAGTGTTCATTGCCTTAGTAATCACTTGAATAAGGTGTTACAACCTAGGTGTATTAAAAGGGTTGAAATTGAGAGCCATCTTGCGTTAAAAATAACTCGAAAAATTTAAAAGCACATCCAACCCCCCTTGTGTGCTTATACACCTAGTATACGATCCGTAGAGGACTCCACAATTGGTATCAGAGAGTGGTTGGCTTGAACACTAGGGCTACTTGCTGTGAAAGTAAACTGAGAGTAATCTTCTTTGCAAATTTCTAATCGAATCGTGTGTTTTTGTTTCCTTGTTTTGTTTGCTGTCTAAGAAGGTTCATTGCACAAATATAAGCCTATAGGAAGTGTAGTGAAAGGCCTGAA
Source organism: Gentiana macrophylla (assembly GCA_026214975.1). Classification (NCBI taxonomy): domain Eukaryota; kingdom Viridiplantae; phylum Streptophyta; class Magnoliopsida; order Gentianales; family Gentianaceae; genus Gentiana; species Gentiana macrophylla. The sequence goes on from CM047810.1 coordinate 87,238,244, forward strand.
CTCATCTGAGTTGAACCACGTAATCTGCACCTTGATCTCGAACTGCTTTTTGCCGTTTTTCCTTGCTTTGCTGAATCGCTTTTTGTGAGCTGTTTTTTGACACACAACTTGGTATGATCTCTGGTGTTGTTTGTAGCTCATATATCAGTGTATAAACACTTTTAATATCAGCACTAAAATCAAAGTAATCCTTGAGTTATAGTGAGTACAAGACAGTGTCTTTGGCCCTGTCTGTCAGTCATCTGAAATCAGTATGCTTGAGCATCTTGTGAATTCCTTCGTGCCATTTAAATTTTTCTTCGAGCATATTGAAGATCATAATAAATGGCTCCTACAGCTCAATTTTGAGGCATTTATTCGAAGTAATTAGGGAGAAACTGCTTGACCACTAAACTGCATAAAAATAAAATAAAAAATAAAAAAATCTGCTTTTGATCGATTGTCACATTTGAGTGTTTTGTGATCATTTTAAAGTGTATCTAAGAGTAATACTTGTGTTTACTGTCTTATTCCCACTTTACACTTTGTTTTTGGTCTGTTGAGCCATTTTTACAAAATCTAGTGAAATGTCTGAACTGAATATGGCATTAGCCACAGGGGCATCCACTGTGAAGCCACCCCTGTTTGATTCCTTCAACTATCCATTCTGGAAGTTTAGAATGGAAAATTACCTTAAGGGCACTGACATCATGATATGGAGTGCCACTGTGAAAGGTCCACTGGAAGTGCCGATCATCGACCTGAATCGATGAGTAATGAGGATAAAAGGAGATTCAAATACAACCACCAAGCTCTCAACATCATCCTTTGTGCCTTGACCAATGCCGAGTACACTCAAGTCATGGGGTGACCACTTAACTCATGAGGTATGGAAGAAACTAGAGGTACTATATGAGGGCACCACCCAGGTACAGAAAGCCAAACTTCAACTTCTAGTCCAGGAATATGAAAACTTTAAAATGGATTCTTCTGAAACCATTACATCCATGATGACCAGGTTCAATGGCTTAACTGGTAAGTTAGCTGTCCTGGGTAGGAAATTTTCTGAAGAGGACAAGGTCACCAAAATTCTGAGGTCCCTCCCCAGTCAGGCCTGGAAACCAAAGATCAAAGCCATATATGAGGCTAAAGACCTTTCAGTCCTAAAGGTGGATGAATTGGTAGGAAACCTCTCACCTACGAGATGACCTTATCTACTGAAGAAAAAGGCATATCTAAGAAAAATGCTGGCCTAATCACCTTTGACACTGATGACCAGAAAGAAAGTTTTGCCTTGTACATAAACAGAAAGTACAACAAATGGCAAAACAAGGGCAAATACAATGGTGAGAAGTCTAAAGAACAATCTAGTCAAAAATCAACTAAGGGCATAAAATGTTTCAAGTGCCACAAATTTGGCCACTATGCAAGTGACTGCAAAGTAAAGGATGAAGAGACTGAGAGTGAAAGTGATCACCATAAGGAAAGAAAAGAAAGGAGAGAAAGAAGAGAAAGGAAGAAATGGCATAAGTCAAAGGGCAAGAAGAAGGTCCTAGCAGCAAAAGAGTCTGAAAATGAAATGATTTGCTGGGATGCTATGGGTAGCGTTGACTCATCTGAGAGCTCAGTGGAAAGAGGACTTATAGGTTTTGAGGAAAAGTCTCATTCATCTTATGATTCCATTGAGAGTCCTGTTATGGCTAAATTCTTTCGAATCATCGATGTCGAAATTCATGAAGCTAATAATGAGTATCAGTCATTAGCTGTTAAATCTGGATCTGTTAAGTCCCTGCATGAGTCTAGTAAGTCTGATACTGAAATGCATGATAATTACTCCAGTGAATCTGACAAGGAATCATATCTTGCATTAGATGCTGATGAGATGATTGAGAGATTATATGACAAGTATGATAATCTTAAATCAAAGTATAAGAATGCTAAGAAGGTTATTGATAAATTGTTTGATGAGATTCATATGTTGAAATCTGAGCCTGCTAAACCATCTCCTATGCTTGAATCTATATTGGCTGAATCTAAGAACATGCTTGATATACTTAATGAGAAATATGATAAGCTTGTGTGTGATCATGAAGACAACTTGAAGTTAATTGAGTCTATGCATGCTGAAAATGAAAAACTTAAAAATGAGATAAGTAAGCATAAGGTATGTATGGTGAACTTGGCTGAAAGCCAGAATACCCTGGCTAGGATGGCTGCAAATGACAGAAGGCCTAATGATCGTTCAGGACTAGGGTTTAAAGGATCCCATGCACATCATACTGCATCTTTGAAACCACTGTTAGACATGCTAGACCTATGTATGATGCTTTTCATGTGCAATGCTCAATTTGTCTGCGTTTACAGCATGATCACACTAATTGTCCAATGAAATTCAAAAAGTGGATACCTGTGAGAGACTTTAACAAAAGGAAATCTGTAATGACGGATAATGCTATTTATGTGCCTGATGTTAAGTCTATTTTGAAATCTAAATCCAAAATACCTATTGTGCATGATAGTTATCTTAGCCCAGTATTCACTTTAGAGATGTAAACGGTGATGGTTATGATATCTCGCAACCCTAATCAGAAAGGATCCCTGGTTAGGATACCATATGCTTCATCTGTGAATGCATGTAAAGGAGGAACAAGAGGCTCATCCTCCTCCAAATTCGAGAAGAGATGATCACCTGATATGCTTGGCACCTATACTAATCAGAGTTGAAGATAACTCAGTCTCATACTTATCGTAGTCACCGAATCGGATCTTCTTCAACACTTTAAATGGTGTTCCAAGCATACGAATGATGTGACAAGAGTATAAAGCAGAATTGATGATAAAAGTTTGCAAGTATGCTTTCTAGCCTAAGGTTGTCTGAGTTAGAGAAACTTGCTTAGGACTAGACATAAGATATGAGGTTGATCTAGGACTAGACATTCGAGATTCTCATGCTAGCCTAGGATGCATTGTACCGCCTCATGTTTTCAAATTTCTTGGAGTTATATTGCCATATTATGTGAGATGCATACTTAGTAAAGTGAATTGAAATGATGAGTGGTTATGTGATTAAGCTGTACCATGCCATGTCTATTATGCTTAAATGTTCATATGGTGCCATGCTAAGTGAAAATGTGCTACAATACCTCTAGATAATAGGAGCACCTCCTAAACATACACTTCTTACTTGTTACGTGCTAGAACATATAGGACCTCACTTGGGTGATTTACTTGGTAGTAGTGTCGAGCTCGGTTAGTCATTGATGCATTATATAGTTTGTTGAGTAGGTCAGATGTCTCACCCTACATATTTTTTCAAAGCCATGTTAAATGATGAGCTAAAATATAAAGTTGTACGTATCTAGATTAGTCACATTTAATGCTATTTTAAGAATCTTGTGCTTTGGAAAATGTAAGTGTCATGGGAATCATAATATTTCATTTTTAGCATCAAAGTATGACACACTGTGAATGCCTTAAGTTTGAATGTGATAAGTAAAGCATAACTATAGTACTTGGAGAAATGTTCTGAAAAAGTAAAAGCGAATCAAATAACTAATGAGTTTTGTCGGTCGTTGGTTGATGATTTGAGTGAGGTAGGCGTATCTTGAATGTCCTATACCACTATGATGACCAAAAGCTCATGACAGTCAGAACAAAGCTGCCTTATGATTTGGGTATGTAGGGTATACCTCGTATGTCTTATTATACTATGATGGGCAATAGCTCAATTCTGACATGCTTATGAATGTGAAAGGTGTATGAATCAATAAAAACAAAGAAAGTGGCAAACATCAGTGAAAAACTTAGTATATGCCACCTTATCCCCAGTATAAACTGAAGGGCATGTTGTAGGGATTATCCTCTGAGTGTGTCAGAAAGGTTCTAATCAAGTTATATCATTTTTTTCATGACATCATACAATTTGTTGAGCACATATTCTGAGTATCATTGTTTGTTTCTAGTTGAAATGTGTATTTGCTAGTTGCTTGAAAATTCAAGTTTGGAATTAGTGGAAGTTTAATATGGCTCTACACACACACACCGGGTGAACTTCTAGCGTACTTAATTCACTATGTACTTGCTGATATTGTCTATCCTTTGTTGGCCATCTATGCTATTATGTCACCTTATGTTTTGGTTTTGTTTGGTCTTGCTTAGGACTACCATAGAAGTGAGTATAAGGAGGAGTTTCATTTTGATAATGACAAAGAGGGAGAAGTGGTACATGTACATCAAGACAGAGGGAGTGTATGACTGAGATAGAGGAATACCAAAGGTAAGAGATGAGACAGATAGAGGGAGTCATGGTATTGGGTAAGGTTTGCATAAATTGAGAGGGAGTTACTTGTATGTCAGTTGATATGATTATATGTGATTTTGACATGTGCCTTACATCCTGTTGCATACACTCATGCATTTAGGAACCTAGACTTAATTGGTTGTTGACATACATGTTGTTATGGTTGTCATCATCAAAAAGAGGGAGATTGTGATACCCTAGATTTTGGTTTTGATGATAACACCATAAAGGTTAAATTGGGAAAGTCAACATTGGTCAAACCATGTCAAATAGTGTGAAATGAGCTGAATTACGTTGAACATGCAATGAGCTGAATTACGTTGAACATGCTTAATTTTACCCTAATCATGCTTAGAATTGATTCAAGTTGGAAAAGGGTAATTAGGTCAACTTAGGGCATTTTGGGAATTTTGGGGGAAGTGGTCCAAACTCACCCTAATGATGTGAAACATGTTTAGTTACATTAATACACTTATAATTGATCCTAATCATGCTTTAATTTGTTCAATTTGATCAAAATCGAATTAGGTCAAAATTAAGGTTCATGTGATAAAAATCTGCTGAATTTTTCTAAGTGTTGGACTGTTTTTCACCCATGTTCACACCCCCATAACTTGCTCAATATTGAACCAAATTGCATGATCTTTATATGGTTGGAAATCTCATAATTCAAGCTACAAAACGAATATATAATATCTCATTTTCATGCAACACAGAGCACACACCATGCTGAACAAAAACGCATCAGATTGTGAAAGTCTGTGTTACAGCTTTCTGATGTGCTGATGTGTCACACTTTTGAGTACCCTATACTACTTGGAATGAGTTGAATGTTTTATATGTTATAGATTGCATATAGGGGTACATTTTGTCTCAAGAAACTTTTGTGATTTAAGGTCTTTATCATAGCTAAAAGTTGACCACAAAATGCTTCAGTAAAACTGTCTGTCTGTGAGATAGTTGACTTGTGGTGTCTTTTTGAGTGACGGGTTCAACTCCAAATTAGCTGAAAATTTGAGGGATTATAGTTGACAATATTATGAGAATATTTCATTCTTTGATCATCTTGATTTGGGCACGTGATCATATAGAAAATTTGAAGATAAACTTGTATTTATTCAAACTGTTTCCAAAAATAGATAATTGATTTGATTGGGTTAATTAATTGAGATAAATCCGGTTGTATCAATTTGAATTGATTGGAAATAATGCTATTATCTATATATTACACGTTCTACTCAAGATTGATAGGGGCACAAGAGGTATTTTACAAGAAAAGAGGCTGCAACCCTAAAAATAGCTATATATATGGGGCTGTTTGGTGTTAAACTTGGAGTGCAGCAGAAAAGTCGAGTATTCCTCACATAAAATCACTCCAATTCGTTCATACACATAGTATAGAGGATAATCAACAAGTTTACAAGAGGCATCAAAGGCTGAATCAAAGAGAAACTTGGTAAACGAAGCAGATCTTCATCAGTTGCTGCGGTCTGGTTGCTGTGTTGCTGCTGGATCATATTCAGGCCGATTTGCTGCATAGTTCTCATTGAAGATCGTCAGATATCTCAGTTGGGAAGTTAATTTATAGTTGTTATATGTTTTAACACGTTTATTTAGCTTCCATGTGCTTTAATTTGCTGAATTGAGTCTGCATGGCGCTGTTTGCATACTCTTGTTGTGTTTGTCTGTTTTGAGACGTTGTTTTGAGAGGTTTGTCTTGTGTAGCAACTCTCATAGGTTCTGTGGTTCCTACTTACTTGTGTAGGGGTAGGTTCATGTTTTAGGACTGTTTTACAGGGTAAAACAGTGAGGTTTACAGCTTGTGTAGGGCTGTTTAAGTGTGGGTTGTGTCTAGTTTAGGTAGAGTCTTGTGTAGCATACCTTAATAGAAAACCCCCAGACGTAGGGCTGAATACATTGGTATTCAGTTTGGCCGAACTGGGTAATCATTCTTGTGTTTTATTGCTTTAATTCACGTCAACACACACTTACCACAGTTTTGCTGTTTTGTTTAATTTCTGTCGCATTGCAAGCACCGTTTGAACTTATGTTTCATATGAAAGACGTTGATTAGCATGGTATAAACTTAATCAAGTTAACTAAAAGTGTTCATTGCCTTAGTAATCACTTGAATAAGGTGTTACAACCTAGGTGTATTAAAAGGGTTGAAATTGAGAGCCATCTTGCGTTAAAAATAACTCGAAAAATTTAAAAGCACATCCAACCCCCCCTTGTGTGCTTATACACCTAGTATACGATCCGTAGAGGACTCCACACGGATGACTATAAAACTGAGTGTCCTGATCAGTTTTATACTGAGTATGTCAGTTTTCAGTTTGTTAACTGACTTAGAGCAATAACTGAGTTTTTATCCTTCTTCAAAATTTCAGTACTCTATTTATCTGATTTTATGTGACTGAATCAAATTACACCATTCCTTATACAGACAATCTAGGATATCATTGTCCTTATGATACTTAGGTCTTCTTCAAGATCCATAAATTCAGTTCAGGCAATCACAGAATTACCTAAATTCTAACTTTACAGTCTCGGCTTAAAATCTTCATAACTGAGTTTGAACCCTCAGTTCTTCAATCTTCCTTAACTGAGACTGTGACCCCCAGTTCTTCAAATATTGAGTCTATTCTCTCAGCCTTTGGTTCTAGATAAGTCAACGAGTCTGTGACCCTCGGCGAACTTACCTTCTTTAGTTCTGAGTGAGCTTCAGTTCTAGGTGTACATCTTCAGTCATATGTTAAGTTCCAGTTATCTAGATGATTTCCAGTTTTCAGTTTTACGACACTTCTATCTATTACAGTGCTTGTCTGATATAACCTATACAATTATCAGACTCTAGTAAAACTTATACATTCAGTTCTAGACATCTTTTAGTCTTTAACAATAACAGCTAGTTTTAGCACTACATCAATGGGGTGTAAACAAAAATATACTTAAATGAGATGAATCATCATCAAAACTAAATTTTATTCCTAATGAAACCGATTTCAATTTTGGCCGTCCGATTAGTTTTACTTCCTCCGTTGGATCATTTATCTTGTGCTATAAAAAGAGGGAGCTTTGTTCTCCTTTTGCATACAACTTCTCTGCTTCTCTTCCTTCCAAGAACATGTCTTATTTGAGCTTTTGCTTTTCCATAACCATGGACAACTTTGGCGATTCTCCCTTCTTTCATACGGCCTCTCCCTTGGCCATTGCTAATTTTTTTCTCCAGTTTCAATCACCTTCCCTTGTTAGCAGAGAGGGGCTAAAACTTTCTGAAAATCAGCTTTGCTGAGTGTGAACATATTGCTCATCTGGGTGGACTAGCTTTCTGAATGCACCTCGATGGCCTTACAATGCTACTGTGGTGCCAAAGTTCTATTCTTTGTTTTCGGTGGTAGTTTTGACCGACTATGCTGCCACCGTTGTTCCTCTCAAGGGAGTCAATGTTGCCATTATCCCTGCCGTTATCAATGAGTTTTTTGGATTTCCTGCTCATCCTCCATACATGCATTACGAGAGAGTTTGGGGTCACGGCAGCGAGTTGAGGAGGCGTATCTATAGAGCCGCGGCACTCAGGCGCTTGATACAGGGTGATTGGGACCCTTTACCAGAGGGTTATGCTTCGGAGATGTCCTAGGCCAACAGAGAATGGAAGAGGTTGATCAACTCTCGGGTGTTACCCTCATATGATGCCGAGGAGATATCAGAGGCCAAAACGCATCTCCTTTATGTGATCGTGCGGGCCGATGATAACGTCAATGTTGATTGGGGTCAACTGGCCTACCGGGAGATACTTAGACTTGCTGCCCAGACAGACCTGCATGGGCCCATCCCCTTTCCTCGGTTGATTTCCCACTTATGTGTCCGCACTACCGGGATGCCTGTTTCTCAGGACGACATGGTGGTGCCGCCATGTTGAACTTGCACTTGTCGTTTTGGACTCGCCAACAAACAACTCTGACTTTCATTAGCTTTAGGTCTTATTTCTGTCTGCTCTTGTAAAAATCAGCCTTGACGGCCCTTGTTTTATATAATGAGATCGTCTTTTTCCTATACTATATTCAATTTCTTGCTTTCTTACTTGCTTCAATTTTTCCGAATTTGTCAATTTTTCTGAATTTGAGCTTTTACTTGTGGCCCCCATTCCTTAGTGAGGTGAGAGCGCCCTTGAGAAGGAAATAAAACTTGGTCATGGGTGTGAATAGCTCTCCCGTGTCCAACAATGGCCGCTCTAAATGGTACCAAAAATTATACCTTTATTCACCCCGAATTCTACTCAAGAGAGGATAGATAGGCTCGTTATTATCTGTAATATATGTTAAATGCTATGTGAGTGTTTCCAGGATCGTAATTCAGCATCTATGTTATTTTTCCGAAGATTTGGTACTGTTTTGTCTCGTTTTGCATGTTATAGGATGTACCGAATCTGGAGCATTGGAGAATGGATCTGGACTAAAAGAAATGTTCTGGGCCAAGTGATTGAAGTGCAAGAAGAACCCTGCTGAAGAAAAAGAAGAAAAGTCGGCCCGGTTTACCATGGGTTAGGTCCGGTAAACCGAGGACTTGTTGGACACGAAACTGATTCTGCCTCAATATCTAGGTCGGTTAGGGTTTTAGAGAGTCTTAAGTCGGTCACTGTACCTATATAAGGCCGCATTAACAGAGTTCTTCAATAGTTTTCAATTAAATTATACAATTTTGATGAAATAAAGTTATTCAATCTTTGGAAGAGTTATTTCTGCTCTCCTCCCTTTCTCCACCATCTCTAGCTTGAGTAGATCGAGCTAGATCTCCATTGTTGAAGGTATGAAGTATTGAACGTTCCTTTTTGTCTTCAATATGGAAGATCTATTCGCATTTATGTGTTTTAGTTAATCTGCATGTTTAAAGACCCCATAATTTACTTATTTTAATAGTAATTGAGCAATGTTGATCCAGGAATAGGAAAAGCTGACCCCGGTAACCCAGCGGTCTATACCGGTTTACCGAGGCATTATTTAGAAACCTAAAACTGGGATTCACAACTGCTACGTTGATCGACAGGTTTAATTAACAGTAGGTCAGATCTGGCCAATCTGCTTATTTTAATCGCAAACTGGCATGAAATACGAATAGTGAAGTGCTAATTTTGGACATAGTCCGATGGACCCTATGAACGTGCTGATCAATGTCGACAGCTGTCTACGCGGGTTAGCGGTATGAATTAGCGCTCGATATCGGCAATTCTAGATCTTTATGCGTATGGGCTATTACGGACCAATTAAGGAGGGTAGCTTGCGTATAGATTGTCTACTACTATTGTCGGAGTAGATAGGAGTTCGAGTTGCACCCGTACCTGATTATGATAATTAAAACGAAAGCTCTTGATTAATTTAAGGTAATTATGTAGGGAAGTAAACATAACAATTAACTAATCCAAGTTAGTAGATCGGTGAGAAGAGGGGGAGGAATATCAAGTTCATTTTCTTATTGTTTATTGTTGGTCAATGACCGCCTCTATGTTGCTTTTTAATTAGGTTAGAATGGTTTATACTTATAGTTGCATTGTCTCTGTGGGATCAACCTTGACTCGCATTTACTATACTACGATGTACATAGTATTCATTCTAGTAATATCGACGTTGCCGGGGACAATGGCCAATTATAAATATAAATGTTTTAATTCTGATTAAGATGTTGTTTTTATTTTATTTTATTTTATTTTGAGTCTTAAGTCGTTCTGGATCAGCCATGCACTTGTTAAACTACTAGAGGAGAAATTTCAGGGCCGGTTTACCATGGTTAACCCCAGGTTACCGAGGCCTAAAAATTTGAATTCAGACAGCCCCTGTTATTCTGTGTTATTCCCTGTTGATTTTAGTTAGTAGGTCCGCAACAGTTGGGATCATACCCAACTGAAGCGGAAGTTGCTAACCATTTTTTGTTTTATTTTGTCTTTTCACAGGAAGATCAGAACACTTCAGAGATTCGATCAAACCGGATTGAAAAAGAGCAAACAAGTCAAGCAATATGCCTAGAACGATATTGAACATCACACCGATTTCCATGTACCTTGGATCTGAATCAAGAAAGCATTATGAAGCCAATAAGAAGCAGTTGGAAAAAGAGAAAGAAGCAATCAAGCAAGAGCCTGAAGAGAACTTAAAGGAGTATATCATGTATCGTCCAGGTGAGTTCCATTGCGAGTTAATTGAAATATCGTCTTCGGATTATGATTCTGATGATCCTGAAGAGGATCCTGACACGATGTTTTCTGAGCCTGAGGATTACCCAGACTTAGACACCGTGGTGAAGTTATGAGACCCTGGCACGTTCCGACTCCCAATTTCTGTTAATGGTGTATCAGTAGGATTAGGTCTCTGCGACTCTGGCTCGAACATTTTACCTTTTTCCCTCTGCCAAAAGATCAAGCTTTTGGTCGTAATTAATCAAACCAGGACCATGACTTTCATTGATAAAACTAGAGATATGCCTGCCGGTCTGCTTAGGAAGTGCACGATTAAGGCAGAAAGGTTCAGTTATCCAATTGATTTAACGGTAATAGACGTACCAGAGGACCCAAGTGCCCCAGTTTTGTTACTGAGACCTTTCTTTGCGACAAGCAGGGCAATCACGGATTTGGATAATAGGGAGATTACTTTGAGATTGACTAATGATGTTGCATCTTTTAAGACCTTAGAACCCCTGGAGAATAGGCCAGAAAGTTGCAAGATGACGTATACTTCAGGAAAGGTGGAAATTATAGAGATAGATGGGCATAAGCATAGAGAGGTTGTAATGGAAACCATTGAGCAGGAATTCATGAGACTAATGCTGAGAGAGAGAAGAGAATGACAACAACAAGATGCTCACGGAAGCTAGTCCTTCTGTGTTGTGTAGTGAACGCTTTGAGCTTAAAGAAGGAAATATGGAGTCCTCGGGTCTAAAGTCCAAATCTCGACGCAGAGGCAGACCTAGTATGCAAGTTGAGAGAGAGAGAGGCGTTCTAGGAAGAGAGCTCAAAAAGGTTCTATAAAGGTGCAAACCTCTAGAGCGAAAGCTTAGCGAGTTAAAGCTCCAACCCCTGAATGATCGGAGATCTGAAGAAAGTTGAGCTGGCGACTATAAACTCAGAACTATTTTCTCTAAACTCTTAGGTAGATTAGGAATGAATAAAAGCAGCCGGATGAAGGGACGAGCTTTTTTTCATCCTACCGCCCCCTTAGGCTTGAAACTGATGGTTGTGGAAAGGTTTTTTTACTCGTTGTGGATTCTAGTGAAGTAGGTTAGGATTGAGTCGGATATAACAACAAAAGGAGTAAGAGGCTAGTCAATTTGAGGTCATAATTGAGCAGAGAGGTTGAGCATAGTGTACAGTGAAGGAGACAGAGAAATCTGGGCAAAAAGAACCCCCGGTAAACCCTAGGTTACCCCCGGGTTACCGAGCAAAGATTTTCAGATTTCTGAACGTCAGTTTATAAAGTTGAATTTTTAGAGACACTTGAAGGACACACGTTGCACCAGGCATTACCAATCAGAAGAAACTGCCACATTTTTCCCCTCTTTTCAAAATTTTCATCCTTTCCCACACTCCACTATAACTCCACCTCAATCCCATCAATCACCTCCTCAAATCCCTCACCCTAATTACTTCACTTCCACTATCCCACCAAATCCTTCCACCTTCACTCATTTTCCTATTTAAACCACCCATTCACCACTATTATCATAATACCATCTACTATCTTATTCTTAATTCACCAAACTTCTTCCATTTCTTCTTCTTCTTAAATTCAATCGGCCACCATCACCACCACTATCATCACCAAACCTCCACCAACATCAAACCTTTCTTCCATTTTCACCAACCAAAACACCCATTTTCTTCACCCATGTTGTTGTCTAGTGCTGCTGTGCTAGTGAGGTGCTGCAGTTCTTCATCTTTTATCATCATAGGCACTATCCCAGAAAGAAATCTAGAAAAATCAGGCCGGTAAATCGGACGTACCTGCCGGTTTACCGAGGTACCCTTTTTCAGAAAAAGCTTCAGCATCAATTTCTGTTATCATCTAAGACGGGTCCAAAGCGTAGCCATTCAGTTGTTCGTCCCAGTGGTTATCATAGTGTCTATGGAGATGCTAACCCTTTGATAGACGGGGTTGAGCAATTCCATTCTTTTGCTATCTACGAGTCGTTCCGAGGGCATTGGAATGCAAGGCCAGTGGCTCGAAAACGAGGGGTAGAATTGGACGATTGCGGAATGATCTTTCCATGAGCCTTACAAGAGCAAGACATATTCGACATGGCAGAATCACCGAATCGGTTCAATGCCATGGTGGTGAGAGAAATCCACGCTTATGTTTCACACAACCCCGGAGCCACATATGCTATGGTCCGAGGGTTTAAGATTGATTTTTCTATTGAGCGAATCAATGCTCATGTTGGGGTTAGGAATCCACCTGTGGAGTACACATCCTCGAGCCACGTTGAAGATCTCGAGGGGATGAACATGATAGCTGAGTTTTTTGGGGTGCAATGGAAGCACAATCCTGCTGGAGCCCCCGCCATCTTCCTAGAGAATGAGTTATCCTGGGATCGGAAGATGGTCAACAGATTTGTTTGTGCCCACCTTCTACCGACCAAGCACACGGTATATGTCACCACCAAGAGGGTGGAGTTGATGTTTTATCTGGAGCAGGGATCTCCGGTCAACATCGGTCTACTTATGCGTAGCCGTATTCACGAGCTTGCCGCCACATCTGAGCGCGAGCTGTTGCCATACGGGCCGATGATAGTCATGTTTGCCTTAGAGGACGAGGTGAAAATTCTCATCAGTGATGATTGGGAAGACCCTAAGCCGATGATCATTTCGCAGTCGGTTCAAAAAGTTCCAAGACGGCTTGGAAGAGCTGAGAGGGAGCATACTCGGGTCTTCAGAGCACCCCGGACTCAAAGTGTTGAAATAGTGTCCTAAACTCAATCGGGTTGGACCGGATCCGACCGGGTCGGATCATTTCTACTATTTCTTTATGTTTATACATATATTAAATGGCATTTATGTTGTCATATATCTGTTCTTTTAAAGAACCAATTATGAATTGTTATATGATAACGTCCTTAGTATTAAACTGTGATAGAGAAACCATGATAGGCGATTATGGTTGATGAGATCTCTAATCACTTTAATAAGTTTGATACTTAAATGTCTCTAGGCTGATGTACTATTAAACAGGACATTGATAGTATAAACAGACTAGCACGTATTAGATGTCTTCTGTCTTTAAGGGCAGGGATAGATCTCGTCTATCGAAGTGTAGAGACACTTGGACTGTACGTGGACGTGTATTAGAGAATGCGTACGTTAGACTGACCCACTTACACGGATAAGTGTCACACTATGTGGCGGTTGTGCACGGGGCGATCATGCGGTAGTGATTGGGTATGATACTGAAGCATGCGGAGTATACATGATTGGTCGTCCGGGAATCGCGTATCCTATGATTGGGATCGAATATCCGAAATGGCCTTCTTATAAGGAATGTCTTACTCTCGTGAATCTTTGCAAAGTGGGAGTAAATGAGTTACTTGAGAGAGCTTGATATCCGTGATTATAAGATACGGTCGTTGATATTTTGACACTCGACTAACGACCGTATGGATATTATTACAAATGATAGGATTGTAAGTTACACGGTAATCGCTTCACATGAAAGGTAGTAGTCATTGCATTTGACTCTTCCGATGATTGGGGTCACGGTGTGTTGCTGAGACGCTATCCCGTGATCGTTAGGCATGAAGGGCAATTTCGTAATTTGCACTTTGTGTCTACGGCCAACATATTCGGAAGCCTATCGGGTCACACACATATGAACATCCAGCCGGATTAAAATGTGGTTATAGATGATAACCAAATAAGGAAAGTTTATCTCGAGACTATAAGGGTTATAGTGGTAAATTAATATGGTGGTATTTATTTATTATGAATAAATATAATACAAGATATTAATTATGATGATTAATTAAATATGTATATTGATACATATGATTTTCGAAAATATGTATATATGATATACATGTATTTTTGCAAATTAATTAATCATAACATTATATTAATTAAAGAATTTTCCATAATCCAATTTATGGAAACTTTGGTATACATTCATTGTGTGTATGACACACTTGGATTGTGCAATTTAATTAATGAGATTACCATAATATTAATATGCGATATTAATTGATTTTGAGAAAAATAGATTTATGGTAATAATATAATTTACATTCAATATAAGATATTGGAGAATTATAAATTATGGATTCATTTAATATAAGATATTAAATTAAAAGAGATAAATCAATCACATTAATTATGTTTCCTTATTTTATTGGAAAGAGGTTTTCTTCTCCTCCTCTCCAAGCAAGCCATGGGCGCCTTTACTATATATATGAGGGGTTGCCAAGCTCTTTAGCACACCATTCTTCCAAGAGCAATCTTTCTTGTGAAAAATTGCAATAACTCATAGTTCTTGTGTAAGAAAGAGGGGGCTTCCTATAGTGAGTTTGTGAGGGAGGAAAAAGTCCGGTCTAGCAACTGGGGTTTTCCGATAGCAATCCATGGTGGGATTCCGGCGGGCTGTTCGTGTGGACTAGCGGTAGAGGCCGAACACTTGGGCGGCTCCATGCTGAACTACTCTCCTTAGACGGTCAAAGCGTCGATCTTTTAGATCAACCAAGGTAACCGCCGTGTTTAGTTTATTCGTTTATTGCTTAAACGAAGTCGATCTTGGGTAAAAGGAAATCAAAATTTTAAATTCCGCTGCGTTCCCGCGTAGATTTTCTAACACAAAGAGCTATGCTAGAAGAGCACTCGCGAGAGATTGCGAGTTTGCACCACAAGTTGGATAGGATTATAGACCTATTTGGAATACCTTCCTCGACCCCAACACCTAGGACTGCCTCATATCACCGAGCCTCTTCTTCGGCAGTTGCTGCCTCAAGTTCTGGTCCACCTCCCGGTTTTGAGCCTAGAGTTGACTGGGAGGACTATTCTGATGACGATTAGTCTTTTTCTTTTCATTGTTGTTTTTTCCATTTTCTTGTTTTTGTTTTTCTTTTTATTTAACTACCTAGTTGATGTAGCCGAATAATTTTAATATAATCATTTTTCGGCTTAATTTGTTTTGGAGATTCATTATTTTCTATTTTCCTGCAGCAATTTTATTGAACAGTTTCTTGTCACCACTATTCTTCTTGGTTCGTTTGAGATACTTAGCGCAGATTCTTCATGGAGTACTTACATGAGTCCGATGATTTATACGACGATCCAATTCTTCTTTGGTTCCACCCTTAACCGAAGCTAAGTTCCTTTTCGTTTTCATTTTTCACGTTACACATTGGGGACAATGTTTCGTTTAAGTGGGGGGGGGGGGGGGTTAAGGAACGTCACTTATCTTCTTGGCACTATATTCCGTGAATTGTATGATTGTATTGATTCTCTTTGATGCACGATTCACCACTTAGAATTTGATTCATTTCGACAGAATTTTGAAAAAATATGATATCTTTGATCTTTTCAAGTTAATTGACTTCATCTTTGTTTCACGATGTACAAGTAAGAGTAAATGCCCACTTCTGAAGTAGTGGCGTATTAAGATCATATTCTGTTATGAGCCACCATTTTAAGCACGTATAACTCACTTTTCTTGGTGTTCAGTCGATTGCATATTGCTTTGACTAGAGTTGACCCTGGCTTCATCACGAATCATGTTCCACCAACTCTTATAAAGGCAAAGGAATTTCGGATTCGGTAGTTTATCATGAGTGGGGTCGTGAGGATAGCTAAATCAATGAGAGTTTACCCGCCAAGAAAGAGAAGTGCATTGAAATTTATACATCTATATTCACTTTGGCAAAATCTGAGTCGGTGGAACGTAAAACGCATGACTTTTGCATAGACTGATAAACGCGAGCCTAAGAGTAATATATACTCGGTTCTTGATCCGCCTTTCCAGCTAATTTAATTGATAAATAACATGTTCGAGACTGTTTAGTTCGACTACGGGTTGACGTAATGTGAGATTGTCTGCATTACTAAGCGGTTGTGAAAGTTATTGCACACACACATTGGCTCATGACATGAATAGTGTTTAATGCGTTACTGATGGATATGAGTGGCATGATCTCGATCTTGACTTTGTGAGGCATAGTTGTTTTAAATTAACTTGTATATTGATCAGAGTGTCGTGTTTCTTTTCGCCTTTTTGCTCGGGACGATCAAAAGCTAAGTGGGGGGTAGTTGATAACGCTCTAAATGGTACCAATAATTATACCTTTATTCACCCCAAATTCTACTCAAGAGAGGATAGATAGGCTCGTTATTATGTGGAATATATGTTAAATGCTATGTGAGTGTTTCCAAGATCGTAATTCTGCATCTATGTTATTTTCCCAAAGATTTGGTACTGTTTTGTCTCGTTTTTCTTGTTTTATAGGATGTACTGAATCTAGAGCATTGAAGAATGGATATGGACTAAAAGAAGTGTACCAGGCCAAGTGATTGAAGTCCAAGAAGAAGCCTTCTGAAGAAAAATAAGAAAAGTCTGCCCGGTTTACCGTGGGTTAGGTCTGGTAAACCGAGGACTTGTAGGACACGAAACTGATTCTGCCATATTATCAAGGTCCGTTAGGGTTTTATAGAGTCTTAAGTCGGTCACTGTATCTATATAAGGCCACATTTACAGATTTCTTCAATAGTTTTCAATTACATTATACAATTTTGATGAAATAAAGTTATTCAAGCTTTGGAAGATTATTTCTGGTCTCATCCCTTTCTCCACCATCTCTAGCTTGAGTAGATCGAGCTAGATCTCCAATGTTGAAGGTATGAAGCTTTGAACATTCCTTTTTGTCTTCAATACGGTAGATCTGTTGGCATTTATGTGTTTTAGTTAATCTGAATGTTTAAAGACCCCATAATTTACTTATTTTAATCATAATTGAGCAATGTAGATCCAGGAATAGGAAAAGCTGACCCCGGTAACCCGGCGGTCTATACCGGTTTACCGAGGCATTATTTTGAAAACCTAAAACTGGGATTCACTACAGCTATGTTGATCGACAAGTTTAATTAACAGTAGGTTAGATTTGGCTAATCTGCTTATTGTAATCGTAAACTAGCATGAAACACGAATAGTGAAGTGCTAAGTTTGGACATAGTCCGATGGACCCTAGGAACGTGCTAATCAATGTCGACAACTGTCTAGGTGGGTTAGCGGTATGAGTTAGCGCTCGATATCTGCAATTCTAGATCTTTATGCGTATGGGCTATTACGGACCAATCAAGGAGGGTAGCTTGCGTATAGATTGTCTTTTACCATTGTTGGAGTATATAGGAGTAGGAGTTGCACCCGTAGCTGATAATGATAATTAAAACTAAAGCTCACGATTAATTTAAGGAAATTATATGGGAAGTAAACATAACGATAGACTAATCCAAGTTAGTCAATCAGTGTAAAGAGGGGGAGGAATACCAAGTTCGTTTTCTTATTGTTTATTGTTGGTCAATGACCGCCTCTATGTTGCTTCTTAATTAGGTTAGAATGGTTTATACTTATAGTTGCATTGTCTCTGTGGATCGACCTTGACTCGCATCTACTATACTACGATGTACCAAGTATTCTTGCTAGTAATATCGATGTTAATGACTTACACCTGATCATGGGGCTGCTGATTATGGTCGGACCCGGCTTAGACGGTTTGGTTTCTTGAGGATCGTGATACCTCATAACTCCATTCAACAGACGTTTTTATGACTCTTTACCCAACCGACGCATTTATGATTGCTCTTTTCAAAACGTCGGCTCAGTTGCTGTGGAGGCTTGAATTCGAATTCGAACGTTTGTGACTCCTGACCTTCCCACATTTTGATTTTCCGGGCCTATAAAAGTAGGAGGTTTCCCTCTTGTTCCTCACTTGTAACTTTTCTGAAAATCCTTCATCTCTCTTGGGAAACTTCTTTCATCTTTTTCGAGCTTTTGAAAATTTTCACTATGTCTTCTGATTCTTCAAGCCAGGGCTCCAATGCCTTTGAGCCCTTTACTGGAGAAGAACCATCCGTTTGCTTCTAGCTCACCTCCTCTCCAGTGGCCATGGACAACTTCCTGACCTTCATCTGCAATCAAGGTCATCTGGTGGAGAGGAGGCTCAACTTACCTCATGTTGGTCCAGGTCATCGAGCTACCATTAGCGCCAATGGCTGGACGAATTGTGTCACTAACCCAGTGGGAGCGTACAATTTAACTCTGGTGCATGAGTTCAACTCCGTCCTGTCGGAGAATAGCCATGTTGATCGTACCACCACCGTTTCCGTTCGTGGGGTGTCTGTTGATTTTACCCCGGCTACCATAAATGACTTTTACGGCCTTCCCAATCCTGCGGAGGATTATAACACCTTTTGGAACCACGATGACCGGGCTGACTTTTATGTTGCTCGGTTCGACGCCCTCCAGTTTTTGCTTCGCCATAACTGGATGCACAGCACTGATGTGATAGTGGATATGCTGAATCGGGAGGAGAGGGAGTGGAAACGTTTCCTGTACACTTGGGTATTTTGTCTGTCCGACCCCAAAAAGGTCACTGACCCCGAGGCCTTTATTCTCTTTGCCCTTTCGATTCATGAGACGACCATCAATTGGGGTCGCCTGATCCACTTCGAAGAAATCAAGTATTCTACCATGATGAACGGCATGTTGCCCTTTCCTTTTTCTTGGATGATCTAAGCAGGGGAATGCCGGTATGCCCCACCTCGGACATATATTTCCCCATTCTGAGGCCAACGAGTGAGGAGCAGAGCCCCCTTTTTTTGGCTCCCTTGTAAAAATCTTCATGTGTAATTAATTGCCTTTCCTTATTTTTGTTGGCTTGATCTTGCTTTTGTGTTTTATTTTTTCGAATTCGCGCGTCGTAAACATGACTGCCGGATGTCTGCTTTAGCGATTTCAGGTGGCCCCTTTCTGTATCGGACAAGCTTTGCTTGTCGGAAACGGAATTTGTATGTGCCCGACGCGGTTTTTGGAAAATATTTCATTGACGCGTGGCCCTCTTTGTCTTTGAGGATGTATGTCCCCCTCTTGACTATCCTCGATACTTTCCAAGGACCCTCCAAATTTTCGGCCAGCTTTCCTTTATCGGTCTTCTAGCCTGTTGTTTGCCTTTTGCATAAGACAAAGTCTCCTACTGCAAAATAATGATCGCGGATTCGCTTGTCGTGGTGCCTCTTTACGGCTTGCTTGTAGTTAACCAGCTGAGCGCGGGCCTTCAAGCGCTTTTCTTCAGCCAGGTCCAGCTCGATTTGTGGATTAGTTATGTTATCGGCCTCGGCAAAGTGGTAAACTCTTATACTTGGCAGTGTCATTTCCATGGGTGCCATCGCCTCTAACCCATATGTTAATGCGAATGGCGTTTCCCCTGTTGTTACCTTTCGGGTTGTCCGGAGCACCCAGAGGGCTTCCGGCAGGTAATCTACCCACTTCCCGACCTTCTCGTCCAGGCTCTTCTTCAACACTTTTAACACTTGCTTATTGGCATTTTCTGCCTGACTGTTTCCTTGGGGTAGCATACCGAGGATTACCAGTGTTTGACGTTATGATCTTTGCAAAATTCATCGAACTCATCTTTGAACTACGGGCCGTGGTCGGATACAATGGCTCGTGGCACCCCAAACCGATTCCAAACTTGATCCAGTAAAAAGTATATTATATCTTTGGCGCAGATTTTTACAAGCGCCTTTGCCTCGATCCACTTTGTGAAGTAATCCACAACGACAACCACATATTCGCACATCGATCAGCCTTTTTTAAGGGGACCGATTAGGTCGATCACCCACATGTCGAAAGGCCATGCAGCGACGATGATGCTCTCCTCTACTGAAGGCAGCCTGGGTATGTCGGTGAAAGGTTGGCGCTTGTCGTAGCTCTTAGCATATCTTTAAGCATCCTCAGCCAACTTTGGCCAATAGTATCCTACCAGTAGTGCCTTTTGGGCCAAAGTACGGCAGGAGGGTTGGCCCCCGCACACCCCATCATGCAATTCTGCGAGTATGCCCTGTACCTCTTCGGGTCTGACGCAACGCTGCAGCGGCTTTGAAAAAGATCTTCTGTATAGAATTCCGCTCAGAATCATGTAACGTGCCGCTCTTTTTCTGAGGGCTTGGGCTTCATTGTCATCCTCCAGTAGTATCCCATTTTTATGTATTCTTTAATTTTGTCGATCCAGCATGGAGTCGATAGTTGAATATCCATGATTTCAGCTCAGCATACGGCGGTCTCTTCCAAGTATTCGAACATGACTGCGGGGACGCTGAACTCATCTTTGGATATTAGCTTGGATAAATAATCTACCCGCTCATTCCGATCCCGTGGTATGTTCTGGAATTCACAGTACTTGAAGCCACCTCTTAATTTTATGACAAGATTGAGGTACCTTTTCATCACCTCATCTCTTGCTTCAAATGCGCCGTTGATTTGGTAAACCACCACATTTGAATTGCAAAACACTTCCAGGTTCTCAACGTTCATAGCTTTGGCCAGCTTCAGCCCGGCTATGACTGCCTCATACTCAGCCTGGTTGTTGGAGGCAGTGAAGTTGAATCATAAGGCCTTCTCGATCTCTTCAGATGAACCCGGCTCCAAGAGTATTATCCCAGCTCCACAGCCATTTTGGCTCACGGCCCCGTCAACATACATCTGCCAGTAGTGGGCCGGCCTTTTCGGCTCGACCACCATTGGGTGTCGAATTCATCGACGTTCGGTAAAATAAGCTGTCCGGCGGGTCCTTCCTCATTGAAGCTCATCTCGACTATAAAATCCGCTAGAGCCTGTGCCTTGATAGCTTTTCTGGGCTCATATCGGATGTTGAACTCGGTCAACTTGATGGCCCATCGTAGCAAATGGCCTGAGAGGTCCGGCTTATGTAGCAACCATCGCAGAGGACCGTTTGTCAAGACCACAATTGGGTGTGAAGAAAAATAAGCCCTTAGTTTTCGGACAGTAATAACGAGCGAGTAAGCTAATTTCTCTGCATTAAGATAACGGCTCTCAACGGGACTGAGGGCCTTTGAAACATAGTAGATGGGCTTTTGGAGGGTCCCGTCCTCCTTGACAAGAACGGCTGTAACAGCCTAGTCCGAGCTTCCAGATACAGAAAAAGTTCATCTCCTAGCGCTCCAAACTAGCTAACAGATGGGGGCTTGCCAGATAAGTCTTGATGTCCTTGAAGGCATGTGAACATTCTTCGGTCCATTCAATGTTTTTTTCCCCTTAAGAATTTTGAAGAATGGAAGTCATTGTCAGCGGATTTGGAGACGAACCTTCCCAAGGCGATGATTCCACCATTAAGCCTCTGGACCTCCTTCACACAGGTTTGCTCTCTCATGTTGGCTGGTGCTTGGATCTTCTCTGGGTTCGCTTCAATTCCTCTTTGAGTTACCATAAAAC
The DNA here is from genome assembly GCA_026214975.1 of Gentiana macrophylla. Taxonomy (NCBI): domain Eukaryota; kingdom Viridiplantae; phylum Streptophyta; class Magnoliopsida; order Gentianales; family Gentianaceae; genus Gentiana; species Gentiana macrophylla. The sequence continues at coordinate 87,259,994 of CM047810.1, forward strand.
CTATGAACTTTCCAGCTTGGACTCCGAAAGTGCATTTCACGGGGTTTAACTTCATAGAATGCATCTTCACATTGTTGTAGATTTCTTGCAGATCGGCCAGGTGATTGGTTCAGGCAGACTTGACGACCATGTCATCGATATACGCCTCCATGTTTTTTTCTGATCTGAGAGCCAAACACCTTGTTGACCATTCTCTGGTAAGTGGATCCGGCGTACTTCAACCGGAATGGCATTATCTAATAATAGTACATTCCGCCTACGGCTCTGAAAGCGGTCACCCATTTTCTTCATCAGCCATCCTCACTTGATAGTACCCGGAGTAGGCATCTAGGAAACTCAACATTTTGAATCCAACGATCCAGTCAACCATTCTGTCAATTCTGGGCAAATCATAAGGATCATTTGGGTAGGCCTTGTTCAGGTCAATATAATCGACGCACATGCGCCACTTCCCATTTTGCTTTTTGACCATCACTATGTTGGCCAGCCAAGTCGGATATTGGAGCTCTTTGATAATTCCAGCTGTTAGGAACATTTTATTATGTTTTGATGATAGCCATACTAGCTTTTATAGCAAGCCTGAAATAAGTTAGAATTCTCTGTATAAGTCTTTACTTAGAGTCTGACATGTTGTGTAAGTTGAGTCAGACAAGTATTGTACAAGTTGGTAGGACGGCTAAGTAAGAACAGATATTCAGCAGAGTGAAGCCAGTCAAGTACCAGCAGAGAAGCATGAAGACATTATGGTCTGACATATAACCAAGGAAGTTTGTGATGACCTTAGGTAAGTCTAAGTTACATTCCAAGTGATGAAACATGATGTTTAAATATGGTTTACACTGATCTCACACAAATCAAGGATCAGTGAAGTACAAAGATTCTCCTAAACCTAAAAGAATGAAGGAAACAGTGAGTCGGCAAAGTGAACTAGCTATCGGCTTAGTGAAGACAAACAAGTGAAGGAAGATTTAAACGGCAAAGTTAGACAGTCACTTAACTTATCAGAGAATGGCCAATTAAACCTTACTTGATCAGATTTCGAAGTACGAAGAAGTACAAAGGATCAAGTATTAAATACACAATCAATTGAGGATCAAACAAGGACGGATTTTCTCATAAACGTTTGAAGAAAAATCCAATCACTGAAATCAAGGAGAATATAATTAAGGGGGAATCAAGAACAAAATCAAGGATTATTCCCCTCATTAAAATAGCCAATGGACGGAAATTCAAATCAAGGATTATCAAGGCTATAAATATAAGGCATTGACAGACAAATAAAAAATATATAAGAGATCGATTATGTTTGATAATTTACAAGCAAAAACTCTATCAAATTGAAAAAGAAACATCTAGTGATCAAATCAAAACTCAGAACTACAATTCAAACATCAAGCATTGAGTATGATCAACAAGTTTTGTGAATCCAAATCACTTCAATCAAGCAACTGAATCAGAGCCATCTGAGAAGGAGTTATGTTTGTGATAGCTGCGGAAGGATTTGTTCCCAAGGAGCGAGAAAGAGAGACGAGTCACCAAGCCAAGTGAAGTCGGGAGTGATAGTCTTGAAGATTGTGAAGCTTGTGTAGTCAAGGACAATCAGGCTATTGTATCTGTGAAAACAATAGTGAAATTCCTCCAATCATCACACGAGAAGAGTGGATTAAATGATTACACCACCCTAAACCACTATAAACCTTTGTGTCAATTAACTTTTAGCAATTTACCTTACTTCATTTATTTAATTTCTTTTATTATATCATATATTTGTGATTCCATAAACTACTTTGAAACAACATATTAAGAAGGGTCTTATCCGCTGCCCAAAAGCTTTTAAATACAAGAAAAGTTTTTGAAACTCCACTAGAGTCATTCACCCCCCCTTCTGACTATAGTTGTACCCTTCTCTGGGACCAACAATTGGTATCGGAGTAGTGTTCCTAGTATCAGAACCTACTCAGATCTAATTTCTGGTAACTAGGAGATCACATATTTTCAAAGTAGTTTTCAAATTTGTGCTATATATATATATATATATATATATATATATATATATATATATATATATATATATATATATACTTATTTGTATTTATGGATTCCTCAAATTTTATGTCAATGGTACTTGTATTCAATGTTAATAATTTTGATGAATACAAAATAAGAATGTTGTCTCATCTTGCAGCAACTCATGAGGAGATGCTGGATGTAATTAATGATGGCCCAATCTAGATTACAACTGTGGTAGCCATAGGAGCAGATCAAGGAAAAGTAATAGCAAACTCAAGAAAGATTGGACCAAGGATGACAGGAGAAGAGCAAATCTCGATTTTGTTGCAAAAGACATGATCTTGAAGACTCTGGACAGTAACATGTTCATGAGGATCAAAGATTGCAAAACAGCAAAGGAGATGTGGGACAAATTGGCTCTGATCAATGAAGGATCAGAAGCAGTCAAAGAAAACAAATTGTCTGTTGCAAAACAGAAATTTGAGAACTTCAAAATGAAGACTGGTGAAACCATTGATCAAATGGACAACAGATTCTCAAACATCATCAGTGAACTACAACAACTTGGACACACATATCCATAAAAAGAAGTGTGCCTGAAGATCTTGAGAGACCTACCTGAAAGATGGAAGATCATTACATCAGTAATCAGAGGGACAACAAATCTCACAACCACTGATACCTTAACTCTAATGTCTCAACTAAAGGCTCATGAATTTGAGTTAAATGGTGAAGACAGTGAACCAGCAGAGGCACATAAGGCCAGTGCACTGGTTGCACCCCACCAAAGTCAAACAGCTGATGCAAACAGCAAAGAGACACAGGAACTGAAGGAACATGTAGCTTTACTAGTAGAACGTTTTGGCAGGTTTACCAAGAAGAAGCAATTCAAAGGAGGTTCATCGTCATTCAAGAAGTTTAGCACAAGCAAAGACATGAAGAATAGGATGATGAATACAGATGCTTCAATTGCAAGAAGAAAGGTCATTTCAAACCTGAATACCCGGAAGAAAAAGATAAAGATGAGGACAAGAGAAAGTACAAGACAACTAAAAAGAGAAAAAGCAAGAAAGCACTCAAAGCTGAATCTAGCAGTGAAAAAAATGAAGAATCCTCTGAAAATGTGTTAAGGGTGATTTTATACGTTTTATAAGGATATATTTTGTAACAATTCTCTCCATATTCGTATGTTTCTCATAGAAATCGAGCTTTATATTGAAATATTGAGCAAATGAGTTTCAGAAGTATTAAAGTTCAAAATCGAGCTAACTATGTGATTTTAGTGGATAAATATCTTTAGATGTAAGATGTTACATTTTGCATGTTTTTATCGTGATGTAGGTACGCTTGCATGAGGTGAAAGGAGCTTAAAAGATGTTCAAGTGATGATTTGCATGGAAGGAAAGAGATAGAGATGAAGTTGGAATGAAGATCGAGATGAATTTGGAAGAAAAAGGGACTGAACTAGCGTCCAGGCTGGACTGGCGTCCGAAGAAGTGAACTGGCGTCCAGGATGAGATTTTTGATTCAGAGAGTTTGGACGCTGAGTGGACGAGCGTCTGGAGCAGTCCAAGACACCTCGGACGAGCGTCCAAAGGAGTGGACGGGCGTCCACGGCCGACTTAGCAGCAGCCGACCTAGTTTTCTATAAATAGCAGCGCGATTTCAACCCTAAGACACACATTATTGACACATTATTGAGACCTATTGATACACAATCATTAGGAGAAAACCCTAGGCGGCCCCAGCCCCCTTAGGGGAGGCTGGGGTTGCGATTTTTCTTGTTTCTTTTCCGCTTTTTATTTCATTTTGCTGTTTTGTGCTGAATGCTTGGAGGCTGAGCAATTGTTCAAACCTTGTGAATCCGTTTCAGCAGGTTCTTTATTTTCAATCTAGATTCGTTTTGTGAATTTGATTAAAGTTGTATCTTTTCTATGATTATATGTTATGCAATCGATATCGAGAGATGTATTGCTATTTGATGTTTATCGTATGACGAGAGTCGGTGTAAACCTTAGATCACCTTAGGAAAGATGGGATTTTTAACCTTGACATAACGAGAGTTGATAGGTTGAATATCTAGGTTGCTAGATTGAGAAATCTTACACCTTTGTTATGGAAGCATTAATCTTTAAGATCGAGAGATGAGAGATTAATAGGCGAATTATCTACGAGAGTAGGAATTCATACCTTTGATAGGTGAACCACATCTTTATTAAATCTTCACTAAACGATCTAGGGTAGAAATTGAGAATTGCGAGATAGGTGGATCATTGCTTGTTCTACGTTAGAATTAATTGAAATTATCTCTTGCCTTGTTCTTCGTCGTGATCTTTGAATTTTATTTTCGTTTTAGTTTTTAGAATAGATTTTATTTTCATTAGTTAAGTTCGTAACTTTCCTTCCTGGCTTTGGACTGACAATCCTCTGTCCAGTTTATTTTATCGTTTTTAGTTTCGTTTTAGCAGTAACAACCTTAGGAAAATTAATGAACAAGATACCCCGATTCCCTGTGATCGACTCCGGTATTAATCGCTATGCTACGATCCCTACACTTGGGGAATACCGGATTTATAAATTTATTACTTGTTTGTTTTGTTAGAAAAAATCCGTGACAAAATGATTCTGATGATGATGATGAACCGGACAGCTCAGACAATGAGAAAGCCTACCTATGCCATATGGCAATAGAATCTAATGAGACTGAGATAACTTCTAGCCCATACTCATCATCAAGTGCATCCACATCTGACACTACACAATATTCTATTCTTCCACTAGACTCTGCAAACCTAATTCAAAATCTCATGAGTAAATTTGATGAAATTGAGTTGAATCATGAAATTCTGGGACAAGAGTGTGAGAATCTAAGAAAGGAGAACAAAAGATTAAAGAAAGAACTGAACAAAGTAAAAGCTGAAAAAACTAGTAAGGAGATTCACTCAACTGATCAACAAGCAATAGATAATCACTCATCCAATGTTGAAAGATCAGCTGAGAAAATTTCCCTACCAGTCAAGTTCACCAATGCACCAGCTTACAAACCCTCAAAAAGGTTTGGATCCAGATCTGGTCTTGGCTACAACAGTCAGGACGAGAATAGAAACAATGGGCAACACAATTCTGAATCTAAGACCAAGAATAGATCAAAGTTCAGAAAAGGACAGACCTATAGTTTCAACCACTCATCCTACACCGGTGAAGTCAAAACCCAGTGTAGTGAAACAGCAGACCAAACCATCAATTCAGTCAACCAAAAGCAAAGGTTTTCTAAAAGGTAAAGGAAGACTTTACCCTTCAGAAGATGACTGGAATGTTGCACCTCCAAAATACAAGAAGAAACCATTTCATGCCATGCATCATGTGTTTAAGAAAAAACAACCAAGGTTTGTTCCTAGACACATGAAGCAACATAGGTTTCCTACTGCATATTGGAAAGTGAAAACGGATGCAAATGCACCAAAAAGTGGAGAAAAGTATCAGAACATCTTCAGTAGAAACATTAAAAGCTATTCTTCCATGCCTTGTACATATGAAGTTGATGACTTTAATTACCTAAAAAGAAGATCATTTGGATATACACATGGAGTATGAGGCATGACTGCTAACAGGTATGTACCCAAACAGTGTTGGGTACCTAAACATACTTAATTTGTTTTGTAGGATGTCTGGTACATAGACAGTGGATGTTCCAGACACATGACAGGAAACAAAGGATGGCTCACTGACTTTAAAGCTTTTGATGGACCCAATGTCACCTTTAGATGCAAAGAAAACCCTGGTAAAATTAAGGGGAAGGCATAATGCTCAAAAACAACTTGAAGATTCAAAATGTGGCCTATGTTAAAGGACTGAACTTCAACCTACTGAGTATTAGTCAATTCTGTGACAAAGGATACAATGTGCACTTCAACAAGGTTGGATGCAAAGTGATTCACAACCAAACCAACACAGTTGTACTTGCAGGAAGAAGAAAATACAACATGTATGTAGTAGACTGGAAGACGGCAACGGCAGAAACATGCTTGCTTGTCAAAAATAAACAGTTAGTCAGCTGGATTTGGCATAGAAGATTAAATCACCTAAACTTTAAGACCATCAACACAATATCAAAGAACAATTTAGTTGAAGGCCTGCCAAAGATCACATTCAAGAAGGAAAGTCTCCGTGATGCATGCCAGAAAGGAAAAAAAAATCAAAACCTCCTTCAAATCAAAGCCCTACCAATCAATAACAAGAATTTTGCATCTTCTGCATATGGAACTTTTTGGACCATTCACCCCAGTCAGTATAAGGGGAAAAAATACACTCTAGTAGTGGTGGATGACTTATCCAAATACACCTAGACTATATTCATGAACAAGAAGAGAGAGCCACTCAAGAAGTTGCCAGACTTGCTAACAAGAATTCAATATGAGAAGGAACTGAATATCATCAAGATCAGATCAGATAGAGGCACAGAGTTTCTAAATTAAATTATCAGAACATACTGTGAAGAGAATGGAGTACTACATCAACTATCAGCAGCAGGAACTCCATAGCAAAATGGTGTAGCAGAAAGAAGAAACAGAACTCTCAAAGAGGCAGTCAGAACAATGATAGCAGAAGCATGTTTGCCAATGAGATTTTGGGCTGAAGTAACAAATACTGCATGCTATACTCAAAACAGATCAATCATCAACAAACATCATGGAAAAACTCCATATGAAATATAGAATGGAAGAAAACCTAATATCTCATATTTGCATATGTTTGGATCTAAATGTTTTGTGTTGAATAGGAATTAGTTACACACTTTTTATGAAAAAGCTTATGAAGCAAACTTTATAGGATACTCAGACACCAGCAAAGCATTCAGAGTACTCAACAAAAGGACCCTGGTGATTGAAGAATCAATTCATGTAGTCTTTGTTGAGTCAACCACAAATGGTGAAAACCTTCAAGAACTTGAAGATGCAGGACCAAGACAAGTCTACATGAATACAACAATACCAGATACTATTCTAAATCACAATTTTGGAAATCAAGATGAACCACCAGTCAATACAACAGAAGAGGTACCAACACAAGAGCATGAAGCTAATACACAAGCTGAAGTTGTGGAAGCACCAAATCAAGAACAACTTCAACCAGATCTCAACTGGCTAAGAGATCATCCTATAGATCAAGTCATTGGATACATTCACATGGGAGTCAGAACCAGAAGACAACTGGAGCATATGCTGACATGTTTTCTATCTCAAGTAGAGCCTAAGACAATAGGTGATGCAATCCAAGATACTGATTGGATTACAGCTATGCAAGAAGAACTAAATGAGTTTGAAAGAAATGAGGTCTGGGAACTTGTTGATAGACCAGACATAACCAACATCATTGGAACAAAATGGGTATTCAGAAACAAGATGGATGAACAAGGAACAGTTTTCAGAAACAAAGCAAGGCTAGTTGCTAAAGGCTACTCTCAAGCAAAAGGAATAAATTATGATGAGACCTTTGCCCCATTAGCAAGATTGGAAGCAATCAGACTCTTTTTAGCTTTTGCAGCCCACAAAGACTTCAAAGTTTACCGAATGGATGTTAAGAGTGCATTTCTGAATAGACTTTTGGAAGAAGAAGTATATGTAGAACAACCTCCTAGTTTTCAACTTAAAAGGAAAGAAGACAAGGTGTACAAGCTCGAAAAGGCACTGTATGGACTTAAACAGGCATCTAGAGCTTGGTATGAGACACTATCACAATTGTTGATCAAGAATGGATTCAACAAGGGAACTATAGATAAGACTCTATTCAAATTAGAGGAAGGAACAAGCACCCTGTTAGTACAAATCTATGTTGATGACATTATCTTTGGATCAGAGGATGAAAAGCTGTGTGAGAAATTTGCAAACCTAATGAAGAGCAAATTTCATATGACCATGATGGGAGAATTAAATTACTTTCTTGGGCTACAAGTAAAGCATATGAATGATTGCATTTTCATCAATCAAACCAAATACACTAACGACCTAATTCACAAGTATAGTATGGACACAAGTGGAACAGCAGATACACCCATGTGTGCAAGAGTCATTCTTGGAAAAGATGAAGCTGGAAAAGATATTGATCAGAAAAAGTATAGAGGAATCATTGGATCCTACTATATCTAACTGCAAGCAGACCTGACATAGAATTTGCAATATGTGCAAAATTTCAAGCTCAACCTAAAGAATCACACCTACTAGCAGCCAAAAGAATAATCAAATACTTGAAGAACACGCTCAACGTTGGAATTTGGTATCCAAAAGATGGAGGATTCAAGTTGATATAATATTCAGACTCTGACTATGCTGGATGCAAGATAGATAGAAAAAGCACCTCTGGAACATGTCAAATGCTAGGTAGTAGACTGGTATCATGGTTTAGCAAAAAGCAAAACTCTATATCTACATCAGCAGTTGAAGCAGAATATATAGCAGCAGGCAGTTGCTATGCACAAGTACTATGGATAAGACAACAGCTAAGGGACTATGGAATGGAGGAGAAGATAATTCCAATAATGTGTGACAACACAAGTGCAATCTCTATTACAGAAAATACAGTATTGCATTCAAGAACAAAGCATATTGATGTGAGACATCACTTTATCAGAGATCATGTTGAAAAATGAGATGTTATTCTAAAACATACCTACTGAAGATCAATTGTCTGACATCTTCATAAAACCACTCAGTCATGAAATATTCAACATGTTGAGAACTGAGTTAGGAATGATAGAAATTGACTAAAGAGCGGCTGACTGGAGTAATCATCTAAGTGACTTCCCCAGCTAATTAAACCTTTTCCGTTCCCGGAGATGTAGCAAGTAAGGCACTGGTACTCAGCGAAGTCAACTTCACTGATTGTTAGGAACAGTTATATATAGCAGCTCAGTAAAAAAGTCACTACACCGGCTTAGTGACCAGCCAAGTCACTCCACCGAAAAATATATTGGAGTCAACGGCAAAATAAAGTGTGAACTAAACCACTTTAATACACATGGAAAATCAAGAAGTTATGGAAGATTATACTGCGAAAGATTACACACGTGGAGATCATTTTTCAATCGTGGAGGTATCTATATTATTTCTTCTAATTACAAACACCTCGATTCCCGGAATCTATCATTACTTACCTTAATCAACTCCCCCACTATACTCAAATATCGCAATTTATATACATAAAATCACGCCATTACATCACAAAATCCTACCATATTCAACCACGTTCACACTACTCAAATCATCATATATAAACCACACTCAGAGATTTTTCAAAATTCTTTAAACTCTCTTGCAAATCAGAAACCATCTTTTTTTTCACTGCAAAATAAAAACTTTCCCTCAAATCTCAAACAATGGCCTCACCCTCTTCAACAACTCAAACTGGAAAACAGTATGAGAAATCAATTGCCACTGGGTCGTTCTTTCAAGATGAACACTACTTAAAGCTATGTGGAAATGACGAAGACGCACAAAAACTGGCAACTGGATGCAAAAACCTAAGATTATCGACCTTTCTAAATCCTCCAATCACCGATATTTTCTATGAAAGTCTAATCTCTTTCTAGAAGACTGCAAAATATGTCTCTGGGGTCCTTGTAGAAGAAGGTGACAAATGGAAGGAAGACAAGATCGTTGCATCTGTCAACGGCACAGAAGTGGTTATTACATCGAAGGTAATTCGCAAACACCTCAAACATTCAAATAAGGGCCAGGAAAAGGTGGCTCTTGTTCCACAAAACTTGGACAAATTCTGGGATACAGTCGCTAAAACAGCAAACCCAGACCTTAAGAAATTCAACTGTCTTAGATCTGCCTTGAAGAAATCCTTCAATGAATTCAGTGCCTTAGTTGGAAAATTAATTGAAGGGAAGTTAGGAGCAAATAATGCCATGACAGTGGTTAGAATGCGCCTTATAGGAATCATCTATCATAGTCTGGAGTTTAATTAGGCAACTTATTTCTTCCTGAGAATCAAAGAACAAATCTAGGGAGAGGCAACTGCTGCTAAAAAGGGGTTAGCAGAAGGAAAGAAGAAAAATGTGGTCTTCTAGGTAAAGAAATCCTATGGGATTCAACTACACTATCTTCTGCAATGTTTGAAAGTACCAGCTGTCCAACTCCATAAGTTGCATGAATCCAAAACCATGTTTACCTATGTTAAACAGCAAAAGCAAGCAGGAGGAGGGAAGAGAAAGCAAACCGCAAAACACACTTATGGATAAAGAAAGAAGCAAAAGGTTCAAAGAAATTTGGACAAGGAAGAGTTTGGAAAGTCAATTCTTGAAGAAAAAGAAGAAGAGGATTCTAAAGTAGCTACAGATCAACCAGAAGCTGAAAGTGGAAGTGAGGATGAACAATCTCAAAATGAGGAGGTTGCAGGAGACACTGGAGATGATGATGAAGAAACTCCAGAAGAACCAGCACAGATTTCTGCACCTGACATTGATGATAGAATTGCGGCATATCTTGAATGGAAAGAGGGTGATTCCAGAATTCAGCTTCAAGACTCAGAACGCATGCTTGCTGAGGAGGCTTGGTTTTTTAATTTTCTTGGGATAACAACCCTGTTTGGTTTACTTGATGAGTCACCACTCTGGGATATGGTTGATGCAGCTAAGGCAAAGATACATCCGCCCTCTGACAAAGAAAGTGATGAATCAGCTGATGAAAGTGATAACCATGATGATGACAACGGTGATGATCACAATAATGATGATGGTGCTGATCAAAATGGTGATGGAAATGATCCAAGGGATACTACTGATGGCCAAGACAAAGAGGATGAACACAAAGTGGATGCAATTGATGATAACATTCTCTTAAGCTCTTTTCTACAGACACGTGCATCAGAAAAGCCAACCTCACCAGCTAAGACAACACATCAGCCACTATCTGTTGACATTCCGGCTGATCCTACAAGAGGTTGGACACTTGGCTCAAACCGCAAACACACCGTCAAAGGCAATTCCCAACACAGAGCAAGAGGGAATAGGAGACAGTGTTGCACCACAATTTACCTCCACTCAAGTACTTGAAGAAGTGGAAGCTGGTCTAGATGTTACTCAACGTATAAAACGAGGACAACAAACAGAGCCAGAACCAGCTGATACCCGTCAAAAATTCCCTCAACTGACCACTGGAATATCCAATGAAACATTTGAAAAAACAACAACTCTGATGGCTGAGGAATTGGAACAACAAGCCATGTATCACAGATATACTACGACATTTAAAGATGAAAGCCACTCGATAGAGAAAAGATTTTAGGCAGTTGATGAGTACATTGATGCACAGAATATTGTTGTGCAAAGACAAGGAGACTTGCTAAAATAGTTAATCCTCAATATCTCCAACAATCTTGCAGGACTCAGACCGCACATTTCTCAAGAAAATTAGTCAATGGCACTTGCTTTTGGCACCATATTTAGAAATGCACGCAAAAGCTGACTGATCATGACTCAAGGTTCACATCCATTGAGTCCAAACTGGACACTCTGATTGGTACATCTGAAGCTACAAACAGTATCTTACTGCAGCAAAGGGATTATGCTGCCAAAAAGGGGGAAAGAAGTGATAAGCCTGAACAAGGATCAATAGTTAGACCCCCAAACTTCACTGAAGAGCAGCTAAGATCAAAGGGCAGAGAACTTAGAATTCAAAATGAAGCTGAAGAATAGCTAAGAAAAACTAGAGAGGAAAGGGAGAAGATATCAAATGAACCTTGCATAGGTTTTCCTCACCCCATCCAAAGTAGAGATGATGATAGAGATATATCAGGTAGACAGCAAAGACCTGGATCAAATCAGCAAAGAGGATCAAAAAACCAACACAAATTCTCAGACCGGCGGAGAGTAACACCAATGAGAGGAAGCAAGCAGGACTGCATATACGGGTGAGAAAAGAACTCACAGACACAGGGAAGAGTATGATGATGAAGTACTAAACAATGTAAGAGAGTTATTCAGGGTTCAAAACGGTCTATATCCGAATCAAACGCAAGATGAAGCTTGGGCAGACTGGCGAAGATATCAGGATGAGAATATGAGAATTGATATGGCCAAAATCTACAATGATGTTAAGAGACAACATGCATCTCTCAACCAGAATGCTGGATCCAGCTCAATCAGTAGACCAAGTATAGCCATACCCCTCTCTGCACAAGGACCAGAAGATTTGCCCAGTGAACAACAAGAAGATTTCAATTTCATGGCAAAATTCTTCGATCCTATGGGGAAAATGAACCGACAAGAACAATAGGGTCTGCAAAAGTCTCAAGTTTGCTGACTCTCACATTGCTGAAGCAAGGGATAGACTTGAAAATTACTTTGGAGAACCTCGAGAAAATGAGACTATGCCTGAATTTCGCAAACTCTTCAACAAAAAGATATTCCAGGGAGTCTATGAGTACACTACTATGGCATACTGGAAGTGGCAGTTTCCAAAAATTGATTGGAAAGATATGGAGGAGGTTCAGACCACAAAATTGAATAGGTATAAAGCAGAATTGAGCAAAATATAGTTACTGTACTTTGAATATATTTTGAACCTATATTTCCTTATTGCCCTTAAATGGATGAATAAAATTGTTGATTTTTATTCCAGTGTTTATTATGCAAAATTTTGGTATACTAATGTTTAGGCTTATGAGGGTTTTGGCATCATCAAAAGGGGGGGAAATTGTTAGGAACATTTTATGATGTTTTGATGATAGCCATAGTAGCAGTTGTTATAGCAAGCCTAAAATAAGTTAGAATTCTCTGTATAAGTCTTTACTTAGAGTATGACATGTTGTATAAGTTGAGTCAGACAAGTATTATACTAGTTGGTAGGATGGCTAAGTAAGAACAGATATTCGGCAGAGTGAAGCCAGTCAAGTACCAGCAGAGAAGCATGAAGACATTATGGTCTGACTAATAACCAAGGAAGTCTGTGATGACCTTGGATAAGTCTAAGTTACATTCCAAGTGATGAAACATGATGTTTAAATATGGTGTACACTGATCTCACATAAATCAAGGATCAGTGAAGTACAAAGATTCTCCTAAATCTAAAAGAATGAAGGAAACAGTGAGTCGGCAATGTGAACTGACTATCGGCTGAGTGAAGACAAAGCAGTGAAGGAAGATATAAACGGCAAACTCATACAGTCACTTAACTGATCAGAGAACGGCCAAGCAAACCTTACTTGATCAGATTTCGAAGTAGGAATTGAAGAAGATACAAAGGATCAAGCATTAAATGCACAATCAATTGAGGATCAATCAAGGACGGATTTTCTGATAAACGTTTGAAGAAAAATCCGATCACTGAAATCAAGGAGAATATAATTAAGGGGGAATCAAGTACAAAATCAAGGATTATTCCCCTCGTTAAAATAGCCAACGGATTGAAATTCAAATCAAGGATTATCAAGGCTATGAATAGAAGGCATTGACAAAAAAATAAAAAATATATAAGAGAACGATTATGTTTGATAATTTACAAGCAGAAACTCTATCAAATTGAAAAGCCTTCATCTGTGCTAAAAAAGAAACATCTAGTGGTCAACTCAAAACTCAAAACTACAATTCCAACATCAAGCATTGAGTTTGATCAACAAGTTTTATGAATCCAGTTCACTTCAATCAAGCAACTGAATCAGAGCCATCTGAGAAGGAGTTGTGTTTGTGATAGCTGCTGAAGGATTTGTTCCCAAGGAGCAGTGAAAGAGACTGAGTGACTGAAGCAGTTGAAGTCAGGGAGTGATAGTCTTGAAGATTGTGAAGCTTGTGTAGTCAAGGACAATCAGGCTATTGTATCTGTGAAAACAATAGTGAAATTCCTCCAATCATCACAGGAGAAGAGTGGATTAAGGGATTACACCACCATGAACCACTATAAACCTTTGTGTCAATTTACTTTCACCAATTTACCTTACTGTATTTATTTAATTGCTTATATTATATCATATATCTGTGATTGCATAAACTACTTTCAAACAACATATTAAGAAGGGACTTATCCGCTATCCAAAAGCTTTTAAATACAAGAAAACTGTTTGAAACACCACTATAGTCATTCACCCCCCTCCCCCTCGAACTATAGTTTTACCCTTCTCTGGGACCAACAACAGCTTCGACCATCTTGCTTACCTCGACTTTGATTGCCTCTTCTTTCTCTTTAGAAAACTGACGGGCTTTCTATTGTATAAGTTTGAAGCGAGGATCCACATTCAGATGATGTAATGCGATCTCGGGCTCCACGCCTCTTATGTCCGTGACTACCCAGGCGAATGCATCCAGGTTCTCATTGAGCACCGACACCAGTTTCTCCCTTTCTTCTTCTTCCATTTTCCCACCGATCTTCACTTTCTGGTCAGGATATTTCTCATTGATTGCAACCTCGATCAGTTTGTCTTCTGCGATGAAATCTGATTCATCTCTCATTTGGAGGGTGACACAGATGACCGCTCAAGGCTCGACAACCTCTCCTTGGGTGATATTCAATTGCGGGAATGGCTCATTTCGAGCTTTCGTTACCTTAATCGTATCCACACGGGCCCATCAGGAAGCCGACTCGGATGACTCAGCCTGGGGCCTCTTATACGTTCCTCTCGCAGGATAGTCGCTACCGTTTGTCATCACAAGGTTTAGCAGAGTCTGGGGTCTGCTGATGACCATCCCGATTCCCTCGTCTATGTAGAATTTTGCACTCTGAAGGGGGGTCGAAACAACCATTTGAAACTTTCTCTACGACGGGATCCCCAGGATCGCCGTATACTAGGAGTGCAAGTCGACTACCAGGAAGTCAATTTTTTCCTTCCGTTATGAGGGGTGGTCGCCAATCTCCACTTCCAAATCAATAACGCCCAGGACCGTCACTTTGTCGTTGGAGAATTGATTGCGGTCTGATCAGGTTATAAATTTATTTTACTTGACCACCAAATACTAGCAATAGCACTAGGTACATCATAGCATAGCGATGGTGAATCAAGGTCGATCCCTCAGGGAATCAAAATGTGGACCCTAGGTTTAAATAATTAACTCACCTAATTCGTTATTGAACAACAGTCTAAGACCAACATAAAAGACAAAATAAAATAAACAAACTCAAACCTAAAAGACACACACGTAATTAACCTTCCAATTACCAACGTTATCGTTTGGACCAAGACAACTTATATAAGATAACCTAACTCATTAACTCATCAATCTGGGCTGTATTCATATTTAATTGGCTACGGAGTCATCCCTTAACTTGACTTAGCACCGGTTAGGTTACTAGATCACTGTGGTATTGTTACGTGACTTCACCTTTTGGGTATCCATCTCATATAACTCACACGCTCATTATTCTAAGGATGCCGATATTAACCGTACACCTCGCTTAGGCAACATTCCTATGGTTTGGCGTACTTCCTAAACGATCGCTCAAGCCCTCGTCCTATTAACAATTACTTGGTAAGTCTCTTATTAATCTACGATTCACGTATGACTAGGTGTCGACAATTCCCTAATACAAAACTAATCTAGATCTTGCTGAAAGTCCCGAAAGATCGTTCGTGAGCCGAACTAGACGTCTTATATTGGTATTTCCTAATAATACGCTAATGAAAAACTGACGAGCGACGTAGCCGTAGCCATACCTACTGAGAAAGTAAATTCAACTAGGTTATACCCACCATAAAGACGTTGCAGACTTAACTGACGAAACTAGGGCTCGGTCGACCGAGTGAAGGGGCTCGGTCGACCGAACGACTCTGTTCGGTCACCCGGACGAACTCAACCCTAATTACATCCTAGAACCAACCTCTCAGCGTTTCCTCATACAGAACAGATTAAACAGCAATTCGTACATCACTTATATAAACTATCATAGATACACAGTAATTAAATCACATAGAGTCATGAATAAATCTAAATTATGACGTAGGTCATGGGATCCTCATTGACAAGGTGTCACCACCACCTAACGTCATAGCCGAGAATCACATCATCTAGCTATGTTTAATTAATTCAAACGATAAGAACATAATTGGAAGAATTAATTACTTGAAAATAAAACATGAAGATTAAGGGCTTACATTGTTGCAGCCCTAACTTGCTGAAAAACTCTCAATGTGTAGTTCTCTTTTATCAATGATTAAATCAATATATGAATGAATACATAGTACTAATGACAATGTGTTTATATAGAGCTCATAACCGACTTAGAAACCGACTAAGGATCGGATTCCCTAAACCCTAACCGACTTAAGTAATACGCTGGACTGTGCTGGGCTTTAAGTCCACTCGGTCGACCGAATAGCTGGGCTCGGTCGACCGAGCCTTCACTTCTTCTAGGCTTTGTCTTCTATCTTCTGCTGGGCTCTGCATTGTCCTGGATCTTTAATTCCTTCTCTGTAGTCCGTCCATAATGCTCACTGTATTTATCATACAAAAACATAGTTTGTAATACCAAATAATGCAATAAATCATCGAAATGCAGAATAACGAATCGTAACTCGGGGTATATATAAATTAGGCATATTACGACTTATTATCCCTACATTAATGCTCTTTCAAACTAGAATCGGGGATAAAGATCATAGAATAACGGGTACAATTTGACCGTCATCAAGAATCCCTCCAACATTCCCAGATAAAGCTTCAATCTTGAGATTCCAATCTTCAGCTGTTTTAGAGTTTCCAAGTAAATGATATCCCGAGCGGCTCCCGTGTCTAAGATGACTCGGTTAACCCCAAAATCATTTATTCCAACCTGCACCACAATTGGTAACTCCATTTCCCCGGGAGGGCCTGCCAGCTTTCTTCGAGTGAACGATATTGCTTGCTCATCCAGAGCCAAAATGACAGGTTTCTCTCTCCCTCTGATGTTGATGGCATTGATTTGACTCTTGATTAGATGGTTGCTAGGAAACTCCTCTATGGTTACCTTGATCTCATTTTGATAATTTTGAGGTCCCCGATCATTTCTGTTTCCTCCACCATGCTTCTTATACTTATCTAATTCCCCGTTCTTGATCATATTGTAGACGATTTTTCTCAGGGTGATGAATCCATCAGTGAGGTGACCATGATCTTCATGGAAGTCATAGGACCTCATGTCGTCTCTCGTATTGGGGTCGGACCTCAAAGGCCTCGGCCTCTCCACCCGGTCGTGGATTTCATACAATATTTCAGACAGGCTTCAATTGATGGGAATGAACTTAGACTCATCGAACTTGAACGGTTTTTTGACTTCCCAATCTCGATCCTTTCCTCTCTTTCGATCATCTTTCCATTCCTCTTTGTGCTCTTCCCTCTTTTCATCCCTCTAGGGTCTGGATTCGCTTCGATTTTTTCCTTTTCCCGAGGGTGAGGGGGTCACTTTGGTCAGTCTGAATATTCGGGCCTGGTTGAGAAGGTCGCGTGAATTCGTAGGAGGATTCATAGCAAAATGTGTCTTCATTGCTCCCTTGGCGATACCATTTAGGAATCCTCTATGGACTTCATTTTTGGGCAGGTTCTTTGTCTGTTCGTACACCTTCATGAATCGATCGTAGTAGCTCTTACAAGATTCCTCATCTCCCTAACGAACCTCATACAAATCTTTGATGGACATTTTGGGCCATTCTGCTGTTTCGAATTCTTTCAGAAATTTTTCCCTTAATTCAACCCAGCATTTGATCGATCCATGGGGCAAGTTTCAGAGCCAGGCTGCGGCTCGATATTGCATGCTTCCCACGAATGCAACGCACCAAGCATACTTGTTTTTCATGGTCAAAAGCATTCGGCTTTGAAATACGGCTATCCATTCCAGAGGGCAGGTGGTTCCTTTATAGTAAACATATTGTGAGTACTGTACACCTCTGGAATGTAGCGACTCCAGTATTTCATTCAAAAGGACATTGATTCCCTGAGTTGGCTCAGGCTTTCCATCATGCTTAGCTTTTTTCAGTTCTGAGATTTCTCTTTCCAACATTTCCAACCTATCGTCTTTCTCAGGTTTGGTATTTTTGTTAAGAATTAACTTCTCTTGGATGATATCCTCCGAATCTGCATAGTAAATTGACTCTCCGTCTTGTTCCGCCCTTTTTTCGTTCAAGATTTTCCGCGCGTCATAGAGATCTTTCACCTCGTGAAGTGGGATCACGTTCCTTTCATGGTGAGCAGGGCCTAGGCGCTAATGCAGAGCCTTTTTCACTGTGCGGCATAATCGGTCCAGGGCCGATCTTCTTTCTGTGCTTTTCTCTGGTACCTATTTCTTTTTTTGTCCTGCCGACGAGTATTCACTTCCTTCTTCTTCAATCCTCGTTGGCTCACGCGTGGGTACCGGCGGGTCCTTATGAGGAGCCATGGCCTCGCACCCAGATAGGACAGGGAGCCGCTCGTCAGCTGTTATGAGGGGAAGACTGCATGCGGCCAGGCGCAGATTCGCCAAATACACCTGTTTCACATACTAGGCGTAGGCCAGTGCTGCTTTCGCCTCTGGGATCTCCTCTACCCCTGGGATTCTTTCAGGGATAGCCTTTCTATTTTCATACTGTTTCGATGTCCCTTCTATACCTTTCCCGTGTGAGGGTCCAGAGCGGTTCGGAGCCGAATTCCATATATTGTCCCAAGAACCGGACCTCCTCTGATTTATTATAGTCCTCGCATCGACGTTGAGTTTTGATCGGTCCTCCGGCTGAGAGTTGTCCCATCCTGCGGTGTGATTTTCAAGTATGGTGTCCAAGTTATCTTGGTGGGGGTATCCCGTGTGGGTCCCTTTCCTGGAGTAGGTGGCACATGGACAGCGTCCTTTGTCCCAGCCATGTGTCAGACTCTGACAGGCTGTCTACACAAAATGCCAAAAAGTATTCTGATCTCCAACTGTTCTGATACTCACCCACCTTGTACTATCTAGGCGCACAGGCGGTGTGTCGGGGATTTTGTCGAAAGAGACTTGTCCGGCGGATCTGTTGACGGTGCCGACGTACGGATATCAAAATTTAAGGAACAACTACGATTTCTCAAGCGTGAGGTCCCAAAAATGCCCATAACCTACTGATTCCTATGTACCTTTTTTGCAGATTCAAAGTAACAACACAACACAGGAACACGAGCTCTACTCGATGCACCACCCAAACATTTTGAACATATAAAACTAGACCGAAATAACAATATAACAGCGGCTAAAACAACGAACGTGACCTAGGTTCTTTTCCTTAACGTGAAAACACTGAGAGAGTCGATTTCTCAAGAGCAAACTCGACATGTCTATGTGTCCGTAGTCCCTTTTCATAGATGAACAGCAACAAACAACAAACCAAAAGTTCTGAAATGAAGTTTCTGGCCAGGAAGCATACAATGCCAACTCCGGCGAGTTTCTTTGTGCAAAAGTCATGAGAAAGGTGATGATTCAAACGCAAGCTCATGATTCAGAGCAAGAAATCGGGGAGGTTACCTTGTTGTGAGATGATTTCGGCACTGAGTCAGAAATCTGAACGTGAGTGAGTGAGAGCTGAAAGCTTTTTCGAAAAGAAACCATAGGGGTGGCCTTGAGAAGATGAAGCTCTTCCTCGGGCCGCCATAAGTTCGGTAAACTTTGGGTGAGCCATACATCAGAAGCAGGCTGAGAACCTTGATTTCCCGGCAACAGATCCAATTGATAATGTTGAAATTATCACGGGTAGTTAGCGGTGTATTTGTGGTGGATATATAGCTGTGAACGTAGTGAGATAGAGGGTGGCTCACGGTAGAGCTGTGAGAGAGTGTGGTGGTGAATGTGGTGGCGCGATATAAGCAAGGAGAGCAATAAGCAATTTGGCAGAGTTTTTCCTTGTTTCTTATATATTCAGCCCCTTTTATGAATTGTACATAGAGCCTTATTTATAGGGTGAGAACCGATTAACTTTCAACATAATTACAACTGAGGACATAGTACAACTAAATTTGCGGTGGCTAGCGAGCCGTGGAAAACCGATGGCGGTACGGATCCTCGAGTTGTCATCGCACATCCTTAGCAGGCTTGCAGGGTTGTCGGTCTGTATTCTCGAAGTGATGGGATAAAGGACCACTGGAGGATCCCTCACCCTTCTATTCATCATGGGCCTATTATCAAATCCCATTCCCAGAGTGATTGCGTCTAGCGATAAGGGCCTGGCCGCATCTCCTCTCTCCGGCCCCCATCCGCCCGTACTCGGCGGATCTGTTTAGACCCACATCTGGGTCGGCGGGCCGTAAGGCGGAGCCGGCCTATCACTTATGGAGGTTTTCTTTGCTACTGCGATAGGAACCATCATAAAGTAATTCCAGATGTTCATAGTCCATGAAGAGTCATGAGCAAGTATGAAAGTGAATCTGGTGAATGTCTTGAATATCCTTAAACGAGTTAAGGATGGTTTCCTAGATTATAGAAACTTGGAATCAGATAAATATATTTATACAGACGTATATATTGAGTCTTATGACGGCCAGTGGGAGTTACAGTCTGGGGTTGCAGTCACTTTGATTAAGTGATACAGTGAGATGGAAATGTTCTTGGCTATACGTCACTGTAAATTCAACAACTTAGCCAAAGCACAGTAGTGCCCTTGGAAGTACATGAGTCTATGAGGTACATGAGTCTATGAGGTTCATTCCTGAACCTTATACGGTTCTTCCACCTTTTCTATATAGCTGATATAGTAAGTGGATTCATTGCTTGAAGCAAGGACCAGGGTCTCGTTGGAGATTCATGTGTGTGTTGTGGCAGTTTCTTTTGACTTGGTCATTTGGAACATGACATAAAGATAGTCTGAGTCTCCACGGATAATGATAGATCTCGTCTATCGAAGTGTAGAGACACTTGGAATGTACGTGGACGTGTATTAGAGAATGCGTACGTTAGACTAACCCACTTACACTGTTAAGTGTCACACTATGTGGCGGTTGTGTAATTATCCTTAGGACCGAAGTCTACATGGCATCCCGGTGTGAAATCGCGTACCCTATCAGTAGGGGTGAGTATCCAAAAGGGCCTTCTTATAAGGAATGTCTTACTCTCGTGAATCTTTACAAAGTGGAAGTAAATGAGTTACTTTGAGAGTGCATGATATCCAGATTATAAGATACGGTCGTTGATGTTTGACACTCAACAAACGACCGTATGGATATTATTACAACCATAGGATTCTATTTACACGGTAATTGTTTCACATGAAAGGTAGTAGTCATTGCATTTGACTCTTCCAATGATTGAGGTCACGGTGTGTTGCTGGACGCTATCCCATGATCGTTAGGCATGAAGGGCATTCTCGTAGTTTGCACTTTGTGTCTACGGCCAACATATTCGGAAGCCTATCGGGTCACACACATCACGACTATAAAGGTTACAGTGTTAAATTAATATGGTGGTATTTATTTATTATGAAAAAATTAAATACAAGATATTAATTATGTTGATTAATTAAATATGTATATTGATACATAAATTTTGAAATATGTACATATATGATATACATGTATTTTGCAAATTAATTAATCATAGCATTATATTTAATTAAAGAATATTCTGGATGCAAATTATTTTGGATAAGGGGGCACAGATTTACAAGTGTATAAGATCTATTTGGATTGTGCAACTTAATTAATGAGATTACTATAATATTAATAATAGATGTTAATTGATTTTTGGAAAATAGATTTATGGTAATAAGATAAATATAGTCAATATAAGATATTGACAATATATTGCAAATATTTAATATAAGATATTGAATATTAATGAGATAAATCAATCAAAGGGATTTTCCTTATTTTATTAGGAAAAGGTTTTCTTTCTCCCCAATCTACTAGGAAGCTAATCCCAAACAGATTGGGAAGTGCTAGGGGTGCATGTCACCTTATTTAAGGGAGGCTTGGCTAGCTCTTTTGTACAACACAATTCCAAGAGCTAATAGTTCTTGTGAAAATTAGAGAGCTTCTTAGAGAGATATTTGAGAGAGAGAAAAAGTCGGTCTAGCAACCGAGTTTTTCTGGTAGCAAGCCATGATGGGATTCCGGTGGGCTGTTCATGTGGATCACCGGTAGAGACCAAACGCTTGGGCGGCTCCGTGCATCACTACTCTCCTTAGACGGTCAAAGCGTCGATCTTTTAGATCAATCAAGGTAACCACCGTCTTTTAGCTTTACATGTTTGTTGCTTAAATGAAGTCGATCCTGGTTAAAAGGAAATAAATGTTTGAATTCCACTGTGTTCCCGCATAGATTTCCTAACAGAAATGTGCCTATAAAAACCACTCAACTACCCCAAAATTACATCGAATATGCTATAAATAGGGGGTAAAAGGCACACGAAATTATAGCAAAGTTGACTCTCATCAACTACCCCCTACTTAGCATTTGCTCGCCCTCGAGCAAATCAAGCTATTCAAAAATAAATCATGAGGTCAACGTTGTGATCATTTGGGAAACCAAAATATCAAATGAGTAAAAACTAGTCAACAAGCGAATAAACAAGAGCCAAAACATATCTTACCATGGAAACAGTGTGTGTGTGTGTGTGTGTGTGTGTGTGTAGCTTCTCAATCATTTATTATACTCGACCGGCTCAGATTATAGATGCATGACTAATGTCGTTACACCATAGGCTTATACTTCATAATCATCTCCACTAATCGAGGTCAAATCACGGCTAACTAAGGTCAGGCAGGACTTGCACGGTTGTAACGTCAAACTAGGGACGGGGCTAAACAAAAGGATAAAAGAAATATCAAAAGAGAAATATGAGTGAGTCTTATCAGAACATTTCGCATTAATTCAACTAATAGCTCACCTCCCATCATCACAGTATCATAAGTAGGAGTAAGATGCAAAAACGGTGGCCACCAAGAATAAACTCCGAGATAGCTTGCAAAAATAGTGGTCACCAAGAACAAGATCACCAAGATTTCAAGAACACTCACTCCAATTTACTTCTTTCTATCGCTATGTATTACATTGGAAATACTAACTCGAAAACTTTCATCCACATTTCTTGACTCAACCTTATTCGTTTTGTTCATTTTTTTCATTTTGATTGATCTTTTTTTTTTCATAATAAATTTTTTTTGGTAAGTCAAACACCAACACTTCACTACCCCTTCTCATTTGTAATATCAAAGATCCACCAACACCATACTCGGGTACACATCTTCACCACCCCACACTTGTGCTAGCAAGTGTGTCCAAAATAAGACTAAAACTCACTCGTAGGGTGCCAAAAAAATGTAGACCACGAATAAAGGGTAAGGGTCGGTAATTACAGGCTAATCAACGAATGGCTAAAGTTCGGGTAGGGGTCTAACCACCCTACAAAGGCTTAGAGGGGTTTCTGTGGAAATTATGTACATGGTTTGCTATTTGGCTCTGGTCGGGTCACAGAAATGCTAGGACCGTCATCCCTTAATCAACCAAGATTGACCTTTCTATTTTACCACAAAGTTAATGGTATAAGTTCTAGGTAACAGATTCATGTCTACGTCATCTAGAATCATTCACTAACCAACCACAATTCATGAAAGCAAAGCTAGTACATGCCTAAAAATTCCATTTCCACAACAAGATAAATGTTTGACTTGCATGCATTCAACTCATGACTAATAATTAACCAAAGAATACCATGAATCGCATAGGATTCGCAACCTCAAAACCATGAAAAAGTTTTAAAATGGCTCAATTTCACTCAAAAAGGACCAAACACCAAGCAGATAACTTATTCGATGCATAAAAATAAAGCACATGGTCAAGTGAAGCTAAGTCTACCACCCCCCCCCCTCCCCTCCCCCCCGCTTAAAACGGAACACCGTCCTCGATGTGTGAGTGATAAAGTAAAAGAAAGAACGACTTAGCTGAACGAAAAATAGGGCGCAACCATGCATAATGATAACCTCCAATGTATCTCCCAGGGTACCTGTGCAATCACAACAAAAACAACCAAAAAACCACTACAACGAAAGGCCGAGACCTTAAGCGTAGGTAATCACAAGTATGAAGATGTATAGAACAAATAAAATATGGTTTATCACAAAGCATGCAACAATAATCAAGTGGCGTGGTCGAATTTTCACCTTTTATTTTTCTAACAGAGGAAACAAAATCCTAACAACCTAAAGAAGGTGGGTTGCTCCCATAAGCGCTTTTGTTTATTGTCGTTAGCTCGACTTATTAAGAAACTAAAAAAAAAAAAAAAAAGAAGCACAAGTGAAAAGAAAACAATTTACCTAAAACATTTTATGTTTAAAGTCTTTAGTTCGACTTTCTACCACAAACAATGCTAAGGATAGTTATCAAAGCAGAGCAAACCGTTGCGTCTCCCTACACAAATCATAAGAATTGAGCACCCCTTCAAAATGAGAAAAGAAAAACAAGGGGCTCAATCCCCACCACCAAGATTGGCTCAAGGAATTCATTGTGCAACACAATGAATTCACTTTCCCCGAAACAGAACATATGCCAATTAAGAGTGATTCAAGCACCACATAGTAACAAGTTGGCTCAACAAAAGCATCAAAAGACTTAAAAAGACTCACATCCACCAATGTCTCAATAGGGCTCACTGAAGAAGGAATTGATAATTCAATGGAGACGTTATTCATACCTTCTTCATGGCATTCCTCAGGAGTGATTACCTCAGGGAGAGACGGTGGAGACTGAAAACCTTCATCTTCTTTAATGCTCCCCTCAAGCCTCCTCTTCTCAACCAGATGCCCTACCCGGCTTTCCAGATCAACCACCTCACATTCCAAGCGGTGCTGGGAATCCTTCAGTTCTTTTAGACCCCGTTTAAACCCTTGGTTAAACTCTTTAAGGTCTTGAATAAGTTGCTCCAACAAAAACTAAGTTGTGCTCTTCGGCGGTAGAGTAACCTGTGGCGGCTGAGAGTACTGCAGATAGACGTTGGGGTTCTAAAATTGAGATCTTGGAGGACTCTCCCACTCGTTGTTGTAGGGTGATGTGTATGGGTTGAACTGATAATATGGTTGTGTTCCTATACTCATACCACCGAAATTAAAACCTCCAAGCAAGTGAGGGAAGTTGCCTACTTGGCCATAAGGATCCATACTCTACAATTCAGGGAAATAAACAAGAACACAATCAAGGTATCAAGTCACTACCACTACCAGAGTATGTGGTGTGACTCTTCAACAAAACATCAAAAGAAAAAAAAAAGACCTAATCCTAAATACTCAAGTGATTTACTGTTATTAACCGATTCCCCGGCAACAGCGCCAGAAAACTTGATGGCCAAATTATAGTAAACCAACTGTAACCGGCAGAGTACCGGGTCGGTTGTACTACAGCGGCGAGCAATGTCGCATCCCACGAGGAATTGCTCAAGTATCACAACCACTTTCGTATTTAGTTCATGCTCACAAAAGGGTGAAATTAATTATAGCTAAAGAAAAAAAAAAGATGACTTTAAAATATATGAATACAAGAATAGCTAAACTATGGTCAAGAATACTAGTCTTAACACCTTTACCAAATCATTCGGAATGAGCTTAAACCGACTAACCAACCAATGCTTTCTAATGAATGTGTTGTGGGTGCAATCTCCTAACCTGGTCCCTAGGCGCTAATACCACAACCTAGCTACCCTATATTCGGTTCAACAGTTCCTCTATTGGATTTAATTGACCTAATATGATGATAAACAATGAGACGCTCCGCATCCACCGAACTCACGGCTTAGCTAGAAAAATCTTACCAAGGAACAGGCTACAAAAAACTCGACTAGTTCGTGCATGGAAATCCTAAAATTCTAGTTCGCACACTCCCTCGCAAAATACATTTACAAAGTTCGGGTGTGGAATCAATTAATGGTTAGCTACTCCATTAAAGGCATTAAATACAAGTTTTAAGACACAATAATTCAACAGATTTAATTTTTAAGCCCTACTCATCCTTAGATCATCGTTTAGACATCAATTTCACGGTTTCATCACATAATTTAGCTATCAAAAATTTAGCTACTCATAATAACAATAATAAAATCTCCGAAATTCATAAATAAATACATAATAGACATCATAAAAATATAAGTAAAATTACCAATAAGAAAATTGAAGCAACTCATCACTCGATTCGTCAGTTCGTTGTGTTTTAATCGCAAAATAAAAAAATAAAAAAATAATACTGCTGTTCATGAAGGAATTTGCAGAAGAAAATAGTGTAGATCTATTTCTAAGTAGAAGAGAAAAATTGTGCAGCAGAAAAAATAAAATTCTGATATGAAAGTTGTGTTAAAATTTGACCTAAGTGAATTTTTTATATACCACAGCCGACATCCGTAACAAATTTCCGTGAAATTACGGAAAATCCCATAAAATCTTCTCCTCCTTTGACTAGTACGCCAGCTTCTTTTTGCATCTCCTTTGACTTCTTTCTCTTATTCTCATTTTTTTTATATTAATTATTTTTTAATTGAAGGGGGGAGCAAACCACTAGATGTATTAGGACTTTGGCTCCCAATTAAACACAAAAGTCGGGATCCCGACAAAATTGATAATAAACTTTTTTTCTTTTCGAACGTTTGAATTTGAGTCACGCGTCATTTTTTCACACGAACTCAGCTTTACTCGATTTTCATACCGTTTTGATTCTCGTCACGCCCTCTATCACACCGCACTATAAAAAAAATAAAAACAAGAAAACACAAGCGTGACAAATGCCAATAAAACAGACACAATTCACCCAAAATATGGAGATTTCGGACGTAAACGTCCTATCTGTTGGAAGTAGCGCCGGAAAGATAATTTTTGTAATTGTTTTTATAATTAATAAATGACAGATTTATTCTCATCTTATTATTTGCTTCGTGCTTATAAGTAATACACTGCTGAAAACCCCAAGTCGTATCATATGTAGCCTTATAACTTAGTGTGTGTCACATGAAGATTAAGTTTATGGTGATACACTTGAAATGTTAGTCTGTGGTGAAGTTAATCAAAGTATGGGGTCTATTGATTAAACCACCATTAATGCGCCCAGAACACTTTATGGTGTGACCGTCTTATCCGGGCCGTCGATATTGGTTGTCTAGGTGGGGCATTTATATATGATGTAGTCATATAGGACTGGACCGATTTAATCAGAGTTTCTCATATAATTTCGTGATTGAGAAATCTTATTAAATCACAAGATGATCATATATGGATTAACCTTAATCCTGAAGTGAGTACAGACTCCTGCTTGTTTCAGGATAGGGTTTGATGTGTTCGTTAAGGATCGCTAAGAGGCGCAGTCCAAATCACTTTCACGTTGGCACTATTCTGGAATGAGTGAGAAGTGTGTGTCTCACAGATATGAAATTCATTCCTTCCTGCGGGAAGTAGAAAGACAATCCCCTTATTTGTTAATCCTAGAAACTAATCGATCCCGGGAGTTTGTATTAGTTATGAACTAATTGATCACTAGTGGGCTAATGGTATATAAGGATAAGATGTATTGAAGAAGGTTTACGGAAATATTCTTGCTTCGTTACGGATAGTCTATGGAGGGTTAGTCTGTATATAATGATTATATCAATTGACACTTATCGACTCGACGTTTTGAGAATAAGTTATATCTATAATCGATAGAGTTCAGTTTCGGATTTATGGTGGCGTAGTTCCTGAACTAATAAGTTGAGTAGAAATATTCTGTTCGATGAATATTTTATTCAATTTATTGTAGCTACTGGTTATAGGTCCATGGTCTCGGGGTTGGCTCCTAACACGCGAGTGTTTTCTCGTTATGGAACCTCGAAAAAATAATTAAATAGTTGATCTATTTAATGAATATGTAATATTATTTATTTGGTAATAATATGTAAAATAGAAAATACATTTTCTATTAAAAAATGACAAAAAGTGGCGCCCCTGTGTGTGGATAAATTAGGAAAAGAAATTTTTCTAGATTATGTCACAAGTGTAATTAGTTAATTATTTATTTGGTAAATAATTAATGGATAAATTAAGAGATTGATTTTTGGGAATTATCTCTTATTTTTTAATGGCAAATATCTTTTCCTTATGGGAATAGGTAATTGTTGTGTGAAAATGATAACTCTCTTGACTAGTTATTTTCCTATATAAAGAGAGTTCCTCCTAACACAATCAACACTAGAAATTGGCGCCACACATCAATTAAAAGGAAGAAAAAAATTAGCTTCTTGCCTTAGTCATTAAGAGAAGAAAAACCTAGGGTTTTTCTTGTGCATATTCGAGGAGGTTCTACGGCGAGGATCGACGTCCACCAGTCGTCGCTTGGAGATACAATCCGGAAGATCACAGCTACTCCCTCTCTGTCGATTTACTATCCCTCTCCATTTAGGTGAATCTTCAACCTTCTCATAGTTAGATTAATTGTTTATGCATCAAATCGTGGTATTATCGCATGCGATTTTATTCGTAGCTTCCGCTATGCATGTTCAAGCGTCTCGATCGGTGCTGTGAATCAGATCTGATGATCCAATAATGGATCGGATCCGGATTTGGGTTTATGTAGTTTGTGGTATCGGAGCCAGGTTGAAGCGATTTTACGATCATGATTGCATAATTAATTAATAAGGAGTGGAATAGAATAAAAATTGCAACGTTTACTTTTAATTTATGCGATTGAATGTTTTGGTTGACGAGATGGATTGGGGTTGGTACTTGTTTACCGTTAGAACTATTGCATGTAAACCCATTTTTTTCCAGGTATATGACATCATGTAATTTAATTTTGCAATTTAATTTCATGATTTTTTTTTAATTTGGCCGCACCATATTTATTAAATCGGATGCGCTCTTCATCAAATCTGGACGCCAGCGTGGTGGTCAAGACATTGAAGATATGGAGCAGAAAATTGTTATACCCGACGGCGGCTACAAATAATTTTAGGGTTTATTAATTTATTTGTTTTATAGATTAGATACGGGGGTACCAACGGTCCATCTCAGTAGTTTGTTTTTCGTATTTATTTTCTTGTATGATTATTTATGTGATATAACCATGTCATTCATCATATTCATGAATTCCACTCATAGCATATGCATACATGTAGAAAAATAATATTGAAATTAATTAGACATGTATCAACACGATAATTAATTTAGATTAAAAATAAATTAAATTAATTAAAGGAAACGGAATTTTATCAGGATATAAAATTCACATGATAAATTTAATTTAGGATTATAAATCCTTCGGGGTTTTGGTTATGTAGTTGCTACATAAATTATTTCTAACCGATAAGTTAGTGATTGTTTTTTCATTGATTTATTGTTTATTCGATTATTGGAAAATTCTAAAATCCTAAATTCTTTATCATGGAAAAATTAGGACTTTAAAATTCATTGGTGAATTTTTGTTGGGTAGTGACTACACAAGAGATTTCTAAATAATCGACAAATTGGATAATCATGAATATAGTGTCACTAGTTAGATGGTATTTGAAACCGATGAACTAGTGGGAGCTTTAAATTTTGTAATTTATTGTTTTTCGAATTACTGAAAAATCATAAGTCCTAATGTATTAGGATTATAAAAATTTTGGTGAAATTTAATTGTATAGTGTCTACACAAAGATTTTATAAACCGACAAATTGGAGAATCATGAATATAGTGTCACTAGTTAGACGGTATTTGGAACCGCTGAACAAGTGGGAGCTTTAAATTTTGTGCTTCATTGTTTTTCGAATTATTGAAAAATCATAAGTCCTAATGTATTAGGATTATAAAAATATTTGTGAACTTTAATTGTGTAGTGTCTACACAAAGATTTTCTAAATCCGAAAAATTGGAAAGTCGTGAATAAGTGACACTAGTTAGACGGTATTTGAAACGATGAACTAGTGGGAGGATTAATTTAAATATTTATGATTTATTGTTTCTCGGATTGTAAATAAATTCTGAAAATCCTAATAAGAATAACTAATTTTCAAAATAACGAGTGGGAGCGGGGAAGGTGACAACCGACCCCACGGCCTCTACTGTTAACAAAAGCACCGTGAGAGAATGGTGACGCCTCATGCCGCTTTGATTTTGGCCCCCTTCGGATGGCCATCAAAGCTATCAAAATTCAAGGCTTGGTTTCCGAAAGGATATGATTTTGAGTACTCGTCGGGTCACTGACCTACCCTTCGGCGGCATACTCGGGGTCTACTTAAAAATCTAAAATAGTAGGTCACACTCTAAAGGGTATTTTTGGAAATATCTTGGCTGAAAAAGGAATGTAATCAACAATTAAATCGGGATGTCTGATTCTCAGTTAATTGTTGAGAGAGATTGTCTCAATTTAATCGTCACCTCTCTGACCTACCCATCGGCGGCCTGATGTGTGAGATTAAATCCTTGGAATGGTAGGATAAACTGCATGCATGAAATCACGTTTAGAATTCCTAAAATTTATTATTTGTAGTGGTGTATGATTTGGTTTATTTTTCTGTCATAATTTATTTCGCAACTACATATCATCTCAAGGTATCTAAACTGCTAAATACGATAAATTGATTAGCAAACGACTTCATAAAAGTAGAAAAGTAACAAGAACGTTGAACTCAATAATTGAGAATGCAAATTAATTCTTCGGAAGAGGATGATCCTCTTGAGCCTACAAACTTAAGTGACATTTGATAAGATTGTCACTGCTGTCACTCTTGCTGAGCGAGAGACAAAATAAAATTAGTTCAAAGATGACGAGAATGATTTGGTATCAATCTAACTAAGACATCCCATAGTTCACGAGTAGTGGCTACTCAAATGAACTGCTAGTTAACGACCATTTCCCTTAAAGAAAGCCGATAATGGGAAGGTAAATGTCTACAAGTGTAAGTCATCTAACTACATAAGTTAAAGGCTAAACCGAAACATTAATAAAAGAAAGCATAGGATAAGGAAAGTGATTTCGGATTACAAACCTATGAATCCTTAGAGACTTTCTTAACCGAGTAATTTGACTCGAAGCTAAAGTTCTTTTGTAAGAACAAGGTAGTTGAGCATTCATGATGAAGAGTAGACAACGGGCAGTTATTTCAGCAAAAATAGTGGGAGTGATATAAGGAAAGAAATTTTGGATTCTAATCCTTGAATATCGCAGAAATCTAATTTCTATTTTCAGATTCGTTGGAACAAATGGATTCACTTTCACATCGATAATATAGTTGCCTTAAAGAAAGTGAATATGACATTTGTATACGATTCCGAGACTCGGACTTTTGTTCGATAAAGTCAGAACCACTAAGTAATGCTGAAAAGGTATATGTAACACATCATAAACTATTAAGACAAATGGTTTCCAAATTTAGATAAATGATTCTTCAGCATCTATTAATTAGTGCATATATTCTAAAGATAAGATCTGAAGACTGGCTAAGGGTGATTCCTATCTCCAAGTCTAAGAACACTATCTCAAAGGAAAAATGACTAAGTAACCTTTCAATTTGGAAAGGGTAATAGAGCTGAAGAAGTATCACAGCTTGTTCATATTAACCTTCGGGGTCTTATGAAGATACGAGCTAGTGGGAGCTTTTGAGTAGGGGACAATTTGTCTGATAGCTACTCGAAACGCCGATTATTTTATCTAAATATTTGGAGGAATCTCTGATATTACCATAGAAACGAGTATTCCATGCTCAGATATAGTCTATAGCATTGTACTTGAACTGATGCTCAGCCTACCTCCGAGTGAAACGATTTCACTGAAAGGATAGACCATGTATTGTCTTGTATAGTTATTGATATGCTACATTACACTGCTTAACTCAATTAAGATATTGATTGCAAAATAAAAGTTCACATTATTATACCGAGAAGTCTACCTAGAAGATGCCTATGAATTTGTGGATAAGGAGTAAATTACATTTACCCCACTTCTGAAAATAGAGGCATTTAGCACTAGTGCTTGAAGGTAGGACTGGAAATTTCATATACACGTTTAGATGGTGTCTGTTCGTGAAATATCTTAATGCAATGAGTAAAGGTTGGTTATAAGATTCTTATGATCGGATCGTGATGGTTACACTGTTACATCCTTTCTAGAAAGAACGTTTAAATAACAATCTTAGATCTTGAAGTACAGTTACTCAATGAGTTACTATATGATTTAATCAGACTACATCCAACATTGGTTATTGAGGATTACGCTGATAAATACTACTGAACCAGATCAGAATGTCAATCCACCTAAATGTAGTGGGAGTATGGTTTATTCATTGACTCGATGTGATCATGCAGACTTTACAGTCTGCTGGGGGTAATTGATAACCTATGGTTTTTCGAACGACTGTATTGGATTCTGATAAAAGAGGTTGGTTTAAAGCCATAAAGCCTGAAAATGGTGTTTTGGTACTCCAGTTCTGTTAACGATCTTGTAGAACCACCTGAGTGTCTCAAGCCCAGTGGGAGTAATTGGTTCTACATGATGAGAATGAATGGAAAGTTCATCTTTCAAGGCAAAGCCAAGTGATCTAGGGGTAATTCCCTGAGAAGTAGATAGTTCAATAGGGGTGATACCCTGAAACTTTCTCCCCACTCAGCCTTGCTTGACTCCATGAAAAGCAGAAAGACTAACAGAGGTGATGCCCTGAAACTTTCTTGCCGTACAAAGGAGCTTGAATTCATTCGGAACAGAAGGGTTTTAGCTTAAAGCCAATGGCAGATTGACTGCCTATGCTTATATCCATCGGTGGATTAAAGTAAACCATCAGGTCATTAAAATTCACATGTTTTGAATGTGTGGGCTTGACCAGAATATTGATGAGTCTTTTGTAGACCAGAGAATAAATATTGGTAAATTAGTAGACATTAGTTCTTATAAAAGATTACACTGCAACGGTTGGGAACAACTTGAGTGTGTTATCTAAAGTCAACAACTGACGAGCCAAAGCTTCTCTGAATCGGAGAAGTGGACTATATTCTTAGAATCGATTCAGTCGAATTCATGAGAACAAGTTGTTGGCCGTATCACATCCATCTTATTCGTTAAGATAAAAATGCATATTAGTATGCGATATTCAACAAGAGGTTTTATACCCAACCCCTCACGGAATAATTTTCTCAATCTTCGAATATAGAGAAAATGGGATAAATTCTCTTTTGGATAGAGAATGTCAGATTATTAAAAGTCAATTGTAATCAAATCATGATTCGAGTACTGATAGCAGTATAGTGCATCCTCAAGTATCTTTAGAGAACGATGAATCATATGCTTATGTATTCGGGTACAAACCTGAGTATTGTTGACTACACTAATTCTATTTTTTGTCAGATTAAGGATGATTGTGAATCAATCTCAGGCTCAGTTTTTACTCATTGTGATGGAGCTACAGTCTGGAGCAATCTAGCACTGCCAATTTGACTCTGTTAGTCGAATACATAGAAGCTTTCGGAGTAGCTAAAGAGGCAGTATGGCTTGAGAAGTTCTTTGTTGGATCGGGAAGTGATTCCAGGTCTCGATGAGCCGATACCATTTTACTGTGAAAATAGTTGAGAGGTTTCTCATGCAAAGGATATTCGCAATCATAAGAGGTCAAAAGAATATTGAAAGTAAGCACAACCTGTTCAGATAGATTGTGCAAAGAGGCGACATTTCGGTCCAATTGATCGCCTCGAGCCGACAACCTAGCTCATCAGTTTACCAAGTCGCATGGCATCTATTGTCACTAATGAGCGCTTGGCGGGTATAAAATTGGGAGATATGTCTCATCTGCTTTAGAGCAAGTGGGAGAATGTTGTGGATAGAAAGAATAAGGGTGTGGTGCTCTAAAAACAATTGTTGCTTGACTTTACGGGAAAGTGGGAGATTGTTGGATGTAGAGTGCCCGAAAGACAATTGTTTCTTGTCCTTACAGACAAGTGGGAGATTGTTGGAAGTAGCGCCCGAAAGATAATTTTGTAATTGTTTTTATAATTAATAAATGACAGATTTATTCTCATCTTATTATTTGCTCCATGCTTATAAGTAATACACTGCTGAAAACCCCAAGTGGTATCATATTTAGCCATATAACTTAGTGTGTGTCACACATGAGGATTAAGTTTATGGTGATACACTTGAAATGCTTGTCCGTGGTGAATTTAATCAAAGTATGGGGTCTATTGATTAAACCACCATTAATGCGCCCAGAACACTTTATGGTGTGACCGTCTTATCTGGACCGTCGACATTGGTTGTCTAGGTGGGGCATTTATATATGATGTAGTCATATAGGACTGGACCGATTTAATGAGAGTTTCTCATATAATTCCGTGATTGAGAAATCTTATGAAATCACAAGATGATCATATATGGATTAACCTTAATCCTAAAGTGATTACAGACTCCTGCTTGTTTCAGGATAGGGTTTGATGTGTTCGTTAATGATCGCTAAGAGGCGCGGTCCGAATCACTTTCATGTTGGCACTATTCTGGAATGAGTGAGAAGTGTGTGTCTCACAGAAATGAAATCCATTCCTTCCTGCGGGAAGTAGAAATACAATCCTCTTATTTGTTAATCCTAGAAAATGATCGATCCCGGGAGTTCGTATTGGTTATGAACTAATTGATCACTAGTGGGTTAATGGTAAATAAGAATAAGATGTGTTGAAGAAGGTTTACGGAAATATTCCTGCTTCATTAAGGATAGTCTATGGAGGGTTAGTCTATATGTAATGATTATATCAATGGACACTTATCGACTCGACGTTTTGAGAATAAGTTATATCTATAATCGATAGAGTTCAGTTTCGGATTTATGGTGGCGTAATTCCGGAATTAATAAGTTGAGTAGAAATATTCTGTTCGATGAATATTTTATTCAATTTATTGTAGCTACTGGTTATATGTCCATGGTCCCCGGGTTGGCTCCTAACACGCTAGTGTTTTCTCGTTTTATGGAACCTCGAGAATAAATTAAATAGTTGGTCTATTTAATGTATATGCAATATTATTTATTTGGTAAATAATAAATAGAAAAGACATTTTCTGTAATACCCTACTCCCGACCCCTAGATCCACTGGGGTCATTCTAGGAGGGATTGCGAAGCTCTCGCCGCGACTTCATTAACTAAACTTTAATTCTCAAAATATTTCAATAAAACTACAATTATATTTACAAATATTCACTAAGTGTTTCAATTATAGAAATTACAATAAATAAAATACTACAATTGTAATTAACATAATTTACATAACATTTTCAAAATCCAAGTTGGTATGAGCATGTGCGAGAGTGTTATATATTTAAAAAATTGTTGTAACAATATATACATTTTCTAGAAATCTTGTTCGAGTATTTATGTAATAATATACTTGTTTAAAATTTATATATCAAGTTCAAGTCGAGCAAGCTCATTCGAGACCCGTCAATTCATCAAGTTCCCTTACTAGACATCGATACAGCTGATACGATTGTCTCTACCTTATGACTCTCATTTCACCAAATTATATCCACAACAAGTATTTTATAGTGAAGTCCGTCCTTCCGACACCCAATCTCCTGGGGCTTCCGGAGAGTCCACTTGCCTCGGACTCCACAATCGCGGTCACAGGCCCAATGCACAGCTAACCCGACTGTGAAATCCTCAGCGGGCCCATCGAGTGAGTACGAGAACGAGAACCATGCCGCCGAAGCGAGAACTAGCCATGCCGCCGAAGCGAAAAAAGGTACAAGTACAATATACCATACCGCACGAGGCGGGTAGTACGGTATCATGCCACCGAAGTGGGACATACAATGACATTTGTACAAGGTTTCAATTAATCAAGTTATTATCATTATATCGAGAGAAATCATTAATCATTTTTAACACAATACATATTATATATCTATATCAATAATATATACTCAGTTAAAATACTTTGAAAATACTTTTAAAAAACACACACTTGGCTTGTATAAAAAAAATAAAATTTAACTCACATAGTCTATGCAGTTGTGTCCCACAGACAAAATTCTCGAGACATACTCCCCCCTTAGTGCAAGCCTTTTACTCAAACATTAGTGGTGAAGAAAACAATTTTGGTTTTGTCGTTTGCTATCTTTAAAATAAAAGTGAGGAATCGATTGTGCTGGTGCCGATACTACAGTGTGAATAAAAAATGGATTTACTTTGTAAAATAAAAATGGCAGAGATGGGTGTATGGAGGACGATGGTGGTGACAATGGTGTCATGGTGAAGAAGCTGTGTTTAATTATTTAAAAAAAAACTAAAGTTGGATAATGAACTATTTTTTTGAAAACAGTTACCTATATATAGATATTAAGGGTGGACACCTATTTATTTTTAGGCAATGGAAACTGCCACATTAGTAAATGACTATAAAGCATCCTTTATTTGTAACCGAAGCTCAAAGAAAAATATCATGATAAACTTTAATAATGGGTATCTTAATTGAATTGATAGCTTTTAAATAAAATGAGTTAAAAAAAATATATAAAATAATAATTATATACTATAGTCTATATTCCAAACTGATAATTATATACTATAGTCTATAGTCTTAATAATAATAATAATTATATACTTTAGTCTAATAATAAAATAGTCTCTTTTGTGAATTAATGAACCGTAAATAAAGTAAGGAAATAATTATGTTTTATATCCTTATTTCCAAAATGTAACAATTACAAGAAAATCAAAAGTAACGTGTGCAACTGAAGATGGCTCTTTATGTGAAAGTTTAAATGACATATTAAAGATGACAAATTACATTCACATTTATTGCTAAAAGGAGTTACATCAATCTTTAAATTAAAATATATGTAAATCCCCTCTTAAAATAAGCATTACTTAAATAAATATCCTAAGTTGATAGAAACATATTAGATACCTTTCCTGTTAACCTACGCCATGAATACCATAATGAGAATGTATTTGTTTTAATGTCATATATATATATATATATATATATATATATATATATATATATCTTACTAACTAATACAAAGACAAGGGGATTCACCATGGGCTGCCACGTGTCAGCTTCCTATTGGTTGCTTTTTTTTTTTTTTTTTTTTTTTTTTTTTTTTTTTTTGCCCTTTCCTATATCTTACATGTATGTATATATCCTGAAGGGTAAAAGCCGGATGAATGGCCACGTATAGTTTTTTAGGTTGCCACGTGCTCTTTTTACTACGTACTAAATATCTACCTTCGATTTCCATTTCCATTTCATTTTACAAAAAAATTACAGTTGCTTCATCTCTCCGGATGGGAAGGATCCGCAGCGTTTCCCGAAAGCCGGCGTTTTCAAGCTTTATCCGGTGGAACATAGAGGGTGATTTTGTCATACGTAAGCCGATTCACGTCGTTGTAAGGTGGATTCTCAGTACCGTCGCCCAAAAAAGGTTATCATTCGATGGAAATGTCCTGTCGATCAAAGAAATTGATGCAAAATTGCAGCACTTTAACCATGCTGATGTCAAAAAACGTGCGACACACCCGAGTAACATTGGTTTCTTTGTTTTATAGGATAAAGGAGATTGGATGCCGCCTTTCTACCGTTTGACAGCAGAAAAATGTCACATTTCTCTGCCTAAGACCTACATAGGTAGGTATACTTGCAGATTTTTTCTCGATTGTCCATTGTGTAACAATTTTATTGTCCATGCTATTACAATAATATTATCTGATAGTCTTTGCACTGCTTTGGTAGCCCTTAATGGCCTTAAATACCCCTCAGATGTAAAGAGCTTCTCATAATTTCACTGCATGTTAAGGTACTCCTCAATTCCTTTCCTCTACCCTCCGAAATTCACTCCAGTTTTTCTCTTCATTAATGCATGCTTGTGTGTTTCGCTTATAAGTTAGTGATGATTGAGTTGCTTTGAACTTAGCTCTTTATTGTTCTTCTTACAATTGTACCAAATACTAAGTTTTTGTTTTTTTGCTTGGTTCCTGTAGAGAATCAAGAGAGAGCGAAGAATAAATGTTGTTGGTCTCTGATTTTGTCTTCAGTGGCTTCTTTAAAACAGCCATTAAGATTGAAGTCACGTTTCCTCTGAAAAACTGGAGTCGTTTTGGGTTATGTACAAATGTAGTATTGCTTCATAGTATCAGATTTGGATGAAATTCAGATTTTACAGTGTTTACAAATGGTCTCTAAAAAAAATCCTTAGGTCTTTATGTAGTGTTGATTATTGGTTAGTCAAACTTCATGTGTTTCCTGGTTTATTTATTCTTTCTGCCTTTTCAGAATACCATTGAAGGCATCTTGCATTTATAGCTTTCTTCCATGTTTTTTGTTTGTTTTTTCCAACTGCTGCAAGTTAAATGAATGTAGTGTTGCTTCATGATATTATATTTGGATGGAATGTAGATTCTGCAGTGTTTAAAGATAGTGCTTAGGTCTTCATATTCCATGTCACGTACGTGTAGGCAAGGATAGGGCTCTCCCTTCTTTTGCTTTACGGGAATTGAATCCACATTTCCATTCCATAAGTTTATCTACTGCATCTGATTATGTCTCCCAGGACACCGATTCCTCAATTTCCACCGCCTTGAACTTGGATAATTGAATTCCGGCCATCATCATCACCGGCTTCCTCGGCTCAGGAAAAGTCAATCATAATGCCTTTTTACTTGCAATTGTTTGTGCGCTATTTTCCTCAATCATTACGTATTTAAATTGATAATCAACTTTCTGTGTGTGTTTTTGTGCTTTGAAATTAAGGAGCTGGAAATGATGCTTTTGTAGGTAGGTAAAAATTGTTGGGACTTTCTAAAAGTGCAGAATTGGTTTTCTTAATTTTGGCGGTCGATGCTCTTGAATCATATACTCACGTCTAATCACGGGAAGCGCATTGCTGTGGTAGAGAACGAGGTGAGTTTATTATTTTGGTTATGAACTTCAGTTTTTCGTATTGGGCTAACAATTTTAGATCCTTGTCTTTTGTATCTGGCTTAAGCATCATGTTTCCTTTGCTTGGTATGTTTGCAGATTGGACTTTTGGTAATTCTTCATGTACAATTATAGTCGTATTATGGAAGATTTTGTATTGTCTTTTTACTATTTGTTCTTGGCTGCAAATGTATAACATCAAAGGTGATAAATTTGAAGTTCACTTGTGTTTACGTTTCATCCTTCAAAAACATAACTAATGAAACGCTTTTGCGTGTGTTCTGATCGATTAAATTGCGGTTTTGTTAGACAGTTACTATTAATAGCTTGTGATTTGTGTTTGTTTTTTTATTTTTAGAACATGTTTTTAATTTCTTTATGCAGTTCGGTGAGGTTGATATTGATAGTTCATTAGTTGCTAGCCATTCCTCCTCAAATGAAGACATTGTCATGGTGAATGATGGTTGTCTGCGTTGTACGGGGAGATCTTGTTAAAATGCTTTTCGATTTGGTCAAGAAGAAGCAAGACAAGTTTGATCATATCATCATCGAAACAACAGGTAAACTACATTTTCTTTCACGAAAACGGAGGGGATTTCCACAAGTTTGAGTAACTTTTCAGTTGTTGTATCGTATGCGCCATTATTGGATTTAGGATATGGCATAATGAATGGTCAAGTTAAATGATCATCATCTACTTTTTTAACTTGATAAAGTTACTGCTTGCTTGCTGAAAGAGTATTGTGCAGAGCCGTTTCTAAGAAAACTCAACAACAAGCAACCTGTGCATTTTCCGGGTTTGGGGTACGTTCCAAAAAAAAGGCAGAATCTGTTGGGAATTTTGTCCATAGTGCGCTCTTCTGGTAGATTTCGTGATATTTTCAGATGAAAAATGGGTTATACTTGATGAAAACTTGTGCGTTTGGAGGCCTATACTGACGTAAGATTATAAGTTCTATGATATATGTGCACGTATCAAAATCAACATTTGCATTTCTTCTGGTCTTTTCCTTTTCTATCAGGTATTTCACATGCTGAAAGTTATTGACTTTGTCGTGCTGGAGAGCTGTTATCATTAGGTGCTCGTGGACTGCTTATAAGCTACTTCTTAATTGGTTGAGTATACCCATCACATATCACAAACGAATTTTCTAGCCTATATATTGGCATATTGTTTTCTTACTACATATTATGATTTTGTTGATGCTGGTACATATTTAACCAACATTTGTAAGCTTTTATTTTCTGTAATATAGGTTATACAATCAATATGTGCATAAAACAGCAGGGCAAGCAACTACAGTAACCTACTCAGGTAGATCTATTTTCTCATCTATTAATACCTTCTCTCGTTTATTGCTCTCGTTTTAGAGAGGTAATTGTACTTGCTTTTAGTCTTAGAAATTTATTTAATCTTTGAGCCGTTTGTGGATTAGTTGATTTTGAAATTTCAGGTTTCTCAAAAATGAAGACGATGATGATGAGGACTTCACAGGATCTGAATGAATAAGCATTGTTGCGAAAGGTGTATT
Source organism: Gentiana macrophylla (assembly GCA_026214975.1). NCBI lineage: Eukaryota > Viridiplantae > Streptophyta > Magnoliopsida > Gentianales > Gentianaceae > Gentiana > Gentiana macrophylla. Next base: position 87,300,303 of record CM047810.1, read on the forward strand.
GTTATTTTCACGTATTTTTAGCCTTCTCTTGTAGCGCATAACCCATTGATGTACTTTTATCTTCTACTTTTGGTAGTCAATCTCTTTCGTGTTACTTCGCTCTATGAATGATTTCGTTTCTCTAAAATATGTTTGGTTTTTGTTCTGATTAGGTTACTTTGTCTGGTATACCATACTGTCTAATAACTACTTTGAGTGTTCCTTAAAAGTTACTTTGTCGTTACGAACATAAGGTTACTTTGCCATTAAGATCATAATGTTTATGTAGTCTGGTGCATTTGATTATAGGTAGGTTCTTCGGAGGCTCATGGATGGCATTTTAGTTGTAGTGCTTAGACCAAGGAAATCTCAATGTCCCGATATGCACTGTATTGCTACAGAACTTCTAATTTGTTTAGCGATGCAACCTATTGTGAATTTGGCAACTTCCACGCCTGTCAGCCATCTCACTTCTCTTCTATTTTGTGTATGTCAATAAGTTCATTGTTTCAGGACTCTAAAGCTCAGTATTCCAAGTTTTGGTGATTTGAACCATTTGATCTCTGCAACTATGAGTGGGGTTACCTGCTGCTTGAGATTTCCTGGGCAGCTCAACTCAGATTTAAGGAAATTGGCTGTGAACCTAATCCCTTTCCCACGCCTTCACTTTTTCATGGTGGGATTTGCACCACTCACTTCTTGTGGATCACAACAATACATCTCTGTAACAGCCCCAGAGCTTACTCAGCAAATGTGGGATGCAAAGAACATGATGTGTGCTGCAGATCCACGACATGGTCGCTACCTATCTGCTTCTGTGATGTTTAGCGGGAAGATGAGCACTAAGGAGGTAGATAAACAGATGATCAATGTCCAAAACAAGAATTCATCCTGCTTTGTGGAGTGGAATTCCTAACAACGTAAGGTCAAGCGTGTGCGATATCCCACCTACAGGACTAAAGATGGCTTCTATTTTTGTTGGAAATTCAACCTCAATTCAAGAGTTGTTTAGGAGAGTTAGCAAACAGTTCATAGGCATGTTTAGACGCAAGACTTTCTTGCATTGGGATACCGAAGAGGGTATGGATGAAATGGAGTTTACGGAAACAGAAAGTAACATGAATGATCTGATGGCTGCGGAGAATGATTAAGAATATAACAAGGAGGGTGCTGAAGACCAGCACTATGAATCATGATGATGGTAACCCCATGCTTGTGATTTGTTTATAAAATGTTTTTACAGCAGTGGTTCTTATAAAGCCTGATGAGTTGGTAGTTTTATATGGCAGATACATTTGAAACCAATGTACAAAAGTGTTTATATCTGGAGCGAGCCCCATCCATATCTGCTAATAAAATAATCAAGTAAATAAATATTGTTGCTAACATTTGTTATAAGCATAGTCAAATTCTACACCCAATTAAAAAGTGTACAAGATTTACTCCTACAAGCAGTGATAGCAGAGAGGGTGTTTGAACCTTCTGTTTTAAATCTTAATTATTGTAGGTGGCTAAACTTTCCAGCAGTACCCCTTAATTTAGTCGTTGTATTCACGGAAAATTTATATTTGAACTCACTAATCACGGGGGATAGATGACAAGTAGTAGTTTGCAAATGCCAAGTGTGAAGTAGCCAAAGGTATGTAACTCTTACACAGGTTAATTATGTTCCCTGACTTTTACTTTTCATCCAGTAACATTCAAATGTAGCAACCGGTCATTTCATGCTTTTGAAAATGCATGTTTTGGTATGTACTTTGTAATGGGCTTTGTAACGCACTCTAAGGCCATTTGTTGTCAACGAGGCTGTGGAGCAAGTTGCATATGCGGATCATATAATCTTGAACATGGTGAATCTTTTGCACTTAGTTTTCATCGTGTTTTAGCTATTTTTTCTCTTGGAATAAATGCATAGTAGCTTTTGTATACATGTAAATGACCTTAGTACTTAATATTGTAGGATATCTGTCATCACTGATCATCTATATTCTCAAGCTTTTTTTTAAATGCTTAATGGATTGTTTAGCCTGAAATTCATTGGATTGAACAATAAGCTTTATGTTTAGAGGATTTGAATATCTGATTTTGCAAGTTGTGTTGAGAAATGGTCCATTCACATTGTGTTTTAGTCATGAGTTCTTCTTTTTCTTGAGAAATGCATAGTAGCTTTCATTTCATGTAAATGAGCTTTACTATTCTAGGGAAATCTGTGTCACCGATCGGTCATATTTTCCTTATAGCATCGTTCGTCCAAGCCTTTTTTAGTGTCATTTTACATCCACTTTTTATGTGTTGCAATATGTTTTTTTTTTGTTTTTTTTGTGGTGTTGTTGTTGAAGGGATCCAAGTTGTTTAGTAGGAAGCTATACAACTTTCTCTTGTATGTTATCATTGATGGGTTTCTTTTTCTCTCTCTCGCTCTCATTTTTTTGGTTTAACTTATACACAGGTACCAGCCTGCTGCATAAAAAACCAAAACATGTGCAGCTTCTGAAGGAATCACAGTATGCTTCTCTCGGGTGAAAGTTGCTGTGGCAGCTCAAGTAGTAAGTGAGGTCTTCAATGCAGGTGAAATGAGGTTATTTATATAAACTATACTGGTTCTTCAAAATATTTAGTCATAAATTGTGCCAAAGAGTTCAGATGACTGAGAAACAACTATAGCAGAGGTCTCTTTTCTCATGTCTCAATGATTATGCTTTTGTTACACTGACTATTTGGATTTTTAAGACTGTACCTTTTGTTGAATATAGCTTCATGTAGTAATATACATAACTTCGGGTATTTTGTTGTCAGACTCACAACCGCCATATCTATTGCTCATGTAGTGTATTATATATATATATGTAATCTATTCCCAGAGTCATATCTATTATGCATGTTGTGTATTGTGTATTTATGTAACCCATCCCAAGTGATTGCTATGGTAGGCTGCAGTCTAATTAAATTAAGAAATCAGTTAATGTTGTGTGTTGATTGTGTTTAATACACAACTGTATTCGAGTTTGCGGTTGTTTAAAACACAATCAAACTTATTTTAGGTACATTTCACCTAAAACAACAACCCAGCTTTTTTCTTACAAACATTCACAAATCTATGCTCCACTATACATGCACATACTCAAACATGGATTCTCATACAACTGCAGTGGGCATAAACTGTGCCTTGCACAGTTTCAAATCACTAGTATATATATAAGTATTATCAGTATGTACTTGCAGTCCAAAAAAAATTTCTAGAATAAAAAATAACGAAAAAATATATAATGATAAAAACAACCATTGAATTTCTATACTAAAAAAAATTTAAAAAAAAATTTACGTACCGATATTGACTAACATTTACAAATAAAATGATATCAGTATAAGGTGTGTTTTGATGTTACTAATATTATCACTATAATTATTGTATTTTGACAAAAATACCCTTCTCTTTTTATGTTATAAAATTCGGAGCGTTACATTTTCTATTAAAAAAATGACAAAAAGTGGCGCCTCTGTGTGTGGATAAATTAGGAAAAGAAATTTTTCTAGTTATGTCACATGTGTATTTAGTTAAATATTTATTTGTTAAATAATTAATGTATAAATTAAGAGATTGATTTTTTGGGAATTATCTCTTATTTTTTTATGGCAAATATATTTTCCTTATGGGAATAGGTAATTGTTGTGTGAAAATGATAACTCTCTCTTGACTAGTTATTTTCCTATATAAAGAGAGTTCCTCCTAACACAATCAACACTAGAAATTGGCGCCACACATCAATTAAAAGGAAGAAAAAAATTAGTTTCTTGCCTTAGTCATTAAGAGAAGAAAAACCTAGGGTTTTTCTTGTGCATATTCGAGGAGGTTCTACTACGAGGATCGACGTCTATCCGCCGTCGCTTGGAGATACAATCCGTAAGATCACAGCTTCTCCCTCTATGTCAATTTACTATCCCTCTCCGTTTAGGTGAATCTTCAACCTTCTCATAGTTAGATTAATTGTTTATGCGAATCAAATCGTGGTATTATCGCATGCGAATTTATTCGTAGCTTCCGCTGTGCATGGTCGAGCGTCTCGATCAGTGCTGTGAATCAGATCTGACGATCCAATTATGGATCGGATCCGGATTCGGGTTTATGTATATCCAGCACGTACAATCGTCTCGTGATTCAACCCGTGGTGAAATGTGCCTATAAAAACCACTTAACTACCTCAAAATTAAATCGAATAGGCTACAAATAGGAGGTAAAATGCACACGAAATTATAGCAAAGTTGACTCTCATCATAGGACATTGTCTTGATGGATCCCTGGAAATGTGCTATTCAGTGTTGATAGCTGCTTAGGGAGGTTTTCGGTCTCGTACAGGCATCTCTAGTTCTTACTGTGTATGGGCTAATAAAACCAACGAAGGAGGTTAGTTGCGTATAGATTGTCTGATGTCCTTACAATGGAAGTAGATATGAGTAAGAGATGCACCCGTAGCTAAAACTGAATTAAACTTTTCGATTGGTTTAAGAAAATTATGTGGGGAAGTAAACATAAGGATTAACTAGACCAAGTTAGTAGGTAGGTAGGGATGGGGAAGGAATACCATGTTTCTTTTATGTTTATTGTTGGTCAATGACCATATTTGTTCTCTTAATTACTTTAGACCCGTTTATACTTGAGTTGCATTGTCTCTATGGGGTCGGCCTTGATTTGCCTTTGCTATACTACGATTGACCTAGTACTCATGCTAGTATCAGGAGACTTACACGTGCGATCAGATGCGTAGGGTAGGATAGGGTGATTGTGGAGTAGGTGGGGTGGGATGGGTAAGGTAGGGTAGGGTAGGTGTGTGGTGGGTAGGGTAGGTAGGGTGAGGTGGTAGGTAAGGTAGTGTTGGATCGATATTGCGCAGACAACACTCTAGAGGGGGGGGGTGAATAGAGTGTGGGTAAAAATTGACTTTTAAAAATTTTAAGCACTTCAACAAATTCCTAGGCAAATATATATCACAAAATCAGAGTTTATAAAATAATTAACACACTTAGAAATAATCTGGAAGCAGGACTTAAATCTAAGTTATATGTGTTACCTATTATACCTAGATCAAATTATAAAATAGGTTTTTAAAAAAACACTTAAGCACTGATTAACCACTTGATACTTAGGTGAGTGTTAGAATTTAATATGCAAATTCAATATAGGTTCAATTAATATATAATTTCCAGTTTAGTTCGAATATATATATATATATATATATATATATATATATATATGAGTAAAACAAGTTTACAGAACTTGAACTAAACAATAAACAAATGAAAGCAGCTGAATATATACTGCTGTAGTGGGACTCGATCAATGCGGAATACTGAACCAAAAATAAATTGATTTACTAAAACAGTAAGTATAAATTAGGTTCAGGTCACATACACAGCACAACAAATTTCAAAGTTTGATCTGTTACAAAACAATCTAGCCGGTCTATATTGATACAATATTCAAAGAAATTAAATTATTACAAACCAGCCTCAGATTCTACAAAATTATTTCAAGTTCATCCAACGTATAAAATTAACATCGAACTTTCAAATTAAGACTCAAAGGTGATAATCAAGGTGAACCACCAAGATTATCAAACTTGACCTTGTACAAACTGAATACAAAATGTTCATTGACTTAAGAAACCTGAAGCCTAAAGCCTATAGCTATTACAAAGTATTCAAGATCACAGATTTTCAGGCTTGCACGGGCAGATTCAGGGTATAATCAAGGCAAGTTTACCACAATAGACAAGATGCAAAGATATGCAGATTTGTTTGAAAAACTTGCACTCAATACACGACAACGGGTGTTCCAAAATTGAATAACAAAGAACACACAAGTGTATACTGATGCTCAAAAACAGAACCAACAGTTTACGGGGATCAAACAAACACTGAATCACACAATAATTTGAATCAACTCAGACAAACCTCTTATAGTGAGTGAAGACCTACAACTCAATGTAGTCAACACTTACAAGGGCCTTGAATGAAAGACTTCTAAATATTGTATGAAACACAAACAGACCAGAATCTTGACTAGACTTTTGTCTAAGGTCAGAGGTCAAGACTTAAAGATATTGATCCTTCTTAAGACTCAGAAAATAGTCCACAGAAGCCTCACTAGGCAGGATGTCTTGGCACGTCAAACGAAGCAACCTTGTGACCCGTAATCTGACTGAAGATGATCAATGTCCAAAATCAGGACTTCAAAACTCAGAACCAACATAGAACTACCACAGACAAGACTAGTATCAATAACAGACTACTATCAAGCAATTTCAATAAGCAATCAAAAACAGACCACCAAACACAGAAAATTGAAAAACGATTGAGTTAAAGTGTTACCTAGACACAGGAACACTGAAACCTCAATTCAGCACTCTGTCAAAGCTATTGATTAGAACCTTGCTTCTCAATAGCCAAGACCAGAATTAGACTCCAACTTTAGTTCAAAATGCAGACACCAAAAAAGAGAAATTTTAAGTGATTATGGAATGTAGGATTGCTCAAGAAGTGATATTCTGAGTTGTTGTAATCCAATTGATGTATATTGGGTATTTATAGTCAAAACTTGTAGAAGAAAGCTCCAAAATTTTGAATTTTAACAAACTGATTTTGCAAAATTTCAGGGATATTTTTTTTTAAAAAAAAAACTTATCAAAAACTGTGGGTCATTCTTTAAAAACAATTTTTTTTAATATTATAATAATATTTTCTTTAAAACCCAAAAAGAATTTACGAGCCAAAAACAATTCTAGTAACATGATTAGAATTAGTATTATAATATATCAAACCAAAATATTTATATATATATATATATATATATATATATATATATATATATATATATATATATATATACGAGCCTTCATATATATACCAAAAAAAATTATACTAACTTATAACATAAAATTATATATAGTTTAAAATAATGGTATAAATACCCAGTACTGACCCTTAAACCGTATAGCCAACCGAGTTATGATTTAATCATGGTTTTTAGATTAAAACACAACTATTAAACCGAATGGGACAGTCACCGAGCGGACATGTGACTCAGTCAAACCGGCACTGAGCCACTATGGTCAGTATCACCATTATCTGCAAAATAAAACTCGTTAATGGCAAGATTATTTCAAAATCAAAACATAAAGAGTAGAGATAAGAGAGATATCACCAAATCTGGTTCAAAGACTGAGTCTTTTTGATATTAAACGACCACCGAAGAATCGGGGTGATGAACTCCTTGATTCTGACCCTTTAACGGCTCGAATCATTATCTGCAAACAATAGACGTTAATGCAGAGATTAAGAAAAAACAAAACAGAAAATGAGTAGAGATAGGAATGAATTAACCCATATAGTTCCGTAATTCAAGCCATCTCGTAAAAACGAGTTGCGATTGAATTAGTCAAGATGAACAGCCCTGATAAGCCTGATTTTTCTGAGAAACGAATCTCCATGGCAATGACTCTCACGTTTCTGATGAAACGTGTTATTAATCCTTCAGATATCGAGCAAGAAATCGTAAGATTGGCACCGGAAAAGAAGGAAGAGGATCAGAAAGAGCCGGATTTTATGTGTAGAAATCGAAAAGGCCATGGGAGCATTTTGAGAGAATTTAGGGATTTAGGTTTTCAGAATTCGGCTGCAAATGAATTCTTGAAGAAACGGCTGTAAAGGAGAGAATTAGGGATTAGGGAAATAGAAATAGGTAAATGGATAATTGACTAGCCAGGCCGAAAATTATAAGAGTTGGACTTAGGTAAATATATGAAACGATGGGCTAAGATTTAGTATTATTGCAACAAGCCAAAAGAATTGGCAACAATTTAATTTAAACAATTAATTAAATAATATATAAAATTCCTGCGAAGTGGAAATCACAAAATGTGTGCCATATGATGTAAACATTGAATTTCATGGCCATTAGTGATACAAAATATTATTACACATAAATTGATACTATTTTGAGAAATAATTAAATATATAAATAGCAATTGGGGCATTTTACACAACATTCTCCCCCTTTTGATTAATTTTCAAAATATATCATCGCTCCCCCTACATACATACTCTCCCCCTTAGTTTGAAAACTAAACAAAATGGATCATAAAGGGATGAGATGTAGGTCACTACGCAGTTTTTCAAACGAGGCCTGGGGTAAGGGCTTCGTGAAATATCAGCTACCTGTTGCACAGTGGGGACAAACTCTACTGAGACAGTACCATTTTGCACGGGGTCACGTATAAAATGATATCTAATATCAATATGTTTGGCCCGGGTGTGCAATACAGTGTTGTGTGACAAATTTATTGCGCTGATACTATCATAATAAACGGGCACACAATCTACAGGGACGCCAAAATCTGCTAACTGTTGTTTGAGCCAAAGGAGCTGGGCTATACAATTACTTAGTGCAACATACTCAGCTTCGGTGGTACTAAGAGCAACACTAGGTTGTTTCTTAGAGAACCATGAGATGAGTCTATCACCTAAGAATTGGCAAGTGCCACTAGTGCTCTTTCGTTCAACAGACAAACCATCATAATCGGCATCATCAGATACGAAGAGTGCGAGGTGGAAGCCCGAGAGTACCAAAGGCTTAGTGTGGGTGTGTGTCTAAGATATCGGAAAATGTGTTTAACAGCGTTATAATGCGATATCTTAGGATTTGATTGAAAACATGCACATAAGCCTACAGCAAACTGAATGTCCGGTCTCGATGTCGTCAGATACAATAGAGACCCAATCATAGATCGGTATAGGTGAGAGTCAAACGGCTCACCCTGTTCATCAAGGTCAAGCTTGACAGATGTACTCATAGGAGTAGTGGCTGGTTTAAGGCCGTCAAACTTGAACTTGGTCAACATATCTCTAATGTATTTAGTTTGACTAATGTGTGTGCCGGACTGTGTTTGTTTGATTTGTAAGCCAAGAAAGAAGGTTAACTCTCCCATAGCAGACATCTCAAACTGAGAAGACATCAACGTCTCAAACTGAGTACAAAGAGCAGGGTTGGTAGAACCGAAGATGATGTCATCGACATAAACCTGGACAACCAGGATGTCAAATCCCGATTTCTTTATGAACAAGGTATTATCTACCCTGCCGCTTACGAAACCGTTCTCAAGCAACACTGATGACAATCGATCATACCAAGCTCTAGGTGCTTGTTTGAGTCCGTAGAGGGCTTTCTTGAGGCGATAAACATGATGAGGGTGTTGTGTATCCTCGAAACCCGGGGGTTGCCGAACATACACTTCCTTATCAATGAAACCGCTCAAGAATGCACTCTTGACGTCTATCTGGTACAACTTTAGTCCTAAGGCGGATGCGAAAGCAATCAACAGTCGAATGGCTTCTAGTCGAGCAACTGGGGCATAAGTCTCATCATAATCGATACCCTCCTCCTGGGTATAACCTTGTGCCACCAATCGAGCATTATTCCGAACGACTGTTCCGTTTTCATCCATCTTATTTCTAAAGACCCAGCGTGTTCCTACCAAGGATTTCTCCTTAGGTAGGGGGACTAGATCCCATACATCGTTCCTTTCGAACTGATGAAGCTCCTCTTGCATGGCCACGACCCATTCAGAGTCAGAGAGAGCCTCATCTATATTCTTAGGTTCGATGCATGAAACTAGTGCATGCAATGATGAGAGAGAGGGATTAAGAGTGGACCTTCGGGTGCTAACACATGTATTGGGATCTCCTATGATTAGATCAGGCGGATGAAAGCGATTCCAACGTCGCAGGCATTCCTCTTGTTGTCCAGTGGGATCAGCTATCTCATCATTTCCATTGTGGGCATCATTTGCTAAGATGTCACTATCAATGGTGGTTGTTGACTCAACAGTAGGTTTATGAGGTTCTTCTTCAGTTCCATTGGATATATCATTTTGCACAGGAGGTAGCAAGTCCTCGTCATCGTCTAGAACTGACCTTTCTAAGGATGATGTAATATCTTTAACACTAGCACACGGGTCAGTCATGGAAGCAGACTCTATAAAAGAAACATGAATGGACTCGAGAATGGGTCGGGTTACCGGATCATAGCATCTATAAGCCCTAGATGTTTCTGAATAACCAACGAATGTACATTCGATGGACTTAGATGCAAATTTATCACGGTTTTCCCTATCATTCAGTACAAAACACTTGCAACCAAAGACGTGAAAGTAATCAACTTTCGGATGCCGATTTCTAAGGACTTCATAAGGGGTCTTGTGCAATAGATGTCTGATAGAGACTCTATTGACTACATAACAAGCACAAGCTACCGCTTCAGCCCAAAGAAAACGAGGCACTTTAAACTCGTTTAGCATAGTTCGAGCAGATTCTTGCAAGGTATGATTTTTATGTTGGAAAGGTGTCCTAAACCCAATCGGGCTGGACCGGATCCGACAGGGTCGGGTCATTTACAGTCTATTTAGTTCATGTAATAACTTTATTATGATTAATAAAAGCACTTATGTTATTATATATTGTTTATCTTCATATTACTTGTTGTGTATATATAGTAACGTCCCTAGTATCAATCTGTGATAGAGAAACCATGATAGTGATTATGGTTGATGAGATCTCTAATCGCTATAACAAGGTTGGTATTTAAATGTCTCTAGTCTTATGTATTATCAAATGGGACATTGATAGTATAATCAGACTAGCACGTATTGGATGTCTTCTACCTTTTAGAAGGTAGGGATAGATCTCGTCTATCAAAGTGTAGAGACACTTGGATCTCGTCTTCTACCTTTTAGACACTTAGCTTTTTGTTCGTCCCGAACAAAACAATCAAAACTGGCTCACTGTACATGTAATCCACATAGGCTCTCGACTCACGTAACCAAAAGATACAACAACTATAGCAAGTACTACCAACATAGAGATAGATTCAGTGTGTGTAAAAAGCCCTTTTCAATCTCCACTATTCTTTCGCACAGAATCCGTTCAAATAATCCTAATGACTTTCCTAGGTATAGGCAGTAACCATTCCACAAAAAGTCTTCCCGTGTACTTATTAGGATAATCCCTAATGCATATCATTCAGTTTATAATGGGGATAGTCAGAAGATAACTACGGTTCCTACCAACTTTACTAACTTTCCACATTGCCATCTGCTAATTTTCTTTTAAAGTTCACTTAATACCACATGTATAGCATATGCCCTCATTCCCAGCAATAGGATGTTTCGTGATAACACCCTAGCTGGACTACTATCATCGAGCGATGGGAGCTATTGAGCCTCATAGTGGTATAGGACATTTCGTGATAATGCCCTATCGCACTCAAATCATCGGCAGCTACATCCGACATAAATATATATATAATTCATCATAGATTGGTATTCAAACCTTAAATTATATCCTTCCTATCACATTCAAACCTTCAGATATTCACAGTACACGTTCAGAATTTAGGTGTTACGTTTACTGTTACTATTAAGCACAAGTCTCTCTAGGATAAACCACTAGGATCGTGAATGGATAAAGTTTAAAGAAGTTTCGCTTCAATTTCAAAGGCTTGCGTGAATATGAAATGAATACTATCTTGTATCAGTAAAACATGCTATAACTACCTCACAGAAGTTACATACAATCATCGTCAAAGAAACTACAACTAGCGAGCCTTTTTGTTTCAATCATATGCTCGTAACTCAAAAAAACTTTAAATCTGGCACGAAATCCACACATTTACTCATTTTCCAATAAATATAACATGAAAACATGTAGACACCCACTCCCCCACACTTAAATCGCATTATGTCCTCAGAATGTGCAGATGAAAGAAAATAATACTTAGCTGGTTTCAAAGTGGTTGTCAGGCTGTAGGTTGACAGTGGTCAGGCCGTAACATGAATGAACCGCTGCAGCTCGTAACACGAACAACACTAAAAGTGATAACTGGCAAAAACCGCTCAACAGTATCTGCAACACTCAACATAGCATATAATCTCGGGGTACAATGGGTAAATGAGTAAACATGAATGCACACAGAGATGGGCAAATAAAGCATTCACAAATAGGACAAGCACAACCAACACACCAATCACCACGGTTTTATTCCTAATGCCCTAAAACTTAACTAAAAAGTAACTTAAAAGACTAGGTTGCCTCCTAGGAGCGCTTCTTTTATGTCATTAGCTTGACAGAGTCAGCAAAGTCAACCCGGATCGGGCCACTTTGGTTTGATCAGGGTCACCTCTTCATCGGAATCAGAATGAAGGACAGGGGTGTGGCCGTAAAAGCAACACGTCAAGTGTTCTACTAAGTGTTTGAACTTAACTCGCCAGATAGCACTGACTCTCTTCTTCGTGTTGTTGCTTAATTGTGGCACTAGCTTACTGATAGGTGCAGGCGGCGTGGTAGAAGCATCTTTAAGGTTAAGGGCAATAATGTCATCATCCGAAGTAAAGAAGTCGGATAGGATCTCATCACAAATCAGCACATCAGTCATGTCAACCAACTTTTGAAAGTACAGGACTTCAGGTGCTTCGTAAGGCTGTCCGAAATACTTTTTCAATCTATGACCGTTCACTTTAAAAGGTTGACCGATGTACCCTTTCAAGGAAACTGCTCCACCTGGATGGACTTCGAAAATTTCAAAGGGTCCGGACCATCTGGACTTAAGCTTGCCAGCAAACAGATGTAATCTGGTGTTGTAAAGCAAAGCCATCTCTCCTACCTTGAAATCTCTGTCTTTTATCTTTGCATCGTGGAGCGCCTTCGTTCTCTCCTTGCTCAGCTTGGCGTTCTCGTAGGCCCTGAGTCTGAATTCATCGAGCTCATGTAGTTGCAATAATATTTTCTCCCCACAGAGTTGGCTATCGAACTTTAAGAATTTAATAGCCCAAGAAGCTCTGTCGCAGCTGACTCGGCCCGTAGATGGCAAGCCTTGCCATAGACCATTTGGAATGGTGACGTACCCATAGGGGTCTTAAACGCATCGATATAAGCCCAAAGTCGTCGTCCAACTTCGACTCGATTGGATCTATTTGAATTTACCGTTTTCTCCAAAATCCGCTTTAGACTTCTGTTGCTCACCTCGACTTGGCCACTGGTTTGGGGGTGGTATGGTGTACCAATTCTATGCTTGACCCCATATCTCTCAAGAATTTTATCCAGTGGTGCATTACAGAAATGCAAACCTTCATCACTGATAAGGGCTCTAGGACAGCCAAATCTAGTAAAGATATTCTTTTGCAAGAATTTCTTTACAACTTTGTGATCATTGGTTTGGGTGGCTATGGTCTCTACCCACTTGGAAACATAGTCTACACAGACCAGAATATATTTGTTAGAGCATGATGATGGTAACGGTCCCATAAAATCAATGCCCCAGACGTCAAAAACCTCACATTCCAAGATAGGTCTCAAAGGCATCTCCATCCTATTACTGAGTCTCCCTACTCTTTGGCATCTATCACAACCTTTGCAAAAGGCTCTTTAAACAAAGTAGGCCAGTAAAAACCAGATTGAAGGATTTTTGTGACTGTCTTAGGTGCTCCGTAGTGTCCACCAGCGGGACCACTATGACATTGCTCCAGAATATCCAATTGTTCATGCTCCGGAACGCACCTTCTAAGCAACACGTACTTGCAGACTTTAAACAGATATGGATCCTCCCATACGAGATACTTTAAGTCGTTGAAAAATTTCTTCTTTTCCTGATACGTCATCTCTTCTAAATGCCCACTTGCTAAGTAGTTGACGTAATCAGCATACCACGGCCTCACAATCTCTAGCTTCATTAATTGCTCAGTCGGAAAGTCAATGCCTATCTCCTTAGGGACTTCACCACCCTCATTCACGAGGCGAGATAAGTGGTCAGCTACAACATTATCACTACCTTTCTTGTCCATAATTTCAAGGTCAAATTCCTGTAGGATCACGATCCATCTGAGTAACCTTGGTTTAGCGTCTGCTTTTTCCATAAGGTAGCGTAGTGCTGCGTGATCTGTCCACACCACCACTTTGGACCCTAAAAGATAACTTCTGAATTTGTCAATAGCAAAAACGACTGCCAAGAATTCCTTCTCGGTAGTGGCGTAATTGCATTGAGCTGGGTTCAAAGTGCGGCTAGCATAGTAAAACGGCCTGAACTTTTTGTCAATCCTCTGCCCTAGAACTGTGCCCACTGCGTAGTTAGAGGCATCGCACATTAATTCAAAAGGTTTAGTCCAGTCGGGCGCGATTAAAATGGGGGCACCGGGTTAGCTTATCCTTTAAGCTATTAAAAGCGGTCTTACACCCATCATCAAACAAAACTCCACTTCCTCTTTCAAAGAAGTTGGATAACGGCTTTGCTATCGTCGAAAAGTCTTTAATGAAACGCCGATAGAAGCCCACATGTCCCGTAAATCCTCGTACCTCCTTCACTTTGTCTTCGGTACGACATTCTCTCAATGGCTTCTACTTTAGCCTTATCCACCTTGTGTCCCAAAACAATCCCTTCTTCGACTAGAAAATGGCACTTCTCCCAGTTAAGCACTAGATTTTTCTCAACACAACATTGGAGCACCATATCTAGATTCTTTAAGATTTCATCAAAGTCATCGCCATAGATCGAAAGTCATCCATGAAGACCTCCATGCACCGCTCCACAAGTCCATCAAAATGGCTAACATGCACCGTTGAAAAGTCGCGGGTGCATTGCATAAGCCGAATGGCATTCTCGCGAAAGCAAAAGTGCCAGATGGACACGTAAACGTGGTCTTCTCCTGGTCATTAGGGTCAATGGCTATCTGGAAGTAGCCAGAATAGCCATCAAGGAAACTATAGTACTTGTGACCACTCAGTCTTTCGAGGAGCTGGTCAATGAAGGGTAAGGGGAAGTGATCTTTGGCAGTAACCTCATTAAGTCTACGATAATCTATGCAGACTCTATAGCCTGTCACGAGGCGTAATGCTACTTCTTCTCATTTTTCGTTTTTTTCCACTGTAATTCCCCCCTTCTTTGGCACAACTTGAGTGGGGCTGACCCACTCACTATCAGCTATGGCATAAATAATTCCCATGTCAAGCCATTTGATGATCTCCTTTTTGACAACCTCCTGCATGTGCGGATTTAGCCTCCTTTGAGGTTGTCTGACCTTTTTCGCTCCTTCCTCCGTTCGAATTTTATGCATGCACACGTCTGGGCTGATTCCTCTGATATCGCCCACCTGCCATCCGAATGCGAGAATATGTTTCTCAAGCACTTTGATTAATTCTGCTTCTTGCTCCGGCTCGAGTTTAGATGAGATGATCAAGGGCAACTTATCACCGTCTTTAAGGAAGATGTATTTTAGATGCTGCGGAAGTGGTTTCAACTCTAAGTCAGCAGGTGGTTGCTCGATACTAGATTTTAAGGGACCACATTTTTCCTTGTGAGCTTGGACCGGTTGACTGAAAAACACCTCATCTTCCTGAGGTGTAACCCCAGAAAGGTATTGAATGACATCATCTAGAGGAATCTTCATGTCAGCTTCCGTTTTTTCTTTCTTATGCTTAACCAGCTTCTTAAGTTCTTCTTCTTCAAACTCTTCTGCAAGCTGCTCCCAATCATCCAACTCCCAATTGGTAGTTTCTTTCCAGAAATCTATTTCGTCCCAACTACCCATTAAAACTTCCTCTTCTGCAAGGTTAAAGTCTACCTGGTTGAGCTCCTTCAAATCATTGCTGCTCATCCCTGGAATGTCCCAGATTTTCCGTTCACTCATAGGCTCAGTGTGCGCAAGTTGTTGAGACAACTCTACAGTGATTCCATCCTGTGAACAGTTATTTCCTGCTTCGTGAATTATAACATCCAGGGCTCCTATCTCCATAAGCTCTTCATCAGGATCGGATTCATCCCCATAGATTGCTTCAATGAATGAGATCTCCTGGGTTGGGGCTTCCGCAGAACTTTTTCCTTGCTCGAGGGTAATGGAAGTGTCCCCTACTCTCAGAGTGATTTGGCCAGTTTGGAAGTCAATGGTGGAGGCAGAAGTGTTTAAGAAAGGCCGGCCCAGAATCGTGGGCATCTCCTTGTCGACCGGTAATCCAAAGATGACCCGGTCGATTGGAAAAACTAAATGTTTAACATAGATAAGGACGTTGTTAACACAACCAGCTGCTAAACGGCTAGATCGGTCCACCAACTGAAGAGAGACGGGGCGCTCCCTTAGCCTTTTGTCAAACCCGAGACTCTTGCAGACGTTCAATGGCATCACATTGACAGAGGCCCCTGAGTCGCATAAGACATTGTGGAATGTGTGGCCTTCAATCATGCAAGCGAATGAAGGTCGTCCGGGGTCACCTCGCTTGATTGCAACGCTCTGCGAAACCATTGAACATTCTTCTCTTAACACCTCTTCTGCCATTCCCTTTAGCTTCTTCTTACTTCCACAGGCATCCTTAAGATACTTAAAGCATTTAGGCATCTCAGTTAATACCTCAGCAAGTGGCATAGTCACCATAGTATCTCTAAGCATCTTTCTCACTCCGTCATACTGTTTGTCAGAGTTCAAGATATTCTCTCTTTTCTTTGCTGGATAAGGAAGGGTTTTCGAATGATTGATTATAGTTTGACTTTTAATGGCTTCGTCCTCCTTATCCTTCCATCTGACAAACTTCTCAGTTTTCTTTTTAGTCAGGGGTTCAGCTACCTGACTTCTCTTCTCAGCATCCTCATCACTATCCCCCGAAGAATCATCATCATTCAGCTCTTCCTCACTGTTGCTTTCTTTGGCATTTGTCTCCTGCTTACCCCCTCCTGAACTCATGGCGTCAGGAGGGGCTACTCGTTTCCCGATAACTTTTCGGGTCCAAATTTTTCTTACCGCTTACGAGGGTGATCGCATTCAACTCCTCCTCTTGTCCATAATCCCATTGCGGTGTGATGGCATTACAAGCACTGACATCTGCCTTAGGGTTTTTATCTGTATAACTAGGCAGTTTTCCTTGAGGTCTGCTCGCTTGTTGATCAGCCATCTGACCAATCTGTCTCTCCATCGTTTTTTGACCGGTGGCCAGTGTTTTCACCATGTCTACTAGCTCATCAAATTTCTTCTGAGATACATAGGTGGGCTGTTGATTTTGCGTTTGAGGCCAGTTACCTTGGGGTCTTTGGTTATTGGATGCACCAGGTGGTGTATAATAACTATTTCGTGGATTTCCCGAATAGTTATGGTTTTGAGTGTAGCTTGATTGACCAGAATTTTGATTGAAGCTTCTGAAAGGTTGATTCTGGTTCTCGCATGTACTTCCTCATTCATCATATTCCCGGCCTGCATGCCCGAGTAATTCACCTCTGCTGGCCCGTCTTGCTGCTTCATTTGTAGTTTAGCTAGTTGCTTGTTCATTATTTCCATTTGAGCAACTAGCATTTTTGTCTCTGAGTTATTTGCAGCAGCCTCCTTTTTGCTTCCACTAACATGGGTCTTCTTTTGAGTAGCCCACATGTTATTCTTAGCTATTGTTTCTGCTACCCTGTAGGCAGCATCATCTCCTCCCCCTAAAAATGATCCATGACCTGTGGAATCTAGGTAATCTCTATTGGGTTGAGTAACACCCTGATAGAATAATTCTAGAAGTTCATGTCGATTGTATCCATGGTTAGGGCATTTCCTCATTAACAAATTCAACATCTCCCAGGCCTTTCCCACACTTTCTCCTTCTAATTGCTCGAAAGTAGCTATATCTTGTTTACGGTCCATTATCGTTCCAGTGAAACGCAATTTGAGCAAAGGCTCTTTTAACATCACCACCTCAGATTATGAAGAGAGTGATGGGGTAGGGACTTAAACCATCGATTTGCTTCACCTTTCAAGGCAAACGGGAAAAGTTTCAATTTAACAACTTCTGAAGGAACGCCAGGGTAGTGACCTGCTTCACATATTTGCACAAAAGTAGACAAGAAGTCATGTAGGTCTTCTGGAGCAGTGCCGTGGAATGAACTATTTTGGACCATCCCCACAACTCCATTCTTTAAATGAAAATGCATTCCTCCCATCTCCGGAGGCCGAATTGGTCTATGCCCTTCCAAGAAATCTTGATCAAGATATGGCGCATAAGGGTCTTCTTTGCACAACAACTCAAATTTGCTGGGGTCATGGTTCTTTGTTGAACATTCGATTCTTGGTGGATGTGCAACCGGTGCACAGAGGTTGTTGTTGTTGCATCTATTTGGTTTATCCAGGCTTCTTTGCTTTATTCTTTGGTTCTGCAACATTTGCATCAGAATTACGTTTAATTGAGCGGGATCCATGCCAGGAGGATTTTGGTTGTTATTCCCTTGGTCCTCTGGTTCGGTATCGCTAGAACCGTGTTCGCTCATGTTGTCAGGATTTGGGAAAAGTCTCCTCTTGACAATGTCCCGTTCAGGTTCAGGACAGTATAATAACGGTCCCTTTTTGCTCCTGGTTTGCATAAACCAGGGGAGCAAAACAGAAAAGTCAACACTGACGATAGGTCAGATTGACGAAAGAATTTTAACCTTGTAAGCAAGGGTTAAGAGAAGGAAGGAACAAAATAGAATGAATTAGAATAAAATAGAATAAGAAAAAGGAAGCAGACGGGCGTCCGAGATCTTGGACGGACGTCCGTTCAGAAAGTTTCTCTTTTTATTATTAGTATTATTTTTATTTTATTTTTATTTTTATTTTATATTAATTTAGAAAAGATATAGAAACAGAAACAGGAAAGGAAACCTACCTACGAAAAACTTAAAACAGGAAAAACACTAAGACGGTGAAAAAAACGTGTTGAAATCTTCTAGGGCTAAAATGGAAGGGAAAACAGCAGATTTTGACCTCGAAAACGGTGTCGAACGGCCATAGGCAGTTCTCCAAGTCGTCGGCACTACTATAAAAAAGCATAAAGATCACGGTTTTTAAGTGTGATATATTTACATTAGTCACGGCTTCCAAAGTGTGGCATATTGAGATGTGACATAAAGTACTCTAACTCAATCACAGTTACAAACTGTGATCTATTATAATAATTATCACACTTAAAACCCGTGATCTATTATAGTTGGAATCACACTTAAAAACCGTAATCTATTATAATTTCATCACATTTAAAAACTGTGATCTATTATAGTAGTTAT
Organism: Gentiana macrophylla; assembly: GCA_026214975.1. Lineage (NCBI taxonomy): Eukaryota > Viridiplantae > Streptophyta > Magnoliopsida > Gentianales > Gentianaceae > Gentiana > Gentiana macrophylla. Next base: position 87,319,378 of record CM047810.1, read on the forward strand.
CATAGTTAAAAACCGTGATCTATTATAGTTGTTATCATACTTAAAAACCGAGATCTATTACAATTAAAACACATTTAAAAGCGTGATCTATTTTAGTTGTTATCACACTTAAAAACCGTGATCTATTATAATTTAAATCACACCAATAAAAGTGTTTTTTCAAAAACAATATATAAGAGAATTTTTGTCTTTGTTGGGACTCGAACCCGGATACCATTAACGAGCCACACTTATTACCATAGACCGATGTTTTCTTTCTTCTAATTTTCGACCACATAAACTAAAATCTCATTATAAAATACCATATTATTTTAATCACAGTCAAAAGCGCTGATTGATTGATTGATTTTTTTGTCTCATTTTTCCTAAAAACCGTGATAATAAAAATCGTGATATATTTTAGTTGTTATCACACTTAAAAACCGAGAGATCTACTATAATTTCAAAACATTTAAAAATCGTGATCTATTTTAGTTGTTATCACACTTAAAATTATAGTTTTTATCACACTTAAAACCGAGATCTATTATAATTTCAACACATTTAAAAACTGTGATCTATTTTAGTAGTTGTTATCACTCTTAAAACCGAGATATATTATAATTTCAATCACACCTAAAAAAGTGTGATCATTCTTTTTTTTCGAAAACGAAATATACGCACACATATCTTTTGATGCCACTCGGACTCGAACCCGGATACTCTGGATTAAGGAACCACACTAATTACCACTGGGCTGATGCCCACTATATTATCATTTTCAACCACACTAATCTAAGATATGATTATAAAATATCATATTTTTTTAATCACAAACTAAAAACGTGTGATTGATTGATGTTTTTGTCTCGCTTTTCTTAAAAACCGTGATAATAAAAACTATGATCTATTTTAGTTGTTATCACACTTAAAAACCGAGATCTATTATAATTCAACACATTTAAAAATCGTGATTTATTTTAGTTGTTATCACACTTAAAAATCGTGATCTATTATAGTTGTTATCACACTTAAAAACCGAGATCGATTATAATTTCAACACATTTAAAAGCGTGATCTATTTTAGTAGTTGTTATCACACTTAAAAGCCGAGATCTATTATTATTTCAATCACACCTAAAAAGTGTGATCATTCTTTTCACACCTAATAAGCGTGATAAAAAATTTAAGTGTGATATATATACATTTTACTTGTCTCGGTTCTTTTAAAAGTGTGATCCTTATCTTTAGATAAGTGTGATCTATATCTCTTTTCTTATTAGTGGAAATAATTTGTCTCACTTTTTATAATTGTGACAAAAATATCATGAATTCGATCCGTTTAAAAATGAGAGTAATTGATATAATTTATCTCGCTTTCTCAATAACGTGACAAAAATATCATACCAATTTAGTCTGATTAAAAGTGTGATAGTTTGGTATAATTTATCTCGTTTTTCAATAAGCGTGATTAAAATATCATATCAATTTCATCACTTTATTTTAGATGTGAGATTGATATATATAATTTATCTCGCTTTTTTAGAAACCGTGATGAAAATATCTTATCAATTCGATCTGAGATTAATTGATATAATTTATCTCGGTTTTCAATAAGCGTGATGAAAAAATCATATCAATTAAGTCACACTTTAAAAATGAGATTGATTAATATAACTTATCACGCTTTTTTTCAATAAGCGTGATAGAAACGTAAGTGTGATATATATATTTTCGTTGTCTCAGTTTTATTGAAACTGTGATTGTTTTCATATCTTAAGTGTGACCTATGTCCAATTTTGTAGTAGTGCGGCGTCGGAACGAGCTTTCCGAATTGGGGTCCTGTGCGCCAAACGGACACTCGAGCCGAAAGTTATGGTCAAAATACTACCGCGTGCTATAGCGATCCCTTTTGACACAGAAAACTACACTACGAAGAATCCGACAACCGTTACCGATTCCCCGGCAACGGCGCCAAAAACTTGTTCGATAAAACTAGTTTTAAATTTATTTTATCGGAACACCCCAAGTATAAGGTTCGTAGTATAGGGTGTTACCGAGTCGTCCTAAGGGAATCGTATAATTATCGGATTAAAGTGCAGTTGTTGTATCGATTATGTCACAAAATATTACCTAAACCTAAGGCTGAAGTAAATTATAAAATAGAAACGAAGAACAATGACTAAAACAGCAGAAAACAATAACTAAAGTTCTGAAAATAACTAATCGTATAATTAACACGAACGAACTGGTTTATCAAATAGTTAAAAGAACAGTAGAACAGCTAGAATCAACCACACAACAATCACACAACCATTTTTATGATCAGAATACGATTTTATTGGGTTGATCAATCTCAAAATCGATTAAATTCCTTTAACTCAATTTCTAGGATTTTGTTTTCTTTTCCAAGCAAAACAATTTAACGTACAGCACAAGATCATTAATTTGTTCCCAAATTACATAACCCAATTAACAACAAATGATTCCTCAAGATATTATTAATTGTATCGATCGAAAAGGTTCTATTGTCGAATTATATTTCCATACAAATTCAAAGCAACATGTGGTTTCATCGACATTCCTATCTAACAAAACACTTAACAATCAATCCAAATACCAATCGATAAATAAAATACAATATTCGAATCAAAAATAAAGATAACCTAACAATCCGTGGTTGTGGTGACGTTGATGTGGTATCCTCTAGCTATTCTACCGCTATACGCTTAGCCTTGCATCCTTGCGATGATCCAAGTCACGGTTGAAGAAAGGAAACTCATAATTCTTCAGAGTTTGGTGCGGCTGCTTTTAGGGTGGAAAAGTGCGGCTGCTCTCATGTGTCTATTAGGGTAGAAATAGGCGCTGTATTTATAGAACTTTGAGGCGGCTAGGGTAAAAATCGGCGGCGGACGCCCGTCCAAAGTCCCGAATCCGTAATGTAAATTCTTGAGTCGGGCCGAGCCTTGAATAGACGCGACGTCCTATGCAAAAATGGGCGCTTGATTCGAAAAAATCCTCAACATCCTGAATCAAAATTCTTCTTGCGGACGCCCGTCCAGAATTCCAAATGCCCGTCCACCCTGGACGCTAGTCCAAGCTTCTGGACGCCAGTCCAGTGTCGACCAAATCTTGATTTTCTCATCTTTATCTCTTCTCCATCATATAAATCCGATCTTGCACCACTTTTAATCCTCTTTTTAACTCGAAAATGTATATCTACAAGTCATTGAAAGCATACCAAAGTGTAACACAACTCAAACCAACATAAAATCATCATTCGAAGCACGTAATTGGCACGTTTTACACTTTTTATAACTCTAAAACCATTCCTTCAATTTATTCATTTAATACGTAATTTTCTATAAAAATTACTAAAACACGGGGATTATTGCTGTGAAATATTGCAATATAAATCATAAAATTCACCGAGAACAACGTGGACGTGTATTAGAGAATGCGTACGTTAGACTGACCCACTTACATTAAGTGTCACACTATGTGGCGGTTGTGTAATTATCCTTTTAACAGGAGTCTTCATGGCATCACGGTGTGGATTGTCATGCTTTGACACTATTGAGATTTCTCCTAACCACGGGGAGATCATGCGGTAGTGATTGGGTATGATATTGAAGCATGCGGAGTATACATGATTGGTCGTCCGGGAATCGCGCATCCAATGATTGGGATCGAATATCCGAAATGGCCTTCTTATAAGGAATGTCTAGCTCTTGAGAATATTTGCAAAGTGGGAGTAAATGTGTTATTCCGAGAGAGCATGATATCCAGATTATAAGATACGATCGTCAATGTATTGACACTCGAGATACGATCGTATGGATATTATTACAGCGATATGATTGTAAGTTACACGGTAACTGCTCCACATGAAAGGTAGTAGTCATTGCTTTTGACTCTTCCGATAATTGGGGGTCACGGTGTGTTGCTAGACGCTATCCCGTGATCGTTAGGTATGAAGGGCATTTTAGTAAATTGCACTTTCTGTCTACGGCCAACATATTCGGAAGCCTATCGGGTCACACACATATGAACATCGAGTCGGATTAAAATGCGGTTATAGTTGATAACCAAATAAGGAAAGTTTATCTCTAGACTATAAAGGTTATAGTGGTAAATTAATATGGTGGTATTTATTTATTATGAATAAATAAAATACAAGATATTAAGTATATATATACATAAATTATGTTAATTAAAGAATATTCCGGAAGCCAATTAATTGGCATATGGAACGCCACATTTAAGTGTATGAGATACACTTGGATTGTGCACTTTAATTAATAAGATTGCCCTAATATTAATATAAGATATTAATTGATTTTTCGAAAATAGATTTATGGTAATAAGATAATTATAATCAATATAAGATATTGGCAAAATAAATTATAATTAAAGAGATAAATCAATCTAGTTGATTTTCCTTATTTTATTGGAAAAAGGTTTTCTTCTCCTACACACTAATTGTGGCGCCACCTTTAGCTATAAATAAGAGGTGGGTGTCAAGCTCTTTTGTACAACACAATTGCAAGAGCTCATAGTTCTTGTGTAAAAATAGAGAACTGTCCATAGTGAGTTTGTGAGGGAAGAAAAGGTCCGGTCTAGCAGCCGGAGTTTTTCCGATAGCAATCTAATGAGGATTCCGGCAAGGGGTTCGTGTGGATTAGCGATAGAGGCCGGACGCGTGGACGGCTTGCGCATTGAACTACTCTCCGTTGGCGGTCGAAGCGATGATCTTATAGATCATCTGAGGTATAACCGTCAAACTACTTAACGTGTTTATTGCATTAAACGAAGAACGATCTAGAAAAGGAAATCAAATTTTAAATTCTGCTGCGTTAAACTAGTGATTTCCTAACATTTTACGCTCGACTATGCCGTTCTGTTGAGGAGTTTTAGGTGCAGAAAATTCATGACGGATACCCAAATTATCACAGAACTTTATAAGTTCGGTATCCACGAATTCACCACCCCTATCACTTCTAACAGATACTACAGATATATCGAAGGTGTTCTGTAGTTGTTTCACCAAAGTAGAAAATGCCTCAGCACTATCACTTTTGTGAGACAGAAACAGAACCCATGTATATCTCGAATAGTCGTCTACTACCACTAGAGCGTAATGTTTCCCAGCAAGACTTCTAACTCTACTAGGACCAAATAAGTCTATGTGCAACATCTCTAGTATGCGAATGGATGTGACACCATGCTTAGATTAAAAGAAGTTCTAGCTTGTTTGCCATGAATACAAGGCTCGCAAACATCGAATTCTTCTAAATCGAACTTAGGCAATCCACGAATCAGAGATTTGCATTATCATGTTTAGATACAAGGCAGGCAATTGAACAGTCAATCAGGTTGTTCAGTTCGATCGTATAAATATTCAGCGTATGATGACCGGTTAGAACAACCTTCCCGTGACTATCAATTATCTTACAAGTACCCTTATCAAATGCAATATCCATGCCAGCGTCACATAGTTGTGAAATGCTCAGTAAGTTATGCTCTAAATTCTCTACATGAAAAACTCTATTAATAACAAGAGAATTTGGATTACCGACTGAGCCTTCACCAATGATTCTACCTTTCGAGTTGTCTCCATATGTGACCAGACCGCCCTTGGATTTAGCTTTGTAGTTGTGGAAGAGGTCCTTGTTTCCGGTCATATGCCTGGAGCAACCGCTATCCAAACACCATGTTGTATTGTTGTTTCGGATTCGAGACTTGAAGCACACCTGCAACACAAAGTTGGTAGGTGTTTAGGGCCAAATTATAGTGATTTTTATATATATATTGTATATCAATTTTCCCCATATATGGATTATTTTCATAGATATTGAGCTATATAGTTAAATATTGAGTAATGGTGTTTTTAATGATTAAATATGAAAACATATCAATTTAAGTGTTAATTTGTGTTTTTATATTATTTTGGAAATTATTACGTTTTGGTATGTTTTTGATATTTGTAGATACCCAATTAATGATGGAAAAGGTGATCCTAAAGAGCCAATTTCGAGTTGAGGAAGGATCAATTGAATTTATGGAAGATTAAAAGAGACAAGGAAAGAAATCAATCAAGATAAAGATGGAAAAATCAAGATTTGATCGTCAGTGGACGAGCGTCCATATGAAGCAGACGAGCGTCCAAGGGTGAACTGGCGTCCATGCAGCGTCCATAATCGTATTTTACATTCAGAGTCTCCAGACGTGAGCTGAACGAGCGTCCAGTCTCCATTCAAGAAATGAACGAGCGTCCCATGATAATGAGCGCCCGTCACGCCGACTTTCGGCCGAACCGCCTCTTATCTCTATAAATAGAGCCATATCCTCAACCCTAAGAATATACTTTTTATACTCGAATTTTACGAGGAGCAAAGCAATTTACTTGGGAGTTTGAAGGCCGGTCACCCGAGCCTTGTGCTCGGGTGAACCGAGGTTAGATTAGGAGTAGATTATGTAGCTTTTCTTTTCGTTTCCATGGAGTTCAACCATTGTATCAAAACTACGTGAGTTTATTTATTTAATTTATTCAGTCCTTATTCGTTTTTATGATCTTTAATTTATTTTGTATCGTTCTATGATTTTGATGCTATGATGTGAATTAGATCGAGAGATCAGTTTGCTATTGATACGTTTACAACATACGGAAGTTGCGTAGACTAGATCACCATAGAAAGATAGGATCTTTAATCATTAATTATGTGACAAATTAATTGGTTAATTATCCAGGTTGTTAGATTCTAAAAACGAGAGTTAATTGAATCTACACCCGTCGTTTTGTTTGGTAAATCAGTCTCAACACTCGAAAGATGAGAGATAGATAATTGAATTCACTACGAAAGTAGGCTTTCATAGCTTGAGAGATAAGTTCACTAAGAGATTAGGGATTTGTGTCTCGTGAAAGGGTGAAACCACAAACTGGATTAGAATCATGAGATTAACTAGAATTGAAATCACTTAGGTTTGTACTTTGGTTGTTCCCATGTTTCTTAGGTTAGATTTATTTTGATTGTTCTTTTATGTTTTTTCTGTTTTTATGCTTTTGCTTTTCGTTTATTTGTTTTTGTGAGTAGCAATTGGGAGGATTACTAGGATTAGATTCTACATACCTTTTCCCTGTGGATCGACCCCTTACTCATTACGCTTTACTAGCAACAACCCGATGTTTTGGTCGGTTAGGAGTTAGTTTTGCATATAGGTTAGGGTTATAAATCTTCTTTTGTTATTGATGCAAAATCTCCGCAACAAAAGTGGCGCCGTTGCCGGGGACTAGGTGTCATGTTGAATCTAGTTTTGTTAGTTCTCGATTTTGTTACGTTTTATTTTTGTTTTTAATAAAAGTAGCGTATACCAAGTTGAGAGTTTTTATTTTCCGTGTTTCGATGATCATTAGGTTAAGAATGTGCAAAGTTTTTACTCAACTTGTTTTACGTGAAGTTTATATGTTTATGTGTTACCTAGTCTAACCCACGTGCTTAATTTGATAAAGGTGTTGTCTTTGTGATCTGTGTTCTTTGTGTTGTGTTCATAAGTATTTAGGGTTTCTTTGTGTTTTTTTCCTGGCCATGTCTGCAGTGCATTCTTGTTGTATGGACGGCGTCGCTTTACGTTGGGCGCCCGTCCGATTCTTCATCTGCAGTGAACGAAGGCCAGAAGTATTGGGCGCTCGTCCGTTCAAATATTTTCAATCTGCTCGATTTAGAGGACCAGATTTGCGTCTATACTTTACGACGCCCGTCCGGTCGGTTTTCAAAGCGATTTAGCGTCTGCAAGTGGAACGTCCGTCCGATTCAACGCTAAGTGAACGTTAAATCCGGGTTCACCCAGTTCTAAATTTCTTGATTTTATTTTCAATGCTTTTATTTGATGTGGATTTTTCATTCGAGCTTACGTGGCTAATTGATTTTTACATAGATGCCACGAACTTATATGTTTTACCTTTCCATCTATGAATCCATGTTAGATAATTGATCAATTCCTTATATATGATTCATCTAGGCATGTTATAGTGACTGTCGGTTCTCGTAAGCTATAACTGTTCTTATGGTTAATTAGTAGCTAATGTTGGTTCCCGTATGCTACATACCGCTCCGATGAATCTTTTAAGCTTTGAGACTTATGTGCTTCCTTTGTTTTTATAGTTCATATGGGTAGCTACTGTCGGTTTTCCGTATGCTACGTCCTTTCTCCATATGAGTTATACCTGTTTAGATAGATGACTGTTGGTTTCCATAAGTCTATCACTTTCGATAAGTCTTAAGGCGCGTCGGCACTAGTGACAGCACTGTCGTTTATCGTAACCTGTCATTATGTGGTAGACGTTTATTATATACATGTCATATTGCTAATGAGTGGGCTAGTTTTCTTTCTTTTATTTTATTTTCTTTTTGCATATCATTTAAATGCATTTCATTTAGTTGCATTTCATATAGTTGCATTGTTTTTCTATTTTCCTTTTATTTTTCTTAAGTGTGGTCACTTTGTCGGTTTACGTAATACCACCTAGTTTATTTTTCTTTTTGAGTGTAGTTAATCTGCCGGTTTCCGTAATACTACCTCGTTTTATTTTATTTTTAGGATTTTTCACGTAGATTGCATTGTAATGCATTTTCATATAGTTGCACCTAGCCCTACTATTTTGTAATATTCCATGTATATGTCCATCTTTATATGAGCTTAATCTAAAAATTCTCTAGACTTCCTTTCCATGCTTTATATGTTATCTTCCTCCTATCCCCGAGGTATTTCATGTTTGTCAAGTGTGCGAGAGTATTTGCATTAGCGATTGTGAGCTTTAGACGATTTCGATTTTCCGGTGGATGGTCCACGATCTCTCTTTGGATTCGTTGAGCATTTCGGGTGAGGTCGACCCACTTCCGAGAATAGCTCCCTTTCGGCATACAATCAGCTAAGTTTTCTTTTTCTTTTTCATTCTGCACAACTTGAGGACAAGTTGCAATTTAAGTGTGGGGGAGGGGATGGTTTATGTGGTATCTACATTCATTTGCCATACCTTTATATTTCTATGAAAAGTGCTAGATTTTAAAATTTTTGTTTTTTGTTTTGTCCCGAGTGAGCATTGCATGTCTTCGTTTGAGTTCTTATATCATTGATGCTATATTCTGTATATTTAGTAATTTTAGTTGTTTCACCCGACACCCTTTTTCACATGCCATAGTAAATGATGAGCTAAATGTTGAAAGCCTACCCCATTTTAGTTGGAGATTTTTGATGATTATAGCATGTTTCTTTGCTTATGTACAATTCTTGAAAAGTTTAGTAGTTTATATTCTAGGATTAAAGTATGACATACTGTGAATATCTATAAGTTTGAATGTGATAAGTGAAACGTGATTAAGTCTTTGCAATAGTAATAAATTGTTTACTTGAGGTGTTATGCTCGATTGGTCCATGCTACTAGAAAATAATCTTTTCCACTGCCAGCCAGAAATCTCTAAGTAAACATAATTGTAAATGTGTGTGTCGGAAGCTAGTCGATGATTTGAGTGCGATAGGGTATACCACGTATGTCCTATTCCACTATGATGACCAAAGCTCACGACGATCAGTTTATAGTCTGCTTATGATTGGAGTAATGTAGGGGATTATCTTGAAATGTCCTATTCTGCTATGAGGGCAAAAGCTTATTCTGATGTGTGTTGGAAAAGTGTGAAAAAAGTGAAAATATTGAAATATATTATTATGAATAAGTAAGGACTTAGTTATCGTTAATCTTATACCCAGTATAAATGAAGGATATGTTGTAGGGATTATCCTCTCGAGTGCATCGAAATGTTTTAGATATTCTCTACTATTTCTTTTTGGGATATGTATGTTTTGTAAAGTGCATGTTATAGTTTTTGAATATTTCTAACTTAGATGGGAAACCGGGCTAGTTTTGGTTTGAATAACTTTCAAATTGTGGAACTTAGTGGAAGTTTATTATGGCTATGCACACACTCACTTGGGTGAACTTCTAAGTTATTGAATATACTTCATATTTGCATAGATGTTTATTTATCTCGAGTTTGGTTATGTTTTGTTTTGCTCGGGGACGAGCAAAAGATAAGTGTGGGGGTGTTGTTTAGGGCCAAATTATAGTGATTTTTATATATATATTGTATATCAATTTTCCCCATATATGGATTATTTTCATAGATATTGAGCTATATAGTTAAATATTGAGTAATGGTGTTTTTAATGATTAAATATGAAAACATATCAATTTAAGTGTTAATTTGTGTTTTTATATTATTTTGGAAATTATTACGTTTTGGTATGTTTTGATATTTGTAGATACCCAATTAATGATGGAAAAGGTGATCCTAAAGAGCCAATTTCGAGTTGAGGAAGGATCAATTGAATTTATGGAAGATTAAAAGAGATAAGGAAAGAAATCAATCAAGATAAAGATGGAAAAATCAAGATTTGATCGCCGGTGACGCGGCGTCATATATGCGCATTTAGCGGCGTCCAAGGGTGAATCAAGCGTCCATGCAAATACCCATAATCGTATTTTACATTCGAGTCTCCAGGCGTGAGTGCGAACGAGCAGCGTCGAGTCTCCGTTCAAGAAATGAACGCAGCGCCCATGATAATGAACGCCCGTCTGCCGCCGACTTTCGGCCGAACCGCCTCTTATCTCTATAAATAGAGCCATATCCTCAACCCTAAGAATATACTTTTTATACTCGAATTTTTTGAGGAGCGGCGGCCTTGACTTGGGAGTTTGAAGGCCGGGTCACCCGAGCCTTGTGCTCGGTGAACCGAGGTTAGATTAGAGTAGATTATGTAGCTTTTCTTTTCGTTTCCATGGAGTTCAACCATTGTATCAAAACTACGTGAGTTTATTTATTTAATTTATTCAATCCTTATTCGCTTTTATGATCTTTAATTTATTTTGTATCCTTCTATGATTTTGATGCTATGATGTGAATTAGATCGAGAGATCGTTTGCTATTGATACGCTTTACAACATACGGAAGTTGCGTAGACTAGATCACCATAGAAAGATAGGATCTTTAATCATTAATTATGTGACAAATTAATTGGTTAATTATCTAGGTTGTTAGATTCTAAAAACGAGAGTTAATTGAATCTACACCCGTCGTTTTGTTTGGTAAATCAGTCTCAACACTCGAAAGATGAGAGATAGATAATTGAATTCACTACGAAAGTAGGCTTTCATAGCTTGAGAGATAAGTTCACTAAGAGATTAGGGATTTGTGTCTCGTGAAAGGGTGAAACCACAAACTGGATTAGAATCATGAGATTAACTAGAATTGAAATCACTTAGGTTTGTACTTTGGTTGTTCACATGTTTCTTAGGTTAGATTTATTTTGATTGTTCTTTTATGTTTTTCTGTTTTTATGCTTTTGCTTTTCGTTTACTTGTTTTTGTGAGTAGCAATTGGGAGGATTACTAGGATTAGATTCTACATACCTTTTCCCTGTGGATCGACCCCTTACTCATTACGCTTTACTAGCAACAACCCGATGTTTTGGTCGGTTAGGAGTTAGTTTTGCATATAGGTTAGGGTTATAAATCTTCTTTTGTTATTGATGCAAAATCTCCGCAACAGTAGGTACCCTTTAGTTCTTGGGTCCTTCAGAGTTAGTTTCAGGTCGGAGAGAGTCCTTTCTAACCCATACCTGTCTTACCCTTGGTTTATGTGCAGCCTTCTTGGTCCGGGTGGACTTAGGGGGCTGCCCAAAGTGACGTGGGTCGGACTGGTATGTGTTTGGCTGGAACCCACCAAACTGATGTTGCAAGAACAACAACTGTGCAAGCAAGGGGTCAAAGCAGAGGTACCGGAATATGTAGTTGGGTGCTTGGTGTATGAATGGATCATGATGTGCAGTTTGGTAGAAACTAGTGGGATTCGAAGTGTGAGAAGAATGATTCTGTTGAGATGATCTCCTTGAACCTTTCTTTTCATACTTGAATTTGTGATGATTAGATGAAGAACGCTGTGAAGTGTGTGCTTTTGTAGATGAAGCGTTCCGTTGAGTGGGTACTTTGGGTGTAGGTGCCTTAGGTTTATTCTTTTTCTTTGTGTGCTCTAAGGCGATAGGTCTAGGCGTCAATGATTCGGGAGTTGAGGCGGGAGTAGCTGGTTTGGGTTTAGACCCCGAACCACTTGCTTGTATACCTTTTTCTTTGATAGAGGTGAGTTGTCTGTGGAGATAGGAATTTTCCACTTCAAGTCCTGAGATGACTTATTTTAAGGTGACAACCTCCTGTTTCAAAGATGTATTCTCAATTTCCGTATCTTGATGCTTTAGCTCTAAACGACTTAGTGTGTTTATAAGTAAGATGACTTCGTCGTCGTGATGCATCCTAAGTTCTTGTATATCTTTGAGTCTAGTCTTAAGTTCTAAGTTCTCTTTAGCTAGGGACTCGTTAAGTGCATGCAACTCATCATTGTTGAATGGTGAGCTAGATACCTCATCTTCTATGTCTCGGTGGGTTGCGAGTAACCCATGAGACAGAAGTTCGCTTGTTCGGAAGACTCAGAGTTATTGTCATTGTCTGATTCTAAGCTATCTTCCCATGTGACCAAGGCTTTCTTGGTCTTTGTCTTTGAGCTTCCTAGGGAGTTTGAGTTGCCAGAGTTTGACTTTGACTGTGACTTTGACTTTGACTTTGATTTTGGCTTGGATTTAGATCCAGAGCTTCGTTTCGTCTTGTCACTATTCACGTTTGGGCAGGCATTTGCAATGTGCCCATATTGTTTACACTCAAAGCATTGTGCAGTAGTAGTCCAATCCTTTTCTTTACTACTTCGAGTCTTTCCACTATGTCTCTTGGCGTTCTTGGAATTTTGTCGTTGAAACTTGTAAAACTTTTTCATGTTTTGAACCGCCATTGCATAGTCCTCAGCTTCACTTTCACTCTCAGGAGCCTCAGATTCAGGTTCAGATTCAGATTCATTTGCTTTGAGAGAAGTGTTACGGGGAGTCCCTCTATCACGCTTACGAGCTTCTAAGAGCATCTCGTGAGCGATCAAGATACCGATGAGCTCATCTTTAGTAAGAACCTCAGCATACTTACCCTCCTCAATGGCATACGCCTTGGAATCCTATTCAGGAGGATGACTCCTAAGAATCTTGAGGATTTGGTCCTCATTAGAGACAGGCTTACCGTATGCTTCTAGTGCATTTACAATATCGTTGAATCTAGTGTCCATCTGTTTAACTGTTTCATTAGATTCCATCCTAAACATTTTGAATGCACGTAGAAAACCATTTATTTTAGAGCGTTTGACTCGGGATGTGCCCTCATGCCGTTGGGCAAGAGTCTCCCAAATTTCTTTGGCAGACTTACATGAGTTCACCGCTCGAGTCTCTCCAGGACTGAGAGAGTTCACAAGTATGGCCATGGCCTTCGAATTTAAAGACAACATTTTAAAGTCATCTTCATCGAGATCATGGTCTTGCTTGGGAACCCGTGTAGTAATCCCAGCCACAGTGACGGACTTCATAGGAAGCAATAGACCATTTTTAATAATCCGCCATAGTTGATAGTCCATTGATTCGATATGTAGTCGCATCAAATTCTTCCATTCCATATACCCTGATCCATCAAAGTATGGGGGCCTTGCCAAAGACAAGCCCTCCCGTGGAGTCATGGTAGATGACATGGAATTATGCATTTTTTTGTTTTAAAAATGAGCTAACTATATGAAATGCAATTACAATGCAATATATGCTCAATATAAATATGTAGTGATTACAATGCAATATGTTATGATCTATGGAATCTCAGAAACACTTATATAGTTGGACAGAAGAATAACGTAGTGGTGTGTGAGAATTCCTAAATCAATTTATTATTACAGCCTTAATTAAATGTAATAACGTAAGGGGGGGATTGTAACACAGATAAATCTGAATTTAAATCGAACCCTTAGCACGTAGATGCAGCTGAATGACGATTGAACTTGATCGAATAAAATTCTGCAAAAGCCCAATAAGATCAAGTGTAAAATCGAGGTATATAAAAAATAGTCAATCAAACTTTCAATATCAGAAACTTGATCACTAGGTGACCTTCGCTCTGATACCAATTGTTGGATCGATATTGCGCAGACAACACTCTAGAGGGGGGGTGAATAGAGTGTGGGTAAAAAATGCCTTTTAAAAATTTTAAGCACTTCAACAAATTTCTAGGCAAATATATATATATATCACAAAATCAGAGTTTATAAAATAATTAACACACTTAGAAATAATCTGGAAGCATGACTTAAATCTAAGTTATATGTGTTACCTATTATACCTAGATCAAATTATAAAATAGTTAGAAAAAAAAACACTTAAGCACTGATTAACCACTTGATACTTAGGTGAGTGTTAGAATTTAATATGCAAATTCAATATAGGTTCAATTAATATATAATTTCCAGTTTAGTTCGAATATATATATATATATATATATATATATATATATATATATGAGTAAAACAAGTTTACAGAACTTGAACTAAACAATAAACAAATGAAAGCAGCTGAATATATACTGCTGTAGTGGGACCCGATCAATACGGAATATTGAACCAAAAATAAATTGATTTACTAAAACAGTAAGTATAAATTAGGTTCAGGTCACATACACAGCACAACAGATTTCAAAGTTTGATCTATTACAAAACAATCTAGCCGGTCTATATTGATACAATATTCAGCAAATTAAATTATTACAAACCAGTTCAGATTCTACAAAATTATTTCAAGTTCAGTCCAACAGATAAAATTAACACTGAACTTTCAGCCAAGACTCAAAGGTGATAATCAAGGTGAACCACCAAGATTATCAAACTTGACCTTGTACAAACTGAATACAAAATGTTCAGTGACCTAAGAAACTTGAAGCCTAAAGCCTATAGCTATTACAAAGTATTCAAGATCACAGATTTTCAGGCTTGCACGGGCAGATTCAGGGTATAATCAAGGCAAGTTTACCATAATAGACAAGATGCAGCAGATATGCAGATTTGCTGAAAAACTTGCAAACTCAATACACGACAACGGGGTGTTCCAAAATTGAATAACAGCAACACACAAGTGTATAATGATGCTAAAAAATAGAACCAACAGTTTACGGGGATCAAACAAACACTGAATCACACAATAATTTGAATCAACTCAGACAAACATCTTATAGTGAGTGAAGACCTACAACTCAATGTACTCAACACTTACAAGGGCCTTGAATGAAAGACTTCTAAATATTGTATGAAACACAAACAGACCAGAATCTTGACTAGACTTCTGTCTAAGGTCAGAGGTCAAGACTTAAAGATATTGATCCTTCTTAAGAGTTAGAAAATAGTCCACAGAAGCCTCACTAGGCAGGATGTCTTGGCACGTCAAACCAAGCAACCTTGTGACCCGTAATCTGACTAAAGATGATCAATGTCCAAAATCAGGACTTCAAAACTCAGAACCAACACAGAACTACCACAAACAAGACTAGTATCAATAACAGACTACTACCAAGCAATTTCAATAAGCAATCAAAAACAGACCACCAAACACAGAAAATTGAAAAACGATTGAGTTAAAGTGTTACCTAGACACAAGAACACTGAAACCTCAATTCAGCACTCTGTCAAAGCTATTGATTAGAACCTTGCTTCTCAATAGCCAAGACCAGAATTAGACTCCAACTTCAGTTCAAAATGCAGACACCAAAAAGGAGAAAGTTTACGTGATTATGGAATGTAGGATTGCTCAAGAAGTGATATTCTGAGTTGTTGCATTCCAATTGATGTATACTGGGTATTTATAGTCAAAACTTGGAGAAGATAGCTCCAAAATTTTGAATTTTAACAAACTGATTTTGCAAAATTTCAGGGATTTTTTTTTTTTAAAAAAAAAAACTTATCAAAAACTGTGGGTCATTCTTTAAAAACAATTTTTTTTTAATATTATAATAATATTTTCTTTAAAACCCAAAAATAATTTAAGAGCCGAAAACAATTCTAGTAACATGATTAGAATTAGTATTATAATATATCAAACCAAAATATTTATATATATATATATATATTCGAGCCTTCATATATATACCAAAAAAAATTATACTAACTTATAACATAAAATTATATATAGTTTAAAATAATGGTATAAATACCCAGTACTGACCCTTAAACCGTATAGCCAACCGAGTTATGATTTAATCATGGTTTTTAGATTAAAACACAACTATTAAACCGAATGGGACAGGCACCGAGCGAACATGTGACTCAGTCAAACCGGCACTGAGCCACTATGGTCAGTATCACCATTATCTGCAAAATAAAACCCGTTAATGGCAAGATTATTTCAAAATCAAAACATAACGAGTACAGATAAGAGAGATATCACCAAATCAGGTTCAAAGACTTTTTGATATTGAACGACCACCGAAGAATCGGGGTGATGAACTCCTTGATTCTGACCCTTTAACGGATCGAATCATTATCTGCAAACAATAGACGTTAATGCAGAGATAAAAAAACAAAACAGAAAATGAGTAGAGATAGGAATGAATTAACCCATATAGTTCCGTAATTCAAGCCATCTCGTAAAAACGAGTTGCGATTGAATTAGTCAAGATGAACAGCCCGGATAAGCCTGATTTTTCTGAGAAACGAATCTCCATGGCAATGACTCTCACGTTACTGATGAAACGTGTTATTAATCCTTCAGATATCTAGCAAGAAAACGCAAGATTGGCACCGGAAAAGAAGGAAGAGGATCTGAAAGAGCCGGATTTTCTGTGTAGAAATCGAAACGGCCATGGGAGCATTTTGAGAGAATTTAGGGATTTAGGTTTTCAGAATTCGGCTGCAAATGAATTTTTGAAGAAACGGCTGTAAAGGAGAGAATTAGGGATTAGGGAAATAGAAATGGGTAAATGGATAATTGACTAGCCAGGCTGAAAATTATATGAGTTGGACTTAGGTAAATATATGAAACGATTGGCGAAGATTTAGTATTATTGCAACAAGCCAAAAGAATTGGCAACAAATTAATTTAAACAATTAATTAAATAATATATAAAATTCCTGCAAAGTAGAAATCACATAATGTGTGCCATATGATGTAAACGTTGAATTTCATGGCCATTAGTGATACAAAATATTATTACACATAAATTGATATTATTTTGAGAATTAATCAAATATATAAATAGCAATTGGGGCATTTTACACAACATGTAAGGTGGATAGAGTGGTAGGGTGCAGAGGGATGTGGGGTTGGGCTACCCCACCCCACCATATTCAACATTTTATTCCATTCTTTCACATCTCAAATGCTGTAATGGAATGCATTTATTTCATTTCATTCTTATTACTTTATTCCATTCCATTCCAATCCTGCGTAACAAACATGCCATTAAGGTTTTATAGAAGTAGGAGAGCCCATTGAGGTCAAGGGTTCCACATCTCAAACACACTATCCATTTAAAAAAATGGTTAAACCCTAACCATAAGGGCCCCACACCCCCGATCCCACAGGAATGTTGGGAGAAATTAATCAGGTAACCTAGTAGCTCCAACATGGGTTGTCTTTTCGACCACTGCACTGAAGGTTGTTATCAATCGAAAATCAACCCCATTACGGGAATCGAACCGCTGACCTCCAGCTTATAGTCCAGGCTGCACTACACCCATGCCGCCACCACTAGGCAATATCCAGGGGATACATACTATCCATTTAAGACATGAGGACTCAAGGTCTAAGGAAATTGATGAAGAAAAATCATAACAATGTGAAAAATAATAGAAGACTGAAATTGTTTTTCCGATTGATAAATAAATTGATACATTATTGTTTCTTTATATAGAGAGAAATCCTAATACGGATAATAGTACTATTATTTATTTAAATAAATTTAGAAAAACACTATAAATCGAATTATATAACAAATTTATCTCTTCTTTTGACTTCATATGTTTATCTCTTGTGGCTTTATCTTCTAATACTCTCCCTCAAACGAGGCCGGGTTTGGAGGCTGAGTTTGTCTTGACATAATTTGGAGGGAATCTCCACTCCGGCGGGTCTTCCGGAGTCCATTAGTATTCATGTTTTGGAAAGCATATCCGCTCTGTAAGGTGTAGTGCCCGAAAGACAATTGTATAATTGTTTTAGGACAGAATTAATAATTCATCTTATTATATGCATGTATGCTTATAATTAAGACACTACTGAAAACCCTAAGTACCTCGTTTATGTAATCACATAACTCAGTGTATGGCTATACACAAGAGGATTGAGTTAGTGAGATGTACTTAAAATTAACTTAGTCCGTAGCGTTTATTAATTTGAGTATGGGTCTCATGATTAATTTGCTATTAATGCGCCCAGAACACTTTAGGTGTGACGATTTTATCCGATTTGCGGTAATAGGGTACCTAGTGGGGCATTTATATATGATGATAATCATATAGGGCTGGACCGATTTGATTTGAGTTCTCGATATAATTCCGTAATCGAGAAGTCTTATCGAATCACAAGATGATCATGTATGGATTAATCTTAATCCTGAGGTGATCACAGACGACTGCTTAGACTAGGGTAGAGTTTGATGTGTTAGTAAGGATCACTTCGAAGTATGTGGTCCAACACTTCTCGTTGGCTCTATTCTGGAATGAGTGAGTGGTCTGTGCTATCACAGATATGGAATCCATTCCTTCCCTCGGGAAGTAGAGAGACAGTTCCCTTATTTGTTGACCCTAGAAACTGATCGATCGGCCGAGTTCATATTATATTGAATATGAACTAATTGATCACTAGGGGGTTAATGGTAAATAAGGATAATATGTTTCGAGAAGGGTTTACGGAAATATCCCGAATCGAAGTGAACAGTCTATGGAGGATTTATCCGTATGTAATGATTATATCAGTGGACGATTTCGACTCATAATTTGAGTGTAAGTTATCTATATTCGATAGAGTTCAGTTTCGGGTTTATGGTGGTGTAATCCCGAATTAATAGGTTGGATATAATTATTACATCGATTTAATAATTTTATCTAATTTATTGTAGCTCTTCGAATATGGGTCCATGGTCCCCGACGTGGCTCCTAACATAGCATATAGGTTTCTCGTCGTTGCACCTCAATTATAATTAAATAGTTGGATTGGACAATTTAATTGATATGTGGATTACTTGTTTAGTTGGACTAAATAATTAAATACACGGAAAAGACATTTTTCGTGGACTCGGCCCAAATTGGTGTGTTGACCTTTTGACCAAATTGGTCAAATATGGAAAAGTGTGTGAGAACCTTTTTTAATACAAAGGTGGCGCCAATTGATGTTAAATATTATTAAGAAATTAGTTTTCTTGGATAATTATTTGACATGTGATTTATCTTTTATTTGTTAAATGATAATTCATGGAATATTAGATAATAATATGATTTATCTTAATTTGTTTGGGATAATCATTTTATTTATCTTTTATTTGGAAAAAGGATTAATGTAATAATTATCTCTTAATTATTTAATCCTTGGAGGTTAAGTTTTACTCTCCTATATAAAGAGAGTTCTTCCAAGCCTTTTGAAACACACTATTCACGTCACTATTCACAAGAGAAATTGGCTGAAAATTTCGGCCTCTATTCTTAGGGTTGAGTTGGAAAAATCTTCGGATTTTCCGGTAGCATATCAAAGAGGTCCGGCGGCGGGAAACACCATCCACCTGGTGTTCTTTGGGAGACACACGTTGGAAGGTCAGTGGCTTCTCAATCACGTGTTCTTGGAGACCTTTGTTCTTGGAGTTAAGCACCATAAAAGGTAGGCTCCTAAACCCCTTGTAGGATTAGATCTTTTATTTATGTATTTTGTATCGTTTAGATCTAGATCTCGATGTCTTCCATTTAGCGTAATCGGGTCAATCTATGATTGATCCGGACGATATTACATCTAACAAGTGGTATCGAGAGACTTTGATCTAACGATCAAAGTATATGAATTTTAGATCTTGGAGTGGAAAAGCATGTTTTAGATGTTTTATTTCGCTTTTTTGGTAAAATTCAATTTAATCATGATTGTATGCTTGTGATTGTTGTGGTTGAAGAGATGGATTGGGGTTGGTATTGTTTACTCGTTAGATCTATTGTAAACTCATATAAATTCGTTTATATGAGTATAGGAAATTTTGTAATTTTAATTTCCTAGAAGTAGATCTGCTTTGTTCTTGTCGTTCCGTTTTTATTTTTTCCCGGAGTTTGAGCCATTGAAACGATAATCCCTCCGGTCATAATGAAGAATAAAAGTTGAAGAACATGCCCTCAAAATTTCGTGACGATCAGAGTCGATCTCGATGTCCGATCGCTGCTATAAAGTAGCTTCAGAACGAAAAGCACAGCATGCATTAAAACCCTAGCCGTGAGTTCGTCGAATTTCTGGAAGAGATTGGACCGTTGAAACGCAGATCCGACCGTTCAGATCGACTACCATGGAGTTATGAACAAGCCCTAAAAAATTTAAGGTCGATCGGGATTTGTCTCGATGCCCGATCGTCCCCAGGAAGACACTCATTGCGCCGTGAGTTATTAACAGATGCAGCAGATTAGATCGGCGGATTGCTGGAGAAAATTGGACCATTGAAACGAAGATCCAACCGTTCAGATTGAAGTAGGCGGAGTGAAGAACAGATCCATAAAGTTTCATGACGATCAAGGTTCGTTTGGATTTCCGATCATCGATAATACACAGCAGCAGATTAGAAAATAGTAAACCCTAGTTAGGGTTTGTGTTTTTTTAAATAGGTTAGATACGAGTACCAACGATCCATCTCGGTGTTTATTTTTTCCGTTATTTTTTCGTGTATGATCGAAAATTGTATGATATAACCGGAAAATTACCATGACATGCATCATATCATGATTCCACTCCAATGCATACATGTAGCTAGTTTATTTCGAATAAATTAGGCATGTATAACTCGAATAATTAGTATTAATGCTTATTAATTTAATATGTGGTAGTTAAATAATAAGTAGCTAATTATAAAAACCGAGGAACCGGGTTTTTGTCAATCGTTTACGATTTTAGTGATGGATTCTCGGTGAATCCCACTTGGAAAAATCGTTGAGTTTTTCGGTGATGACTTCTCAGTGAACCCACCTTAAACAGAAACGAGATTACGCGTTGGGTGACGATTTAGAAATCGGAGAATCTTAGTACATGGGTTCGGAAATGGTCTAACCATGGTTGGGCGAGTTCAACCGAGCTTCGCTCAATCGACTCTCCACGTGTGATGTACGTTACGTTAGCCGACAGACTTAGCATAGCCGATAAGCCTTCGGGCTAAACGGGCTTCTCTTGCGGATTGGCCTGAATCATCACATATGTTCCAACGAATAAGGCGGCGTAGGCTTGCCTACATAACCGACCCTATTCGAGTACTTCGATTTATTGTTTCTTATTGTCAAGACCGCAACCGTAATTAGTAAACCCACCACTTTTTCAAAATATTGAGTGGGAGCGGGGAAGGCGACAGCTGTTAAGGGTGAGAATCTATGTTTTATTATGATATATTTTGCGGTATTTTCCCTCTTAATTGGATTGTTTGCATAATAAATGGCCCTTATATGGAAATATTGGGCATACTAGGTTTTTAAGGACTTAATCGCAATATTGAATAAATTATGTGTTTTCATCGTGAATTATAATTAATTGGACTTTATTACAGTTTTGCAATGTTTTCCATGTGTTATAGGTATGTTCATTGTGCTCGAATGATGATCAAGAAGGGTTAAAATTCGAGCTATAAAGATTTAAGAAGAGATAATGATGAAGTGAATTGAAGAAAAGAGATAAAGATGCAAAAATCGCATTCAAGTCATGATGAACGTTCGTCTATGCAAATATCCATATCGAATCGAACGTCCGGAAATTTAGACGGGCGTCCATGGAAGCAATCTTGATACTGAGAGAGTTTGAACGGAGTTTGAACGAGCGTCGAGGGAGTTCAAGAATATCAAGCGAAAGGCCCACTCAAGTGGGCGAGCATCCGAATGCCGACTTAGTGAAGCCGCCTCAAATCTCTATAAATACTTGCCTATTTTCACACATTGGGATACGAATTTTGACAATCTTGAACCCTAAACCCTAGGGCGCGCTTTGGTGCGAATTTTACACTTTTATTTCGGTTTTATGCAACTTTAAATTCGATAAAAGTAGGCTAGTTCTATGTCATTTTTCTGCTTTTACGGTTGCCGAGGATGCTCGAGGCTAGAACCTCCTTCAAACGAGAATTGTGAAGCCGTCAGCACTGAATTGATCTCTTTATTTCGACTTTTACTGTGAGTATTTACTACGGTTGTTTCTTATCTATGCATATTCTTGTTTTAACGCAATTGTATTGGAAGATATGTTGTGTGCTTGATATGTTATTGTTTGATGGAAATCTTGAATATCATAGATCACCATAGATAAGAATAGTTCATTAGATTTACATTAATGGAAGTTAGTAAGTCTAAAAACTAGATCGTTAACGTAAAAGTTGACACCTTTGATCTTTTTAACGTGTTAATTTAGTATTGGAAGATACTAGGTTAATAGATGGATTGCCCAAGGAATTAGGAGTTCATGTTTAGGTAAGGTGAATCACAACCTAAGTAAATACCACGTAAAATCGAGATAATAGATCAATGCATGTTGATAGGTGGATCAATCCTCGTTTGTCTTTTATAAACTTGATTTACAATCCCCATAGCTTAGTTTAGATTAGTTGATCTATTTTCCTGCACTTTTAGTTTATTTTTATCGCTTTCAAATCTCTCCTAGCATTGGATTAATCGCCTCTGTCTAGTTACGTTCTGCATATTTGTTTAGTTAGTCATTCGTTTGGTTAGTTCTTTTTCCCTGTTTTTCCTGCTCTGTTTTCCTTACTTTTATCTCTCGCTTCAAAATTCGTTTACTTTTTTTTTCTGGAAATTTTGCATATGAACGAGCGTCCATACCTATGAACGCCCGTCCACTGTAAAATTTCAGTCCTGTATCAATTCTTGACCTACAAACGAGCGTTCATACAATTGGACGCCCGTCCAAAATTCTCGAAAAATCGGACGAAGTTCATATTTTGGGCGCCCGTCCGTCTTGAAAACAGCAGACGCTGTTCGTCTTTTTGGGCGCCCGTCCGTCCGCCCGCCTCTTTCTTTCTTCTCGTTCTTTTTCCTAGGTCTTGATAATAGTTCTAGGTTTCTAACCTTTTAGATAGATTCTTAGGTTTCTTTTTAAGTAGTTTAAGTTTTTAATTTACGTGGTTTTTAGGTTTTGTTCAATTGAGTTGGGTTTCGGTTTATGCAAACTCGAAGTCGAAAAGGGCCATTACTCTTTACACTGACCTCGGCGGACCATAGTCCGACCCAATAGGCGGAAACTTCGTTTCACCGATCCTTCGGACGAAGGAAGTTCAACCAACCAAGAAATTGAGCGAAAGTTGATAGAAGAAATGGAAGAAATAATAATAATGGCGGCGGAGGATCGACGTCGTTGGCGAACTACGCCATGCCTGGTGCGATTCGCATCAACCCGGCTATAGTCTTGCCCGCCATTCTTGCTCAAACTTTCGAGCTCAAGCCGGGGCTTATCCGGATGATGCAAAGATGCATCAATTTTCTGACTACCAATCGGAGAATCCGCGATACCCACTTACACACGTTCTTAGAGATATGCGGTACTACCCGCATCCAAGGTGTAAGTGAGGATGCTATCAAGCTCAAACTTTTTCCTTTTTCCTTAAAAGGGAGGCGAAGGAATGGTATCACTCTCTTCCTCCCGAATCCATCACTACATGGGCTGGACTCGAGAGGAGTTTTGAGTCAATATTTTCCACCCTCTAAGACGGCCCATTGCTTAAATGAAATTTTCACATTTTCTCGTAAGGAAAATGAATCGTTCTTCGAGGCCTGGAAAAGGTATAAATCTCTTCTTAGAAGGTGCCCCATCATGGCTTGCCTTTGGAGAGGCTAGTCATTACTTTCTTTAAGCGGATTGACCGAGCTCACCAAGGGCATGGTCAATAGTTCATCTGGCGGGCGTTTTTAAGAAGACTCAGAACGAAGGATGGGCATTGTTCAAGACATTGCCAAATATAACTATGCTCCATCCTATCGGGCAATTCAAGCTCCTCCTCCTCCTAAGGTGGAGGAAGTAAATGTTCAAAGTCGATTGCCATGCTTTGCAGAGGCGGATGGCCAATCCTCAAACTCCGAATCCTATGAATCGACTCCTTCGTTTCCGCGAGAACCCTCGGGTTACGTATTGCGAATCTTCTTTGCCGACCGGTCATGTAAATGGCCAATGTCAATTCACCCCCAATTCTTCGTACCAAGTCAATACTGTCCATGCTGATGGACAGTACACTCAGGTCCAATGCCAAAACTGTGATAATATGGGGCATACTTCCAAATTCTGTCCTATGAATGGGCAAAATGCTGAAGTAAATGCGTTCTATGGCCAGAACACCCAAAGATTTAATCAACCATCTGGCCAGAATCAATTCCAGAACCAAGGGTTCAATCAAGCTTCCAATTTCAATCCGAATTCGAGTTTTAATTCGAATTCAAGTTTCAATAAGAACCCTGGTTCTGCTCAAAACCAAAACTCTAATTTTTCCAGTCAAACACAAAGGTTCAATCAGAATTGGCCTTCTAATTCCAATTCTAATTTTCAAAATCGGCCCAGCCAGCCATACTCTTCAAACTTCCAGCACTCTCAAGGTCCCTCGAATTCAAATGATCTTAAGGCTGAATGGAACTCATTCAAAGAAGAGCAAAACAAGAACATTCAGCTCCTAATGAGTACCAATAAGAATCTTGAGAGACAGATAGGGCAGCTAGCTGAGCAATTAGCATCAAGACCCCACAGGCATCCGCCCGATTTTATCGAAAAAATCCTAAGGGTGGTCATGTTGCTCAGGCCGATTTGAGCAGCAGCCAATGTACTGACCTCGTACCAACAATGCATTATGGACAAGAGGAGGCCAGTACAATGAGTTTAAGAAGCGGTACACAGCTGAGTGGTCCCCACGGTTTTCGTGGAAACCATTAGCCCTCCTGCCATTGATAAGGCGGGAGGGAAGTTGAGCACCCATCATCCCCTTGGCTGCAAGCAAGTAATCAGGTGACCGATCCCCTGATAGGTGAAAAAGTTGGAGATCCTCAAGTGGCTGATCCCTTGAGGATTGAAAAAGGAAAAGAAAGTCAGGTGGCTGATCCCCTGACTACGAAAGCTTCTGAAAAGACGGTTCGGTGGAAGGATTTGGAAGACAAAGCTATCAGCGCATCCTCAAGGAGAGTCTTTTCCGAGAGCGATCTGAAGAAGCTTCCGTTTCCACCGAGGAAGAGCAACATTCCATTGGTTGAAGACAAAAAGTACGAGAAGGTGCTAAACCTTCTGAAAAATACTCAGGTAAATCTGCCATTATCCGAGGTCTTGGTCGAGATGCTTAAGTATACAAAGTTCATCAAGGATGTTGTATCTTCCAAGAAGAAGTTAGCAGGAATGGACCAAGCAGTTGGTAAGGAGTGTTCTCTCGTCAATAATGAAAGCTTACCAATCAAGAGAAGCGACCCAGGGAAATTTGTGCTCACATTGCAGATGGGAGGCCTAGTCTTCCCAAATTCCTTATGTGACTCAGGCGCATCTATCAGCTTGATGCCATTGTCTGTGTGCAAGCAGCTGGGTTTACAAAGTCTTCTAGAACCCACGACCATGAATTTGCAGTTCGCTGATAGATCTTCTAAGAAAGCCTCAGGGATCTTAAAGGACGTATTAGTTCAAATAGATAGGTTTACCTTTCCAGTTGACTGGTACGTCTTAGACATTGAGAAAAGTGAACATGTCCCTTTAATTCTTGGAAGGCCTTTTCTATCTACAGCGAGAGCCCTCATCGATTGTGATGGTGGGCATGTGACCATTCGAGTTGGTGACCAGGAGGTGAGCTATAGTGTTTCAAAATCCATCAATGTACCTTCTGGGGCTCCGACCGGCTTTTCCGTTGAGGAGACTTCTGATGATTTCGACGACTTCATGGATAAGCAAGTCATGGCTGTAGAATCAGAATATGAGCGACTAATTGATAAGCTGAATAGTCATGGTGTGGTCAATCTAGACCAATTAGCAGCTGATTTCGAGGATGAGCTAAGAGAAGAAGCCTTGGCAGTAGGACTACTAAGTAAGCTCAACGATGTTGAGTTGAAAAGTGGCGATCTTAAATCAAGTCTAGAGGATCCTCCCGTAGATTTGCATGCTGAAGCCGTTGCTAAACATCTTAAGTATGTGTTTTTAAGAGAGGGTGACAAGCTTCCTTTGATCATCTCGCCAAGCTATCTCGAATGTAAGAGCTTAAATTGTTAAACGCCTCTTGCGTAAAATGAGAAAGCCTTTGGTGGCAAGTTGGAGATATCAAAGGAATATCTCACGACATCTGTATGCACAAGATAAAGACTAGTGAAGGAGCCAAATGTGTAAGACAGCCCCAAAGAAGGCTCAACCCTCACATGCAAGAGGTAGTCAAGAAGGAGATCATTAAGCTTCTAGATATGGGTATCATTTATGCTATAGCTGATAGTGAATGGGTTTCCCACGACTCAAGTAGTTCCCAAGAAGGGTGGGATTACAATTGAGAAGAATGAAAAAGGAGAAGAAATAGCTCGAGGCCGGTCACTTTGGTTATAGGGTATGCATTGATTATAGAAAACTCAATGAAGTAACCACGAAGGACCACTTCCCTTCCTTTCATTGACCGGATGCTTGAGCGTCTGGCGGGCACGCATTCTATTGTTTCCTGGATGGATATTCCGGATATTTCCAGATACCCATTGATCCTATTGACCAAGAGAAGACCACTTTCACCTGCCCATATGGTACGTTCGCGTATAGGCGGATGCCATTTGGTCTCTGCAATGCCCCAGCCACCTTCCAAAGGTGTATGATGGCAATCTTTGACGGGCTAGTTGAAAAGTGCATGGAGATTTTTATGGATGATTTCTCGGTCTTTGGTCAATCCTTCGATGATTGCCTCGATAATCTTGATCATGTGTTGTCTAGATGTGTGGAAAAGGACTTAGTGCTTAATTGGGAGAAATGCCATTTCATGGTAGATGAAGGCATAGTCCTTGGCCACAGAGTGTCAGCCAAAGGTATAGAAGTAGATAGGGCCAAGGTTGAAGCTATTGAGAAGATGAGTTATCCTAAGAATGTTCGGGAAGTCCGAGGTTTTCTCGGACATGTCGGGTTCTATAGGAGGTTCATCCAGGACTTTTCAAGGATCGCCAAGCCCCTGTCTACCCTACTAAAGGAAGACGTTGAGTTTGATTTTGATGATAGCTGCAAGCACGCATTTGAGGAGCTCAAAAGTCGTCTGATCTCTGCTCCAATTCTTATATCGCCTGACTGGAACTTACCCTTTGAACTTATGTGTGACGCATCAAACTATGCAGTTGGTGTGGTCTTAGGACAAAAGCTTAATGGGAAGTTCCAGCCATCTATTATGCCAAATCACACACCGAATCCTTCTCAAGTTAACTACACGACCAACGAAAAGGAATTATTAGCCGTAGTCTTTGCTATGGATAAGTTTCGTAGTTACTTGCCGGGTGCTCAAGTGATTGTGTGGGTGATCACGCGCTCTGCGCTATCTAATGACAAAGAAAGAAGCTAAACCGCTTCTTCTGCGCGTGAATCTTGACCCTCCAAGAGTTTGACGTTCAAATTAAAGATAAAAGGGCGGTGAGAACGTAGTGGCGGATCATGTTTCTAGGATGTTAAGTGAGGAAAAGGGTGATCCTGATGATATAGATCTTTATTTTCCTCTTGAAAACATTATGTTGATAGACGGTCGTCCTCCGATGTTCCATGGTACTCTTCTATTGTGAACTACCTTCATGCCCGTTACCTTGATCCTGAGATGTCTTATCGGGAGAAGAAGTTCTTCTTCTCGATATGAAATATTTCGTTTGGGATGAACCGTATCTTTTTAAAATCTGCAAAGATGGTTTGCTTAGGAGATGCGTTCCTGAATCCGAGCAACGTGAGGTTATCGAGCAATGCCATAGTGGACCCACAGGTGGTCACTTTGGTCCTTGGAAAACCGTTGCTAAGATCTTTCAATCCGGTTTCTATTGGCCTACGATCTTTAAAGATACGGAAGCTTTCTGTAAAGCTTGTGATAGGTGCCAAAGAACCGGAACTCTGACAAGGCGTTTTGACATGCCTTTGAAACCCATCTTAGAGTGCGAAGTCTTTGATGTATGGGGTATCGATTTTATGGGACCTTTCCCATCATCTTGCGGTAATAAATACATCTTAGTCTGCGTCGACTATGTTTCGAAATGGGTGGAGGCAGTAGCCACTCCTCACAATGATCATAAAACGGTCATGAAGTTCCTAAAGAAGAATATCTTTGTGAGATTTGGGTGTCCTCGAGCCTTGATCAGTGATGAAGGAACGCATTTTTGCAACCGACCTCTAGAAAAAGTTCTCGAAAAGTATGGTGTACGCCATAAGACCGGCACCCCATACCATCCGATGACTAGCGGTCAGGTTGAGCGAAGCAACCAAAGCATTAAAAAGATCCTGGAGAAAACTGTGAACAGTCATCGCACGGACTGGAGTCTGAAGTTGGATGATGTATTGTGGGCTTATAGGACCGCCTATAAAACTCCTATGGGTACATCTCCATATCAAATGGTCTACGGGAAACCATGTCATCTGCCTGTCGAGTTAGAGCATAGAGCTTATTGGGCTACAAAGTTTCTGAACTTTGATTCCCAATCTTGTGGGAAACATCGACTACAAAGATTACATGAGCCGGATTTAATCGGACTCCAGGCCTATGAAAGTGCCAGGATCGGCAAAGATAAGATGAAACTACTCCATGATGCGAAAATTAAGAAGCGAGAATTCAGAGTCGGCGAACAAGTTCTCGTCTACAATTCTAGGTTACATTTGTTTCCTGGAAAATTGCGGACACGTTGGTCCGGCCCCTTCGAGATTCTCCAAATCATTCCTGGAGGCGTTCTAGAACTTCGTGGTTATAGTGGTGACCCGTTTCGAGTCAACGGTCAAAGGTGCAAACACTACATCGGTGAACCTAAAGAGACATCTTTGATTGTTAAATTTCTCGATATTCTCGGATATGGTGTTCCGCAAGTCGAAGACTTTAACGAGTTATCACCCGACTTGTTCTCCGAGGATGACGGGAGTGACCCTTCTGAAGAAGTTCTAGCAGGTAGTGCTGATATGGAAGAGTTTGAAAGGGAGAGACAGCTGAAGAGTCATCAGAGGGCTCAGAGAATGAAGAGGTCACCCATGGGGAGGTTCAAGCGTATGTGGAGGGCTATTAAAACTTTTCCCCCATGTGTGAGATGTTGTTTTTGCAGCCACACTGCTGATCAAAGCTTACACGAGGTAGTGGCTGGCAGAAAAGTCGAATGGCCTGATCCAGGCTGAGCTTAGACTGTGTCGAGCTAACGACATTAACCAAAAGCGCTACTAGGAGGCATCCTAGATATCCCGTATTATATTAGCTAGGTTCTGTTCACGCTATTAGTTTTTTTTTTTTTATTTATTTAAGTTTTAGTTTGATTAAGTTTTAGCTAACTAAGTTGTTCTGTTTTTATCTGTCAGTTAGTGTGCTTTTAGATATGGATTACGGAGTTCTTCCTGAGGAGTTCCCCCTCATTAGTCGGATCCCGCTGATCACAGTAGATGATGGACCGGGAGGCACTATAGTCCTTCATGTAGATTTTGACATTAGCACTCAGGTTAAGACCATCACGTACGTTATCGTAGTTCCACCTTGTTCGGGAGGCAGCGATTTCACGACTGAGGAGTTGCGGGAGGCCATAGGACGTCCCTACACGATCCTTAATGATCCTATGCTGACAGATTTGCACTAGTCTTTGCAGTGAGCATTTCGAGGTGTTGAGGTAGGCGGTGAAGATTGGTGTTTGCAAGATGAGTACGACTTTCCTCCAGCTGTCGACATGCTTCGACGTCTCATTCGCATAGTGGATTGGGACGAAATCTACGCAGACTAGTGAGTTCTTAGTTAGTTTGGTTTTCGTCGAGCCCCGACGTAAAACGGAAGCGCTTGGTGGGAGGCAACCCACTGTTTTAGTTATGTTTTTATTTCCTTCTAAGCTATTTTGTGTCTTTAATCTTTCATCATTGTACTTCTGAATTTTATTTGACATTAATAAGAGTTGCACTTCGATTTTAATTTAGCATATGTGTGAAAGAGTTTGATTTTTATCACCTTCTCTGGTGGACGCCCGTTCATGCAAATGAACGCCCGTCCGGATTGATTGTTTTTATGGACGTTCGTCCAATATGGTGGACGCCCGTCTACAAAAATCCCTCCTATCCTGTATGTAAAAATGCCTCATGGACGAACGTCTGAATTTTTGGACGCCCGTCCAGTTCATACGGTTGCTAGTGAACGCCGTCCGTCGGATGGACGGCGTCCACTCTGGGCCTATATATATCTGTTCTAGACGCGAACCCTCATTTTTTCTGCGATTTCAAACGAGAACCCGACTTTCCCCCTCCTCCAAACCTCAAATCTTCGTTTCTGAACCAAATTTGACGATTCTTGTTGCAAAAGAACGGTCCTTGCACCCTCTTTTCCTTTATCCACCCATTCCTCCAACAATCAACGAAATTTGAAGAATCGGAGATTATTCAGTGCGGCCATTTGGACAAAATTTCAAATTTTGGGGGCCAATCTTGGTGTTTCTGGGCTTCTAATCCATTCGATCATCATCCTCACATAGCATTTGGTAAGTCTATAGCAACTTTTCTCGATTCCATTCAAGTTTTTGAGAGTTCGATCTTCGGCTCGACTCATTTTCTTGAAAATGCGCTCATAATGTTTTAATTTTCTGTTTGTTGCTCTTTTCTTCCCCGAATCCTGGTTATGATGATGATGTGGTGTTCTTATGGCGGTTATTGATGGTGTGGTGTTTTTGTGGTGTTTGTTTGGGTATTTTTGACTTGAAATCCCGATTTGGACGATAAACGGGTAACAATTCGTGTGAATTGTTTGGTTTAGATTAAGTTTGGAAATGGTTAGAGAGAAAGCAGTGGTGAAGAGGTACGGTAAAGAGATAGCCCGGGAGAAGGGAAAACGTAAACGTCCTGAGTTTGATCCATCTCAATTGGACCCTGACAGAGGCATAGTCCTTCGAGATCACCCCCCCAGAACGTCTCAACAAGCTAGAACTAATTTACGGGATGATTCTTCCTCCAATTCTGAAACTGAGGAAGACGATGAGGTCCCTCTCATTAGAATGTCTCGAGGTACCCGAGGTGAGGAGTCGTCTAGAGCCGTGCCGTCTAGAGTTGAGGGTGGTGAGGAGGATGTTGTGCAAGAAGAACCTGAGCCGCGAGCACCTCCTAAGAAGAAGTCTAAGGCTGTTATCCCTCTTTCGATGCCTCGTCGATTTGTCAATCCCTTAGCTTATGGAGCCTACACTAAGAATTACTCTACCAGGAGTGTGATTTTTGATAGAGAGGTGAAAGTTTCACAAGTTGATCCGGCGTTCGCTAGCATGTTACGGGCTAGGAAGTGGTCTGCCTTGACACAAGTTCCATCTACTCATGTCAATGATTCTATCGTCCGTGAGTTCTATGCCAACTTTTCTGAGGCGGACCTAGATCACGAGTATGTTATGGTACGAGGTGTTAAGGTTCCTTTCTCTGCGAAGGTCATAAATGAGAAATACAAGTTACCTGTTTTCGAGGGTTTAGACTATAAAGAGGAGATTGCTAGGAGGCAAAATGAGGATGGTCGGGATCCTATGGAGGAATTGCGTTTAAAGGTTTGTCCGGATGTGGCGTGGGTATTGAGGCCCTCTGGTGCGAGGAAAGAGTTGATCACTACGACATGGACCGAAGATTGGAGAGTCCAATGCCGTTTTATTCAGAGTCGTTTGATCCCGAAGAATAATCTTACTCATTTTCAGATTAGTGATCTTGGGATGTTGTACGCATTGGCTTTCGATTGAATGTTGATGTAGGTCAAGCTTTATTCGATGAAATTTCCATGAACCGAAAGTATATATACGGAGTTTGATAGTTCCGCATTTGATTCATCGCTTATGTTTGGATCTTTGGGGTTCTTGAGTATACATCGGATCACAAAACAAAGAGTTATCCCCCCATTCGTAGAGAGAAGGTTGGGACTACGACACCTGAGCCGGTTCCCACCACAGCACCTTCCGCGGGCCCTTCTTGGTCTACTTTGTCAGACGCGGAGCAGACACGATATAGTATGGCAAATAGCCTCCGGGATTGGATGGTGGAGCTTCACGAGGGGCAGAAGAACATCATGTCAGTGCTCAAGTGTGTTGTGGAGGGGAAAAAGCCGCGGAACATGAGTATTTTTGAGGAGAGTGACATGGAGTTCATATTCTCTGATCCTATTGAGACCGTGATCGGTGAGATGCTTGAGGCGGTAAAGAGGCCTGATGATCCGGTTGATGAGGACATCCCAGTAGACACTGCCCCGTCTTCTGCTGCACAGCCGGAGCCTACACAGACTGCATCTACAGCTGGTGTCCCTTCCACAGATCCTTCTCCGGTTGATGATCCTACTGTTGACGCTGTTGTTGTTCCTGTTGCTGAGACGACTCCGGGGCTCCCTTGAGTTTTTATTCGCTTTACCCCTTTTCTGGTTGATGTTGCACTTTTTGATACTTTTCATTCGATTTGGCTGTACCTATGCATTTTGCTACTTTCCTTTTGGTTACTTTTCATGATTTTTTGTTTTTTCTACTTTTTACGCGACTGTTGTTTATCATAGGCGTATACTTTGATGGTCATGTAAGCCATAAGGCAGTCTGCACTCTTTTCTTTGACTTCTGTTGACATATTTATTTGATGGTCCTATTTTTTTTTTCATCCGTTTTGAATTATTATCTCTACTGCCATATTATACCCCGTTTCCCCCGAGTTTTCTGTTTTCTCGCGTGCTGCAGAGGTGGTTTTTGTCGAGTAATCGTTGAGTTACGTTTGGACGTTTTTCCACGCTTTTTGCGAGCGTTGGCCTTTTCATGCTCCAGCCTGACCAACATCTCGATTATTTCTACGCAAATACAGCTAAGTTTCTTCTCATTTTCCTTTCTGCACAACATGAGGACATGTTGAGTTTTTAAGTGTGGGGGAGGGGATAGTTCGATGCGTATACGTTTAATTACTACGTTAGTTTGTGTATTATGCAAAAATATGCTCAATTTTCAAAAAAAATTTCTACATTTGTGTTCTTGTTTTGTCCCGAGTAGGCGATTCAACGTGAAGTTCGTTGTTTTTGCAGTCATCTATGCGATATTTCATATGTTTGATAAGTTAATTGTTTCACCAAGATTTATTTTTCACGTGCCGTAGTGAATGATGAGCTATTCTTAATAAGTTATACCCCGTTTTGGATTAGTAGTTTTTGATTTCCTTATAAGTCATGTGCTTAGTGCTACGTGCATATCGTGAGATTTATGATAGTTTGTATTTAGTTCCGAAGTATGATATACCGTGAATATCTAGACGTTTGAATGTGATAAGAAACGCGTAGCTATTGTCAAATTGAAGAAGTTGAATTAAATGAATTATTGGGTGTGTCGAAAGCTAGTCGATGATTTGAGTGAGGTAGGGTATACCACGTATGTCCTATTCCACCATGATGACCAAAAGCTCACGGCGCTTAGGAAAAGTCGCCTAATGATTGGAGTAGGTAGGGTATTATCTCGAAATGTCCTATTCTCGCTATGAGGGCAATAGCTTCTTCTAATGTGTGTTTGAAGTGAATAAGTTAAATCAATCAAGAATCAAGTATGAAATGAATAAGGCTTAGTTCTCGTTAATCTTATCCCCAGTATTAACTGATAGATATGCTGTAGGGATTATCCTCTGAGTATTTCAGAAAGGCCCTAGATTCACTCGATCATCCTTTTCGGGATATGTCACGTTTGTAGGGTACATCTTATGAGTGTCATTTATTACTATTCTACGAGGGGTATTAGCTAGTTTTACTTTGAGTTATTCAAGTTTGGATTTAGCGGAAGTTTTCTATGGCTATGCACTTACACGATGGTGAACACCTAAGTTATTGAATATATGTTATACTTGTTTAGATGCCTTTTTTCCTTTCTCTCAGCCTAATTTTTCGTTTTGTTTTGCTCGACGAGAAAAAGATAAGTGTGGGGAGTTGTTAAGGGTGAGAATCTATGTTTTATTATGATATATTTTATGTATTTTCCTCTTAATTGGATTGTTTGCATAATAAATGGCCCTTATATGGAAATATTGGGCATACTAGGTTTTTAAGGACTTAATCGCAATATTGAATAAATTATGTGTTTTCATCGTGAATTATAATTAATTGGACTTTATTACAGTTTTGCAATGTTTTCCATGTGTTATAGGTATGTTCATTGTGCTCGAATGATGATCAAGAAGGGTTAAAATTCGAGCTATAAAGATTTAAGAAGAGATAATGATGAAGTGAATTGAAGAAAAGAGATACAGATGCAAAAATCGCATTCAAGTCATGATGAACGTTCGTCTATGCAGCGTCCATATCGAACGAACGTCCGGAAATTTAGACGGGCATCCATGGAAGCAATCTTGATACAGAGAGTTTGAACGGAGTTTGAGCAGCGTCGAGGAGTTCAAGAATATCAAACGAGCGTCCACTCAAGTGGACGAGCGTCCGGAATGCCGACTTAGTGAAGCCGCCTCAAATCTCTATAAATACTTGCCTATTTTCACACATTGAGATACGAATTTTGACAATCTTCGAACCCTAAACCCTAGGGGCGGCTTTGGCTGCGAATTTTACACTTTTTATTTCCAGTTTTATGCAACTTTAAATTCGATAAAAGTAGGCTAGTTCTATGTTATTTTTCTGCTTTTCTGGGTTGCTGAGGATGCTCAGAGGCTAGAACCTCCTTCAAACGAGAATTGTGAAGCCGTCAAGATCGAATTGATCTCTTTATTTCGACTTTTCTTGTGAGTATTTACTACGGTTGTTTCTTATCTATGCATATTCTTGTTTTAACGCAATTGTATTGGAAGATATGTTGTGTGCTTGATATGTTATTGTTTGATGGAAATCTTGAATAGCATAGATCACCATAGATAAGAATAGTTCATTAGATTTACATTAATGGAAGTTAGTAAGTCTAAAAACTAGATCGTTAACGTAAAAGTTGACACCTTTGATCTTTTTAACGTGTTAATTTAGTATTGGAAGATACTAGGTTAATAGATGGATTGCCCAAGGAATTAGGAGTTCATGTTTAGGTAAGGTGAATCACAACCTAAGTAAATACCACGTAAAATCGAGATAATAGATCAATGCATGTTGATAGGTGGATCAATCCTCGTTGTCTTTTATAAACTTGATTTACAATCCCCATAGCTTAGTTTAGATTAGTTGATCTATTTTCCTGCACTTTTAGTTTATTTTTATCGCTTTCAAATCTCTCCTAGCATTGGATTAATCGCCTCTGTCTAGTTACGTTCTGCATATTTGTTTAGTTAGTCATTCGTTTGGTTAGTAATTGTGACAATAGTTAGTTAAAAACCAAAGCTAGGGTTAATATTCGTCTAGTTCCCCGTAAGATCGACCCGGCATAGCCTCTATACTACGATCCTTGCACTTGAGGTTAACCGGTTTATTACTTGTTTTATTTTGTTTTTGTTAATAAAAATCCGGGACAACAGCCAACCCCACGGCCTCTACTATAGATGCAAGCACGTGAGAGAAGGGTGACGCCTCGAGCCGCTTTGATTCCGGCCCCCTGCGGGTGGTGTTCACCCATATCAAAATTCAAGGCTTGGTTTCCGAAAGGATAGGATTTTGGGTACTCGTTGAGTCACTGACCGACCCTGCGGCGGCATACTCGGGGCGTACTTTGAGATCTGATATAGTAGGTCACACTCTTTATGGATATTTTCGAAATATCTAGGCTAGAAAAGGAAGGTAATCAATGATTAAGGTCCGGGATGTCTGATTCCCGTGAGATTTTTGATTCTCAAAGATTAATCCTGAGAGAGATTGTCTCAGTTTAATCGTCGCCTCTTTGACTGACCCTGCGGCGGCACTGAGGTGTGAGATTAAATCCTTGGAATGGTAGGATAGACTTTTTTAACAAGTTTATAATTCCTAAAATAAAAATATAGTAGTGAAAATTTATTTTTGAATTTAACTTTCTGTCATTTTATTTACAACTAGATCTCTAGGTTACTAAACTGTTAGTAATAGGACTTCAATAAAATGTGGAAAGTAACAAGTACGCGTTGTAATTATCAATAAATGCGCTTAACTTTTCGGAAGAAATTTTCTCTTGAGCCTTTAAAAACTTAAGTGACATAGTGCAGGTGGTGTCACGGGTGTCACTCGTGTTGAACGAGAGACGACCATACTTAGTTTACAAAAGATGACATAGGACTATCATATAAAATTCATTCAAGAAATTTTAAAAGTGTAATTACACAACAAATTTCTAAATTGAAAAATCGGAAAATCATATACATATATGTTGCTAGTTAGACGGTATTTGGAACCGATAAACTAGTGGAGCCTTAGCCTTATGATTTGTTGTTTTTCTCAATTATTAGAAATGTGTAATAGATCGCATGTAAGTTTCTCCATTTATTGGAAAAACAAGAATAAAGCGTTACTAGTTAGACAAGATTTTGGAACCGATAAACTAGTAGGAGCTTAGTTCGAGATTTTATAATCGTTGAAACATCATGAACAAAGCATTTCTAGTTAGACAATATTTGGAACCGATAAACTAGTGGGAGCTTAGTTCGGGGATTTTCGATCTTTGAAAAATCATAAATACAAAGTGTTGCTAGTTAGACGGTATTTGGAACCGATAAACTAGTCGAGCTTTGGTCTTATGATTTAACGATTAGAAAAATCGATAGTCCAAGCAAGTAACATCTGAACGTCCCACGCTTCAAGAGTAGTGTCTACTCACACGAATCGCTAGTTCAAGATCTGTTTCCATCTAAGGAAAGTCGAGAATGGGAAAGAATGTTTATACGTGTTAGTCATCTAGACTAAGTAGTTTTAAGGCTAAACCGGAAAATTAATAAATTGGAAATTAGAGGATAATGAAAGTGATTTGGATCACCGTCCAATGTATCTTAGCAATTTTCTTGAAAGCTAAAGTTCTTTGGAAGAACTAGGTAGCTTTGCATTAAACGATAAATAAAATAGACAACGGGCGCTTTTTTCAGATTGACTAGTGGGAGTGATATAAGGAAATGAATCTCGGATTCAATTCTTGAGCATCACGAGAAAATTCATTTTCTGCTTTTGGATTCGTTGGAACGAACGTATTCATTTTCAATAGGATAATTTGTTTGTCTTATTGACGATGAATGTAACGATCGTATAGCACGAATCCAAGACTCGGACTTTGTTTGATAAAGTCGAAACCACTAATCATTGTTGAAAAGGTATTAGTAACACATCTTAAAACATATAAACGCAAATGGTTTCCGTATTTCGATAAACGCTTCTTTCTATTCTATTAATTAGTGCATATTCCCAAAAGACAAGATCTGAAGACTGGCTTAGGGTGATTCCTATCTCCCCAGTCAAAGGAACAACTGCTCAAAGGAACAATGACTAAGTTTCCTTTCAATCAGGAAAGGGTAATAGATTTAAAGAAGTAACATAGCTTGTTCATAACAATCTTCGGGGTCATATGAAAGGTACAAGCTAGTGGGAGCTTTTGAAGTAGTGACATCTTGTTTGACTACTATTCGAGACTCCGGTAAGTTTATCAAAAATATTTGGAGGAAATCTCTGATTTCACTAGAGATAGAGTATTCCATACTCGTAAATAGGTTATTATGTAGTCTTCGGCTCGATGCTCGGCCTACCTCCCAGTGAAATGTTTTCACTAAGGGATACACCACAAATTTGCCTTACATAGTTATTGATGTGCTACGATACGCTGCTGAACTCATTTAAGATATTGGTTGCAAAATAACGGTTGTATTGAAAAACCGAGAAGTCTACCTAAAAGATGCCTACGCATTTGTGGATAAGGAGTGAATTCGGTTCACCCCACTTCCGTAAATAGAGGCATTTAGCACCGAGTGCTTGAAGGTAGGACTGGAAATTTTGCGTACACGTTCAGGACGTGAAATATCTTAATGCATTGAGTAAAGGTTGGTTATAAAACTCGTAAAATCGAGAGAATGACGGTTATCTTGTCAAACTCGGTCCGATAGAGTCTATAAATAACAACCTTGGATCTTGAAGTATTTGTACTCAAGATGTTACTAATCGATTTGTTCACCCCACATCCAACACCGGCGATTGGTGAAAACACAAATAAAAACTACTAAACTAGATCGGATATCACTCCACCCCGAACGCAGTGGGGAGTATGGTTTGTCCATTACCCATTGCGAGGACCTTATGGTCTATAGGGTAGATTGATGACCTATAGTCCTTCGTGGACTATATAGGATCCTGATCATGAGAGGTTGGTTTAAAAGCCATAACCCTCGTGAATGGAGTATGATACTCCACCTGTGTTGAAACTCTTGTAGAACCACCGAGTATCTCAGCCCCGAGTGGGAGTAATTGAAACTACACGGAGAAGAGTCGAATGAATAGGAAAGTTTAACTTTCAACGCAAAGTTTGAGTAATTTAGGGGTGATTCCCTAAAGGTAGAGAGTTAACCGGACCGTGATCTCTTATCACTCGAGTCTTGCTTGATTTCGTCGGCGAGAAATAGGGGTGATTCCTTAAGACTTCCTTGCCGAACAACGGAATCTGAATTCATTCGAGAATAGAAGGGTTTTAGCTAAGAACAAATAATGGATTCGTTAAAGCGCAGAAAAATAGGGGTGATTCCCAAGACTTTTTAAGAGACTAACGGTATCTTAATTTATTCAGAAGAACCTTTGGCGGGATGCCCGCCATAGCTTATATCCTTCGGGATTAAAGCAAACCTCTAGGTCATTTCAAAGTCATATATTTTAATATGTGGACTTGACCGTAATGTTGATAAGTCTTTTGTAGATAGGGCATCAATATTAGTAAAGTAGTATGTAGATTAGTGTTTGTGAATGGTAACATCAAAAGCAGATTGGAAACAACATGAGTGTGTTATCTCAAGTCAAAGTCGACATGCCATCGGGATTCATTCTAAAGGATTTGATTCGCTCAAATCCGCAAGAATCGATCATTGGCAATCCCATCCATTCACCTGGTTAAGATATTCTTGCATTTATGCAAAGATTCAACGATGTAGTCTACCCTACCTCTCGGGAATGGTTATCTAAACACTGAGAGGATGAATACTGAATCGGATGTTTAGTGAATCCTCAAGTATCTTCGGAGAATGAGGAATAATATGCTAGTATATTCAGTGCAAACTAGAATATAAGTGATGACACCGATTCGACTTTAGGTCGGATGAAGGATGATCGTTAAGTCGATTTCGTCCTCGGTGTTGAATCAAAGGCATATTGATATCGTACCACGGATTAGATGGAAAGCGACGTTTCGATCCCAAATATTGACTCAAGCCGACATCCTACCTAATCGGTGTACCAAGTCACATGGTATTCGGATTACGAGTGCGCGCCGTCATCGACCTACCTGCGGAGGCATACTCGGTCGTGCTTGGAAGGATGAATTACTAAGATGCGCTTGGAGGGTACATATTTGAGGATTCGTCTCACTTGTTTTGAGCAAGTGGGAGAATGTTGTAGATATAGATAAATAAGGGTGTGCTCTAAAACAATTAATCCACTTGCCTTTCGTGCAAGTGGGAGATTGTAAGTGTAGTGCCGAAAGACAATTGTATAATTGTTTTAGGACAGAATTAATAATTCATCTTATTATATGCATGTATGCTTATAATTAAGACACTACTTGAAAACCCTAAGTACCTCGTTTATGTAATCACATAACTTTCGGTGTATGGCTATACACAAGAGGATTGAGTTAGTGAGATGTACTTAAAATTAACTTAGTCCGTAGCGTTTATTAATGAGTATGAGTCTCATGATTAATTTGCTATTAATGCGCCCGAACACTTTAGGTGTGACAGCTTTATCCGGATTTGCCGGTAATAGGGTACTAGTGGGGCATTTATATATGATGATAATCATATAGAAATTTGGACCGATTTGATTTGAGTTCTCGATATAATTCCGTAATCGAGAAGTCTTATCGAATCACAAAATGATCATGTATGGATTAATCTTAATCTCGAGGTGATCACGAGGCATTTGCGCTAGACTAGGGTAGAGTTTGATGTGTTAGTAAGGATCACTTGAAGTATGTGGTCCAACACTTCTCGTTGGCTCTATTCTCGGAATGAGTGAGTGGTCTCGTGCTATCACGAGATATGGAATCCATTCCTTCCTCGGGAAGTAGAGAGACGCCTTATTTGTTGACCCTAAAACGATCGATCGGCGAGTTCATATTATATTGAATATGAACTAATTGATCACTAGGGGTTAATGGTAAATAAGGATAATATGTTTCGAGAAGGGTTTACGGAAATATCCCGAATCGAAGTGAATTGATCTATGGAGGATTTATCCGTATGTAATGATTATATCGATGGACGCTTTTAGACTCATAATTTGAGTGTAAGTTATCTATATTCGATAGAGTTCGGTTTGGGTTTATGGTGGTGTAATCCCGAATTAATAGGTTGGATATAATTATTCACATCGATTTAATAATTTTATCTAATTTATTGTAATTTCTTGAATATGGGTCCATGGGTCCCGACGTGGCTCCTAACATAGCATATAGGTTTCTCGTCGTTGCACTCAATTATAATTAAATAGTTGGATTGGACTATTTAATTGATATGTGGATTACTTGTTTAGTTGGACTAAATAATTAAATACACGGAAAAGACATTTTAAAATGACTTCACCAAATTGGTGTGTTGACCTTTTGACCAAATTGGTCAAATATGGAAAAGTGCGTGAGAACCTTTTTAATACAAAGGTGGCGCCAATTGATGTTAAATATTATTAAGAAATTAGTTTTCTTGGATAATTATTTGACATGTGATTTATCTTTTATTTGTTAAATGATAATTCATGGAATATTAGATAATAATATGATTTATCTTAATTTGTTTGGGATAATCATTTTATTTATCTTTTATTTGGAAAAAGGATTAATGTAATAATTATCTCTTAATTATTTAATCCTTGAGAGTTAAGTTTTACTTCTCCTATATAAAGAGAGTTCTTCCAAGCCTTTTGAAACACACTATTCACGTCACTATTCACAAGAGAAATTGGCTGAAAATTTGGCCTCTATTCTGTGGGGTTGAGTTGGAAAAATCTTGGGATTTTTCCGGTAGCATATCAAAGAGGTCCGTCGGGAAACACCATCCACCTGGTGTTCTTTGGGAGACACACGTTGGAAGGCGTGTGGCTTCTCAATCACGTGTTCTTGGAGACCTTTTGTTCTTGGAGTTAAGCACCATAAAAAAAGGTAGGCTCCTAAACCCCTTGTAGGATTAGATCTTTTATTTATGTATTTTGTTTCGTTTAGATCTAGATCTGATGTC
The DNA here is from genome assembly GCA_026214975.1 of Gentiana macrophylla. Taxonomy (NCBI): domain Eukaryota; kingdom Viridiplantae; phylum Streptophyta; class Magnoliopsida; order Gentianales; family Gentianaceae; genus Gentiana; species Gentiana macrophylla. The sequence goes on from CM047810.1 coordinate 87,360,970, forward strand.
TTCCGCTGCGTAATCGGGTCAATCTATGATTGATCCGACGATATTACATCTAACACGCTCCGGCGGATCTTTCAAAGTCCATTAGCTGTGGTGTTTTTGAAGAAAATCACAATACACAGCTAGACGGAAGACTCTGAAATTGTTTTTATTGAATTGATGAAATGCATACAATGGATCACTCTTATATAGTGGAGAAATCATATGAGATAAATCTAAAAAACTGATCCAAATATAATTCTAATAATTTAAAAAACTAATAAACAATATTTTATTCAAACTACTAAATTATCTTGACAATATATCATCTTTATCTCTTTTTTAAACTTCATTTATATCTTTTGTTACTTTATCTTCTAATAATAATACGATAGAGTTGTTGAGCCCTTGAACAATTCAAGTGATAATCCATCTCTTGGAGCAGTAAATATAGATCTACATCGCATCATACATGATATTGTCTTTAATAATTCGCTATCACATTTCCATTAGAAATATAATGATGATGCATTTTTATAGTGCATTATACATATATATGATATGAAATCATCTAACATTCGTAACACAATATTAATTTCAAGTATAGTACAATAGATTCAAAATCCACCAACAATTGCTTCCAAGTTGTAAAAGGCGACATCCATCGTCCACAGGACCCCTCTATCTGACCCGACAAAATGGTGAGGATGTTAATCATTTTGACTCAACGGCCCCGTTAGGTGGGAGGGCCAGGAGCCGGTGTCTACAAGGAGTCACCCTGAATTCAAGGAAAACCCCTACGCTGCGACTGCCGAGATTCGAACCTGCATTTCTACTCTATATCTAGATGATCACGAGGTCTGATGGACATGAACACAGCAGCATATCGTCTAAGCCGTTGATCCCGATCCCCGTTCATAGCCACACGATTCATCATCGGAGCACTTATCATCATCCTTTCACACCGACGCCTCCAAGCAAACTGCAATTTCACAGCAGCCCAAGTCCTCCAAGTGGACGAATAATACCTAGCATCACGTTTAAGTCTCTCTTGGTTGAATTTGCGGCGGAAGTGATCGGCAATGTAAAGCAAATGGTTTGCATCAAGCGCAAACGCTTCTGTTGTTTCGACGCATGTAAATGTTGCGGAAGATGGTGGAAGTCGTTCGATGAAAGGACGTCGGAGACACCATGACAGGAGCTCATCGCCAAAATATCCACCGGGTTCTAAAATGCTGGTTGCTTCCTTTCCTTTGCTTAGTTTTTGACAGCTTTTGACACGGCCTCGGACAATGAATATCATCATTTGTACTGGATCTCCTTCTCTTATAATCTGTTTTGAATGTAAAACAATTGTCAACGGTGCAAAAGCTAGACAATGAAGGTAAAATTCAGTTTGGGAGTTTGGGTCACAATTTGCTTTATTTATTTATTTATTTTTTTTTTTTTGAGGGTGTTTGCTTTGTTTTATTTATCGTCATTTTGCAATACCAACGCTGTACTCATCATTTGTTTTCCACCTTCACCGACTTAAATTTCGGTATCATTTTCGATGCATAAGAAATAATGCACTCCGTCAAAAAAAGGTATTAGAAATTAAACATAGTACTACCTTCATTCCAAAATGTAAATCTATTTAGAGTTTTCAGACAGATTGAGAAAATTGGTTATATTGATTATATATCATTAATTTTGATAAAAAATCTAAAATGATCTTTTGACTGTTATTAATGCAATGTAGTGAAAAGTTTGTAGATAATTATTAAATGAGGTTAAAAGGAGGAAAATGAAATAAATGTTTCATTGGTTATCTAAATGAAGTTATATTATCGGACAAAACCAAAAAGCTAAATGCTTTTGAATTTGGGACGGAGTTAGTACTATGTAAACATGTTTGGCATAAGTTACAATGTAAATATAATGAGTTTTTTATTAACCCAAAACATATTATTTAAAAAGGAAATATTGAAATACAAAAATGAGAAGGATATTTTCGGTATTTTACCCTCTATTCTATACACATTAATAATTTTATTAATCCGTATGATTATTCTCTATGCGACAGTTAATAAAAAACGGAGGTAATACACTATAATTGGTTCCTAATTAAAGTAACATTGTGGTTAGTTTATGAAATTCAATTTATGTGATGGGCGGAGTTACATTGGGGTCAGGTTACTTGCTCCCTCAGTTTTGTGTAGGAAATTACTAAAATACCCTTCTAGAATATTAATATTAGTCGAAAATGTGTATTAGTATTAGGGTAAGGGGCTAGAAGGACAAAGAATGTCATAAATAGGGATAGAATGATAACTTTCATTTTGTGTGATTAAAACGGACAAATTTATAATAAATGGACCGAAATACCCATGATTTTTTTTTGGAAAAGTTGGAGTAAATGCCGTACCATAAATTGTGCAGATTGGATCTATCAAATCAATTTATTCAATGTAGTTACACAGTAACATGAAAAAATGGTAACAGTCAATAAAATATAGTTACAGTAAAAAAATGTAGTAACATATAAAAGCACTAGTTACAACCAATTAAATAAAGATACAACCAAAGAGATGTCGTAACACTCGAAAAATAAGTAGTAAAAGCCAATAAAATATATATAGTTACAGCAAAAAGAATATAGTAACATTGAAAAAATAGTAGTAACAACTGTTAAAATAGATGTCGTTACAGCAAAAAATACAATAATAGTGATATGGATCGAGTAACATAAGTGATGTAACTTTGCATCAAAATTGTAAATACAATGAGTATATTTTGTTTTACATTAAAATAAAAAAATTGTAGTGATAATTGATGCATAAATCATGGAGAATCGATTGACGGTTATAATAAATAATGAAGAGAATTAAATGCATTGATTGGTGGTTTTTCCTTTTTTTTGGTATAAAAGGATTAAATGCCAGGTTTTATAGAATGTAACCGAGTGTGAAGGAGTAAATGAGAAAATCATGGAATATCTTGACTTTTTTTTAAAAAAATTAATAAAAAAAGGTATTGTTGGTAATTTATTAGATTTTTGTCCGGATTAATCATTAGTTTCCTTCCAACCTAATGTATTAGTAAGTATGTTCTTCTTGGCAAAAATCTATTAGTATTATTACAAAAAATTTGCTTTGGATAGGGTCACAACGCGCTTCTATTTCAATTGGAAGGGTGTGAGATCAATTCTCTCTAAGAGCAAGATTATAATTTATAACTCATTTAAAACCTTTTTACAAATTCCCTCTGCCTTCATTCATTTTGCTATGCATTTAGCCCATTTTGTTTTAAACTATATTCATTTTGCTACAATTTGGTTATTAATATTGGGTTGTGGGCTTTATAATTCTAATGGTTCTAATGTTTTTTTTTTTTTTTTTTTTTTTTTTTTTTTTTTTTTTTTTTTTTAAGAGTTTGTAGACAATACTATTATACCGAATGTGATCTTAGTTTATTTATGAGGGCAAAAATGCCTTTACAAGTTAGATTTGCTCGTTAAGGTAATTGGGTATATACGGACCAAGATCCTCTCAAGTAACTTAAGGGTAAAGTTAGTGTTTTTACATATAATGAACTTAACTACGTAGTTTTGGAAAAAGTTAATCAATAGCCAGATGTTTTACACTTTTGGGGTGTGTGGTTGGATCATGCATATTTCTTCAAGTTACTTGGAGGATCATATTCCGGGTATATACCGCCTTAGCATGCATTTTGAAGGTAGCTTTTGAATCATGAACCTTGTTAATGAAATCTATGGCTATCTGAGATTTCAATGACTGTCCCGTTCGAATTTGTGTTTGTCTCATCTTGCTAGACGTATAATATTTTTTTGCTGCATATCTCAACCATTGTGTGACTAACAAAAATATCACATAAAATTCACGGAAAAACCGTAAAATATATATAATATATCTAAATAAAAAAACCGTAAAATATATAAATTCAAATTCTCATGCCAAATTAAAATAGTTAATTCGAGTGGATTAAAATTCGACTATTAATTAAGTACATTATATGTAATGTAAGAGCTCGTACCTTTTCGTCTTTGGAGAAAACAAGGGCCCTGACACGGTCACAAATGTTTTCAAGGATTAAATCATCCATTTTGTGCAATAGAGGTACCTGTATTATCCAAAGTAGAATAAAAAAAACTTTAAAAAATAAAATAAAAAATAAATAAATTACTGGCATGATGTTTTCAAGGATAATTAACATTATTTTATATATTTCAACAAAAACTCTGTTTTGTGACCATTGATTTTAGGCTGATCAATAAGCATCAAACTCAAGATTGATTTTAATGGATGAGAAATTAACAAATATACACATAATATAATCATTCCTGTTTTGAAATGTGCCATTCATTTGTTGATTATTAACCTTCATAAAATTTGCCGTCATAATAATGAGGTGATGATATAACAACTTTATAGAACTATAGAAATTGATTTTATACCTTTTTAATTAGGTCAAGACAAAGAAATCGCTTGATATCCCTTCTAAGCCCATCTGGTAAAGCAATAATAAATTCCATTTCATCTTCTCCATGAATTCTTCTCCACTTTTGGATTTCATACCGTCGTACTCGTTGTACAAGTTGAGGTGGCAATCGCCTCCGCCTCATCCACCATTCCATATCCCTCGCTCTTTGTTCCATCTTCCTCTTCCTTGACATTAATGCATGTAAGAATACCTTTTTACCGCACAAACTTGTATCGTTAGTAACCACTGCCCTTTTGTTTCAAATCTTCACCATTTAGAATGTTAATAATTGATTAAATCCTTATACAATGAGGATCAAAATTTCACTTTATTTTTACTTATGCTTTGATTAGTTTGGCGTGCCAATAATAATAACAAATAAATAAACAATAAACAAGACAAGAAAGTGAATAAGTGCATACAAGGGCTAGGGTGTAACAACCCTGTTTTTCTAAAATGGTAATTAATTTTATGCACGGGGTTAGAATAGAGATTTCATAAATACATATTGTTTAAAAGACTAAAAATCTTGTAATTCTTAATGAGGTACGATATAATATCACAATGTGTTGTGTGGTCAGTCAAATAGGACAAGCTCCGCCGATCACAACGACGGTCGATCAAAGTGAACAAACTCCGCTGAACACACACACACTAACGGGACTAGCCCAGGACCACTAGAGTGATTCTCTAGTGGGTTGCACCTTGATGAGTTCCTGGTGTTTGCACACAGGTTCTGAACAGGGTTGCACACAAGTTTTTTTTCCTGTGCTAGATAAACCCCTAATTCCTAAACCCCTAAATTTTATTGATGGATACCTTTTCTAACCTTACAGCTATTTTCTCCACCCTCTTCGATCCCGATTTTCCGAAGTTTCTCATGTTAAACAGCCCACGACTTGCCAAAACGGTATACTTATTCCCATCCACCGACTCCTCGGTTACTACCATCTCGGACTCCTCAGGCACACGCGACTTCTCTATACACACATCCCGGTTTTGATTGGATTGCGGATACAGGGGCTACTCACCATCTCACACATGATCTTCGCAATCTCAACCTCACATCTTCACCTTATGTTGACAAAGTGCATGTAGGCGATGTTACAGATTTACCTATTACTTATTACGGCTCTTCTTCTGTATATTCCTCTTCCTAGTCATTTTATTTATCTAATATTCTTGTTACCCCTTCTATCACAAGAAACCTCTTATCTGTGCTTAAATTTTCCTCTGATAATTCCATGTACTTTGAATTTCATGGGTCTTATTGCCTTGTAAAAGATTACTCAGGACACATCCATCTCCGGGGATTTGTTAAGGATGGCCTCTATCACTTCTCCACCCCGCTTCATCCTCCTCTTTCTCTTGCACAAGCTCTGTCTCCTCCATTACCTCCTATACCACGTGGCATTAGCGTTTCGGTCATTGCTCCTAGTCCGTACTTCATCAAGCCTTAAAAAGTCTTTGTACCTTCACTCCTACTAAAGCACCCTTTGATATGTGTGCCCCGTGTCAGCTAGCTAAGAGTCATCACTTCTTGTTATACTTCTCTGATTTTACTTCTACTGCTCCTCTGGACCTGATTTACTCTGATGTTTGGGGTCCCGTTCTGAACCCCCAATTTATGGTTCCCGTTATTATGTCAGCTTTCTGGATGACTTCACAAAATACCCGTGGCTCTATCATCTTAAAAATAAATCTGATGTTGAAACTATTTTTTCTGACTTCCTTGCGATGGTTGGACGCCAGTTTAATCTTACCTCTCTTGGCATCCGTCATCGCCTCTCCTATCCTCACACCCAAGAACAAGTTGGTGCCATTGAGCGCCGCCACCGTCAAATTGTTGAAGTCAGTATTTCTCTACTTGCCCAATCAAACCTTCCACTTCCTTATTGGGAGGATGCATTTATCACAGCCACTTATATCATCAACCATCTTCCCACCAAAGTCCTCCACGATGAGTCCCCATTTGAAATGTTCTACCATCGCTCCCCCGACTATACATTCCTTTGAGACTTTGGCTGTGTGTGTTGGCCCTATCTCCATCCCTACAACCATCATGAAACTCGCTCCAAAACTTGCATCTTTCTTGGCTATAGTCGTTCACACCATGGTTATAAATATCTGGACCTTGCCTCCGTCCGTATCTATATTGCTCGCCATGTGGTTTTTGATGAATCTGTCTTCCCCTATACACCTTCTCCTTCCAAACCCACACTTGACAAATGTCACTGTCAGGCTTCTTGTCTTCCTCCAAGCACATCCACAAAATCAGCCTTCCATGCCGGATCTCTCCAACCCGGCCTCACTACTTCCAGCTCCTGATCTCGAGCCTTCCCCGCCCACCTCTCCTACGTCCATTTCGGCCACGGCCTCTCCGGACTCGTCTCGTGCCCAACCGGCCCCCACTCATACCATGGTTACTCACACCAAAACCAATTCACTCAAACCCATCTCTTGGCCTGAATTTATCCGTTACCCGCTTCCTAAAGCCCTTGTTGCTTCTAACGACTCCTTGGACCGTACTTTCTATACCGAAGCCTCCAAACACCTGAATTAGCGTAATGCTATGAGAGAGGGAATGAGTGCGTTGTTGCGCAATCACACTTGGGGCCTTGTTCATCCAACTCCTTCTATGTATATTGTTGGCAATAAATGGGTTCACATGACTAAGCATCATGCAGATGGGCGTTTTGAGTGTCACAAGGCTCGCCTTGTGGCCAAGGGTTTTCATCAGGCTGAAGGCATTGATTTTACTGACACCTTTAGTCTGGTTGGCAATCCGGCCACGATTTGTGTGCTTCTCTCTAATGCAGTGAGGATGAAAGAAGATCTTAAGATGAGGATTATTTTTGTCAATTTATATTATTTATGTAGTAAGGGTATCTTGGTCTTTTGGTGTGTTAAATATTAGAGTATTTATACCCTAAACCCTATCCGAACAAAGTAGCTTATGACATTTTTCAGAAACAATTGAATAGCTGAGATTTCAGCTTTGTTTTGGTTCCAAATTTAATAGCCTTTACATCATCTGGTATCAGAGATCGGAGCTTATGGTTTCTCCCTTTGGCGATCCATGGCCGGCGCTGATGAAGGAAGCCGGATCCGCGACGGTGTTCGGGGTTCAAAGATCCTATGGGATATTCCGTTGAAGTCTGATTTGAAGTTTGATTCTTTCATACCAGAATCGAATCGATATTCAGATGGGCTGAGACAAAATTTTGACCACGATACCCAGCTAGTGGATGGAGTTTTCCCTCACATCACTGTGGCTGAGGTTGGATGTTGTCATCATCAAAAAGGCACTGTACGTGAAAGAAATAGAAGTGGGTTCAGGCCAATTCTACTGGATTTTGATGGCTCTTCTCTTAAGCTGGATTTTTTGGATTGGATTGACAAAATAGATTACTATTTTGATGCAATGAATCCACCGGAGGCTGTGAAATGTAAATTGGTTGCTTCCAAGCTAAAAGGTGAAGCACATATATGGTGGAAAGAGTTGAAAAACATAGAATTTCTAAAGGTAAGAGCTTAATTACTTCATGGTTGAGAATGAGGGAGCTTTTGATCAAGAAATTCTTACACACCTCACGTTTGACATACTTCTACAAGCAAGAAAATGACAAGTGTTTGACACACTTCTTACTCACGTTTGACATACTTCTTACACACCTCACGTTTGACACACCAAGTGTTCGACAAAATGTCCATCAGAAGTCGACAACAACAGCAAAGAAGTGAATTATGGGCACAACATTCTTGTTGGTCGTGTGCAGCAAATTGATGAAGAGGAAAGGAAAAGGGGATGTGAATTTTGATGTTGAAGCACATAACAACAATGATGAAATTGCAATGTAAAAGATTGATAGATTCACACCCAACAAGTGTTCGCAGAATTCCTCAACTAACTGTACAAGAAGGAAGATGAAGAAAAAGTGAAGCATTTAATGGCTGATGATATCACACACATCAATTGCTCGACCAAAGTCTCATTTGAATCATATGACAGCAAACAAAAGGGGTTAAATGAGTTAAAGATTTTTGGTGTGTCGGAGGCTCTTTTCACGGATGATGGCATTGAAACCGTGAAGAAAGCTACACCAATTACCACCCTTATGAAAGAATCTGAAAAGTTACCAGGAGATTCTGATCCTATGAAGTCTGACAGCTCAAAAATGTTTACAATGGATTCTTACTGTCCACTTTTAAGCATTGACGATATGTGCGAGGTTACCAATTGTGAAAATGTCCTTGCTGATCTTCACATGCTTGACACAAGTAATGGTGATAAGGAAGCCGAATTCGAACTTAAGATGCATACCTCAACTCTGATTTCAGCCTTCGTGGAATTAACGAAAGAAGAGGCGGGTCCATATGAGCCAAAAATTAGGTGTAATGACCATTTTGCTGTGTATGAAGATCTATATGGTATTGAGGAGTCAGAATTACTGAATAGACCCATTGTAAACAACAACAAAAGATTCACATGTCTTAACCTTTGGTAAGTTCATGTTCTTTAATTATTCGATTAATGAATTTGCATCAATCTTATTTGATCCTGTCCCATAAGAATGCGGAGTACCGTTTTCAGGACTGAAATCTTATCTGAACCAAGTGTAGACGGTGGGCAAAGTCAGTCAAGAGTGGTGAGCATGGGAGAACAAAACTCATGGACTTTGTTTGGATTCAGCTGTAGTCATGTTACACCTGCTATGACTTATGACTTGATGGTTGTCCATGAATTATGTTTGTGCTTACAACCTGGTTATTTCCTTGATAGTCTGATGCGTGTCGTAATGGTAGTTCCCTTGAAGTCAAATGACTTAGCTCTTTTAGAAAATAATGCCATCTCAATTGAGAAATTTTGATCTCGTTTATCCTGGGAAAGCATTGATGAATCAATTTTAAAAGATTGCAAGCATATTGTGAGGCAAGAACCTGCTGAGTTGCAGAATCAGTTGAAAGAACTTGACTTTGATGCTTCTGTTAACAACGATTTAAAAGAGAATGAGCCAAGTGAACATAGCCCATATACAAATGAAGGTAATGGTTCGTTGGACATTTCTTCTTTTGCTATTTGATAAAAATGAGCAAGAAGCGGCACCATTTTTGTATCCTGAATCCTTGAACTCTTACATCTTTCTGACTAAATATACCAAAGATGTTGTTAGTACCGGTACTGAGATTGTGTATGTTCAATCAATTTTGTTGAAACTACTTGTCGTTTGGCTATGTGACTACCATGTACATTCTATTTTGAGCAAGGGATGGAAAAATAAGGGAGGTTGTATTCATAGCAGGATCTATTAAGCTAAAAATTGTTGAGATTGAAGTATCTTCTTGTGATGTCTATGGGGAGTTCAGCGATCATTTCTTGAGCGACGGCTTTGAAACTGAAAGGCATGCAAAGAAAAAAATGAGCAGATTGATACCAGTACTAAAGAAGGTACCATTGATACTCCTATACTTCATAGAAAATAGAGTTCAAATATCTTCATGGCAGAGTCTGATTTAAGTTCTAATTTGGACACGTTGATGGGCTTTGTACTCAAGGCTAATAGGTATAGTGAGTTGTTATGGGGAAAAGTTAAATCTATGTTCTTACAAAGCATTATGAAGCCCACCTCTACGAATTCACTTTTCGGCTTCTCAATCGACTTTCTGGTATAACTAGTTGTAACAAGCAACATGGTGATGGAAGAAGGGAAACATAGGAGCTTATGGGTGTTGAGATTTTGGGCTAGAAGTGGGATTAATAACAACAAAGCAATGGTGGAATTTTGCAGAAGTATGGTGTCATTAGATCCAAAAATTCAGCTGGAGTAATAGAAACAGTTGGCATGGCTTTCTTTGAACTTGATGGTACCCCACCCTACAGTCACATGCAAATTAGATTTTATATGACTAAATTTGCTTCAAGTCAACTTTCCACTTGTTTTGAGTTGTTGCAAATGCATTCGCTGTTTGTAAATGTTGGTGTCAGACATGATGAAGTGCTCGATGAACATTGGCATGGCAGTCTTCGAAGAGGTATTGTTCTGATCTAACTCATGGACGAGTTATTCCTTGGGAGGGTTGGAGTGGTATGAACAACACTAATATGGAAATGAAGTTCAACATGAGGGAGATAAGTGTTGTTATAATTGATTCTTGTGTGAATGCTTTGTGGATGAATGGACGACCGAGAGAATCTTTAAAATTGCCTCACAATGTGGTGAATGGGCTTGACCCACCGATAGATCTCGATAGTGCTCATGAAGCCTATGCAAATGATTTGCTGGCTACCTATCAATTTAACAAGACTTTCAATGTTGTTGATGCACAAACATAGGGATCCAACTCGAGGACGAGTTTGTTATTTTAGGGGCAGATGGAGATGATGCAGTGAGGATGAAAGAAGATTTTAAGCTGAGGGTTATTTTTGTCAATTTCTATTACTTATGTAGTAGGGGTATATTGGTCTTTTGATGTGTTAAATATTAGAGTATTTATACCCTAAACCCTATCCCGAACAAAGTAGCTTATGACATTTTTCAGAAACAATTGAATAGCTGAGATTTCAGCTTTGTTTTGGATCCAATTTCAATAGCCTTTACATCACTCTCTCTTGACGTTTCTCAGGATTGGTTTCTTCGACAGGTGGATATTCAGAATGCCATTCTTCATGGGCAAATAATTTATCTGAGCCCATTTATATGCAGCAACCACAAGGGTTTATTCACCCTGATTATCCATATTATGTCTGCCGCCTTCGCCGCAGTCTCTATGGCCTTTGTCAGGCACCTCGTGTGTGGTTTTCTTGATTTACTGATGTGCTCTCTCGGTTTGGCTTCATCGGCTCTAAAGCTGACACCTCCATATACATGTACTTTTGTGATGTTTCTCGTGTCTTTATACTTATTTATGTGGATGAATTATATTACTGGTTCTTCATCTTCTCTTGTTGAGCATGTTATCTCGTATCTTGGTCGGCATTTTCCGGTTTAAGGACCTTGGTTTGCTGTCCTGTTTTCTTGGTATTGAGGTGCTCCCCACCTCTGATGGTTATCTCACTCAACGCAAGTATATATATATTTTTAGCTTCTACAGAGTGATTCTTTGGACAGAGTTAAACCTTGTCAGACGCCTATGTCGGCCTCCACCCAGCTCACTCTTGATGATGGGCCGCCTTGCTCTGCCTCGTCTCTTTATCGCACCATCATCGGCGGTTTGAAGTATCTTAGTTTCACGCGGCCTGACATAGCCTTTGCAGTTCATAAGGTTAGTAAATACATGCATACTCCTACTGACGCCTATTGGGTCGTTGTTAGACGCATTCTTCGGTATCTCAAGCACACTATCTCGGATGGCCTCTTTTTCTCTCGGCGTTCCTCTCTCACACTTCAGGTTTATTCTGATTCTGAATTGGCCACAAATCATGAGGACCATCGCTCTGTTGGGGCATATTGTGTTTTTCTCGGGGATAATCTTGTTACTTGGCATTCTTGTTAGATGTAGTGCCCGAAAGACAATTATATAATTGTTTTAGGATAGAATTAATAATTCATCTTATTACATGCATGTGTGCTTATAATTAAGACACTACTGAAAACCCTAAGTACCTCGTTAATGTAATCACATAACTCAGTGTATGGCTATACACAAGAGGATTGAGTTAGTGAGATGTACTTAAAATTAACTTAGTCCGTAGCGTTGATTAATCTGAGTATGGGTCTCATGATTAATATGCTAATAATGCACCCAGAACACTTTATGTGTGACAGTCTTATCTGGAATGTCGGTAATAGGGTACCTAGTGGGGCATTTATATATGATGATAATCATATAGGGCTGGACCGATTTGATTTGAGTTCTCGATATAATTCCGTGATCGAGAAATCTTATCGAATCACAAGATGATCATATACGGATTAATCTCTATCCTGAGGTGATCACAGGCAACTGCTTAGACTAGAGTAGAGTTTGATGTGTTAGTAAGGATCACTTCGTAGTATGTGGTCCAACACTTCTCGTTGGCTCTATTCTGGAATGAGTGAGTGGTATGTGCTATCACATATATGGAATCCATTCCTTCCCCCGGGAAGTAGACAAACAGTTCCCTAATTTGTTAGCCCTAAGAAAATGATCGATCCCGGGAGTTCATGTTAGACAAATTAGCTACTAGTCTGGTATGTGAACTAATTGATCACTAGGGGTTAATGGTAAATAAGGATAATATGTTTCGAGAAGGGTTTACGGAAAAATCCCGACTCGAAATGAACTGTCTATGGAGGATTTATCCGTATGTAATGATTATATCAGTGGACGCTTATCAACTCATGGTTGAGTGTAAGTTATCTATATTCGGCAGAGATTAGTTTCGGGTTTATGGTGGTGTAATCCCGGAATTAATAGATTGAATATTATTGTTCGGTCTGATGGATAATTTTATTTAATTTTATTGTATCTACTGAATATGGGTCCATGGTCCCCGACGTGGCTCCTAATATAGCATATAGGTTTTCTCGTCGTTTCACCTCAATTAATATTAAATAGTTGGATTGGACTATTTAATTGATATATGGATTAATTGTTTAGTTGGACTAGATAATTAAATACATGGAAAAGAACTTTTTTTCGTGGACTCGGCCCAATGTGGTGTAATATGCATGTGACCTAATTATTTAGTATGGGGGGGGGGGGGGTGGCGCATATTTGTTTATTATTTGTTGGGAAATTAGTTTTCTTAATAAATAATAAGACATGTGATTAAATTATTTGTGTTAAATAATTTAAGGAAAAGAAAATCTTTTGTATATCCTAATTAATTTAGGAATATTTTAGATTTATCTTTTTAAGGAAAATGATTAATTTAATAATTATTGGTTAATTAATTAAATCCTTGGAGGACAAGGATTACTCTCATATATAAAGAGAGTTCTCCGATGCCTTTTTATCAATCACATTACACACACAATTTTCGAAATTGTTGAGAAGTATTAGGCATTGATATTTCAGCTTAAATACTAGGGTTTTGAGTTGGGATAATCTTCGGGATTATTCCGGTAGCATATCGAGGAGGTCAAGCGGCTTGAATCACCATCCACTTGGTGTTGCTTGGAGATACACGTCGGACGACGGTGGCTTCTCAATTCGTGGATCTTGGATCTCGGATTGTTCTTGGTGTTTATTCACAATAAACCGGTAAGCAATCTAACCCCCTCGTAGGTTAGATCTATTTATTTATATATTTTGGTTGTTAGATCTAGATCTTGTAGTTCTCGCTGCGTAATCGGGTGGATCTATGATCTATCCGGCGATATTACACCCTACAAGTGGTATCAAAGTATGTAATTTTAGATCTAAGGAGTGGAATAGCATGTGTAGATTGCTTTATTTTCTTTTTTTTATGAATCGAAATATCATGAATGTATGCCTTTGTCATTGTTGTGGTTGAAGAGATGGATTGGGGTTGGTACTGTTTACCCGTAAATCTATTTTGTAGCTCTTTTTTATTAGTATCAATTGAGCATAGGATGTGTAATTTATTTTATGTCATGTGAAAAATTGTAAAAGGTAGTACCTTTTGTATTTTTTTTATTTGATCCGGATTCGAGACGACGAAAATCATAGTGTTGAAGATTATCAAGAAGGTAATAACGGGAGGAGGCCGATTGTTTTATTTTATTTTTTTCCGTCAATTTTGGTCTCGGCAACATCAACAATTTTTTTTGACACATGATGTGGCAACAATTTTTTTTTTGATAACATTGTTTTAACTTTGACCTAAAGGTCAAAGCAATAAAAAATAAAAAAACTTTTGCCATATACAGTCAAAAAAAAATCCTTTTTTTTTTTTTTTTTTGATAAGTTTTGCCGAGAAGCTTTATAAATTAAAAAAAAAAATTTTAAAACAATTATTAATATAAATATATTTTAATATATTGGTATATTACGGCCTCCTCTCTCGTCGTTCGTATCAAGATCGAAGATTCGAGATCCGGAAGTTTCAAGATCAAGATCGAAGATCAAGATTTGAAGACTTAGAATAAGTTTTATTTTTCCTTAGAAAATAGGTTAGTCGGGGGTACCAGCGGTCCATCTCGGTGTTTAATTTTTCCGTTTATTTTTTCGTGTATGATCGAAATTATGTGATAGAACCGGAAAATTGCCATGACATGCATCATATCATGATTCCACTCCAATGCATACATGTAGCTAGTTTATTTCGAATAAATTAGGCATGTATAACTCGTATAACTAGTTAAAAGCTTTTTTAATTAATATGTGGTAGTTAATTAAATAAGTAACTAATTATAAAAACCGAGGAACCGGGTTTTGTCAATCGTTACGATTTTAGTGATGGATTCTCGGTGAATCCCACTTAGATAAATCGTTGAGTTTTCGGTGAATCCACCTTAAACAGAAACGAGTTTGCGCTTTGGTTGACAATTTAGAAATTGGAAAATCATAGTACATTCGGAAATGGTCTAACCATGGTTGGGCGAGTTCAACCGAGCTTCGGCTCAATCGACTCCCCTCGCGTGTGAATGTACGTTACAGTGGTTCGAAAAGACTTAGCATAGCCGATAAGCCTTCGGGCTAAACGGGGCTTCTCTTGCCGTATCAGTCTGAACTGTCACATATATTCCAACGAATATGACGGCGTAGGCTTGCCTACATAACCGACCCTGTTCGGAGTACTTTGATTTATTGTTTCTTATTGTCAAGACCGAAACTGTAATTTGTAAACCCACCACTTTTTCAAAATATTGAGTGGGAGCGGGGAAGGCGACAGCCGACCCCACGGCCTCTACTATAGGTGCAAGCACGTGAGAGAAGGGTGACACCTTGAGCCGCTTTGATTCCGGCCCCTGCGGGTGGTGTTCACCCCTATCAAAATTCAAGGCTTGGCCTCCGAAAGGATAGGATTTCGGGTACTCGTTGAGTCACTGACCGACCCTGCGGCGGCATACTCGGGGCGTACTTTGAGATCTGATATAGTAGGTCACACTCTTTATGGATATTTTCGAAATATCTAGGCTAGAAAAAGGAAGGTAATCAATAATTAAGGCCCGGGATGTCTGATTCCCGTGAGATGTTCTATTCTCGAAGCTTAATCATTGAGAGAGATTGTCTCAATTTAACCGTCATCGTACTGATACCGACCCTAAAGGCGGCGGTACGGTGTGAGGTTAAATCATTGGAATGGTAGGATAGACTTTAAACAAGTTTATTATTCCTAAAATAAAAATCTAGTAGTGAAAATTTATTTTTTGAATTTAACTTTCTGTCGTGTTTATTTTACAACTTTAATCTCTAGGCTACTAAAATGTTAGTAATAGGACTTCATTAAAAATATGGAGAGTAACAAGTACGTTATAATTATCAAAAGAATGCAGTTAATTTTTCGGAAGAGATTTTTCCTTGAGCCTTTAAAACTTAAGTGACATAGTATAGGTATGTCACGGATGTCACACGTGTTGAACGAGAGACGACCATACTTAGTTTACAAAAGATGATACAGGACTATCAGACAAATTCATTTAGTGAATTTTAAAAGTGTAATTACACAACAAATTTCTAATTGAAAAATTGGAAAATCATATACACAAGACGTTGCTAGTTAGACGGTATTTGGAACCGATAAACTAGTGGGAGCCTTAGCCTTATGATTTGTTGTTTTTCTGAATCATTAGAAATGTGTAATAGACTACACAGGAGTTTCTCCATTTATCGGAAAAAGAAGAATAAAGCGTTACTAGTTAGACAGTATTTGGAACTGATAAACTAGTGGGAGCTTAGTTCTGGAGATTTTATAATCTTTGAAACATCGTGAACACAGCATTTCTAGTTAGATAGTATTTGGAATTGATAAACTAGTGGGAGCTTAGTTCTAGGTGATGTTCTAATCTTTGAGAAATCATAAATACAAAGTGTTGCTAGTTAGACGGTATTTGGAACCGATAAACTAGTGGGAGCTTTGCTCTTATGATTTGTCGATTAGAAAAATCGATAGTCCAAGCAAGTAACACTGAACATCCCACAGTTCAAGAGTAGTCTCTACTCAAACAAACTGTAAGTTCAAGATTGTTTCCATTTAAGGAATGTCGAGAATGGGAAAGAATGTTTATACATGTTAGTCATCTAAACTAAGTAGTTTTAAGGCTAAACCGAAAAATTAATTGGAAATTAGAGGATAAGGAAAGTGATTTCGGATCACTGACCAATGCATCCTTAGCAATTTTCTCGAAAGCTAAAGTTCTTTGGAAGAACTAGGTAGCTTTGCATTAAACGATAAATAAAATAGACAACGGGCAGTTATTTCAGATAGACTAGTGGGAGTGATATAAGGAAATGAATCTCGGATTCAATTCTTGAGTATCACAGAAAATTCATTTTTTGTTTTAGGATTCATTGGAACGAACGTATTCATTTTCAATAGGATAATTTGTTTGTCTTATTGACGATAAATATAACATTCATAGCACGAATCCATGACTCGGACTTTTGTTTGATAAAGTCAGAACCACTAGGCATTGCTGAAAATGTATTAGTAACACATCTTAAACTATATAAACGAAAATGGTTTCCGTATTTCGATAAACCTTCTTTCTATTCCATTAATTAGTGCATGTTCCATAAAGACAAGATCTGAAGACTGGCTCAGGGTGATTCCTATCTCCTAGTCAAAGGAACAATGTCTCAAAGGAACAATGCCTAAGTTTCCTTTCAATCGGGAAAAGGTAATAGATTTAAAGAAGTTACATAGCTTGTTCATATCGACCTTCGGGGTCATATGAAAGGTACAAGCTGGTGGGAGCTTTTGAAGTGGTGACATATTGTCTGATAACTACTCGAAACTCCGGTAAGTTTATCCAAAATATTTGGAGGAAATCTCTGATTTCACCAGAGATAGAGTATTTCATACTCAAAAATAGGTTATTGCGTAGTCTTCGGGACTGATGCTCGGCCTGCCTCCCAGTGGAATGTTTTCACTAAGGGATACACCGTAAATTTTCTTTATATAGTTATTGATGCGCTACGATACGCTGCTGAACTCATTTAAGATATTGGTTGCAAAATAACAGTTTATGTTGTAATAAAAACCGAGAAGTCTACCTAAAAGATGCCTACGCATTTGTGGATAAGGAGTGAATTCGGTTCACCCCACTTCCGTAAATATAGACATTTAGCATTTAGTGCTTGAAGGTAGGACTGGAAATTTTGCGTACACATTCAGGTCGTGAAATATCTTAATGCATTGAGTAAATGTTGGTTATAAAACTCGTAAAATCAGAGAATGACGGTTATACTGTCAAACTCGGTCTGATAGAGTCTATAAATAACAACCTTAGATCTTGAAGTATTTGTACTCAAGATGTTACTAACTGATTTGTTCAGTCCACATCCAACACCGGAAGTTGGTGGTAACACTAATAAAAACTACTAAACTTGATCAGTATATCGATCCACCCCGAACATAGTGGGAGTATGGTTTGTCCATTACCCATTGCAGGACCTTAAGGTCATAGGGTAGATTGATGACCTATAGTCCTTTGTGGGCTGTGTAGGATCCTGATCATAGAGGTTGGTTTAAAAGCTATAACCTGTGAATGGAGTTTGATACTCCAGTTCTGTTGAAACTCTTGTAGAACTACCTGAATATCTCAGGCCCAGTGGGAGTAATTGGAACTACACGGAAAAGAGTCGAATGAATAGGAAAATTTAACTTTCAACGCAAAGCTGAGAAAAATTTAGGGGTGATTCCTTAAAAGGTAGAGAGTTAACCAGACCGTGATCTTTCTTACCACTCAGTCTTGCTTGATTTCGTCAGAAAGCGGGAAATAGGGGTGATTCCCTAAGACTTCCTTGCCGAACAATTGAATCTGAATTCATTCAGAACAGAAGGGTTTTAGCTAAGAACAAATGGAGGATTCGTTACAAAGCAGAAAATAGGGGTGATTCCCTCAGACCTTTTTGCGAGACTAACGGTATCTTAATTTATTCAGAAAGAACCTTTGGCAAGATGCCTGCCATAGCTTATATCATTTGGGGATTAAAGCAAACCTCTAGGTCATTTCAAAGTCATATATTTAAATATGTGGACTTGACCGGATTTAGAAAAATGTCAACTTTATCTCAAGTTTCATCTTCTTGATGAGACTCACAATTGCCTCGTGATGGGATAATCGAACACTCTTCTTTACAAATCATAAACTTGATGGTAACAATTACTTACTATGGTCAAGGTCTATGAAAATGTATATCTCCGGCCGGGCAAGATGGGATATCTGTGCTGTTCCAAACTCCGCCTCTGGCCCGACCCCAAGTTTGAAGCATGGGACACGAAAATAACCAAGTCATGACCATCCTCACGAGGTCTATGACAAAAGAGATCGATGAGAACTTCATGATGTATGACATTGCTAAGGAAATGCAGGACAATGCCGAGACCTTTACTCAAAAAGGACAATACATCTGAAGTCTATGAACTCAAGCCCAGATTCAAAATTGCGAGACAGGGGATATGTGCGTAACTCAATACTTTAATCAACTATCTAAGGCATGGCAACACCTAGATATGTTGGAAACTCACCCTGGAATGATGTTAAAGATCTTGCACTCTTTAAAGACATTATCGAGAAAAGAGAGTATTCAAATTCCTTCTTGATGAATCCTACTCTGGATGATGTCGAGGTAGGTAGAATTCTTGCTACTAAACCTCTCCCAAATCTCAAATCCATGTTTGCTTGAGGTCAAACATGAGGAAAGCGAGGAGGAAAGTGATCTTTCTTGAACCCCTGTGACAACCTCTATGAAGGTGCTTGCCTCTTCTAAAGGTTAATGAGACTTACAGAAGCCTCTCTGAGAAAGGCTGGAAAGGCACATTACGTGATCACTTTAAAGCGCACAAATCACACCAAGGACAATTGTTGGAAGCTACATGGCAAACCTAACCCCTCTAAAACCTCAAAACCAACCAGGGGAAAGTCAAGGCAAACTTGTCGGTGAAGAGGAGAATGACAATGATGGTGAATGCTCGGTTTGCCGCATTTAAAGCCTTTATTGCTCAAAGCATCGGGAAGGTAGCTCCCCTCTTGAAATGGCCACTCATGCTAAAAGCAGTATATTTTACTCACCTCTTAGTAATGAGACTTGGATTGTTGATTAGAGGCGTCTTCCCATATGACTTAGTAATAAAACCTTATTACCCAATATATGCCATGCAACCAAATTCACAGAATTAAGGCTAGCGATGGTTCTGCTTTCTTATGCAAAAGGTGTTGGGAAGGTTAAACTTACTAATCGATATATCTACAGAATGTCTGTTTGTTCCAAAGTTAGGCGTAACCTTATATCATCAAGAAACTCACTAAAGATCCGAATTGGTGTTGTTTTTAATAAGAATCGGTGCACATTCCAGATCTTTCTTCTCGAGAAGTGATTGGTCAAGCTAAACCACCTTCAGGGATTGTTTGTGATCAACCTGTGAAGAAGACAAGATCAAGATGCAATCTGCCTCGACTGCACTCAAAACTTGACAATATCATGTTATGGCATTATAGACTAGGACATCCAAGTTTTGGTTATTTAAAGTCTTTAATTCTGAATTGTTTAAAGGATGTAATCTTAATGATCTTCAATGTGATATTTGTCAATTTGCTAAACTCACCAAATCATGTGTATGCTAAGTTACCTCACTTGCCCTCTTCCCTTTCACCCTAATTCACAGGTGATGTATGGGGACCTCAAGAGTGAAAAGTATAACAGGAAAAAGGTGGTTTGTAACCTTCATTGATGATCATACCGAAACACTTGGTCGTTCTTAATGAAAGACAAATCTGAAGTTGGACCTATCTTCCAAGAATTTTATCACATGGTCTCCACCCAATTTGATACTAAGATCAAGATCTTAAAGGCGATAATGCTCTGGAATACTATGAGTCTAACCTCGTGTAACTTCTTGACTAACAGAGGAATTGTTCATATCGGTAGTTGTGTGGAAACACCTCAACAGAATGGGGTTTCTTTGAAAGAAAGAACAGGCATCTGCTGAAATGGCCGATCAATCATGTTCACTACACATGTTCCTAAATACATGTGGGGTGAAGCTATATTATTGCAACATATTTAATCAACAGACTTTCCAGTGAGTGTTAGGTTTCAAAACTCCTCTCCAAACCCTGCTGACCACACACTCCTGCTCTCATCTTATTACCCAATTGCCTCCAAAGATCTTTGGTTGTACTGTGTTTGTTTATATCCATGCTCAACACAGAAGTAAACTTGATCCTAAAGCTCATAAATGCATTTTCCTTGGATATGCACAGGACAGGAAAGGTTACAAGTGTTACTCTCCTACTGAAAAGAAATTTTACAATTCTATGGATGTGAAATTCTTTGAAAGGACTCCATATTACAGCAAACCTACTGAGCCAGTCACTGATGGAAACCTGATTGAGATTGAACTAAGTCCGTTCCCTCAGCAAACCATTTACCCTCAGCAGAGTCCTAACCCACAGCAGACTCATAACCTTCAGCATCCTGCGGATACTCACATTACTGACCCTCAGCAGTCTGCTGACCCAGTGTCCGGCCGACCCGCTATCTTTGGGCCAGAAAACTCGGCAGACCTCTTGGGCAGTCTGCTGGACCTCAGCTTATTGACTCTCAGCAGTCTGCTGAAGTGGATGACAGACCTATTGCTCTAAGGAAAGGGAAAAGATCATGCACTGATCATTCTATTCATTCTTATTTATCTTATGATCAGTTGTCTCCTGTCTTTGCCATGTTTACACAGGACCTGGACTCTCACTCTATCCCTAGAAATATTCAGGAGGCCCTTCAAAATGATAAGTGGAAGGTCTTTGTTAAAACAGAGAGATGAGCGCCTCTGGATAATCATACTTGGGATCTCACAACTCTTCCAAAAGGCAAGAAGGCAGTCACCGCAAATGGTTATTCACTATCAAATACACTTAACGATGGCACTATTGACAAGTACAAAGCCGTTGGTAGCCGAGGATTCACTCAAACTTATGGCATTGACTATAAAGAAACTTTTGCACCAAGTGGCAAAGCTAAACACCGCTGTCGGTACTAATTTCTCTAGTTTGTCCAACTTGACTGGCCTCTTCATCAATTGGACATCAAAAATGCTTTTCTAAATGGGGACCTTCTTGAGGAGGTTTATATGACTATACCTCCTGGTTTTATCAATCCTCATACTCAAGGCAAGGTGTGCAAACGAGGAAATCTCTATATGGCTCAAGCAATCACCACGGGCATGGTTTGGAAAATTAACAAGCGTGGTCAAAGCTGCTGGATATCACCAATGCAATTATCACACTATGTTCATCAAGACAACCAACCGAGAAGAGGTCTATTCTTATTGTCTATGTGGATGATATCATCCTTCTTGGAGATGACCTGTTTGAGATCCAACACTTGAAAGAATTGCTTGGCAAAGGTATTTCGAGTTAAAGACTTGGGTTTACTTAAGTATTTTCTTGGCATGGAAGTAGCTAGAAACATCAAAGGAATCTCGGTCTCCCAAAGGAAATATGTCTTGGACTCTTTGAAGAAAGCGGCATCTTTGGGGTGCAAACCTCTTTGTATCCAGAGTGACCCAGGTCATCTGCTCATATGTATGGGGCACTTGACGATTATGTTGATAAGTCTTTTTGTAGACTTGGCATCTTACTAAACTATTAGTAAATAACTAGTATGTAGATTATCATGTGTTTGTGAATGGTTGATGCCAAGATTATTCAACTCCAGATGTTCCATCAAGCGGTCGAATGCGATATCCCTTACCAAGGCTATTCCACCTCTTATGTTCGTGAGACTAAGTAGCTAGTCTCTCTCTCAATTGTATCTATTTATACACCTCTCATAAACAACAAACTAAGTTGAAGTGTGTTATCACATTCTCAAACTCTCTTGTGTGACATCTAAAAGTCATCGACATGCCATTCATTCATTCTAAAGATTTGATTCGCTCAAATTCATGAGAATCGATCATTGGCAGTCCCATCCATTCACCTGGTTAAGATATTCTTGCATTTATGCAACATTCAAGGATGTAGTCTACCCTACCTCTCAGGAATGGTTATCTAAACCTGCGGATGAATACTAAATGGGATGTTTAGTGAATCCTCAAGTCTCTTCGGGAGAATGAGGAATAATATGCTGGTATATTCAGGTGCAAACTAGAATATAAGTGATGACACTGATTCTGACTTTAGGTCAGATTAAGGATGATCGTTAATTCGACTTTGTCCTCAGTGTTGAATCAAAGGCATATTGAAATCGTGCCACCGGATTAAATGCAAAGGCGACATTTCGATCCCAAAGATTCACTCAAGACGCCAACCTACCTGATCAGTGTACCAAGTCACATGGTATTCGGATTCTAAGTACGCGCCGGGTCACTGACCTACCCTGCGGCGGCACACTCCGGTCGTGCTTGGAAGGATGAATTACTAAGATACGCTTGGAGGGTATGAATCTTGGGGATATGTCTCACTTTTTTTGAGCAAGTGGGAGAATGTTGTAGATATAGATATAAAAGGTGTGCTCTAAAACAATTAATTCACTAGCCTTTCGTGCAAGTGGGAGAATGTTAGGTGTAGTGTCCGAAAGACAATTATATAATTGTTTTAGGACAGAATTAATAATTCATCTTATTATATGCATGTGTGCTTATAATTAAGACACTACTGAAAACCCTAAGTAATGTAATCACATAACACAGTGTATGGCTATACACAAGAGGATTGAGTCAGTGAGATGTACTTAAAATTAACTTAGTCCGTAGAGTTGATTAATCTGAGTATGGGTCTCATGATTAATATGCTAATAATGTGCCCAGAACACTTTAGGTGTGACAGTCTTATCCGGACTGTCGGTAATAGGGTACCTAGTGGGGAATTTATATATGATGATAATCATATAGGGCTGGACCGATTTGATTTGAGTTCTCGATATAATTCCGTGATCGAGAAGTCTTATCGAATCACAAGATGATCATATACGGATTAATCTCAATCATGAGGTGATCACAGGCAAATGCTTAGACTAGGGTAGAGTTTGATGTGTTAGTAAGGATCACTTCGTAGTATGTGGTCCAACACTTCTCGTTGGCTCTATTCTGGAATGAGTGAGTGGTCTGTGCTATCACATACATGGAATCCATTCCTTCCCTCGGGAAGTCGACAGGCAGTTCCCTTATTTGTTAGCCCTAAGAAAATGATCGATCCCGGGAGTTCATGTTAGACTAATTAGCTACTAGTCAGGTATGTGAACTAATTGATCACTAGGGGTTAATGGTAAATAAGGATAATATGTTTCGAGAAGGGTTTACGGAAATATCCCAACTCGAATTGAATAGTCTATGGAGGATTTATCCGTATGTAATGATTATATCAGTGGACGCTTATCAACTCATGGTTGAGTGTAAGTTATCTATATTCAATGAGTTCGATTTGGGTTTATGGTGGTGTAATCCCGGAATTAATAGATTGAATATTATTGTTCGGTCTGACGGATAATTTTATTTAATTTATTATAGCTACTGAATATGGGTCCATGGTCCCCGACGTGGCTCCTAATATAGCATATAGGTTTTCTCATCGTTTCACCTCAATTAATATTAAATAGTTGGATTGTACTATTTAATTGATATGTGGATTAATTGTTTAGTTGGACTAGATAATTAAATACATGGAAAAGAATTTTTTTTTCGTGGACTCGGCCCAATGTGGTGTAATATGCGTGTGACCTAATTATTTAGGGTGGGGCGCATATTTGTTTATTATTTGTTGGGAAATTAGTTTTCTTAATAAATAATAAGACATGTGATTAAATTATTTATGTGTTAAATAATTTAATGAAAAGAAAATCTTTTGTATATCCTAATTAATTTAGGAATATTTTAGATTTATCTTTTTAGGAAAATGATTAATTTAATAATTATTGGTTAATTAATTAAATCTTTGGAGGACAAGGATTACTCTCCTATATAAAGAGAGTTCTTCAAAGCCTTTTTATCAATCACATTACACACACAATTTTCTAAATTGTTGAGAAGTATTAGGCTTTGATATTTCGGCCTAAATACTAGGGTTTTGAGTTGGGTAATCTTCGGGATTATTCCGGTAGCATATCGAGGAGGTCAAGCGGCTTGAATCACCATCCACTTGGTGTTGCTTGGAGATACACGTCGGAAGACGGTGGCTTCTCAATTCTTGGATCTTGGATCTCGGATTGTTCTTGGTGTTTATTCACAATAAACCGGTAAGCAATCTAACCCCATAGTAGGTTAGATCTATTTATTTATATTTTTTTGGTTGTTAGATCTAGATCTTGTAGTTTTCGCTGCGTAATCGGGTGGATCTATGATCCATCCAGCGATATTACACCCTACAGTTCTAAGCAGCACTTGACCGTCTCCAAAAGTTGTACTAATGCTGAATACAAGACACTTTCCAATACCACGACGGAACTTCAGTGGCTCTGTAGCATTATTCGTGACATGCAGGTTCTTTCTCTCCCGCTACCCTTTGGTGTGATAATATTGGAGCCACTTATCTTGCTCATAATCCGGTTTTCCATGCTCGCACGAAGCACATCGAGATTGATTTCCTTCACGTTCATGAATTGGTTGATGCCCGCAAGCTCAATATCTCCTTCATTACTTCAAAGGATCAGTTAGCCGATCTTCTTACCAAACCGTTGGCTCAGCCTCGTTTTACAAGTTTGAAGACCAATCTCCGTGTCCAGTCACTTCCCACGAGATCGAGGGGGCGTGTCGAGGATACTATTGGTGTTATCTAAAATATTATTATTTTGTATTTATTTTATTGTGTGACTTGTTGGCCAAGTTGTTACATGCCTATATATTTGTATCACCACTACACAATTGAATCAATGAAATCAATCGTTTATGAATTATGATCGTGTTTTGGTATGAAGTGATACTTAGAGTTTGTGTCAATTTCATAAAGATAACCTTGAATAATAATGTCATTACTCTCCCTACAATATAAACTAAATGTTCAATAACTTATACCTCCTCCTTAGTACTCAATGTACTTAACCCCTTTTTCGTTTTGTATGTTTTCACTTCCGAGAAGATTTACATGATGATCTTGATTTTGAGGATGTTGAGTGAGTAGATATATGCTAGGAGATCATTTCATGTTTCTATTATATTGCTGTAGTTTTGAGATTTTGTAATTTACTTTTATGTAAGACATGTTTTGATTTCAGTTTGGTTTGTATTCTATGACCTATGTTGTAAGATAAGCTTCCTTTGGATATGGACTTCATTGTTGTAAAATTTCTTTTCATTTTTAGTTGGACAACATTGTTACTCTTTTTCTTGGTCTTGGCCTATTTATCCAAGTTTATTTAGCTTCCGTGTTGCTTTACTTTTGATATGATTACGTAAGGCTTGCGTGTAATGTAAGAGTCATTTAATGTTATACGTACTGGTCATTTTTTTTCCAGATAAAGACTCGGTATGCGGAACAGGGCACAACAATTAATATGTTTTTTTTTTTTTTTTTTTTTTTTTTTTTAAAAACAAATTTATACCTTAGAATATGCTTTTCCCAAACATTATAATTGTCATAAAATAATTTATTTGTTGAAATGATCAACCCAATTTTTGTTTTTAAAACATTATCCTTTGAATTTATTTTGATTTGTTGTACAAGTATGAATTAATTAATGATCAATAATCATTATAAAATTTGTGAAATTTGTAGCTCTTTAGCTAATGAATTTAAATGAAAAAAAGGGATAAAATTAATTCCACTGTTCGATCTCTGAGAAATGTTTAATTTCCTATTAACCAAGAAGGCGACAGAGTCAATACCTTTATCTGTAAAATTCCGACCTTTTATTAAAGGGTATTATTGTATTTTCAATAATAAGTGATTTTTTGATTTACTAAATCACCGACAAATTCACATGCCGAGTGTTTCATTTTTAGATAAGGACCCAGTATTCGAAAGTAGGATTCTGAAAAAAAAAATTTACTTTCGTATTAACCAAGAAGGGTGTGACAATTCAAATTAAACACTTATATACCATCCACTAATCAGAATTTATTTACCTGAATATTTCCAATCATCAAGGTGAAGAGCATGAATCCAATAAGCACCAGATAGATAGAGAATAACAACTCCAGCCAGTTACTTGTAGGTTGCAGTGGGTTCCCAACTTCGCTGTAATAAACAAGAATAAAAGTTCATGTCATGCCCCCGCTGTATTAGCACTTTTAATAGATATTGTAAAATAGGTTAAATCTGTATAATAAAGATTTCAATCATCCAGATCTACTAAAAATCATATGCAAGAGAGTCTCTACTCAAAATTTCAAAATACAGAATATATAAATTATGCTCTACATATAGCGCATGAAACACAAATTGTACAATTCTGATGCATTTACAAAAAATAGTGATTTTGTAAAATAAACAAAAATGGTGATTCATACTGTAACATAGAGAACATGTTCAAAGTAACAAAATTACCTGAGCACCATGAGCCCCCAAGTAATGGGATAAAGAATCTTAACAATTAGTGAAGAGCTTGAAATCACTTTCAAAGCCGCACCATATATCCCGTAAGGAAAAGGTCCATTTTCATCAAAGCACATTGGAGCTTTGAAAGTTGTTGTTGAGTTACTATGTGAACATGAGAAGGTGAAACTATGTCCATTGGAGTGCTTTCTAAGGCATGATGCAACCCTTTGTATGCCTAGCATGTACCAGCATCCTCCACTAACCTGAAAATTGGAAAGGAGATAGTGTACAAGATTGAGCCAAGAAAGATGCAAGATTCAGCAAATTCTTTGCGATCACAGATGAAAAAACCCTTAATTTTTATGAGTTATCTTTAGCATGCATGTTGTAAAGTTTAAAATAAAATCCATCATACATTGTTCGTTTAACATAATTTAACACATATTTAAGGGTTTGCCAACTGAAAAGTTGGTCAAGTATTGAAGTGCCCTATTTACACTTTCATAAACTGTATGATTTGGCAACGGTGTACCTTCATTCGGTTTAATTAAGTGTTTTACCAACAACCATGGGGGTTGAAAAATAATTTTAAAGATCCAAATCCAATATTTAGAAGGATTTTTTGTGCACACTGGTGTTGAGTGAATAACTTCCATGCAGAGTCCCTGGTGACCTCCATGACAAGAAAGTTTCTCAAGGGATCTGAATCCTTGAGAGGAAACCTGGAATTAATGAGCCTGATAAACCTTTGAATGACAATAACATAAGTTCTATAGGATGACTCCATCGTGTTAAAACACATTGGGAATCCTACATCAACTTTCATGTCTTCACGTGTTAGAGGATAAGAGCAATAAGGGCACTCTTGTAATTACTATGTGTGAGGTGGCATAACAAACTTGTAGTACAAGATAAGATCTAGCCTAGATTTTGTGTGTGTGATGTATAAGACAATGTAATGTGTGCACAATTAATAACAACAAAATATTATCCTAAAATTCTACTTGGTATCAAAGCTTTCTAGCCGTTCATGGCTGAAGCCACCAATGCCGGAGCATCTTCTCCTCCACCATCTACAAGAGTCTCATCCACTTCTTTTCTCCGGTCATCTCTTCTAGAGCCTCCGGATTTTCTGCAAACAAGCTCAGCCGCCGAAATATCTTCCCACCATGCATCTCTAACACCAGAGCTCAGTCAGACCACCACAACTCTAACGCCGTTTAGCACAAACTTGAATCAGATCTTGTGGAAATATTACTCAAATGAGACTCGATCTGCTGAAGCCTCAAGCAGGTGCTCAAAGTGATTCTTGAGCCTCGAGATTTCGTGCATAATATTTTGTACGCCTTATTTAATTGTAAAATTAATTGTAAAAGACATATTAATTGTGAGTCATATAAACAATTAATATGTCAAACTCTAGTTTACTTTATGTCATAGACATAACTTTTACTTTTACTTTTTGCATGCTTGCCGCCCACATCTACATACTCAGTGGCACTTAAGCTAGCTAGCTAGCTAGTCTCTCCATCTCAATTGTATCTATTTATACATCCTTTTACTCAATGAATAAACTAAGTTGAAGTTTACTCAAGTATTATTACTTTCTCAAACTCTCTTCATGGTATCAGAGCCTACTGAGTTCTAATATTCCGCTGCAAAACTCAGTATCTTTTTTATCAAGAATGTCTTCATCTGAAGCATCCTACTCATTAAGTAAATCTCAACAGATGGAGGTTCTGACTCCACTCCATATACAAATCACGAGACTTGATTACAACAATAATCTTGGGTTGTCAAGATCTATGAAAAGTATAACTCGAGACAAAGCAAGATGGAAGACTTGTCTCGAGTCCAAACACTCTCAAAGATGGAATCACTGGTGGTGATATTATGGATTCTCGATTAGCTCTCTTCAAAGAGTTTCTCAAATGGCGTAAGACGATAACTCTCTCACAGGCATTGCCACTCATACCAAGACAGGTATATCTTATTCCCAACTCAAGAATGCACTGGATAGTTGATTAGGGGGCCTCATCTCATATGACAGAAATAAAAACTCATTATATAACCTCAAACCACAATCGTGAGACTCATAAAATTAAAACTGGCTTGATGGGTCTATTTCATATGCTCAAGGTTTTGGAATTGTTCAACTTCTTGATAAGGTTTATCTTAAAGATGTCTGTTTGTGCCAAAGCTAGATCAGTAATCTTATATCTCACAAGAAACTCACTAAGGACCTAAATTGGACAGTCACTTTTAAAGACAATCAGTGTATTTTCCAAGATACTTATTCACAAGAAGTAATGGAAAGAGCCAAAACTTGCTCAGGACTGTTTATTGTTCACCCTGCTGAAGACAGAAACCTGAAGACTGAATCTGCCTCAGCAGCCTGCTCTCAAACTGTAGACAATATTATGTTATGGCATTATAGATTAGGACATCCTAGTTTTGGTTATTTAAAGACTTTAACTCCTGAATTATTTAAAGGATGCAATCTTAATGATCTTCAATGTGATATATGTCAGTTTGCCAAACTCACCAAATCTGTGTATGCTAAATTACCTCACTTACCCTCCTCACCTTTCACCCTAATTCACAGTGATGTATGGGGGCCCTCAAGAGTGAAAAGTATAACAGGGAAAAGGTGGTTTGTCACCTTCATTGATGATCATACCAGAAACACTTGGTTATTTCTAATGAAAGACAAATCTGAAGTTGGACCTATCTTCCAAGATTTTTATCATATGGTCTCCACCCAATTTGATACTAAGATCAAGATCTTAAAGACTGATAATGCTCTGGAATACTATGAGTCTAACCTCATTAACTTCTTGACAAACAGAGGAATTGTTCATATCGTGAGTTGTGTGGAAACACCTCAACGAGAATGGGGTTTTTGAAAGAAAGAACAGGCATCTGCTGAAATGGCCAGATCAATCATGTTCACTACACATGTTCCTAAATACATGTGGGGTGAAGCTATCTTGATCGCAACTTATTTACTCAATAGACTTTCCAGTGAGTGTTAGGTTTCAAAACTCCACTCCAAACCCTACGACCACACTCTCGCCATCATCTTGTTTCCCGATTGCCTCCAAAGATCTTTGGTTGTCTTGTGTTTGTGTATATCCATGCTCAACACAGTAAACTTGATCCTAAAGCTCATAAGTGCATTTTCCTTGGATATGCACAGACGAGAAAGGTTACAAGTGTTACTCTCTCTCTTGAAAAGAAATTTTACAATTCTATGGATGTGAAATTCTTTGAAAGGACTCCATATTACAAACCCTCATGATCCATCCAACGATGGAAACTCGATTGAGATTGAACTAAGTCCGTTCCTCGGAAACCATTAACCCTCAAGACTGCTGCGACATTGAGTCTCACGACTCTCTCAAAGAACTCTTGACCCAAAACCTCATGATCCTCAAGAGATCGAACTTGAAGTACCTATCGACTCTCTACAGCCTACTACTCCTCAGCAACCTCCTGGACAAGAGTCTACTGACCCAGAGCCTGCTGATCCTGAGCCTACTGACACTCAGCAATCTACAGATCCCCAGCAGCCTGCTGACATTGATGATAGGCCTATTGCTCTTAGGAAGGGAAAGAGATCGAGCACGCGATCACTCTATTCATTCTTATTTATCTTATGATAAGTTATCTCCTGCCTTTGCCATGTTTTCACAGGACCTGGACTCTCACTCTGTTCCTAAAAATATTCAGGAGGCCCTTCAAAATGATAAGTGGAAGGCTGCTGTTAAAACAGAGATGACTGCTCTCCTGGATAACCATACTTGGGACCTCACAACTCTTCCCAAAGGCAAGAAAACAGTTAGCTGCAGATGGTTATTCACTATCAAATACAATGCTGATGGTAAAATTGACAAGTATAAAGCCAGATTGGTAGCAAGGGGATTCACTCAAACTTATGGCATTGACTATAAGGAAACTTTTGCACCAAAGAGCAAAGCTCAACACTTTGTCGAGTCTTGATTTCCCTAGTTGTCCAACTTGACTGGCCTCTTCACCAATTGGACATCAAAATGCCTTTCTAAATGGGGACCTCACCGAGGTGGTTTATATGGCACTGCACCCCTGGTTTTATCAATCCTCATACTCAAGGCAAGGTGTGCAAACCGAGGAAATCTCTATATGGCTGAAGCAATCACCAAGGGCATGGTTTGGAAAACTCACTCTTTGTGGTTAAAGGCTGCTTTGGATATCATCAATGCAACTCGATCACACCATGTTTGTCAAGACAACCAACCGAGAGAGGTCCATTCTAATTGTATATGTGGATGATATCATCCTTCTTGGGAAGACTCTCACTGAGATCCGAACTTGAAGACTCTCTTGGCAAAGGTGTTCCAAGTTAAAGATCTGGGCTACCTCAAGTACTTTCTTGGTATGGAAGTAGCTAGAAACACCAATGGCATTTCAGTCTCCCAAAGGAAGTATGTCCTGGACCTCAAGGAAGAAAGCGGCATCTTTGGGATGCAAGCTTCTTTGTATCCCCAGTAGACCCAAGTAACACCCTACTGCATGGTGACATTGCTGTCAGGAAAGAACAATATCAAAGGCTTGTAGGGAAACTCATCTACCTTTCTCACACAAGGCCTGATATTGCATATGGGGTTAGTCTGGTCAGTCAGTTCATGCACTGCCCTACTGAGCAACATTGGGATGCTGTGAATAGGATACTGAGATATTTAAAGTCCACTCCTGGCCAAGGCCTGCACTTCACCAAGTCTACTGATAGATCAATCAAGGTCTACACCGATGATTGATTGGGTTTGGATGTCACATTGACAGACGATCTACCACAGGCTATTGCTCATATGTATGGGAAACCTGGTTACTTGGAGAAGCAAGAAACAACCTCTTCAGTCAAGCGATCTTGAAAAGTGAACTCAGGCACTTGTACTTGGCATTTGTGAAGCTCTATGGCTAAAAAGTGGTACTTGGCCGAACTTCAAAGAACCTTATCGAAGAACCTATCACACTCTGTTGTGATAATAATTCAGCCTTATGCATGGCGAGAAGATCCACCCATCATGATAAAACCAAGCATGTGGACATTGTGAGACACTTTCACTACGGAGAAGATTGATGCCAAGATTATTCAACTCCAGATGTTCCTCAAAGGATCGAATCTTGATATTCTTACCAAGGCTATTCCACCTCTTATGTTCAATGAGACTAAGTAGCAAACTTGGCTGCATCAACATATCTGACCCGATTTGAGGGGGTGTGGAAATATTACTCAATGATTCGATCTGCTGAAGCCTCAACAGGTGCTCAAGATTCTTTGAGCCTCAGATTTCGTGCATAATATTTTGTACACCTTATTTAATTGTAAAATTAATTGTAAAAGACATATTAATAGTGAGTCATATAAACAATTAATATGTCAAACTCTAGTTTACTTTATGTCATAGACATAACTTTTACTTTTTACTTTTTGCATGCTTGCCGCCCACATCTACATACTCAAGTGGCCGCCCAAGCTAGCTAGCTAGTCTCTCCATCTCAATTGTATCTATTTATACATCCTTTTACTCAATGAATAAACTAAGTTGAAGTTTACTCAAGTATTATTACTTTCTCAAACTCTCTTCAGATCTGCATAATCAAACTTGACATATCCAACTATCTGTTGTGGAAATCGATAATTCTGCCAATTGTTCGTGGACAAAAGCTGGATGGTCATCTATTTTGGACCAAACCTCCACCACCAGAATTCCTAGCCACCTACAATCCGACCAATGGATTTCCTTGCACAGTTCCAAACCCAGAATTTGAAGAATGGAACACAAAGGATAAACTTCTAGTTGGGTGGCTCATGAGCTCAATGAAGGAAGAAACTCTGATTGAGGTGATTGGATGTACAATAGCAAATGAAATCTGGACTTGTTTGGAGATTCTCTACAACAATAGATCTAAAGCTCGAATGCTGGTGTATAAAACAGCTCTCACAAAAATGAGAAGGGGTCTAAATCGATGATGGATTATCTTGCATTGATGAAGTCATACTCTGATGGTCTAGCTACATCAGGGTACCCAATCACAAAGGGTGAGCTCATTCTTGCCATACTTGGAGGCCTTAGCAAAGAATATGAATCGGTTATAGTGAATATGACTTCAAGAATTGGATCCCTATCCTGGCAAGAGGTGCAATCACAACAGATTACTCATGAGAGGTTAATAGCCCGATCTAATCCTACTGCTAATATGGAGTTAGGACAAGCCACTGCAAATCTGGCCACCAGGTCTGGTAACCACAGGTCCTACAGTAGGAACACCGGTAATCAAGATGCTTCAATAGTGCCCTTATTGCTCTTATCCTCTAACATATATTTTGTTGTTATTAATTGTGCACACATTACATTGTCTTATACATCACACATACACAATCTAGGCAAGATCTTATCTTGTACTACAAGTTTGTTATGCCACCTCACACATATTATTTACAAGAGTGCCCTTATTTCTCTTATCCTCTAACATCTCCCCTCAAACGAAAGGGGGTCTTGACCACTTGAAGTTTTTCTCTGAAGGGACTAAATTTGGTAATTGATAATGGCTTGGTAAGACGATCAGCAGTTTGATCAGTAGATGGGATATGGTTGATTATAAGTTCCCCTTTCAACACCTTGTCTCTAATGAAGTGAAGATCAATTTCCACATGCTTAGTTCGATTGTGGAACACAGGATTGTAGGCAAGGGCTTGAGCACTGAGATTATCACACCAGATTGTAGCTATTTTTGGAAAAGGAGCAGACAGACAGTAAAGAGGTGAGCCACTGTATTTTTACAGCAGTGTTAGCCAAGGATCGATATTCAGACTCAGTACTAGACCTGGAGACCACTCCTTGTTTCTTAGAACTCCAGGAAACTAAAGATCCACACAGATACACACAGTATCCTGCAATAAATCTTCTGTCAGCTTTATCACAGGCCCAATCAGCATCTGAATATCCAACAAGATGAATTCTCTGATCTAGAACAAAGTGCAGTGCATAGTCTATGGTGCCTTGCACATACCTAAAGAGTCTCTTGAGTAATTGCCAATGGTATACTCCAGGCTGCTGCATATACTGACTTAAGAAGTTCACAGCAAATGTCAGATCAGGTCTGGTGAAAGTCATGTATTAAAGAGCCCCAAGAACACTCCTGTAAAGTGTTGCATTGTCTATAAATGGACTATCTGTCCTGGTCATGTCAGTTCCAAGTGCTATGGGCGTAGGGCAAGGTTTAAGATTAGTGAACCCAAGTTTCTATAGTTGTGAAGCATACATGTGTTGACTGAGGTACAAGCCAGTGGCATCTCTCTGAATCTGCATTCCTAAGAAGTGACTGGAAGGACCAAGATCTTTTAGAGAAAATCGGTTGTGCAGCATTTGAATGAATTTGTGAATCATATTTGACATGTTGCCAGTAACTAAGATGTCATCTACATACACAAGTACATATAGGAGGGAAGTTCCTCTTTTGAAGATAAAAAGGGAGACATCAGATTTGGATTGATAAAATCCCCATTTGAGAAGCTGTTGTCTATATTCTTCAAACCATGCCCTCGGGGCCTGCTTGAGGCTATATAACGCCTTTTTTAGGCAGCAAACATGATGTGGTTTTCTTGGATCAACAAAGCCTTCAGGTTGAGGCATATAAACAACTTCCTTCAGGGTTTTATTAAGGAAGGCATTATTGATGTCCACTTGATTAATGTGCCACTGACATGCTACAGCAAGGGCTAGGATGACTCTGATAGTGCTGGATTTAGCAACAAGACTGAATGTCTATGTGTAGTCTAACCCTTGGGTTTGAAGGAAACCCTTAGCAACCAAACTTGCCTTATGCTTCTGTATTGTACCATCACCATTCAATTTGAGTTTAAAAATCCACTTGTTTCCAACAAGTCTGTGATTTGAGCTTGGAGGGACAAGTTCTCTGGTCTGATTCTGAATTAAGGCCTTGTATTCATCCTTCATTGCCTTCTTCCATTCAATCTGTTGTAAAGCATCAGATACCTTGGTAGGTTCAGCAGAGTAAGTGTGAGTATCATGTGTGGCTAGAAAAGAGAAAGTTTTGGGTTTATATATGCCACTTTTTGACCTGGTTTTCATGTGATGCTGTGGAATAGGTTGGGGTGATGGAGAAGGCATTGGTGTTGGTAATGATGATGGTATTGGTGATAGTGATGGTGATATTGGAATTGGTGATGGTGATGGTGATATTGGCATTGATGATGGTGATGGTGATTGTGAGTGGCCATAGGTAGGTGTGGTTCCAGAAGAATTCTGAAGTTGTGATGGTGATCCAGATTTCAGTTTCATACCAAGCAATGTGTCTACATAGGAACCAGTTCTGATCACAAAGGATATGTGTGTTTAGAGCCATCTGGAAGGATTTATATCTCAAGATATGTTGTGTTTAATGAAAATCACTTCCCTTATAAAATAGGATTCCTTAGTAAAGTGTCTACTCCTGTGTTTGTGTCCAATGACAGTCAGACCTTAGATCCTATTATGTCTGTCTCTAGTACTCCAAGTCAACCCCTCTCCTTGAGTAATACTGATACAGGTCATCATACATCAACACCTCCTGATGTTACCAGCATACCTCCAAGATCTTATGCTACATCACACACAGAGCAATAAGGGCACTCTTGTAATTACTATGTGTGAGGTGGCATAAAAAACTTGTAGTACAAGATAAGATCTAGCCTAGATTGTGTATGTGTGATGTATAAGACAATGTAATGTGTGCACAATTAATAACAACAAAATATTATCCTAAAATTCTACTTCACGCATGTGATCAAATTGGAGCAATTGAATAACGACATCATCAAATTATGCACGTTAGTCTTTCTCTCCTCGCCCAATCCTATATTCCACTACATTATTGAGAGGATACCTTCGTAACTACAACTTTTAATATTAATTGTGTACCC
This sequence comes from Gentiana macrophylla, assembly GCA_026214975.1. Taxonomy (NCBI): domain Eukaryota; kingdom Viridiplantae; phylum Streptophyta; class Magnoliopsida; order Gentianales; family Gentianaceae; genus Gentiana; species Gentiana macrophylla. The sequence continues at coordinate 87,396,913 of CM047810.1, forward strand.
ACAAAATCTTGGATAATTAATCTCTTTATGAGTTGGTTCACCACAGTCATCTAGATTACACTTCTCTTCACGTTTTTGGATGTGATGTCCTAATTTATGCCTCAGTCACCATTATAAAATGGACTTTCACTCTAAAATGTGGATCTTTCTCGGATAAAGTCCTTCCAACCTGGCTACAAGTGTTTTAACCATCAAATCGGCCGTATTTACATACTTCGTCATGTTGATTTGTAATGAATACACATTTCCTTATGCTCCTCCTACAACATATCAATCCCATAACTATCCAATTACGCATCTTTCTCACACTATCCTTAATCTGGAACCAACTTCAACACCGTATCCTCCCACTTTGACAGAAAACCATCTTTATTTACCAAACCATAGAGCTCCCACTTTGATTACGAAACCATAGATTTCACAAATGGTCAATCTCCATGTTTATTTTAATTCCATAGGATTAAAGGGACGAGATGAAGATTCGTTCTCCGAGTTAAATGATCAAGCTATGACTTAGTTGTATTTACATTGAATGTGTATTAGTATAAGTTCAGAAGAGGGTTCTTTTTATCTTTATTGAGGATATTATAAAAGAATAATTAGAATATTATTTATTTGAATTATTATGTTTATCTATTACTTATTCCCTGAGATAATTACTTGCTCTTCAAGAAAAGTAGTATAAAATAACTCTTGTACTCAGTTTATTGAATCAATAAAAAGCAATTGTATCACTGTCAGTGTGGTATCAAAGATGTGTTGATCTCATCCGCATATCTCTCCAATCCCTCTCTCTCTATCATCTCTATCACATGCAAATTTATCGTACCTTCGTGGACAGGGTGTTTTCGGTTATGTTAATGGCACCATTAAACTGCCAGATTCCACCACCGTCGATGATAAAGGAGCCACCGTGCCTAATCCGTCTTATGATGCTTAAGTGTAGAAGGACCTCCTCTCCATCTGAAGACATCTTGATGCAAGTTTATCATGCCACCGCATAAATATGGTCATCCATTGAAACATTCTTTGCATCCCAATATATCTCGGCCAAACTTATGTAGATCCGCACACAAATTTCTTCCACTCGCAAAGGTACTCAAACGAAAACTGAACACTATGTTATTATCAAACGCCTCTCCGACGAGCTCTCTATGGCCGGCCACCCACCAAAAATATTGTGACCTATCTTGTATCCGGACTTGGACCTGAGTATGATGCCCCCGTAACCATGATATTTGCCTATGATTCTGTTTCCATCGAAGAAGCAGAAACCGTCATCCTCACCGTCGAATCGTGTATTCAACATCGTGCTCCAGTCCCTCCATCGTTGTCCTCTTCTGCATCTCCGGCCAACCTCAGCAGGAGTCCGTCTTAGCAGAACTCTTATCGTGGCCATGGTTATGGCCAATCAGGACAAAATCGAGGCCGGGTGTTCTGGTTCTTTCCACGGCCGTAGGTCCAGCCGAAACTCCTCACGGGCTAGGGCCAACCGTCGTATGTCAATTTGTTCCAAAGAGGGCCATTCAGCCCATGCATGGTATTATAGATATGATGATGTTGCACCATCTCCCCGTCCACCACCGCGCCAGCCCCCGTATCTAGCACAAACTGATCAATCTCAACAGCATTCGGGACTTCCTCCCCCGCATGAATGGGTTCCTGACATAGGAGCCACGCACCATATGACGAATAATTTCAGAAATCTCAACATTCAATCTGAACCTTATGACTTTCATGAGCGATGAACATTGGCGATGGTTCAGATTTGCCTATCTCACATACTGGTTCTTCTTGTTTCTCCACACCTACTACTTCATTTTTACTTTCGCATGTACTTGTTTCCCCTCCTTACGTACCAATCTACTTTATGTTCAGCGGTTTGCTGTAGACAGTTCTATGTATATCGAATTTCATGACACTTACTTTCTTGTGAAGGACTACTCGGGTCACATCCATCATATATGATACCTAAAAGATGGTTTTTATCACTTTTCCAGCTTGCCATCCTTATGGCAGTAACATCTTGGTCCTCAGCAAGCTCTTACTCAAGTCTAACGCAATTTACATATTTCTCGTCCAATGAATCACTAGGCACCGTTTGAGCTGCATATCAATTAGCACCGTCACCCCTATCCTGTGATGAAATTTACTTCTGTTTCTCTTTTAGATTTACTTTATTTGGATGTATAGGGTCATTTTGTTGAACCTTCATTTACGGATCTCGTTATTATATAAGTTTTGTGGATGATTATTCGAAATATATTTGGTTATACCATATTCGTTGATGATTATTATATAAGTTTTATGGATGATTATTTGATGTTGAGACTGTCTTCACAAATTTTTGAACTCCTGTTGAACTTCAATTTAACCGTAGAATCAAAGCTATTCAATCTGATTGGGGTGGTGAATTTCAACGGTTATCACGTCACCTTGTCACTTTAGACATTGATCATTGTGTCTCTTGCCCTCACACACATGAACAAATTGGGGCTATTTAACGTCGTCACCGTCACATCATTGAAGCTAGTTTAGCTCTTCTAGCCCAATCCAACCTTCCACTTCCCTACTGGTAATACATTTTTACCTCTGCCACCTACATTATTGATCGCCTCCCTACGAGTTCTCCAAAACAAATCACCTTACGAATTAATTCATCACCGACCTCCACATTATTCTTTTCTTCATGTTTTTAGGCATGCATGTTCGCCCTACCTCCGCCCTTACAACCACCATAAAATGGACTTCCGTTCCAAAACATGCGTCTTCCTAGGTTACAGTCCTTCACATCATGGCTACAAGTGCCTTGACCTTCAATCGGGCAAAGTTTATACCTCTTGACACGTCACATTCCTACACGCCTCGTACCCATCTTGTCTCATTGTCGATTCCCTTACTATTCCGCTTCCTACACACATTTCTTCCTATACTCCACTTCCTCGGCCTTTTGCTCCATCATCTTTTGAAGTGTCTGAAGCAACACCGCCTTCTTCCTCCCTCTCATTAGCCAGTTCCACAGCCTCACAAGCTACGACCCCATCCTCTTATTCAAGCACCGAGCCCTCCCCTTCGGCTCCCCCATCACCACCTCGTCATTTGGTTACATGATCTCAGACTATTTCCTTTAAACCCAAATCTCTCCATCCCAACTACATCTGTTATCCCTTACCTATGGCCCTCTTTGCCTCTTCCGCTTCCCCAGAACCCACATCTTATTACGAAGCCACTAAAGACCGGGTCTGGCGTGATGCAATGCGTGATGAGATCAATGCCTTAGTTTAGAATGATACTTGGGAACATGTTCCTTACTCTCCTAGGATGAATGTTATTAGAAATAAATGGGTGTATCATTTCAAACAACATGAAGATGGTCGTATTGAGCATTACAAAGCACGCCTTGTTGGTAAAGGCTTTCATCAGAATGAAAGTGTCGACTCTCATGACACCTTCAGTCCAATGGTTAAGACAACTACTATTCGTCATTTATTATGTTTGGCTACTAGGAACAATTGGGTTCATAAGCAGATGGATATTCAGAATGCATTTCTTCATGGTTATTTGTCTGACAGGGTTTTCATGCAGCAACCTCAGGGGTTTCATCATCCTAACAATCCAGTTTATATATGTTGCCTTAAACACAGCCTTTATGGTTGTGTCAGGCACCCAGGGCTGGGTATTCCCGACTCACTTCGGCTCTTACTGCATATGGATTTCTGGCCTTCAAGGATGATACCTCTCTTTATATTTATTGCCATGGCATTGCCTTTATCTATGTTGGATCTATGTTGACGATGTTATTATCATCGGATCCTTCTTGGCTATGGTTGATCATGTTATCTGCTATTTGGGCTCACAGTTTCCAGTCAAGCATCTTTGCACTTTATCCTACTTTCTTGGTATACTGGTTCTTCATACCTCTGATGGCCTTTATCTTACGCAGCACAAATATATCCTCAGTTACTTCAGCACTCTAGCATGGACAAGGCTAAGCCTTGCGTATCCCCTATGGCCACAAAGTTCCGTTTAATGGCTCGGCCTTTTTTGATCCATCTCTTTACAGGACTATTATTGGTGATTTGCAATATCTTTAGTCAATCTCCCCGACATTGCATTTGTTGTGCCCAAAGTTAGTACGTTTATGCATTCCCCAACGGATTCTCACTAGGCTGTTGTCAAAAGTATTCTTCGATATTAGAAGCACACCATCTCTAAGGGTCTTTTCATATCACGTAACTCGACTCCTATGCTCCATGACTATTCTGATGCCGACTGGGCCTCCGACTTGGATGATCCACGCTCGGTAGGTGCATACTGTGTTTTCTTTGGCTATAATCCTATTAGCTGGCGCTGAAAACATGAACTTACTGCGGCTAAGAGTAGCACAGAGGCTGAATATAAGTCTCTCTCTAATACGGCGGCCGAACTTTACTAGCTCACTCAACTTCTCGATGAAATGCGATGCTCCCACACTTCCACTCCAGTTTTGTGGTGTGATAATATTGCATCCACTTGCCTTGATGTTAATCATGTTTTCCACGCTCGTACTATACATATTGAGTTGGATTTCCATCACGTCCGCGAGCTCGTGGCCTCGAAGCACCTTCGAGTCGCGTTCGTCTACTCCAAGGACCAACTTGCCGATGCACTTACCAAACCGCTCAGCAATCTGCGTTGCGCTACTCTTAAGACCAATCTCCACGTTCTACCTCTTCCCGTGGTATGGGCGCATTGAGGATATTATTAAAGAATACTTGGAATATTATTTATTTGAATTTATTATGTTTATCTACTACTTACTCTCCAAGATAATTACTTGCTCTCCGATACAAGGAGTAGTATAAAATAACTCTTCTACTCAGTTTATTGAATCAATGAAAAGCTATTGTTTTTCACCGTCATTAGTCTTTATGCTCATAGCACTACTGTTTATAAACACTATATAAACTCATTCTAATTCAATGGAAAATAATCAATCTTTCACTTCAAATTTAGATAAACCGTAATATTCCGATTTTCGAGAAAGGGCAGACGTGTCATTTTGCTAAAACGAAATATTATTATTTCTTTTCTTTTATTGGAGTTAAGTATTTTATGGATTCTATATATGTGATTTTCGAAACTATGTATAGAATTAAAAGGGTTATTCTGAATTTTGGTAATTAAGGGTGCTTATGGAAAAAAGGATTTAATTGGGAATTGTATTTAATGAAAAAAAATTAGCAAAGATTATTTCCATAACCTAATTAATCAGAAATTCAGTCTCCACGTTTCTCTTCTCTGCGTTTTGAGAAGATAGAAAGAGGCCAAGAGAGTTTTCACGATATCTGAAGCGTAGCTTAATCGTTTTCAGATCAGACGGCAGAATTGGAATCGTCGTGAGAAGGGAACCGTTTGGATATCAGTTTTGTGGCAAGTGCAGCAGACTTTTCGAAGCTTTGAATCTGGTTTTTGGTTGCAATCAAGTAAGAGACTCTTCCTATGATCTCAATTAACGTTTATGGGGTTTAGATCATGTTTTAAGACGTTTTAATGCTAGAAAGGTGCGTTTTTCGTTGATCAAAGTATCATAGATGCTATGGTATGCTTGGATACATTTTTCTTTGAATTACTGTGTTAAATTTGATGTGATTTGGGTTAGAAACGGATTAGAAACCGTTAAGGATCGAATTCAGGATTTAGGGCAGCAGGCAGGATGCGTACTCATTGCCTAACAATGCGCACACATTCCTGATGCAGAGTTTGCAGTTTAGCTTCTAGACGCTGAATGCGTACGCATTCAATAAAATGCGCACGCATTCCTTGAATAGAGACTTCTGGTTTGTTTCTGGTTGCTGAATGCGTACGCATTCATCGGAATGCTCACGCATTGTTCGACCAGAGAGTTTTAGGAGGAGTTCTAGTCAGGTAATGCGTACGCATTCATAAGAATGCGCACGCACTGTTTGGACAGAAAGTTTTCAGCAGGTTTTCAGCTTAGGAATGCGTACGCATTCCATAGGGATGCGCACGCATTGCCCCCTGTTTTTATATAAATGTTGTTTGAGTTATATGGTTGAGTTTTAAACCCTTAATTATGATATGTTAACATTGTTTAAACCTAAACAAGCCTGAATTGAGCTTCTGATTCGTTCAGTTAAAACACCGAATGTACTCTTAAAGGGAGTTGAAATTCGGATCCGTCGGAAGAGCATGATAGGCTTGTGCTTTGATGAATTAGTATTCATCAATGTCTGTGTAATTGCTAGGCCTTGTCCGTGTCTAGTGGTCTAGGGAGAGAGTAGTATGTGTGAGGGAGATTAATTGAAAACACTTAGGTAGTTAGTTAATCACTCTAATAAAACACATACTTGTCTAGTAAAAGATTAAACAACATGTCTCTCTTGAATAGGCACCAGTCTATATCGCGATGTGTGTGCTACCTCTGAAGGTGGAAGAACTCCGTAGGTCAAAAAAACACTATGTACGGAGGGACTCCGCTGAGATGCGCGTACTATCGGAGTCTACCTTTTCTAGACATCGTGGATATTGGTGTGATCCACTAATATGTTGCCAAGAATATCCCCAGCTTGGATATGCTTAGTGCCCTTGAGTGCGGTTGTAACATAGATAAGTTAAGTAGAAACGTTTAGTCAATTCATGTTGATGGACATGAGATGAACCCTAGACTGAGTCGGTCAAACATAAACAACTAAACCTTTAAATATATTTTCTTTATAAATTGTAATTGTTATCATAGGTTCTCTTTCTTATTAAGTACGTTGTACTTACCTCAAATGCATGTTTTCTATGTGTTTGGGGATGAGAAGACGAACAGGTAGATATTGTTTACGAGGAGGAGTTCGATGATGACGTTTGAAGACGCCTCATTGAAGACTTTACTTTTATTATTTTGTTATTTCTCATTAGACAGTGTTAGGCTTTTGGTCTATCGAGACTTGTAATACTGTTACATTTCTTTTAAGAATATCGTACGTTTCTTTTGGATTTCGTATTTTTCTTGAATGTAATAAGTTACATTTCCATCTTTAGATTTCATTTCTATTCTTGGATGTTTGGAATTATTATACCCGAGTCTTTTACTTCCGTTTGCTTATTTTTTATACGACGTAGTAGAGGCTTACGTATAAAGTGAATTTATTTTTATTTTATACGTGCCAAACGTTCCTTTTCCGGATAAGGACTCGGTGTCCGGGAACGGGGCGTTACAGTTGGTATCAGAGAGAAGCGTCTTTTAGGCTTCCTTTCTTTTAAGATAAGTTTCTCTAGATCTTTTAGTAACGTTCTGGTTTTCATTGATCATCGAGATGGTGTTCACGAGAACTGGAGCGGGCGCAGAGACTTCCAGACTTCGACGGGAAAGTCCAACACCGGTAGTGGGAGGCGGTGTTGTGAGGCAGATTCCTCCACCTCAGTGGAGTTTGTCACAACCTCCTCACACTGCGACACCCACACCAAGGTCTCAGCAGGGTTTGTCGCCGCGGCCTCATCAGGAGCAACCTCCACGATGGCACGTGGGGAGTTCAGCTCAGTTCTCGTTGGTAAGAGAGGTTCCGGCAAGATTTGTACCGCCACCGGTAAGCTACCACCCACATCAGCAAGCCGTTTATCCTCCACCAGTTAGCGTTTACCCTCCACCATTGAGCCATCCCTCACCGCTAGTGTTTCACCAGCAGCAGCAGACCTTCTACCCACCTCCTCTAGGTCATACCCCTCGACCTACTGTACCACTTTCACCGCGTTTCGACCATCAGCATGGTTTTGGTTACCCACTCTTTGGTCTCCAGCAACCTCAGCCAACTCCACAGCAACACCAGAATTATCATCAGGGATACTACTCTTTTCAGCATGAACCTCAAGTGAAACCAGTTTACCCTCAGCAGCAGTACCAGCAGCAAGTACCTTTTGGTTACCCTCCGGTTTACCCACCAGTCAGACCAGCTTTTGAGAAAGCACCTCCAGTTGATTGGTATATGAGACTGAGGAGAAACAGAGTTCAGGATTTCTTTGGGAATACGGAACCATTGAAAGCTGAGGAATGGATAAGAAGCTTCGAAAAGGCATGCATGAACATTCATGTTCCTGAATCTGAAATGGCGCAGCTGGCGGTTAGTTTTCTGTTGGGCGCATCAGAAGCTTGGATAGATGCTATACAGAGTAGCAATGGCAAGGTCACAAACTGGGAAGCTTTCAAAGTTATGTTCTATAATGAGTACTTTCCGGCAACAGTACAGGCAGATAAGGCAAGTCAGTTTTTTAAACTGAAGCAGGGTATTCATCTGACGGTATCTCATTATATCAATAAGTTTAATGAGTTAGGAAGGTTCTATCCCGAGCTCATGAAAGTGGAAGAAAGGAAGATGGCACTGTACAAGGAAGGACTAGCATATGATATACAGTCAGGTATGTTGGGATTTGCAGCAAGGAACATGGCAGAATTACTGAACAAAGCCTTGGAGGTTGAGACCTTCAGGAAGAAGGCCACAGTTGTCATTGGAAACAAGAGAAACTTTGGGACGAGTCAGGGTAATTATCGAGGAGCACCGCAACAGAATGCTAAGAAGACAACAGCTCCCACGGCAGCTAAGGCCCCAAACAGCGCACCCCTTTGTCCTAAGTGCAACATGAATCATTCAGGGGAGTGCAAGAAAAATACTAATGGTTGCTACATTTGCAGAGAGCCAGGGCACTTTTCTAGAGCGTGTCCAAACAGAGGAAACAAGGGCAATTCGGGCCAGGGAAACGGTAGGAGCGGCCCAAGCCGACCGGTTCGAGTTTTTGCAGCTGATGCTAGAGATGCAGAACCAGAAGATGATGTTATCTCGGTACCTTGTTGTTATTTTATTTTATTAAGATATTTTTATAGCACGTTTATTCATGCTGTAATTTTATTTAAATGACTGAATATGCACCATAGGTACAATAATGTTAGATAACCTAGTGGTCAGAGCCTTGTTTGATACGGGAGCGTCTAACACCTTTGTCTCGACCAAGGTAGCTAAGAAGTTGAGTTTACCTTCAGAACCGTTAAGAAACACTTTGGAGATAACTACACCGTTAGGAAAGGTAACAAAGGTAACTAGGATGATACCCCAAGTGGAAGTTCGAGTTGGATCTTATCGATGCAAGAGTGACTTCACGGTTTTAGACTTTCCAGATTTTGATGTAATTCTTGGAATAGATTGGCTATCCGAGAATTTTGTCCACTTGGATTGTAGAGAGAAGAAAGTGACCTTTAAAGTACCCGGGAAATCAGATAAGACGTATCAGGGTAATGTGTACAAGCCGAGTAAGAAGCGACATCCGATAATTTCAGCGGTCAAGGCAATTAGAGCTTGTCAGAAAGGTTGTGAAGGCTACTTGTTGTACGCAGTGGATGTGGAACAAGTGAAGCCAAAGTTAGAAGAAACTCCGGTAGTGAGCGAGTACCCTGAGGTGTTTTCGGAAGAGTTACCGGGAAACATGCCGGATAGGGAAATCGAGTTTGAGATCAAGTTGGTACCGGGAGCGGCACCAGTTGCCAAGGCACCTTATAGAATGGCACCGGCTGAATTAAAGGAATTGAAAGCTCAACTTAAGGATATTCTTGAGAGGAATATAATTCAGCCTAGTACTTCGCCTTGGGGAGCCCCTATGTTGTTCGTAAAGAAGAAGGATGGTAGCATGAGGATGTGCATTGATTATAAGGCGTTGAATAACCTTACCATCAAGAATAAGTACCATTAGCCGAGGATTGATGATCTGTTCAACCAGTTGCAAGGCAAGAAAGTGTTCTCTAAGATTGATCTTAGGTCTGGTTATCATCAGTTGAAGATCAAAGTAGCAGATATACCGAAGATGGCTTTTAGTATGAGGTATGGACATTATGAGTTCTTGGTTATGCCTTTTGGACTCACTATGCTCCATCTGCATTCATGGATTTGATGCACCGAGTTTTCATGCCATACTTGGATAAGTTTGTGATAGTGTTCATAGACGACATCCTAGTATATTCTAAGGACGAGAAAGAACACGAGGAACACTTAAGGATAGTGTTGGATACTTTGAAGAAGAATCAGTTATTTGCTAAGTTCTCTAAGTGTGACTTTTGGTTGAAGCAAGTCGGTTTCTTGGGACATGTCATTTCGGGGGATGGTATTCAAGTTGATCCCGCCAAGATTGAGGCAGTTGAGAATTGGCCTAGACCTACCACCGTTTCAGAAGTAAGAAGTTTTCTTGGATTGGCTGGCTACTATTGGAAGTTCGTGCAAGACTTTTCGAAGATAGCTACTCCACTCACTAAGCTTACACAGAAGAATGTGAAGTTTGAATGGACTAGAGAGTGTGAAATAGCTTTTCAGACGTTGAAAAAGAAGTTGACTACAGCCCCAGTTTTGGCAGTTCCGGAGATCTTCGATAACTACGACGTCTACACGGATGCTTCGGGACAGGGTTTAGGTTGTGTGTTGATGCAAGGAGGGAAAGTGATTGCTTATGCATCTAGACAGTTGAAGGTGCATTAGAAGAACTACCCGACACACGACTTAGAGTTGGCAGCGGTAGTGTTTGCCTTACAGACTTGGAGGCACTACTTGTACAGAGTTAAGGCAAGGATCTTCACCGACCACAAGAGTTTAAAGTATTTCTTCACACAAGAGAATCTGAACATGAGACAACGGAGATGGCTAGAGTTCGTGAAGGACTATGATTTGGACATCCAGTACCATCCAGGCAAAGCCAATGTAGTGGCAGATGCTTTAAGCGGGAAACCAGTATTTGCGGTTTCAAGCATCGAAGATGTGGCAGAAAGGTTAGATGGGCTGGAAATCAGCAGGTTTGATCAGATTGAGGATCGACAGTTTGTGGCGCCGTTGTTAGCAAGATCGGAATTGATGGATGATATTCGGGAGAAGCAAGATGAAGACCCAACTTTGGTTGATTTGAAGCGAGTTGCTAGAGAGAAGCCTATAGTGGGTTATGTCCTGGATAAGAATGGAAACCTTTGGTACCAGGACCATCTATGTGTGCCTAATGTTGGCGACTTAAGACAGAGAGTTATGGAAGAGGCACATATGATTGCCTTTGCAGTTCATCCAGGTACTACTAAGATGTATCGGGACTTGAAAGAAAGGTTTTGGTGGCCCTCGATGAAATTGGAAATAGCCAAGTTCATAGCAGGTGTGATATTTGTCAAAAAGTTAAGGCAGAACACAGAAGACCAAGAGGAATGCTTAAGCCATTGGATAACCCCGAATGGAAATGGGACAAGATCACGATGGATTTCATCATCGGGTTACCTAAGACGAGAGGTGGTCATGATGCGATTTGGGTAATAGTGGATAGATTGACCAAATCCGCTCATTTATTACCGTATAAGGTTGATCTGCCCTTGAAGAAGATGAAAACACTATATCTGGATAATATAGTGAAGCTACACGGAGTTCCTATCTCGATAGTTTCAGATCGTGATTCGAGGTTCGTCAGTCGGTTTTGGAAGAGTTTACAAGAAGCCTTTGGAACCAAGTTGGACTTGAGTACGGCCTTTCAACCTCAAACAGATGGACAATCTGAGAGGACCATCCAAACACTCGAGGACATGCTAAGAGCTTGTGTTTTGGAAGTAGGAGGATCATGGGATGATTACCTACCCGTAGCGGAGTTTGCCTACAACAACAGTTATCATGCAAGTATAGGCATGTCACCGTTTGAAGCCTTGTATGGAAAAAGATGTTGAACACCACTGTTTTAGTATGAAGTCGGGGAAATATAGATCACAGGGCCGGAATTGGTTGAGCAAGCTAAGGAAAGAGTTCAGTTGGTTAAGAAGAATCTGAAGGCAGCTCAAGACAGGCAGAAAAGTTGGGCTGATGTTAGAAGAAGACCGCTTGAGTTTGAAGTCGGTTATAGAGTGTATTTGCGAGCTTCACCGATGAAGGGAGTGAAACGCTTTGGACAAAAGGGAAAGCTAAGTCCAAGGTATGTTGGACCATTTGAAATTCTGGAAAGGATTGGACCGTTGGCTTACAAGCTTAAGTTACCGGAATCGATGTCAAGGGTCCATAGTGTGTTTCATGTTTTGATGTTGAAGAAGTGTCTGACGAGGAATGATGTTGAAGCTACGGTTGATCCAGAAATTCTACAAGACAATCTTGCTTATGACGAGAGACCGATCAAAATATTGGACCGAAAGGAAAAGATGATCATGAGGCGGATGATTCCGTTGGTTTTGGTTTAGTGGAGCAATCATTCACCCGAGGAGGCAACTTGGGAAGTTGAAGGTGACATGATCAGTGAATTCCAAGAGTTTGTTGACCTACCAGGTATGTTCTAGTTTCGAGGACGAAACTCCTTTTAAGGGGGGAGGAATGAAATATTCTGATTTTCGGGAAAGGGCAGACGTGTCATTTTGCGGAAACGAAATATTATTATTTCTTTTCTTTTATTTGAGTTAAGTATTTTATGGATTCTATATATGTGATTTTCGAAACTATGTATATAATTAAAAGGGTTATTCTGAATTTTGGTAATTAAGGGTGTTTATGGAAAAAATGATATAATTGGGAATTGTATTTAAGGAAAAAAAAAATTAGCACAGATTATTTCCATAACCTAATTAACCAGAAATTCAGTCTCCACGTTTCTCTTCTCTGTGTTTTGAGAAGATAGAAAGAGGCCAAGAGAGTTTTCACGATATCTGAAGCGTAGCTTAATCGTTTTCAGATCAGACGGAAGAATTGGAATCGTCGTGAGAATAGCACCGTTTGGATATCAGTTTTGTGGGAAGTGCAGCAGACTTTTCGAAGCTTTGAATCTGGTTTTTGGTTGCAATCAAGTAAGAGACTCTTCCTATGATCTCAATTAACGTTTATGGGGTTTAGATAATGTTTTAGGACGTTTTAATGCTAGAAAGGTGCGCTTTTCGTTGATCAAAGGATCATAGATGCTATGGTATGCTTGGATACGTTTTTCTATGAATTACTGTGTTAAATTTGATGTGATTTGGGTTAGAAACGGATTAGAAACCGTTAAGGATCAAATTCAGGATTTAGGACAACAGGCAGGATGCGTACGCATTGCCTAACAATACGCACGCATTCCTGATGCAGAGTTTGCAGTTTAGCTTCCGGACGCTGAATGCGTATGAATTCAATAGAATGCGCACACATTCCTTGAACAGAGAGTTCTGGTTTGTTTCTGGTTGCTGAATGCGTACGCATTCATTGGAATGCGCACGCATTGTTCCACCAGAGAGTTTTAGGAGGAGTTCTGGTCAGGTAATGCGTATGCATTCATAAGAATGCGCATGCACTGTTTGGAGAGAAAGTTTTCAGCAGGTTTTCAGCTCAGGAATGCGTACGCATTCCATAGGGATGCACACGCATTGCCCCCTGTTTTTACATAAATGTTGTTTGAGTTATATGGTTGAGTTTTAAACCCTTAATTATGATATGTTAACATTGTTTAAACCTAAACAAGCCTGAATTGAGCTTCTGATTCGTTTAGTTAAAACACCGAATGTACTCTTAAAGGGAGTTGAAGTTCGGATCTGTCGGAAGAGCATGATAGGCTTGTGCTTTGATGAATTAGTATTCATCAATGTCTGTGTAATTGCTAGGCCTTGTCCGTGTCTAGTGGTCTAGGGAGAGAGTAGTCTGTGTGAGGGAGATTAATTGAAAACACTTAGGTGGTTAGTTAATCACTCTAATAAAACACGTACTTGTCTAGTAAAAGATTAAACAACATGTCTCTCTTGGATAGACACCAGTCTATATCACGATGTGTGTGCTACCTCTGAAGGTGGAAGAACTCCGTGAGTCAAAAAACCCTAAAATGCGGAGGACTCACCGAGATGATCTGCATCTTATCGAGTCTACCTTTTCTGGACTTTATGGATATTGGTGTGATCCACTAATATGTTGCCAAGAATATCCCCAGCTTGGATATGCGTAGTGCCCTTGAGTGCCGTTGTAACATAGATAAGTTGAGTAGAAACGTTTAGTCAATTCATGTTGATGGACATGAGATGAACCCTGGGATCGAGTTGGTCAAACATAAACAACTAAACCTTTAAATATCTTTTCTTTATAAATTGTAATTGTTATCATAGCTTCTTTTTTTTAAGTGACGTTGTCTTTTACCTCAAATGCATGTTTTCTATGTGTTTGGGGATAAGAAAACAAACAGTAGATATTGTTTACGAGGAGGAGTTTGATGATGACGTTTGAAGACGCGCCATTGAAGACTTTACTTTTATTATTTTGTTATTTCTCATTAGACAGTGTTAGGCTTTTGGTCTTTCGAGACTTGTATCTCATTACATTTCTTTTAAGAATATCGTGCGTTTTTTTGATTTTATGATTTTTCTTGAATGTAATAAGTTACATTTCCATCTTTAGATTTCATTTCTATTCTTGGATGTTTGGAATTTTTATACCCGAGTCTTTTCTTTCGTTCTTATTTTTGATACGACGTAGTAGAGAACTGCATTATAAAGTGAATTTATTTTTATTTTATATGTGCCGAACGTTCCTTTTCCGGATAAGGACTCGGTGTCCGGGAACGGGGCGTTAAATAAACCTTTATAAATGATGGATCAGTGAAGACTTACATGTGAAGCAATGAAGTACGCTAATATATTAATGCCAAAGCCCCACCAAATGCTGCCAAAGATATAGCCTGTGACCTTCTTCATTCTCTTCATTAAGCTTAAAAAGTGATAAACCTTTGATAGAAACTGGAGCAAGAAAACCACTAATATAATTGACATCATTAGCTCTATCTGCTCTTTCATTATCAGACGTGGAACCACCAGCCAAAATACAACCTGTATATTTCAGAAAAAAGAAATTATTTTGAGTATTAATTATTTATACTGAATTATTATTTCTTTTTCTATCAATAAAGGTTGTTGTAACAATATATAGTAGTAGAAAATAGGTATTAAAAAAAAACATATTTTCCCACATCACATGCTATTCAGACAGAACATAAGTTAGAATGTGATTGATTATTCTGACTTAATTTGAGTCAGAAGTTAGGTGTTTTCTAGACTCAATACCTGTCAGAAATCCTATTTCATACCTTCTGACCCAAATTGGGCGGAAAAAAATTCAAGATTCTGCATTTATTTGGTTCAGAATAAATAAGCATGAAAAAAATGAATAATAAAATTCAAAAAAAAAATATATTTTGTGCTAAGATATTTTCACAAAAAAATAGCATTAATTCCTCAAGAAAAAAACCATTAAATACCACCACGGATATTTTTTTAAAGGGAGCGATAATACGAGAAAAACAAAAATACTAAAATACTAAAAAAAAATTGAACGAATAAAATACTAATTTTTTTTTGAACGAATAAAATACCAAAGTCTAAATTTGCGGTCTCCCCCAACGTACCACCGCAAACTGCTACGTGCATCGCCGAGATTCTGGGTATGTCACAAACGTGGAACTTAGAAAAATACTTGGGAGTCCCTCTCCACCATGGTAGGGTTAAAGAAGAAGATTTTCATTTTGTCATTGATAAAGTTCGATCCAAGCTCCAATCCTGGAAGACTTCCACTCTCTCTAAGGCATGTCGTGCCATTCTTGCCCAGACGGTTCTCACAACGACCCCCTATTACCACATACATGCCGACGGTTAAACTCTCTTCCACTACTTCTAATGAACTTGATAAATTAGCCTGCTCTTTTTTCTGGGGTGATTGCAAAGAAAAAAGAAATATTCATCATGTTGTGGGATACTATATATGTCGTCCAAAAAATCTTGGCGGGCTAGGAATCAGAAAGGCACGGGACATGAATATTGCACTCCTGGAAAAACTCATTTGGCAGCTCC
Organism: Gentiana macrophylla; assembly: GCA_026214975.1. Classification (NCBI taxonomy): domain Eukaryota; kingdom Viridiplantae; phylum Streptophyta; class Magnoliopsida; order Gentianales; family Gentianaceae; genus Gentiana; species Gentiana macrophylla. The sequence goes on from CM047810.1 coordinate 87,412,733, forward strand.
TGACCGATCAGAATAAACTCTGGGTTCAAATTCTGTCAAAAAAATATGGCTCACCACTTGAACCACTTAAGCCAGCCGGCACTTTAATTTATTTGGAGACACATCTGCTACGAATTGAGGGATGCAATTTCTGTGGATAATGTGGGTCGGCCCCTATGGAAGCCAGTCACTTCAGGTAAATTTTCTGTTAGCTTGGCCTATTATGAAATTCAAAAAGCCACACTCACCTCAGGGCTTGACGTGGCGGGTCGGAAGCAGATTTGGGGAATTAAAGGTCCCTTTCGAGGCAACATTCTTTTGTGCCAGATTCGCCAAAATGCTCTCCCTTCAGCTGGTACTTTATACCAATGACAAATCATTGGTACAGACATATGTGTCAATTGCCAAAACCATAGCGAGACGACTCTTCATGCTTTGCGGGATTGTGGATGGGTGAAAAAAAATTTGAAGCACGTAATTCATCTGCTGTAACGCCACCAGACCCCGGGCCTGGTAGCGTTAAATGAGTCATAAATATCCGGTCAACTGCTTAGACCGCCGTCCTCGCTTGGACTAAAAGGGCTAACCCGAGTTGACAAGACCTTTATGTCCCACATAGGAAAAATAGTAGAATGATCATAAGTGTGTGACATAAAGGTCTTGTCAACTCGGGTTAGCTCTTTAGACCAAGCGAGGACGGCGGTCTAAGCAGTTGACCAGACAATTTATGGCTCATGTAGCGTTACCAGGCGCCAGGTCTGGGGGCGTTAAAGAATGGTATTCAGAGCCGACTATCAGACGGAACTATGCGTTGCACCGTACAAGAAGACGGTGTAAGGATGGCCTCTAGTTACCTCTAGTAGGGACGATCCAGAAACAGTCTTGGCCGTCCTGGCGAGGACGCCAGTCCCTTATAAGGGGGGAGAATGTAAAGTCCCACATTGGTAAAGTAATAGAATGCTCACCTCCATATAAGTGTGAGACATAAAGGTCTTGTCAACTCGGGTTAGCCCTTTAGACCAAGCGAGGACGGCGGTCTAAGCAGTTGACCGGACAATTTATGGCTCATGTAGCGTTATCAGGCGCCAGGTCTGGGGGCGTTACATCTGCAATGCTGGAATGAGTTCACCACTGTCCATGAAGTTCCCCGGTGGCTCGATATTGCCTTAGCAAGAATGTGTACAAAAAGGATAATCTGGAGTTCTGGAAATTTTTGTTTTGAGAACTCATTCTGAGTATTTGGTATTAGCGCAATGAGATACTCCATCAAAGCGATAAACAGAAGCCCCGATAGAGGTATTCTTATCCCAAACGATTCGAAAAGCTCACGAGCTTAGATTAGCCTGGCAGGCGTAGTCCTTTCTTTTATTAAGTTTTAAATATTATTGTACAGAGCTTTGTTTATAAATAAAGATCTCTTTTAAAAAAAAAGTAATAAAAAAAAAGATAAGAATAGTAGAATTTAAAATGTCCCCCACGTTTTGCACTTATCATTGTTTCTCCTATCACATTAACAATTCATCTTTCGTTACCCTCGGGCTTCAGGTTTAAAGGTTGATTAACCCTCACCTAAGACGTGTTTGACCTTAATTATATGTTTTAACATGGCCCACGACTTTTGCAGTAACATGTATATTTAATCAAATAATCTAAATTGACTAAGAGATAAATTATGAAGATGTTTAAAGGATTTATGTTGGAGTTTTGTTCGTTAATTTGTTGCTGGAGCTCGAGCTGAGCATAAACAAGCTCATCTCCTAACAACTTTTATTCATGATCCTCGAAATCCTTTTTTAAATGTGAAATTATGAATGGAATGAATGTCTTCGTAGTTCTTAAGCTTTTATCAATTAGATATTCAAGGCGGAGAATAATAAGTAGAGGTTAGCATTTTGAGTATATATATATATATATATATATATATATATATATATCATGCACATGAGAAAATTGATCTACGCTTCTAGATAAGGGATAGAGCATCGATTATATTCAGCTTTACTTATTTAATTTTTTGCAATATGATGATTGATATGCTTGATTGATACATGATCAGAAATTGTATGTTATGAATTGTTGAAAATTACATGCCCTGATGCCAGCCACAACCGGATTACATGTTGAATAATATGTTGAGTATGATACATTGTGGAATCATGTGCTATGATATGATAATAGGAGATTTTATAGATACTTGGAGATATTATTTTGATATTCTGTTTATTCGTTCACATAATACGGTAGTGATTCTCTCAATTTTATATATTGTAACCTACGTACACCAATACAATCATCACTTTTCAAACTCTTTCATGATATCAAAGCCACCATAAATTCATTTTTTTCCTCGGCCTTACCTCCTCCTTCAAAAATGTCAGCCACGTCTGGTCCTGGTACTACAGCCCGCTCCAATGCTCCTGCCAAGTCTTACCTCGGTAAATGTCAGTGTGTCGCATCCAAGGGCATTCGGCTCAATGGTGCCCAAATTTTCAGGCTGTTCCCGTCTCCGGTTCACCTGCTTCACGCCCTCCTCAATAATGGCGTCCCGCCGGCCCTCAAGCCCATCTCGCTGCCCCGATTCAGCCCGTCCAGGCTCAGCCCACCCCGGTTCAGCCCGCCCAGCTTCAGTCCGCCCTGATACAGCACTCCTATGGCTTCTTGACTGGGGTGCATCACACCATGTTACCAACGACCTTGCCAATCTCGTTCTTCATTCCCTTTATCTTGGCTCCGACGACCTCGTGATTGGTGTCGGTAGTTCTCTCCCTGTCTTCCACATTGGTTCCACCTCCCTCCCCCCTCCCACTTAAATTTTAATCTTCGTGATGTTTTGTGTGTGTTGTATATCTCCCACAATATACTATCTATTTCTCAGTTTTGTCGCACTAACGACGTTTTTGTTGAGTTCTTTTCGGACCTCTTTCGTGTAAAGGAGATTCCCACTGGAACATGCCTTCTGACGGGACATGCTAAGGATGGACTCTACATTTGGCCCACCAAACCCATTCTCGCTTTTGCTGCTTCTGCCGCTTCTCGGGATACGTGGCATTCCCGGACCCAGCTCTCCCTATCTTACGCTCTGTAAGCACTCTTGCAAATTTTCATTTTTTGAATAATGTTAATTTTGAACGATGCCATTTTTGCCTTTCTAATAAAAGCCATAAACTACCGTTTGGATTATCTACTTTACGTTCATCTCGCCCGCTTGAAATTTTGTTTGCCAATGTATGGTCGTCCCCCGTTTATGGTATGGATGGTTCTAAATATTATGTCATCTTCGTTGATCATTTTATTAAATATATATGGTTCTATCCCCTAATGCGTTAATCTGACGTTGCCACTATTTTTCCGCGCTTTAAAACACTTGTTGAAAAATATTTTCATTGCCCTATTAAAGTCATTTACTCTGATAAGAACACTGGATTTGTTTGGGCTTCGCCCTTTCTTGTCCTCACATGGTATTTCACACTTCACCTCACCACCTCACACACCCGAACATAATGGTTATACCAAACGCCGCCACCTGCACATTTTTGAAACCAGCCTCGCTCTTCTTACTCATGCCTCTATGCCCACATCCTATTGGACGTACGCCCTTGCAACCGCAGTTTACCTCATAAAATGTTCACCTACACCCACCGCCAACTGACCTCTCTCTTCCAAAAAATATTTGGTTATCAACCTCACTATGAGAAGTTATGTACGTTTCGATGTCTATGTTACCCATTGCTCCGTCCCTGCACATCCCACAAACTGGAACCCCGCTCACGAGCTTGTGTATTTATTGGTTACTCCCTCACCCAATCCGCCTACCTCTGTCTTGACACCACTGATAATCGCATCTACACCTCCCGCCATGTCAAATTTGTGGAAGATGTCTTCCCGCTTCGTTCCGTTCACTCCTCCCCATCCTTAAGTTCCTCGCATGCTCCTCTCAGTGATTGGATTCCATACCCAACCCCCACTCCTCCGTCTCCGCCACCGGCTCCCTCCACTCCTCCGTCTCCACCACTGGCTCCCCCCTCTCCCCCTCCTCCTCCCCCACGTCTTCTCATCCAATGACCACTCACGCTAAGAATAATATTTCCAAACTTATCCAAAAACTGTCCCTTCTCACTGCGCTTGAAAACCCACCTTTTGCCCTGCCAAACATGTATGGTTCGATGCCCTCCCCGTGGGATTATGGTATGGATGGTTCTAAATATTACGAGACTTTCATCTTCTATTCGCATTGATCATTTTATTAAATATGTTATAATGCTTTTCTATAGGGGTCCTTATCTAAAGTAGTTTATATGCACCAACCCCCAGGTTTCTCTGATGCTGCTAATCCTGATTATGTTTTTCATCTTAATAAGGCCTTATATGATCTCAAGCCCTATCTTTTATCTGTAGTTTTAATAATGCTCAGTGATGTTTCTCTATTTTTCTTCGCGCTTTCTCTGTCTCTCTCAAAACACTTATATATTGAAAATATATTTATATATATATATATATATATATATATATATATTGATTGCCCTATTAAAGTCATTTACTTTTCATTGATAATCTTCAACATTTATCAAAGATCTCGGATTTGTTTGGGTATGCTTACTTGAGATGGTATTCTCTTATCTTGTCCTCACCGTATGGTATTTCACTCCACTACTTCACCCTTTGAGACTCCCTCGATGCTACACACATGTTGTTCATAATGGTTATACCACCCAACGCCGCCATTTCACTTGATAGTTCTGCATATTTTTCAAACAACGCTTGTTTTACATGCCTTATCCGATTGCCCACTCTACTTCCACCAAAGTCATGTTGTTTATTTGGGTCGTAATGCCATTTCCGGAGTTCGATCCGTTATCGATCCGTTGCTGACACCGTTGCTAAAATTAAGTGGCTTCTCTTTCTTTTAAATGATGTTGTCTTTCCCATCTCAGGTACTTGTGATATATTATGACAACCTTGGTGCTACCCAGTTGTGCCTAAATCCGGTGTTCCACTCGCGCATGAAACATGTTGCTGTTGACTATAATTTTATTCGTGAACAAGTCACTCAAGGGGTCATTCGAGTTTCTCACGTCCCGGCTGGCGATCAAATTGGTGATGTTTTGACAAAGTCCTTACCTCGTATTGACTTCACTTCATGGCGTGACAAGTTGTGCCTCCATTCCTGCAATATTATTTGTAGATAGGAGATTTTGTAGATACTTAGAAATATTATTTTGATATTCTATATATTCGTTCACACCTTGTATTTATTGTAGATTGATACGTTCACACATTGTATTTATTGTAGATTGATACGGTAGTCAGTCGCTCGAACTAATGTGAGAGGTGCGCAAGCCGCTCGACTGATAAGGAGAGGTTATGAAATAGACTCGAGAGGTTACGATCGAACGAATGTGAGAGATACTGCTAAGAACACACTAGAGAACACGCTACATCGCACGCTTCGCTTCTATGCTCGCTACAATCGTTGGGCTATCGCGGTGGTTTAGTGATCAAGAAACTGTTCTACCGTTTAATCCTCTTAACCCCGAGCGTGCGGTCCCGTGAGTTATTAGTTCTTCTTTATGTGAGCGTACTCGACGAAAGAACGTATCACCAACTTTGCACTTCGCTTTGCTTCGTTCGCTCGTCAGAGATCGATCCACTGCGTAAGCTTTTCGAGAGCTTACTCGTTACTCTTGCTTTATAATATGAGAATTACGTAACTTTTTCAATTCTCCCTGGCGGATGGTACAACCTTCATAGCTCAAAGGATTCGCATTGTCCTCCGGGGTCGTCTTGCATGTTTCGCCGTCGGCAGTATGGGCCAGCTAGCCGTTCATAGTTCTATCCAACATAGACTAACATAGTAGCCTATGTAGAGAGTATAACTCTAGGTGCCAGAGCAATAAGCTTTGACACTGAGAACAACGAGAGGTACGTAAGTCACTCTTAGTATGTGAGAGGTCTTCTTTCTTTTATATGAGATATGAGCCTACGGGAGTACTTCTCATGTATCGATAGCGATCTTTCGAAGTGTATCGATAAAGACCTGTGCGGAGTGGACAGTGATTTACTTCTCTCAATCATATATATTGTAACCTACGTACACGTACAGAAATACAATCATCACTTTCCAAACTCTTTCAAATGATGATTATAAAAGTTATATGATTGTGGATATGCATAAAACTGAAAAAGACAGCGAGCGAGATTTTTTTTGGGAGAAGGGGAAGGGTATTTTTGGGGATGAGAGTCAAACTCGGTTCGATTCCTGGAAGTGCGATGGCATGCATATATCACTAGGCTGTATCCACGATTTCCAGAAGAAGCGGTTTTAATTATAGTGAAATAATGGTGAAAGCTATGGGCTAGAGTTAAAGTATCATGAAAAATCTTCCAAATGATGGGAATTTAATATGATGTGGTAAGTCCTTCGTGTAAAAAACTAAAAATTCAAAGGCGACTACCATTTTGCAATAAATGTGTCAAAAGAGGATAATTGTTTTACATGAAATATAGGTCAAGTGCTACGTACTTGGGCGGCTTCTTGGCATTTTAAATCTTTTGAGAGAGGGAAAACTATTATGTCATGTGGGAATCTATCACGTCATGTGTGTGTATAAGCATTTGTTTTTATGTGTATGGTGGTAAGTTATGGATGTCACACCGTTCGGTGGATGGCTGTCGTCAGGTGCTTGACTTGGGTTATTGCGTAGCCTAGTGTAGTGCTAACATTATGACCAAATATACATGGCAAAATAGTTGGTTTGGTGTGTGGATACGGCATGTGCACTTGTTGTTATGTGTAACCAGGGGCGGATCTAGAGCCTTCAAAGGGTGGTCCACGGACCCGGCTAAAATTAAAAATACTCTGCATTTTACCTATAGAAAATATTTGGATAAAGTGAAAAAAATTATTTAGTGTAAAATATTTACTGATGCATTAAAAAAAAGTTATGGGTCCGCCACTGTGTGTAACGATATGAGAAGAATTGAGGATAAAATAGTGCATCTTTTATTCATATTCCAACTCTTGGAATAGTTGAGTATAAATAGATTACAAGTAAAGAAATAGACGTTAGGGGTGAGAAGACAGCACACCACTAACTATTTTAAGAAACTAGTTGTTTATGAAAGTACAACAAGAACTACAAACTAATCCAATACTAAGATAGTAATCAGAATAAACATAATGTAAAAGAGGATTGTTGACACCGTCAGAAGAGAAAAGCAGCATAAACTACCAAATGATAAGGTTGAAATCAGAAGAGTAACAAACAGCTGTCAGAGACCAGATGAGAAGAGGTCAGTTAAGTAGAGGTCGGTTGTATAGGAGCTAGTTGCGTAGAGACTAGCAAAGTTGAGTCCTATTCAACTTAATCATTTGTCAGCTGTGTTCTAACTCAGCCGGTATCTTCAACAATCCCCCTCAAACGAGGTTTGTATGGGTTTATCAAACCTAACTTGCCTTTGCAGAACTATAATGGTTGTTTTCTTAAACCTTTGGTGAATATGTCAGCAACTTATTGATGTGTTGGAATGCGAGTTATGTTGAAATCTTCCATTTTCAATTTCTCTTTGATGAAGTTCTGTCAATTTCAACATGACTGGTTATGTCACGTTGAGTTGGATTCTTGGTCATATCAATAGAAGACTTGCTATCATAATAGATTACGGTGGGTTCTTGAATCTTGTTTCTTTCAATTCTTGTAACAATCCATTTAACCATAGAACCTCACAAAATACATAAGCCACTACCTTGAATTCAGCTTCTGCACTTCTTCTTGCCACTACAGATCGCTTCTAGCTTTTCCAAGAGATTAAGTTTCCACTTAAGAAAACACACCAGCCTGATGTAGATCTTATATCCAATATATAACCAACCCGGTCAGCATCTACAAATGCTTAAGTGATTAGATCCCCCGTCTTAATGAACAGTCCACTTCCGGGACTATCTTTTAAGTATTTCAGCATTTTAATGTTGTGTCCAGATGTTTTTTTGGCTTGTGTAAGAACTGACTGATCAGGCTAAGGTATAAGTTAGGTAGATTAATCTCCCAACCAGCTTGTGATATTTTTCAGGATCAACATCTTCACCATCTTCTTCTTCTTTACTAATCTTGTTATAGTATTCTATAAGAGTGCTGATTGGTTTGCTCCCTAGCATCCCATAATCATTAAGAAGATCCATAGTGTATCTACTTTGGGTAACATTAATTCCATCTTTGGATCTGAAATACTCTATCCCTAAGAAGAGACTCAGTTGTCCTAAATCCTTCACTTCAAACTCACTGTGGAGAAGTTTCTTCAGGTTTCTGATTTCTGTATGATTGTTTCTAGTGATGATTATATCAACCACTACACAATCAAAATACTAATTTGCCTTGAGTCTGAGTGCTTGTAGAACATAGTATGGTCTGCTTGCCCTTGAGTGTAGCCATTCATTTTGATAAGCATAGAGAACCTCTCAAACCAAGTCCTTGAGGACCGTTTTAAACCATAAATATATTTTCTCAAAGTGCAAACATTGTCAGTTGATTGACCACTATAGATCCATGAGGCAAATTCATGTAAACCTCTTCCTTAAGCTCACCATTGAAGAAAGCATTCTTGATATCCATTTGAAACAATGGCTAATCATATACTACTACTAAGGCAATGATGACCCTTATTGTATTCATCTTTGCAACTTGAGCAAAGAATCCAAGTAGCCAATACCAGGATTTGAGTATATCCCTTAACAACAAGTCTGGCCTTATGCATTTCATCTTCACCACCTGCATCATAATTTAACAGTAAATATACATTTCCAACCCACTATGTTGGTATTCCTTGGCAGACGTGTGATGGTCCATGTGCTAATTTTCTTCAAAGCAGTTAATTCCTCCATGACGGCTTTCTTCGATTTGGACTCTTTATAGCTTCATCAATATTCCTTGAATCGTATTGTTTGTACTGTCTGTTTTAAACAGATAATCCTTATATGTAATAGACAGATTTCCATAGGAATTGTACTTGTTGATAGGATGATCATTGTTTCTTCTTACTCATTTCCTTTTGGCTATGGGCAAATCAGGAGCATAAAATGGAGCATGAACATTGTTCTTAGCTGGATAAATGCTCAACTGGAATTTCCTCAGCTAGACCGGTCTTCTCAACTGGAACCGTCTATTCAGCTGCACTAGTGTCCTCAGCTGAGATAAGTTCTTCATCTGAATTACTTTCATTCTCCTCGGATGCATCATTTTCACACCTTTGCCTTTTTTTTTTTTTTTTTTTTTTTTTTTTTTTTTTTTTTTTTTTTTTTTGTATAAATGGTGCATGAAGATTATGATGATGTTTTAAGAGATATGGAGGTTGTAATTTTTTTGTTAATGGAGGAGCGGGAGTAAAGGGGGAGAGGAAGAAGAAAACAGGCAATCATTAAGATTTTATTTTTCTTTCTTACGAGAATTAATCAGATTCTTTTAACGAATTTCTATTTTACAGTTTTAAATACATGTTTTTCTAGTTTGTAGAATCTCTATCCAAGATGAAAGACATCGGATTCTCTATTTTACATAATGGAGTAAATATAAAGGAAATTTACAGAATCTTGATAAATACGGTAGATCTAAAAAAAAATTATAAAATTTGTATTTTACACTAAAAATATAGTATCCAATGCAATGTTATTTTTCCTGTTAAATTTTTTAAAATATGGTTTTAAAAAGATTTACATTATCTTCTGCAAGTAGTCTAAAGTGATTGTTTAAATTTGAGAAATCAAAATGAAGAGAATCAAGGATTTGTTAAGATTTCTTTTTTCTTTCCTAAAGTTGTTTTTAAATTTGAGAAGTCAAAATGGAGAGAATCAAGGATTTGATTTTCGGTTACAAACTAAGAAATTGAAATATTAAGGGTAATTATTTTCATCCTTGAAATCCTATAAAGTTTTTTCATAAAATAACGAAAGGAAAAATAAAAAGCTATTATTTGAATCCACCCATTCTATCCGGTGCATCCTACCTATCAGCGTACCACATCGATTTCATAAAATCGATCTTCTGAAAATCAGTTTTGGAGTTAAATACCGACTTTCTCAAAAGGTCGATTCTCACAATTTTCAGAATCGATTCTACAGAAAGTTAGTATTTGACTGCAAAATTAATTTTCACAAAGTCGTTCTAATGTTGTAGATAGGTAGTGTTGTAGATAGATAGTGCAATACACTGGTAGACTAGTAACTGTGGTGCAATTAAAGTCCCAAAAAGAATTTATTTGTTACTAACCTGTGGAAACGGGAGAATAACGACAACATCGAACCAGAAACCATGAAAAGACTGAAAATAATGAGCACAAATCGATTTCGAATCCCACACTAATTTTCCACATCCAATAACCAGTGTTTCTTTGGACACATACGCCAACCGGAGCTGCAGCCACATGTGGCATAGGTGAACGGCGTCAACGCAGGTCCGGATAGCCGTTATCACCGTCACCACATTCCAGTCTACCATCAAGCACGTCGAATCCCCTTGACCAATCGATAAGGCGTAAAAGAATAGTGGATCGATAGCCAAAGCGAACCCTCGTGCCAGGAAGATGTACCGATTCCATTTCTGCACCCTCTTGCTTCTTGGGTCGAATATGGTTTGGAATAGCCCCGTGGACGACGGGTGTTTACCGGTAGAGGACTCCCGTATGGGATGTTGAGTTTGATCGCATGCGGCGGAATGAAAAACCGGACGGACATTCGCCTGAGAAAGCAAATCAAAAGTTCGTATAAACAAAAAAAAATCATGGAATACTACGAATTATTTTAAAGAACATGTGGGTATATACACAAAATTTAAAATAATGAAATGTTGAAAGATTTGATTGATACAAGTATTACATGATCATGAAGAACAACAATTATGTGTATATCGATAATTTTACATCGCTTAAAAATGAAATTAAATATACAACAATCACAAGTTTACGATTTCAAATTACACACACACACACAAAAAAACTGCAAGAAGCCTACATTAATCCACAGTGAAAAAGGAAAACACAATGCCACGACTAGCACAATTTTAATTGGTCGACATGTAGGCCGTGTTGAAAAAAATGTGTTGTGTTGTCTCATTCGTATTAATTTTATACTAGTCAATGTAAAAAAATTGATCGTTATAAACAACCCATGTGAAAAATGGGTACAACAATTCAATGCAAGAAGAAATTTTGATTTTCTTTTTTAATTTTTTTATATAATATCTGCACCTGGGTGCATGCAGAACATTCCGACGAGGCCGATAAATCATAGTTGTATTTGGACGGAGCTGCAGACCTTTGCCGGAAAATTCCAGACATTTCTCCGTTTGATGAAAATTTAGCCTCTTTGAAAAAAATGAAGAAGGGATTTATGATGCTCTCACAGACGAGTGAAAAGGTGGGAGAGCGGAGGAAGGATATAATGAAGAACAAGGGGGCCGGGGATGTTTTATAGTTCCAAAAAAATTCTTCTGAAAAGCTTATAAGGACAAAATAATAGTCATCTCTTGTTATTCACCTTTTTTGTTTTTTTTAATGTTATAAATCGGCTGGGCCCAATTTGCTAAATTTTATCCTGGTCTGGACAAGTATGATTTTAGGGTACAAAGCCCATAAGATTATGTAAATGTAATATGGTTCCTTTAGTTGTATTAGAAAAATGTCTATTTCGGGTTTTTCTTAAGGGTTGCTTTAAAATGACAAAAAAGATGGAAAAATAGAAATCAGTACAGTGAAAATATAAATTGAGTAATAATGACAAATCCAATATTCATAACTCCAAATACATTGTTTGCTGCAATTGAAATGATCTCAAATCCAATGTTTCACTATTCCACTATTTATATGTTTTTTTTTACAAAAAATGACCTTGAAAATAACATTGAAAAAAATATCAAATGTGAAGTCTAAATAAAGTGGACGAAAAAAGGAAAAATATGATGAAAGAATTATCATCTTTCGACAATCAGATCAAAAGATAAATTCGGTTTTTTAGTTCAATACGAGAGAATTTACCTGCAAAAAAATATTCCACTATCTTCTTTGCATATTTTTATGTTTAAATTATTTTTTTTTAACAATACACCTTTTTCTTAAATTTTTTTTTTTACAGATTGATCCAATGTTGAGAGGGTATACCAATGATTGCTTATTGCGTGTTCTTTTTTTTTTTTTTTTTTTTTTTTTTGAAGAAAGCTTATTGTGTGTTCTAAATCCAAGTTATAAATCCCCTTGGGACCAATTTATTTGTGAGAAACCTAATTAAAATGACACAACAAATGAGACAATATTAATTAATTTAGATTTTACCATAATCGATAATATAATAAATCAGGTTGTTGGTGGTTGTTTGGTTGTTGTTGCATTGCACCTTTGTTTTGTGGGCAAATGAATATAGAAGGCTAATATTATATATCAAATTTCCCACGTTTGTTATAGTACTAGCAGCATAAATGTAGACAAATTTTAGACCATAAGTTCGGAACCAATAAGATTTTGTGAATCTACTGTGGTCCTCTTAATTTTGTGAAAAAAACACGTCTATTCTCAGTTTTTTATAAGCGAGGAGAAAACAGTGAATCCCTATATTTCGAAAAATCCGTTTGTATTTTTTTTTTGAGGAGAAAACCAAAAATTTAAACAATGAATTTCGTGTATTTCTTAAAGGGGAAAATTCATCTTGCGCAAAGTATAACTTTTTTCTTCCTATATATATATATATATATATTTTTTTTCCTGCATTTTTCTCCCTATATTTGAAAATGAGATTTGAACAGAACAGACAGATAGATTACAATTCTAAGATTTACTTAAATGAATCCTACATAAATATGGAATTAATTATTTAGCCTATATAATTTGAATAACTCCCTAATTCCTTGATAAATCCAAAATAAAAAATAAAAAAAATCATCCCAAAAGTTGTGTCATGCCTCACCATCGACTTCTTCACTGTATGGATTGAAAGAAAAGGGAGGAGAAGAAAAGAAAGGACTTGGGCTAATTTTAATTGAGGTGTTTGGTATGTCAATAGGAGAAGGAAAGGAAAGGCGAAGGAGGGAGATGAAATGAAATAATCTAATAGAAATTAGATTGTCTGCTTTCCGTCCATTTTTCAAGATTTGGAAGGAAATGATATTTTGTTTAAATATTTTTTATAATTACCTCTTCAAAAATAAAATTATATAATTACTTAAATAACCTTAAAATTAATACTAATAACTCACTAACCTAATGTCTAAAATTGAAAATTCATTTATAATCTTGTGATTTTCTTTCTTTTCCATTGATATTCCAAACACACTTTTAAATCTTTATTTCCTTTCCGTCTAGTTCGATCCAAACACTCAAAAAAACTTCGCAATCTCTCCTTCCCCTCTCATTTCTTCTCCGTCACTATCTTTCATTTTCCTTTCTATTTATTTCCTTCAATCCAACGGGCCTTAAAAGAGAGGACGAAAATTCATCATCTCATCAACCGCTCACGCGATTTGAAGAGACAAGCAGTCAAAACAAACCAGGAAGAAGAGGAGATCGTTTGTTCTAAGTTAGGAAATATTTCGATCAGCAAGGTAAGATTTTCACTTTTTTTTCTTTCTCTCATTTGGTCTAAACCTTAGAGTTAGGTTTCATCATATTGCTTCCTAGATATGATCCATTGTTTTCTTGCATTCAGTAAATGCAAGATTTAATATTGCGTAAGATATTGCTCACAATTCATAGTTTTCCCACGAGAATTGATTTGAATAACTCCCACTTTAGAGGTAAGAAGGTCTTATCATCATATATGCGTTTTTTATTTGTTTTATAATTTAATTAATTTATTGTTTCATAAAATTGGGTTTTTATTTTACAAACTGCAGACGTGGGATCGATTATATGCATAACTATGTAAATTGCAGTGACGAACAGAAGCATTAGAGCCGTTGAAATCCGCATCCATGATTCCTTGTTTTGTGTCCCGTGATTTTATGGGTGTATGATTCCTCTATTTTGTCTCACTTTCTCTGCACGATATGTTATTTTTCACAGTATTTGTATTATACAATACAAAACAATGTTTTAAAACATAGTCCATTTTTTAGAATTGAGTTAGGTTGAAGGTTATATGAGCCTTTTTCTATTGAATAAGGTAGAACAATTTCAGGTTAATGCAGGATAATTGTAATTTAATAATGGGAGATGGGGCCAAAAATACTAAATAAGTGTAAGGATATATATACAAGTTTGGCTTGAATGCTTAGCTTGTATGTGCCTACATACACAGAAATCTTGATTGAGAAAATTGCAAAATTGGTCTCATGACTTTAGGATGGTGTCGATTTTGGTCCCATATGTTTCTAATAAACCAATTTAGTCCCATAACTTTTAAAAACGTATCAATTTCAGGACTAATTTCAACTCCGGTGAAATCTGCTTGAAAATTTTGGGATTTTCCGGCCACTTGACATGTTGGCGTTGAGGGGCATTTGATGACGTAGCAAAACAGCCACATAGGATGAATTTTTTCCTAAAACACGCGCTTAATCATTCCCTAAATCATACATCAGACTCACGATCCTTATTCCCAAAAAAAAGAAAAAAGTTCGATTACAACACAAAAATTGAAAGAGACGATGGAAGATGGTGATACAAAGACAAAAGGGAAAATGTATTTCATGTATATTTTTTCTTATTATTACTCAACTTGTTTGAATCTGCTGATTCGAGAATGTCTGCAATTTTTTTTTAGACCCTTCAATTTTTATTTTTTTGAGCAGCAGGTGAAACATTTTATTGAAGGCTTTGAAGCAGACACATCATCTTGAAGCAGACATAGCATCGTAAGTATGTTGTATGATTTAGGGAATCATTATGCGTGTGCTTTAGGTATAAAAAAATCATCCTATGTGGTAGTTTTTTCACGTCACCAAACGCCACTCAACGCCAATTTATCAAGTGGCCGGAAAATCCCAATTTTTCCAAGCAGTTTTCGCCGGAGTTGAGATTAGTCCTGAAATTGATACGTTTTTAAAAGTTATGGGACTAAATTGGTACATTAGAAACATATAGGACCAAGACACCACCCTAGAGTTATGGGACCAATTTTGTAATTTCCTCGATCTTGATTAGATATTGGAACACACTTCAATGTTACCCTTGAATGGGGAATATGTTCACAACGAGGCATTCATGTTGGGCAGCTTCATGCGTTGTATCCTTGGTTCATTGTGTAATGAATGTTAAATGAACGAAAGATAACAAAGTAGTGAAATAGAATTAATGAACATGTACGTGGTATATAGGATTCTTGTTTTCATGTGTAAGTAAGGTTATGGCTAATAGTATTTTGTAGTAATTGGAAAGTATGCTTATGGTTTTCAATTGTAATATATTTAACCGTTTTAAAATAATTTTGAATAGGTGTTTTACACCCCCCCCCCCCCCCCCCCTCTTCCCCCAAAGCTGGTATGCATGTGTTGTAAGAAAAACAAAGCGGGTTGTGCAGCGGAAATACAAAAAATTGATTTCCTTTGACTCAAGAACCGACTTCGAAAAAACAATAAAACACGTAAAAAAACAAGACAAAGACTACAACAACAATACTCCAGTTGATCATCGATTTACCTTCGATTGTTGATCCGATCACCAAGTCGTTCAAGCGTCCAGCTTCCAACGGTCGCACGAACGGCCATCGGAATCCTCCAAATGACTGCTACCAAGAAAGTTCGATTGTTAGGTCAAATTTTCTTTTCCCGCTATCTCTCTACAAAACTTTTACTATTAGAGTTCTCTAGGCTCTAATGAACAAAAGATCTCTTAAGAATTGTTGCAATGAGAAGCTTGGCTCTCGTAACTTTTTGTAGGTGAAGGAGACACATTTTCCTTTCCTCCCCGACCAATGTGGGGGATTTTTGCTTCTTCTATTTAGAATGAGAATAAGAAATACATTTTCTCACTAAAATAAGGATTACGATATTAATTCAAAAATCATTTAAGTATATAATGCTTATAATTAATATCACATATTAATATTCTAATAATATTTAGAGAGATTGAGGGAAAAATCCATTTTTAATTACAAAATAAATAAACAGGACATACTTTTTTTTTTAGTTGTAATAAGGACAAACAATTTCAGATGGACAAAACTACCCTTTAAAAGGGACGCGCCTGTATAAGACTATAAGGTTTGCTTCAGGTTTTGTTTTTGTTTTGTTTTTTTTTTTTTTTTTTTTTTTTTTCAAACATCCGTAACTTTGATTTACAACTCCGATCAACGAAAATTTTTCACCAAAATTCATATTATTTTTTTATCTTTAATTTGAGCCCTAATACAATATCCTTCCGACATATATTTTGAAAGACGGAAAAATGAGCGTTTTTTCTTATAAATGACCGTAACTTTTGATTTAGAACACCGATCATCAAAATTGTTTCACCAAAGTTCATATTTTTTTATCTTCATTTTGAGACTGCGTTTGATACCCTTTCGACGTAGTATTTGAAAGCCGAATTTTATCGAAGCGTTTACACTAACACAATATCGATTATCAATATCGATACTGATAACACTACCAGATCGATGTCGATGCTTGAAATGCATATGAGGTAATCAGTATCATTTAAGGCTCAATTCAAGTGACTACTTCAAGGCACGCATATCTGGCTCATATAAGGCTCATTTAAGGCTTAACTCAAGGGACACGATATCATATAAGGCTCATATAAGGCAAAAAAAACCTTCAACAAAATGCTTCTTGCATATTTTCCTCATATTTGCAGTGAAGTAAAGCTCCAATCTTTGCATATCTCTCTTAAATTATCAGCAATAATTGGCAGAAATTAAGGCCCAAATAAACATCAAAAATGGAAAACCATTATGGAAGAAAGAACAGTCCAAAAAACAGCAACAATAGCACAAGAATAAAGCTCCAATCTTTACATATTCCACTCAAATTAACACAAAAAACAACAGAATTCAACAGCAAAAATAGCTGAAAAGTAATACCCCAAGCTTTGTAAATCTCAGAATAACAACCTTTTTTTCCTACATATCGATATCGATGATCGATGATCGATTACGATGACGATGATCGATGTCGATAAATAGTCGCATATGAGGTAATCAGTATCATTTAAGACTTAATTCAAGTGACTACTTCAAGGCACACATATCTGGCTCATATAAGGCTCATTTAAGGCTTAATTCAAGGGACACAATATCATATAAGGCTCATATAAGGCAAAAAAATCCCTTCAACAAAATGCTTCTTGCATATTTTCCTCATATTTGCAGTGAAGTAAAGCTCCAATCTTTGCATATCTCTCTTAAATTATCAACAATAATTGGCAGAAATTAAGGCCCAAATAAACATAAAAAATGGCAAACCATAATGGAAGAAAGAACAGTCCAAAAAACAGCAACAATGGCACAAGAATAAAGCTCCAATCTTTACATATTCCACTCAAATTAACACCAACAACAACAGAATTCAACAGCAAAAATAGCTGAAAAGTAATACTCCAAGCTTTGTACATACTATAACAACCTTTTTTACCTACATATCAGTATAAGTATCGATATCGATGATCGATGACGCACGACATCGATGCGACGATGTCGATGTCGATGCGTCGATGTCGATGTCGAGGCTCAAAAGGACTCTTCTTTCGGTTTTTTGTTGCAAGGTCTATGTCTCCCAAGTCCTTGATATGAACTGAATGTCTTCTTAGATATGACTATGGTATATCTAGTAGTACTTCCAACCAAGTAAAAGACATGGCAAGCAATTACAGAACCATGGGTGAACCATCAAATTAGCCTTCTCAACATATAATGCGATATTGCAGTGATCCAACCGCTTTGCACCACTCTAACCATCGACAATTTCACATTAGATATGACTATAGTATATCTAGTAGTATTCTTTCTAGCATTCATATTATTGCAGCTCAAACATAGCTCCCAGCAAAGTTCACTTCGATTAATAAACCATTAAGTTGTCCACTTACAGAAAATCAACCACATTTACTTTTTCAAGTTGTGCCATCTAAACTTTTTTACTTTTTCAATGATTGAATAGCAACCTAAATTCCAAAAAATCGTAATTAGTGTGACGATAATGCTCTAAGGCACCCCCCAAATGATGTCTTACCTTACCGTCAAATTTATCACAGTGAATCAGAATCCAAACTCCAAAGCATGGTTCAATCTAGATAAACAAGGCCTAAATAGTAGAGAAACAAAGGTGTGGTTGCAAAGCTTAAATGAAACATCTGTTTTATGCATAACACATTCCATACTTAAAAATCAGAACCAAATTAATGATTTTACAGCGTCGGAACATAGCAATTGTACCTCGGAGTGATGGATTCTCCCAAGAGCTTTCGGCATGGCGAAGCAATATGAGGCGACGAGCGGTCGATTCAACAGGAATTTGAGAAGGAGATTCATGAGCAGGAGCAGTCATAATAACATAACAACAGAAGCAACGTCTGAAGTAAATTTGCAAGGGCTCCTATTGAAGCACACAAGTTTTATTGGGGAAGAATGGTCACTGGAACTGGAATAGAATGCACAGGAAAGGGAAATTGATGGAACTGAGAAGCAGAGAGAAAAGAAGGTACAATCAGAAGAATAAGAAATTGAAAATAAGGGTAAAATGGTCCATGACAAAAAAATTGTCCTTATTGCAACTAAAAAAAGATGTGTGGATTAATGCTTAATTAAGGGGGGAAAAGTGGACTTATACCTAATTTTTCCTAATATTTATTTATAATATTATTTACAATAAATAATAATCCGAATATTAATTCCAATACAACCATTTGTAGTAAACATAATAATTAATCCTTATTTGATCATCGCATAATCACAATTCAATTTCGAAGGTCATTCATATATGTGTGACTCGATCAATAATCTTCCGAATGTATTGGTCGTAAATATAAAGTGTGTTTAAGATATCAGTTGAGATAGTACTCTGCTGAATCGTACTCAACAGGTGAAGGACACAGCTGTGTAGGATTCAAACATGATAGGACTCAGCTGTAATAGGACTATGCGATGCTGGTCACTACACACCTGGTCTCTACTCACCTAACCTCTACTTAGCTGATCTCTTCTGTGTTGGTCTCTCAACTAGCCTTCTCTTTTGGTTTCAACTTTCTCGTCTGGTGCTGCTGTTCACGTATGGTGTTGGCAGGAGTCTATTTTTGAATTATGATTAGTTATTTTTATTGTCTTAGTAATTGGTTTAGTTTGTAATTGTATTGTATTGTTCCTACAACGGATCTTTCTCTTTTTAATAAGAAGGTTGGTGTCTAATCACCCCAACGACTATTTCTATACTTTATGAAATTGTAACATATTTAAACCCAACTATTTCAAGAGTTGGAGTATGAATGAAAGAGGCACTCTTTTATCGTCATTTGTTCTCGTTATTTACATGGTATCAGAACTATAAATCTTCTTTCTTCTTCTTAATTCTTAAATGGCAGATTCTGCTACAAGCGATGTTACTGTTAGCACTGGGCAGCAAACTGTCAAATCTTATTCTATTGGATAAAATCATTCTCTCCGTATTACTATCATGAAATTAAATGGTACAATTTACTTGCTTGGTTCTAATATTCTAAAATGTATATCACTAGTAGAGGAGAAGCTTGGATAATTGACTGGCACGGTTAGTCTTTGTTTGGATATGGTATGTCTCAAACAAAACTATTTCATAATTTATTATTTTATTCATTCCACTCATAAAATACAATTTCTATCACCAATTATTTCTTTATGTATAAATAAAAAAAATATTAAATTGTCTATCACCAATTCATTTTATTCACTTAACTACTTTTTTACGCTTACTTTATTCATTCTCACACCAATTATTTCTTCATCTACACAAATTTGAAAAAAAAATATCAGTTTTAATTTTAATCATTATTTATCTGTATTTTATTATATTTTATTCTTCTACTTTCTTTTAAACCGAAATAATTCATGTCCAAATAGACAATTAGGGTTCCGGATTCTTCAAAAACAAATGATATCTTTATTTGGGAAATAGAGAATACCATGATCATTTCATGGTTGATAAACTCATTGGAATCAGACATTCGTGAGGCATATCTCTTTTGTTCTATTGTCAAGTAAATATAGGAAGGAGTAGCAGCAACTTACTCAAATTAGGGCAATCATTTGCTATCAAATCTAAGCTCATAACTCATAAATATAAAATAAGGATTTAAGTATATAACAAAGTACTTTAATCATCTAAAGACTTTATGGCAAGAACTTGACCAACTGAAGACAATTAGTTGGGAATGCTCCATTGATGGAAGCAAGTACAAAAAGGCTCTGGATGAAGACAGAGTCTAAGAATTTTTTGGGGGTCACTTAGAATATGATCCGGCAAGAGAAAGGATAATGTCCCAAATTCCTCTTCCCAATATTATGGAAGCTTTTGCTTATATCAGATGAGAGGAGAGTAGAAGGACAACTACGAATCATACCAGCACAAGTTCTGTCACTGAACATTCTACTTTGGCTATCCAATCTAGATTCCATTGAAGGAACAATGCTGGGAAGAATGACATGGGGAGGTTTTTCTACAACTACTGCAAGAAGAACGGGCATACCAAAGACAAGTGTTTGAACTTGCATAGAAAGCACCCAAATGTTAATGGACAAGGTCAGAAGAGGAATGGGTGTGGTCAAGCTCATTCTTCCAAACTGGAATTTGATGGATCCCTGTTTAAGGAGGAACTGAATCTATTTAGGAAATTGTTGGATAGGTAAAAGCCATATGAGAAGACTCCAAAAGTCAACATCCATCAAGGTAATGCCTCATGGATCATTGACTCCGGTGCCTCCATCCATATGGCAGGTAACAAATCCTTCATCTCCACTTATAAACTATCCATTGAAGATCATGGAGTCCAAATTGCAGATGGTTCATATTCTAATGTGGTTGGAAAATGGACTATTAAATATTTTGAATAATTAATTCTTAAATCTGCTCTATTTGTTCCAAATTAATCTTGTAATCGGGTTCCCTTGATTGCTGTGTATTTCAGGACTTGAGTATAGGGAAAATGATAGAAATGCTTATGCTAAAAATGATCTTTGTTTTGAAACATCAGGATTTTAAGGAGTGATATATGTGCGTATGTTCAAGCTTCACTAACTGCTAAAGAAGGCCACCCCAATGCTCTTTATCTTGTATAACTGTTTCCTAAACTGTTTTACAATGAACATATTTTATCATTTCATTATGATGCCTGTGAATTTGCCAAACATCATAGAGTAGTTTTCAAACTTGTTTCTTATAAAAGGTCTGCTCATTTTACATTGTTCCACAATGATCATTGGGGACCATTCGGTGTTACAAACTTATCTCACTTTAGAAGGTTTATAACTCAGATTGATGATCATTCTAGAGTTTTCTGGGTATATTTGCTAAAGGATAAGATTGAAGTTAGTACTGTTTTCAAAAACCTTTTAACTATGATTAGAATTCAGCTCCATACCAAAATCAAGATCTTAAGGACTGATAATTGTTGAGTATATTGTTGATATATTTCAAAATATTTATTTTGGGATATATATTACATGATTACTTTACAATTAATTATGTTTTGTGACATGTTTGAAAATTAATATTATTAGTCACATATTTTTTATTTCTTATTATTAATACCCTCAATATGATTTCTATCATATTATTATAATTTATTATGTGTCATTTTTTCTATATTATATTAATTATATAAGTTTAATTTTTTTTATATAAGGCCTACTCTCTTTATTTATTTCGGCCCTTTTGTTCTAAATACCTTAGCCCAATTATCTAACCTTATTATGTGCCCTATACTTATAACTCTAAACCCTACCTCTTTCCCCATTATATGAAAGCTGCTGCCCCACTCCAGGCTTTCCTAGAGACTTTCCCCTCCACTAGATCCAAAACCAAAAACGTCACCTTCTTTTCTCTAACCGATGCAATGCTCTACAAAATCAAACGGCTTTCTTTCTTCTACAACCCATGATATCTCTCAGTCTCTCTTTCTTTTTCGGTTAGGCTATGGAGAGCTTTTGCTCTTTAATTTCTTCTCTCTTCCATTTACAAAAAAGCTCGTTCTTTTGTTCTGAAAATCACTTCAACACAGCTCTTTAGTCTTTGAGATGGTGCTTTCATGTGTCCTTGTGCCCTGTCAAGATGCTCTGGTGATGTGAAGGCAGAGCTATGAAGAAAAGCATCGATCTTGATGCTAAAAATGACATACTGTGGCTTTAAACCGAGGTCAATAATGACCCAAATAGTTAATCCACATCTCAGTTGAAAAAGTATATATATATGCCCAGCCACTCAACTGAAGGGTCAAGCAATTACAAATTGAAAAAGCAATTGAAAGAAATTGGAGCTAAGTAATTGCAAAATCACAAATGCAATGAAATTACCTTGGTCAAACAGTTTACTCAAACAGCAACTCAAAGTCTCTCAAGGTGTTCTCAAGAGCTTGAAACAAGTGGAGAAGCTTGGAGCTAGAAGAAGCAAGTAGAGTAAGAGTTAGGTTTGAGTGTTTTGAGAGTTATGGAGTGTCATTTGTGAGGTATCAAACATGTGGTGAGGATAGTCTTTGTACTCTTACACTTGAGTTTTTCAACTTGTATAAGTGAGGAAGAGAGTGCTGGTTTACTATTCTGCATTGTTGTTTGGAGTACATTAAGTCAAGGAAGGGCTGCTTCTAGCTTGGTGGTTCAACACACACTGCTTTGTGTGTTGAGTAGAGTGCTTGGAGGGCTCCGGTCTGCACCTCTGTCTTTGCCATCCGAGCTGTAGGATCTGGTGGGGTAAACCTTTGTACTTAACTTAGTAAATATTTATAGTATAGTTGTAGTGTTATACTTGAAGCTTGACCTCGATCAAGTGTTGTTTCTAACCTTGGCTTAGATTCAACACTTGGTTGATTCAAGTAAAACATTCTTGACTGATTGTTTTGCTTGGATTGTTTGTTTTTGTTGTTTCTCACTTAAGAATTCTTCATGCTAGTCTAAAGAACTAAAATCTGCAAAGCGTTTGTTTCACCTTATCAACTTAAACACTTAGGCTGAAATCTGCATGCTAGTTAATTCAACCTAACTAAATTAAAATCGCTTGATCGCAAAGATGTTAGGTCGAACTAGATCACCTAGACAACTAGGATAACTTAGCTTTCATATAGTTAAATTAAACAGTCTTTCGCCTGTTTAATTGACTGAAACTAAGTTGGAAATCTGATTTGTGCTTTAATCGAAATAGAATCGAAAAATCGGTAATTACTCTATTCACCCCTTTCTAGAGTAATTGTTTGCGCGTTTACGGTCCAACAATTGGTATCGGAGCAAGGTCACTAGTTGTCTTGTTTGTGTACTGCTTTGTTTGTGATCTGTTTGTGTGCTTTATGTGCTATCTATGCTACTTGATTTTCTATCTACAGTTTTTTGCTTGTCTGTTCTTTTTTTGGTTGTGCTTCCTTTTGCTTGATCTGATCGTTAGTACCACTGTGCCCTAATCCAGTTACTAGAATCTTGTTTTTTCACACCTTAATAATCTAAACGTAATCTTGTCTCTTAACTCACTCTTAATCTGCCTGCAATCTGTTGCACTCACCTTGCACTCTCTGTCTGCACACACTACACTTCTTGACACCTTGTCACTGTTTTTTGGTCTTTATCTGATTCTTGCATTGTAAATCATTCATTTCTGAAAAACTGCATTGTATCACGACATCAGACATCAATTTTTAGGATAATTCTTGCATCTTCATTTATCTTCTAATAGAAACACACTTTAATCTTGTTTAGCATGGCACCCTCCAGCCAAAATTTGCCTCAACATGAGGGAATGTCTAGTCTTAGACCCATTTTCTTTGATGGTACAGATTATGGCCGTTGGAAACGTGCTATGAGGCTGCATTTGGAGTCTATAGACCTTCAACTGTGGTTTGCCATAGAAGATTGTCCATATATTCCAAAGAAAGTCATTATAAAGGATGGTGCTGAAGTTGAAATCATTAAGGATAGAAAATACTTTGGGCCTGATGATTATAGAATCATGACATTGAACTCCAGAGCCGAGTCTACCCTTCTTGGCGCACTCAGCCCAGCTGAATGTGATTATGTGTCTTCATGCTCTAACGCTAAGGAAATATAGGAAATATGCATATGAGATATGAAGGTACTAATCAAGTTCAATGTTCTAAAATTGATAGGCTTATGCATGAATATAAAACATTTCAGATGAAGCCTAATGAATCAATTACTGACATGGATTCAAGATTCACTTCTATTATAAATCAACTTATGTCACTAGGTGAACACTTCACAAATCTTAAACTCTGTCAAAGAATATTGAGATGTTTGCCTCCCGAGTAGGATCCTAGATCCACAGCTATTTCTGAGGCAAAAGATCTTTATATTCTCCGTAAAGAGGAACTTATTGGATCCTTACTTGTTTATAAGTCTCAGATGAATACTCGTAAACGAGCTAATGTTGAGTCACGAAATGTAGCTTTTCAAGCTACAGTTCCTAAATGCGTACCCAGGACTTCCTTGAGCGATAGTGATGATGATGATGAGGACATTGCTATGTTGGTTTGAAAATTTAAAAAATTTCTAAAGTATAAAAAACGGTCTATTCATCATTCAGCTCCTCAAGTGAACAAATCTGAAAATTCTGAAGTTATATGTTTTAACTGCGATAAACCGGGTCATTATAAATCTGATTGTCCTTATCTTAAGCATGTTAAAGCAGTTAAGCCTGAACGTCAAAAATATAATTCTAGTTCTAAGAAAAAAGGTCAAGCTGCTTGGGTAGACAACTCCGAATCTGATACTATTTCATTGAAAAATGAGAAGGCCAACATCTGTGTAGTCAATTCTGATTATGAATCAGATTCTGAGGTAGAAACTCCTAAGTCTAAAAGTATCCTGACTTTTCTTTCCAACATTCTAGCTACTAGACAGCAGCATTTGCGTAGTGAAATAAATGAATCAAAGCTAGAAGTTGAAGAAAAAGATAAAATTTTATGCTATCTTAAAAACTCATTCTTGAGTATGAATCTAGATCTGAAGACTTGATCAACGAGAATGAGTCTTTAAGGGTTGAGATGTCTAAGCTCACACAAACCATTCAAATGTTTGAAAATAGCTCTAAACAGCTTCATGAGCAACACTCTTCATTTAAAGACCCTAAAGACATAACCGGTCTTGGCTTCAAACCTTCCTTGGAAGAAGTTGTAGGTAAGCTCCAGTTTTTGTCTCAAAAGGTAAAGAAAAAGTCTTTGAACCTAGACCGATTCATGTTGAGAAATCATATCACCCTTCCACATCTAAGAAATCACCTAATCATGGTTCATCACCCACACACTTCACAACATGCTGATTACACAAAAGCTAAGTTTAGCTATTCATCACCTCCTAAACATCATGCATTTCAATATGGTAGAAGAACTTCTACGAACAACACTCCTAGTAGTTCATCTTTTCAAACTGTTTTTGCTGCACCTCATCAACCTGCATTTCAGCATCATGCACATCATTTTCAGCATCATTCACAACTTTTTCAGCCACTACCTAAAGCTGATCTACATTTACCTCACACACTTCATCACACACCTGCACCATTTCAGCATACACATCCATCTTTGCATCATACACCACCTCATGCATTTCAACACTCATCTAGATTGTTTGATTCTAGATTACACACACCACCACCCTACCCTCACATGCATCCCCATATGGCACCCATCCATACATGGTTTCATGAGCATAATAGATTTGGTCAAAGTCATCCATATCCCCATCCACTATATTTTGGCTTGCTTGGAGCTGCTCCTAAGACCACTAGTGCTTCCTTTGGTACTACTTTTGGTCTTAAAATTTATCCTAAAAAGCCTAAAATAAAGACGTTCGGGTAGTTAAGGGTACTTTACCCAAATGAGTCTAACTTTTCAAGGACCCTCACACTTAGGGTACCAAGTGCCTTATTTATCTGTTTTGCAGATTTTTAATAACAACATTTTGGTATCTAAGTATGTCTTTGGTATCAATATCCTTTTTCAATCCTTTCCTCATTTTGGTATCATTCTTGATGTCAAAATTCCTACCATAAATCCTTTCGTTTCACCCTCCAAGGCCTTAATTGTTAAGTATTTTGTTTAAAAAGTTTTTTTTTTTAAAACCCTACTTTGGTTTAACCCCTTGATTCCCTTGATTAATTTTCAAACTAAGCGGGAGAGAAATGTGTAAAACTATTAGTCTACTAAGTACTAAAGCTTTTATTGAGGGGGGATATTCTTCTAAGATTTGATACCTCCTTTGTAGGGGAAGTGAAGTTTTAAGAAATTAACCCAAAATAAAGTTTTAAAGTGATATTTTAAAAATAATCAAAGGGGGAGAATTGTTGAGTATTTTGTTGATATATTTCAAAATATTTATTTTGGGATATATATTACATGATTACTTTACAATTAATTATGTTTTGTGACATGTTTGAAAATTAATATTATTAGTCACATATTTTATATTTCTCATTATTAATACCCTCAATATGATTTCTATAATATTATTATTATTTATTATGGGTCACTTTTTCTATATAATATTAATTATATAAGTTTAATTTTTTTATATAAGGCCTACTCTCTTTATTTCTTTCAACCCTTTTGTTCTAAATACCTTTGCCCAATTATCTAACCTAATTATGTGCCATATACATACAACTCTAAACCCTACCTCTTTCCCCGTTATATCAAAGCTGCCGCCCCACTCCAGGCTTTCCTAAAGACTTTCCCCTCCACTACATCCAAAACCAAAAAGTCACATTCTTTTCTCTAACCAATGCAATGCTCTACAAAATCAAACGACTCTCTTTCTTCTACAACCCATGATATCTCTCAGTCTCTCTTCTTCTTTCGGTTAGACTATGAAGAGCTTTTGCTCTTTAATTTCTTCTCTCTTCCATTTACAGAAAAGCTCGTTCTTTTGTTCTGAAAATCACTGCAACACAGCTCTTCAGTCTTTCAGATGGCATTTTCAAGTGTCCTTTTGCTCTGTCAAGATGCTCTGGTGCTATGAAGGCAGAGCTATGAAGAAAAGCATCGATCTTGATGCTGAAAAAGACATGCTGAGGCTTTAAACCGAGGTCAATAATGCCCCAAATATTTAATCCACATCTCAGTTGAAAAAGTATATATATATATGCCCATCCACTCAACTGAACGGTCAAGCAATTACAGATTGAAAAGGCAATTGAAAGAAATTGGAGCTAAGTAATTGCAGATTCACAAATGCAATGAAATAACCTTGGTCAAACAGTTTACTCAAACAACAACTCAAAGTCTCTCAAGGTGTTCTCAAGAGCTTGAAACAAGTGGAGAAGCTTGGAGCTAGAAGAAGCAAGTAGAGTAGGAGTTAGGTTTGAGTGTTTTGAGAGTTATTTCAGAGTGTCATTTGTGAGGTATCAAACATGCGGTGAGGATAGTCTTTGTACTCTTACACTTGAGTTTTTCACCTTGTATAAGTGAATAAGTGAGTGCTAGTTTACTATTCTGCATTGATGTTTGGAGTTCATCAAGTCAAGGAAGTGCTGCTTCTAGCTTGGTGGTTCAACATACACAGCTTTGTGTGTTTAGTAGAGTGCTGAAGGACTTGTGCTTGGAGGGCTCCGGTCTGCACCTCTGTCTTTGCCATCCGAGCTATAGGCTCCAGTGGGTAAACCTTTGTACTTAACTTAGTAAAGATTATAGTATATCTGTAGTGTTATACTTGAATCTTGACCTCAAGTGTTCTTTCTAAGCTTGGCTTAGATTCAACACTTTGTTGATTCAAGTAAAACATTCTTGACTGATTGTTTTACTTGGATTGTTTGTTTTTGTTGTTTCTCACTTAGGAATTCTGCATGCTAGTCTAAAGAACTAAAATTTGCAAAGTGTTTGTTTCATGGATGAAATTTGCATGCTAGTTAATTCAACCTAACTGAATTAAAATTGGCTTGACTGCAACATGTTAGACTAAACTAGATCACCTAGACAACTAGGATAAGTTAGCTTTCATATAGTTAAGTTAAACAGTCTTCCGCATATTTAATTGAGTGAAACTAAGTTGGAACTCTAGTTTGTGCTCTAATAGAAATAGAATCAAAAAATCGGTAATTACTCCACTCACCCTCCTCTAGAGTAATTGTTTGCGCGTTTACGGTCCAACAATAATCGTACTAAGTATTTCAAAACTCACATTAGCTCATTTATTGAAGGAAATGGTGTTATCCATCAGAGTTCTTGTGTCAACACTCCACAACAAAATGGAGTGCTTGAATGAAAGAACATACATATTCTTAAATTAGTTAGAGCATTGTTTGCTTAAAAATTGCCTAAATTTTATTGGGGTGATGTTATCTTAACTGCTGCTTATCTGATCAATAGGATGCCTTCTAAGGTTCTGAATTTCAAGACACTTATTGAATTCTTATCTGAATCTCACCTGTGACTGATCTACCTCTGAAAGTTTTTGGATGTACTGCTTTTGTACATATCCATGATCATTTGAGAGGTAAATTAGACCCAAGGCTGTCAAAATTGTGTTTCTTGGTTACTCTCCTACTCAGATAGGGTATAAATGTTATGATCCAATAAATAAAAAGATGTACTACTCTTTTGATCTCGATTTTATTGTAAATTCTCCATATTATTATAGTACTCACCTTGACATGGATTGAGTGGATTCTTGGCATACTCCTTCTACTCTGCCTAGGTTGACTAAAGAATCAAACTCATAACAAATGAGCGAATATGTGTTGATGTAGAGCCCTAAACCCAATCGGGTTGGACTGGATCCGACAGGGTCGGATCATTTCTACTACGTTTTTATGTTTATACATATAATAAATGGCTTTTCTATTATTATATATTTGTTCGTCTAACGAACCAATTATGATATTGTATATATGATAACGTCCCTAATGTCAAACTGTGAATGATAAATCATAATAGTGATTATGGTTGATAATATCTCGACTCACTTTAAAAGGTTTGATACTTAAATGTCTCTATTCGTATGTGCTATTAAATGAGACATTAATAGTACGGTTAGACAAGCATGTATTAGATGTCTTCTCTCTTATGAAGATAGGGATAGATCTTGTCTATCGAAGTGTAGAGACACTTGGACTATACGTGGATGTATATTAGAGAATGCGTAGGTTAGACTGACCCACTTTCTTTATTAAGTGTCACACTATATGACGGTTGTGTAATTATCCTTAGACCGGAGTCTTCATAACATCACGGTGTGGATTTTTATTCTTTGACACTATTGAGGTTTCCGCTAGCCATGGAGCGATCATGAGGTAGTGATTGGGTATGATACTGAAGCATGCGTATGATTTATGTTGGTCGTCCAGAAATCGCATTCTATAATGGTAGGAATAAATGTCCAAAATGACCTTCTTATAAGGAATGTCTTATTCTCGAAAGTCTTTGCAAAGCAGAAGTAAAGTGTTGCTTTGAGAGAATAGGAAATCCAGATTATAAGATACGGTCATTAATATTTTGACACTCAAGATACGACTATATGGATATTATAACAGTGATAGGATTCTATTTGCACGGTAATTGTTTCACATGAAAAGTTTAGTCAGAGCACTTGACTTTTTCCGATGATTGGGGGTCGTGACGTGTTGCTAGACACTAATCACGATCGTTAGGTGTGAAGGGTATTTTTGTAAATACACTTTATACTTACGGCCATCATAGTCGGAAACCTATCGGGTCACACATATATGAATAACTAGCCAGAATTAATTTGTAGTTATAGTGATAACCGAATGAGGATTTATTTATGTCTACTACAAAGTGTTATAGTGTAAATTCATGTTCTAGTATTTATTTATTGTGAAAAAATAATACAAGATCTTAATTAAAGTATTATATTATTATTATGTATTAATATTGGATATATATATATATATATATATATATATATATATATATATATATATATATATATATATATATATATATATATATATATATATATATGCCTGTGATATGTATGTATATGATATATATGTGCATATGTGTAATTGATATATATTTTGTAATATAATAAATATATTCTTTTAATATTAGATATTAAATATAGTATCTTGGAAAGTATTTAATATGAGGTATTCAATATAGTGAATGTCATTTCAAACAACAAAATGTCTTAGCACACATGTTTTTTTCCCAAATTTATCCTTCAGAATTTCGCGCATATTTTTTCTGACTGACACTTTGGCAGAATATTGAATTTTTTCTGCCCGAATTGGGGTAAGAATGTATTGAATAGGCTTTTTGACCGGGATTGGGTCTAGTAAACACTTAAATTCTGACTGAAATTAAGTCAGAATAATCAACCACGATCTGACTAATGTTGGGTCAAAATAGTGTGTGTTGTGTGAAAAGACGCTCCCTAAATATATGGTTGATATAAGATTAAGGTAAATACTTGATGGCCAAGTATTTAATTAATTTATTAAATCCTTATTCTATTGGAAAAATAGTTTCTTGTTCCCACTCCATTCCAAGGCATATGGTGCGCCACTTCCATCTATTTAAAGGAAGGGGTGTCAAGCTCCTTTGTATCACAATACTTGTTATTTACATACAATAAAAGAGAGAGGTTCTTGAGAGAGTTTTGTGGGAAGTAAAATGGCGAACCAGCAGTCGACAATTTCCGGTAGCAGTCCTTCGAAGATTCTGGCGATTTTCGTGTGGATTACCGCTAGAGGCCGGACGACGACTCGGTGCTTGGACCATCAACCGTACATAAAGCGACAATCTACTTTATATCTATCTGGTGTATCTTTATCAACTTTTCTTATTGCTTATTGTTTAAACAAATTCAATCTTGGCTAAAAGGAAATCAAATATTTAAATTCCGCTACGTTCCTGCGTTGATTTTCTAACAGTGGTATCAGAGCGGTCTTCGTTATTAAGCAGTAAGCATAAATTAATTTGCGTCATATTTTTCGCCAATTTAATCACAAATTAAAATATACATGATGTTGATTCCTCAACAATATGATTGAACGAAACAAAAAATGGGGCATCGGCAGCAACCCACCACCAGCAGGCTGGTCGCCGGTTGACTGGTCCAAGGAGGTGGATCTCCTAAATTTCTGTTTTGTGTATTTGTGATTCAATATAGTTCATAGTAATAATGGTAATATATGTTTTGTTTGGTTGATGTCATATGGCTAACCAATGGTTCAAATAGTTTGATCCATTATCTTGCCTCATGAAACCAATGGGTCGACCTTATGTCTCAATTTGTGGACCTAAGGTTCACGTAGGCTATTCAAAATTTTGAATACGCATAGGTTGATGCATTTTGGTTTAGTTCGAATTAAACCAAAAGGCATCACTTTTGATTTGTGAATCAAAAGAAAGAAACATAAGAGATTTATTTTGATTTTGATTTTAATTTTAGAAAAGCTTTAAATTATAAAATTCAAAAATTAAAATTTATTTTGAAATTAATCATTAATTTCAATTTCAATTAATAATTATTTAATTAGTTAAATGTTAATTAATTAATTAGTTGGATAGAAAAAGACGTGAATTGGTAGTTTTAGAATTTGTCTTTTCATAAGATATGATTGTATGGATTGGATGGTTTACTTTATATAATATGATTGTATAGACCCCGATTGATCATGTACACGACCAACATGATAGATGTTGAATGTTTTATTTTCTTTTGGATTAAAATGTTGTCCTAGGCCATTATAAGAACAAACTTAGTTTATTTTCTGCATTTATCCCATTCTCGTTAGCTCTCCCCGTGTGTGGAGGGTGTATTTATTTTATAAGATAACATTATGTAACAAGATGGAGCAGAAGATTGAGGCCAAAAGAAAACAACATAAAGATCCATTAGAGGTTGCTCCTACCCTTAGTTTGTGACCCGCGCTTTCGACAGTTTGTATTCGAAACCGCACATAGAAAAAACTCATTATCATACTGGTTACTTTACGCATTTATTTATTTTGTGCATTATTTATTTTATACGATACGATAGATGCATGACCAGGCACGATGTAGATGAATGTGTATGTGTATGTCTATAGAGATAGATATGTAATGATGGACTAATTAATAACTTAAATAAATACTCCCACAACAAAAATTAAGTCAGAATATTGTCTCCCAATATTATAATGACGGTGAAGAGCCCTTGTTCGGATCCAACTGACCGGCTATCGTCGGGAGTTGACCTACCACGGGTATTTCGTTATTATTGAGATATGATCGTATGAGATCTCGCAAATATTGGGTTATAACTTAACTAAAATATTGTGGTGATTTGCCCTCGTCAGGACCACCCTATTTTAGAGGCAAGGGGTTGGCTACCACATAGAGATGTGTAATGTCAAATAGTTGACTAGTCAACCACCAAGATTCACATAGAGATGTGATTGGTAAAGGGTTACCTGCCTGATAACGTCGGAATTATCACGGTGGAGGTAACGATTGTTTAGGAAGTATATTTGGCTGTTTATAAGTGATTTCGCCGGTGATGTGAGGCAGTGTTTACGAAAATATGGTGGTCAAACTCAGAGCTCTATGAAGATAGGAATGGAGTCGACATATTGGTAGAGTGTACCTTCTTGTACTGAATTATGGATCTCTTTACTGCTACCTTGAGCCTCTAAATATAAAGGTGGATTACTAAGTACAATTAAGCTAATGATGATAAGACATAATATTGTATGATGTGACACTAATTAGACTAGACAGTTGTCAGGGCGGATTGAGTATTGGGCGTACCCAAAACTTCTGTTGTGCTGAGTCTTTGTCTGGAGGTCGTCATATGGTAGCTTGTTCACCTAGTATTATGGGCTCGGTCCAAAGGCGGACTTGATGATCTGAAGGGCGGACTAACCATCCCCTGGCTTCGCTTTAGGCCATATGAGGCGGACTGAAGGCTTCGACTGGATTTGATTGGACCCGGCTCGATCCGACTTATGTTGACATGGACTCACTAGGCCAAGGACCCTATCCACTGTTTGGGCCATCGGATAGACCCGATTGTGGTTCTGTGGGATCTTTTATGGTTCAATCGTATCAATAGCCCCCCTTCTCCGTGCCTTAGGCATTTGTTCAAAATGTAAAGCATGGAGTAAAGTTGTTAGCGGACTGATAGCCTTGTACCGAGAAGAATTGATGCGAAACGGACCACTTGCTAGCGCGGTCTGAATGCCGAGCTTGATAGCATCGGTCTTAAGTGCCATGCTATGAAGCAGGTGGTCTTAGGCAACTTTAATGTTGCGAAACGACTCACTGCGAGATGTGTGTTATAAAACGGACGGGCCCAGTGGTGCCACGCTATTAAGAGGACGGTCTTAGAGGCTGCACTATGAAGCGCACATGCTAGTTGTCGGCTAGGACAACTCCCATAGCGTAACCGATCTGATATCTATGGGTCGTAATGGTTGGAGATGAGATTCGAGGTGTTGCCTCGGTTCCATGACAACTGATGTGAAGAGTCGTGAACTCTTATTGGCTAGGAGCGTATCGATAATCGTGCCCTGCCATCTTGGTATTTGAATTTCGAATTCTGAGCCGACGTTTTGGTTTCCCGCTCTGCCTATAAAAAGAGGACTCCTTCCACACGTAAACACTTTCATGAAATCTAATTATTTCCCAGTAAGTGATCGCGTGTAAGTCACTAACGTCGATATTATTAGCAAGAATACTAGGTACATCGTGGTATAGTAAATGTGAGTCAAGGTCGATCCCATAGAGACAATGCAACTTTAATTATAAACGATTCTAACCTAATTAAGGAGCGACATAGAGGTGGTCATTGACCAACAATAAACATGAAAGAAAATTGGTATTTCTCCCCCTCTTCCCACCGATCTACTAACTTGGATTAGTTAATCTTTATATTTACTTCCCCACATAATTTCCTTAAATTAATCGAGCGAGATTTTGATTTAATTATAAGCTACGGGTGCAACTCCTAACCCTATGTACTCCGACCATAAAAGTAGACAATCTATACGTAAGCTACCCTCCTTAATTGGTCTGTAATAGCCCATACGCATAAAGAACTAGAATTGCCAATATCGAGCGCTAACTCATACCGATAACCCGTCTAGACAGCTGTCGACACTGATCAGCACGTTCCTAAGGTCCATCAAAACTATGTCCAAATCAACACTTCACTATTCATATTTCATGTTAATTTTATGATTACAATAAGGAGATTGGCCAGATCTAACCTACCGTTAATTAAACATGTCAATCAACGTAGCTGATGTGAATCCTCCAGATTAAGTTTCCTAAATATTGCCTCGGTAAACCGGTATAAACCGCCGATTTACCGGGGGCGGCTTTTCTCAATTCTGGATCTACAATTACGATTAATCTAAGTAAATCATGGGGTCGTTAAACATGCAGATTAACTAAAACACATAAATACGAACAGATTTACCATACTGAAGACAAAAAGAAATGTTCAAATATTAATACCTTCAACAATGAGATCTAGCTCGATCTGACTCAAGCTAGAGATGGTAGAGAACGGGAGAAAACAAGAAATAACTCCTCAAAATATTGGAATAACTTTATTTCATCAAATTGTATATAAAAGATTGAATATAATTGAGTACTTATGATAACTTATACAATAATCTGTTAATGCGGTCTTATATAGACACAGTGACCGACTTATGACTCTCAAAAACCCTAACCGACCTAGTAGACACGGCAGAATCGATTTCGAGTTCCACAAGGCCCTCGGTTTACCGGACCTAGCCCTCAGTAAACCGGGCTGACTTTTCCTCTTTTTCAACAGACTTCTTTTACTTGGCCCAACATGCTTCCTTTAATCCAGATTCGCTCTTCAATGCTCCAGATTCAGTACATCCTATAAAACACACAAAATGAGGCAAAACAGTACCAAATCTTCGGGAAAATAACATAGATGCAGAATTACGATCCTAAAAACATACACATAGCATTTAACACATATTCCATATAATAACGAGCCTATCTATCTTCTCTTGAGCAAAATTCGGGGTGAATAAGGGTATAATAATGGTACTATTTAAAGCGTTATCAGTAAGAAATTCTGGAAAGCTTTTGAGTTTTCCGATGAAGCTTTGAAGTTTCTGGCGAGCCTTTGCATTTTCCGGCCGATATTCAAACGTTCAACAGCAAAATCTTCAAATTTCCAGGCAACTTTTATGTTTTTCCCTTAATTTTTTGATTCCTGTTGCTCATAACATGCTTACAAATAGCTAGAACATGTGGATTGGGATTTTTGGACCTATCTAGGTATGTTATTCATGTTTCTTACATGAATCAAACCATTTCCGTCTTCAAGATTGTCTTCCTATGTTCTTAGCTTGCCCGGAATCTAGATGCATTTCCCCGTAACCCTTTATTTTTCAGAGAAGCTACCATGTTGCCCGCTTAGATTTTTGCCCCTTTGATTCAGGGTTTTGTCTTTCGTCCTTAGTGGGAAACGGAGAGGTGAGGTGTTGAGAAGAGCGAACTCACTCATCTGGTCCTGACTTCCGAGTTCAGGTGACAAATGATCCACCTCGCCCTTCTTGTTTTTTAGGATGTCTTCCGAATGCACCCAAAGCGATGATGAAGGACTTGAGGACCGCTCCTATGGATCCGATGAGGAGGTTCATATGGGCGGACAAGTAAGAGAGGAAGAGGAGTCTGAGTTTAGCGAGCAATCCGAGTCCATGCCTTGCGATCTCACCCTCGGGCCGGTGAGAGTCATGATGTGTTTTGTTATTATGAGCCGGCTGCTAGGTAAAGAGCCGTTGATGCTAGTGCTGCTGCATTTCTTCTCTTTTTCAAGGCGTGAAATGTATGGGAAGCTCTTTTTTGACCTCCCGAACAAGGTCTCCTCATGGAACAAAAGATGCATGCGGGTCGAATCGCGGGTCGGCTGGCCACTCCAGAAGTTCCCAACAAACTCGATGAATACGATTGGCTTGACTAATATAAGGATCAGAAGGATGATGAGGCCTTCATTAAAAAGATCAAGAAGAAGCTCGGCTTCATCCAAAAGCTTCTCTCTCAGAAGTAAACCTTTAACAAGCGACCCCTGCTCGATGTGGATGAGTCTTATTGTAGGGCTGCCGGGATCCCTGGACAGAAAGTCGGGGATGTGCTCGTTGAAGTCGAGCCAATGACTTATGATCCGGATTGGTACGGGGAGTGCCACTTCAGAATATGTATGCCCTCTGAGTGCGATACTTGTAGGGGCGATCCCTCTATGCGGGTTTTGGGTAATTGCTTTCGTTTTTGTACTTAGTTTTTCTGCATGCCTTTTTGGTATTTGTCCAATTTTCTTGCTTCTGTACTAATGAGTCTGGTAATTTGAAGATATGGTGAATGTTACAAGGATATGCATCGAACAGGTACAGTAGAAGAAAATTGCGGAGGCCATTGGAATCAAAAGGCTCGTAGAGTCTGGGGAAGAATATTCGCCTACTGTGGCCCTTCCATTCTCATATGAAACCGTGCCCTTAAAAGCCGAAGGTAAATCTGCTGACCTCCCTCCTGGTGGTGGTAAAAAACCTATTGCGACCAAGTCCACTGCTCATGAGAAAAGGACAAGGTCGCAAGCTAAAAAAGGGCAAATCGATGCCGCCTCGGCCCAGCAACCAATTGAACTCGATAGCCCAGATAGCAGAGAGAAAGCCCACGACCTGAAGAGATCCAAGTGTGTAAACGGCAAGGGTTTAAATACCGCTCCTCATCCTGACAATAAATCGAAAGACTTGCCTATTGTTCAAGGCAATGGCTCTTTGGATACGGCTTCATGGGCTTTTGATAAGTCGACTAACCATCCCACCATACCCTTGATGTTGAACCCGGATCCTGCTAGACCATTTTCAAAAGCTAAGGGGAAGGAACCCATGTGGCTGAGTCTAGAGTTTAGGAAACCGGACAACCGTACTGATGCAGTCTTGCTGGCAAACGCGATCAGAGATGTTCCTGAGCTGAGGAACCTGATGGTGGATTGCCCCGATGATGTAAGTCTGACAATCGGCAATGGAATCCTTCCCCAGACAGTGATGACTGATTATACCATCCCCAGGACCAGGCTTCTGAAGAAGCTCAAAGAACTAGCTGGCCTAGCGAGCATGTTTATGAGTTTGGTAAGTCACTTTTCCGCGTTAATCCCTTTGTGTTTTTATTTATTGTGTCATAGTTATTCATTGACTTAAACTCTTTTCCAGTTTCAGCTGAAAACTGGGATCGAGTAGGTTGTTCGAATGAGCGATGAAGTGGAGCGTGAGAGGGATGAAGCCATGACCCTTTGGAAAAAGTTTGAGCCCACTGCTAACGATGCTAATATGGAGGTCGGCGAAGTTCAGAGCCGTGTAACCGAGTTGGAGAAGAAAGTCGAGGAAGACAAAGCGGCTGTTGCATTGGAGATGGAAAAGCTACAGACCTTGCATGATCAAAAGGCTGCTGAATTGGATAAGGCAATGACGGATCTGCAGGATAAGATTACCCAAACCAAGAAGAAATGGGAGAGGTGTTACAGTATAGAGGCTGAAAGGAATGTTGAGTGCAGTTAGCTGATACACTCTGCTGATAGTATGAAGACACAGCAGCCTGCTGACAAGACACAACAGCCTGCTGATTAATCTAGTGTAGTGTAATATAGAAAGCGGTTATTTAGTTATAGTTTGTTGTAACCGCTTGTAACTTACTTCTAACTGATTCATGAGGTGTATGAATTTATAAATACCCCATGATCAGCTACATCGAAAATGTTAGGAAATCACTAGTTTAACGCAGCGGAATTTAAAATTTGATTTTCTTTTACTAGATCGTTCTTCGTTTAATGCAATAAACACGTTAAGTAGTTTGACGGTTATACCTTAGATGATCTATAAGATCGTCGCTTTGACCATCAATGGAGAGTATTTCAGTGCGCAAGACGTCCACGCGTCCGGCCTCATCGCTAATCCACACGAACCCCTTGCCGGAATCCTCATTGGATTGCTATTGGAAAACTCCGGTTGCTAGACCGGCCTTTTTCCTCTCTCACAAACTCACTATAGGTTGCTCTCTATTTTACACAAGAACTATGAGCTCTTGCAATTGTGATGTATAAAAGAGCTTGACACCCACCTCTTATTTATAGTGATAAGTGGCGCCCCTATGGTGTGGAAGAGAAGAAAACATTTTCCCAATAAAATAAGAAAAATCTTCTAGATTGATTTATCTCTTTAATGATAATTAATTTTGCCAATATCTTATATTGAATATAATTATCTTATTACCATAAATCTATTTTTCCAAAATCAATTAATATCTTATATTAATATTATGGTAATCTTATTAATTAAAGTGCACAATCCAAGTGTATCTCATACACTTAAAAGTGGCGCCCCATCAGTCAATTAATTGACTTCCGGAATATTCTTTAATTAATATAATTTGTATATAATTAATGTCTTGTATTTTATTTATTCATAATAAATAAATACCACCATATTAATTTACCAGTATAACCTTTATAGTCTAGAGATAAACTTTCCTTATCTGGTTATCAATTATAACAGTATTTTAATCCTACTCGATGTTCATATGTGTGTGACCCTATAGGCTTCCGAATATGTTGGCCATAGACACAAAGTGAAAATTACTAAAATGCCCTTCACGCCTAACTATCACGGGATAGCGTCTAGCAACACACCGTGACCCCCAATCATCGGAAGAGTCAAAAGCAATGACTACTACCTTTCATGTGAAGCAGTTACCGTGTAACTTACAATCCTATCGCTGAAATAATATCCATACGATCGTATCTCGAGTGTTGATACATTAACGATCATATCTTATAATCTGGACATCATGCTCTCTCGGAATAACACATTTACTCCCACTTTGCAA
This sequence comes from Gentiana macrophylla, assembly GCA_026214975.1. NCBI lineage: Eukaryota > Viridiplantae > Streptophyta > Magnoliopsida > Gentianales > Gentianaceae > Gentiana > Gentiana macrophylla. The sequence goes on from CM047810.1 coordinate 87,451,673, forward strand.
ATATTCTTGAGAGCTAGACATTCCTTATAAGAAGGCCATTTCGGATATTCGATCCCAATCATAGGGTACGCGATTCCCGGACGACCAATCATGTATACTCCGCATGCTTCAATATCATACCCAATCACTACCACATGATCGCCCCGTGGTTAGGAGAAATCTCAATAGTGTCAAAGCATGACAATCCACACCGTGAAGCCATGAAGACCCCGTCTAAAGGATAATTACACAACCGCCACATAGTGTGACACTTAATGTAAGTGGGTCAGTCTAACGTACGCATTCTCCAATACACGTCCACGTACAGTCCAAGTGTCCTTACACTTCGATAGACGAGATCTATCCCTATCTTCTAAAAGATAGAAGACACCCAATACGTGCTAGTCTGATTATACTATCAATGTCCCATTTGATAATATGTAAGACTAAAGACATTTAAGTACCAATCTTGTTATAGTGATTATAGATCTCATCAACCATAATCACTATCATGGTTTCTCTATCATAGATTGACACTAGGGACGTTACTATATATATACAACAAATAATATGAATATTAAACAATATATAATAACATAAGTGCTTTTATTAATCATAATAAAGTAATTACATGAACCAAATGGGCTGTAAATGACCCGACCCGGTCGGATCCGGTCCAACCCGATTGGGTTTAGGATACCTTTCCAACAATCTCCCACTTGGCCAAAAGCCAATCACCCATATGCCTAAGCCCGTGCAAGTGAACATGTTTGCCTTGGTTAACGGATCAGCTATGTTATCATCCGTGTGGACTTTCTCTATCTTTACATCTCCTCTATCTACTATATCTCTAATCAAGTGATAGTGCCGTAGCACATGTTTGGACTTCTGATGAGACCTTGGTTTCTTTGACTGAGATATCGCTCCATTATTATCACAGTACAGAGGCACTGGACCTTCAATAGAGGGAACCACACCAAGTTCAGTAATGAACTTCTTCATCCAAACTGTTTCCTTTGCCGCCTCCGAGGCTTCTATGTATTCGGCTTCCGTTGTAGAGTCTGCAGTAGTCTCCTGCTTAGAACTCTTTCAGCTCACTACTCCACCGTTAAGCGTGAAAACAAATCCAGATTGTGACTTAAAGTCATCCTTGTCAATTTGGAAACTGGCATCTGTGTAACCTCGTAATACTAAATCATCGTTCCCGAAAACCAGGAACATATCCCTAGTACGTCTCATGTACTTTAGGATATTCTTGACATAAATCCAGTGACCATCACCTGGATTGGACTGGTACCTACTAGTCAGACTAAGAGGGTACGAGACATCTGGTATTGTGCATAACATGGCATACATGATAGACCCGATTGCCGAAGCATAAGGGACTTTACTCTTTTGTGCCCTTTCCTCCTCTGTCTTAGGACTCATTCCCTTCGACAGGTAGACCCCATGTGATATGGCAGCAATCCTTTCTTGGACTGCTTCATGCTGAATCTCTTTAGCATCTTGTCTATATAGGTGGATTGCGACAGACCAAGCAACCTTTTAGATCTATCTCTATAGATCTTTATTCCCAGAATATAGGCTGCATCACCCAAGTCCTTCATTGAGAAGTTCTTGGATAACCAAGCTTTGACCGATTGTAACATAGGCACATCATTCCCTATGAGCAATATGTCGTCTACATAAAGCACTAAGAACACGATGGCACTCCCACTAACCTTCTTGTAAACACAGGGCTCATCTTCGTTCTTGATGAAATCAAACTGTTTGATTATCTCATCAAAGTGAAGATTCCAACTCCGAGAAGCTTGCTTTAATCCATAAATGGATCTTTGCAGTTTACACACCATCCTGGCGTCATTGGTTGTGAAACCCTCAGGTTGTGTCATATACACTTCCTCAGACAGGCTCCCGTTAAGGAAAGCTGTTTTCATATCCATCTGCCAGATTTCGTAATCATGGTATGCTGCAATAGCGAGCAAAATTCTAATGGATTTTAACATGGCAACAGGCGAAAAGGTTTCGTCATAGTTAACTCCTTGTCTTTGCTTATAACCTTTTCCCACCAGCCTAGCCTTGTAGGTGGTCATGTTACCGTCCATGTCGGTCTTTCTCTTAAAGACCCATTTACACCTTATGGGAACTATTCCTTCAAGTGGATCAACTAAGTTCCAAACTTGGTTGTCTTTTATGGATTCCATTTCAGAATTCATGGCTTCCAGCCACTCTTTGTCATGCCTTAATAGCACTTCCTCATAAGTTCTAGGGTCCTCATCTTCCATGAGATATACGCCAGTGTACCTTTCAGGTTCACGGCGTTCCCTGGTGGATCATCGAGGTGCTAGAGTGCCTACGATAGAGGGTGGCCCCACATCTATATGTGGTGTCTCCTCTACTTCCATCAACGGACTGTTATCCGTAAGTGGTTCTCGAATTTCTTCAAGATCAATCTTACCCCCACTGACCCTATCCAGAATAAACTCTTTCTCCAGAAAGTGGCCAGTCCTGGCAACAAACACCTTTTGTTCCTCAGGGTGGTAAAATTGGTACCCTTTGGTTTCCCTAGGATAACCCACAAATAGACATTTGTCAGATCTAGGTTCCAATTTGTCAGGCATGGTCCATTTCACATAAACTGGACATCCCCAAGGTTTCATGTAACCTAGTGTTGGTTTCTTCCCTTTGAACACTTCATAGGGAGTGGACTCAACCGTCTTTGATGGAACTCGGTTCAGTGTATAGGATGCGGTTTCTAGAGCATATCCCCAAAATGATTTTGGGAGAACTGCGTAGCTCATCATGGATCGTACCATGTCTAACAAAGTACGGTTCCTCCTCTCAGATATGCCATTCATTTGAGGCATCCCTGGAGGGGTCCATTCAGGTAGATTCCCATTCTCCTTTAAATAATCTTGAAACTCTCCATCTAGGTATTCTCCATCTCGATCGGATCGAAGTGTTTTGATTTCTCTACCTAGTTGTTTCTCCACTTCACGTCTGAATTCCTTGAACTTTTCAAAGGCTTCAGACTTATACTAACCATAGCGATAATGGTCATCAGTGAAGGTGATAAAATAAGAGTATCCTCCTTTGGCTTGAATTGACATTGGGCCACATACATCAGTATGTATGAGCTCAAGTAATTCATTGGATCTTATCCCTTTGCCACTAAAAGGTGACTTTGTCATTTTGCCAAGTAAACAAGCTTCGCATGTATCAAAATATTCGTAATCGAATTGATCTAACATTCCATCTTTATGGAGTTTGGAAATGCGATTCTTATTTATATGGCCAAGTCTACAATGCTATAAGTAGGATTCATTCAAGTCATTTGTCTTGGCTTTCTTGTTATCTATATTAAGTACGTCAACATTCATATCTAATATGTAGAGACCATTGCTAAGTATGCCAGTACCATAAAAGATTCCATCACGTGAAAAAGAACAACATTTATTCTCAAACGTAAATGAAAAACCATCAACATCCAATGCAGAAATAGAAATAATACTCTTCGTAAGAGCAGGAACAAAATAACAGTTATTAAGTTCTAGTACTAGCCCACTGGTTAATGAAAGAAAATAAACTCTTACGGCTAGTGCAGCAACACTTGCTCCATTCCCAACGCGTAGGTCCACCTCTCCTTTCTTCAGATCTCTAGTTCTTCTTAGTGCTGCATATTCATTACAAATATGAGAACCACAACCAGATATCTAATACCCAAAGGTTAGACATAGAAGAAGTAATATTGATCTCAATCATAAATATACCTGAAGTTGAAGCATCAGAATGCTTCTTCTTGGTACTCAAGAAGCCTTTGCAGTTTCTCCTCCAATGTCCAGTCTCACCGCAATGGAAGCAAGCATACTTGGATTTGTCTTTTGCTATTTTAGGCGTTGGCTTAGGTGCATCCTTTGCCTTCTTGGACTTTTTCTGGGCTTTTGCTTTGCCCTTGCTTGAAGTGACCAGCAACACTTGCTTTCCCTTTCCCACAGTGCCCTCAGCAGTTTTCAACATGTTCAATAACTCCGCAAGAGAGCAATCTATCTTGTTCATGTGATAGTTCATCACAAACTGCGAGAATGAATCAGGTAGAGATTGCAGAATCAAGTCAATACTCAACTCTCGTTCCAACTTGTGGCCCAGCTTCCTAAGCCTCTCTATGTACCCGATCATCTTAAGAACGTGTGACCCCACAGCAGTCCCGGATGCCATCTTACAACCAAACAGGGCCTTCGAGACCTCGTACCTCTCAGTGCGAGACTGAGAAGCATAGAGTTCCTTCAGGTGGGCATGATTGAATAGGCGTCCATAGACTCGTGTTGTTTCTGCAGTTCAGGTGTCATAGAAGCAAGCATGATACATGTAGCATCAGTACTGTCAGAACAGTGCTTGTTATACTTCTCGACAGCATCTGCAGCCGAACCCTCAGCGGGCTTTTCCGGCAGGGCCTCGTCTAAGACATAGCCAATCTTCTCGTGCCTCAAAACGATTTTGAGGTTTCTTTCCCAGTCGAGAAAATTAGTTTCGCCAAGCTTGTTTTCGATGATAAAACGAGGGTTCAATTTGTTTAACATTTTCTACAACAATAAATAAAGATAAAATAATTAAAAGCTCATGTAAATAAAACCCTAAATTTGCACTTAAAATTTTATAAGGTTTTAACTCCCACTAGCCAACTATTCCCAATTGGCTTTCAAGAATTTAATTAATTCTTTAGCGGCTGGGATCCAATCTGGTCGCCTGAATCCCCGACGGCGGTCGATCAATCTTGGCAATTTCGAAAGGTAGGTACTCCTACCAGTCGCATCATATGCGACTCCCAGTGGTTGACTAGTCAACTCTTTGACAGTCCGCATCTCTATGTGGTAGTCAACCCCTTGTCTCTAAAGTCAGACGGCACTGACGGTGGCCAATCACCGAAAGACTTTAGTCGAGTCATAACCCAATATTCATGAGATCTCGTAACGATCATATCTCGATAATAACGATATACCCGTGGTAGGTCAACTCCCGACGGTGCTCGATCAATTGGATCCGAACAAGGGCTCTTCACCGTCATTATAATATTGGGAGACAATTTTGGCTCGATTTTTGGCGTGGGAATAATTTTAAATTAATTCACTTAATTAATTTGGTTTAATTTTGGTCTCATCTACTATGTGCATATTTCTACGATATCATATAAAGTAAAACATACACAACATTCCGCGCACAAAATAACCGGTATGATCATGGACTTTTCCTAGGTGCGGTTTCGAATACAAACTGACGAAACCGCGGGTCACAAACTAAGGGTATCTGCAACCGCCAATAGGATCTTTATTGCTATATGCCAATGGGTTCTTTATCTCTCCTTGGTCTTCAACTTCTTGCTCCATTCTTGTTACATAATAATTTATCTAATAAATAATTACACCCGCCGCACACGGGGGAGCTAACGGGAATGAGATAAATGCAAAAAGTAAACTACGTCACGTTCTTCATAACGGCCTAGGACAATTTTTAAAAAACCAACATAAAGAAAACATTCTCATCTATCCTATTGGTCGAGTCCATGATCAATCGGGGTCCATATAATCACATTATATCTACACATCTAATTCATACAATTTTATCTTATGAAAAAGATTAAATTCTAATTTTAACTACTTATGCGTCTTTATTTTATCACATCAAATAATTAAATAACATTTAATTAATTATATGACATAATCGAAAATTAAAATAAACATTTAATTTTAAATCGATTTTAATTTCAATTAAATTTGAACTTTTCAAAATAAAATTAAAATTATAAAGTCTCTTATTTGTTTCCTTTCCAAAACTAAATTTGTCTTAGGCCTGGCCACTTTCCAAAATCAAAAGGGCCAAGGCCTATTCCAAATCAAATATTTGGAAAGGCCAAATAATTTTGGTTAAAGCCTGGCCACTTTTCAAAATCAAAATTTTGGAAGTGGCCTAGGCCTTTTACAAATCAAATATTTGAAAAGGGCCTAGGCCTATTCCAAATCAATATTTGGAAAGACCAATATGCCATATGGTTTCCCAATGGTCCAAACTATTTGAACCATTGGTTGGCCATATGACACAACTAAACAAACGAGATATCTATGCACAATAAATATCACAAAATGAAAAGGGTCGATCTCCCCATTGGATGAGGACAGCCGACGGACGGCAGCCATAAGGCCACTGCCGCCGCCGCAGAGGAGGGGGCCGCCGCCAGTCGGCCGATCCCCCCATAAACCCTATTTTTTTGTTTTAACGTCTCGTGATTTAAATCTTGCATCTATTGATTAAATACTACGCAATTAAATTATGCTTATTGCTTAAGCTCGAAGTCTGGCTCTGATACCACTGTTAGGAAATCACTAGTTTAACGCAGTGGAATTTAAAATTTGATTTCCTTTTACTAGATTGTTCTTCGTTTAATGCAATAAACACGTTAAGTAGTTTGACGGTTATACCTTAGATGATCTATAAGATTGTCGCTTTGACCGTCAACGGAGAGTAGTTCAGTGTGCAAGCCGTCCACGCGTCCGGCCTCTATCGCTAATCCACACGAACCCCTTGCCGGAATCCTCCTTGGATTGCTATTGGAAAACTCCGGTTGCTAGACCGGCATTTTTCCTATCTCACAAACTCACTATAGGTTGCTCCCTATTTTACACAAGAACTATCAGCTCTTGAAATTGTGATGTACAAAAGAGCTTGACACCCACCTCTTAATTATAGTGATAAGTGGCTCCCCTGTGGTGTGGAAGAGAAAAAAAAAACATTTTCCCAATAAAATAAGAAAAATCTTCTAGATTGATTTATCTCTTTAATGATAATTAATTTTGCCAATATCTTATGTTGAATATAATTATCTTATTACCATAAATCTATTTTTCCAAAATCAATTAATATCTTATATTAATATTATGGTAATCTTATTAATTAAAGTGCACAATCCAAGTGTATCTCATGCACGTAAAAGTGGCGCCCCATCAGTCAATTAAATTGACTTTCGGAATATTCTTTAATTAATATAATTTGTATATAATTAATATCTTGTATTTTATTTATTCATAATAAATAAATACCGCCATATTAATTTACCAGTATAACCTTTAGATTCTAGAGATAAACTTTCCTTATATGGTTATCAACTATAACCGCATTTTAATCCGACTCGATGTTCATATGTGTGTGACTCGATAGGCTTCCGAATATGTTGGCCGTAGACACAAAGTGCAAATTACTAAAATTACCTTCATGCCTATCGATCACGGGATAGCATCTAGCAACACACCGTGACCTCCAATCATCGGAAGAGTCAAAAGCAATGACTACTACCTTTCATGTGAAGAAGTTACCGTGTAACTTACAATCCTATCGCTGAAATAATATCCATACGATTGTATCTCGAGTGTCGATACATTTACGATCGTATCTTATAATCTGGACATCATGCTCTCTCGGAATAACACATTTACTCCCACTTTGCAAAGATTCTCGAGAGTTAGACATTCCTTATAAGAAGGCCAATTCGGATATTCGATCCCAATCATAGGATACGCGATTCCCGGATGACCAATCATGTATACTCCGCATGCTTCAATATCATACCCAATCACTACCGCATGATCGTCCCGTGGTTAGGAGAAATCTCAATAGTGTCAAAGCATGACAATCCACACCGTGATGCCATGAAGACCCCGTCTAAAGGATAATTACACAACCGCCACATAGTGTGACACTTAATGTAAGTGGGTCAGTTTAACGTACGCATTCTCCAATACACGTCCACGTACAGTCCAAGTGTCCCTACACTTCGATAGACAAGATCTATCCCTATTTTCTAAAAGATAGAAGACATCCAATACGTGCTAGTCTGATTATACTATCAATGTCCCATTTGATAATTTGTAAGACTAGAGATATTTAAGTACCAATCTTGTTATAGTGATTAAAGATCTCATCAACCATAATCACTATCATGGTTTCTCTATCACAGATTGACACTAGGGACGTTACAATATATATACAAAAAATAATATGAATATTAAACAATATATAATAACATAAGTGCTTTTATTAATCATAATAAAGTTATTACATGAACCAAATGGACTGTAAATGACCCGACCCGGTCGGATCCGGTCCAACCCGATTGGGTTTAGGACACCTTTCCAACAGAAAACTCAACTTGTAATTTTCAGTTCATCAATAATAATTCCGTATTTTACTTTCAGTTTATAATTCTGTAAACTTCAACATGGTATCAAAGCAGAAATTTGCGAATTTATGAACATTTTCATGCGTTTTCTTAGAATTTCTTTGAAGAATCTTGAGAGTATTCTTCATTTTTTTCTACGTTTTCCAGTATCTTGAGAGTAAACTATGAGTGTTTCCTTCCTTTTTGATCATTTCTTGATCATTTTTCCTTGATATTCCATTGTTTTTTGTAAGAATTTGGAGTTCTTGATAGCCATGGCAGCTAAGAAACAAGAAATAAGTCATTCCAGTCCATTCTATGTCCATCCCAATAAGAATCCATCTTTGGTACTTGTTCAGCCATTTATAAATGGCAACAATTATAATCCATGGAAGATATCTATAGAGATGGTGTTAATCACCAAGAATAAGATTGGCTTCATAGACGGCACAATCAAAAGGCCAGAAGAAGATTCAGCAAATTTTCATGCATGGAGATAGTGTGATACAATGGCTGAACAAGTACCAAAGATGGATTCTTATTGGGATGGACATAGAATGGACTGGAAGGACTTATTTCTTGTTTCTTAGCTGCCATGGCTATCAAGAACTCCAAATTCTTACAAAAAACAATGGAATATCAAGGAAAAATGATCAAGAAATGATCAAAAAGGAAGGAAACACTCATAGTTTACTCTCAAGAAACTGGAAAACGTAGAAAAAAATGAAGAATACTCTCAAGATTCTTCAAAGAAATTCTAAGAAAACGCATGAAAATGTTCATAAATTCGCAGAATAAGATTGGCTTCATAGACGGCACAATCAAAAGGCCAGAAGAAGATTCAGCAAATTTTCATGCATGGAGATAGTGTGATACAATGGTGAGATAATGGATTCTGAATTCTGTGGAGAACACCATTGCACAAAGTTTGATGTATTTCAAGAGTGCACATGCATTTTGGAAAAATATTGCTGCAAGATTTTCTAATGTTGATGCCTTAAGGCTTTCAGATCTTATTGAAGAGATGCATCTGCTGAAGCAAGGTACTGATTCTGTCAATCAATAGTTCACAAAATTGATGATTCTATGGGAAGAAATGAAGACTATTTGTGTCAGTTTGTTCTTGTGATCCTCAATGTCACTACAATGCAATCGGCACACTAATGGATCATATGGAGGCTGAACATGTCATGAAATTCCTCAAAGTTTTAAGGGATGAGTTTGAACCAATGGTTTCACAGGCAATGCTGATGGTGCCTTTTCCAAAAATCCATGATGCCTTTGCTCTGGCTATTAAATTTGAGAGACAAAAGTATATGTGGCTAACAAGGGCCAAAAATCAAGATTCTATGATTCTCTTTGTTGGTCCCGGAGAATGGTGAAATATAGTCAGTGGGGGGGGGGGGTGAATGACTATATTGTGAGTTTAAAAACTTTAAACCTCAGAAGTTGGAAAACTTTTATGATGAAAAGCTTTTGGGCAGTGGAAAATTAAAACTCTTCTAAAGCGTATTTTCAAAATATTTAAACAATCACAGACACATAAAAAATTTACTTAAGGTAAATGCAGAAAGTAAATGCTATAAGTAAATAACACAAAATTTATAGTGGTTCAGGGTGGTGTAATCCCTTAGTCCACTCTTCTCCCATGATCAATGGAGGAATTCACTATGGTCTTTCACCAATACAATATTATGATGTCCTTGGCTACACAAACTTCACAATCTCAAGACTATCACTCCCTGGCTACAAAAGCTTTAGTGACTCAGTCTTCAACACTGCTCATTGAGAACAAATCCTTCAACAGCTATCACAAACGGTTGCAATTCCTTCTCAGACGATCTGATTCAATTGCTTCAATTGGATGGGAATTTGATTCACAGTGGCTTGATCAGACTCAGTACTTGATATAGACTTGATGCTATGTTTTCTATGTTTGATGTTCTGCATATTTCTTTTTTAGTTCAGAAAGAGGGCTTGTGAAATTGACAGAGTTTTAGCACTTACAGTTTTTGATTGTTTTCTTGATCGATGTATTCTCTCTCTATATTTCTGTCAATGCCTTCTATTTATAGCATTGATTTGAAAATTCATCCGTTGGCTATTTAATGTGGAGAATAATCCTTGATTTTTCCTTGATTTCATTCTCCTTGATTTCAGTGATCCGCATTTGCTTTAAACGTTTCTCATAAAATCCTTCCTTGATTGATTTTGCATTAATTGCTTGATTTCCTTAATTTCCACGTTCTGATAAATTGTAGACAGTATACTTGGCTTACCTGTTTTTTCACTTGCATGTTGCTTGGCCGGTTCAGTGACTCATTTACTTATCTGCTGGTCACTGGGCGGCTATAGGCTGATGTGAGTCTGCTGCTTCCTTTCTGCTTATACTAATATGCTGATAATATGCAGGTGATAGAGCTTTACTTCACTGATCCTTATTTTGTGTGAGATCAGTGTACACCATATTTAAAAAAATAGATTTCATCACTTGTAGAATGTATCTTAGACTTATCTAAGGTCATCACAGACTTCCTTGGTTATACGTCAGTCCATAAGTCTTCACTATACTCTACTGGTACTTGGCTATCTTCACTTAGCTGATCTTCTGTCCTTCGATTACTGAGCCGTCCTACCAAAATAGTACAATGCTTGTCTGACTGAACTTATACAACATGTCAGACTCTAAGTAAAGTCTTATACAAATATTACTAACTTATTTCAGGCTTGCTATAACAGCTAGTATGACCATCATCAAAACAAACAAAATATTCCCAACAATTTCTCCCTTTTTTATGATGCCAAAATCCTCATAAGCCTGAACATAAGTCAAAATTTTCATTTAATAAAGGAATAAAACACAGAAATTTTATTCATCCATAAAGGGTAAACAAATGTTCAAAATGTTCAATAGTATAAACATATTACAGTCTACTTTCTAAGGCCTAGTTCTTTCAGGCTTACCATTACCTTCCCCTTTTTTGGTAGCATTATGTTTGTCTGCCAGAATCTTGTTTGTGGCCTCAGATACTGTGATTATGGTGTCCAGTTGCTCCACAGCATGATTCAGAGTGCTGCCAATTTGCTGAATTTGTTGAGAAGGAGTGTCCAAGATCTCAACATGGGATTCATCATGTCATCAAATGCAGTTCCCAGATGAGTAAGCTCTGCATGGACATGCTGGGTAATTTTTGAGGTCAATTGAGATAGCAGATCTCCCTTCTTCTCAATGATTTCATCTTGTAGCTCAATGTGGCTCAGAAGAGCCTCAATCTTCTGATTTAGTGAAGAGCCTGTGTTTCTCATAGCAGCTTTGAGATTTTCAAGGCTGGGAGCTCTTCTTTCCATGTCAACAATCAGGGGACCAATGTCCAGACGAAAGGTTCTATCTAGAAGGTCAGAGGTAGCATTTCCTTAAGCTGGTGCAGATGTTAGGTGTAGTGCCCAAAAGACAATTTGTGTAATTGTTTTTAATAATGGATGACAGAATATATCTCACCTTAGTTACTTGCTTTGTGCTTGTAAAGTAATACACTGCTGCAAACCCTAAGTATATCTGTATGTAACCACTTAACTCAGTGTATGGATTACACGTGAGGATTGAGTTAGTTGAGATATGCTTAAACTGTTAGTCCATGCTGAACTTAATCAGAGTTTAGGGTCTCTTGATTAAAACGCCAATAATGCGCCCAGAACACCTTTGGGTGTGATAGTCTTATCCGGACTGTCGGTAGAGGGTACCTACGTGGGGCATTTATATATGATGGCATTCATATAGGACAGGACCGATTTAATCTGAATTTCTCGATATAATTCCGTAATCGAGGAATCTTGTTAAATCATTAGATGATCATATGTGGATCAACCTTAATCCTGAGGTGATCACAGGGTGCTGCTTGTCCCGGGGTAATGTTTGATGTGTTAGTTACGGTCCACTTAGATATGTGTTCCAAGCCACTTCTCATTGGCACTATCTCCAGATGAGTGAGTAGTTCTGATTTTCACAGACATGGAATCCATTCCTTCCTGCGGGAAGTAGAGAGACAGTCCCCTTATTTGTTAGCCCTAAGAAAGTGATCGATCGGCCGAGTTCATATTTAAACTAATTAGCTACTAGTAAGATATGTGAACTAATTGATCATCAGGGGGTTAATGGTAAATAAGGATAAGATATTCTGTGTCGGGTTTACGGAGATATCCCTCTCAGAATGGACAGTCTATGGAGGGTTAATCCGTATGTAGTGATTATATCAATGGATGCTTATTCACTCATGGGTTGAGTATAAGTATACATCTATAATCGTAGAGTTCGATTTCGGGTTTATGGTGGCGTAATCCCGAATTAATAATTAATGTACTTATTCTCGCTCGATGAATAATTAATTATTGGAGCTACTGGTTATAGGTCCATGGTCCCCGATGTGGCTTCTGTAATTCGGACTAATGATCTTGTTATTTGGGCCTCAGTGATAATTAATTGGCTGGGCTAATTAATTGATATGCATGGATATTATTTAGTTGGGCTAAATAATATAATACACATAAAAGACATTTTATGTAGGCATAGTAACCCTAGTGTTGTGGCGCCAATGTGAGTCATTTAATTAGAGAGAAATTAGTTTTCTTGGATAATTATTTGACATGTGATTTATCTTTTATTTGTTAATTGATAATTCATGGAATATTAGATAATAATATGATTTATCCTAATTTGTTTGGGATAATCATTTTATTTATCTTTTATTTGGAATAAAGGATTTATGTAATAATTATCTCTTAATTATTTAATCCTTTGAGGACAAGGATTAATCTCCTATATAAAGAGAGTTTTCTCAAGCCTTAGAGATTGCTGAAAATTTCGACCACACACACCAAAAAGAGAGAAATAATTAGTTTTCTTGTCTTGGGTTTTAGAAGAAGAAAAACTATAAGTTTTTCTTGGTGTTGCATATCGAGGAGGTTCGTGTATCAAGAAGGGTGTCCACCAACCGCCGTTTGGAGAACACATCGGAAGATCTTGGCTTATCTTCCTACTATTGGTAACATGAACTTAACCCCCTTGTAGTAGTTTAAGTCCTTTAATTATGTATTGTGATATATAAGTCGTGATCCATCCGCTGCGCGTAGATCTAACTCGTTTAGATCTAAGAACCTGCATCCTTCATGTGGTATCGGAGCCAGGTTCCACGATTTATATAGTCATAATCATAATTAAACGATTTAAAGGAGTGGAATTGCATGTAGGTAAATTTTATTTATTGTTTTATGCATTGATAATGATTAATTGCTATGGTTGAAGAGATGGATTGGGGGTTGACACTGTTTACCCGTTAGATTTATTGTGAACTCATATAAACGATGAAAATTCGTTCATATGAGAATAGAAAATTATGTAATTTATTTTTATTGCAATTTTAATTTCCAGAAAATAGATCTGTTTAGTAGCTATTTAGTTATTTCGCTTTCCCTGTTGATCGAACCGTTGAAACGACCATCCCTCCGATCAAAATCAATATTGGAAGATGATGAACAATTCCACAAAATTTGGCGTCGATCGGAGTCCGTTTTGATATCCGTTCGTTGCTGCAAAGAAGCTGCTGTAACAGAAAAACGCAGGATTCACAGAAACCCTACATGTGACTTCCTCGAATTTCTGGGAGAGTTTTGACCGTTGAAACGCAAATCCAACCAGTCAGATCGAAAAATATGGATTTTTTGACGTGGGATAAAAATTTTAGGTCGATCGGGATTCATCTCGATTCCCAATCGGCCTCGGGAAGTCTTTCAGGCGCTGCTGTAAAAGTCAGATCCAGCAGCAAGTTGGACGGCTCACTGGAGAAAATTGACAAGTCAAAACTCCGATCCAACCGTCCATATTGAAGCCCAAGGAGTGAGGAACAGATCTGGAAATTTTCGTCGCGATCCGAGTTCGTTTGGTTTGCCGATCGTCGAAGATTTTGAACAGCTGCAGATTATGTTAGAAAGAAGTAAACCCTAGTTAGGGTTTTGGTTATTTATTTTCTAATAGATTAGATACGGGGGTGCCAACGGTCCATCTAGGTGTTTATTTTCCGCACTAGTATACATGTTTAGATTGTATGAGTAGAACCGGAAAATTGCCATGACATGCATCATATCATGAATTCCACTCCATATGCATACATGTAGAAATTAATTCGAGGAATTAGTTAGGCATGTATAAAACATGCAATTAGTTTTAATTAATTGTTTGATATTAATTAGAAACTAATTAGGGTAAAAACCGAGGAACACGGATTTTTTCAATCGTCGAGGTTGGGTGATGGATTCTCGGTGAATCCCACTCTGCGAAAGCAAAAGGAGTAAAATCCCGAAAGCTCGTGGTTAAGGTGTTGGATTCTCGGTGAATCCCGCCTTCTCCCTAGACGAGATTACGTTTTTGTTCCGTAGTGTCTACGTGAAAGTTTGATGTTTAAGGATTGGATTATCACGGGCATACATGGTTCGAAAGTGTTTTAACCACGGTTGGGTGGTCAACAGTAGCTACAGCTCGATTGACTTCACCCTCCACGTGTGGCGTTTGCACGGGGGTCCGGAAAGGCTGAGCCATCTGACGAGCCACTACGGCTCAACGGAGCTCCCCTAGTCTTGACCCGTCCGACGGCCACATATGTTCCAACGAATAGGTCGGGTGGGCTATCCCACATAACCGACACCATTCGGGCCTATGATTTATTGTTCCTTAATATAATATCAAGTCCAAAAACGTGATCAGTAAACCCACCACTTTTTCTAAATATTGAGTGGGAGCGGGAGAGGCGACAGCCGACCCCACGGCCTCTACTGTTGACACAAGCAACGTGAGAGAATGGTGATGCCTCGTGCCGTCCTGGGACCGGCCTCCCTAAGGAAGGCCTTCACCGCTATCAAAATTCAAGGCTTGGTCTCCGAAAGGATAGGATTTTGGGTACTCGTTGGGTCACTGACCGACCCTAAGGCGGCACACTCGGGGTCTACCTAAAAATCTGAGACAGTAGGTCACATTCATAAATGGTATTTTTGGTAGTACCTTGGCTGAAAAAGGAAAGGTGATTGACTATCACAAATGAGATGTTTGATTCTCAATTTGATCTTCAATATTAATCGAAACCTCTTTGACCTACCCTAAGGCGGCACTGAGGCATTAGATTAAATCCTTGGAACGGTAGGATAGACTATAAGTACTTAGTTTATGTTCCTAAAATTTCTTAATAGTGTATGATTTGGATTTATCTTCTGTCAATTTTATTTACAACTGTTATACATATCTCTCTAGGGTGCTAGACTGCTATTGTAAAATCGATTAGTAATGACTTCGTTAAAAAGTGGTAAGTAACTAGACATTGTACTTATTAATCTCACATGCGATTAATTTTTTGGAAGAGGTATTTCTCTCGAGCCTTCAAAACTTAAGTGACGTAAATAAGTATATCACTGCTGTCACTCGTGTTGAACGAGAGACAACCATAGTTAGTTTGAAAGATGATTGGGACGATAAAATTCTTCTAGTGAATTTTAATTGTGTAGTGTCTACATGAGAAATTTTCAAATAGAAAAATTGGAGAATCATAAAATTAAAGTGTCGCTAGTTAGACGGTATTCGGAACCGATAAACTAGTGGGAGCTTTTATCTTATGTTTTTCTAATTTATTAGAAAATTAGTCCCACTGGATAATGCTTTCATTAGACATCCCACTGTTCACGAGTAGTGTCTACTCAAACGAACTGCTAGTTCAAGACTATTTCCTTTTAAGGAAAGTTAAGAATGGGAAAGAATGTCTATAAGTGTTAATCATCTTAACCGAAGTTTTGAGGCTAAACCGAAACATTAAATAAAGAAAGTATAGGATAAGGAAAGTGATTTCGGATCACTAACCAATGAATCCTTAGCGACTTTCTTAACCGAGTAACTTGACTCGGTAGCTTAGTTCTTTGGAAGAACAAGGAAGCTGTGTATTAACGATTAATAGAGTAACAACGGGCAGTAATTTCAGCTAGAATAGTGGGAGTGATATAAGGAAATGAATTTTGGATTCTATCCTTGAATATCATAGAAAAATTTATTTTTCTGTTTACAGATTCGTTGAAACAAATGGATTCACTTTCAACTCGATATATTGTTGCCTCATAGAAAGTGAAGATGACATTTGTAGTACGAATCCGAGACTCGGACTTTTGTTTGATAAAGTCAGAACCACTAAGAAATGCTGAAAAGGTATATGTAACACGTCTTAAACTATTACAGGCAAACAGTTTCCGTATTAAGATAAACGATTCTTCAAAATCTATTAAATAGTGCATATATCCTAGAGATAAGACCTAACGACTGGCTAAGGGTGATTCTTATCTCCCAGTCTCGGAACACTGTCTCAAAGGAAAAATGACTAAGCTTCCTTTCTATTAGGAAAGGGTAATAGATCTGAAGAAGCAACGTAGCTTGTTCACAATGACCTTCGGGGTCTAGTGAAAGATACAAGCTATGGGAGCTTTTGAGTGGTGACATTTTGTCTGATAACTACTCGAAACACGATTTAGTTTATCGAAAGAATACAAGGAGGAGTCTCAGATTTTAGCAGAGAATAGAGTATTCCATGCTCAGAAATAGGCTATCGCATAGTCTTGGGACTGATGCTCGACCTGCCTCCTAGTGGAATGTTTCTCACTGAGGAAGAAACCATAGACTTGCCCTATATAGTTATTGATGTGCTACAATACACTACTGAACTCGATTAAGATAATTGGTTGAAAAATAACGGTTAACATTATAATGTAAACCGAGAAGTCTACCTAGAAGATGCTCGTGAATTTATGGATAAGGAGTGAATTCGGTTCACACCACTTCCCTAAATGTAGGCATTTAGCATTTAATGCTTGAAGGTAGGATCGGAGATTTTATGATACGTTCAGATTGTGACTGTTCGTGAAATATCTTAATGTGACGAGTGAAGGTTGGTTATAAGATTCTTGAGATCAGAAAGTGACGGTTGAACTGTCACAAAGATTCTGATAGAATCTATAAGTAACAGCCTTAAACCTTGGAGTACGGTTACCCAAAGGTAGTTACTATCTGATTTAATCAGACCACGTCCAACATCAGTTTTTGGTGATTACACTGATAAATACTACTAGATCAGAATATCAATGCACCCAAAACACAGTGGGAGTATGGTCTAACCGTTGACCCATTGTGGTTTTGTGGACTTTATTGTCTGCTGGGGTGATTGATAACCTATGGCTCTTAGTGGGCTGTATAGGATTCTGATCATAGAGGTTGGTTTGGAAGCCTTAACCCTATGAATGGAGTTTTGATACTCCAGTTCTGTTCAGCCTCTTGTAGAACCACCTGAGTGTCTCAGGCCCAGTGGGAGCAATTGGATCTACACGGAAAAGAGTCGAAAGAATAGGAAAGTTTAAACTTTCAACGCAAAGCTGAGTGGTATAGGGGTGATTCCCTGACAAGTAAAGAGTTAACCAGACCTTGAACTCTCTCACCACTCAGTCTTGCAAGATTTCGTTAGAAAGCAGAAAATAGGGGTGATTCCCTGAGACTTTCTTGCCGAAAAACGGAGTATGGATTCATTCAGAACAGAAGGGTCTTGGTTAGAACAAATGGCAGGATGACTGCCGGGGCTTATATCATTTGTGGATTTAAGAGAACCTCTCGGCCATTTAAAGTCGCATGTTTTAAAATATGTGGACTTGACCAGAATATTGATAAGTCTTTCGTGCATTGGATATCAATATTGGTAAAGTAGTATTAGTGTTCATGAATGATAACACTGAAATGGTTAGAAACAACATGTATGTGCTATCTGAAGTCGGAAATTGACACGCCAAGATTCTTTGGATGAGAGAATTGGACTATATTCTAAGAATCTGATTCGGTCAAATTCACGAGAATGAGTCATTGGCTATCCCACCTATCTTATTGTATAAGATGATTATGCATATACGGTTGCAGCATTCATCGAGAGTGGTCCTACCCTACCTCTCAGGAATGATTCTCCAAATCTTCGGATAAAGAGAAAATGGGATAGAGTCTCTCTGGGATAAGGGCAAGTCAGCTTAACACGAGTAGATTGCAATCAAATCTTGGATTCGAGCAATAAGTAGCGGTTTAGTACGTCCTCAAGTATCTTTAGAGAAAGAAGAATCATATGCTTGTATATTCGGGTGCAAACTTGAATATGGTTGACTACACTGATTCTGACTTATAGTCAGATTAAGGATGATCGTTGGGACGATCTCGGGCTCAGTGTTTACTCATTGTGATGGAGCTATAGTCTGGAGAAATCCATAACCACCAATTCGACTTTAGTTAATCGGATACGTAGCAACTTTCGGAGCAGCTAGAGTGGCGATATGGCTTAGGAATTTCCTTTCTGAAGTGATATGGCTAGTGAGCCGATATCACTTCATTGTGAAAACAGTGAAGAGATAGCTTAAAAGGATCTTCTCAATCACTAGAGGTCAAAAGCATATTGAGAGAGAGTACCGCCTGATTAGATGGACCGGCGACGTTTCGATCCTAAAGATCATCTCGAGCCGACAACCTAACTGATCAGTGTACCAAGTCGAGTGCTTGGAGGGTACGGCATTGATGGATATGTCTCATTTGCTTTTAGAGCAAGTGGGAGAGTATTGTGAATAAGATGAGAAAGGGTGTGCTTTAAAAACAATCGTTGCTTGTCATTTCGTGCAAGTGGGAGATTGTTAGGTGTAGTGCCCGAAAGACAATTTGTGTAATTGTTTTTAATAATGGATGACAGAATATATCTCACCTTAGTTACTTGCTTTGTGCTTGTAAAGTAATACATCACTTGCAAACCCTATGTATATCTCAGATGTAACCACTTAACTTTCGGTGTATGGATTACACGTGAGGATTGAGTTAGTGGAGATATACTTAAAGTGTTAGTCCGCGGTGAACTTAATCAGAGTTTAGGGTCTCTTGATTAAAACACCAATAATGCGCCCAGAACACCTTAGGGTGTGATAGTCTTATCCGGACTGTCGGTAGAGGGTACCTACGTGGGGCATTTATATATGATGGCATTCATATAGGACTGGACCAATTTAATCTGAATTTCTCGATATAATTCCGTAATCGAGGAATCTTGTTAAATCATTAGATGATCATATATGGATCAACCTTAATCCTGAGGTGATCACAGGGTGCTGCTTGTCCCGGGGTAATGTTTGATGTGTTAGTTACGGTTCACTTAGATATGTGTTCCAAGCCACTTCTCATTGGCACTATCTTCAGATGAGTGAGTAGTTTTGATTTTCACAGACATGGAATCCATTCCTTCCTGTGGGAAGTAGAGAGACAGTCCCCTTATTTGTTAGCCCTAAGAAAGTGATCGATCGACCGAGTTCATATTTAGACTAATTAGCTACTAGTCAGATATGTGAACTAATTGTTCATCAGGGGGTTAATGGTAACTAAGGATAAGATATTCTGTGTCGGGTTTACGGAGATATCCCTCTCAGAATGGACAGTCTATGGAGGGTTAATCCGTATGTAGTGATTATATCAATGGACGCTTATTCACTCTATGGGTTGAGTATAAGTATACATCTATAATCGGTAGAGTTCAGTTTCGGGTTTATGGTGGCGTAATCCCGGAATTAATAATTAATGTACTTATTCTGTTCGATGAATAATTAATTATTGGAGCTACTGGTTATAGGTCCATGGTCCCCGATGTGGCTTCTGTAATACGGACTAATGATCTTGTTATTTGGGCCTTAGTGATAATTAATTGGCTGGGCTAATTAATTGATATGCATGGATATTATTTAGTTGGGCTAAATAATATAATACACATAAAAGACATTTTATGTGGGCATAGTAACCCTAGTGTTGTGGCGCCAATGTGAGTCATTTAATTAGAGAGAAATTAGTTTTCTTGGATAATTATTTGACATGTGATTTATCTTTTATTTGTTAATTGATAATTCATGGAATATTAGATAATAATATGATTTATCCTAATTTGTTTGGGATAATCATTTTATTTATCTTTTATTTGGAATAAAGGATTTATGTAATAATTATCTCTTAATTATTTAATCATTTGAGGACAAGTATTACTCTCCTATATAAAGAGAGTTCTCCCAAGCCTTAGAGATTGGTGAAAATTTCGACCACACACACCAAAAAGAGAGAAATAATTAGTTTTCTTGTCTTGGGTTTTAGAAGAAGAAAAACTATAAGTTTTTCTTGGTGTTGCATATCGAGGAGGTTCGTGTATCAAGAAGGGTGTCCACCAACCGCCGTTTGGAGAACACATCGGAAGATCTTGGCTTCTCTTCCTACTATTGGTAACATGAACTTAACCCCCTTGTAGTAGTTTAAGTCCTTTAATTATGTATTGTGATATATAAGTCGTGATCCATCGGCTGCGCGTAGATCTAACTCGTTTAGATCTAAGAACCTGCATCCTTCAACAGATGCATCGGCAAGATCTTCTTCAACTTCTTCTTCTTCTTCAATATCCATGTCAGAGATTGGATCCTCATGTACGTGAAATCCTTGAGGAGATTTTGCATCACCTTATGTTGGTCCCAGATAAGGGTGATGGTATATTCAGGGGGTGAATGACTATACTGGAGTTTCAAAAACTATTCTTAATTTAAAAGTTTTTGGCCAGTGGATAAGTCCCTTCTTAAAAGTTGTTTCAATAAAATTCAAGCACACACAGAGTATGAATAAAATGTAGTAAAGAAATGCTGTAAAGTCAAGTGCAGTAAGTAAATGAACACAAAGGTTTATAGTGGTTCAGGGTGGTGTAATCCCTTAATCCACTATTCTCATGTGATGATTGGAGGAATTCACTATTGTCTTTCACCAATACAATAGTTATGATTGTCCTTGTCTACACAAGCTTCACAATCTCAAGACTATCACTCCCTGTCAACAAAAGCTTCCATGACTCAGTCTTCCACACTGCTTCTTGAGAACAAATCCTTCAACAACTATCACTTCAAGGGTGCAATTCCTTCTCAGACAATCTGATTCAATTGTTTCAGTTTGGTGTGAATTGTATTCATAGAGGGATGATCAGACTTAGTACTCGATGTGGATTTGATGCTTTGTTCTCTGAGTTTGATCTGCTAGATATTTCTTTTTAGTTCAAAATGAAGGCTTGTGAAAATTACAGAGTTTCAGCACTTTGATTTTTCTGCGTGTGTTCTCTATTGTGTCTTTTTTTTTCCTGTCAATGCCTTCTATTTATAGCCTTGATTTCCTTCATTCAAAAATTCGTCCGTTGGTTATTTAATTCTCCGAATCATCCTTGATTCTGGCTTGATTTAATCTTCCTTGATTTTGGTGACCCGGATTTTCTTCAAACGTTCATCATAAAATCTATCCTTGATTGACTCTGCATTAATTGCTTGATCTTCGATTTAATTATATTTCAGACATCATGAGTATCAGTTTTGACTTATTTGGCTGTTCTGATCATTACTTCACCATTGAGATACTCTTCACCGTCATTCCTTTAGTCAGCCGGTAGACCTTTCTCTTAGCCGGTTTGTTATTTTTCCTTCTTCATTGATTCCTGTCCAATGTATAGTTGTTCTTCACTGATCCTTGATTTGGGTGAGGTCACTTGTAAAAAATCTTAGACTTACCCAACGTCATCACAGACTTCCCTAGTTGTAAGTCAGTCCATAGGTCTTCACTTCACTGAGATGCTCTAAAGTTTTTACTGAGCCGTCCTACCAGTCTATTACGGTGCTTGTCTGACTGAACTTATACAACATGTCAGACTTTTAAGTAAAGCCTATACAACCATTACTGCTATTTTAGACTTATTTCACGCTTTCTATTACAGCTAGTATGGCCATCATCAAAACAATAAAATGTTCCCAACAATTTCCCCCTTTTTGATGATGCCAAAACCCTCATAAGCCTGAATGTAAAGTCAAAAAATTAAGGATAAAAATTAGAATAAAACTCAACAATTTTATTCATCCATAAAGCGCATATAGAGGTTCAAACAGAAAAACATTAGTATAACTACAAGTTTCTCAGATTTTCCTTATACCTCTTGAACTTTGTAGTTTGAATCTCTTCCAAGTCTGAACAATCAATCTCTGGAGACGTCCATTTCCAATACTCCAATGCAATGCCGTATGCATAGTTTCATGTACCCGAGGTTCTCCGAAGTATTTTGCTAATCTGGATTTTGCTTCAATTATATGTGGGTCTGCAAACTACAGAACCTTGTACATTACCCACTGTTGCTGAGGATTCAATCTGCCCATAGGTTTGAAGAATTTTGTCATGTTATTGAACTCCTCTTGTCATTCACTGGATAATTCCTCAGGCCCCTTTGCAGAGAGGGGCACTGATTGATTTGCTCTACTTCCTGATCCAGATGCTCCTTCCCTTGTTCCTTGCTTTAAGGATGTATACTCTCTTTTCACTTCATTGTACATCTTTGCCATGTCTACTACCAGATCATCACCTTGAAAGCTAAGCCAGTCTACCCATGCTTCATCCTATGACTTAGTTGGATACAGTGTATCTTGAACTTTGAAAAACTCTTTAACATTTTCTAGTACTGATGCTTCTTTTCCTTGCTTATTTCTGTAAGTTGTAAAATGTCGTTTCTGATCATAATGCCTTTCAATAGTGTGTCTTTGTCCACTGCCACTGCCTCTGCTGGTCCTAGACCGATATTGGCTTGCATAGCTTCTTAGTTGACTGGATCTAGGCCTTTGTTGATTGCATGATCTGTCTCTGTCATCTCTTCTTTGGATTGGGAAAGGTAGGCCCACACAAGTTTCATTTTTAGTTCTTTCCCTTTCTTCCAAGGCTCGTCTTTGTTGGTCTTCAACCTCAGCTCTAATTCTTAATTCTCTGTCTCTTGCTCTGAGTTGTTCATCAGTGAAGTTTGGGGGTCTGACTGTTGAACCTTCAAGCTTATAACTTCTTTACCCCTTTTTGGCAGCATCATCCCATTGTTGTAACAGAATGCTATTGGTAGTCTCAATTGTACTGATCAGACTATCCAATTTGGATTCAATAGATGTAAACCTATTGTCATGAGCTGTTAATTTTTGAACTACGGGTGCCAATTGTAGATGTCATAGCCTGATTTTCAAGTGAGACATGCTCCTTTAGGTCTGCAAATCTGTTGGTGAGGTTGGCATTCATCCATCACATGAAATCATTTTGCCCTTGCACAACCCCATTTTGTGCATCTATGTATTCAACAACTTCTTGGAACCTTCTTTATATGGATTGACTCTCATCCTTGAAAGTTGTTGACATAGTTCTGAGATAGAGTGCTTGTTTCTCTAACTCGTCCACCAAGGCGCCTACTGCTGATTGAAAGGATTCAATTTGATATACCAGTAAAAATTGAGAAATGTCTTGACTTCTATTGACTGGTGGTGTCTGAACTGGTTCAGGTTTAATTTGTTGTTGTGGTTCCTGTTGTGGTAGAGTAGGTGATGTGGGAGGGACCAGTTCAGGCTCCTGGTTTTGGACAGCTGGTTGAGTGACATCAACATCACCTTCTCTTTCCTTAAGTGCTTCAGTGGTGGTGATTTCAGTTGAGATAAAGTCTTTCATTCCCCCTTGGTCTCTGCTGGGGATTGACTTTAGTGGTGTTGCAGCAGTTGATCCAGTGTCCAAGACTGTTGTTGGATCAGCTGATGTGTCAACTGAGAGTTGGTCCCCATCCTTACTTTGCTTAGTAGTGCCCTCAGCTGTTTCAATGTGCTGTTCATTTTGCTTTGCTGGTGGCATTTTTTTAGCTGCTCATTTTTTCTATAAGAACAAATGCAAAGTGATATCATCATCAATTGCATATGTTTCTCTTCCATCATCACCATTGTCACCATCACTCTGATCATCATCATCATCATCATCATCATCGTCATCATCATCATCAGATTGATCATCATTTCCCTCCTCATCATTAGAGGTTTTAAGCAATCTGGCTTTGGCCTTTTCTATCATTTCCTATAGTAATGTTTCATCAAGTACACCTTCAAGGGTTGTGACACCAAGAAATACAAAGAAACAAGCTTCTTCATCGAACATTTTTGCAATTTAGATAGTTGAATCCTATAGTCTCCCATTTTCCAGTTTAGATATTTGCAACTCTATCATCAATATCCCTTTCAGGGATTTCTCTTGATTTCTCGTTAACATCTTCTTCTTGATGTTCACCATCATCACTTCTTTCTAATTCTTGTGCCTCTTGCTGTTCTTCTTATTCTTCCTCATCTCTCAACTGTCCAAAGCATTCTATGTCCAGATTTTTTTGGACATTTTGTTTCTTTCTTTGACCAGAGGTGTTGTTATTTGATTTCTTCCCCTTTTCTCCACCCGCTACTTTTGGTTGTTTGACATAGGTATACATAACCTTAGCATCATGCAAACGATGAAGTGCCACAAAAGGTACATTCAGACACTTAAACAGATAGTGAAGATGAATCCCATATGATTTCTTTACCCAGAAAATCCCATTTTTCTTCTTTCCTTTAGCTATCCCTTGTTCAGTTGTAGTTGTCTCTCATTTTCTTTGTTCCTTGAGCCGTCTGAAAAAGTAGGTGGCCCAACCAATTCTAAACCATTGTATGTAATGCCCATCAGTCTCATCATTGCCTCTGTCATTTCATTCATGGCTTCTAATTTGCCTTTGATGTTCTTCCCAATCAATAAGCTGAATTCATTGAAGGATTTCTTTAGAGCAGATCTTACGCAGATGTACTCTTTATTTTGTGCGGTGGCACCCTTTCCAATTTCCATCCAAAACGCATCCATGTCTTGTGGAATGAGTCCCACTTTTACGTGTCCTTTATTTGGAAGATGAAGATGCTGGTGAATTAACTTTGTTGTAATCACCACATCTGTGCCATTGACAGTGGCAACTATCTTGTCTTCACTTTCTTCAACATCTTCAGAGAGGAGTCCAGAGGCATATTCGGCAGTTTTCCTGAAGGAAATGAGACTATCGTAGCGAATTCCAGTAATAGGAAGGTTGAGAAAAGTCATCAACCCAAAATTGGTGTAGCCAACCACCAATCGTCCAGCTTGTGCATCATCTTTGCACAGATTTGTGTAGTGTATGGGTTGGAAAAATGACCCATTTGCAATAGATTTCTCATACTATTTTCTGGACTTAATGATTGAGGAAGATAAGGCCATTCTGAGATTTTTGAGAAAAAGCTTTGAAATTTCTTGAGGAAATAGGGTTTAAGAATTTCAAGGATAGCGTAAAGAGTCCAAAGAGAACCGAAGTGTTGATTATATAGTGAAGATATGAGAGTGTGAACACGGTTGAATATGAAGAGATTTTGGTGGAGTAATGACGTGATTTTGTGTATATAAATTGCGGTTATTGGGTGTAGTGGGAGAGTGGATTGAGGCAAGTAATGATAGTGCCCGGGAATCGAAGCGTTGCCGCCATTCTCTCTTGTCAAATAATAACCTCCATACAGTATCCCTTGTGTCTGATTAAGTATAATCCACGTGTGTAATCTTCATAAAATGAAGCTCCATAAATCTTTGATTTTCCACATGTTTAAAAACTGATTCATTTCACACTTCACTTCACTATTTTCTCCATGCCATTTAGCGGCTGAGTGGCTTGGCTGACCATTAGGCCGGTGAAGTGGCCTATTTACTGAGCTGCTCTATCAAAACAACTGTTCCTAACAATCGGTCAAGTTAACTTCGCTGGTACCAGTGCCTTACCTGCCAAATGAGCGCACCCAAAATGGCAAAGGTTTAGTCAACTGGTGAAGTCACTTCGCTGATTACTCCAGTTAGCTGCTCCTTGTAACTTAATCAATTTCAATCATTCCCAACTCAGTTCTTAACTTACAAAATCGTTCATGACTGAGTGGTTTTGTGAAAATATCAGCCAATTGATCTTCTTGTAGAGATGTACCTCAAAATTACATCTCCTTTCTCAACATGATCTCTGATGAAATGATGTCTTACATCAATATGCTTTGTTCATGAGTGAAGTACTTGATTCTTTGTAATTGAGATTGCACTTGTGTTATCACACATGATAGGAATTGTATTTTCTTCTACTCCATAGTCTCATAGATGTTGTCTAATCATGTTGGTCCTTTGGAAAGGCTAACACAAGTTTAGAGGGGGGAGGGTGAATAAACTTGTCACCAAAAACTTTCCCAAAACTGAAAGTACCCCAGGAACTGAGTTTCTCAATAACTCAAACTGAACTATCAAGCTGATGTACAATATGGCTCTGTTCAGTTTCGTTCCAACCCTTTAATCCTGTGTAGGAGTTAGTTAATTCAGCTTAGCTAATACTGGTATTGTATTAACTTGCAGCAGATAAGATCAAGCCTTTTGTGCAATAGATGTGTCAATAAAAATCTAAGTCTCCTATGTATCAGTTATGTGCTGACTCAGTGTCCAATGTTTGTTGAGTGTAGTGATAAAATGATTATGCAAGTATAAATGCGTAAAGTAAATCAACACAGAGTTTGTTTATGGAAGTTCTGGGTGGTGTAATCCCGTACGTCTCCCCTTCTCCTATGGTGTAGGAGTATCACTAGAATCTTGAAATAACCGTGACAAAATCCTAGTCTAATGACAATCCTTCACGACACCCGAGTTTCACTGTCTACACATAATGAAGAAAGGTGTTATTGCTCCCTTCACTCTGCACACTGATCCTTCGGAGGTGGAATGACTCCTTCACCAGCTCACCACTAACACAAACACAATCCATGATCGCACTACAACAAATTGTGGCAACCAAGTTGCAACCGTATGAGGAAAGGTGGAGTTGCTCTCCTCAAACTATGCACAGCCAACCCTTTTTCACAAAGGTTAGGTTTAGAATTAATCAAAGATTAATTCAGTGAGCTGTCTGATTCTTCTGGATATGACGTTGCAGCTCCAAGATGCCTTCTTCCCCCTTAATGGGTTACTGGATCTTTCTTTTTAATCTTCAAGGCAATTCCGTTGGCTTCCCCTTTTCTAGATATGAAATCTGATTTTCTGAATCTGGATCTTTAGATATATGCTTTGTAAAGCTTCTTCCATATCTCTTCTCTCAAGTGCTTGCCTCTGTGTATTTATAGGGGCCATGTACCTGTCAGATAAATTTTATAGCCGTTGCATTTGTTGTTTAGCCAACGTTCATATGTACGATCTTTTGTCGTTTTGTTATTTCAAATTAAACAAGGCCTTAACTCAGTTTTCTACTCTTCTTCAAAACTGAGTACCTTATATACATGACATCTGAATTTAATTGACTAAGTCAGGATACACCATTCAGTTTCTTCTTTTCTTGGTAACTGATAATCTTTGTCCTTAAGATTATTCAGCTTTACATGAACTATAGTACAGTTACAGGTCACCACAGACTTGCCTGAATCTTGACTTATAGTCACGACTTAATCAGCTTCTAACTGAGTTTGCCACCTCAATTCTTCAGTCTTCAATAACTGAGTCTGTGTCCTCGTTCTTGATCTTCTAGATAAGCCTCACGAGTTTATGTCCTCAAATGAACTTATCTTCTTCAGTTCTTTCATAACTGAGTCTGATCCCTCAGTTCTTCATATGTATACTCAGTTTGCTTGCTGTGACTCAGTTGTTCGCCTAGTTCCTATCTATTACAATGCTTGTCTGAAACAACCTATACAAAGTTCAGACTCTAGATAGAACTTATACATTTTTCTCTAGACTATTTCTTGCTTCTTCTTTCATTATGCACTATTACAGTTAGTTATGACTTCATCATCATGGGTTGTAAGTGATCTTACAAAATACGTGACAAATCATCATCAAAACACAGATATTATTTCTAACAAATCTAGAGTACTTGTGCACAATAGCTACCTGATGCTATATATTCTGTTTCAGCTGTTGAAGTAGATATGGAATTCTACTTTTTGCTAAACCATGATACTAGTCTGTTACCTAGCATCTGACAAGTTCCTGAGGTGCTCTTTCTATCCACTTTACATCCAGCATAATCTGATTCTGAATAAGATATCAACTTGAATCCACCATCTTTTGGATACCAGATTCCAACATTTACTGTCTGCTTCAGATATTTGATGATTCTTTTTGCTGCTAGTAAGTGAGATTCTATTTGTTGTAATTGAAACCCTGAACATACTCCTACTGCAAATGCAATATCAGGTCTGCTTGCAGTTAAGTAATGTAGAGAACCAATAATTCCTCTGTATAGTTTTTTATCTACATCCTTCCCATTTTCATCTTTTCCAAGAACAATCCTGGCACACATTGGTGTGTCTGATGTGCCACTTTTGTCCATCCATATTTGTGTATCAAGTCATTTGTGTATTTTACTTGATTGATGAATATGCCATCTTTCATCTGCTTAACTTGAAGTCCAAGGAAGTAGTTGAGTTCTCCCATCATGCTCATCTAAAATTTGCTTTTCATTAGATATGCACATTTTTTACATAGCTTTTCATCTTCTGATCCAAAGATGATATCATCAAAATAGATTTGGACAAGTAGAGTGCTTGATTCATCTTGTAGCTTGAAAAGAGTCTTGTCAATGATTTCTTTGCTGAATCCATTGTTTATCAGAAACATATCATGCTCTAGGTGCCTGTTTGAGTCCATACAAAGCCTTCTTGAGTTTGTAAACTTTTTTTTCTTTTCCTTTGAGTTGACAACCAGGGGTTGCTCTACATACACTTCCTCTTCCAGTAGTTCATTCAGAAATGCACTTTTGACATCCATCTGATATACTTTGAAGTCTTTGAGAGCTGCAAAATCCAGGAACAGTCTTATTGCCTCAAATCTTGCTACTGGTGCAAATGTTTCATCATAGTCTATGCCTTCTACTTATGAATATCCCTTTGCTACCAATCTTGCCTTGTTTCTGACAATTGCTCCTTGTTCATCCATCTTGTTCCTAAACACCCATTTTGTTCCAATGATGTTTGCCATGTCTGGTCTATCAACAAGTTCCAAAACTTCATTTCTTTCAAACTCATTTAGCTCATCTTGCATAGTTGTGATCCAATCAGCATCTTGGATTGCTTCATCTATTGTCTTTGGTCAACCCGTGACAGAAAATAAGTTAACATGCTTTCCAGTTGTCTTCTAGTTCTTACACCTGTGTGTATATCTCCAATGACTTGTTCAGCTGAATGGTCTTTGAGCCAGTTGATGTCAGGTGCTAACTGTGTAGGTGAAGCCTCTTCTACTGGTGTATTTATTGGTGCTTCAAATTCTTGATCATCAGTTCCATCATCCACAAGTGCTGTTGGTGGTTCTACTTCCACATAAGCTGGTTTAGAGTCTTGTTTTGCTGTCACTATTTCTTCTAAATTGAGTAGGTCTTCACAGCTGGTGTTGGGTTCATCAAATACGACATGTATTGATTATTCAATCACCAAGGTCCTCTTGTTCAGTACTCTAAAACCTTTGCTTGTGTCTGAATATCCCATGAATATTGCTTCATCAGCCTTTTCATCAAAAGTGTGTAGTTGATTCCTGTTTAAGACAAAATATTTAGCTCCAAACATATGTAAGTGAGAAATGTTAGGTTTCTTCCATTCCAGACTTCATAAGGTGCTTTGCCATGATATTTGTTGATGATTGATCTATTTTGTGTATAACAAGATGGGTTTGCTGCTTCTACCCAAAACCTTTTATGTAGACTTGCTTCAGCTATCATAGATCTGACAGGTTCGTTTAGAGTCCTGTTTCTCCTTTCTGCAACTTCATTTTGATGTGGTGTTCCTTCTGCTGAAAGTTGATGTAGTACACCATTCTCTTCACAGTAGGTTCTGATCACTTCATTTAGGAGTTATGTGCCTCTATCTGATCTTATCTTGATAAGCTTCAATTTCTTTTCGTTTTGAATCCTTCTCAAAAGGTCAGGTAGCTTCTTGAGTGTTTCTCTAATCTTGTTCATGAAGATAGTCCAAGTGAATTTTGAGAAGTCATCAACCACCACTAGAGTGTAATTTTTGCCACTTACACTCACTGGTGTGACTGGTCCAAATATCCATATGTAGAAGTTGTAGGATCTTGTAGTTGATTGATGTGGCTTTGACTTGAATGAGCTTTTGATTTGTTTCCTCTTCTGGCATGCATCACATAGACTTTATTTCTTGAATGTGATCTCAGGTAAGCTTTCCAGAAGTTTGTTCTTTACTAGCTTGTTGATTGTCTTGAAATTCAAATGAGTTAGCCTTCTGTGCCAAATCCAGCTGGGTGATTGTTTGTTCTTGACAAGCAAACATGTTTCTGCTTTTGCTGTCGTCCAGTCTACCACATACATGTTGTCTTCTCTTTTTCCTACAAGTACAACTGTGCTGGTTTGAATGTGAATCACTTTGCATCCTTCTTTGTTGAAGAGCACATTGTAGCCTTTGTCACAAAATTGACAAATGCTTAGAAGATTAAAATTCAATCCCTTGACATATGTCACACTCTGAATCTTCAGGTTGTTCTTTTTCATGGTGACTTCCCCTTTAATCTTGCCGGGGTTTTCTTTGCCTCCAAAGGTAACTTTCGGTCCATCAAAAGCTTTGGATTCAGTCAGCCATCCCTTATTGTCTATCATTTGTCTGGAACATCCACTGTCTATGTACCAGACATCCTAAAAAACAAATTAAGCAATTTTAGGTACCCAACATTTTTCTGGTCCATACATGTTAGTAGTCACGCCAAACGATTTTCTTCTTGGAGGGCTGAAGTCATCAACCTCATATGTATAAGGCATGACAGAATAGCTTCTAATAGATTTACTATAAGTATTCTGATACATTTCTCTATCTTTTGGTGCTTTATCATTTGGTTTCACTTTCCAAACCACAGTATATGACATGTTTTCATGTTGCCATTTGTATCCAGGACCATGCATTTTCTGGCTTTTCCCAAATACATTTGGCCTTGTATGAAATGGTTTCTCTTGTGTTTTAGAGGTGGAACATTCCAATCATCTTCTAAAGGGTAAAGTCTGCCCTTGCCTCTCAGTATACTTTTTCCCTTAGTAGGCTGGTAAGATGATTTACTCTGCTGTTTCACTGCACTAGCTTTTGACTTCACTGGTGCAGGATGAGTAGTTGAAACTATGGTCTGTCATTTTCTGAATTTAGGTCCAGCTTTGGTCCTTAGTTCAGATTTGTGTTGTCCATTGTTTCCTATCTCATCTTGACTATTGTAGCCAAGACCAGGTTTGGATTCAAACCTTTTTTGAGGTTTTTAAGCTGGTACATTAGGTGGTGCAGTGGTGGTCTCAGCTGGTAGGGGAGTTTCCTTAGCTGGTCTTTTAGCTTCAGATGAGTGATCACCTAATGCTTGTTGATTTGATAAGTGTTCTTCCTTACTAGCTGATTTATCTTTCAGCTTATCCAGTTCTTTCTTTAATCTTTTATTTTCCTCATTTAAATCCTTGCATTCTTGTTCCAGAATTTCATGAGCTGTTTGAATTTCTTCAAAACTACTCATGAGATTTTGAATTAGATTTGCAGAATCTAGTGGGAAGATATAAGATTGTGCAGTATCAAATGTGGATGCATTTGAGGAATATGAGCTAGATAGAACCTATGTTTCTTCAATTTCCTTAGCCATTAGACATAAACATGCTTTGTCATTTTCTGAGCTGGTCCCTTCACCATCATCTGAGTCATTATCAGATGATTCTTCATCACTTTCACTACTGGTTTCAGCTTTTGATGCTTTCTTGCTCTTTCTTTTGTCTGATGACTTGTATTTCTTCTTTTCTTCATCTTTTTCTCTTTCTTCTGGACAATTAGCTTTGAAGTGTCCTTTCTTTTTGCAGTTGAAGCATCTGTATTCATCATCCTTTTTCTTCATGTTTTTGCTAGAATTTGACTTCTTAGTTGATGAAGAACTTCTTTTACCATGTCTCTTATTGAATCTGTCAAACCTTTTGATCAACAATGCCACTTGCTCTTTCAGTTCTTGAGTTTCTTTGCTGGTAGACTCTGCTAATTTGCTATGTTGGGGTGCTACTAGTGCACTGGACTTGTTTGGCTCTGCTGCTGCACCTTCCTCATTGTTCAACTCAAATTATTGAGTTTTCAGTTGTGACATTAAGGTCAGTGTGTCAGTATTGGCAAGATCCAACGTGCCTTTAAGCACTGATGCGATGATCTTCCATCTTTATGGTAGACCTCTCAAGATTTTCAAGCAAATTTCTTTTTGTGGATAATTATGACCAAGTTGTTGCAGTTCATTGATGATGCTTGAGAATTTGTTATCCATTTGATCCGCAGATTCACCTGTCTTCATCTTGAAGTTTTCAAACTTCTATTTTGCAACATATAGTTTATTTTATTTGATTGCCTCTGATCCTTCGTTGACAAGAGCCAGTTTATCCTACATAGCTTTTGCAATTTTGAAATCTTTAATCCTCATGAACATGTTACTTTCCAGAGTCTTCAAGATCATTTCTTTTGCAACAAAATCAAGTTTGCTCTTTTTCTACCATCCTTGGTCCAATCCTTCTTTGGCTTTTCAATTGTATTTCCTTGATTTGGACGTGAGGTCTCCACAGTTGTAATTTTGATGGGACCATCATTTATAACATCCAACATCTCCTCATGAGTTGCTGCAAGATGAGACATCATTCTTATTTAATATTCATCAAAATTATTAACATTGAATACAATTAATTTAGACATGAAATTTGAAGAGTCCATAGCCACAGAGAAACGGATGTATATATAAAACAAAGATTGGAAAAATACTTTGAAATTATGTGATCTCCTTGTTACCAGAAATCAGATCTGAACAAGTTCTGATACTAAGAACACTGCTCTGCTACCGATTGTTGGTCCCAGAGAAGGGTGAAGGTATAGTCAGAAGGGGTGAATGACTATACCGCGTTTCAAAAACTTTTCTTATTTTAAAAGCTTTTGGGCAGTGGATAAGTCTCTTCTTAAAAGTTGTTTCAAAGCAGTTCAAGCACATACAGAGTATGAATAAAATGCAGTAGAAATGCTGTAAAGTAAAGTGCAGTAAGTAAATGAAGACAAAGGTTTATAGTGGTTCAGGGTGGTGTAATACCTTAATCCACCCTTCTCATGTGATGATTAGGGGAATTCACAATTGTCTTTCACCAATACAACAGTTATGATTGTTTTTGGCTACACAAGCTTCATAATCTCAAGACTATCACTCCCTGGCTACAAAAACTTCAGTGACTCAGTCTTCCACACTGCTCATTGAGAACAAATCCTTTAGCAACTATCACTTCAAGGGTGCAATTCCATCTCAGACAATCTGATTCAATGGCTTCAGTTTGGTGTGAATTGGGTGGGATGATCAAACTCAGTACTCGATGTGGACTTGATCCTCTGTTCTCTGAGTTTGATCTGCTAGATTTTTCTTTTTAGTTCAAAATGAAGGCTTGTGAAAATGACAGAGTTTCAGCACTTTGATTATTCTGCGTGTGTTCTCTATTGTGTCTTTTTTTTGTCAATGCCTTCTATTTATAGCCTTGATTTCTATGATTCAAAAATTCATTTGTTGGCTGTTTAATTCTCAGAATCATCCTTGATTCTGGCTTGATTTAATCTTCATTGATTTTGGTGATCCGGATTTTCTTCAAACATTCATCATAAAATCCGTCCTTGATTGATTCTGTAGTAATTGCTTGATCTTAGATTTAATTATATTGCAAACATGATGAGTATCCATTTTGACTTATTTGGTTGTTCTAATCATTACTTCACCATTGATGTACTCTTCACCGTCATTCCTTTAGTCAGCCGGTAGACATTTCTCTTAGCCGGTTTGCTGTTTTTCTTTCTTCATTGATTCCTGATGTCCAATGTATATTTGTACTTCACCGATCCTTTATTTGGGTGAGATCAGTGTACACCATACTAAAATAATAGATTTCATCACTTGTAAAAAGTCTTAGACTTACCCAAGGTCATCACAGACTTCACTGGTTGTAAGTCGGTCTATAGGTATTAACTTCACTGAGATGCTCCAAAGTTTTACTGAGCCATCCTACCAGTCTATTACAGTGCTTGTCTGACTAAACTTATACAACATATCAGACTTCTAAGTAAAGCCTATACAACCATTAATGCTCTTTTAGACTTATTTCGGGCTTGCTATAATAGCTAGTATGGCCATCATCAAAACAATAAAATGTTCCTAACACCTTCTTCTGCCACTTCTTCAAGTTCTTCAGTGGCCATTCCCCCTTGATCTATGCTGGGGATTCTTTTTTATGTGCCTCCAGCATATGTGGCAGCTGGTGAAGTTCCTTCAGTTGGTCCACTCAGTTGTTGCTCATTTGCTGCTTCACTCATTTGACCGCCATGGGGAAGTGACAGATTGCTATCAGAATCTTCCTTTTCTTCATGACCATCAGAATGATGATCATCCTCTTCCTTTGATTCTTCTTCAGGTGTTGGATTAACTTCTTCATCATCCTCTTCCTCTTCTTCATCATATTGAGGATGGACTTCTTCCTCTAGATCTTCTTCATCATTCATCATCCTCTTCCTTTAGTTTGAGATATGGTTCTTCTTCTGAACCCAGAACTGCTGCTCTTAGGTTACTTTCTTTTCTGCCCTACTGGTGTCTGCAACTTCCTTGACTCCTTGATATAAGTGAACATCACCTTTGAGTTGTGTGGTTTGAGAAGTTGGACAAGTTTGACCTTCATACAACCTAGTAGATATTGAAGGAGAATTCTATAGGGATTTTATGCCAGAAAATACCAGGCTTTGCAGATCCATTTTTCTCACCAAGGGCTGCTGCATCAATTTCTTTATGTATTTGATCATGGATTCTATTAAAGAAGTAAGTTTCCCAATTGAATTCCAGACCTTGGTAAATAATAGCCATCAATTTTGTTCTAACCTCGGTCATTCCATGCATTGACCCAAGCTTCCCTTATTTGCACTTGATGATTAACAAACCAAATTCCTCAAAAGGCTTCTTGAGATCAGATCTGTTGCAGTTGCACCTCTTGTTCTTTGAAGTGGCAAGTTTCTCAATTTCCAACCAAAAAGTGTCTATATCCACATCTATATCTGCCATATTTGCAGAGCCTATTGATGATAGCCCGAGGAAGCGATTGATCGTTGTCGTTGTTATGATCAGTTCCCTTCCTTTTATGGTGGTGAGGATTTTATCAGGGGTTGAATCACCATCGTCTGAAGTGTGGCCAGCCTCAAATCTTGCATTTTTCCAGAATGCAACCAGAGTTTCATAACAAAGTCCATTGATCAGGGGGTTAAGAAAAGTCATTAACCCGAAATTGGTACACCCATCCGCCAAACGTTGTGCTTGAGGATCTTTGTTTCATAGGGTGAGATAGTGTTCGGGTCTAAAGAATGACCCAGTGACGATTGCATCTTTACATTGATTGCCAGAATTTTTGTTGGAAGAAGATGAAGCCATTTCTGGATAGTTTGAGAGTGAAAAGCTTTGAACTTTCTGGAAAAAATAATTTCTGAAATGCAAAGAGGGCGTAAAGAAATTGTAAAAAAGTATAAGTGTGGTTTATATAGACAAAAAATTTGAGTGTGAATAGGGTTTTGAATATGGAAGGATTTAGTGGAGTAATGGCGTGATTTTGTGTATAAGAAATCACGGTTATTGAGTGTAGTAGGAGAGTGGATTGAGGTAAGTAATGAAAAATCCTAGGAATCGAGGCGTTGCCGTCATTCCATCAATTTAAAACGTATTCCTCATGATTTTGTAAAGTAAAAACCACATGTGTAATCCCCTATAATTAATAAATAAAACCTCTGATTTTCCACATGTGTAAATGATTTACATTTCACTCTCATTTGATAACTGTCCTTCACCGGTGGAGTGATGAGTTGAGTATGATGATTACTCTACCGATATTTCACTGAGCTGCTTCATCAAAACTGTTCCTAACAACCAGTGGAATGAACTTCGCTGATACTAGTGCCATACCTACCAAGTGAGCGCACCCAATATGGCAAAGGTTCAGTCAGCTGGTGAAGTCACTAAGCTGGTTACTCCGGTAAACAAACTCAAAAACCTTAGTCCAATTCAATCATTCCTAACTCAGTCCTTAATTTACAAAATCTTTCATGACTGAGTGGCTTTGTGAATATATCAGCCAATTGATCCTCAGTAGATATGTACTTCAGATTTACATCTCCTTTTTCAACATGATCTCTAATGAGATGATGTCTTACATCAATATGCTTTGTTCTTGAGTGAAGTACTGGATTCTCTGTAATTGATATTTCACTGGTGTTATCACACATGATTGGAATTGTCTTTTCTTCTATTCTATAGTCTCTTAGATGTTGTCTTATCCATAGTACTTGTGCACAACAGCTACCTGCTGCCATATATTCTGCTTCTGATGTTGAAGTGGATATATAATTCTGCTTTTTACTGAACCAAGATACTAGTTTGCTGCCTAGCATCTGCCAAGTTCTTGAAGTGCTTTTTCTATGAATATTTCTTTCAGCATAATCTAAATCTGAGTAAGATATTAATTTGAATCCATCATCTTTTGGATACCAAATTCCCATATTTATTGTGTGTTTAAGATATTTGATGATTCTCTTTGCTGCTAATAAATGAGATTCCTTAGGTTGAGCTTGAAATCTTGCACATACTCCTACTACAAATGCTATATCAGGTTTGCTTGTAGTTAGGTAGAGTAAGGATCCAATAATCCCTCTGTATAAATTTTGATCAACATCCTTCCCGTTTTCATCCCACATATAGTTCTTGCACACATAGGTGTTTCAGAAGTTCTGCTGGTGTCCATACCATACTTGATGATTAAGTCTGTTGTATACTTTGCTTGATTGATGAAGATGCCATTTTTCATCTGTTCACTTGTAATCCTAGAAAGTAGTTGAGTTCTCTCATCATGCTCATTTGGAATTTGCTTTTCATTCGATTTGCAAATTTTCACATAGCTTCTCATATTCTGATCCAAATATGATATCATCCACATAGATTTGAACTAGAAAGGTATTTGTTCCGTCTTCTAGCTTGAATAGTGTCTTGTCAATGGTTCATTTGTTGAATCCATTGTTGATCAGGAATTGTGACTGTGTCTCGTACCAGGATCTAGGTGCTTGTTTGAGTCCATAAAGTGCCTTTTTGAGCTTGTATACCTTATCTTATTTTCCCTTGATCTGAAAACTAGGTGGTTGTTCAACATATACTTCTTCTTCCAAGAGTCCATTCAGAAATGCAATCTTTACATCCATTTGATAGACTTTGAAGTCTTTGTGAGCTGCAAAAGCTAAGAAAAGTCTGATTGCTTCCAATCTTGCTTACGGTGCAAAGGTTTCATCATATTTTATGCCTTCTGCTTTTGAATATCCTTTTGCTACCAGTCTTGCCTTATTCCTGACAATTGCACCTTGTTCATTCATCTTGTTTCTGAACACCCTTTTTGTTCTAATGACGTTGGCCATGTCTGGTCTATCAACAAGTTCCCATATTTCATTTCTCTCAAATTCATTGAGTTCTTCTTGCATGGCTGTAATCCAATCAGCATCTTGGATTGCATCATCTATTGTCTTTGGTTCCACCTATGACAGAAAACAACTAACATGATTTCTAGTTGTCTTCTGGTTCTTACTTTTGCATGAACATCTCCAATGACTTGTTCTTCTGAATGATCTCTTAGCCAATTTAAATCAGGTTGAGGTTGTGCTTGATTTTATGCTTCTTATGTGCCAGTTTGTACATCATTTTCTGGAGTTTGAGTTGGTGACTCTACTAGAGTGATAACATGTACATTTTCTTGATTTTCAGCAGAGTGATTTAGTATAGTGGTTGGTACTGTTGTATCCATATAGACTTGTCTTTGTGTAGCTTCTTCTTCATGTGTGTGTAAGTCTTCACCACTAGTGTTTGGTTCATCGAACACTACATGAATTAATTCTTCAATCACCAAGGTTCTCTTGTTTAGTACTCTGAAATCTTTGCTAGTGTCTGAATATCCCATGAACATTGCTTCATCAGCTTTTTCATCAAGTGTATGCAACTTATTCATGTTCAAAACAAAACATTTTGATCCAAACATATGTAAGTGAGATATGTTAGGTTTTCTTCCATTCCATATTTCATAGGGTGTTTTCCCATGATGTTTATTGATGATAGATCTGTTTTGAGTGTAACATGTTGTGTTTGCTGCTTCAGTCCAAAATCTCTTTGGTAAGTTTGCTTCTGCTATCATTGTTCTAACAGCTTCTTTAAGTGTTATGTTTCTTCTTTCTACTACTCCATTCTGTTGTGGAGTTCCTGCTACTGATAGTTGATGTAGTACTCCATTTTCTTCGCAGTAGGTTCTAATTGTTTCATTTAGGAATTCTGTGCTTCTATCTGATCTTATCTTGATAATTTTCAGTTCTTTTTCATTCTGAATTCTTCTCGATAAATCTGGTAGTTTCTTGAGAGTTTCTCTTTTCTTGTTTATGAAAATGGTCTAGGTGTACTTGGAAAAGTCATCAACCACTACTAAAGTGTACTTTTTTCTACTTACACTTACTATTGTGACTGGCCCAAATAGATCCATATGCAACAGATGTAAGATTCTTGTTGTTGATTGATGTGTCTTTGACTTGAAGGAGCTTTTGATCTAGTTTCCTTTCTCACAAGCATCACAAAGACTCTCTTTCTTGAATGTGATGTCTGGTACGCCTTCTACTAATTTGTTCTTTGATAACTTGTTGATTGTCTTGAAATTCAGGTGAGTCGGTCTTCTGTGCCAAATCCAGCTAGGTGATTGTTTGTTCTTGACAAGAAGACATGTTTCTGCTTTTGCTGTCACAAACATGTTGTCCTCTCTTTTTCCTGCAAGTACGACTGTGTTGGTTTGTTTGTGAATCACCTTGCAACCTTCTTTGTTGAAGTGCACATTGTAGACTTTGTCACAGAATTGACTAATGCTTAGAAGATTGAAATTCAATCCCTTGACATATGCCACATTCTGAATCTTCATGTTGTTCTTTAACATGGTGCCTTCCCCTTAATCTTGCTGGGATTTTCTTTGCCTCCAAAGGTAACTTTGGGTCCATCAAAAGCTTTGAATTAAGTCAACCATCCCTTATTGCATGTCATATGTCTGGAACATCCACTGTCTATGCACCAGACATCCTACAAAACAAGTTAAGCAAGTTTAGGTACCCAACACTATTTGGGTCCATACATGTTAGCAGTCATGCCTCATACTCTATGTGTGTATCCAATAGATTTCCTCCTTAGAGGGTTGAAGTCCTCAACCTCGTATGTATAAGGCATGCCATAATAGTATCTAATAGGTTTACTAAAAATATTCTGATACATTTCTCTACCTTTTGGTGTCTTAGCATCCTGTTTCACTTTCCAAAACACAGCAGATGACTTGTTTTCAAATTGGCTTTTGTATCCAGGACCATGCATTTTTTGGCTTTTCATAAATGCATTTGGCTCTGTATGAAATGGTTTTCTCTTGTATTTTGGAGGTGGAATGTTCCAATCATCTTCTGAGGGGTAAAGTTTTCCCTTACCTTTCAGTATACCTTTGCCCTTAGTAGGCTGGCAAGATGATTTAATCTGCTATTTGATGTATGAGAAAAATATAACTATATTATATGACTTTTTATACCGTATTTACGATAATATCGTATAAATTCTATAAAATATATCTAAAAACTCATAAAAATTTAATCGTTATAAATAGATATTATCGTTATAATTTAAGTAAAACTTATAGTTTTTGTGGTCAGAATTACTGTGGCTCGTGTTTTTTTTACTGTTTCAGGGTACGTGTGATGGAAAACTGAAGAATTAAAATCGAAACAGTAGAAAACCGAAGAAAGATATTTTTCAAAGTCCGGCCCGAACCGAAAAAACCCGCCCGAGCCGAATCTCCCCGCCACCAAAGACATGGGCTCGACACCAAGGAATATGCATTTGTTGGACCGCCCACGCTGATCATCGACACCGCCCCAGCGCCCGCCTTGTACTCCAGTCTATAAATACTCCTCATTTGCAGGCTGTTTGAAGGGTACCAATATATATATATCACTTCTATATATATATATATATATCTTGTCTTTAGTTAGTTTCTAGTTCTGTAAATACCGTAAACGGCACTCTGCCGGAAATAATAATGTAGTATAAGTCTTGTGTAATACTTAGAAGGATTATCAAGGCTCGTTGTTGTTAAAGGAGTTGCTATTTCCGGAGAATACGGCTCTGATGCTTCAATTGTAATCTGGTAACTTTCTAATGTATTTATGTTTGTTTGTTGTTATTAGTATCTATATATTAGTTATAATGATATTAGGCTAACTCTACATCTAGCCAAGATATGAAATTGAATTAGTTTTATCTTTTTTGGGAAATAGATGATGACTATGTTAAAATTGAATTAAAATCGATTATAATGAATCTCTTTCTATTTGAGCTTAATGAAAAGTTAAAATTGAATTAGCTACTCGATTTAACAAGAATCGTAACCTAATGATGAACTGACCAGAGAAGTTAGGATACGCGATCACGATTAGAAAGACCGGAGGGTAAAAATGGCCGTCTGACAAACGGAATCCTATTTCCTACCCGGGGTCAGATTTGTCCTAGAAAAATAAATCTTATTGAAAATTGACTCAAGATGTTATCACATTAAAATCACCTGTTTAATTGAGCAATACTCAAAATACCGGCCGTATGACAAAACGGAGTTCCCGAGCTTGAGGATGACATTAGACAGAGGACTTTTGGCATATGACAATTTCATACGCTCGTGTGAGGAGGAGTTGTCTAGCTTAGGAGTACACCGGTTCATATATAATTGATTAACCTTAAAATAAGGAAAGATCAAGCACATCTATTTCTACTAAAAAGATATACTGATTCAGTGACATATTATTGGCTAGTTTCTAATAATATTACTAGTATTTATATTCTATATATTGTATTGGTACCTATATATATTTATATCTATATATATATGTATTTCTATATATTTATATATATATTTATGTATCTATATATATCTGTTTAGTTTTATGCATTTATTTACTGTTTTACGGTTACAAAAAGGAAAAAGAAAAACTGCGACTTAGATTGAGTTAATAACAGCTTCTTGGTGTTTAGCCACACTCTGAATTACCACATGTTTCCCTGAGGATTCGACACCTGACTCACCACACTAGCACTACAATTTGACCCGGTACACTGCCGGTAAGGATTGTATAGCACTAGAAAAAGTCCGTCAGCTTTCTGGCGCTGTTGCCGGGGACGCACGACGCTAATTCATTGTGTCTATGGTTACTACTTGTATTAGCTCAAAATTCTCGAGGATAAGTCAACACTCTTCTTGTCACATTTATTTTTTATTTTTCGTTGGTACTTACCTTATAAGTAAGTTGCCAATTTTCACTACTATCAATTTCGTGTTATTTTCTATTTTTTTCGATAGTTGATGACCAGAAGCGGTAAGGCCCCACTCACTCCTTATAAGCCTGACATAAATACTTACGAAAGGCAGTTAAGAGTAGAGAGTAAACGTGGTCATACTAGTCTGGGAAATCCTGACGAATCATCATCGAATCGAGAAACGAGAATGGCCGAAACCAGTGATGAAACACCTGAACAAGGTCTAGAACATGCTCAAGGGCATGGACAAAACCCTAATAACCCTAATAACCAGAATAACCAGAATCCTAATAATAGAAATAATCAGAATCGGAACCAGAATAATCATAATAATCCTAACCTACCAAACCCGAGACCTATCTGTGATCAGACCGTAAGAAGAAACTAGACTAATAATCCAATTCATTTACCAAATGAAGGAGCAAATAATTTCGAAATAAAATCTCATCTTTTTGGTTTAATTGACACAAGAGCCCAATTTCTAGGAGAGGATGATGAAGATCCGCATCATCATCTCTATATTTTCGAAGAACTGTGTAATACAGCCAAAAGTCAAGGTGCTCATCATGAATTAACGAGGATGTCTATGGTTCCTTTTTCTTTAAAAGGAAGAGCACGAGATTGGTTTATGTCACTCCCACATCATTCGTTGACAAGTTGGGAGGAGATTCAAACCGAGTTCCTAAAGCAGTATTTTACTCCTGGTAGAAATTTGGAATTAAAGGTCGAAATTGCTAATTTTAGACAAGGATCTGAAGAAACACTTGGGAATGCCTGGGAAAGATTTAAGAAACTATTAAGAGCTTGTCCCGATCATGGTTATTCCTTAGTTATGCAAATCCAGCTTTTTTGTAGTAAACTAAGGAAAGACTCACGTGCAGACGTTGACCATGCATGTGGTGGTTCTTTAATGATGAGTGAAGCCCAATTAGTTTACGATGCTATTGAAAAGATTTCCAAAAATAACCGAATGTGAGAAACCGGTTCTAGCACAAGAAAAGTAGCATTTGCAGGAGAATGTACATCGAATACGGAAGTTCTAGCACACTTGGAGAATTTGAGTAGGAAATTTGATGGCTTACAAGCTAGTAAGAATACTAACTCGGAGAATAATCTAACAAATGACTAATCAAATCATGATAATGTATCATTAGGGAAAGAAGAACCAGAAGGATATTCAAGGGAGGAGGTGAGTTTTTTACAACAGCATAAGAATTTGAACAACGCGTATTCAAACTCGTTTAATGCTATTAGAAGATATCACCCTACTTTTCGTTGGTCTGAAAACCCTAGTAAGCAAGGCCAACCACCGTATCCAGTTCAATATAAGAATTCATATAGTAATCAAGTCTATCAAGGAGATACCACGAATCAGAACCTGCAATCATTGCCTAGATCATATCCACAACACACTACTCAATGTATACCAGTCACCCAAAGTTCAACTCAACCTGAAGGAGTTGATAAATGGGAGAAATTAATGGAGAACATGATGGGTGTAGTATCTACTCAAGCTCAAAATGTAGAAACTATGATAACTTCTATAGGTACAGTCACTAAGGATATGAGTACGTTAAAAACATCCATGAGTGGACATGATACCAGAATGAGAACTATAGAAGCATCGATAAGGAATATGGAAGATCATTTGATTAGAGAAGGAGAACTTAAAAACAGTAGACCTCCAGGAGGATTACCAAGTAATACCGAAAGAAACCCGAGAGAGGTAAATGCTGTTATTACTAGGAGTAGAAAACTCTGTGGAAATACTGGAATAGAAAACTCAGGAGATAATGAAGTAGAGAATGATTTAGATGGTAAAATTGAGAAGAATGTAGAAACCTCAGATGAACTTGAATTTACTGATGAAGAAGAAGAAATTATTGAAAATTTCTTAAGACAAAATAGTAATGTTGAACCTGAAAGTAAGAATGAGGAATGGGTCAAAGTTCCTAGACTTCTAAAAGATCCAATGGACAGTGACCTGAGAACCTTATTTAAGGAACACGTTAGAGAAAACAATACTGAAAACAAGGAAGAAAGGAAGCAAGATTTGCAAGTAACTGAAAAAGATAATACAGGGGATGCTTTAAAGAAAAGATCGTGTGATAATGAAACATGGCGACCAGTTGATTCTCAAAGATTTAAGGAAAAATGAAAAGAGAAATTAACTTCAAAACCAAAGGTTATAGATTTGGAATCTTTACCATACCCACCTAAAGATCAAATTAAAAAGATAAAAACTGATAAGAAGTATGCTCGTTTCCTTGATACTTTTCGTCATATTCATGTTAATATCCCTGTTATCGAAGCCTTAATCAACATGCCTACCTATGGAAAGTTTCTGAAAGATATCCTATCAAACAAGAAAAAGTTAGAAGAATATGAGAATATTTGCCTTAATGAAGAATGTTCTGCAATAGTTCAACATAAGTTACCTCCTAAACTTAAAGATCCTGGTAGTTTTACCATTCCATGTGAGATTGGAGGATTTCTGTTTAAAAAAGTACTATGTGATCTTAGAGCAAGTATTAATCTCATGTCTTATGAGGATTATAAGAAACTGGGTATAGGAGAGCTTACAAATACTGAAATGACTCTGCAAATGGCAGATAGATCGATTAAACATCCTAAGGGAGTTATCGAGGATGTGTTGGTTAAAGTAGACAAATTTTACTTCCCAGTAGATTTTGTAATAATGGAAATGGAAGAAGGATATTCAGCGCCAATTATTCTAGGTCGTCCATTTCTAGCTACAGGAAGAACATTAATCGATGTTCAAAAAGGTGAACTAATACTAAGAGTTAACGAAGATGAAGTTTCTTTCAATATCTTCAAAGCTATGAATCATCCATACAAATCACCAGAATCATGTTCTTTTATAGATAAATTATCTACTATCTGTGATGTCAAATTACAAGATTATGAAGATAGACTAGAAGAATGTTTGGCATTATCTATCTATAAAGAAGATGAAAATAATACTGAAATGAGAGAAGTAATCCTTTATCTTAATTAGGGACTATTTTCTA
Organism: Gentiana macrophylla; assembly: GCA_026214975.1. Classification (NCBI taxonomy): domain Eukaryota; kingdom Viridiplantae; phylum Streptophyta; class Magnoliopsida; order Gentianales; family Gentianaceae; genus Gentiana; species Gentiana macrophylla. The sequence goes on from CM047810.1 coordinate 87,496,275, forward strand.
AGCATCCATGGCATAAGTATTTGGAATTAGAACTAGAAGGACCAGTTCTAAAACCTTCAGTAGAAGATCCACCCAGGAATCTGGAATTGAAAACACTTCCTTTAAATCTTAAGTATGCTTTTCTGGAAAATAATAATCTACTTCCGATTATTATTTCATCAACCTTAACTAATGAACAGGAAGATCAATTACTAAGAATGTTAAGAAATCATAAGAAAGCATTTGGATGGACAGTGGCAGATATTCAAGGAATTAGCCCTGAGATATGCGTTCATAAGATCATTCTAAATGAAGGAGCTAAACCTTGTATTCAGCCACAACGCCGCCTCAACCCAAATTTACAAACCATTGTTAAGAAAGAGGTTATTAAGCTATTAGAAATGAGGATAATCTTTCCCATATCTGATAGTGAATGGGTAAGTCCAACTCAAGTAGTTCCAAAGAAAGGAGGTTTCACGGTAAAAGAAAATGATAAAAATGAATGGATTCCGTCAAGGGAAATTACAGGATATCGAATGTGTATTGATTTTAGAAAACTGAATGATCATACTAAGAAAGATCATCATCCACTTCCATTCATCATACAGATGTTGGAACGATTAAGTGGACATAAGTATTACTGTTTCCTAGATGGTTATTCAGGATACTTACAGATATTCATTGCAAGCGAGAGAGATAGAGAAAAACTACTTTCACTTGTCCGTATGGAACTTTTGCTTATAAACGAATGCCATTTGGTTTATGTAATGCACCAACTACATTTCAAATGATGTATGATGGCAATATTTTCTGACATGGTCGAGAAATTCTTAGAAATCTTTATGGATGACTTTAGTGTTTATGGAGATTCTTTCGATGAATGCTTATCGTATTTAGAACGAGTGTTACAACACTGTGAAGATACCAATTTAGTACTAAACTGGGAAAAATGTCACTTAATGGTATCAAAAGGAATTGTTCTAGGTCATAGAATCTCTGAAGTAGGTATCGAAGTTGATAAAGCTAAAGTCGAGGTAATCGAAAAATTACCTCCACCAATTAATCTAAGAACTCTAAGGGGATTTCTTGGACATGCTGGATTTTATAGAAGATTTATTGCAGACTTTTCGAAGATAGCAAAGCCTCTAAGTCATTTGCTTGAAAAGGAAGTACCATTTAACTTTGAAGATAAATGTATGGAAGCTTTTCAGACCCTAAAAGCAAGGTTAACTACTGCATCAGTGCTAGTAGCACCAGATTGGAATTTGCCGTTTGAAATTATGTGTGATGCGAGTGATTTAGCTGTAGGAGCTGTCTTAGGTCAAAGATATAACATAGTACTCAAGGCAATCTACTATGCATCTCACACGTTAAACGCAGCTCAACTTAATTACGCAACTACGGAAAAAGAACTGTTGGCTGTAATTTTTGCCTTAAATAAGTTTAGATCGTATATTGTTGGATCTAAGGTTATTATTTATACAGACCATTCAGCCTTGAAGTATCTGTTAAGTAAGAAAGATGCTAAACCACGTCTTCTTAGATGGATTCTGTTGCTTCAAGAATTTGATATTGAAATTAAGGATAAAAAAGGAAGTGAAAATGTAGTAGCAGATCATCTAAGTAGAATGGAAAATGATGAAGGAAGAGGAAATGAAATACGAGATTCATTTCCAGATGAACAACTTTTTAGGATCGATACTCCCTCAACCATGCAATTATTAAAAGATAGAATACCATCAAAAGAGAATTCACCATGGTTTGGGAATATTGTTAACTATCTTACACAGAATTACATTCCGTCTCACTTTGGACTTGGCGTGAAAAGAAATTTTTTACGACTTAAAATTTTACTATTGGGAGAAACCAGGATCTTTTCGAAGATGCTCGGATGGAATAATCGTAAAAATGTATCCTCGATAATGAGATTTTAAGTGTTTTATCGTTTTGTCATGATCGTGAGGCAGAAGGTCATCATGGAGGATGGAAAACTGCTTTTAAAGTTTTACAATGTGGTTTTTATTGGCCTAGACTATATAAAGATGCGTATAAATATGTAAAATCTTGTAAATTTTGTCAAAAGTGGGGGAATATATCGAAAAAACATGAAATGCCTATGCAACCGATTTTAGAATGTGAATTATTTGATGTATGGGGTATAGATTTCATGGGACCTTTCCCTATATCGTTTGGAAAAAGATTTATTCTAGTAATGGTTGATTATGTCTCGAAATGGGTAGAAGCTGAAGCTCTTCCCACTAATGATACCAAGGTTGTGCTAAGGTTCCTTAAAAAGAATATATTTACAAGATATGGCACTCCGAGGGCTATCATTAGTGATAGAGGTTCACATTTTTGCAACCGACCATTTACTAAGATAATTGAGAAGTATGGTGTACCTCATAAACTAGGAACACCCTATCATCCACAAACTAGTGGACAGGTAGAGGTGTCTAATAGAGAAATTAAAAGAATCGTGGAGAAAACAGTGGACTCAAATCGTAGAAACTGGACAGAAAGACTAGATGATGCATTATGGGCATACAGAACAGCCTTTAAAACACCAATTGGTTGTTCCCCTTATAAATTAGTTTTTGGTAAATCTTGTCATCTCCCAGTTGAATTAGAACACCGAGCTTTATGGGCTATTAAATTCCTAAATTTTGACCCTAAAGCTGTTGGTGATCATAGGTTACTTCAGTTAACAGAACTGGAAGAGTTTCGACTCGATTCTTATGAAAATGCTCGAATCTACAAGGAACGCACGGAAGCTTTCCATGATAAGAAAATCTATAGTCGTGAGTTACATGTAGGTGATCGAGTACTTTTATACAATTCACGTTTAAAGTTGTTTCCAGGAAAGCTTAAATCTAGATGGACAGGTCCATACGACGTAACTAAAGTCTATAAGTCTGGAGCTGTTGAACTAACTGATGGAAAAACAACTTTCATAGCTAATAATACAGGGTAAAATTATTCGTGGAAACCGAAGGATACCTCAAACGAAGAAGAAATATTATTGCTTAACGACCTCCAACGGATTAAGGAAGCGAGAATTCTAAACTCACCCGATTACGGGTACTATCTTTTAATTCACTTTTTAATATGCAATTTAATTAGTTTCGTCTTTTACCGGATAGACGTTAAAGAACCTGGAATGCCTTTCATAGATAGAATAGAAGTTTTTATTTTACTTTTAAAATTAGGTTTAGATAAAGATGTTGCCTTTAGAATAGAAGCCGTAGTTTTTATCTTGAACAAGGAGCTGATACGCGAAATCAGAGAAAGAGATCTTTGTAATGGAAAATCGAGAAGTGCTATAAAGAGAAGGCAAGATTTCTAAAGAGATGTAGAATCATGGGAAAAGTGAACATAATGGAAAATGTGGAGCAAAGACAACCAAATCCCAGGATGAATGTTTGAATGTAATTAAGATGGGAACGACTAGGTGGTTATCCGAAAATCCCGATGGACAACAAAGAGAGAATTCAAACGCATCATTTCTAGGAATTAGGTTAATGGACCGTTATTATAGAAATCTTGAAGATTTAAGAATGATAGGAGTAAAATTAGATTAAGTTTTATGTTTTTTTCGAAAATAAAAATAAAAATAAAAAAATAAATAAAAATAAAATAAAATTTATATATATATATATATATATTTTCAAAGATTTCATAAAAATTTTATGATAAACTTATTTTTATATCATATATATGATATAATTAAGGATTATCATACCAAAAATATTTTTTTAAGCTTTTATAAAAAATTGTAATAATTTATTTTATCATGAAATAATTTTATGACTTTTATAAAAATATTTCTATGATATAATTTAAATTATTACACAAAAAAAAAATTAGAATCGAGTAATTACTAACGATTCGAGTCGATGAGAGTTCGGTTCGATTCGTTAGCTTTATAACCTAAAAAAATATCACAATTCAATCATCTTCATCTTCTTCATTTCTTCAACACAAAAGCCGCCCCACCCCTTTTCCCCTCTTCAAAAATTACATCACTTTTCATCACTTTTCCCCAAACTACTTAATTAATCATCTTCTCTTCCATTCCATTACATAAATTCATCACTATTGCATAAAAGGATAGATTTTGCAAGCAAAGCTCCTCTCTTTCTTTTCAACACTTTCCAAGCGCCACCACCTATTCCGGCAACTATCTACGCTTTCTAGCTCTATACGGTAACAATATATATATATATATATATATATATATATATATATATATATATATATATATATATATATATATATCAATCATTTCAATTTTATCAAGCTTTTAGTTTTTTTATTTTATTTTAATTTTTAAAATTTTGGTCTAAATACTTATTTGTGTTTGTTGTTTGTTGTTGTTTTTGTTGTTATTTTGTCATACCATTATCGTAGATGGCCTCATCATCTAGGAGAACCTCTAAGAAAAGAAAGTCAGATAACCCTGTAGTAGTACCGGTTCATGAACCGCGGCCTTTAAACGAACTCGAAGAAGCCGTTTCTTTTGAGAAAACCGCTAGTGATGAAGCTAAGAATGCCTATAATGGATTTTTTAGTAAGTGCGGGGTTACTTTAGACGTGGTATTGATTTTGACTGTAGTAGAAGAAGTGAAAAAAAATCTTTCAAGAAAGGGAATGGATGGAAATTGCAATGGAACGCACTGGTAACATAAATGTTACAATGGTAGCCGAGTTCTATTCTGTTTTGTCTACTTATGATAGGGCTACTCTTGAAGAACTAGAAAATATCCCTCTTAGAAAGGTTAATGTCACCTTCAATCCTGTTATGATTAATACTATTTATGGTTTACCTGAGATACTTGAGGATGATGATTATCATGCTGTTTGGAATTTAGACCTACCTGGTAGATTACAGGCTAAATCATATGAAGCTCAGGGTGCCTTTGACTCCACAGCAGTATGGAAGGATAATAGGTTTCCTTATGGACGTTGTATAAGGGACATAAGGGCTATCAAGCAATTTATAGGATATAATGTTAATCCTTCGGCTCATCTATGTGCTTATGGTCGTGAGGATGTTGTTTTAGCCTGGGCTATGGTTCATGACATTCCAATAAATCTGGGGAAGCTAATCTTTACCAAGGCATGTGATTTTGTTAAGAATAAAACTCGAGGAGGACGTTTGCCGTTCCCTAATCTTATATCTGCCTTGTGTGATCTTCATGAAGTACCAAAATTACCCTCAGATAGGATTATGTCACCTTATGCTCCACTTATCGGTCAAAAACTAACTGCCTTGCCTGCTGGTAGAATCGATTACAATAACCCAAATCGCCAGCAGCAACAACAACCACCACCTCCATCCCCTATTCGTACTCCAAAGACTCGAGCTCCTGGCGATCACAAGCACTGCAGCAGCAATTCAGAGCCGAATAGCCAGATTGAGGCTATGTTTCAAAGATATGGTTCGAGCTCAGCTAGAATCGATGCTAATATAGCTTTAGCTTGTGAATGTAATAGGAAGTGGGCCGAGGATCTTAGGATTGGCCAAAGAGGCCACAGATCTTTCATCGCTGAGATAGATCCCGATATGCAGAGATTTACGCTCTCGTTATCCTCGATGTCACCGACCCATACACTATACCATTGGATTCCACCTATTCCACCACCGCTTTTATTCCAGGGATCAGATGCCGTCATCCAGTAGGGCGAGGTGGTATGTTTACAGTGTTCATTTGATGCATCCATGGGCATGGGAGGAGTAACTTCAAGTGCGGATGTGTGACAAAGAGTCTCGGCTCGTTTGGATTGGAAGGTTCGGTGACGATGACAACTAGGCAGACTCAGCTACATTTCAAGCATCTACTTCAACAGATCCACAACAGTTCAACTATGATTTCATTACGACTCAGTCTCTAGGGGCTGACTTTACTTCTAGTATGTTTGGATCATTTTCAGCTCATTTCGACTCATCTTATGACGAAGATGAGGATTATGATGAAGATGAGTAGTTTAAGTAAACTTTTCCTATGTTATGATGTGTGACGATATACTATGGTTTGATTTTTTTAGACTGTTTGATGCACTCTGTGGTTAGTGCACTTTGTAGTTTTACGTTTTTTCCATTGTTTCTATTTTATTAAACTTTTTCCCCATGTTTTAGATAAAAATGCATACATACAAACTGAATGAACCTGATAGAACATCCTGAAATGCAATAATCTGTGATCGGGCACTGTAGCACCGGCGCGCGCCGGTACTGACCCGGCCCGCGCCGGTCTGGTGTACTACCGACCTTCCTCAGGTTGTTTCCTATCTGTTTCTGTCATTTCTATATAAGGAAACAGATGCCTCATTCCTCAAAGTGCTAATTCAATGCATAAAGCTTCTCGTTTTCTTATAAAGACCGTATAAAATGTCCGATCATTCGTCAGTTAACAGTTATTCTCCTCCTCATACCCCAAATTCTGTACTCCCAAATCCCGAATATTATTATCCAACTTTTCACCCAATACCTTATAATTATATGAAAAACTCAAATCCAAATCCTTTTATCAGTAATTTCAATCAGTCACCGGTGCTGATTGAAAAGGGTTTAAATTTTCGGAAAGTAGATAATTGGGCATTCATACGGATGCAAGGTGATGGGTGGGAACGTTTTTGTCGTATGCCGAGAGGAAATGTTAACGTTACGATGGTTAGAGAATTTTATTCTATGTTGTCGGTTACCACGGTCGGAGCAACACAGGCTGTTACAGTTAGAGGTGTTGTTGTTCCTTTCACATCTATCATCATAAATAGCGTTTTTCATATACCACCAGTCCAATCGGCACCTACTAGTCATTTTGAGTATCAATGGAGACTTGATACTGCTGCTGGATTCATTAACAAAAGGGAGGAATCTTACCAAGTCATATTCTCATAGTACAATAATAATCACGATATTTCCACCTCTGCCTTACTTCCCCATCTTAGAACGTGGAAACGTTTCATCAATTCCCGAGTATACCCTACTGCTGATTTTTCAGAGATCAGTGATGATGAAATGTTGTTGTTGTATGCCATCGCTTGTGGAGCTGTTATAGATTGGGGAGTCTTAATTCAAAAGGCTGCTGTGAGTTTTGCCTTTGGGAGGCAACCAAACCGTAAGCCTATGCCTTTTGCATGGTTGATATCTCGCATTTGTACCCATTTGGCTAGGGTCCGAGCAAGAGCGACAGATGAAATCTTCCCTGCTCGCCTTCCTCAGGTTGGGATATTACCAGTTGGTATCCCAGGCGGTTCGTCTAGTGAAGAAGATTAGATGTTTTATGATGAAAAAGTCAGTTGAATTAAGTAAGAATAAGTTAGTTTAAGTAAAAATAAATTAACTTAGTTTCAGTTTTTTTTTTTTTAGTTTAGAGTATTATTTTAATAGTTAACTTCTACTTTCTATAATGTTGTAATATATTTGTCTGTTTTTAATTAACTATGTTTCGCCTTTATGCTATATAAACGCTCGTCTATTTGACACATAAAATATTCAACCATTATAAAAATTTATTTTATTTCCTAAACCAACTTTTTACTACTCATTACACATCGAGACGATGCCAATTCGTAAGTGGGGAGTAGAGATTGGTTAGTAAATAAAATGAATTTAATATATCAATTACTGATGCACTTAGTTTAATTATCCTTAAGGAAATAAACGAAATAATATATAATTATTATAATATGGATAGTATATTTGGATAGAATAAATTTTTAATTAAGTAAAGTAATCTCGATATATTATTTCTATATTATTTATGTCTATTTTAGATTTTTATCAAGATTTTAAGTATGTATACCTAGATAAATAGTATGAAATATTTTTTTTTATGAAATTAGACAAAAGTTACTTATAATTATAATGAAATTTTAGAATGATTTTCTTTTCAAGACAAGTATGAATTTGGAATCGGATTAGGAATGATGAGATTTTTGGCATTACTTTGACTATCTATGGCCAAATAAACCTACCCGAACGTAATTTCCAATTTTTGTCCCCACCTCAGCCTTGTAGAGTGATCAAGACCTCACTCGAAATTAGCCATTATGATTAACTAGATATAACCGACCCTTAACTTAAAATGGTCTACATTTCCTTGAAATCCCGCAAGTTTAGTATGTGCTTATGGATAGCGGTGACGATATCGAATTCAATAGTGGTATATGCTGAGATTGGAATAAATATTATTCGGAAGGCAATCTTTTAAAAAATAAAAAAAATAAAAAAAAATGTTATTCTCTAGAAAAAGAAAAAGTTGGAATAGTTAGGTGCTGATATATTCGTTCTCACCTCATGACTCTTGAAAGATAGTCGATTCTGGCAATGAGTTCGGATATGTTTGTTAAAAAAAAATATATATATATATATATATATATATATATATATATATATATATATATATATATATAGTCATTAGATTTAAATTTTGAAAACAGTGTCAGGATGTTACTGATCAAGATATTTTTTGATCAAAAGTTGAAGGTGTAAGTACGTACGACTTGCTTCTATTTCTTTTGATTTTTCCTTGTTATCTTTTCGATTAGCCAAACAACCTGAGCCTGAACGTTATAAGCCATTTTGCCAACTACTTGACTTAGTCCTTGATTCCGAAATTTCATAAAGTGGCGATTACAAAGTTATTCTAAGTATTTTATTTTATATTTATTAAGTAATTCATGTAGAATTTCATTTAGATAATATTTTATAACTAATTTATTAAGTTATACACACTTTTTATCTTTTTAATAATCTTAGATAGATAAAATTAATATAATTATAATATTGACAGCATACGTTACTAAGTTAGAAATTTAGTCTAGAAAAACTATATTATTTGCATTATAACATTTTATATATTATCGCTTATTTTGCTCGAGGACGATCAAAAGCTAAGTGGGGAGTAGTTGATGTATGATAAAAATATAACTATATTATATGACTTTTTATATCGTATTTACGATAATATCGTATAAATTCTATAAAATATATCTAAAAACTCATAAAAATCTAATCGTTATAAATAGATATTATCGTTATAATTTTAGTAAAACTTATAGTTTTTGTGGTCAGAATTACTGTGGCTCGTGTTTTTTTTTACTGTTTCAGGGTACGTGTGATGGAAAACTGAAGAATTAAAATCGAAACAGTAGAAAACCGAAGAAAGATATTTTTCAAAGTCCGGCCCGAACCGAAAAAACCCGGCCCGAGCCGGAATCTCCCTGCCACCAGCACATGGGCTCTGACACCAAGGAATATGCACCTGTTGGACCGGCCCGCGCCGGCCTTGTACTCCAGTCTATAAATACTCCTCATTTGCAGGCTGTTTGAAGGGTACCAATATATATATCACTTACTATACCAATATATATATCACTATATATATATATATATATATATATATATATATATATATATATATATATATATATATATTGTCTTTAATTGGTTTCTAGTTACAGAAATACAGTAAACGGCACTCTGCGGAAATAATAATGTAGTATAAGTCTTGTGTAATACTTAGAAGGATTATCAAGGCTCGTTGTTGTTAAAGGAGTTGCTATTTCCGGAGAATACGGCTCTGATGCTTCAATTGTAATCTGGTAACTTTCTAATGTATTTATGTTTGTTTGTTGTTATTAGTATCTATATATTAGTTATAATGATATTAGGCTAACTCTACATCTAGCCAAGATATGAAATTGAATTAGTTTTATCTTTTTTGGGAAATAGATGATGACTATGTTAAAATTGAATTAAAATCGATTATAATGAATCTCTTTCTATTTGAGCTTAATGAAAAGTTAAAATTGAATTAGCTACTCGATTTAACAAGAATCGTAACCTAATGATGAACTGACCAGAGAAGTTAGGATACGCGATCACGATTAGAAAGACCGGAGGGTAAAAATGGCCGTCTGACAAACGGAATCCTATTTCCTACCCGGGGTCAGATTTGTCCTAGAAAAATAAATCTTATTGAAAATTGACTCAAGATATTATCACATTAAAATCACCTGTTTAATTGAGCAATACTCAAAATACCGGCCGTATGACAAAACGGAGTTCCCGAGCTTGAGGATGACATTAGACAGAGGACTTTTGGCATATGACAATTTCATACGCTCGTGTGAGGAGGAGTTGTCTAGCTTAGGAGTACACCGGTTCATATATAATTGATTAACCTTAAAATAAGGAAAGATCAAGCACATCTATTTCTACTAAAAGATATATATATTGATTCAAAGACATATTCTTGGCTAGTTTCTAATAATATTACTAGTATTTATATTCTATATATTGTATTGGTACCTATATATATTTATATCTATATATATATATGTATTTCTATATATTTATATATATATATATTTATGTATCTATATATATCTGTTTAGTTTTATGCATTTATTTACTGTTTTACGGTTACTAAAAAGGAAAAAGAAAAACTGCGACTTAGATTGAGTTAATAACAGCTTCTTGGTGTTTAGCCACACTCTGAATTACCACATGTTTCCCTGAGGATTCGACACCTGACTCACCACACTAGCACTACAATTTGACCCGGTACACTGAGGGTAAGGATTGTATAGCACTAGAAAAAGTCCGTCACTATTTCATTATACTGGTTTTTGACTTCACTGGTGCAAGATGAGTAGTTGAAACTATGGTTTGTCCTTTTCTGAATTTAGGTCCAGTTTTGGTCCTTAGTTCAGATCTATGTTGTCCATTGTTTCTTTTCTCATCTTGACTATTGTAGCCAAGACCAGATCTGGATCCAAACCTTTTTGGGGGTTTGTAAGCTGGTGCATTAAATGGTGCAATGGTGGACTCAGCTGGTAGGGAAGTTTCCTTAGCTGGTCTGTTAGCACCAGATGAGTGATCATCTATTGCTTGTTGATCAGCTGAGTGTACTTCCATACTAGTTGATTCAGCTTTTAATTTTTCCAGATCTTTCTTTAATCATTTATTTTCCTCTCTCAGATTCTTACATTCTTGTTCCAGAATTTCATGAGTTGTTGGATTTCTTCAAATCTACTAATGAGATTTTGAATTAGATTTGTAGAGTCTAATGGGAAAATAGAAGATTGTGCAGTGTCAGATGAGGATGCATTAGATGAACAGGAACTAGATAGTACCTCTATTTCTTCAATTTCCTTTGCCATTAAACATAAACAAGCTTTGTCATTGTCTGAGCTGGTGCCTTCACTATCACCTGAGTCATTATCAGATGATTCTGCTGCATCACTCTCACTGCTGGTTTTAGCTTTTAATGCTTTCCTGGTCTTTCTTTTGTCTGACGACTTGTATCTCTTCTTTTCTTCATCTTTGCCTTTTTCTTCTGGACAATCAGCCTTGAAGTGTCATTTCTTTTTGCAGTTGAAGCATCTGAGTTCATCATCTTTTTTCTTGAAGTCTTTGCTGGATGAAGACTAATCTTTGGATGAAGAACTTCCCATGTACTGCCTTTTATTGAATCTGTCAAATCTTTTCATCAGTAATGCAATCTGCTCATTTAGTTCATGAGTCTCTTTACTGGCTGAGTCAGCTGCTCTACTTTGCTGGGGTGCAACCAGTGCACTGCCTTGTGTGGCTCTACTGGTGCACTATCTTCACTGTTTAACTCAAATTCATGAGCTTTTAGTTGAGACATCAATGTTACGGTGTCAGTATTGGCAAGATCTATCGTGCCCTAGAGTATTGATGTGATGATCTTCCATATTTCTGGTAGACCTCTTAGAATCTTCAGGCAAACTTTAGTTTGAGGATATGTATGCCCAAATTGTTTTAGTTCACTGGTAATACTTGAAAATCTATTATCCATTTGATCAATGGATTCACCAGACTTCATTTTGAATTTTTTTTAGCAACATATAATTTATTTTCATTGATTGCCTCTTATCCTTTATTGACAAATGCCAATTTGTCCCACATTTCCTTTGCGGCATTACAGTCTTTGATCCTCATGAACATATTGATGTCAAGAGTTTTCATTATCATATATTTGGCAACAAAGTCAAGATTTGCTCTCCTCCTATCATCTTTGGTTCAGTTCTTCTTTGGTTTTCTATAAGTTTACCTTGATCTGGACATGTGGTTTCCACTGTCATGATCTTGATAGGCCATCATTAATAACAACCAGCATCTCTTCATGAGTTGCTGCAAGTTGAGATAACATTCTTATTTTGTATTCATCAAAATTGTTAACATTGAAAACAGGAATTTTAGACATAAAGTTTGAAGACTCCATAATGAAATTTTATAAGAGATACTTAAAATTTTTGAAAATACTTTTTGAAAATAGTGATCTCCTTGTTACTAGAAATCAGATCTGAACAGGTTCTGATACAAAGAACTCTGCTCTGATACCAATTGTTGGCCCTAAAGAATGGTGAAATATAGTCATATGGGGGGTGAATGACTGTATTGTAAGTTTAAAACATTAAACCTCGGGAGTTGCAGAAACTTTTCAGGGCAGCGAAAAATTAAAACACTTCTAAAGCGTATTTTCAAACTATTTAAACAATCAAAGACACATAAAAAATGTACTTAAGGTAAATACATAAAGTAAATGATGTAAGTAAATAACACAAAGTTTATAGTGGTTCAGGGTGGTGTAATCCCTAAGTCCACTCTTCTCCTATGATGATTGGAGTAATTCACTATTTTTGTGAAGGATGCGGGTTCTTAGATCTAAACGAATTAGATCTACGCGCAGCGGATGGATCACGATTCATATATCAAAACACATAATTAAAGGACTTAAACAACTACAAGGGGGTTAAGAACGTGTTACCAATAACGGGAAGAGTCGCATTGATCTTCCGATGTGTTCTCCAAACGGCGGTTGGTGGACACCCTTCTTGATAAACGAGCCTCCTTGATATGCAACACCAAGAAAAACATGTAGTCTAAGAAAGAACAAATTTTCTCTCTTTATTTGTGGTGAATTTCGAAATTTGCCATGCCAATTTCCCTTGGAATAACTCTCCTTTTATAGGAGAGTAAATCCTTGGCCTCCAAGTATTAATTAATTAAATAATTAATTAATTAAACAAAATAAAAGGATATTTTCCTTAATGACTAATTGTGACATGTATTGACCAATAGGAAATCAAATAACAAGTCATCCAACCAATCATATAACAAGAATATCTTTTATTTTCCACATCACAAAAAATTAATTCTTGTGATAATTCAAGGAGAAATGGCGCCACCTAACTAGGGTTTTAGCCCACATAAAATGTCTTTTATGTGTATTATATTATTTAGCCCAACTAAATAATATCCATGCATATCAATTAATTAGCCTAGCCAATTAATTATCATTGAGGCCCAAATAACAAGATTATTAGTCCGAATTACAGAAGCCACATCGGGGACCATGGACTATATAACTGTAGCTCCAATAATTAATATTCATCAAACAGAATATAAATTATTAATTCCGGATTACGCCACCATAAACCCGCTCGAACTCTACCGATTATAGATGTATACTTATACTCAACCCATAGAGTAAATAAGCGTCCATTGATATAATCACTACATACGGATTAACCCTCCATAGACTGTCCATTCTGAGTGGGAAGTCTCCGTGAACCCGACTCAGAATATCTTATCCTTATTTACCATTAACCCCCTGATGATCAATTAGTATGCATATCGACTAGTAGCTAATTAGTCAAATCACGAAACTCCCGGGATCGATCACCTTCTTAGGCTAACAAATAAGGGATCTGTCTCTACTTCCCGCAGAGAATGAATGGATTCCATGTCTGTGAAAATCAGAACTACTCACTCATAAGGAGATAGTGCTAATGAGAAGTGGCTTGGAACACATATCTAAGTGAACCGTAACTAACACATCAAACACTACCCCGAGACAAGCAGCACCCTGTGATCACCTCAGGATTAAGGTTGATCCATATATGTTCATCTAATGATTTAATAAGATTCCTCGATTACGGAATTATACCGAGAAATTCAGATTAAATCGGTCCAGTCCTATATGAATGCCATCATATATAAATGCCCCACGTAGGTACCCTCTACCGACAGTCCGGATAAGATTATCACACCCTAAGGTGTTCTGGGCGCATTATTGGTGTTTTAATCAAGAGACCCTAAACTCTGATTAAATTCACCACGGACTAACAGTTTAAGTATATCACCACTAACTCAATCCTCACGTGCATGCCATACACTGAGTTAAGCGGTTACATACTGATATACTTAGGGTTTGCAACAGTGTATTACTTACAAGCACAAAGCAAGTAATAAGGTGAGATGAATTCTGTCATCCATTATCAAAAACAATTACACAAATTGTCTTTCGGGCACTACACCTAACATGTTGTTCACCAATACAATAGTATGATTGTCCTTGGCTACACAACTTTCACAATCTCAAAACTATCACTCCCTAGCTACAAAAGCTTTAGTGACTCAGTCTTCAACACTACTCCTTGAGATCAAATGCTTCAGCAGCTATCACAAACGGTTGCAAATCCTTCTCAGACGATCTGATTAAACAGCTTCAGTTGGATGTTAATTTGATTCACAGTGGCTTGATCAGACTCTGTACCTGATATAGACTTGATGCTCTGTTTTCTGAGTTTGATCTTCTGGATATTTCTTTTTGAGTTTAGAAAGAGGGTTTGTGAAATTGACAGAGTTTTAGCATTTAGAGTTCTTGATCATTTTCTTGATCGATGCATTCTCTCTCTGTATTTCTATCTATGCCTTCTATGTATAGCTTTGATTTCCTTGATTTGAAAATCCGTCCGTTGGCTATTTAATGTGGAGAATAATCCTTGATTTCAGTGATCCGGATTTTTTTCAACGTTTCTCATAAAACCCGTCCTTGATTGATTCTGCATTAATTGCTTGATTTCCTTAATTTCCACGTTCTGAATCAAATGTAGACAGTATACTTGACTTGCATGTTTTTTCACTTGCCTATTGCTTGGCCGGTTCAGTGATTCTTTTACTTAATCTGCCGTCATCAAGGCAAATATAGGCTATCTTGTCGATCACCGCTTCTTTCTCGCTAATACTAATTTGATGATACAGATGCAGCTGAAAGAGCTTTACTTCATTGATCCTTATTTTGTGTGAGATCAGTGTACACCATATTTAAAAAAAAATAGATTTCATCACTTTTAGAATGTATCTTAGAATTATCCAAGATCATCACAGACTTCCCTAGTTATAAGACAGTCCATAAGTCTTCACTTTACTCTGTTGGTACTTGGCTATCTTCACTCAGCTGGTCTCCTGCCCTTCAATTACTGAGCCATCCTACCAAACTAGTACAGTGCTTGTCTGACTGAACTTATACAACATGTCCGACTCTAAGCAAAGTCTTATACAAATATTACTAACTTATTCCATACTTGCTATAACAGCTAGTATGGCCAACATCAAAACAAATAAAATGTTCCTAACACTCTTATCACAAAAGAATGGACAGAGGAAAAACCAAACAGTCAGCAGATCAAGTCATGTGACTGCTGTAAATGCAAGACCTATAAATCCCAAGAAGATCCAATGTAGTTTATGTGGATTTAATGGTCATACAGAGGAGATTTGTTACAAGAAACATGGCTATCCTCCTGGTTTCAAATCAATAAGGGCTAATTTGGTAGAGGAAGAACAATCAGTAGAAGAAGATCAGGCCCAAAATAGGTTTGCTGGACCGGAGTTTCCAAATTTTACTGCACAACAGTTGACAAGTTGATGGCTCTGGTTAGTTCTGATCCTTCTGGACATGCAGGATTTGCCATTGGACAACCTGCTGATATTGTTACACACTACTCACCTGCAATAGGGATAGGTGATTTAAACTTAGTAAGATATATACAATGGATCTTGTACTCTGGTGCCACAGATCACATTGTAGGATCATTAGATCTGTTAAGTAATCCAAAACCTTCATTTGGTATAAAAATAGGGTTAACTAATGGAAATAATGTTTCTGTTACACATATAGGACAAGTAAGGGTAAACTCTCAGCTGGTCCTACATGATTTTTTTGCACTCGTGGTTTTAAATATAACATTTTATCCTTACCTTCTTTAATTAATAATACAAAAGGTGCAGCTGTCTTTTTGCTACCAAGTGTGTTTTGCAGGACAAGAAAAAGAAAATGATAGGTTCAGCTGAACTACACAGAGGACTCTATGTCATAGATCAACCAATCAGACTTTATCATGTTAATGCTGTAGAGAATCACACTTTATCTGATAGATTAGATGATGCCCTTTTATGGCACTACAGACTAGGACACTTGCTAGATAAGAGGCTGCAAGTCATTAGCTCACAGTCTGCTGATGTCAAATTTTCCAGTCATGATCTTTGTTATGTTTGCCATATGGCCAAATTAAAGAAACGACCTTTTCCATTAAGTACAGCTGCTGTAAATGCTGTTTTTTATCTTGTTCATATGGATATTTAGGGTCCTTTGAAAAAACACATTGTGAATGGAAGACAATATTTTCTTAATGTTGTAGATGATATTTCTAGGTTTACTTGGGTTTTTCTTAAGAGGCACAAATCTGAATTTTCTGACCTTGTTAAATCTTTTATTAAATTTGCTTCTACTCAATTCTACAAAGTTATTAAAGTTATCATATCTGACAATGGAGCTGAGTTCCAACTCACTGACTTTAATGCTCAGCAAGGCATCATACATCAGACATCTTGTGTCAGCACACCTGAACATAATGGTATTGTTGAAAGGAAACATCATCATCTACTGAATGTTTCTATGGGACTGAGGTTCCAGAGTAATTTACCCATTGAATATTAGGGATATGTCTTTTACATGTTGTAAAATTAATTAATGCTACACCTACACCACTACTGAAGGAAAGCACTCCATATGAGCTGATTTATGGCACTAAACCAGACTACTCTGTGTTTAAGGTTTTTGGTTGCTTAGTTTTCTCTTGCACACTTCAGCAGTACATGAAAAAATTTGACTCATGATGTAGGACTTGTGTCTATCCTGGGAATTCAAATACATCCAAGGGTGTTATTCTTTAGACATTACCAACAAAGTTATCTTTGTTGCTAGAAATACTCAATTCCATGAGACTTATTTTCCTCTATTTCAACAGGTATTAGGAAAGGCTAGATATATTGCTGACATGCCCGTTCCTTTACCAGTAATGGACATTTATGATGATTTGCTAAATGAGTCAGCAGACCAGCCAAACACAGGGTCAGCTGCAGCTGAGGCATCTAATGAAGAGCATGTTGAAATAGTGTCCTAAACCTAATCGGGTTGGACCGGATCCGACCGGGTCGGATCATTTCTACTATTTCTTTGTGTTTATACATATATTAAATGGCTTTTCTGTTGTCATATATTTGTTCTTTTAAAGAACCAATTGTGAATTGTTATATGATCACATCCTTAGTATTAAACTGTGATAGAGAAACCATGATAGGCGATTATGGTTGATGAGATCTCTAATCACTTTAATAAGTTTGATACTTAAATGTCTCTAGGCTGATGAACTATTAAATAGGGCATTGATAGTATGAACAGACTAGCACGTATTAGATGTCTTCTGTCTTTAAGGGCAGGGATAGATCTCGTCTATCGAAGTGTATAGACACTTGGACTGTACGTTGTTCGGTAAAAACGAGTTTTACAATTTATAACCGAAACACCCCAAGTATAAGGATCGTAGTATAGGATGTTAACGGGTCGTCCTAAGGGAGTGGAATGTTTATCGGATCAAGGAACAATTATTCTATCGATTATGTCACGACTATTAACTAAAACTAAGATTTATACTAATTATGAATTAATGAACAAGAATTACGATGAACAAGAAATACGATGAACAATAATTAAGACGATGAACGATGAATCGAACCTAAATTATGCTTAAAACAAAGAAAAACAACTATAATCTTAAAACAACTAAACTTAGCAATCAACGATTGATACGAAACTATTTGGTTTATCAAATAATTAAAACAACGGCAAGGCAACGGAATCCACCGATCAATCAACCCAACCCCAACTAGGCGGCAAGTTAAAGATATAATTTTTAGTAATGATCTATCACGAATTCGATTAAATTTCTCTAAACGAATTCTAGGGTTTCGCTTTTCTTTTTCAGTAAAACAAAACGACATGCAAAACACGATCACGAGATTATTTCTAATACTCCTACTCAACTAACTATGATCAATCTCTTGAAACATAATCAATCGCATCAATTGAAAAGGTCACAACTTGAACAATATTTTCATATAAATTCAAAGCATAAAAGATGGTTTCATCGATCTCTCGATTCGAATAAAACGTAAACGATAAAAAACAATATCCAATTGATGAAAAATTATAACTTTACTCACTAAACATGTAGCAAAAATCTCTCTAGTTGGTGTTGATGTTGATCGGTTTCATCCGTTGTCCCACCGCGATGTGCTTAGCCAACAACCATGATGTTGATCATAATCATTGGATTGGAAGAAATCATCTTCTAATTGGTATTGATGCGGCTGCTTCTCTGTATCAAAAGTGCGGCTAGAATTGTGTATGCGTGAATGATGAATTAGGGTTGGAACAAGGGCTGCTTTTATAGAAAAGAGAGGCGGTTAATGCTCAAGTCGGCGCCGGACGCTAGTTTAAGAATCCGGACGCCCGTTTGACTGCTTCTGGACGCTACATGGACGTTCGTTTGAGGTCAAGCTGAACTCTCTGTATCAAATTGCTGCTGTGAACGCTAGTTCAGCTCTGGACTCAAACTTCTAAAATTCATATCTTGAGTTGTAGACCTCCAAAAATTATGAGCCAAATGTCATAAAAAAGGCTCTCGGACAACTCTACAACTTTCATTAAGGACTCTTCTTCAAAAAACGCCTTTTTGACTAGCCCGTCGTACTACGAGTCGTTTTCGGGATTTTCCCAAGCTTTATTTCATCTTCATCCTCTTGTATCTCTTTCTTTCCACTTTAATCTTCAATCAAACATCATTTAGACCTCTTCCATTCCACATTTGTGCACCTAAAAGATGACAAAACCGAGCAAAACGTAAAACCATACAAAATAGATAATAAAACCACGATATTTACTCGATTTTGCATTTTAACTATTCAAAACGTCATTCTCTCAATTTATCCTTTTAGCCATGTGATTTTCTATAAAAATCACTAAAACACGGAAGATAATGTTACGAAATAACTCGATAAAAACCATAAAATTAGTCGTAAACAACTCCCCCACACTTAGACTTTTATTCGTCCCGAACAAAACAATCAAAACTAGCTCACTTTATATGCAATCCAAATAGATCCCCAACTCATGTAACAAAAGATACAACAACTATAGCAAATAATACCAACATAGAGATAGATTCGGTGTATGTGTGACAAGCCCTTTTCAATCTCCACAATCCTTTTAGACAAATATCTTTTCAAATAATTCAATGACTATTGATAACGGAAAAATTCACTGTTATTTTTATAACTTTTCAACCCGTTTCTGATATCATTTCGAGTATTTTTATATCAGTTCGAGTCATTAATTCCAATGTTTCATCTAAATATGTTAGTAGTAGTTATTTTATAAAATATCGTGTTTTTATCGTGTTTTTACTAGTGTTTGTACCGGTTTAGTAACCGGAGTGTCGTGTCGGATTTACGTTTGGTATTTTGGTGGTTCATTGCAGGATTATACATTGACCAAGATTCCACGTAACGACATGTTTTGAGTCTAAAAGATGTGTTTAGAGGATTAGAAGAAGATGCCACAAGCTTACGAGTTCAACGGAGCAAATTTTCTAAGTACTTAATCGTTACATATTTTCGACGGAGATTTGACCCAGCTTAGAGGCATTTTCAGGGGATGACTTCTTCATGAAAGTCGTAGATCTTCAAGTAATCTTTCCAACGCATTTTGAATCACGTCAACCGGACTTCTACAACTCAAATGGTGGTCAAGTGGCTAATCAATTCGTATTAGTGAAAATCCCGAAAACGACACGACATACGAATGGCTCATCAAAACGACATTTTCTGAAGAAGAGTCCTTCATGAAAGTTGTAGAGTTTTCCGAGAGATTTCTAATGACGTTTAAATCATGATTTTTGAGGTCTACAACTCAAGATATAAATTTTAGAAGTTTAATATATAATTATATAATTATATATATACACATAACCGCCTGCACATGCATTCAGTTAGAAGTAATCATTGCAAATGATGATTCAGGACCGATCCGGCTCCCTTTCAGGACCGGTCCGGCCTCACACTTTGCCTATATATATGAGAGCAGATGCAATGTGATCAAGGCCCTCTCTCTTCTTCCCCATTCTCTGTTTCATCTTTTCTCCTCCTTAATTTATGTTTTGGGGGCCTATAATATATATATATATGTAGTTATAATGTCGATGTAATAACCCGACTAGTTATCGTTTTAATATAATTTCGTTTCCGTCTTTTATTGCTTTCTTTTATTTTTATGCAATTAGTATAAATATATATATATGTATATTATATATATCTATATGTATATATATATATATATATAAGTATAAGTAGTAGTATCTATAATTATATATATATATATATATATTTACTTTACTTATTTACTTACGTATTTACTTACTATTATATATATATATATATATATATATATATATATATATATATATATATATATATATATATATATATATATATATTTTTACTTTTACATAATTTATTACGCATTTTATTTACGCATATATATATATATAGTATATTTACTTTTATGCACATATATATATTATTAGCTATATAACTATATATCTATATATATAAATATATATATATATATATATGTACTTATAAAAAATGAATTCGTTTTTACTTTCTGTCGTTAATATAATATCCGTTAATCATTCCGTTATTATCGCCAAAATGAATAGCTAAACGTACGTATAGTCGAATTATGTAAAAACGAGTAAAAACGCCTTAAGGGAGATTAAACGGGAGTTGTGTAGCGCGTAAAATAATGTTTTAATGAGTAATCCACGCCCTAAAACTTAATCAACGCCTCTTTGAATTAAACGATCATTTAGTTCATCATCACACATATCAAACCTATAAATGTATTTTGCGGTGAGATGTGGGAAAAGGGGTTTAAGGATCGTTAAGTAGATTCGGCCTAGTTGTTAGGACCGTTTCCAATACAGAGGTTTCTCATCGTTGTTCGAGCGACTCTAAGAGCGTAATCATGTTAGGTTAATCGGTTTTCTAAAGGGAAAATTAATTAACTTCACATAGGGTGTTGAGTGAGAGTTGTTCGATCTTAACACCGTAACTAGGAGTTGGCACCCGTGGATGTCATTAAAATCTTGTGGAAAGGTAGGTTGGTTAAAACACACTCCTTGTCAAGTCTTCCTTAGGGGTAAAAATAACTCGTTGGATCATAATTCGCCTATACCTTTTAATAACTAGAACTACAACCGCCTGCTAATTTTTACTTTACGCACTAGTGTAAAAACTCTCCACCGCAATCTTGACCTAAACCAAGTTCTACGTCGACTTTGGTACTTAAACGTTGTTCCTGTGGATTCGACCTTGTTATCACTATACTACCGTTGATTCGATACTCACGTCGGTTAAAGTTAGCGATTAGTTATTTTGCTATCAAGAATTTTTGCGCCGTTGCCGGGATCTAACGTTTGATATCTTGTAAGTTGACCGAAAGCCTGGGCTTAGTCGCTTTTATTTTGTTTTCGTGTTGTTTCTTGTTTGTCAATGAATGACTCAAGCTCTAAAGAACCTCTCATCGAACCCATCCAAGAAATCGAAGCTTACGCACGTCGTATAGCTTGATCGGCGCGAGGAGAAATCCTAGTCGCTAGTCCGAACCCTTTGTTTGAAGAAAGAGAGACATTAGAAAGATCACTTTCTAATTCCTCTGCAGAATGGACGATATAATAACTAGAAAAAGCGGTAAGGATCCCGATGATGAACAGACTCTCACAGGGGCAAACCTCAACCATTACCGGTGGTAATGCAACAATATTTTTGCAAACTCCACCGAGGACCCTCGTCATGAACCATTGAGAGAAGACAACACAGGGCTACGTCACCGGGATCCGCAGTTTTAATCGAGGCCAGGGATTGGGCAATCTGAGAGGAGGACAAGATGCTCGGATACGCAAAACTTCGGACACTGAATTAGACCAAGAAACGGTAAATCGAGTCATCATGCGGATGTTGGAGATGCAAGGAAATCAACAGGGGTTCCAAAACCCGTATAACCCGTATGATCCACCTCCTCAAGAAACGGTTTATCGAAGACAAATGCCTCGAAGCAAGCACATGGACTGAGGGTTTGTCGAGATTACGCCACTACCCCACGTGAAGTTATAGGGCACAACCCGATTAGGTACCCCAATTAATCGACTAACATGGATATTAAGCAAAATATTTTGAACATGTTGGGGGAACATGCCTTGTTCCACGGGAAATCGACTGAGAACCCGAACAGTTTTCTGGATCACTTTCTCCAGATCTGTGGGACAATGAAGTATAACGGGGTGAGTGATGAGGCGGTAAAATTAATAGTTTTTCCGTTTGCTTTAAGAGGAGCAGCTAAGGATTGGTACGACTCTTTACCAAATGATTCGTTACATACGTGGGCTGACGTAACGAAAGTGTTCCTGAAAAAGTACTTTCCTCCGGCAAAGATTTTAGATCTGAAAGAAGAAATCTCTTCTTTTGATGGTCTCGAGGGAGAGACACTAAAAGAGACTTATGAGAGATTTAGGGGTTCTTTGAAAAGATGCCCCCACACGGTTTTTCTACGGTGGAGCAAGTTATTATATTATTCAGGGCCTTAGAACCGATGGACCAAAACAAGCCGAATCTTTGCAAGCGGCGGAGATATTATGAATCTACCACCGTACAAGCAATGAGACGAGATAGAAAATGCGGCAGATGGAGAAGGACAATGGGGATCGGCGAAAGAAGAATAAAGCCCCAATGGAAAGTGTAAAGTCACTGAAGAGGAACTCGATCGAGAATCGCCATGCATGACAAGATGCAAGAAATGGTACTAAAGATGGACCGAATGGAGTCGAAAAAAAGAAGACACATCGATGCCAACTCAGTGGAGGTGGACATTCTCCATAGAATGTGCATCATTGAAAAATCCACTTATCCACAACAGCTGACACCTACTCCAAAGACACAACGATCGGCAATCGAATGACCAACAAAATGAATGAATGTCTATGCGATGGGACGAGATGGATATGAATCGGCAAGAGTTTGGCCAAAGAACAATGGAACCAAAACTTTAATAATCGCAAGGGGCCACAAATGGATTATGGTATGAATGATGGTTCACAACAATATGATGTGAATTATGTTGGACAAGGTTGGAATCGAAGGCGAAATCGAGTGGAATAGAAACAATAATCAGAATCAAGACTTTAGGAAAAACCAAAGTTCATACAACCGACCTTGGAATCAGAATCCCCAGAATCAGAGTTCATACTAGAATCAAAACCGAGGCTACTATCAGAATAGTCGAATCCATGATCTCGATCCACAAGGACAACAAAGAATCGAAATTCATATTGGAACCAAAATCAAGGCTAGAATCAGAATCAGGGTCAGCAAAACAATCAGAATCAGCAAGTGAGCCAGCCATCTTTGAGAAGTAATAATTCTGGCACCTATCAACATCCAAACGCTCATCTGCACTGAAATAATCAAAGCAATCAACAACCAAACAATTACGGTGTTCGTAAGATGGCCACCGAGATACTCACGGAGAAATTAGACAGGAATGTTTCGAGTTAAATAAGAATGCTATAGAGCAAAAAGTGGTCACACATTCTCGCCATTCGAACTTGGAGACCCAAGTAGGTCAAATAACCGACACTCAAGACAAATTTAAGTGGTGGACTCCCGAGTAACACCGAGAGGAACCCAAAGGATGTGAATGCTTTGTGTTCACACGAAGTGGTAAAGAGGTCGGGCCGAGTGAGAAAAAGAAAGAATTATGGGCCGGAGAAGCGGCGAGAAAGCCGAGAAAGAGAAAGCGGTTGACTGTGAAGGAGCTA
This sequence comes from Gentiana macrophylla, assembly GCA_026214975.1. Lineage (NCBI taxonomy): Eukaryota > Viridiplantae > Streptophyta > Magnoliopsida > Gentianales > Gentianaceae > Gentiana > Gentiana macrophylla. The sequence goes on from CM047810.1 coordinate 87,520,347, forward strand.
TGTATGGTGAAGTCGAGATCGAAGATTTAGAGGCCCGGCAATATCAAGCAGAGAATGGAAGCAATGAGGAAAGAATTGGAAGCCACGAAAAAGGCTTTGGCTGAGGCAAATAAGAAATCATTGGAAGGGGCAACACCGAAGAAAGACTATGTGGTCTTGGATATCAAAGAAGAAGAAGCCTCACCGCCTAAAGAAAGAGGTAAGAAAAACAGAATTCCTCCTCCTCCCCCTGATTTTGATGTTAATACTTTACCCTATCCTCCTAAGGGAACCAGAAAGGACATCCTGACCCAGGGTCAGGCAAAATTTCTGAATCTTTTAAGGAAGATAGAGGTGAATATTCCCCTATTAGAGGCAATTTCAAGCATTCCCCCATACTTTAAGTTTCTAAAAGGAATGTTGTCGAGTAAGGAGAAGATGCAACAGATGGTGCATTTGAGTGAGGAATGTTCTGCAATCTTTGAGAATAAGATACCCCCAAGTTACAGAGGATAGAGGTAGCTTTACCATCCCAATTACCATTGGAGAAACTGTGTTTAAAAATGTGCTATGTGATCTAGGGGCTTCGTGAGCCTGATGCCTAGAGGAGTTTATGAGAAATTGGGATTGGGAGTGTTAGAACCAACAGAAATGACCTTACAGATGGCGAGATAGGTCTCATTAGAAACCTCTAGGGGTAGTCAAGATGTGTTGGTGCAGGGTAGAAGTTTGTTTTCCCGTTGACTTCGTAGTTTTAGATATGGATATGGATACTAAAACCCCACTTTTGTTAGGTCGGCCTTTCTTGAACACAGGAGAGACCTTGATAGACGTAAAAAGAGGGAGAGATTATACTACGAGTCGGGAAAGAGAGTGTAGCCATAAATGTGTATAAGGCGATGAAGCATCCTAATGATGAAAAGAGTGATTGTTTTTCTATTGATGCTATATATCCTTGTATTGTGGAGCACACTAACCTGCAGGGATACCAAGAACCAATGGAAGAATGCTTGATAAAGTCAAGCACCGCAGAGGATGATGATCCACAAATGAGAGTTCAGGTATATCATTTGGAGGCAACTCCTTTTGTTGACGCAAGCTGGAATAAGAAGCTAGAGCTCGGTTTGATCGCAAGTCGCCAAAGCCGTCAATCGAGGAACCACCTACTCGATCCGGAGTGAAGCCACTTCCTAGCATTTAAAGTATGTGTTTTTAGAACTGATGAATTACTTCCTCTTATTGTTTCATCTGCACTAACCGCTTTTGCAGGAAGCTAAGTTGATCCACGTTCTCAAAACACAAAAAGGCCTTCGGATGGAAGATAGTTGACATAAAAGGATCGATCTTTGATATCTCGCAAGCACAAGATCATTCGGAAGAAGATGCCAAACCGGTCGAGCGGTTTTAGAGACGACTAAACCCACATATGCAAGAGGTGGTAAGGAAAGATGTGGTAAAGATGCTTGAGTTAGGGATAATCTACGCAATCTCCGACAAGTGAATGGGTGAGCCCCACGCAAGTCGTGCCTAAGAAAGGAGGCATCACAGGTGGAGCTTAATGAAAAGGTGTGCCTATTCCTACTCGTTTAGTTCTTGGTCATAGGGTTTGTATTGATTTTCGCATGCTAAATGATAAGACTAGGAAAGATCATTTTCCCCTACCCTTTATTGATCAAATGCTAGGCGTCTAAGTGGTCATGCATTTCTTGCTTTTGGATGGTTTTAGTGGCTATTATCAAATTCACATCGATATACATGACCAAGATAAAACTACTTTCACATGTCCATATGGCACTTTTGCATTTAGAAGAATGCCGTTTGGGTTGTGTAATGCACCACACATTCCAAATGATGCATGATGGCAATTTTTGCGATATGATAGAACATTTCATGGAAGTTTTTATGGATGACTTTAGCGTTTTTGGTGATACTTTTGATGAGTGTTTGTCGAACATTGATAAGGTGCTTGCGTTGCTGAAGAGACAAACTTGGTTTTAAATTGGGAAAAGTGTCATTTCATGGTAATCGAGGGAATTGTTTTAGGACATAAGGTATCGGGGAAAGGAATAGAGGTCGATAGAGCAAAAATAGAGGTAATTTCTAAGCTTCCTATGCCTCACTGAATCAAAGACTCTACGTTCGTTCTTGGGACATGCGAGTTTTTATCGTAGATTCATTCCGTGTTTTTCCCACATTGCTAGACCTCTTACTCTTCAATTGATGAAGGAGCCCTTGTGCTTTTGATGCGGCATGCCTAGATGCTTTTCAACCCTTAAGAAACTTCTTACTTCGGCTCCTATCTTAGTAGCACCGATTGGTCCAAGGGTTCAAGTGATGTGTGATGCAAGTGATTATCTTTGTAGGAGCCGTCCTAGGTCGAAGATTGACAAGTTGTTTCGCCTATCTACTATGCGAGTCATACCATGAACTCGGCTCAACAAAAGTATGCCACAACCGAAAAAAGAACTTTTAGCTGTTGTTTTTGCTTTCGATAAGTTCCGGTCATACTTGGTTGGATCGAAAGTCATAGTTCACACTGACCATGCTGCGTTGAGATATCTATTTGCCAAGAAGGATGCAAAACCACGCTTGTTAAGATGGATTTTACTACTTCAAGAATTCGACGTAGAAATTAAGAATCGAAAGGGGTGTGAGAACGTAGTAGCTGACCACCTCAGTAGGATGGAACAGGAGACAAGAAACACTCTATTAGGGGTTGAAATTGATGATCATTTTCGGGATGAGCGGTTGTTCGTAGTGGATACGATGCTCCCGGTTAAGAGAGGAAACTTCCCGCAGAGAGGAAAGAATGGGAACCCTGGTATGCACCTTTTGTTAATTATTACGAGTGTGGATTTGTAGATCCCGAGTTTGATGAAAACCAGAAAAAGAAGTTTTATAGTGAGGTGAACCGATATGTGTGGGAAGATCCCTTACTTTTTAGGCTATGTCTTGATGGAATCTCGAGAAGATGTGTTGATGACGGTGAGATAGTGAGTATTCTCTCGTTACGCCATGATAAAGAGGCCGGTGGCCACTTCTCGGCGAGAGAACAAAGATTAAAGGTGTTACAAAGTGGGTTCTATTGGCCTACTATTTTCAAGGATGCATATGCTTATGTTAAGATGTGTGGCGCTTTGTCAACGCTCAGAAGGATTTCCAAGAGAAATGAGATGCCCTAAACCGATAATAGTATGTGAAGTGTTTGATATATGGGGATTAAACTTCATGGGACCATATCCGTCTTCTTTCGGGAATCAAGTACATTCTTGTCGCTTTGTGATTACGCTTTCAAAGTGGGTTGAGGCAATTGCTTCACCCACTAACGACAAACATGTAGTCATAAAATTTCTTAAGAAACATATTATATCCCGGTATGGAATACCTCGAGCAATAATCGGTGATAATGGAAGTCACTTTGCTAATAGAGATTTCAATAAGCTTTTAATAAAGTATGGGGTCACTCATAAGTTAGGCACCTACCTACATCCTCGGACTAGTGGCCAAGTAGAGGTGTCCAATCGGGAATCAAAAGAATCTTGGAGAAGACAAAGTGAATTCTAACCTTAAGGATTGGTCAAAGAAGTTAGATGATGCGCTTTGGGCACACCGAATCACTGCGTTTAAGACACCAATAGGTATGTCACCCTACATGCTCGTTTTGGCAAGGCTTGCCATCTCCCCGTAGAGTTAGAACATAAGGCCTATTGGGCGATTAAGAATTTAAATATGGATGACGCATTAATTGGTGAAAGAAGGATGGCTCAGTTGAACGAGTTAGATGAGTTTCGCTTTCAAGCTTATGATTGTTCGGTGAAATATAAGGAAAAGACCAAATTGCTTCATGATAAGTTGATCAAACCTCGTATTTTCAGCGTAGGTGATGAGGTCCTTTTCTATAATACTCGCCTCCACTTATTTCAAGGCAAACTTAAGTCAAGGTGGTCAGGACCATATACGGTATTGAGAGTTTTCGACTCAGGGAGCCATCGAGGTAACGCATCCGGCACACGAACGTTCATCACGAACGCCTTCGCCTAAAAAAGTATAAGAAGTTACCATTCGATGAGGCTCTTGAAATTGTGCATTTGACTGATCCCGAGCCTCAATAAATCGCTTCTGAGTCTCTGTCGAGCGAACGACGTTAAACAAAAGCGCTACCGGGAGGCAGCCCGATAATAATAATAATAAAGATAATTTGAATAAGACTAGTCTGAATGAAATGTAGAATTTGTATGAAAGATGAACACAAAGTACAACCAAGTCTCAGGATGAATAATGTTTGAATTTCATTAAGAGGGAATGATTAGGTGGTTATCCGAAAATCCCAATGGAGAAAAAAGATAAAATTGAAATGCATCATTTCTTGGACTTAGGTTGTTGAACCCTTGAGGATCTGGGTATAAAAGACTCAATACTCTTTTCACACATTTCATTTTACGATCTAGTCTGTTTCAAATTTCTGGTCGTTGTAGTATAGTGGTGAGTATTCCCACCTTAATAAAACTGTGTGTAATAAAAATGAATCTAAGAATAGCTGACTTGACTATGATATATGCTCATGTGATACATATATGCTTAGATGTTCTGTGCTTTACCCGTGTGGGTTATTTTTCCATCTAAAGCTATATATATATCGCTATCGAATTTTACTCGACGTAAGGGCCATTATCTTATTATTCCCATATCCCTGTTCAATATTTTGGCACGAGGACCATGTCCCGTGTTGGCTTTGTTTTGGTTGTTTTGGTACAGGGATTCGGGACGTGCTTTCTTATGGTCACATTCACGGGATTCGATAGCACATTTCGCCAGGTTTATAAGCTAAGTTTTTCTCTATCTCTGGGAATAATGCAAAATCGTAAGTGGGGTAGAGTATGGTCGGTTAGAAATGGCGTAAGTGTTTAAACCCTTGGTTTTTGATCTTTTTCGAGCATTATTTAGTTGATTAAAATAATCTGTATAAGGTATATATTTCATGGATTTAAAGATGTAATGATCAATTTGGATATGTATAACCAATGTGAACCGTAAGTGCATTTTAACCCTAAATTTATTTGTGTAACATGAATTCCTTCACGTAAGCCTTTGATATTGAAGCGAAAATTTTAAACTGTACCCATTCAGCATTCTAGTGATTTATCCTAGAAATAGCAGTAACTTAGTACCTAACTTCTGAACATGTACTGTGAATATCTGAAGGTTTGAATGTGATAGAAAGAATGTCAAAATAAGATAAACTATATATATGTCGGTTGTAGCTACCAATGATTTGAGTGCGGTAGGGCGTTATCACGAAACGTCCTATACCACTATGAGGCTTAAAAGCTCCCGACTGCCTGATGATAGTAGTCCAGCTAGGGTGTTATCACGAAACATCCTATTGCTGGGAATGAGGGCATAAGCAATAAAAATTAAAAAAATAAAATAAAAAATAAAATAAAAAAAATAATAACAACCTAGTTAACTTCTGACTATCCCCAGTATAAACTAAATGATATGCATTAGGGATTATCCTAATAAGTACACGGGAGGACGTTGTGTGGAATTGTTACTACCTATGCCTAGGAAAGTCATTAGGACTGTCTGAATGGATATTTGTGCGTTTGCTTGAATTATTTAAGAGAGGATAGTGGAAATTGAAAAGGCTTGTCACACACGCACTCTGTTATACATTTATATTAAGGTTAACGTGTAGTTATGATTCGAATGGTTGCATTATCTGATTGTCATTCATATTATATCGTCAGGAATTTTTCCTCATTCATTTTATTTTATCGCTTATTTTGCTCGAGGATGACCAAAAGCTAAGTGGGGGGTTGTGATAACGGAAAAATTCACTGTTATTTTTATAACTTTTCAACCCGTTTCTGATATCATTTCGAGTATTTTTATATCAGTTCGAGTCATTAATTCCAATGTTTCATCTAAATATGTTAGTAGTAGTTATTTTATAAAATATCGTGTTTTTATCGTGTTTTTACTAGTGTTTGTACCGGTTTAGTAACTTAGAGTGTCGTGTCGGATTTACGTTTGGTATTTTGGTGGTTCATTGCGAGGATTATACATTGACCAAGATTCCACGTAACGACATGTTTTGAGTCTAAAAGATGTGTTTAGAGGATTAGAAGAAGATGCCACAAACTTACGAGTTCAACGGAGCAAATTTTCCTAAGTACTTAATCGTTACATATTTTCGACGGAGATTTGACCCAGCTTAGAGGCATTTTCAGGGGATGACTTCTTCATGAAAGTCGTAGATCTTCAAGTAATCTTTCCAACGCATTTTGAATCACGTCAATCGGACTTCTACAACTCAAATGGTGGTCAAGTGGCTAATCAATTCGTATTAGTGAAAATCCCGAAAACGACACGACATACGAATGGCTCATCAAAACGACATTTTCTGAAGAAGAGTCCTTCATGAAAGTTGTAGAGTTTTCCGAGAGATTTCTAATGACGTTTAAATCATGATTTTTGGAGGTCTACAACTCAAGATATAAATTTTAGAAGTTTAATATATAATTATATAATTATATATATACACATAACCGCCTGCACATGCATTCAGTTAGAAGTAATCATTGCAAATGATGATTCAAGACCGATCCGGCTCCCTTTCAGGACCGGTCCGGCCTCACACTTTGCCTATATATATGAGAGCAGATGCAACAGATTAAGGAGCCCCTCTCTTCTTCCCCATTCTCTGTTTCATCTTTTCTCCTCCTTAATTTATGTTTTGGGGGCCTATAATATATATATATATGTAGTTATAATGTCGATGTAATAACCCGACTAGTTATCGTTTTAATATAATTTCGTTTCCGTCTTTTATTGCTTTCTTTTATTTTTATGCAATTAGTATAAATATATATATATATGTATATTATATATATCTATATGTATATATATATATATAAGTATAAGTAGTAGTATCTATAATTATATATATATATATATTTACTTTTACGCATTTACTTACGTATTTACTTTTACGCACTTATATATATATATATATATATATATTTACTTACTTTTACAAATTACTTACATATTTTATTTACATATATATATATATATAGTATATTTACTTTTATGCACATATATATATTATTAGCTATATAACTATATATCTATATATATAAATATATATATATATATATGTACTTATAAAAAATGAATTCGTTTTTACTTTACATCGTTAATATAATATCCGTTAATCATTCCGTTATTATCGCCAAAATGAATAGCTAAACGTCATTTATAGTCGAATTATGTAAAACGAGTAAAAACGCCTTAAGGGGATTAAACGGGAGTTGTGTAGCGCGCGTAAAATAATGTTTTAATGAGTAATCCACGCCCTAAAACTTAATCGACGCCTTTGAATTAAATCGATCATTTAGTTCATCATCACACATATCAAACCTATAAATGTATTTTGCGGTGAGATGTGGGAAAAGGGGTTTTTAGGATCGTTATGTAGATTCGGCCTAGTTGTTAGGACCGTTTCCAATACTGAGGTTTCTCATCGTTGTTCGAGCGACTCTAAGAGCGTAATCATGTTAGGTTAATCGGTTTTCTAAAGGGAAAATTAATTAACTTCACATAGGGTGTTGAGTGAGAGTTGTTCGTGATCTTAACACCGTAACTAGGAGTTGGCACCCGTGGATGTCATTAAAATCTTGTGGAAAGGTAGGTTGGTTAAAACACACTCCTTGTCAAGTCTTCCCTTAGGGTAAAAATAACTCGTTGGATCATAATTCGCTATACCTTTTAATAACTAGAACTACAACCGCCTCACTAATTTTTATTTTCGCACTAGTGTAAAAACTCTCCACCGCAATCTTGACCTAAACCAAGTTCTACGTCGACTTTGGTACTTAAACGTTGTTCCCTGTGGATTCGACCTTGTTATCACTATACTACTGTTGATTCGATACTCAGTCGGTTAAAGTTAGCAGTTAGTTATTTTGCTATCAACTATCCTAGGTATGTATGCGATCGTCCCCCACAAAAGTCTTCCGCAAGACTCGGTAGGATAATCCCTACAAAGATATCATTCGGTTTATGCTAGGTATAAGATTAACGATAACTTAGTCTTTAACTTTCTTTTCACTTTCTTTCTTTTTTTTCTTCTTTTTCTTTGACGCACATCGAATGAGCTCTTACCCGTCATAGTAGAATAGGATGTTTCGTGATAACACCCTACCTTACTCAAATCATAAGGTAGCTTCTTCCAACCGCCGTGAGCTCTTAGTCATCATAGTGGTATAGGACATTTCGAGATAATGCCCTACCTCACTCCAATCATCGACTAGCTTCCGACACACACAACTATAAAAACAACTTCACTTATTCACTTCATTTTAAAAGCACAATAGTTACGTTTCACTTATCACATTCAAACCGTCGATATATTCACAAGACACGCTCAACTTAGGTGTTACTTCACCATTATTACTATTAAGAACAAATCTCTCTAAGATAAATCACTAAAATAATGAAAGGATACAGTTCAAAAGTTTTTGCTTCAATATCAAAGGCTTTCGTGAGTGTGAAATGAATACTATCTCAAATCAGTAAAAACATGCTATAATTATCTCTCAAAGTCACATAAAATCATCGTCAGGAAACTACAACTAGCAAGCATTTGTTTCAATCATATGCTCAAGATTTACAATTATCCAAGTGTAAAAATTTTAAAATTTCACCATTTATCAAAGATCACAAATATCTACTCATATTGTCGAAAATAAAGCATGAATTGCACCCCCCCCCCCCCCACACTTAATTCACATTATGTCCTCAGAATGTGCAAATAAAAGAAAATAATACTTAGCTGGTTATGAAGTGGTTGTCGGTTTGTAAGTTGGCGCGTGGTCGCCGTAGCAGCATGAATAAACCGCCCGCACTCGTGATCGAGACGAGATAATACCGAAAGTAGAAGCTTGCAAATCAGCTCGAAAATATCTCGCAACACTCGACATAACACATAATCTCGGGTACACGGGTATATGAGTAAACATTCACGCAAATAACGCATTCACAAATAGGACAAGGATAACCAACACACAAACACCAAGGTTCTATTCCTAATAAAATAAAAACTTAACTAAAAGGAATTAACTTAAGAGACTAGGTCGCCTCCTAGTAGCGCTTCTTTTATGTCATTAGCTTGACACAGATTTCAAAGTTAACCCGGATCGGGCCACTTTGGCTTACTGCTGGCCACTTCCTCATCGGAATCAGAATGAAGGACAGGGGTGTGACCACAACAACAGCAAGTCAAGTGCTCTACTAAGTGTTTGAACTTAACTCTCCAGATAGCACTGACTCTTCTCTTCTTCTCGTTCTTGCGCAGAGTAAGCTTCGGTACACCAACATGTTCAGAAGGCTCGGAAGAAAGGTCCTCACGGGTAGATATAGAAATGTCATCATCCGAACTAAAGAAGTTGGATGGGATCTCATCGCAAATCGTAATATCGTGCACCTCAACTCTCTTTTGAAAGTACAAGGTCTCAGGCTTTTCTCTTGGTTGGCCAAAATACTTTTTGAGTCTTTGACCATTGACCTTAAAGGGTTGATCACCATACCCGTTTAACGTGATCGCTCCACTTGGATGAACATCGAGAATCTCAAAGGGGCCAGACCATCTAGATTTGAGCTTACCGGCAAACAAATGGAGCCGGGTATTATAAAGTAAAGCCATATCACCCACTTTGAATTCTCGATCCTTGATCTTAGCGTCGTGGAGTATCTTAGTTCTTTCCTTACTGATCTTCGCATTCTCATATGCTCTGAGTCTAAATTCATCGAGCTCGTTTAATTGCAATAATCTCTTCTCCCCACAGAGCTGGCTATCGAAATTCAAGAATTTAATAGCCCAGTAAGCTCTGTGCTCAAGCTCGACTGGGAGATGGCAAGCTTTGCCATAAACCATTTGGAAGGGTGGTGTACCCATCGGGGTCTTAAACGCAGTGCGATAAGCCCAAAGTGCGTCATCCAACTTTAGACTCCAGTTGGATCTATTTGAGTTCACGGTCTTTTCTAAAATCCTTTTAAGGCTCTGGTTGCTTATCTCGACTTGGCCACTTGTTTGGGGATGATACGGTGTACCGATTTTATGTCTCACACCATATTTTTCAAGAACTTTATCAAGCGGCGCGTTGCAAAAATGAGTACCTTCGTCACTAATGAGGGCTCTAGGACAGCCAAATCTGGTGAAGATATTCCTTTGCAAGAATTTCTTCACAACTTTGTGATCATTAGTTTGGGTGGCTATTGCCTCCACGCACTTGGAAACGTAGTCTACATGAGGCGAGAATGTATTTATTACCACAGGGGCGATGGAAAGGGTCCCATGAAATCAATTCCCCACACGTCGAAGACTTCGCATTCCAAAATGGGTCGAAGTGGCATTTCCATCCTATTACTCGCCTCCCGATTCTCTCGCACCTATCGCAACCTTTACAAAAACTTCGCCTTAAAAGAGTCGGCCATGAGAATCCGGCTTGGAGGATTTTTGCAATCTGCCTTGGGTGCTCCGTAGTGTCCTCTGTGGGACCACTATGACATTGCTCCGAATATCCCATTGCTCATGTTCCGAACACACCTTCTAAGCAACCCATCTTTACAAACCCTGAACAAATAAGGATCCTCCCACACGAGATATTTTAGGTCAGAAAAGAACTTATTCCTCTCCTGATACGTCATTTCCTCTAAATGTCCACTTGCTAAATAGTTGACATAATCAGCGTACCATGGCCTAACAAAGATCAAGCTTCATCAATTGCTCGATCGGGAGTCGATGCCTATTTCCTTGTGATTTACGCCACCCTCATTTACTAGACGAGAAAGATGATCACCCACAACATTATCACTACCCTTCTTATCTTTGATCTCAAGGTCAAACTCTTGCAAAATTAGAATCCATCCGAGTAACCTTGGTTTTGCATCCGCTTTGTCCATAAGGTAGCGTAGGGCTGCATGGTCGGTCCAAACGACAACTTGAGACCCTGAAGGTAACTTCTAAACTTGTAAATACCAAAAGCGACGGCTAAGAATTCCTTCTCGATCGTGAGTAATTGCATTGAGCCGGGTTCAAGGTGCGGCTCGCATAGTAAATGGGCCTGAACTTTTTATCAATTCTTTGACCTAAAAACGCACTCATCTGCGTAGTTAGAGGCATCGCATAATAATTCAAAAGGCTTAGTCCAATCAAAAGATTAAGATAGGGGCACTTATGAGCTTTTCCTTCAAGCAATTGAAAGCTTTCTTGCATTTCTCATCAAACAAGAACACAACATCATCTTTCGTAGGTTGGACAGTGCTTGGCGATGGTGGAAAAGTCCTTAATAAATCGTCTGTAGAAGCCAACATGACCAAGAAAGCCGCGTACCTCTTTGACGCTTTTAGTGCGACATTTTCTCAATGGCTTCTACTTTGGCCTTATCAACTTGAATACGATGCCGGACACCTTGTGTCCCGAGCGATCCCCTCATCAACTAGAAAATGGCATTTCTCCCGCTTAAGCACTAAATTCTTTTCAACACAGCGTTGAAGTACCATATCTAGATTCGCCAAGATCTCATCGAAGCTATCGCCATAGATCGAGAAGTCATCCATGAAGACTTCCATACATTTCTCCACAAGTCCATCAAAATGGCAAGCATACACCTTTGAAAAGTCGCAGTGCATTTCATAAGCCAAAGGGCATTCTGCGGAGCATAAAAAGTGCCTGATGGACACGTAAATGTAGTCTTCTCCTGGTCATTAGGGTCGATGGCTATCTGGAAGTAACTGAAATATCCATCGAGGAAACAATAATACTTGTGACCACTCGGTCTTTCAATAAGTCGGTCAATGAAGGGTAAGGGAAATGGTCTTTGGCGGTGACTTCATTCAATCTGCGATAGTCAATACAGACTTTATAGCCACCACAGGCGTAAAGCTATCTCTTCCCCTTTTCATTCTTTTCAACGGTGATACCTCCTTCTTTGGCACAACTTGGGTGGGGCTAACCCACTCACTATCGGCAATTGCATAGATGATTCCCATGCCTAACCACTTTATAACTTCCTTCTTGACAACCTCCTCAGCGTATGCGGATTCACCTTCACGAGGTTGTCTTACTTTCTTAGCTCCTTCCTCCGTTCGGATTTATGCATGCACACATCGGGCCGATTCCTCCGATATCACCCACTTGCCATCCGAACGCGAGGATATTCTTTTCAAGCACTTTTATCAAGCAAGTGCTTCTTGCTCGGCCTCGAGTTTTGAAGAGATGATCAAGGGTAACTTATCACCATCCTTAAGAAAAATGTACTTAAGGTGTTGAGGAAGAGGTTTAAGCTCCAAGTCAGTAGGTGGTTGCTCAATACTAGATTTTAAAGGGCCACCTTTTTCCTTTTGGGCTTGAAGTGGTTGATGATGGAACACCTCATCCTCCCGAGGCATAACCCCGTAAAGATACTTGGATAACATCATCCATAGGGATTCTTCCGCAAGACTCGCTTTCTCTTCTTCGATGCTTGATCATCTTTCTCAACTCTTCATCTTCTAGCTCCTCTCGCTAAGTGCTCCCAATCATCAACCTCCCAATGAGTAGCTTCTCTCCGTAAATCCACTTCATCCCAACTACCCATCGTGGGCTTCCTCTTCTCCAGGGTTAAAGTCATTCTGATGTAGCTCTTTTAAATCATCGTTCATTGCTGGGAAATTCCATGTTTCTTTCTCATTGACAAGCTCAGTGTGAGCAAGTCGTGAAGACGACTCGTCAGAGACTACGGCCTGTAATGAACTAGAAGATGGTCCAGAGTCAGCTTGATCTTCAATGTTTATAACTTCGAAAACACCTATCTCTGTTAGCTCTTCTGCTCCTTCAGAGTTGGCATCTTCTTCGTCCTCATAAATTGCTTCAACGAACGAGAATTCCTCAATCAATGGTGTCTCAGGACTTTGCCCTCGTGTGAAGGTGACAGATGTATCATCAACTCTAAGTGTAATCGACCCTTACAGTAAATCAATGAGGCGGCAGAGGTGTCTAAAAAGGTCCGGCCTAGAATTAGAGGCATCTCTTTGTCGTGGGTAGTCTAAGATAACCCGGTCGGTAGGGAAAACCAAATGTTCAACATAGAGAAGAACATTAGGAACACAACCGGTCGCCGAACGCAGCTAGATCGGTCTACCATCCGCAAAGAAATAGGGGCGTTCCGCATTCTTTTATCTAAACCGAGCTTTTTGCAGGCGTTCAACGGCATCACATTTATAGAGGCCCCGAGTCACATAGGGCGTTTTGGAACTTGTGGCCTTCAATCTCACAGAGATTTGAAGGTCTTCCGGGTCACCTCGCTTAATAGCAACTTTTGTGAGACCATGGAACATTCTTCTCTTAAAACTTCTTCCGCCATCCTTGAAGCTTCTTCTTGCTTCCACAAACTTCTTTAAGATACTTAGAGCACTTGGGCATTTCAACCAATACCTCACTTAGGGGTATACTCACTTTGGTGTCTCTAAGCATCCTCCTCACTCCGTCATATTGTCTGTCAAGACCGAGGTATTCTCTTTCCTCTTTGGTGGATAAGGAAGGGCTTTATCATTGTCGTGAACAAACCACTGACTTTTTATGGCCTCGCTTTCCTTATCCTTCCATCTCACAAACTTTTCCTCTCTCCTCTTTGTTGTGGAACAAACCACTGACTTTTCCTCGAATCGAATCATCCTCATCCCCAAGAACCGTCGTCATTAAGCTCCTCCTCACTGTTGGTTTCTTCAAGATAAGATTTCGATTGCCCCCTCCTGAACTTATTGCGTCAGGAGGGGCTGCTCGTTTCCCGACACCTTTCCGGGTCCCGCCTGCTTACCACTTCTCAAGGTAACTTCTTTCAAATCTTGGTCTCCATACTCCTATTGAGGTGTGATGGCAGTGCAAACATTGATATCTGCTTTTGGATTTCTCTCGGTATAACTTGGAAGTTTACCGTGGGGTCTGCTTGCTTGCTGGTCTGCCATCTGCCCGACCTGTCTCTCTATTGCCTTGACACTAGTGGACAAGGTCTTCACCATATCTACTAGCTCATCAAACTTATGTTGAGGGACACATGAGGTGGTATGATTTTGATGTTGGCTTTGATTCCAACCACCTTGAGGTATTTGGGAGTTGGGATTATGAGCTTGATTAACCACCCCAGGAGGTGGTCTTTGATAACCTGGGTTGAAAGAAGGGTTAGAATTGGATGGGCCAGGTGGTGCATTGGGACGTTGAAATCCGCATAATTCCAGCCTCGATTGGAGTTTCGGAAGGTCCAGTGTAAATTCACTTCCTCGCACTTTTCATCTCCCGCTGCATTCCCGTGTAGTTCACATCCGTCGCCTTTGTTCTCCAGCATTTGTAAAGTGGCTAGTCGCTTGCTAATTGCTTCCATTTGAGCAACTAACACCTTAGTCTCGCATTGCTTGCAAAGAGATTCTTTCTTATTAACATTGGTCTTCCTTGGAGTTGACCACATGTTATTCTTGGCTATGGTTTCACTACCCTGTAGCGGCATCATCACCTCCCCTGTGGAAGGATCCATGGGCGCTTGAATCAAGGAAATCTCTATTGGGTTGAGTAACACCCTGATATAATAATTCTAGTAGCTCATGTCTCATCAGATCCATGGTTGGGGCACTTCCTCATCAACAGATTTAATCTCTCCCATGCTTTCCCAACACTCTCACCATCAAGTTGTTCAAATGTGGCTATCTCCTTTTCATGTCCATGATTGTCCCCTGGTGAGACAAACTTGAGCAAAGGCTCTTTTGACATCATTCCAGGAGCGGAGAGAATGATGGGCTAGAGATTTAAACCAACGGTTCGCTTCACCCTCGAGAGCAAACGGGAAGAGTTTTAACTTGACAATCTCATAATCAACACCAGGATAGTGGCACCTTCGCAGATTTGAACGAAAGTGGACAAGAAGTCATGAGGATCTTCGCAAGCGGCTGTGCCATGAAAGGAACTATTCTCGACCACCCTACCACTCCATTTTTCGGATCGAAATTAACTTGCCCCATTTCTGAGGGGCGAATGGGTCTATGCCCTTCCGTGAAGTCTTGGTCAAGATAGGGAGCATAGGGTCTTGGTTTAACTGGTTTAGTGGTTTTGACGGAATTGTTGAAACCGATTATTTATGCCACTTGTTGATTCTTTGTTGTTTGTATTGCTTGCATCTGTTGAAGGATCGATTCATCCGGGCTTGAGGGTCTGCATTCGGGACTTCATTAGCCATGATGTCCGGATTGGGAAAGAGCTTTCTCACGATAATAGATCGCTCAGGCTCGGGATTAAAGATAAGAGGTCCTTCTTGCTCTCTGGTTTGCACAAACTAGAAGAGCAAAATGGAAAGAAATCAACCTTAGGGTTGATGAGAACGAAATGTAGAGGAAATTAGAGGGTTTAGAAAGAGAGAAGAGAAAAGAAGTGTCACTTGAAGAGAGTGAACTGGCGTTCAGTATGAGTGAACGCTCGTTCAAGGGAAATTCTGGAAGTGGACGCTCGTTCAGATCACTGAACTGGCGTTCAGAAGACAGATTGGGGATAAACGGGCGTTTAGAGGCTGGACGAGCGTTTGGTAGTTCAGACGCTGTCGATCAAACAAACGATGCAGAAGAAGAAGATTTTTAGAATGCAGGCGGGCGCCTGAAAGTATGGACGCCTGTTTGGAAGTCAAAAATCAAAGCAGATAAAGAAAAGAATAGCAGGAGGAAAGAAAGAAAATTTTAAAAGATCTAGTAATCTACGCTAAATCTAAACAACAAAGAATAAAATAAAAATATAAGGCTAGAATAAAAATCTAAAGCTACGTATAAGGTTGCTAAAATAATAAAAATTTAACGTGAACAATAATATAAAATAAATATAAACTATGATAATTAAAATCAAATTTATAAAATCTAAAATCTAAAATTTAAAGTAAATCTAAAATATGACAATTAGAATTAACAGGTAAACACGAAAAAAATAAAAATAAAAATAAAAAGACAGAAAAACTTATGAAAAATCTAAAATCTAAAATCTAAACTATGATAAAATGAAATAAAATAAAAAAAACGTAACAATTAGATTATTACCTAGAAAAAAATAGTATCGAAATAAAAATTGCACCTAGAAGAATCCGACAACCGTTACCGACTCCCCGGCAACGGCGCCAAAAACTTGTTCGGTAAAAACGAGTTTTACAATTTATAACCGAAACACCCCAAGTATAAGGATCGTAGTATAGGATGTTAACGGGTCGTCCTAAGGGAGTGGAATGTTTATCGGATCAAGGAACAATTATTCTATCGATTATGTCACGACTATTAACTAAAACTAAGATTTATACTAATTATGAATTAATGAACAAGAAACTACGATGAAAGATAAATACGATGAACAAGAATTAAGACGATGAACAATGAATCGGGAACCTAAATTATGCTTAAAACAAAGAAAAACAACTATAATCTTAAAACAACTAAACTTAGCAATCAACGATTGATACGAACTATTTGGTTTATCAAATAATTAAAACAACGGCAAGGCAACGGAATCCACCGATCAATCAACCCAACCCCAACTAGACGGCAAGTTAAAGATATAATTTTTAGTAATGATCTATCACGAATTCGATTAAATTTCTCTAAACGATTTCTAGGGTTTCGCTTTTCTTTTCAAGTAAAACAAAACGACATGCAAAACACGATCACGAGATTATTTCTAATACTCCTACTCAACTAACTATGATCAATCTCTTGAAACATAATCAATCGCATCAATTGAAAAGGTCACAACTTGAACAATATTTTCATATAAATTCAAAGCATAAAAGATGGTTTCATCGATATCTCGATTCGAATAAAACGTAAACGATAAAAAACAATATCCAATTGATGAAAAATTATAACTTTACTCACTAAACATGTAGCAAAAATCTCTCTAGTTGGTGTTGATGTTGATCGGTTTCATCCGTTGTCCCACCGCGATGTGCTTAGCCAACAACCATGATGTTGATCATAATCATTGGATTGGAAGAAATCATCTTCTAATTGGTATTGATGCGGCTGCTTCTCTGTATCAAAAGTGCGGCAAGAATTGTGTATGCGTGAATGATGAATTAGGGTTGGAACAAGGGCTGCTTTTATAGAAAAGAGAGGCGGTTAATGCTCAAGTCGGCGCCGGACGCTAGTTTAAGAATCCGGACGCCCGTTTGACTGCTTCTGGACGCTACATGGACGTTCGTTTGAGGTCAAGCTGAACTCTCTGTATCAAATTGCTGCTGTGAACGCTAGTTCAGCTCTGGACTCAAACTTCTAAAATTCATATCTTGAGTTGTAGACCTCCAAAAATTATGAGCCGAATGTCATAAAAAAGCTCTCGGACAACTCTACAACTTTCATTAAGGACTCTTCTTCAGAAAACGCCTTTTTGACTAGCCCGTCGTACTACGAGTCGTTTTCGGGATTTTCCCAAGCTTTATATCATCTTCATCCTCTTGTATCTCTTTCTTTCCACTTTAATCTTCAATCAAACATCATTTAGACCTCTTCCATTCCACATTTGTGCACCTAAAAGATGACAAAACCGAGCAAAACGTAAAACCATACAAAATAGATAATAAAACCACGATATTTACTCGATTTTGCATTTTAACTATTCAAAACGTCATTCTCTCAATTTATCCTTTTAGCCATGTGATTTTCTATAAAAAATCACTAAAACACGGAAGATAATGTTACGAAATAACTCGATAAAAACCATAAAATTAGTCGTAAACATACATGGACGTGTATTAGAGAATGCGTACGTTAGACTGACCCACTTACACGGATAAGTGTCACACTATGTGACGGTTGTGTAATTATCCTTAAGACCAGAGTCTACATGGCATCACGGTGTGGATTGGCATGCTTTGACACTATTGAGGTTTCTCCTAGCCACGGGGCGATCATGCGGTAGTGATTGGGTGTGATACTGAAGCATGCGGAGTATACATGTTTGGTTGTCTGGAAATCGCGTACCCTATCAGTAGGGTGAATCCGAAAGGGCCTTATTATAAGGAATGTCTTACTCTCGTGAATCTTTGCAAACTGGAAGTAAATGAGTTACTTCGAGAGAGCTTGATATCCAGATTATAAGATATGGTCATTGATGTTTTGACACTCGACTAATGACTGTATGGATATTATTACAGCGATAGGATTGTAAGTTACACGGTAACTGTTTCACATGAAAGTTAGTAGTCATTGCATTTGACTCTTCCGATGATTGGGGGTCACGGTATGTTGCTAGACGCTATCCTGTGATCATTAGGCATGAAGGGTGTTTTCGTAAAATACGCTTTGTGTCTACGGCCAACATATTCGGAAGCCTATTGGGTCACACACATATGAACATCTAGCCAGATTAAAATGTGGTTATAGATGATAACCAAATAAGGAAAGTTTATCTCGTACTATAAAGGTTATAGTGGTAAATTAATATGGTGGTATTTATTTGTTATGAATAAATTAAATACATGATATTAATTATGTTGATTAATTAAATATACACATAATGTATGTGTGTCGAAATTATTGTGTATATTGATACACATGTACTTTGTAAATTAATTAATCATAGTATTATATTAATTAAAGAATATTTCGGAAGCCAATTTATTGGTCAAAGGGGCACCACTTTCAATGTGTAGAAGATACACTTGGATTGTGCAATTTAATTAATAAAATTACCATAATATTAATATTGGGTATTAATTGATTTTGAAAAATAGATTTATGGTAATAAGATAAAGATAGTCAATATTAGATATTGACAATATCTTGGAAATATTTAATATAAGATATTAAATTAAATGAGATAAATCAATCTATGGGATTTTCCTTATTTTATTAGGAAAATGTTTTCTTTCTCTCCACTCTACTCCCCAAGGATTTTGGAGGAAATATGGGGCGCCACCTCTATTATAAATATGAGGGGTTGGCTAGCTCTTTTGTACACCATAATTCCAAGAGCTAATAGTTCTTGTGAAAAATAGAGAGCTTCTTAGAGAGGGTTTTGGGAGAGAGAAAAAGTCGGTCTAGCAGCCGAGTTTTTCTGGTAGCAATCCATGATGGGATTCCGGCGGGCTGTTCGTGTGGATCACCGATAGAGGCCGAACACTTGGGCGGCTCTATGCAGAACTACTCTCCTTAGACGGTCAAAGCGTCGATCTTTTAAATCAAGCAAGGTAACCACCGTCTTTAGCTTATTTGTTTATTGCTTAAACGAAGTCGATCTTGGGTCGATAGGAAATAAATTTTTGAATTCCGCTGCGTTCCCGCGTAGATTTCCTAACAGAGCATGCACCAATTAATCAGGCACCTGAACCTACACAATTAAGAAGGTCCATAAGAACAAAGAAATCACCAACCTTTTATAAAGGAGGCGCTCATACTATTCAGCAAACCCCACACCTGTTGAGTGAAGTAATGAGCATAGACAATCTCTCAGCTGATTATTCCAGATTCATTAATGCTATTGATGCCATTAAAAGCCTAAGACTTACAATCAAGCCACCAAGCATGATGAATGGAAAGAAGCAATGCAAAAAGAGATTGAAGCTCTACAAAAGACTCATACAGGGGAGATAGTTGATCTGCCCCCAGACAAGAAACCCATTGGGTGCAAATGGGTATACGGAATCAAATACAACCTTGATGGTTCAGTAGAGAGATATAAAGCTAGACTAGTAGCAAAAGGCTACACTCAAACATATAGGATTGATTATCAAGAAACTTTTTCTCCTATTGTCAAGATTACTACATCAGAACATTACTTGCAGCAGCAGCAGCTAATAATTGGCATTTACATCAGATGGATGTCAACACTGCCTTCTTACATAGAGATCTGCATGAAGAAGTATATATGCAGCTGCCACCAGGTTGTGCATCAACTAAACAAAATCAAGATTGCAGATTAACCAAATCACTGTATGGCCTCAAACAAACCAGTAGACAGTGGAACTACAAGTTAACTGAGTTTTTGGAAGCTCAAGGTTTCATTCAGTCTAAGAATGACCACAATTTATTTACAAAAGGATCGGGACAATCATTTATTGCTTTGCTGGTCTATGTAGTTGAGATCATAGCATCAAGCCCCAGTGAACAGTTAATTCAGTATGTGAAGGTTGCCCTACATAAGCAATTCACCATCAAAGATTTTGGAAAATTGAGATATTTCCTAGGCATTGAAGCTGTTAGAACTCCTACTGGCATATCAATTTCTCAAAGAAAATACACTCTTAATCTCATAGAAGAATATGAATTTTTGGGAACAAAACCTGCCAAGACACCTATGGAGTCTAGGCAAACTTTACAGCATGGTGATTCACCACTTTTTGAAGACAACACTGCTTGTAGATCATTAGTAGGCAAACTTATCTTACTTTTACCAGACCAGATATTGCCTTTGCAGTTCAGCAGTTGAGTCAATTTCTTGACACTCCTACTGAAAATCATATTAGGCAGCACATAGACTGCTGAGGTATCTGAAAGCCAACCCTAGTCAAGGAATCTTGTTTCCAGAAAACAATGATCTTGTACTCAAAGGATTTACAGATAGTGATTGGGCTGGTTGTCCTGAAACAAGAAAATCAATATCAGGCTACATGATGTTCCTAGGAGATGCATCAATCTCTTGGAAGGCAAAGAAACAAACTACTATAGCAAGAAGTTCTTCAGAGGCCGAATATAGGGCTATGGCAAATGCAAATTATGAAATTCAATGGCTCATTTACATTCTTAAAGATCTGAAATTCCAGTTCAACTGCCTACTGTCTTATATTGTGATAATGCCAGTGCCTTGCACATTGCCCATAATCCTCTCTTCCATGAAAGAACCAAACACATAGAGATTGATTGTCATGTTATAAGAGACAAAGTAAAATCTGGACTTGTCAAACTACTTCTAGTCAACACAAAAGAACAAATAGCTGACATTCTCACCAAAACCTTGGATGCACCTATTTTCTCTTATCTGCTAGACAAACTGGGAATTTCAAAGATATTTCAGAGTTCGAGTAGCTAAAAGGAATGCTAAGTGCAAGCTGTTCATGTACCACTCTCAGCTTGAGGGGGTGTTACAGTATAGAGGCTGAAGGGAATGTTGAGTGCAGTCAGCTGAGACACTCTGCTGGTAGTATGAAGACACAACAGTCTGCTGACAAGTATGAAGACACAACAACCTGCTGAGTAATCTAGTGTAGTGTAATGTAGAAAACAGTTATTCAGTTATTGTTTGTTGTAACTTCTTGTAACTTACTTCTAACTGATTCATAAGGTGTATGAAGTTATAAATACCCAATGATCAGCACACTGAAAACTCAACTTGTAATTTTCAGTTCATCAATAATAATTCCGCATTTTACTTTCAGCTTATAATTCTATAAACTTTATCAAGAGGGAACATACTTCTTTTCAGAAAATACTTGCCAATGTTGAGGCTAGTATAGCGGCCATGGTGGAGGCTGAAGTCACGGCCAGGCTGGAGGCCGAGAAGAAGCAGTATAAGCTTATAAAGCCTCTGAGGAGCTCGTAAAGAAGATCAACTACAAAGCCGTCGCGGGCTTTGATGAGGGCTTCTATCACATCGCCTGATGTCTCAAGTGATCTCAAGATGGTAGGACCCCCAGTTTAGAGACACTGCATGACTGGGACCTCACTGATCAGTATGATCCAAAGTTGAGGGTCTTTCACCATGAAATTTCGTATAGTGATGAGGAGCTAGAAGCTTGTGCTAAGGAGATAGCAGAGCGAGGCGACGCGCCGTGGAGCCCGCCACCTAGGAATATGGTAAACTTGAGGTTCATGGTTAGTGGTCCCCCGACTACAACTCTCGCTGTTATTGAGAATCCTACCGGCCGTGGACCCGACAGACGCCCTGTTGCACCCGGATCTAAATGATGAGAATATCAATGATAAGAGCATCCAGCCTAAAGAAGAGCGATCTCAGCAGTAGCAGCTTTTTCTTAGCCATTCAGAGATTTGATGTTTGTAATAGTGTAACCTTCATTTCCGTTACTCTTGATAACAATCATCTTGTAATGACTGAACTTTTTGTCAAATTTGATCTGTGGTGTCCGCTCTTTTCAGCCTTTATGAATGCACCTAGTTATTTTCCATTTTGCTTGAATTTTTACAAGTGTTGCGATTGAATCCGTTTGAGTGAGATAAGCAACGATCTTTTCAACTGTTTGTCTTGATTCTGAGTGTTTGTTCTTTTGCTCGAGATTTTACCCTCTTTCGAGTCCGCCTTGAGTCCGACGAAATTGATAGGTAGGTAGTGTGGACCCTTTGTTTTGAATAAGGTCAAGGGAGCTAAACTGCGAGCTTGTCATAAATAAATGTCGAGCTTCACACTTAATTGAATCATACTTAACTGAATCACACTTAGTAGAATCGAACCTACTCTTGTCAAACTTGTTACTTGTTTAAAAAATTTCAATGTGTGGCCCCATTGTTTTAGGCAAGGTTGGAGGCTCTTGAGATATGACCTTGGCTGAAACAGATGTCGAGCCCAATACTTGTGTCAATTGAACTTGAATGCAACCATACGATAAACGTAGAAATCGGACTTTAAATTAGCTCCGCTTCGCCGCGTAGGGCGGATTGGATACTTGACAGATTAAAAAACGTAAGTGTTAATGTTGTAACAATGAAAATCAGGAAGCTATAAGGCTCATCGCACCACGTTTATTAGGGAGAGTTTGTACAAAACGAGAGTGTAATTGTTCTTGTTGTATCAACGAATAGACAAAAAGCTAAGATAGCTTGACCCGCCACGTATATAGGGTGAGTTCTGATATGTGTGCAATGCACAACTACTCGCAATAGGACTAGATCTATTGTAGCAGAGTAATGGCGGGTCAAGGTCGAATCCCACAGAGACTCGTAAGGTACGTTTAATTCAGATTGAGTATCACAATTACGGTCTACGAACAACTATGAAGCATAAAAGCAAACAATGGTGCCAATCAACACACAAGATTATGCAAGTTCAACAAAAGCACACAACAGCTTCTATTGTATTAGTCTAACTATGAGTGCTTAGTTATTCCCCCAATATATGAACTGATCTACCCCGTGGTGAATTTTAGATCTTTAACAGCTACGAGTGCTAATCCCTAATATTACGCTACTTCTATTGAAAGAACAGTAGGTACCTATGTGCAATTAACATCCTTCATTGGTTGTATTGATTCACATGCAATAAGAATTAGGACTAGCCGGATCAAGACCGAAGACCTCCCTAAGAAGCTATCGTAAATTGACTAGCATGTTCCTAAGGATTGATCATGACTATGTCCGAACTAAACACTTCACTTTATCGTCCTTCATGTTAATTTACGATGACATGCAAATAGTTTATCAGGCTACAAACATGTAAATTAAATATGTCGATCAGACGTAGTTGGCACCGATTATCATGAAAAAAGATTTACTAGGTATCCCGCACCTAAGATAAAGACCGTCATAATTGCAGAAGAACGCAACCTCCATTTCATGATTTCTTCACCAACTATTCAGATCTATACACATATATGGGGTATAATAAACTAACTACTACATAATTAAAACTAATAGTAACAATCAAATCATATTCATCACAACAAAAGAACGGTAGATCTACATCAGAGAAAGTCAGGAAATCGTACCCTCAAAGATGAGTGAAAATCTCCCTCAGATCTCTCCTTAAGAGGCGAATCCATCAGATCCGTGACTAGAACTCATAAATAAAGAACAAAGAACTTTTATTGCATAATATGTGTCTTGAGTGAAAATTGTACATACAATTCGAGGCCTGATGCTGCTTATTTATAGTGTTACAACCAACTTAGTAAACCCTAAAAACTACCCCTCGTCCAAGAAAATGCGTTTTTTGAAGTCTCTAGAATTCTCGCGACTGTGGCAATGCCTCACGCAACCGTGTGGGTATTTTTGTCCTTTTCTCTTCTGCCTACTTATCTAAAGGTTCTGGAATGCCCTAGGCCCAACTCTTCATCCAATCGGATCCACAACTCGTCCAAACACTCAGCCCAATTCTTGTTTCCTGAAAATGGTAAATAATATCGAATCGGGGAATATAGACGTTAGATGCAAATTACTCGACTCGTGAACCCGTTATGTGACATTCAATACAAATGGTTCATTTAAATGGTTGAAAACAACTACTTTTAGCTTAGAATTAGTGAAATGTTGATGACGTAAGATGTATCATTTTGAGCGTCATCAAGTTCCAAATAAATAAAGCGGAGTCACTCAAGTCGAGGAACAAGAGTGATCGCCATAACCCTTGCCGATTCTACACGTGGTATCTCTTTAAGTTGTCCGCATGCCAAGGCCGATTGAATTCGAGGCCGTTTTTGTCCTTTAGAACATAAGTCCCGTTTTTAATTTCTCTTGCGACCTGAAATGGACCTTCCTAGTTCGCTGATAACTTGCCTTTGTCGGCCTTATGCCCGGAGGCTTCTCTTTTGCGTAAAACGAAGTCACCCACTGTAATGAGTGATTTCAGATTCGCTTGTCATAATGTCTCTTTGCGACTTGCTTACAATTGATCAGCCGACTATAAGATTTTAGTCGCTTTTCCTCCGCTAGGTCGAGCTCGACTTGTCTATTGAACTGATTTGCGGCTTGGTCGAACTACGAGACTCTAAGGCTTGGTAAGGCCATTTCGACCGGTGCCATGGCTTCCGAACCATATGTTAAGGCGAAAGGGGTTTCACCTGTTGTCGTCTTGCGTGATGTTTGGATAGACCATAGGACCGCAGACAATTCGTCGACCCATTTCCTGCATTTTCATCTAGGCTTTTTTTAATGCCTTGAGGACCTGTTTGTTCACATTTTGCCTGACCATTTCCTTGCGGATAGCATACTGAGGATTGCCAATGCTTCACGTTATACTCGGTGCAGAGCTTGGTGAATTCGTCCCTGAACTGTGGCTTATTACCAGATACAATTTCTCGATGGATCCCAAAGCGGGTCTATACTTGGTCAAGTAGGAAGTAAATAATGTCTTTCGAGGCTATCTTTACTAAATTCTTGGCTACAACCCATTTGGTGAAGTAATCGACGGCGACGACGGCGTATTGGCAATTAGATCGCTCTTTAGGGATCGGGCCGATAAGATCAATTCCCTACATATCAAAAGGCCAGGCTGAGACGATGATACTCTATTCGACTAAAGGAAGTCTGTGTATGTTGGCGAAGCACTGACATTTATCACATTCCTTGGCTTATTTCTAAGCGTCGTCGGCGAGCTCAGGCCAATAATGTTAGGAAATCAACGCAGGAACGCAACGGAATTTAAAATTTGATTTCCTTTTACCAAGATCGACTTCGTTTAAGCAACAAACGTAGAAGTAGTAAACGAGAAAGTTACATTGGATGATCTAAAAGATCGAAACTTTATCGTCTATGAAGGAGTAGTGGTGCACGGAGCCGCCTAAACATTCGGCCTCTACCGCTAGTCCACACGAACAACCCGCCGGGATCCCGCCTTGGATTGCTACTAGAAAAACTCGGTTGCTAGACCGATTTTTTCTCTCTCTCAAACTCTCTATAGGAAGCTCTCTATTTTTTAGTAAATTAGAACTTTTCTAATTGTGACGATACAAAAGATCTAGACACCCACCTCCTATTTATAATGTAGGTGGCGCCTAAGATGTCCCAATTTGATTGGGAGAACCTTCATGTATGAAGTGGGGAGAAAGAAAACATTTTTCTAATAAAATAAGGCAAATATCTTCGATTGATTTATCTCATTAATATTTAATATCTTATATTAAATATTTTTAAAATATTGTCAATATTTAACATTGAATATTCTTTATTATATTACTATGTATATATATATATATATATATATATATATATATATATATATATATATATATATATATATATATATCAATTATACATGTGTATATATCACATATATATACTGCACATATATCTGTATATATACTTATATCCAATATTAATACATAATAATATAATACTGTGATTAATTAATTTGCAAAATCCATGTGTATCATAATACACAAATTTCGCCCCACATATATAATATACATATATATTTAATTAATCAAAATAACTAATATCTTGTATTATATTTATTCATAATAAATAAATACCATAATATTAATTTATCACTATAACACTTTATAGTCGAGATGAAAAGTTTCCTTATTTGGTTATCACTATAACCGCATTTTAATCCGGCTAGATGTTCTTATGTGTGTGACCCGATAGGCTTCCGAATATGTTGGCCGTAGGCACAAAGTGCCTTTACCAAAATACCGCTTCATACCTAACGATCATGGATAGCGTCTAGCAACACGCCATGACCCCAAATCATCGGAAGATTCAAATGCAATGACTACGACGATTACACACAATTAACACGACTAACACGATTCGATCCACGACCATTTTGGTTAGCCACTACATCAACGTATAATCGCTAGCAATGACTCGGCCGTTGTGGCGCGGGACATTGTTGAAGTGCTGGGCTCGGTGATGGGTTGCGAACTAGACTACTCGGAGTCGAATCTCGTTTACGCTATGAAGTCCGCCAAGGCATGAGCCTCTATTACCTTTCTCGGGGCGATAAGCGTATATCGAACTCTGTCAATTCGATGGCCCAAATAAGTAAGCGACTTGAAAGGTCGGGGTTGTGTAGAACTTGGCGGAGTGGGCTGTCCGATAGTACATGAATTGTATGCGACGAAAAATAAGCCCTTAATTTACAAGCGGCTACAACAAGCGAGTAAGCTAATTTTGTATATTAAAATAGCGACTCTCCACCGGACTGAGAGCCTCGCTTACATAATAAACGGGATTTTTGAGGGTTCCGGCCTCTTTTACAAGAACGGCGGCTACAGCCCAGTCTGAGACCGTCAAATACAAAAACAACTCGTCGCCAATGACCGGACTAACCAAAAGTGGCGGCTTCCCCAGATTGGTTTTCAGAGCTTGAAAAGCTAAGGAGCATTCTTCAGTCCAAGTAAAAGTCCTGTCTCCTTTGAGAGTTTTAAAAAAAGGGAGGCACTTATCTGTAGATTTAGAGATGAACCTGCCAAGAGCTATGATTCTGCCATCAAGCCTCTGAACCTCCTTGATGCATGTTGGCTCTTTCATGTTTGGGAGTGCCTCTATCTTTTCCGGATTGGCCTCGATTCCACACTGGCAGACCATAAATCCCAGAAACTTTCCTGTCTAGATGCAAAATGTACATTTGGCTGGATTCAATTTCATGGAATGTTTTTGGACATTTTCAAGGTCAGCGGAGTGGCCATGGCGAGCTGACTTGACGACCATGTCGTTGATATATGCCTCCATATTTTTACCGATCTGTGCGTTGAATACCTTGTTGACTATTCTCTGATAGTTTGAACCCGCATTCTTCGGCTCGAATGACATCATTTCATAGTAGTAAAGGCCTCCAGTGGCCCTGAAGGTGGTCAACTCCTTGTCGCAGCTCGCCATTTTGACCTGATGATAACCAGAATAGGCGTCAAAGAAACTCAACACTTCGAACCCCACGATGGCTTCAACTATATATTCTGTCGATCCTGGGTAGAGCATAGGGATCTTTAGGGTATGCCTTATTCAGATCTGTGAAATCCACACACATCCTCCACTTACCATTGTGCTTTCTGACCATAACGATGTTGGCCAGCCATGTCAGATATGCGAACTCTTTTATTTTGTCCGCTTGCATAAGTTTATCGACCTCAACCTTAATGGTGAGCTCGTAGTTGAATTGGCTTAAAGGTAAGGTCGACGTTTAGATAGTGTAGAGCAACCTCGGGTTTAACACCCCGCATATCTGTCACAACCCAAGCGACCTCAGCTAGATAGCTTTTTGGGCCAGTGTGCGGCTTGCGGTATGACCCCCACACACTCCCTCGTGAAGCTCTGTTAAAATCCCTTATAATTTTTCATGTCGGACACATCGTAGCAAAGGTTTTGTGAAGAGATCGCCTATAAAGTATGCCATTGACGATTGTGTACCGGACCGCTCTTTTAACCAAGGCGCGGGCCTGCTTTGGATCAGTGGGTAATGTTCTTGCTTCTATGTGGGCCTTGATCTAATCGATCCAACATGGTGTTGTGGGCTCGATATCCATGATCTCGGTTCGATTGATGATGGGCTCAGAGAGATATTCGACCATAACTGACGGGTCGCTGATTTCTCCCTCGACTGTCAATTTTGATAACTAATTTGCCCGTAGATTACTTTCACGGACGATTCTAACGAAGTCCCGGTAATTGAAGTTATTCTTCAATTTTTTGACGAGCTTGAGGTATTGTTGTAAAATTTCACATCTAGCTTCGTAAGAACTAGAGATTCGATAAACTACAAGTTGGGAGTTGCAAAATACCTCGATATTTTCAACATTCAGGGCTTGTGCGAGTTCCAGGCCGGCGATGACGGCCTCATATTCTGCTCGGTTATTCGAAGCGGTGAAGTCAAATCTTAGAGCCTTTTCAATTTCTTCAGTTGTTCCTGGCTCGACTAACACGATTCTGGCTCCACAGACATTTTGGTTAGCCGCTACATCAACGTATAACTGCCAGCAAAGACATGCCATGTTTATCTAAAAGATGCGTCGGGGCAATCCTCGTACTCTGAACATGAGAAAACGAAAATAATATAAAAAAAGTAGATTCGTCCAAGCAATCTAAGTAAACACCCAAAAGACTAGAGATCTTCAACTGGCCTTGAAAAGCCTCTGGACACATACCAAAGAATCGCTCTCCAGGACAAAGTCTCCTAATACCCGTTCGTTTAGCTCAACAATTGCCAAAAAGAAAATGGCCTTCAACTCTATAAGCTCCCGACATATACCTGGATCAAAATGAAAAGAAAACGATACAACGATCCAACTCTCACCGTACCAGATAACAATGCCCACCCTCGACGATCTTCGTACCTACATCATCCATATCGTACTTTATTACACCTTACCACATCCATATTGTTTTTTATTACACCCTTACCGCTGCCTCCCAACCGAGTATATTTTAATTTTTGACGGGTAGTTTATTAATAAAAAAATACTACAATTCCCTAAAATTCACATAAAAAATCCATAAATATTAAATTTATCCTGATGTCTTAAACAAGTGAAATGCTAGTATTAATTAAATATCAAATACCTTGAAAAATTCGTCCTAATTCCGGTGCTTTCCTCCTTTGCCCTTGCTCTCTCTTTCGACGTAATTTTAACCATTCCCTTCAGCTTTCAGGTTTCACAACTTCCTCTTTCAAAAAAGCGTTTTTGATACCATAACCATAATCGCAAGTTTTCTTTGTGCTAATACGAAGCCGCTGATCCACCTTCTCTGCAAAAATCAGGTACTTGATTTTAATTTGTGCGAGAATTTTGTAGCCGTGCCAACTTTTTCTGGCTTATCTATGATAAATTGATCCCTTTTTTTTTTTAATTCGCATCTGATGTTATTCGATCTTTCCGATTGATGTTTTTTATCTGAAGATCTAGCTATTTCTGTTTTTTTTTGTTTTTTTTTATTTGAATTGATAAAATTGGAAGTTGTTGATTGTTTATAAGAAATTGAGATAGTCTTAATTTTACCCCAATATTTCCTGCTCATCCTTGAATAATTCGTTTATGTTGCTCTAATGGACGAATTTACTATAGCTCAAGAATACAAAACATTGAAGTTTGTTGCCAGTATCTGGGACAGGACCGCTATATGTTTATTTGTCCCAATTGCACTATGTAACAAACTATATCCTCTATACTACCAAAATCGTCATATCTTCTCATTTGATCCATATTCGCGTTGTTTGAAAAAAAGTAAGAGCGTCATATCTTCTCATTTGATCCATATTCATGTTGTTTGAAAAAGTATTCGGTTGGTTACTGAATGCAACCCAGTTATTGAGACATGTAGTCAAGAAACTCGACCAAGAAGAGTTTCTTTAAGAGATTGGTAATGAATACAAAAATGTTCTGTGCTTGTGCATATCGGAAAAAGGTTGGCTTGTTTGAGATGGAAAGCTGGAAATTTTTGTATCTTTATAAAAGTGTATTTGTTGCTGATAGTATTTACTGATTTGGATTCGTCTTGTTGAATGGATTTTACGAGATGCATCCAATGCGTCTTTATGCAAGGTTCCTAACAAATTTTTTTGGTTCTTGATGCATTGTGCAGGAACAATGACTCTTGCACAGAATTGCCATCCCTCACAGCTTGTCCCTTTGTATTATGATTGTAGCTTTTACTATGGTAGAAACCAGGATGTTTCTGTTCCTGCAGCTGACCCCTCTGCCTACTACAACTATATTATCAACCTCAACCAAATGAAAAGTTATAGTAACGTTCATGATTACTCCAGGAAGTGTCAAGCATATGACTCCACATACACCAATTATTATAATCCTGAGATTGTCCCTTCTGCTAAGAGGAGAAAAATTTCCAATGTTGCTTCAGGATACGGTATAAACTCATGTCAGCCTTTACATGATACCGTTTATTATCAGCATCGCAGTGGTAACCAGAACTTCAGTGCCACTCACTCCAATGTGCCCAAAGATATCTGCTCCACCATCAATGCCGGTTTAGGTGTTGCTGCCCCGATTACATCCAGTGGAAATGCACGGTGCTCGACATCCTGTAAGCGTGACCGCTCCATGTTTGAAGAGGAAAAGGATGTGGTATTTATGTCAAGGGATGAGATTGAGAGGTGCTCTCCTTCTCATAAGGATGGCATTGACACCCTACGTGAAACACACTTGCGTTACTCAGATTATGTTTTCCTACAGAATCTTGGATTTCGGCTGGATGTGTAAGTTCTTTCAGTCTTTCTTTTTTTGGTTCTGCAAATTTTAGACCTCGATTTGAAAGGTGGGGAGGGGGTTGTACTGTTCTGTTGCATTCTTCATGTTTGCTCTTTAAGTTCAACCCATAACTATCTTCTCCATCAACTTAGGAGATTAATTTATATCTTTTACATGCTTGCAGGCCACAACTTACCATCGGTACAGCCACTGTTCTCTGCCACCGCTTTTTTCTTCGACGATCACATGCTTGTCATGATAGATTTGTGAGTTTCCCGCTTCATCTTGTCAGAGCTTCCTAATTACTTCATCCGTTCCTATTTAATTGAGGCAGTTGCCAAAACTATATGTTCCCATTTAAACGATGCAGAACATTTTCCAAAGCAACATTAATTGTTCATTTTCCTACTTTACCCATATTTATTACTTGATGAGAGGTTAACAATAAGTCTACATTAATTGTATTCAAGGATTCTTTTACTCATTTCATTTTTAAAGCCATGTCATAAACTCTCTTCCTTAATATGTGTGTTTTTGGCAACCACCTCAAATAATTAGGAACGGAGGGAGTATAATTTTGTTTTCCGTTTAGTATTCAATACTTGTGGAAAATATTATGTATTTTATCCCGGATTGAGATAGATCAAGTTGTGAGAATAGTAGGCAGTCTTCCAGATACACTGATTCACACCTTTTCCAGTTACATTCTTTGTTTTGTGAGTGTTTTATTTGTGCATTGGTGTTGAACTTTCTGCCTTTCCAGTTTGTTTTAATTTTGTAAAGGTAAACAACGTGTGGGTAAAAATTTCTGTTAACTTGCTTGCTTGAGATTCTAGACAGCTGCGGCACAGGCTTTATCTTATGTTATTCTGGTCTTGTTCAGAGGCATAGTGTGGGTAGGGACAAGCTTTGCCTTTTTTTTTTTTTTTTTTTTTTTTTTTTTGACGAAGACAACCTTTGCTTATCTCTTGTTTTCTATGACTTTCTTTAGGATACTCATTTAGTTTCATGAACTATGACTGAGTGGATGGATTTAGGAGAGTCACTGTAAATTAATTTCATTTATGTTTGTTTCTTGAGAATGAACTTTGTTTACTGCAGTTGATCGCCACAGCTGCTCTTTTCCTTGTTGCGAAGTCAGAGGAAACAGCTCGTCCTCTCAATGATGTTCTGATAGCTTCCAGTGAAATTCTGCACAAAAGAGAATTTACTTCATTATCATGCATGCTTCCTGATGTAAGTCATTTACTTCATTTATGCCTTCTCCATGTGTGTGGATGGCGCACTTCTGCATATCGGTGCAATATTATTTGCATGTGTTTTCCGATCTACCAAGAATCAAATAGTCCAATTTTGGATCCTGATGTAGGACACATGTAGTGTTTAAGTTACTGTCAGTTCCATCAATTTTCACGAATCACTGAGGGGACATGTGCCTGTCGATTATGTTTTCCAGTTGGATGTATTTCACAATCAAAAAGTTGCGTTGCTACCTGCTAGATGTGCTTCCCCTCCCCTTTATTTTTCGTTCAGGGATAGTATGGTGGACAGTCTTCTTGTTCTCATAATTGCAACGATTGATATTTGAGCATTGCTGATAGGCTTTATTTTGTGGGATTTGTAATGAACAGGGTTGGTTTGAGCAGTATCGAACAAGTACTTGAGGCAGAGCAGCTGATATTGACAACATTAAATTTTGAGTTGAATGTTCAGCATCCATATGCTCCTTTAACCTCCACACTAGAAAAGTTGGGATTGGCACAAACTGTTTTGTTGAAACTGGCTTTGAACTTTGTCAGTGAAGGGTAAGTTTGCTGCCCCCTTTTATGTGCATATCCGTATAACTTGGGACAAAATTGCTGTGAGACTTTGGTGTACTTCAAGAAGCAGTGTATCCAAAAGGCTCTGCTTTTTGCCAAAAGAAATGTGTTCAATCATGCTCTATTGTACCCCTTTATGTGGCAGTTGCATTTTAAAGTATATCAACTGGTCTTTTCATGACAGCTGGTTTATTATTTTTTATTAACTCAGACAATATTCTGGCTAAGAATCACAGGCTATTGTTTAGAGTGAAGATGATTTGGTTGTTTTGCTTGCTTCCTATATGTTTGGAGCTACTTGTGTATATTTGTTTTTGTTTTTCACCTTATTGTTCTTGAGACTGTTTGGCTTGCAAAATTGATGTTTTGGATTGGCATAATATTGCAGGGTGTGTAGCAGGATTAGCACGATTGCCTGTCATATTCTTATATGGCTTGATATGCTGTGCTCCAAATGTTTTCTTTCTCATCTGAAGTTGAATGCTCGAGTATCTTATGGATGTTTTTATCATGACGACACCTTAAGCACACCATTAGCTGTAATAAAGATAGCCACATATGCTATACTGCCAGTTATGCCCTTATAGTAGCTATTTCATGTGCTAAACGATCCCTAATCCTTGACCTCCGTGTTTTATCCTATGTCTGGCCGTTTGGCTGGTGTTCACAATGTAGGAATGTGAAAGATGTACAGATGGGTGATTCTTGTCCAAAAATTTCACCAGTAACTCCTCTAAATGATGGCTAGCTAAGGATGGAACTAACCAATATAATCTAAATAAATGTGACTACTATTTTAGGAAATGACTCAGTTGTCACTTTTATACATTCAAATTGTTTTAGGCTAAGAACTAGGTTGTCTTATAGTCAGCATCACACATAGATGAATCCTCACTAACCTACAGAGTTGAACTAATTTCTCTGTGACAATTGTGCAAAAGCACATATGCACTTGCAATTTGTCTTTGGTATCCATTTAAGATGGAAGAGAATCCCCAGAGCTGTTGCTCCAACCATGGAAAACGAAAGCTGAGAAATATTTCAGATGAAGGCTTCTCGTGTTGATGGAAACTAGTTTCTGCTGACCTAGAAAAAGTTTGTGAATATGGTGGTACCGTGTCTCACATATCAGGTTTAATTTGATAATTTTGGTGATCCTGGGACGGGGTTTATTGCGAGTTCTATCTTTACCAGTTGTGAAAGTTTGATTTAGCTGGAAAAAGGCAAAATCTAGGTTTTCACGTGTAAGTTTTCTTGATTTGAACGCGTGCTGAATGATGTAGTTTTAAACTGGCTTTCTACGAAGGGGTCTATGTGTTTTCTCTGTTCATTGTACAACTTGAAAGGTAATATCTGATTTTGTTTTTTGTTTTTGTTAAGCTAGTCATATTTTATCTATCACAATCTCTTGTGAGAGACTTTCTTTTCGGGTTCCTTGTCGATACCCCGTTGTTTGGAAGGATTCAAAACAAAAGTATTGGTCGGTGTTAAAGTGTATAAAATGTTAATTATTTACCTCCCCTCCCCATAAGCTTAAGCTTTTGGGAGAGATGGTAATTCAACATGGTATCATAGCGGGAGGTCTCAAGTTCACATCCCGCTGCAAGTCCTTCTGAAAAAAATGTTGGGCGTGTTATATATATAAAATGGCCCACACTTAAAGGGGTGTGTTAAATATATAAAATGTTAGTTATTTACCTCCCATCAGTTTAAGCTTTTGGGAGAGATGGTAGTTCAACATGGTATTAGAGCATGATGTCCTGAGTTCAAACCCGTTGCAAGCATAGTTTTCACACAAAAAAACTATAGTTTCAAGTGTTCGACCTCTCTCAAAAATATGATAGACCCACACTTGAGGGGTCGTGTTTTAAGTATATAAAATGTTAATTATTTACCTCCCCATAAGCTTAAGCTTTTGAGATGGATGGTAATTCAACAGATTGGAAATGACCTTTGGTTTTGAAGGCTGAAGATTGGACTTTTCTTTCCCTACTTGTGACGACATTTTTACAGGAACACTTTAGGGGGGTGATAATGGAGGTGTCTCTGAGAACATGGCTTGGTAAATGTTGGTGGTGACAGCTCAGTTCCACCATTTATCTTTTATTTTGGGTGGTGGTGGTGGAGGGGAGGGGACGGGAGAGGGGGGGGGGGGTTATGAATAGCTAGGGGGATGGAGAAAGGTGGGACAGTGGTGTGAAGTTTAGGTGGAATGTTCATTTTTTTGTGGTGGTGGTGGTTGGGGAAGTGACTCTTTGCGGGGAGGGGGGCAAGGCAGGGCAGCGGGAGGTAGGGAGGGTGTTATGGGGATGGATAGGGTTGGGACTGTGGTGAGAAGTATAGCAGCAGAAGTGGTGGCATCAATTTGTTTGTGGTGGTGCATGTGCGTGTTGGGGAGGAGTCGGTATTGCCAGGGCAACAATTAAAAGAATATTCTACAATGACAAAATTATCCTCACATTTCATTTTCTTTTCCCGAAATCCCCACTGCCCTTTCCAGCGTCCTTCGCCTGCTCCTGCCCAGCTTCATACTGTCTGAGATAAATTGCCTCTCTCCTCCTCGCACCTACTTCATCCCTCGACACTTCTCTTACTTATCAAATGGAAAGGAAAAAAATTTCAAACAGAATATCAAGCCAACAGAAGAAAAAAAAACAATCAAACATACATTACTCTCACCATCAATTATGCTCATATCCACTACCACCATCAATAATCAAATGACATATCTATCATCAGAAACAATTATAAACAAACTACACCCAAGAGAAATGCAAAAGTAGCTGATTTTTTATTTTTATTATTTGTGTCTTGGCAGAACAAGAGAAACGGTAGCAAGAGAGGCATGTAGATGTGGGAAAAGTAGAGGTGGCTGGAAGGGAGAAGGAAGCATAAAAGAAAAGATCGTAATGGGTGGTGAGAGAAGCAGGTCGTTGATTCTTAGGTTTAGTGTTGGTTGTTGGTTTGTGTGTTTAGGATTGGAAAGTTTATTGAGTTCTTCTGAAGAACATATAAGTAGGTAATGGCGGGGGGGCTTGTGGTAGCTGAGAGGGGGAATTGAAAGAGAAGGGCTGAGTATGTATGGATAGAAGGCAGAGTGAAGCGGCTGCAGAAGATGTAGAGGTGGAGGGTGTTTTTATTTTTATTTTAGTTAAAAGCAAGGAGAATTTTGTCATTTCACAGTATTGTTCAAATTGCAGCCCTGGCATTAATTATATGCTCTGCCAATACCAAGTCCCGGGGGGGGATTTATTCTCGGACTAGTCATTTTTCTTTTCACACCTTGTTGATGAAGTGGCCAGTTGGTCCATGGGAGATGGATATTCATGCGACGAAAACGGAAATACTGGCATTTGACATGAAATTTATGCGCCGTCACTTCTTTATGAGGAAGCCTAACCGATTGCGAGCTGGGAACTCTGATTGGTTGCTCCTATGGCAGGATTTGGCAGCATTTGCCAAATCCTGCATGTCAGTTCCCTGTCGCCTTGTATGGATCCAAGAATTTTGTGAGAATACGGAATATTGTTTCCTGTTTTAGTATCTATTCCTGTCTTTGGGTCTAGAGGAATGCTAATATCTTCAAATCTGATCACATGTCCATTCCTTCTGATGAACAATAAAAAGTTCAAACACCTATTTACAAAATATACTAAAGAAAGACACGCGTTGAAGTATATTTGATCTGCGAATATATGTGTTTGCCAGAGTGAATACATTTTGCTTGCGGGCATTGCATGTCAGAAGCCTTCCACTTTTCGTTGCAGTAGAAGTCTCATGTTAAGTACAGGAGCAGCTGAGCTTATCAAACGGCACACCTTTACTTTTTTCGAGGAGCATAATACATTTGTCTTTGCACTTGAAGTTCCTCAATAGCAGGATGTTTTCGGTCATATTGTTCACTTTCATTTGAATTGCTTTTATATCCGGACATAATACTGATGCAGCAGCGCTCCGGTGTTTGATTCTATCAGTAGATGGGTTATCGTATTTGGTATAAATCAGTACTCTTTTGGACATTCATTCTGCAGAAGGTTATTGAGTTTTTGCCATCAGTTGCTGCTTGGTTAGTTGGTAAGAATTATTGCTTAGGCTTGTTTCTCAGATTTTTTAATGTAATAATGCTGAAAGTTATGACATAGTCTTGCTGAAATATGTGATTTAAAAGTTTGCTCACAAAATAAGTTTATATTTGGTTAGTCTTTTCCAATGTGCCTAATATACTCCGTCGAGTTGGATATTTTCAGTTCAATTCTGTCAATGCTGAAAATGGTGTGTTTTCTGGCTATACCTTTTGTATCTCCTTTGGCTTGAAGCATAGAGTTATTATTCCGGGCCTAAAGCTGGATTTGGTTTTGCAGGCTTAGAAGCTCGTTGTGGCTCCAATTCGAACCACACCAGATTGCTGCTGGTGCTGCATATCTTGCAGCTAAATTTTTAAATATGGATCTTGCGTCGTGTCATAACGTATGGAAGGAGTTTCAGACATCACCCTCTGTACTAAAAGGTAATTTGAATTACTTAGAACTATACATCTCTCACTAATGAATAGTTTTTGGTGCAATGTTCACATTTGTTGTTTGGGGAAATGCAGAGATTGCACAACAATTGATGGAACTTTTCTAGAAGAGGCTTGGGATGCAGAGATGATGTATTGTATGGAAGCCGGCGGCAGTACTTAATTAGGCATTTAGGATTTATTTTTGCAGAATCCAATCTGCTTAATATGTGTTAAATCTGGTGGTCAACACTGGATGGATGTGTGATGATTATTACCACAATATTGTAAAGAGTAATAATAATAGCCTCCTGATATTATTACCAACCCATTACTTTGTCTTTTTTTTTTTTTTTTTTTTTTTTTTTTTTTTTTTTTTTTTTTTCGACGCTAAATTTGATGGATTTGTTGAAGATCCCATCTGCTATCTCCCTCCCTCTTTTCCTCATTTTACATTTGACTAGTTGAAATGATTACCCTTTCATTTCTGTAGAGTTTTTTTTTTTTTTTTTGACAGAGTGCATAAGCTGCTCTTATGTTGTATTGGGAGAATGATGCAATCACCGAATTATAATCACTGAAATTTCATCTTGTGGTTTCTGGTTTTTTATCTTTTCTGGTCAAATCACAAATCAACTATCAGGATCAGTTTCTGTGCATGTTTTGTTCCACATAATCTGTGGCTGGTATACTTTTCCCTTGTATTATGGAAAGACATTGTCTTGGGCAATAAACGCTCTGCTTATTGTTAAGTGAACAATGTCGTTTTATGATGGACAGGATGAATATGATAGAAAATTGTACTTCACTGTGTCTCAATTGTGGTTTCTGTTATTGTTTTTTTTGAGAACTGAAAGTTTTATATTTATTCTCCGGTCAATTACACAAGCATGAGCAACACAAGCGGGGGACGGGGGGGACCAACCCCATTCTACACAAACCAACAAGATTGGCGCTCTCTCGCAAGAAAAATGCTGCGGACACATTACTCCTCTTTTTAATAAAAGAAAAGAAAGCATATCTAAGCGGTAAGAGCCTACGACAATCTTCAATTAAGTTTCCCACCGGAGACAAATCCTGAGAATTATCTAGGAGCCGCTGATAAGTAATCAAAGAGTCGCCTTCAAAAATCACCCGAAAAAAACCCCATGTGAGTGCATAAACTAGGGCATGGTAGATCGTCAATGTTTCGCCAGCTAGAACATCAAATCTGCCCTCAAGTCGTTTGGAGAAAGAGCGGATGATGTTACCGCTACTATCTCGAAGAATACCCCCAGTGGCTGCCTTCTCATCGTCAAAAGCTGCATCTACATTGAATTTCAAAGAATCAAGCGGGGGTGGTTTCCATTTAATTTCGAAAGGCGGTGAAGCCGCATTGTCACTTCGTTTTAGCGTAGTTGTGACAAATTCATTTGCTTCAGAATCTGCCCGAGCGATGATAGCGGTGACATGAACATCTTTCTTCTCGAAGATCCATTCGTTTCGAGCCTTCCAAATATGCCATAGAAGGTAAACAATTTGGACAGTTTCCATATCTCCTTTCAGCCGCATTAAATCGTCAAAAAAGTCAAAAAAAAAGATTGATACCTGCGGTGCTTCCAGAACATATCACCTTCATATTTCTTTCAAATTGCACACGGTATCGCGCAGTCGAAAAGGCAATGCCAAGTCTCCTCATGGGAGAAGCATACATTGCAAATACCATTCCCTATCCCGCGCGGTTTCTGTTATTTTAATCCATTGCAATTCATATACATATTTGCATTTTTTATCCTGTTTTTATGCGGGGATACAAGTTTGTCAATTGCTCAATTAGTATATGCAACTTTTAACCGATTGTAAATCCACACAAGGTATTGTTCCATGACGTTATTATCGATTGGGTCCTCAAATAAATAAACAACATATTTACAGATCCAAATATTTACTATATTCAAACCATTTTCAAATATATATACATGGGCGTCCCTGTGTAATTTGGGGCTTTGAGCCCAAAAAAAAAAAAAAAAAAAAGTTTAAGGTCATGGACTGTGTAAAAAATTACGATGTAGTGGTTATTTTTTGGCTAAAAAAAAGTAGAATAAAAATATATATAAAAAACACTACGAATATATAAAAACGAGCCCTAATGACACAGTCCCGGCCCCAATAATTTCATTCAATTGCAAGAGGAAGATGTTTTTTAAACTTAAACCGTGTGATCTCATCCCCCATGACGAAAAATACTTTAGGAATGACCGCTTGCTTGACCAACGTATTTGTTTGTTGTTATATGACCTTGTTTCTTTCCTTGTATGTTAAAACAGATCCAATGGAATTGCCAAAGCTTCCTGCTTACATCTTCACCTGCGTTGCGTTTCCGTTGTTTTGGCCTTGGCTTTTTGGCTGGACGTAAGAAGGCGGCAAAAGAAAATCAGAGACATACAGGTTATTGGAATTGGCATGGGCGGATCTATCTATGTACCCTTAGGAGGTCACGTGACCCTACTGAATAAATTTTTGGATTAAAAATGTAGTAATTTTTGGATTAAAAATGTAGTTTTACGATCAAGTGATCCCACCGGTAAAAACTTTCTGCATCCGCCCCTAAAATTGGAACGCAAGTCTATATAAACATAGCGGGCGAGATTGTTTAATCATTTGTGATAAAATTGTTTCTTCCTAATTATTTATTTCTCTAATTAATTAATTTAATTTATCAATTATAATAATTAATAATGTTAAAAAAAAATTTTGAAAAGAGGGAATTTATTAATAAGCAATATCAGCTATGCAAGCAGCTATTACATCAGGATGAGGCGAAAGTCCCCATTCCTTGAAAGAAACAAGCGAGGATCCTATCCCTGCCAAGAGATGGGCGGGAAAGTTTCCTAAACGATTAAAGCAAAAGAGATGGAGGAAAAATATTTCTCCAAATTAGTGCAAGCCTCTACTATGCCTCCAGCGTCGGAAAGATCTTCATTTCTGGAATTAATTCTTTGTATCACCTTAAGGGAGTCACTTTCGATTATTAAATTGTTGAAGCCGTAAGACAATCCAAAGGTTATTCCGTTGTAAATAGCATATGCTTCCCCCGAGTCTACTGAACAGTGCACTTTCGGATTGTAAGCAAATGACTGAATAATTCTACCAGAAGAGTCCCGGTAAATTCCTCCCACAGCTAGGGTCCATTTTTAAAAGACGCATCCATGTTGCATTTGACAGCACCTTCCGGAGGTGGGGACCATTTCTTTGGAGTATCCACTTGCTCTGTTACTTGTGCCTTAGAATTTATTAGAATGTACTCCTGGGAGAGAGATTCGGCAGCCGTTTTGAGGGAAGTGATGTTTACTCCTTTATTTTCGTACAGCCAAG
The DNA here is from genome assembly GCA_026214975.1 of Gentiana macrophylla. Classification (NCBI taxonomy): domain Eukaryota; kingdom Viridiplantae; phylum Streptophyta; class Magnoliopsida; order Gentianales; family Gentianaceae; genus Gentiana; species Gentiana macrophylla. The sequence continues at coordinate 87,560,867 of CM047810.1, forward strand.
CACAGAGCGCTTTCCATATAAACCAAACTAAATATATTATCCTGCAACAATTTTCTAAATCCTCTTTGGTAACCATGAAATCCAGAATATCGTGGAAATGCCTTAATCCCAACGAGTTCCATTTATGGGAGAGAACTTCTTCGGCCCACACCGCAGTCGGTATAGAACAATGCAAAAGAGCATGCGACATACTCTCAGTGTTTTCACCACACAACTTACAGCATGGATCACCAATCTTCCGCTTGGCTAGATTGACCGAGGTAGGAAGGATATCATGCATTGCTCGCCAAATAAAATGAGCCACTCGCAGTTGTATAGGGAGGTTCCAAATTTTATTCCAAAGAGGGTTCGTACCTGATAAGGAGCTAGCCGGAGGGGATGACTGTCGAAGCTCCTTGAGATTTATTGCAGCTCTATATCCTGACTTAACGCCAGAATTCCATTAGTGGAATCTCGCCACCCAAAGACCGGACCTAAAAAAAAAATCTCAGTGGGGGCACCGGAACAAATTTGAAAGGCGAGTGGGAGCATCAATAGTATTTTTACATTTTTTACCTATAAAAACGTGTCGATTTTCGGATCTCGGTGGGGCCATGCAAATTTCGTCTAAAGGCTGAGTCCGTCCTCGCCGCCACCGAATGGTATCGAGGGGTCGGAGTCGGAGATAAGCGGAATTGATAAGATGTTGTCCACTTCATGAGGCAGGAAGACGGTGCAAACTAGATTTTCATTCCATCTTCTTTGGTCATTGAGAATAAGCATACTAATTGTGTCATCAGGATCAAGCATTCCATTTTGGTTTGTTGGTGTTAGGGTATTTTGCAGAGGCAGCCATGGGTCCTTGAAGATCTTGATAGATTGTCCGTTTCCCACTCGCCACCGAACTCCATATTTTATTAGATCTCTCCCCGCTAAAATGCTGCTCCATATATAAGAGCCATTAGTACCTGGGCCGCAAGTCAAAAAATCCGAGTTTTGAAAGTATTTGGCCTTTAGGATACGACTAGCCAATGCATTCGGTTCTTTGAGGATTTTCCAAGCCTGCTACGGCAACATTGATTGATTGAAACACCCTAGGTCCTTGAAGCCTAATCCTCCTTGTGCTTTTGGTTGGCAACATTTTGACCATGCCTTCCAATGGATTTTGTTATTTCCTTCTTGAGATCCCCATAGAAATCGCAGAGTAATAGATTCCAGCGAATTAATTAAGTGTAGGGGGAGGAGGAAACAACTCATAACAAAAGTAGGAAGCGCTTGGATTACTGCCTTGATTATTATTTCCCTTCCCGCAGGAGATAAAAAATTATCCTTCCAGCTACTCAATTTTTTCCACACTTTATCTCTGATGTGGTTGAATATCTCCTTTTTTGATCTTCCTACTAAATAAGGCAGCCCCAAATATTTTCCCTCACCATTGGTGCTCTTTATACCCAAAGCAGAGCATAATTGCGTTCTAAAAACACCATTAACCTTTTGGCTGAAGAAAGCTGTTGATTTGAGGTTGTTTATTGCTTGCCCCGATAAAGCCTCTGTTATAAAACTAACGGAGATAACTTCAGATGCAAGAAATAGAAACAGAAGCAATAAAACATAAACAATCAAAGGAGATAACAGAAACAAGAAGAACACAGATTTTAACGTGGAAAACCCCTCAATGGGAGAGGTAAAAAACCACGGGCAGAAAAGAGATATTTTATTATGCACTGAAATTTACAGATTTCAACACACCCAGATAATTAGACAACAACTGTATTTATAGGCACAAATCCCTAAACCCTAGCCGCAAGGAATCTTTGTCTGATGCACCATAAATACCCCTACACGTGTCCTCCTTTTAATGACACTGTATAGCTGTCACATAACAGAATTATCAAATGTGGGACCCTGCTGTATTCTAGTACTCAGCAGCCTATCACCCTGCTGACAGAAGCCTCAGTAGACTCCACCCTACTGATGCACATAATTGAATACACTTCTCAGCTGCCCATCACACAGCTGAGTCATCAGATTGGTTCCACCAAAATGCAAAGTTTAAGTTACTTTACTGACAAATCTCCACCTTGACTTCAACTCTCCCTAGAGTCAAACAGATTGCATAACCAGATGTACTTGTACCAGATGCATTCGTCAATGCCAGATGTACTTGTACCAGACTATATCCTCAGCATCCACTCCACTGATCTGCCCTCAGTAGAGTTTCCAGAAACAGATTATAAGCTTTGAATATTCAGTAATTCCAGGCAAAGCTGAAACTTACTCTGCTGAACTGGTTTAGTGAACATGTCAGCAGGATTATCCTTGGTGCTGATCTTTTTCACTACAACCCTCTTCTCATTCCTCAAGAAATGATACCTGACATGTTCTCTCATGATGAACCTGATCCTTGGCTAAACATATTGCACTTAGACTGTCACAATATATATCAGCCTGATCCTGATGCAACCCTAAATCACTGACTAGCCCTTTCAACCAGATACCCTCCTTAGATGCTTCAGTAAGAGCCATGTATTCTCGCTTGATGGTTGATAAGACTACAGAGCCTCAAGAGTAGTAACTTTCGGTGACCACTTGCATTTCCCAATGTAAACACATAACCATCATTGATCTTCTATCATCAACATCACTGCATAATCAAGATCACAAAGAGCTTTGTGACCGACTAGTATCACCTCCATAAATGAGACCAACATCAACTGTACCTCTCAAGTACACGAATATCCTTTTAACGACTTTCCAGTGTTCCTTTCCGAGTTGAGCCATAAACTCCGCGACAACACTTATTGCTGAGAGCGGATCGAGCCTAGTGCAAACCATGGCATACATCGATTTGCCAACCGCACTAGCATAGGGAACTTTGACATATACTCCTTCTCTTGGTGATCAGAAGCATAAATGCAGACAAATGAACATTTGACACCATAGAGTATCTATTGGTTTCACGTGAGACATCCCAAACTTGGCCAATATCTTCTACACATAACCTGCTTTGAGACAAGAATAATTTCTTCCGACTTCTATCTCTCCGGATCTCCATCCCTAAGATTTTCTTGGTTTTGCACCTAAATCCTTCATTTCAAATTCGAAGATCGAGAAGGTTCTTGATTTTGAATATCGGACTTCCTTGCAAAGAAGAATCAACATGTCATCCACATACAAAACAAGATAGATATGTGATCCATCTTTCAAATAGATCAGTGGTATACACAATGATCATAAGGACTTCTGTTGTAACCTCGCCAAGCATAAAAGCATCAAACCTTTTATACCATCGCCTTGGAGCTTGCTTCAAACCATACAATGATTTCTTGACTTGCAAACATAATTTTCTTTGCCAGAACTTGAAAACCTCTCAGTGAGTCATGTATATCTCCTTATCCACCTCACCATGAAGAAAAGCGTTTCACATCTAATTGCTCAAGTTCCAGACCTGCTTTGTGCCACCATTGCTAGTAACACCCTGATTGAAGTGTGTCGACCACTTTGGTGAAAATATTTCATCAAAGTCAACCCTTCCTTTTGATGAATCCTCTTGCAACCAAACGCGTGCCTTATACGACCCTTACGCGCTTTGTTATTCCTTCCTTTTTCTTGAAAATCCATTTACAAGTCACAACTCCTTGTCAAGAGGCTATTTGACCAATTCTCAAGTCGATTCTTCAACAATGACTCCATTTCATCTCCCATGGCAAAGATGCCACTGGATGCTTCATACATGTCATCTGCTTCCTGTGTAAGTAGTAGGTTCAAAGAACCTCTACTTCTTGACAACTTGGAGTGCATATCCAGCCAAATCATCATATCCATATCTCCTTGAGGTATCCCAACATTAGATCTTCTAGGCTTCACTGGCAATAGAGACTCTGTGATCAATGTTTGTATGACGCCTCTTTGAGGTCTCGAGGGTTAGCTTGGATCGGATTCTCGGTTCATTATCCAGATCGATGTTGTGTTGATTTGGATCCACCGATTGTTGCATATCAGTGGAGACTCCACTGAAGCTCCACCTGTTTCTCAACACTATCAGATTCAAAGATCGGTTTTGCACTCAGTAGACCTTCCCATCAAAGAGTTTAACATAGAATTTTCATCAAACACAACGTCCTGCTGAGGATTACTCTGACTCTGCTTGATGACCAAATCCTATATCCTTTCACTCCATCACCATACCCTACAAACACTCCCTTCTTGGCTCTTGGCTCCAACTTCCTTCACTTACATGATAGTAAGTCATGCTTCCAAAACCCTTAGAATGAGTAGTCGGCGAGGCTTGCTGACCACATCTCGAGATGGTGTCTTGAGATTGATCCTGTGTGAGGACTCCTGTTGATTAAGTAGCAAAGTTGTTTTTACAACCTCCGCCAAAATCTCCTTGATAAACCCGACTTGAGAAAGCATACATCTTGCCCTCTCCAGTAGAGTTTGATTCATCCTTTCAGCTACACCATTCTGTTGAGGTGTATTCCTTACAGTATGATGTCTGGCAATACCCTCAGCTGCACAAAATGAATCAAAATCCGTCCAGCAGAATTCCAGACCATTATCTGTACGAAGCTTCTTGATTTTCTTGCCTAACTGATTCTCCACTAGGGCCTTCCACTGCTTGAAGTTACTGAATGCATCACTTTTGTTCTTCATCATCACCACCCAAGTCATCCTTGAATAGTCATCTATGAATGACACAAAATATCTGTGACCACCCAATGAATCAACTTTTGATGGACCCCAACAGTCTGAATTGATATAATCAAGTGATGCCTTTGTGTTGTGCAACCCTGCTGAGAACTTACTTATATGCAACTTCCCAAACACACAATGTTCACAAAAGTCCAGATTCTTAACCTTATATCCCCCAAGAAAACCTCTTGAAGAAAAAGAACTGCATGCCCCCTTTCACCCATGTGACCAAGTCTCATGTGCCACACAGTCTCTCTGAGATCAGTGAAGCTAATTGAGGATGCAACAAGCGAAGATGCAGGATCTGATGAGATCCTTGTAATATATACAAGGTTCCCCTCTTGATGCCTTTGAGGACTACAATCGAATCTTTGAAGACATTCACCGTCCCACCTTCACCCTTGAAATTGAACCCCTTGTCATCCAAGAGTGGGAGAGATACCAAATTCTTGGTCATCTGTGGAACATGTCTTACATCCTTCATTGTCTGAGAATTTACCATCCTCATCATCCTTAACTTTACTTGAGCCAATTCCCACAACTTTGCAGACCTTTGTTTGTTGGCCATATAGATTTGACCACCATCCATTTGCTCATAAGTAGAAAAACACTCCCTGTTTGGACAAATATGATAAGATGCTCCAGAATCAAGTATCCACACATCATTATGGTGTGTAGAGTCCCCTGCAACTAGAACCAAATCCTCATCAGATTGCTCAGTAGCCAAGGCTCACTGCGCTGAATACCTTCCTGCTGTTTCTTCTTCCTTGGACAATTGGACTTCCAATGTCCCTGCTCCTCAGATAATTCTGAGACATCGATAGACTTAGGACCTTTGGACACTGACTTCTTTTTCTTCTTCTGTCCATATCCTTTTCCACTATTGCTGCTAGCCACTAGCCCAGCAGCCTGATTGTCTGTCCCAGCAGCCTTGTGTCCTTCCCAACTATGAAAGACTGCACAAAGTTTTCATATGATGCCGCAAATGACACCAACGGGATTATGGCTGCATCTTCATCTTCAATTTTAACATCAATATTCCTTAAATCAAGTAATATTGTGTTCAATGAATCAAGATGTTCCTCGGTGGACTCCTTCATGCATCTTCAAACCCAACAACCTCTGTTTTAACAACAACTTGTTGGTCGGTGACTTGGTCATGTACAGGCTTTCAAGCTTCTTCCACAACTTTGTTTGCGGTGTCTTCCTCAAAGAACCTCGATGATAACATCATCGGATAAGCACAACATGATGGTTGAATGTGCTTTCTCTTCGATTGGCATAATCTGCACTTTGTATTTGGTTTGTCAGATAGAGGATTCCACAAACCCTACTGTTTCAACAGTGCATGCATCTTGATTTGCCACAGACCAAAATTGTTCCTTCCTGTAAATTTATCAATTTTTATGTTTACTGCTGACATCTTTTCTTGCTAAAGATCACAACTTTATCACAGATCCTAGCACCATGCTGAAGGTCTTGGTGAAGATGAAGTTGATCGTACAAATTGTTTTCTCCAGAACCTTTCTCTGATACCACTTGTTATAAAACTGACGGAGATAACTTCAGATGCAAGAAACAGAAACAGAAGCAATAAAACATAAACAATCAAAGGAGATAACAAAAACAAGAAGAACACAGATTTTAACGTGGAAAACCCCTCAGTGGGAGAGGTAAAAAAACCACGGGCTGCAAGGAATCTTTGTCTGATGCACCATAAATACCCCTACACGTGTCCTCATTTTAATGACAATCAGATAGCCATCACATAACGAAATTATCAAATGTGGGACCTCTTTGTATTCCAAAGCTCGTGACTATCACCCTCGCGATAGTTACCTGTGCGATGAAGCCTCGATGAGACTCCACCCTACCGATGCACGAGGTGAATACACTTCTCACCGCCCGTCACACACCGTGAGTCATCAGATTGGTTCCACCAAAATGCAGAGTTTAAGTCACTTTACTGAGAGCCTCGTATTGGTTCAAGGTTCTCTGATATTGTTGGCTGCCTGCTCGTTTGCTTCAATGAATAAAAGACTGTCATCCGCAAAGAGTAAATGGTTAAGATTCACACAGCTGCGGCCGAAAGATACTCCTCTGAGACTTCCATCATCTTGTGCCTTAGTTAATAATGCGGAGAGACCCTCAGCGCAAATTATGAATATGAAAGGGGATAAATGGTCGCCTTGACGAATTCCGCGAGTTGGTGCAAATGGAGGGCTTGGCTTTCCATTTATTAGAATTTGGAATCTGACCGAGGATATGCACCGCATGATTACCTTCGCAATAAGAGAGATGAAGGTATTGTTTATGCTCCCTATGTCTGATCCTTCATTTAGGCATGCCAATATGATTTTAACGAACGAAGAGCAGAGGGTCGGCCATGATTTTTGAAGAAAAATTACGTGCATACCATCGGGGCCCGGTGCTTTCTTTCCTGGTAGTTGGTGAAGTGCTCTGTCAATTTCCGCTTCTGTAAAAGGAGCATCAAGGCGTGCAGCTGTTTGTGTGCTAATCTAGGTGAAGTGAAGGCTATCCATTACCTCCGATTGCGGGCGGACGCAGGATCCCGGATGAGAGGGGACGATACTATGGGCGAGTGTAAATTTTTAGGGGAGGGAAAAAAAAATACACAACATACTGTATTTTCCGGATCTAAAGGGTACATCCGCCCCTGTCCGATTGTATTCCATTAGAGTGGAACAGAGTCCTAAAAAAGGATGTGGCTATTCTGGACAAATCTTCCTCCTTTGTGTAATCATTGCCGTCCACATCTTTGAGCTTGTTTATGAAATTTCTAGCTTTTCTATGGCTGGCTTTGTGATGGAAATAGCTCGTATTTCTATACATACACTTGAGCCAATCCACTCGCCCACGGACTCGCCAGTATTCCTCTTGCAACGATAGAAGGTGTTCGATTTCCTTCTTTAACTTTTTATCTTCTGCCAGTGAGTAGAAAGAATCGGAATGGAGAATCTCCAACTGTTTTTCCAATTTTCCCAGCTTCTTTTTTAAATATTAAGTATCATAAATATATACTGTAAAATTAATAACATAAATGTTGAAAAAAAAATGAATAATAGGTTGCCGCATTGTCAATTGTAGATAGGCACCCTATTATCAATTCGCATTTCCGGAATCGCATATATAAGATATAAGATATAGATTCAAAAATTATCATTATCCTTATTATATTTTATCTATATCAAAAAAATTAAGTGATTCAGCGTTTCCCATTCCAAAAGAGTGTCTAACCACAATTTAAATTATACTGTATTTCCTTTAAATGTTATCATAGTTGTCTTTTGGGAAAAAATGTTATCATAGTTAAATATTACATGAAAGAAAAAGAAAATAAATCCAACAACAAAAATAATGAAAAACATGAGATAATTTTGTAATGATTATAACTATTGAAAAAATTTCTATTCTTATACATTTAAGACATACCTAATATTGTATATGACGATACTCAAAATTGTCAGAGATGTAATAAGGTTGAAATTAGGGTAATTGAGCTTCGTGAGTATATTCCAACTATTAAACTGGTGGATTTGTGGATGATTTGTAGATGAGCCAACGTACCCAGAGATTTTGAGATCAAGCTATTAACGTAGTTTTGAATTTATAAAGATAAAGATCATTTCATAGGCCTCCCTTGTAAGGGAGTTAATTGTGTTGTCATTGAAGGCGTGGTTGATGACATGGAACTATTTAAGAGGCAGTCCTGGAGCAATCGTGGGGGTTACAACATCATGGCTTATTTTGGTTGATGGAGTGTAACTGTCATCTGCGATCGGATCTGACTTGCCCGAATATAATATAAGAGGTGAAGTGAACACCGCAACATGTCGGCGATAGGGGCTATGGATGTCTTAAGTGGAATTGATAATAGAAGGCGGAAGATGGCATGCGTCGTATCGATATAACAAGGGCAACATTCACATCTAGGAGACAAGTTTTTCCGAAGTCATCGGATACATAAATCCCAATATTGAGCGGACCCTTGTCGGCCTATTAATCGAGACGACATTGTCATTTTGTCCTAAACCTGATAAGTGTCACGTGTATGAAGTCGGATCATTCCCACGTCAAAAGCCCCACAAATGTGAGTTGGGATGTAATCTTCCATGAAATAATATATAAGAAACCATACTTGGCTTGATATAACGTCGAGCTGCCATGCCCATATTTGGGCATGATATGATGAATCTGATATGCGGGTCTGCAACACTTGGTGACGATGACAAATTGCGTCACCTTAATTATCCGGGCCCCAAGATGAATCTAGTGATGAATACACGAAACCCTAATGCCAAAAATGAATGAGGAGGTGGGTGTTTATGTTTGCGGCTGAGTCTAAGATTATCTCTTAGATTGCCTACGTATCCTGTTAAATTCCAAGAATCAAGCCTTACGTAGTTCCTGGATTGGGGGTATTTATAATGACAATACTTGCCTGAACCCTAAGGTTAAGTCGGCTTGTGTTATTGTCATCTTTACCCTTAAATGGGCCTTGACCCTTGCCCAAGCTATCGTGGGTGGGCTCGACACCGGCGCGCGACTCGTCCTCGGTGTCGATCTTTGCCGACTTACGGTGATCGACCACTGACTCATTGCCTACTACACCGCTGGGTGGTGTGGACTCTATCCTTCGGACTTGTCATCTCACCTTGCGCTCGGTAGTCGATAGTCGTAACCTGGAGCCGATTAGATGGCCCTAGCCTCGATCCTGGTCTCGACATGAGTATGTTGTAGCTTGTTCATAACGTGATGACCAACCGATGAGCGACACGTGGAGGAGTGAAACCATGTATCGTCCATAAGCCCCCGGACTTGAGAGAGGTGACTCGCATTATCCGAGGTCGAGTCTGTCACCTGAATCGTCATCGAGTTGGGTTTTCCTTTGGGCGGGAGAAAGCCCGCCTTTTCACAACCTTAGCGCTTACGCCACGTGGCACGATATCCGGTATACAAGGCGCTTGAATCCCGTAAAGACGCCGTCATCACCTTGATTGTCGCGATTTATAAGGGTTATAACTCCCCATCCTCACGCTCTTTTCGTTCATTTGCAAATTGCTAGCATATAAGGAGGGAGATAGAAGTTCAAGCAAAAGCTAATTCGCCATTTTTTTCTCACAAATCCAAAACGCAAAGTAAGCCTTTTCTTTCCGTTTTGCTCATCTTTTCTGTGATTTCATTCATGTCTAGTAGTAATAGCGCAACTGAATCAGATAGGGGTAGTGAAACACCCATTCATAGCCAATCTCCGGCACCTGTTGTCTCCGATCCTCTTCTCCGGCAAGACTCCGGCGAGCCCGCAGCTTCTTCTCCTCCTGTCCCTAACCAGCCCAAAAAACTAGTAACAAGGATGGATGGAAAGGGTGCTAAGGGGTGTCTTAGTACGTTCTCCCCTGAAGAGGTCTCTAGAATGTGCCAAAAATACAACATCTCTATCCCCCCATTCGAGGCTCGGCTTCCATCTGGCCTTCATAAGTTCGCCGACGAGCCCCCAGAGGGGTTTTGTGCTGTCTACGAGAGTCAACTTGCGAGTGGATTAAGGTTCCCACTCTGTCCTGCCGTTCTCGCGATCCTCGAGCATTATGAGGTCAGTATTTCCCAGATAACCCCGAATGGTGTTAGGACTCTGATGGGGTTCATAATAGCATGTCGAGTAGCTCAGGTCTGCTTCTCAGTGCCCTTGTTTCGATACTACTACAAGATTGCTGCTACACCCGACAAGTTATGGTATTCATTTCAAAGAAGAGCCAACCGACATGAGTTCATAACCAAGGGGCCTTCTTCTCACGGGGAGTGGAAGCCTCGATTTTTCTTTCTCCGTCATGGCCTGGATAACCCCTACATAGGGCCTTTGGAGGTCGAGAGGCGGAAGCAGGACAAGCTTGGGAAAGATCCGGTTCTACACGAAGCTCGTCTCCTGGGTGGACATAATTTCGAGGTGTGTACTCGAGACCTGAGTCTCTTGTATCACCTGGCCCGTCTGGAGGAAGCTGGGCCAATGCCATATGTGGGTCTTAACGTCCCAGATCACGAGAACCGTAGGATGTTCCCTATTTGCCTGCTTTTACATACTTGTCATTTGTCGTGTTTGATGACTTGTTGCTTGTTCGTTTATTGATCAAACTAACTTGTCTTTTTTTTTGTTTTGCAGTGGGGAGGTTCTCCAAGGTCACTAACCCCGCCCATGTCCCCCCGAGTCGGCGGTCGTTCTTTGCTCCATCCTCGGAGGTCGTGCTACTCTCGACTTGCCGGTGGTTTGAGACCAGGCGCCTTCCACTTCCCGAGAGAGGTGCCTCCTGATCTGAACCTACCCTGCTTTGCTCGAGTCGATCATTGCCGTGGCTGGATCGATGAGCCACCTCGACCACTCTGGTAACTTGACAGTCCGATTCGGTTCTCTTCGAGATGAAGACGAGGAGGAGATTGTCGATCTGACCTCGAATGTCGAGGAGCAGGCGGCGCGAACAAAGAAAAGACCAACTGTTGCTGAGGTGGTGAAATAGCAGATTCGAGAGGCGAAGAGGAAGAAGGTTGCTGAGACCTCTACCGAGTCAGGGATCGGTGTGGACTGGGTTGCCGACGATTATGCTTGTGTGGATGACAAGAACCTGTCCCACGTACTGCGGAAGTTGAATCGTCTTGTAAGTCGATCCTTCTTTTCCTATTATCTTCTCTCAAGGCCTATGCCTTGTCCATTTTTTGATATACTCTTTATGTTTTGTAGAATACCCTTGTTGGTCGGGAGGCTGCCCGACGGCTAGCCAAGACAGGAGAGTCGGCGGACGAAATCAAGAAGGAGAATGGCAGGCTGCTCCAAGACAACGTCGCAAAAGGTGCTGCCCTCTCTGCTGTGGAGAAACAATATAATTCGTTGAAGCACGAGTCGGTCGCCGAGCTCGAAAAGTTGCAAGATAAGTTGGTGGCTGCTGAAGCAAAACTGGCCACTACTGAGGGGGAGCTGGGCCGACTACAGGACGAAAGGCACAGTCATGATAGGGAACTGCTCAAGCTGACTCAAGACTATGAAATGTTGCTAAAAGGGCAGAAGGCTGCGGATGAAGAAGCTAGGAAGGCTCGCCGTGATCGAGATGCGCTACAGGCCGAATTGGATCGAGCGCGCGCGCAGGTCGAAGAGGCTAAGACCGAAGCAATCATGGAGTACCGCAAGTCGACAAACCTCGAAGACGACTTGAAATGATCATCGCGCCTCGATCTTTGGCGGATATACACTTGCGATGATCGGTGAGAGCGGTCATCCCGGATTTCGATATGTCAACTCTCGAGACGCCGATGTTTTACAACCCCGATTCGGAGAAGATTTACGATCGGTACATCGAAGAGTTCCAGCGAGGAGAGTCCTTGGCCATCAAATATGGCGCCTCTGTTCGATCCTGCTGGCGACCCACCCAACCATTTTATCGATCCGACTTACGCTAATCTGCGCCAACCCCGAGGCCACCATGATCTTTATCTTTTAAATCTTCATTTGATTTGTAATTCGAACTTGAAGTTTTGTAATAGTATTATTTTGACAATCGACTTTGGCTGGTCTTTCGACCTGGCCGTGTTCTTGTAGTAACTATGCTTCAAATTTTTATTTGACTTTGCAATTTGTTTTTTATTCTCTCTTATTGCTTGGCTTGTCCTCTTGATGTGTTGTAGTCTTTCGCTGATCGATCCTCTGGCTCTTCTCGCTACTCACTTTATTTGTTGTACTTGTTGTTGATATTGTGTTGCCCCCCAAGTGCATTATGAACCTTTGGTTCTTATTGTACTTGAGATCGACTTGCTTGCCTTAGTCTTTTGTCCTTTGGGCTTATTCGACCTCAGGTTGAGCATTTTAACGCGACCGCCTTCGGTCTTTGGTCTTCTTCGCCACTTAAGCTCTTTCGACCATCGATCGGGACGGTGGCCCGACTATGCGAACCGTCCCTTTGTCTAGGCCTTTTTAGCCCTCTGGGCTCGTTCGACTTCGACTTGGGCAGTGGCCCGACTATGCGAACCGTCCTTTGCTTTAGCCTTGTTTGCCTCTTGGGCTCGTTCAGCTTTTAGCTTGGACCTTTGGCCCGACCCTGCGAACCGTCTCTATGCCTTTGCATTCGTCGCCCATTAGGCTAACTTTGCCTTGGCTTTATCGAGATGTCCGACCTGCGGATTTCTCTACTCGTTGTCGATTGTTTTGCCTTTAACTTTTCTGTCACATTGGACTTGTATCGTTTTGGCTATAAATCCTAACAAAAACAGAAAACATCTCGAAAAGATACAAATTTATTAGAATACTCATAAAATTGTCTCATGGACTTATTACAAGATTCATAAGTGAAAAGTAAACAAGTTCATCAAGGTAAAGCTTATCTCAAACATAATACTTCCTCAGATTGTTGGCGTGCCAATGTCGAGGAACCGTGGTTCCATCTGCTCGACCAAGTTGATAAGACCCTTTGGGGTGAACCTTCAGAATCTGATATGGGCCTTCCCAATTCGGGGTCAACTTTCCGACTGCTTCCTGTCGACTCGCTTCATTTTTCCTTAGAACCAGATCGCCAACCTTGAAGTATCTGTGTCTTACCCTCGAGTTGTAATACTGAGAGATCTTCTGTTTGTACCTTGCCATTCGGGCTGAGGCTATCTCTCTTCGCTCCTCGACATTGTCCCTTTCCTGTCGGAGTTCGGGATCATTTGTCTCAACATTGTAGGCCAGAACTCGAGGAGAGGGGACTCCGATCTCTGCGGGTATCACCGCTTCACACCCATACACTAAAGAAAAAGGGGTTTCCCCTGTCGATGAATTAGGAGCTGTCCTGTATGACCATAGGATGCTCGGAAGTTGAACTGCCCAATCTCGACCTTCTGCCTCTAGTCTCTTTTTTAAACCCAGCTTGATCTGTCGATTAGTCTGCTCGACTTGACCGTTTGCCTGTGGATGAGCTACCGAGGTGAATCGCTGGTCGATATGGTATTCACTGCACCATTCTCTAACTTTTCGATCTTCGAACTGGGTACCATTATCCGAGATTAGAGCTTTCGGAATTCCATACCTGCATAGGATGTCGACCCATAAGAATTTTTTGATGGTGGCAGCTCGGATGTCGGGCAAAGCCTTAGCTTCTACCCATTTCGTGAAGTAATCCACCGCGACGACCACGAATTTGAGATTTCCCGGAGCTTGGGGAAGAGGTTCAACAATATCGACTCCCCACTGATCGAATGGCCACACTGACGAGATGACGTTCATGTCTTGCGCTTGTTGATGAGAGATATTATCATGAATCTAACAAGCGTTGCACTTCTGGACTAGGTTGTTCGCATCTCGCTGCATCGACGGCCAGAAATACCCAGCTAACTTGTATTTTCGAGCCAACATTCGGCTCCACAATGATTCCCACAGGCTCCTCTATGAATCTCTTCTAAGAGGTATTTGCCTTCACTTTACGAAACACATCTCAACCAGGGGGCTCACAAAAGATTTTCGATACAAGATATCGTCGAAAAATACGTATCGAGCTGATTGGAGTCGGACTTTCCTGGATTGCACCTTGTCGGATGGTAGTATTCCGTCTTTGAGGTAGAGAGCGATCGGGTCCATCCACGTGGCCTGCTGAGTAATCGGCTGGGCCTCCGTCTCGATGTAACTCCTATCGGCCAATAACTCGACTAGAACCCTCTTACTTGACATGAAGTTTGACGCCAACTTGGAGAGCGCATCGGCCCTCTTGTTCTGGCTTCGGGGGACTTGCTCGAATTGAACTGTTTTGAATTTTGGTATGAGGCTTTGGACAACTGCTAAGTAATTCTTCATGGTTTCTTCCTTTGCCTCATATTCCCTTTCACATGATTGACCACAAATCATGAGTCATCAGTAAACCAACAAATCTGCAACACCCAGCTTCAAAGCGAGCTTTAAACCAGTAATCATGGCCTCGTACTCGGCCTCGTTGTTCGTTGCTTTGAAGTCGAATCGAAGGGCGTATGGGAATTCCTCGCCTTTCGGGCTTACCAGAAGGAGCCCTGCTCCTGCCCCCTCCTTACTCGATGCTCCATCGACTTGAAGAGTTCATTTTTCTTCCGGACTTTGCTTCTCTTGATCGAGCTGGATGGAGATCCCTTCGGCTAAAAAATCCGCCAAGGCCTGTGCTTTGATCGCGATTCGAGGTGCGAACTTCGATGTCAATCTTTGAGCCATTTCTATCACCCATTTTGCCAATCGACCTGAGGTGTCGGGTTTTGCCAATATTTGCTTTAGTGGTTGGTCAGTGACTACCACAATAGGATGAGCTTGAAAATAGGGCCTCAACTTTCTCGAGGCATGAACAAGACATAATGCTAGCTTCTCGGCTGGTGAGTATCGGACCTCGGGGCCATGTAATGCTTTGCTGACGAAGTATATCGGTACTTGCCCATGTACCCCTTCTCGAACTAGGACGCACTCCCTGCCTCCTCGCATACTGCCAGATACACTAATAACCTTTCCCCGTCTCGAGGTGAAGTTAGGGTCGGTAAGTCTGATAAATAGGCCTTCAGCTCCTCGAAGAAGGTCATCGACATTCATTATCCCAATGAAATGGGTGGCCTTGCGGAGTATCTTGAAAAATGGTAGCGCTATTTGGCGGATCTCGATAGAAATTTGTTGAGGGCCGCCATTCTACCCGTGAGTCTTTGCACTTCCTTTACATTTCGAGGTGCGGGCATATTCTTCAACGTGTCGATTTTATCCGGATTCGCTCGAATCCCGTCCTTCGAAATCATATAGCCCAAGAACTTACCCGACCTAACTCCAAAGTGCACTTCTTCGGTTTAATCTCATCTGCGTTTCTCTCAACACTTCAAAACCTCTCGAGCATCGACCAGGTATTGTCTCATAGATCGACTCTTGATAAGCAGGTCGTCCACATAAACTTCCATACATCTACCAATTTGTCTTGCAAATATCTTATTGACTGCCCTCTGGTATGTTGCCCCAGCATTCTTTAATCCGAATGGCATGGTCACATAGCAGAAGGTGCCGAATTCTGTGATAAACGCTGTTTTTTCCGCATCTCGAGGATCCATTAAAATCTGATGGTATCCTTTATATGCATCTAAGAAACCAAAAACTTCAAAATCAATGGTTGAATCTACTAACTTTGTCGATTTTGGGCGCGGATCTGAGTCTTTTGGGCACGCTTTGTTCAAATCAGAAAGTCCACACACATGCGCCAACTACCGCCAGTCGAATAACCGGCTAAAACCGGGTTAGCTAGCCATTCGGGTATAATACCTCTTTTACTATCTTGGCTGCTAGTAGCTTGCCGACCTCTAACTCAATAGCTTTAAGTCGATCGATGCAAAACTTCTCTTCTTCGTTTGGTGGCTTTTAGCCTGGTCAATCTCGAGCTTATGAACGCGATGTCGGTGGGCCGATCCCGGCATGTCGGTGGCTTTCGAGCAAAGATGTCCTCGAACTCGATTAAAAGCTCGACCAGTAGCTGTTTTTCTTTCTCTGGGATCCAAATCCCGACTTGCACACACTGATCGTCCTCTCCTTCCCAGAGTCGGACGTTTTCGACTGCGTCACTGGAGACCCAACTCTTCTCCTCTTCTTCCTCTGGAATCAGTTCCTCGACTAAGACTTGTTGAACCGCCATCTTCCCATTCATGACAACAGAGTTACAACTCCGAGCGACTTCAACGTCTCCTTTTACTTCGTGGGAATCGATCCTAGTGGGAAACTTCATACTATTATGAAAAGTCGATATGATAGCACGCAGGTCGAAGAGCGCAGGTCGCCCTAGGATAACATTGTACGCAGAGGGAGCCTTGACCACCACATAGCTTAATTCAAGTGTCCTTCATTTCTCGCCATCCCCAACTGTCGTGAGTAAATTTATCGAGCCCATAGGATGGACTGCTTGCCCTGTGAATCCGAACAGGGGAGACGCTATGGGGGCTAGATCCTTCTCTTTCAACTTGCTTGAAACGCCGAGTAGTATAAGATATTTACAGCACTTCCGTTATCGATACAGACTCTCGATACACGGGCTCGGCTGATCACGGCCTCGATAACTAACCCTTCTCTATGACTCGACTTGGGGATATCATCACGAGGCCATACCAGATTCATGCGTGAATCAGGCCGCTTGCGCTCTCTCGAGCTACTAGTCGGGCTCTTCACCTGGTCGATCCTTATCACTTTCATCCGGACCAAAGATCGTATTGACATAGTTTACAGTCGATTTTCTTCGTGATCTGTCTCGACCAAAGTTATCTCTGTTGTTTCCTTCCCGACCTGGGGATCGATTCCTCGGAGGTGATGATCCCTTCGTCTTTGGGCATCTCGACCTCGGTTCCTGTCTTGATCGGAATTTTTCCTCTTAAATTCTCCACGCCCTGGGCCCATCATACCGAGATCTCATCAACAACTTCGTATAGCTTTCCTTCCCGAATGCGACGTCGATATCTCTTTTCGGTCGATACAATCCTCTCATTGTATGACCTATGTCTTCGTGAAAATCACGATGATTTGCTTGCGTTCCTCTTTTCTCGAGGTTTCTTCAACGGTGGCGGTTTCCTCGCCAAGTTTTTTGAAAGCATAATCGACAACACCTCGGATCGAGGTCGATTGAGTGGGATAAAGTCCTTATCACGTGAGGGTCCCTTCTTGCCCCCACGGTCTGAGGTGGACGTGTCGATACGGTCCCAGACTGATGGCTTACTCTCGACATCCTGCCTCTTGGACTGATTCCTGTTCGGACCTCGGGTGTCTTTCTTGGATTCCATATCCAGTCGGATTGGGTGTGCCGCCGCACTGCCTCTTCCCCTTGACAGAATCTATGCACCACATTGACACATTCGTCCATGGTATGGGAACGTCTGCGCTCAACTTCATGTATAACTTAGTATTACGCACCCCTATGAGCGATGTGATCGAAGTCGGTCATCTGCGTCCTTGACTGCATGGCCTCGAGATTAAACCGCTTCAAATATTCCATTCTTGTCTCATCTTTTTGCTTTGCCTCACGTTCATGAGGTGCGTGGCACTCGAGATGAAACTTCTTATTGACTATAAACGCATCTCGGAACTTTCGAAAGAGCATGGTAAAATCGAGATCGACCACTGTGGTAGCCCGTGAACCATTCTCTTGCTCGACCTCTGAGTAGCGTCTCGAATGCCCGACAGCGCATTGCATCGGGTGCCCCATCCAACCTCATTTGAGATAGATACCTGTGGAGATGGTCCTCCGGGTCGGTGGTGCCATCATAAGGTTCTATCTTCGGTATCTTAAACCCCTTGGGTTTAGGAGAGCTCTCGATCTCCTTCGTGAAGGGAGACTCGAGCCACAACGAAACCTGATTCTTTCCCAAAATTGCATTCAACTCTTCCCTGGTGCTATCATCATCCCCTCTCTGGTATTTTTGGTGGATCTCACGTCTTTTCCTTTCCACTGAGCTAGATGATGCGCTTATTTCATCCCCAAGATTCTGTTTAGGCTTGTCCACTACGTCTTTCTGGCCGCCTTCCGCCATAGCTTCTTTACGGCGGCGTCGCTGCGCCGCGCCCGTAATCGCCTCGGCTATTATTCGGACATTACCTCCAAATCCGCCCCTGCCAGGGCCGATCCATAGCGCCCGATATTCGGAGCAAGAGCTTGCTTTTCTGGTTGGTGGGTCTCCTGGACAGGGTTCAAAGCTGGATCTTTTTCCCCCTGTTTCTGCTGAGGATCGTGCTTTGAATAAGATCCAAGGCGGGATCTTCTTCTCCTTGCATATCAGGATCGATCGGCTCGTTCATTTGGGAGCCCTGATTGACCGCTTTGGATGCAGTTTTGGATGCAGTTTTCTTGGGAGGCATCGTGTTTTTCTGTATTCAATCAATAGATGGCCCTCCTTCTAGCGCCAATGACGATGACAAATTGCGTCACCTTAATTATCCGGGCCCCAAGATGAATCTAGTGATGAATACACGAAACCCTAATGCCAAAAATGAATGAGGAGGTGGGTGTTTATGTTTGCGGCTGAGTCTAAGATTCTCTCTTAGATTGCCTACGTATCTGTTAAATTCCGTGAATCAAGCCTTACGTAGTTCCCCGGATTGGGGTATTTATAATGACAATACTTGCCTCGAACCCTAAGGTTAAGTCGGCTTGTGTTATTGTCATCTTTACCATTAAATGGGCCTTGACCCTTGCCCAAGCTATCGTGTGGTGGGCTGGACACCGGCGCGGACTCGCCCTCGGTGTCGATCTCGCCGACTTACGGTGATCGACCCTAGACTCATTGCCCTACACGCTAGCCGGTGTGGACTCTATCCTTCTGGACTTGTCATCTCACACTGCTTGGTAGTCGATAGTCGTAACCTGGAGCCGATTAGATGGCCCTAGCCTCGATACTGGGTCTCGACATGAGTATGTTGTAGCTTGTTCATAACGTGATGACCAACCGATAGACGACACGTGGAGGGAGTGAAACCATGTATCGTCACTTGGCCTGCAGGAAAATAAAGATAACACGCTAAGTATTTGCCTTAAGAGAATCCGACCTGCTTGGATATAAAGATAATACGCCAAGTATTTTGATTTACATAATGTCGACCGACATGTTGGCAAAATAAAGTTGTGTTTAATGAGTAGTTTTGCCGTCCTATGGACCTCGACTTGTTTGATTTACATTTTGGGCATAAAAGATATATTTCCCGACCTCTCCAAACCTACTGAGGAATGAAAAATTTCTTTCCTCGTCTTTTTATTTTCTATTTCATGTGATGTGCCGAACCGCCACCTATTGAACGCAAATGCTATATACCTATAAAATCCCCACCCCCCCCAGTCTACTTGGGCGAGTTATTGAGGTCGCTTAAGTATAATGAATGGAAGTGCGAAAAATATTTGGTCCCCTGAGAATACTTTGATCGAGTTGCCGAGGACTTGAAAATCATATTGTATTGGAGTTCGAAAACTATTTAGCCCCCCGAGTATATTTTTTTGTATTAAGCTTTTGTGCAAATTTTTGGCTCACGTCGTGAGTTTTATCATTTTTTATTTATGTTGTTTCCCGCAATGAGATAGTTTCATAATTTTGGGTCGTCGCCCTTGCCTTATTCATGTAAGGTCTTAATTTACGAGATATATCCGCACTGCGGATTATGACTTGCGGGTCTCATTTTTTAGGTAAGTTATTTTCCCACAATTTTGGGTCTACACCTCTGGTTAGTCCTGTAAGGTCTTAGTTTGCAAGATACATCCGCACTGTGGATCCCGACCTATGGGTCTCAATTTCAAGGTGAGTTACTATTCCCGCATTTTGGATCTACACCTATACCATTGTCATGTAAGGTCGTAGTCTCCATATGGTTGATCAGACCACCGAGTTAAAGGCTAGCTCTGCTAGAATTTTGTTCGAGACTTTTAGTCTGTATGAACTGAAACGAGTCCTACTCAATTAGTATATCTTGAAGCTTGAGAGTTCATTTTGTTGTGAACTTATCTCCATTTATCTAGAATTAGTACCTGTCAATGTACATATGTATAGGAAAATATCATAATTGAATTTTGCTTTTTTAACTTACTTGTTTTTCGGTTTGGCCAAGCTTTGCTCAGTTCGATTGATAAGAATAGGTTGGGTTGTAGCCCCCTCGACGCTGTAAATAATAAGTCATGTAATCAGCTCGGTTGATGTCGAATAATCATACATTTTATCGTAACTTAGATAAGTGACAAATATCTGTGTTATCTTCCTGTATGTATGAATTGGGCCGAGATAATTCTGACAAGATAATTCTGACCTACTCAGTTCGTTGATAAATATGAGGCCGGGGACTTGCTTGGCTTGTAAATAAATGTAGGGCCAAGAACACCTTTCGGCTATGCTAATAAATATATCATTGAGAACCTATCCGCCGGTCAACTTGCCAAGGTAATAAAAAATATGAAAATTTCCTCAAACATTTGCGTAAGTGTATGGATTTCAGCTCCTAACATGATAGCTCCAACCTGCGGGTATCTCATGAGCAAGAAAATAAATATACAAAAATGTGTCATATTTGACTAGGCAATTTCGATTAGACCAATAGGGTAAAATAAGAGCTTTAGGTTGGCTTAGCTTGCCGACATAATAAATAAGGTTGGGAGTCTAGGACACACCCATGTTATGTAAGAGATGAATTTGCATGCTCAGCTCACTGATAATAATACGATGAGGCCTAACCGCTTCTGATAAGGGAATTTCGACATGTAGAAAATAAATATATAAACATAGATACAAATAAAAGATACCGAGCTTTCTTAGCTCGCTGAGAGAGTGTTCTTGTTTTGTCTTGATGATGGTTTTGTAGCAGATTCTGGCTATCTCCATCTGAAGCCCTGTCTTAGCCGTAGTTGTCGACTCAGTTTTATGGTTTGGACATGGATGTTTCGATTGTGAAGATTTATTGCATTCGCTTTCTGCAAATTTGAAGTATTGTTGTTGGTTTTCCCCGTCCACGTCCTACACGTGAGGGTTCCATTTAGTTTTTGTGGGGTTTTGTTGGCCTTCGGCCTGATTTGGTTCATGGCCCGTTTGAATGTATCTCTCATATGTGCTATGCACACCAAGGACTTTCACCGTCATCTTTCTTTTCGGTTTAAGTGGTTCTTCGTTGTAAGCCACCACAAGATTTTTCAAGGGTATAATTTTATGGCCCTCATTCTGGATCCATTTGACGATGCTCAAAATCGTCAGAGATGTAACCAGGTTGAAATTCGGGTAATTTTGTTTTGTAAGGATAACCCAACTACTAAACTGGTTGATGTGTTGATGATTTACAGCTGAGCCAATTATGATTGACTACCTACGTACCCAGAGATTTTGGGATCAAGCTATCAACGTAGTTTTGAATTTATGAGAATAGAGATCCTTTTATAGGCCTCCATCTATGGGAGTTAACCGTACTGTCATTGAAGGCATGGTTGATGACATAGAACCGTTTAAGAGGCGACTGGGGAGCAATCATGGGGTGATGGCAAGAATCAATTAGGGGTTACAACATCGTGGTTTAATGCTTGGTTGATGGAGTGTGACTATCATCTAAGTTACGATCCGACTTGCCCAAGTCGAATATTAGAGACCGAAGTGAATCGCACCATGTCGGCAAAGATAAGGTTGTTGATGTCTTAATAGGAACTAATAATAGAAAGCAGATGACGACCTGTGTCATGTCGGACAGAGGACGGCCTCCGTTATGTCGATATAATAAGTCAATATGCGCTGTTAGGAGAGAAGCTTTGCCGAAGTCATGTGATACATAAAGCTCAATATTGAGCCGACCTGTAACATCCCGACTTTTCGAAAAAGGGCAAAAACGTCTTTTAACATAAGGTTCAAATTTATAATATTTAAATAAAGAATTTAAGTTTTATTTGAAATATAAAGGGGAGTTATTGGGAGTTAATAAATAATATCAATCTCTGGGAGGTTATTTTCAGGATTAAAACTTCCCACACTTCCTTTCTAAAAATCTGAAAAGAAAAAAAAAACTGTTGTGCGTTCCATCATCCTCTGCCAAAGTCGACTTCTACATTGGAGAAGGAGATAAACTTCAAAAATTCATATCTTCCAATCCGTAGTTTCGTTTTGCAGCAATGAATAGTCAAACCGATCGTCTCAGAACGTAGATTATTCTAAAAATACTCTTACAGAAAATAATCCAGGTATGGTTAACTCGTCGTTTCTGCTGCAAAATCGTAAAAGATCATGATGTTTTGTGTTTTAGGGTTTTAGGCATAACTTTTGATCCGTGAATCCGTTTAGAAATCCGAATGTACCACCGAATCGTGAGAAGATGACGATCGCTTTGATACCAGAATTTGGGTCTGATTCTCAGGTATGTTGGAGTCGATTTCTCTATCAGTAAATTCATGAAAATGATCGCTGAATTCATGTTCTAGGGTTTTGTTTCGTAGTTCTTTGTTTAGAAGCTTTGATCATCAATTAATTCATGTTAATTGTGATGTTTTAGATCTTGTTTGAGGCCTGTTTAAGTCTTTGCAGAGATTAGTTTTGGTTTGTGGCTTCAATCAAGTAAGAGGCTCTTCTAATGTTTAATTAAAGTTTTATGATGTTAAGGTTGAGCTTTTGTGTTGATTTCTTGATTGTAAATCATGTTAATTGTTGTTGTTGTAGTACAAGATGTTATGGTATGTTTAAAGGCTGTTTCCTGCTGTTTTGATGTGTATTTTTGGTGATAAACATGTTAGAAAGGTTGTAGAATCGAGAGAAGTGTTGAAAATCAGAGTTTAGGGCTCTGATAGCTTAGAATGCGCACGCATTGATCTTGATTTTGGGAAATATGATGTTTGAGCCATGTGTTGAGTTTCAAGTGTTGTTTCTTGATCTAATAACATTAAACAAACATGAACAAGCCTTGAATGAGTTTCTGATGCGTTTAGTTCCGGCACCGAATGTACTCTTAAAGGGAGTTGAAGTTCGGGACCATCGGAAGGGCATGATAGGCTTGTGCTTTGATGAATTAGTATTCATCAATGTCTTTGTATGTGCTAGGCCTTGTCCGTGTCTAGTGGTCTAAGAAAGAGAGTATTAGAAGTGAGGGAGCTTACTTGAAAATACATAGGTGGCTAGTTAATAATTAACAATAAACGTACGTGTGTAGCTAAAAGACTAAACATCGTAACATTCTTGGTTAGGCACCTAGCCATATCGCGATGTGTGGGCGGTCAGATAAAGTGAATAACTCCGCTGGCCTATAAACGGCTAAATGGCAGGGGACTTCGCCGAACGTGTACATTATCGGGTCTTAACCCGTGGCTATCGGTGTGATCCACTGATTGGTTGCAAACAATACCTCGTGGTGGGTAGCACCATACGTTGTGCCCTTGAATGCCAATGTGGCAAAGATAAGTTAAGTTAGAAACGTTTAGTCACGACATGTTGATGAGCATGAAGTGAACCCTAGAATTGAGTCGGTCTCATAAAGATAACTTAATAATAATTAATGAACCTTTCGTTGTAAGACTTGATTATACATTAGCTTCTTCCTCTTGCTAAGTACTTTGTACTTACCTCAATTGCATATGTTGTTTTGTGTGTTTTTTGGGTGAGAAGACGAACATGTTGTCCTTGAGCTCGCTAAGGGGTTCAATGATGTTTTGATGACATTGGTGCTGATGATGCTTTCTTTTACTTTCTTTAAAGGGTTGTACTATAGTATGTTGTAGATTCTTAAATAACATGTTGTACTTTTATTCCAAGTTTGTAAGACAAGGGTTGTATCTTTATTTTGTAACATCGTATGTTGTAAGCTTTTCCTTTCTACCCCTAGTCGGTTTGTATTCTAGTAGCATTTATGGTTTTTACCCGAGCCTTTTGGGCTTCCGGTGCTTTATTTTGATACGACGATGTAGAGGCTGGCGTATAATATTAAATTTATTTAATGCTATACGCGCCGAACGTTCTCTCCCGGATAAGGGCTCAGTATCTGGGAGCGGGGCGTTACACGACCCCTGTCAGCCCATTAATTGAGACGAACCTTATCGTTCCGTGGAGGCTTATCTGTACCCCAATTCCAAAGAATTTAAGTGGAGGTGGTGTTGAATTGGGACTGTTGAACACATTTGATCCTTGTTGAGTTCGGTTTGAGATTTTCGGAATCGTTGGAAAATCAAATCATATGCAAGCATAGAGCCAAGAGCAAAGCAGCATAACGTAGGAGATTCTGGGAGAT
Source organism: Gentiana macrophylla (assembly GCA_026214975.1). NCBI lineage: Eukaryota > Viridiplantae > Streptophyta > Magnoliopsida > Gentianales > Gentianaceae > Gentiana > Gentiana macrophylla. The sequence goes on from CM047810.1 coordinate 87,585,255, forward strand.
AAAGTTTTTTTTTCTTATTTTTTTAGCAACCGAATTTGTTTTGAGTGACACATAAGGCGGAGTTGTTTGCAGGATTTCGCGGAAAGGGTTGTTTGTTATCGGGTATAAGCTGGGTCATTTTACGGGTTTGGTGAAAATAGCGGGTAATTAGGTTAAATGTTGTTTCAAGATCTGCTTTCATTATATGGGCAATACCGATCTACTTTAGAAGATCATATGGATGTAGAAAAAGCTTCTGATTTTGGAAACTCCATTTATATTTACCCGGTTCATATCTTTGTTTCGTGTGTTCCCGTCGATTTCTTCAATCCACCTAAACTGCGACCAGAGAGTAAAATAGGTCGGGAAGAAAGAGTCTGAGGTTGGGTCGGACGACATATTGGTTCCACCTCACATATATATATAGATACTAGCCAAAAACCCGTGGTATACACGGAAAACATGAATTATCATAAATTTTTGTGAAAATGTTCATATAATGAATTATGTTTCAAATTCATTATAATCATGCATATATCATTATGCAAATCATAAATCTGGTTACGCAAAAAAAAGGTAGTTTAGAAATTTGGTGAATGCTAATTTCTCCATATCCACATCACAGGGAAAGTTCCCTACACACAACTTCCCCAATGTCAGAAAGGAAGAAAAATAATGAAAAAACATGATTGAATGTAAATCAAACTTAAGGTGCAAATTGACCTAAAAAAACATGTTAATTAAATTATGAACTCAATTACATATCAAATGTTTCCTCTAATATTTATTGAAGACATACAAAGATAAAAGTGACTCAATTTGGTTCCATTATGTAACCTAAATTTAAAAGATGTTCAGATTCAGAGCACCTGCACTATTTTAATAACAATTTGAGCAAAAATGGAGCATTTTTGTGATCTTGCCCATCAAAAAATTCATTCAAAGATTATAATCAAACACACGGCCTCTAAAATCAACACCAAATTAATTTTAACAACTCCACGACAAAAGATAGGGATGTATTCAAATGATCAATGCTCACACAAAAGAGACCTTCATTTACTTGTTATTCAAATAAAAACAAACATTAAAAAATTATTCATACATGTAAAAATCAAACGGCAAAATACCTGTTTGTACATCCAACGTAAACCTTCTTTTCAACGGGTGCACGCTGTGGCGGATCTATGCACAGCCAAAGGGGTAACTGTCTCCTTTTTTTTTCGAAAATAGTTAACTAATATTTGTACTAATATTTTGTTTCCCCCATAATATTTTTTATTTGCCTCTTTGAAATTTTTCCATAGCTCCTCGTCTAACTGCACCGTTTGTTCTTACAATGTTAAGGCTCTTTGAATCTGTTTATACACAAACAATAATCAAGAACAAAGACCACACAAATCCTCATAAATGCCAATGAAATAAAACAGCCGCAGAAGTATAAAATAAACAAATAATGGTTTTAGAGTAATTAAACTAGCTAATACATACCTCGCTAGCAAGCAGATGCACGTTACAACACACTTTAAGAAAATTCATATGTTCAAATCCAACGCTTACAAAGAAACATGATTTTTCTTATCATAATTTAACCAAATTAACTCAAATATTGCACCCTTATATCATAATTAATTTCCACAAAAATTAGTAAGCATTAGTAAAATTGAAGAATAAAAAAAAGGTGAACCACAAAAAAAGGACGATCAAGGAAAAGGGAAATACCAGGGTATGTAGGTAATAGGCTCATAATACAATCATTAACAACGAAATTCACCAATGTGAGAAATTTTATCATACATTCGTTTTACCACGTGGAAAAATGATTTGGTAAAACATATCCACTTATTTATTGACAACTCATACTATGACCCACTTGCCTTTATTTTTTTTAACAGCAATGCTACCGTCACATCCGTTTTACACAACGGTGTACCACAACGGTGATCTTCAAGATGTTGTCCACACCCCCCCCCCCCCCCCCTCACCCCCTCTTTGTAAGGACAAACTATCGTATTCATGAGTTATACAATTGAAAGTGTGAGTTTTCTGCAACAATACTTATTAGACTGATGTGTTTCGGTTGATAATTTTCTTGGTTTTTTATGGGGTTAAGTTGTCTTCAATACTAAGATTTGATTAGAAGATTCATCTTAATTGGCAACTATTGAGTTTATGTTTGAAACTCATTACTCAATTTTGTGAAGAACATAGATCATTTCCTTCCTCTAGCAAAATGAATGAAAGATAAATCCTTGTACTTACCACTCACCAACACCATCCAATTGAAAGTGTGAGTTTTCTTCTAATGGAGTGATGTGGATAGAATTCAATCAAGTGCAAAATGTTCGTTCATATAATGATAACAAAATCGAGGAGATTCAAGCTCAAAGAAGCAAATTTCAGAAGCAACACCTAGTGCCAAAAAATTACCACATCAAGACCAACATTGCAAATCAATACATATAAATATTGAACAAACCATCTAAAACTGCATCAATCCGCAAAAAATTCACAAAAGGCAAAACGAAATTCTAGAATTGTTACATATTGCACGTCTATATTGATAGTTTTAAAAAGATCTAAAAAGCCAAATTCCTTAAATCTAAAATGTTATATATATATATATATATATATATATATATATATATATATATATATATATATATATATATATATATATATATAAGTCTGGTTGACAGAAGGATGTATTTCAGATTCGTTTGTATATGAAAATAGGGGTGAAGGGAAAGAAAAAAATGCCAAAAAAACCTTCTAAGAAAAAGAAGAAGTGGAAGAAAAAAGAGGGAATCCCTTCAAAAATAAAAAATAAAGACGAAAAAAAATATATTAAAAAATCAACAAGATCCTCATCAAAATATTTGATTGATTATTCATTAAATAAATATAGAAAAACTAAATTTAAAATAAAAAATAGTAAATAATCAAAATCAGTAAAATTATTGATTGAATAATAATTAATTAATCATCAGTAATTTATTATAATAGTTAAACGAAATAAAATTAAAAATATAAATGAAAATATAAAACAAAAATCCTTGATTTAAATAATAATGTAAAATTTAAATAAAATCCTTGATTGATTGTTTTTTGAAGGGCCTTGATTGATTATTGATTAAATAATCACAATGAAGTAAATGAAAATATAAAACAAAAATCCTTGATTTAAGTAAACATATAAAAACTAGAGATAAAGAGCCAAAAGTCTTTTTTTTGGTACAAAATAAATAAATAGGACACACATATTTTTTTAGTTGCAAAAAGAATGACAATTTCTGCATGTGAAAAAAAACCTTTTATTCAAGTGACGCGCGTTTCAAATGCTTGATTTAACTTTCATCCGCTTCAGCCTTCAGGTTTGATATCTTTTTTTTTTTTTTTTTTTTTTTTTTTTCCAAACATTCGTAACTTTTGATTTACAACTCCGATCATCGAAATTTTTTCACCAAAATTCATTTTTTTTTGCTCTTTAATTTGAGCCCAAATAATCGATACTCCTTCCGACGTATATTTTGAAAGTCGAAAAAATATTTGTATTAACCGGAGCGCTATTTCTTATAAACGATCGTAACTTTTGATTTAGAACACCGATCATCAAAATTGTTTCACCAAAGTTCATATATTTTTTTATCTTCATTTTGAGACCGCGTTTGATACCTTTTCGACGTAGTATTTGAAAGCCGAATTTAATCGCAAAGATTTACACTAACACGATGTCGATGTCGATGTCGATGATCGATGTCGATGATCGATGCGATATGATGTCGATCGGCTTATTTAAAGCTTAATTCAAGTGACTACTTCAAGGCACATAGCTGGCTCATATAAGGCTCATTTAAGGCTTAATTCAAGTGATTAACTATTAAGCCTATATCAAGTTTATGTGGTTTTGATTGATAAAATGAATAACATAGATTAACTTAATTAAGGTGTGGTGTTTATAACATGCAGGTTCAGAGTTAATCACTTGAATTAAGCCTAAAAAGTACATCAGACTAAAAGGTAATACATAAAAGATCAATACAACAGACTATAGATTTAGTACAATAGGTACATCAGACTAAAAGGTAATACATAGAAGAACAATACAAGTCTGAAACAGTCTGAACTATCAGCCAAATTATAAGAAGGATATTCAAGTTGAAAGAACTAAATTATCATGCCCGGAATTCACAAGGTGATGAATTACAAGTTCAGTAAGCCAATGAACTAGACTATCTATTACATGATGATACAATGTAGATCAAAACCTCAGCACACCAAGGCACATAGTAAGCCTATGAACTAGGCCTATCTATTGCATTAAGGCACACAGTATTAGTAGTATCAATAGTATCGATGTCGGAAGTATCGATGTCAGCGATGTCGATGTCGAAGTATCGATGTCGTAGTATCGATGATCGTGCTCAAAATGACTCTCCTTTCGATTTTTTGTTCCAAGGTCTATGTCCCCCAAGTCCTTGATATGAACTGAATGTCTTCTTACAGTTCAAGCACTCATATTTACTTATTTTCGGAGCATGTTTCGATACTACTTTTTCTTTAGGATCATTTCTTTTAGGCCTCTTCTTGTTCTTGGGTTCAATCACATTAGGCCACCATGCCAATCGGCTTTCTCTTGCAGCAGACATAAGCCTTAAACAATCGTTCCTATGTTTTCATCATCCCGAACCGAAGAGGCATGTCTATTACCGTTTTCGTTCGGTGAATTACCTCCGTCCACTACAAAAAATAGATCATTTTGTGACAAACATCTAGTGACAAACGCCAAATTTGTTACAAAATGATAGCTTTTTGTGACAACTTCTTTATTTGTCATAGAAATATGTATTTATTAGTGACAACGTTAGCATATTGTCACAGAGTTTTTCCTCTTTGACACCAATACCATGACCTTTGTTGTCAATGTATTATTCAGGAGCTTTTTGTGACAGGCAACGATGTAATCGAGCCGAGTCATATAGATATTTTCTCGAGCTCGAGCTAGACTCGTTTAAAAAACCCTAGCTCAAAACCAACTTGAGCTCGATCAAGCCATAAAACGTCAAGATTAATTTCAACTCACTAACTATTCGACTCGGCTCGATAGCAATTATTTGTTTTATTATTATTTTTTTGTAATGAGCTACGGTGACAAACGGTACAACAGTACCAAAGGTTTATATGAAAAAATAATTTTCGTTGACGTCGTTTCGCATTCTAATAAAAACGTACGAACTGGGGAATGTAGGTTTTCTCTCGCCAAATTGAAAGATTCTTCTCCTTCGAGCACAAATTCTTCTTCTACTCTGATCAATTTTTCTTCAAATCTTTACAGTTTTCTTGGTTTTTCTCACTCGATTAATTCCGTCACGATAACGATAAACAATTTCTTCACGACCTAATCTATTGGAAAAAATCTTTCAAGCCATTTCCGATAAAGGTTTGAAGTATTCAAATGTTGGAAATTCGATAAAAAAGTTCAATCTATGATGATGAATCTGAAATCTTCACATAACTTGTTTTCGATTGATTTCTATCGAACGATTCAAAAGACGAGTAAGGAAAAATCTCCATATCTAGGTTTTCGCCGAAGAGAATCGTCAGATCGGCCGGATTCGAGATCTGAAAAGATATTTCGATCGCAGGTGTTCATGAGGCCAATGAAGAAACGTCGATCAAGCAGCAAGTAGTGTTAAAGAGAAGAGAGGTGAACGGATGCTTTATCATCGTGATTCACTAAATAGGCCTCCACTTGAATTTTCTTTTCGGATCTGAAATCTAGGTTCTGGCAGGATGTAGAGAATAAAGTCGATATATTGAAAGTTCTCGACAGGAGAACTGGTCAGGTAAATTCTACTTGTTTTCATTAATACCTACACACAGAGTTAATTTTCTCAAATATAACTAGAGAACATGTTGCACGTAATTTTCCACTTAACTTTTTTAATAATTGTCGAACTTTTGACCATTGAATTGTTAGTTACCTGTTTAGATTTCACAAAAATAGGTTCTATGACAATTTGAACAAACCGATGCACGGCAGAAGGTTTTCCACCCACATTGTTTACATTCAGTTTCATATCTCCAACTATTTCAGAGACAAAAACACAAGATTTGATGTTGAGCTAAGTACTTTCTGTTGTATGTTTGGATAAACACTGAATTATGTTTTTTATAAATATGCTTTTAGTTATTCTGTTGGATGTTTGGATAAACACTGGATTATGTTGTTTAGAAATCGCATTAAAGAACTGTTATGTTTCAGGTAGTATTATTTCCCCTGGTCTTTAGGGGTGGTGTTGGGTGGGTTGGAAGGAGATTTTCGTTTAAGACCATCTACTTGTAGGCATATACGGAAAGAATTCCAAAGAATTTATATAATGCCAAAGAGAAAGTCCTTAAAATATTTCAAGCATCGTTTTGTTATTCTGTTTGAATATCATCACAATAGTTCTTAGGGCGATGCCAAGAGGTGAGGTCAGAGGTGGTGTCATTTTTTGATCATTTATGAACTTGACTTCCCTTTTTCATAGAGGATTCTTGTTCTTGAAGGTACAAAGAAGCTAATGTCTCTCTTGTTGCATCCTTAGGTTGCACAAGCGGGATTAAACATCGAGATTGCTCCGAATCCTGTTGCAAATCAACTTAATGTCCGAAATGGGGCACTAGTTCTACTGTATATATTCCTGGTTTTAGTGTAGTTTTTCTGTATGGTGTTAATTTTCGAGTGAGTATAAATGCTGCTGCATATGCATTTGACTTTTATTCTGCACAGAGGAAAGAGTTGACATGGCGAAGGTTGAATATTCGGTAAGGTACTCTCCAAGCACCTGTAGCACCCGTGTTGATGCAGTAGAAGTTTTAAATGCCAAGCCATCTTTATTTCTCCCGGAGCAACGCATTTATTTCTCCTCTCACAACGCATTCTGTTTTGGTTTCTTTTACGAGAAGCGGATGCTAATGGTAACGGTGGTGACAGCCATTCTTCTGGTTTGTATCCCACTGTGGATCATTAAGGGACAAAGGTATGTTTGGAGGATCTGTTGAGAAAGAAAGGAGCAGATTGATTATTCATTTGATCACCTTTTCTTTTTCTTTAGGGAAAAAAAAAAATGCTTTCACTTCTAAACTCGGTCACATGAGAAAGGAAATTAACCTTCGCATGCTCGTTACATAAGTTATATTTGGGACAGGCTTGTTAAATAAGCTGTTTAAGCCTTGTTCTTGTTATCTCGCTTGGTTTAGGTTCTGTTTATGAGTCGAGAACCACGCTCATAACTTGTTTGCAGGGAGCTTAACTTCTTATGGATGAGCTTGCCTCGATTTTAGACGGATCGGCTAGAGCTAAAGCGAAGATGAGAGATGAAACCAAAGCAACCCTAGCACCAAAGGTATTTTTCTCGCTTTTGGAATTTTTATGTTAAAATTGACGTAATACTTCGCTTTGATGCTAAGTTTAAGTCCGTGTTATACCTTTAGTTTCTATAATCTGTCGAGGATTATATGTCCGTTGTTGTCTAGTTTTGGCATCAAGTACAATTCACTTTGGTCTGCTTTTTTGTCTTGACTTCGAATGCTTCGTACTTATCCATGTTTAAGCTAAGTGTCATTTTTGTCGTCGATTATATGTCCATGTTTCGATTCAATGACAAGCTTCGTGTACTTATCCATTTTTGTTAAGTGTCACGTTTAAGCTAAGTGTCATTTTTTTCGAGTTCGTACTCTGGGATGTACTTTGGGCTTGAGGAATATGCACATATGTGAGGTTCGACGGTTAAAAGGTCGAAAATCATTGTTAGGTTCCATACGTCATTGAAAACTTTATATAATTCACTTTTACAGATTTGAACCGGTGCCTATGTGAATCCCATTATCCGATGAAATCACAGCGCTATATGCGTAAAATTTGAAGGTTCAGATATTACAGTATTATTTGCTGAGTGCTCTTTCTTTGAATATATATGTATATGTTTATAGTAAACCTGGAATTGTTGATAGTAAATGTATATATGTATATGTTAATATATATGTATATGTATATGTTTATAGTAAATCTGGAATTGTTGATTCAGATTTGTTTATAGTAGAGTGTATATGATTACACTCTACTCAATAATATTGTCATTTTTTCTTTTAATCTCATTTTTTTCCCTCTTGCCCTGCATTTTAATGCTTAAACCATGCATTCATTTCTCAGCTACATTGTTTAAAAAAGGCATTGCTTTACGATCCCTTATCATGGAGTTGTGGAGATCATGTTATTTTTTGCTCTGTTTCCTTCTCTTTTCCACCTTGAAGTTAACTTCCTCTGATGAAGATGGTAATACACATTTCTTTATTTATTGGGTTTTTTTTTGTTATTCCATAATTCTTGATTATATGACATTGATTTATCAGGGTTCTTGAGTTTGTCATGTGGGGGGACAATTACTTATGTTGATTCTATGAATATGTTATGGACACTTGATTGGAATTACATAGACGGTGGTAACACGACAAGCGTGGATTATCTAGATGGTACCTCTTCATCTAGTCGTCACCCTATTTGGTTTTTTTTTTTCTGATTCTTTAAGCAGAAAGTGTTACCATCTTCCTGTCAACAACATATCATCCATAATTCTTGTTAGAACACGGTTCGTGTACAAGAACTATGATGGGCTATCTACCCCACCAACATTCACGGTTTCACTTGGAAGACTTCCTTTCATTTCTCAAATCTGACAGAAAGTGTTCCTATAGTAATACTTCAGACATCAAGAGTTTTGGCAAGGTTGGCTGACTTAACATATAATCTGCCTCTTAAAGAGCAATGAGATTACTATGTTCTTCTCTACTTTGCTGGGATTCTTCCGGTCGCCTCAGCATTTGATATGTTGTTAAATGAAGAAAGTGTTCAATCAAACTATACAGTGGAAAGGACAGAAGTCAGTGGCCTAGTTTTTACAATGCAATTGAAGTGTACCAAATTCTAGATGTGTCCCTTGAAACATCCTCTACCACCACAGTACATACTTGTCAAGTTAGGATCAAACGACTTGTTTTATGAACTTAATTTGGTTTACATTTCTTGTAGTTTCAACAGACTTGAGGTCATTCGACAGTCAACAGGTTTGGATCTTGGTTGGGATGATGATCCATGTTCTCCAACTACATGGGAGCACATAGAATGTGAAAGGTATCTCTCATTTCATAGAATCCCTATTTCTAAATTCTGATGTGCTTGAGAGCATTATGAATAGTTCAACAACATATTTGTCTTGATTTTGTATCCCTTTGATGCTTGCTTAATAAGATATATGATACATTAACACAAATAAAATATGTCAAGGACAAGAAATAATGCCCTTTTTACAGTAGATTAAAGGAATACCCTTTTTTTCCTTTCTCTCTGTGTATGTGAATCGATCTGCTTTTACTTAAATGCTTTTGAGTTCATGTCTTATATGCGATAAGGCCTTTTCTTTGTACTTTCTTGTAATCAACATTGTGTTAATTTATAACTTTTATATGCAGTTGACGAAATTGTCGGAGAAGGATATCATTGTGATGATTATTTTTTTATTTTCGAAGGTTTTGAGATGATTTTCTTCCCTGTGGTGAATGAGGCATGCCGATTGCTTGCTGAAGTCATTGCAGTCAAAGCTGCAGATCTTGACATTTCTGCTGTTATGGGCATGGGTTTTCCTCCTCACAGGTTTTACTCTTAAAACCCAAAACTCTTTTCTTAACACATAGGATCTTAAATTCCATCATTTTTATGTGCAGGGGCAGCATCTGCAATGCTCAGAAAATATGCATTTTAGTTCTTTAAAAGATAATTTGCAACAGTCACTAAATGATAGATTGATGGGGTATATTCCATCTTAGTCCTAGATTATTATTAATTTTTTTTAGTATTATTATGGTGTTGTTATTATTACTATTATTATTGTGAGGTATATTTTTTTCTAAGGTGTCTCTTGATTATTATTATTAATAATTATTTAAATTAATTTTTCAAAGAACCAAATAATTAAATGAATAAAAGAAATAATAATAATAATAATAATAATTATTATTATTATTATTAATTTTATTTTTAAAAGATGACTTCTAGTGACAAAGTGTTTGTCAATATTAAGTATTAATGGAGAATGTTGTATCTACTCTTTGGTGACAAAATACTTAGTGATGAATTTTGGGTCTTTTGTGACAAGCATATCGTCACATTCAACACTTTATGGTGACAAATATTAAATACAGTCCACCAAAGACTTAGAAAGCTTTGGTGACAAATATTAAGAGTTTCTCACGGTAGGTCATGCTTTGGCGACGAATACTAAACTTGTTACAATAGAAACCTTTAGCGTCCACCGCTTAGACAACAAGCAGGCGACAAAAAATTTCGTCGTAAATACTTCTACTAACGAAAATCCATACTTTTCGCGACGAATTTGTTCGTCACCAAAAAGTCTATTTTTTGTAGTGGTCGTGAGGCTCAGGTTTCTTTAACAAGGTATCTAGACTAGACAATTTTGCCGCTGCCTTTGAATTCCATAATATGCGCAATGCCATTGTTTCTTCTTCTTTGTAGGAGTTGCGGTAGAGCTTATGAAGGCTTGTATAACTTCATCACCATTTTCTTGTATTCAGTAATCGAAAAAGTTGCGGACCAAAAAATGCAGATCAAAATCCAAGTTTACACACACATTTGAGTCGACAAAATGAAGACATAACTGCTCATTTCAAACGGAATATCTTCTTGATTCTCCCATATCGCCTCATTTAAGGCTTAATTCAAGTGACTACTTCAAGTCACATATATCCGCTCATTTAAGGCTTAATTCAAGGATGTAATATCATATCCGCTCATATAAGGCTCATATAAGGCATACAATATCACTAACGATGATCATATAAGGCATACAATATCGATGTCGATGTCGATGTCGATGCTGATGACGTCGATGTCGATGCGCGATGTGCCTCATTTCATTTCAAATGGTCACAACAAAAGTCCGCGATAGAACCATAGAAATCAAGGCAAAAGCAATCCTTAAGTACTTGATTAACATATAAAAGTCAAAGTTGCAAGCTTTTAATCAAGGGAGGTGAACCACAAAAGAAAATAGATGGAAAATCGCAATAAAAGCATGCATTCACCGCTTGATGTATTGCAAGTAGCCCTTCGTAAATCAATCAATCAAAAAGCTTTCTACCAAAACTTTATTCACAAAAAAATAAAACAACAAAGAACTCAATATTGGTCTTCAAAAGTAAATCACAGTCCACACCAAGAAATCTGACGGGACCACAAAATACTAGAATGATTTTTTATTAATTTGCTTAGCCAAATGAAAAGCAATAAAAGAATCGAAAATTTGAGGAATTGATAAATGAAATGAAACCAAAAATCCATACACTAGCTATATAACAAAACAAAACAAGATTTCAAACATTCAAAAGAACATCTAATAGCCGAAGAAAATTAATAATCATTTACTAAAAATGCAGTGCGGTGGTGCTCAGATGCGCGGCGGTGCTCTTGGGCTTTGGCTCCTTTGTTGTGCCGTCAAAGCCACCGCCATGGATTGCCGGAGTCCAAGTGGTGCGGTGGTGAATGACCGTGAGCTGAAGTTTGGAGGTTGGGCTTGGGCGTTTAGAGAAGGAATACAACTCATGATGATTGCCGATGTTGTTTTAGAGAAGGAATACAAAATGCTCAAATAAGGGCATATTTGTCCGGTGATATTTATTTGTCCTTAATGCAACTAAAAAATTGAAGCTGGATTAAAAATTAAATAAGGGGGGAAATGTGGACTTTTACCTAATTTTTCCTAAAAACTAAATAAAATCCTTTATTAATTATTGACTAAATAATCATTATTAAGTAAATAAAAATAGAAATATAAAATTAAAAATATAAGAAACATCACGGATATATTGTAAAAATTTTAAATTTTTTATTTTATTATAGTTAATTTTCAATTAGGACATATTTAGAAAGATATCATGATTTTACTATTATAAGAAAAAAATTGTCAAAAATGATATTTCATCAGTGAAAGTGAAGTGAAAAAAAAGTGAATTATGCTGGTTTTGTGCTGAAAATCCACGTAATTCACTTTCAAATTCGTTGATGAAATGTCTTTTTGACAAAAATATTTTCTTATAGTCCTTTTTGCCGGACATCTTCAATATTGTGTCATTTAGAACCCTTATCCCGATTTTTAATTAAAAACCAAAAATATTTATTAATACAAAATCAATTAAAAACCCAAAATAATTATTACTATGAAAATCAATTAAAACCTTAATTGATTATATATTTAACCAAATAACCTTGATTGATTATTGATTATTGATTATTGATTATTAATTAAAAACCAAAAAATTTAAACGAATACATATTTAACACTCTCTCAATAGCTGTTGAAAATCTGGAAACATTCAGTATTCAGTTTAAATTTTGTGTTCAAAGGTCTTAATTCTTCACCACGTTTCCTTCTTCTAACACAAAGATGTTTGTGATTGGTTTATTCAGGGGATCAAGCTGGAGCGATCTATGTCAAATTATATGGTTGCCACTTAAATGTAAGTTCATGATATTGGTTAATCACTTGAGTAGTTTATAGATTGAAGGTTTGATAGTCAAACAAGTTGTTTAAATGCTAATCTTTACTTAGTTGTTCTGAATTTACTTATTTGACTGAAATGTGTGGATAGATGAAAATGGTTTGCTCCTTCTACTTTTTTAGCCAAACATTGGAATTTCGGTGCTGCCGCTTCAACAATGTCTGCCCTCAAGTAGCCAACTATCAAAGTTGTTGCTATTATAGCTGAAGGTGTTCCCGAGTCGGACACCAAGCAGTTGATTGCCTATGCACGGGCAAACAATAAGGTAAAGTGGACGATTTCTTCTGCATTCCGTGGGTAGTTTTCATCTTTGGAATAGAGTGGATTTATTTTTTAATTATGTTTTTTCTTCACTTAAGTGATTTTTGCTTGTGAAGGGGAGGAGGGAGTAGGTGGGGTGTGTGTAAGGATCTTACTATTGTAATTTCTTGCAATTATATTGAGTTGAAATCTTTTTTTTCACTGCACTAATCAAACATTTCTGTGTGTATTGCTAACCTTTTGTATTTCCTGTGTTATGGTGTTCTTGGTCCGGATTTCTTGAGTTGTCTTAAAGGAGGAACATGGGATTCACTTTGACAGTCACAGCACACGGGGATTCACTTTATTATAGGTGTAGTTGAGGGAGAAAAACACACTCGTACCTCTTCTTGTTACACTAAAGTTCTTGATTTAACTACTTCTCAAGAAATATACTCATGAGGTATTGCTAGATATTAGCAAAAGAGATGCACTTTATTATATATGAATGTTTTGCTTAGTCATTGATATATGATTGCTTTCTTATAGCATGAGTTTTTCTATTACATTGTTTTTGTTGGGACCTTGTCTATTAGAGCATATTAAGGTTAATGAGGTTAAGAAAATGCTATTGCACCTTCCTGATACATCAATATTAACAGGAATTTAATGGCTATCCAGCATAACTTATAAAAAAGGTACTTTCAGTGATGTGACTTTATTCCAATTCCTCTGTCTATTCTAGTGAGGGAAAACTTCATCAGATTAAATGATGCGACAACAATTTTATATCCCCACCCTCTTGCTTGCTTGTTTAGCTGAGAATTGACTATTGATGGTCGATTTTGGCAGTCGACCGGTTGATAACAAGGTATTTCTGGTCCTTTATAGATTTATAGAAAAGGGATACGCCTTCGGGGCAAAGAGTCATGAACAGGCCTGACCACCTAACTCCGAAAAGCTGAGCTTTTGTCGATTCTCAGCTCTACAATATGCCTTCATATGTTCATTTTACCCAATATTTGGAGCTAATGTTTTTGAATAGTCATCATTGTCTTTGTAACAGATTAGCGGGCAGAGATGAACACAGAAAAAAAAAAAAAGGCTGAAGTCGGTCTTGCATTCTTGTCTTCAAGTGTGGTATATCCACGTTGTCGTCCAAGTCTGCATTTTTTTTGTTAGTCTACTTTGCTTCCTTAGATTTTGTCTGTTTTGGGGAGTTTTGAAGACTTGTGTGGAGGGATTGGTAACTTATCATATCCTTCAAGGATTGTAGTATATAGACATATTTTGGAGTAACGAACAAAGATATATGTTACTCAAAGACGGATATTAGGAAAGTGTGTTATCATGTATGTACATGTAATTTTGCTTTTGGAACAAAGTCTCTTTGTATATTTTGATAATATAATGTGATTACATGTGGATGTAGGTTGTATTTATGTAATACATTAATGTAATTTTAAGGTTTTAAAAGAATAATAATATCTGCCTAAAATAATGAGGGGCAAATAATATATTAATAAGGAAGTTTATAGTTATTATAAATTATTTTTAATGGGTGTCACTACAAAAAAAAGTTCTTTTTGTGACAAACTTGTGGTGACAAAGAGTAGATTTATCACAAATGGTAGCTTCTAGTGACAATAAATTTATTTGTCACAAAAAGTTTTAATGATTAGTGATAAAAAAAAAGATTTCTCACAAATGGTTTAGTGTATTGTCACAAAAACGTATTGTCTCATTTTGTATTGTGTATTAATTTTTGGATGAGGCTTTTGTGACAACCATTTTATCATTTTTTTTTAAGTCTAGACAAATATTTTGTCATTAAATCCTCAATAATGGGTGTAAACTATTCGAGCCGAATATTAAGATTATCGAGTTGAGCGTATTTTGAATTTTACTTAACTCCAACTCGAACACGAATTTAACACGATCACAAATTCAAACTCGATCATGAACACCTTTATATTTGATCCTAAGTCGAGACGATTCGATTGAAATGATTGTTTTTTTATCATAGGAAATAAGCTTCGACCTGATTAAAAAAATGAGTTTTGCCACTTAAAAAAAGAGTTTGACTTACATCGGACTTTCCATTCTCTTAAGTCTAGTAAAAATAAGTCTTTCCGTTCTCATTTCTCGTCTCCATAAAGTAGTTTAACCCCCTCCCCCTCCCTTCGAAGAAGACGATGGAAACCCTCAGCCGCCTCCCTCCTCCCTCCTCTGCCCGATTGATGGCACTACCGAAGGAAATGATCTTTGACGGCGAACTGGTCGGCCTACGATCCGTCTCGGTTTTTTCTCTACCGGTATTCGATCTCTTAATCTTCACCTTTAGCCATGACGGAATCTCAAACCGACACTTGCTCCTCTGTTTTCTCACAAATCATGTTCTTCAATCATCGGTAATTCCTTTTTGTTTTACTTCCTACAATCTTATTTGCATTTGATTTGTGTTTCTTCGTATATTTTTTTCAATTTTGATCTCAATTATTTCATTAGGTTAAATATGCAGCTGCATTTGCATGTTGTGAAATTTGATTCATTGCATCTTCGGCATGCTTTTAAGCTCAATTTTCTGCCTCATCTACATGTTTGATGCATGATTTACAGTTACAGCTATATCTCATCCTTTTTCTTGATGGTTCAGTATGCAAGCGTGAATTGGATGTTGAGTGAGTATATCAGGAGACAAATCAAGCTTTTGTGGCAGGAGAGAATCAAGATCTTGATGGTTCAGGTCCTTTGCATCTTCCATTTCCCTATTTAAAATGAATATTATGTATGATTCACATGGTGTCAGTAGTTGCTAAAAGTATATATTATGATGGAAGACTTGTTTGATTCCTCGATCTCTGTGGTACCGCTGCATTTCCCTTTTCATGGTGGTGTGTAAAAAGGATGGATGGTGTAGGGTAATACGTAGATCTCGATGATTGTATTCTATTCTAAAGGGCTCTGCTTTGCTTAAGACACTTACAGAGAAGATTCTTGTTGACAAAAAAATGTTAACATACTTAAATTAACTACTTCAAGTATTAGTGAGCAAATGCATGTTAGGATTGATGTCATCTTTGTTTCAGATTTCATATATCTCCCATGTTTTGTTTACTCTTGGTCCTGAACATTTTGAGGAGAAAGACGCATTTAAGATTTTGTAATTTTGATCTTGTTTGAGTCTGTTATTACTTATCTAATTCATACATAGTCTAAAAATCAGTTTGACATTGATGTTGCACTGCTTTACAGTTTGTTTTGAGTCTGCTTTATCTAATTGTGTAATTTTATCAAAACTTGTATGATTTTGATGTCCTACTTGGATTGTTTTTACGAATGGGGCAGCCATGTTGTAGCAAAGTAGCAAAGTGATAGTAAAAAATTTCACCCACCCTTTTAACATTCGTAACATTTGTTTTTACGAATGGGGCAGCCAACATCAATGTGTTTTATTTACTGGTTGCATTTTATGCCCAACGTCTATGTTTGTATGAAGAGGTTTCTTATTCATTATTTTCCTTTACATCACTTTTGATTGTCTTTTGTGGGTAATGGCAGTCGTTACAATCTTCTCAACTCGGCAGTTCTGGAGCATTTTTAGCCAAACATTGGAATTTTAAGATCAATCTCTTAGTAAACTTTAATTGGTTTTACAGTAAATTTTGTTTGTATTAAAGTCATTACATCACTTGACTTGAAGGTGATTCACGTAATCAAATAGCCTCATTATACTTTTCACTGTAATTGCTTTTCCCTAAAAGAATTTTAAATCATCACATGCTGCATCACATGGTGGTTGAAATTTGGTTGTTTACCATGGCCATTTCTGAATTCTTGATTTTTCAAGTCTAGGCTACAATGAGTCCTTGGCTCTGTTTGGTATAATTTACATCGCAGCAAACTGATTGTGTTGGCTTTTGTAGCTTACTGGGACACTAAAACTCCATAGCAGTTTTATGTTATGCCGTTACATATCAATTGCAGTTGCCACTGACAAGGTATCTATGAATATTTTGGGTTTTTCTCAATGATCATAAGGTTTCTTGTTGCTAAAATCTTATTTTGCAGGGTTTGATGACTCTCATTATTAGAAAAGCCAATCTAAAATCCATCTCGGCAATTTCCTTGGAGGTATTAGTTTCTTGTTCTCTTTTGCTGTTCTTGTATGCATGTACACCACTCAAGAGTACTGTGATAGAGTGAAGGAAATATTAAATAATGATGATGATTACCATGCTTTTTGTGAAATGTCTTCATATTTACAGCTCAAAAATTTTTACAATAAAAGAGTTGTATGGTCTGGTATGAAGTTTAGCTTTTTCTAAACCCTTTCAAGAGTGGTTACTTTTCTAGCTATTACTTAGTACCTTTGAATGTCTTTTTTCTATCATTATTAACTGATGATGAAATATGATTGTAATGTTCAGGTACTTTAATGTGATTGGGTCAGATCCCGAAGGAAGGCTAGGAGAAGCTCCTCACCGCAATGCGAACAAGGTAGGATATCCGGTGCTCGCTTTGATGTCACGCATGGGATAATTCTAGGATTGAAGGTATTTATATTTATCTTTCTTTCTATCTTTCCCATAGTATGTGTAAGCAATTCTTGCATATCCGCATACTGTAAAAGACTCATTTTTATAGCTAAAGCATTGATTAAGATTGTGAATTTGAAATGCTCTTTTAAATGCTCTTTTGAAGCTTTTTATTTTATTTGGATGCAGTGTTTGGGTTGCCGACGCCCCACGCTATGCGTTTATAGATTTTGATGACCGAAGAAGAGATGCACAAGATGCTATTCATGAGTTAGATGGTATGGTCTTCTACTAGAATAATCTGTTGTTATTTTGTTATGGTAGTCTTGAGTTCGACCACAATATGCAGCTTACGTGCTTTGTCCTCACAATTATTGTGTTGCGCTTGTACCAATTTATTCTTAATATGATAGATCCTTCAAATCATTGTTGCACCATAGTTCTTCATTCATTGTACATCGTACCACTAAACACTTATAGACCATTGATCCATTAGAATGACCAATATTCATCAACCGGTCCCACCATGATCGATGGTCTACAAGTGTGTTGTATCACAAGAAAACATGTTGATTACGCACTTTCTTGCTCATGGCTATTCCCCAATCAACAACGATATTTTATGGATCTGCATTTGTCTTCATCTCTTACAGGCCAGTAATGTTGCAATGGCATTAAACTTCTTGTGAAGAAATCATAGTACAGTGGCTTTACAATTAAAGTGACGGAATCGCAGGCAAGAATGTACTTCTCACTCATAGACCATGAAGATCCTTCTATATATATCTTGTATCTGATTAGAAAAAACAATAACCTACAAGTTAAAGAACAAAAACTTTAAAATAAATGCAAATCATGCAAAAATGATATAAGATTTAGGATGTTATTCTCATACCTATGGTTGCATTGCCTTGACAAATCGAGACTATTTGTAGCCTTGGAAGCGTTTCTGCAAATAATCTCGTATTATAATGCCGTGATGATCGTAACAACTCTTTGCAAGATCACAAGCGTATTTAAGTCCTGGTGTGCTGAGTTTAAATATGTACCTTCAATATGGTCCCTGTTCCTACCTTACAACTGCTCTGTTTTATGCTTAGTCCAGTCTGTCTCAACATGTTTGTATGTACCTACTCCGATCAGACATACATGTCGTGTATGAACATGTTTTATGAATTAAATCCTAGGTTTGTATATCAGTCTTGTATACATCTGTTCAGGCCTTGATCTGCCTGCCATATGCATCTGTTGTATGATTAGATTGCCTAACAGTCAGCCTAGTTGCTATTTGTAATGGCTTGCCTAAGTTTACAGTATGCAATCTAGTTGATGTGAGCTCTTCGGCATCTGTGAGGAATTTCGCATCTAAATACGACTCCCTGAGTCTTCCTCTCAACTTGCTTATGTAAGATTTTTCTTACCATTTACTTTAACGGCTCATGCATCTTCTACTTGCATGTTGCATTCTCTCTGGATTTCTTGTCTCCCCATATGCAAGGAATCTATAACAGCAACATAAGAAAGTACGTTCGTGTATTGGCAGGCCCTTTTCTCTTGATCAATTTGTTGTTAGAAAATATGAAAAACAATGCAAAGATTGCCACAAAGAAGGTAGAATAGTGATTGTTTCATCAGAAGCCCACAAGTTTGCGTATACGCTGCCCTTGACCAAATCAGTGATGTACCAAGGTAATCAAGTTCAACAACCTGCCCTTTCTGTTTTTCTTGTACAATCGCCATCTACATGCTCATTTTAATTTTTCTTTTTCAGCTACAAAACTTTATATGCATATGGGGTTTCAATACTCGCAAATATATTGCATGTCAAGGAGCTTACAATGCACTTGAAGGTAATTTCAGTGTCTGAAAAGTTAGCTTACAAACCTAATTTTGAATGTTCAAATATTTGTTTTCTGTTCAGCTGTGTCCAGATCTTTGCACTTGTTTCTGTCTGTTAAATTTGGTTCAAAGTGTCTAGTCTGCAATCTATTTTGGTCAAAATCTGATTTTGAGTATGTTTGCAACCTGTTGTTAAAGTCTGTCCATAGATGCTTTTGACCATACTGTTTTGCATGATCAGTTTTTGAAGTACAGTCGATTATTGTAATAGCCCTGCAGACAAGGAGAAAACTAGAACATGGAGGGCCTGCCCCTACAAGATGGTACGTGTAGGTCAAACTGGTCTTTTTTCAGTAATTGATATTTTCGACTCATAAGCTTGTGACGGGATGTTGTTTTGGAATGTTACAGGTTTACCAATACTCATATCTTTTACCATTAAATCTTGCAAGTCATTCTATTTGATAAGACTATATCAGAAAACTTTATAAAGTTTTGTGGATTTCCGTGTTTTTCTTGGTGTGACAAACTTAATTCTTATATCCCCTGCTTTTATGAAATTCGATTCACGATATTACTTTAGATGCGTGATTAATTGTTGAATATTGTTGACTTCTAATGTGTCTGTTATTATTATATTTATTATTAATTATTATGGTTGTAGGATATTATTATTGATTATGACTTTTAATGCGTCTGTTTATTATTATATTTATTATCAATATTATAATTATATTATTATTATTATTATTATTATTATTATTCTTCTTATTACATTTTTCTATTATCTAATATTTATTATTAATTTTATTATTATTATTATTATTATTATTATTATATGTCTTCTAGTGACAAAGCTTTTGTCAATATTAACCATTAATGTAAAAATGTGTTTATATCCTTTGGTGACGAGAACACTTAATTAGTGATAAAATAGTCATTATTTTGTGACCAAGATTTTGTCACGGAAAAACCTTCTAGTGAGAAATTTAGCGTTTTGTCATGAAAAGCTTTGGTGACAAAAGTATGAGATTTGTCGCCACTGAACTTCTTTAGTGACTTATACTCTGATTGTCGCCATAGACACCTTTAGCGTCGGTGCTTACACAACAAACGCCGTGACAAAAAACTTTTGTCACGAAAACCTTTGCAGACGAAAATCAGCACTTTTCGCGACGAAATTTTTTGTCACGAAAAGGTCTTTTTTTTGTAGTGTGTATAAAACCGTTATTGAATGTCATCCCTTTTTAATGACGGGATATAATTACCGTCATTGTTTACTTTTACCAGCGGAAGCTATTATGAGGGGCGATGAGGGTAAAGTTCCCCTTATAAAAATCCTTTAATGACGGGAATCAAGCATTTAATGAGGATAATTCCCCTCATTAAAATCCCTTTTTCTTGTAGTGTAATTCCATAATGGAATTTACAATTGTAACAACAAACTCATATAAGGTTATCATTGTAAACTATACAATTATTTTATGAGTTAAACACGTGTTTAACAATCTATACCGTTAAATTATGTTATTAAAGCTCATATAAGTTTAACCAAAGACAACACGTGCAATGCACGTGCATTTTGCTAGTACAAAATAAAAGCACGGAGGTTTAAATACTGTAGGTCTCTATTAAAAAAAAACAATATTTTAGGTTTAATTTGCGGATATGGATCGGGTCAATAATGGTTTTGGGTCTAAATTGCGGGCAATTAATTTTATTATTGCTTTCAAATATATATGGACCAGGGGAGGATCTTACTGCTTACGGTTGTCTAGTTCAGGACTGTTTGACATGTTTACCTAGCTTTTCGCATGTTTCCTTTTCTTTTATTCGGCGTGTGGGGAATGTCCCAGCGCATCTTTTAACTCGACATGGATTAATGGTTTCTTCTCGTACACTTTGGGGATCTTCACCCCCGGGTGACGTTTTGACCGCTTGTTTGGCGGATCTTGAATAATAAAAGTTCGGTTTCTCAAAAAAAAAAATATATATAGTATAGATATATGTATATATATTATATAATGTATTTAAATATTAATAATACTGATAATCATATGTTAAATATTTAAGCAACCATAATATAATATAATATAAGTATAGCATTAAAAATGTACCGATATTTTCTGTTAGCATCATATTGAGATGAAGCAAATGGAAGATTTTTTTTAACACATTGAATATATTGCATGTAATCGTGGCATAAGCAGTTATCTTTTTTTTCGGCAATGCAATTTCACGGAGGGAATATATTATTCAGTGATAAGCTTGGTTCCTACGTCTGAAAATTTTACACTAAAATTCAGAACATCTTAATTTATTAAGTGGTGATAAAAAACTTTATCAAACACCCATAGATGTAACCACCACTTAATATATTAAGAATAATTGCTGAATTGGTTTACCAAATAGGCCCTAAGTGACAGTGTGTTTGCACCAATAAATATATTTTCAGCCTCTTTTTTTGCTTTTCTTTTACTTTTAAAAATTTTAGATTCGAGCATTATAGTATAGTCTATTTTATGATCATTCTTATCTATTTAGTGGCGATCTGGAGAATTCTCACGCAATCCGGGCATGTTAGCGGCACAAGTTTTGCATGCGAAGTGTTTTGAAGATAGTACCATTCTTGCCGCAAGGTTGGGAGCTCGACCGTCCTTTCTCTAAATGCGCAAAGATTCTGTAGGCAAGACCTTTTTGCAATTAGTGGATCATGATGGAGGGTGGGTAATGGAGAGTCGGTGTTTTTTTTCATGATGCATGGACTAGTTGGCAGCCTTCGTTCCGTATTCTTTTTGCAGGACATGAGCTTCCAACAGATGCTAAAGTTTCTGACTTATTTATTCCCAACACCAGGATGTGGGATGTGCAACAGGTTCAGCAATTGTATAGGCCCTGGGAGTCTGATACCATCTTGGGGACTACCATTGCCTCGGGGGAGCACTCGGATCGGTGGATTTGGCACTATGAACATAAGGGAGTTTATACTGTTCGCTCAGGGTACTTCTTGGCCTTATCACTTTACCGACCAGCATCTGTGGTAGGGTCGACTACTTCGGTCGGGGAGAGTAGGGTTTGGAGGAGTTGTTGTAAGCTCCCTATGCAGCTGCGTATTCAACAATTTTTGTGGCACTGTCTTAATGATTGTCTCGCTATTGGTCAGGGGCTGAGCATGAGGAACATGGGGCCGGGACGGTGTTTGTTTAGCATGCGGAGATACATTAGAAACGATGCGGCATGTCCTTTTTGAATGCGAAATGGCAGTTAGAATCTGGCAGCTATCATCATTTTCTGCGGTCATTGGACAACTTCGTTCTGTCTCCTTTACAAATTTCTTCCTGAGGATGTTAGAGGATCAGGGTGTACAAGATACCGCATGATTTGTGTGGCTCATGTGGGGGATCTGGAAGGCACGTTGTTCAGCAGTGTTTGATGATCATACTGTTTATGTCTCTGGCGTTTGTGCTCGATCTTTGGCAGCCTTGGCTGAGTATGTGGAGGCTATGAGAACCTATAAGGCGCAGGCCTCGGTCAACACTTGCCAGATAAATGGGTGAGGCCTGTGGAAGGGGTGATAAAGAGCAATGTGGATGCTTCAGTTACTGAGATTGAAGGAGGTGTTTGAGTTATTTTTCGTGATTCTCATGGAGCTGTTCTTCACACCTTTGCGTATCATTTCGATCCTAGAGGTCCCGGTGGAATACATGGAGCTTAAAGCTATCTATTTCGCTATGGAGGAGGCGAGGCACTTGGGGATTCAGAGATTAAAGGTGGAGAGTGACTGCTTGGCGTGTGTTTCGCAACTTCGACGTCCTGTGGAGAATCTTACGGCTCAGGGTTGTTTTTTGCAGGATTGCCTGGCCCTCTTATCTAGTTTTTTTTTTCTGTTTCCTTTTTATTTATTCAGCGTGTGGGGAATGTCTCGGCGCATCTTTTAGCTCGGCATGCTTTGTCAATTTCTGTTCAAACATCTTGGGGTGCTTTGCCCCTGGTGACGTTTTAGCCGCTTGTTTGACAGATATTAATTAATAAAGTGTTTGTTTTTCTAAAAAAAAAAGACTTTATCATTTGGGATGATCATTACAATTGCTCTTATTGTGTTGTATAGATCTTCCATATCAGCACGTGACACTTCTCAATAATAAAATATTTACCGCCAATGTTAATATCTATATATGCCCAAACGTATTATATATGTGTGAAAATATGTCTTATTTCTATGGTTTGTTATTATTTTTATAATGTATAAATAGAGAATCTGATTCAATGATTCTGTATAGAGATTAAAGAAGAAAAAAAGGTTTTAAGTCTATATAGAGTAAAAAGGTGGTTTTTGAGTCCGTAAATTAAAAAATCCGTTAAGGCACTCCTATTCAAATAAAATGGAATAAAATGATTCATTACCTCATAGATTCGGTCTAAATAAAAGGAAGATAATTTGAGTAAAAAAAAAAAGATAACAACCGAGATAAGGTAAAGCTAATAACACAATCGTTGTGGCAGAACGAATACCGCAACGTGTATCTAAATCGTTGATTAATAATGTAGATTTATTGATCATTATTATTTCCATAATGATCAACGACGTAGATGTGTGTTGTGGCACTCATATATCACAACGGTTGTTTTATTATCATTACCCTTGAGATAAAATGGCGATAACAATTGTAAAGAGCTAATAAGGAAAAACTTTGAAAAAGACAAAACATTTGTGAAATTAAAGATTAAGACATTATATATTTTGTTTTTAGTAAAAAGACAAATTGACAAATATATGTACTAATTTACCCTTACTAAAAGCAGTTGCAAATTTTTTTAATTTTTTTTAGAACAGCCGTTGCTATTTGACATGCACTTCCACTTTTTTTGTGGACTACTAGACCACGTTTCCACTTTTATATATATAACACTACTTATTTTCACGTGACAAGAGTTACAATAATCAGTGTCAGAAATGTGTCGCTGCAAATTTTCATAGTGATAATTGGTGAGTGACAAATTAAATGACACTAGTTGTTTATTATCTCAGAAATCGATGTGACAACTCACATCGCTTATTGTCACTACCGCTATAATGTCATGTAGAATGACAAATTAAATGACACTAGTAGTGTATTATCTGTGAATCAATGTGACATTTAGTAGTGACATATAAGCTCACACTGGTTATTCTCACAACTGTTATAGTGTCAATTGATATTGACAAATTAAATAAAACTAATTATATAATTTCGGTGAATCGGTGTGACAATTAATAATGACGCATTATCTGACCCTAATTATTGCCACTATTGTTTATATATATATATATATATATATATATATATATATATATATATATATATATATATAAAACGTGTAGTTCCAGTTAAAAAAATAAAAATAAAACACTCTCTTTCAGTGCGGCTCACAGTGGCTTTAGTGGGTAGGAGTAGTTTGTAGAGCTTTTAAAATTAAAAAAATCATTTAAGGGTTATTTTGGTACTTAACAACTACAAATTGTCTTTTTTATTAAAAAAAAATAAAAATACATGTTCTTAATGTTAATTTAATAAATGTTTTTGTCCTTTAGAATGATTTTTCCTAGATTATATATATCTTTAAAATTCAAACCATTAAATAAAAAAAAATTATAAATTTAAAAAAAAAAAAAAGCCAATAACAAACTTGGCAAGTTTTATGGTCCGGCCCACTTACCCAAAAACAGATCCCTACTTTACTTAAACCTCCTATCGTCTGTTTCAATAGCAGTCCCCAAATAATTTATGAATCCATCCAGCGAACCGGAAGAAATAATCCGCGACACCATGGAGTTTATCAATAGCAATATGATGTATTCCATTGAGCGTGAACGACACTTGGATGCTGTAAGGTCTGGTTGGAAGGTCGTGTTCTTTCATTTGTTTGTTTTGGTAGTGAGCATAGTCATGACTGCTTTTTTTTCTTGTACTGGTATCCTTCAATTTTGCTCTTCACCCAGACGTGGGTAGTCGTGGTATCGGTGTGGTGTCTGCATTATTCGCCGCCATTCTTGTTGCATTATTTGAAGTGCTTTGGGCTCGTGATTTCTGGATAGGAGGAGGATGTAGGTTAAACCGTGAGATCACCCCGGTTGAAGATTTTTTAGGAGTCATGGTTTGCTTCCTCAACATAGTTGTTTCTTGTTATATGTCCGTGTTTCTTAACGTTCCAAAGAAATTGCCAAAGCTTCCCACTTACATCTTCATGATTACATATGTTTTCACCGCCGTTTCCGTTGTTTTGGCCTTGGCTTTTTCCCTGGACGTTAATCGTGGCGAAAGAAGGCAAAAGCAAATCAGAGACACAACTGGAATGCAACTCTGAAACATAGGGAGCGGATCCCTTGTGTGGTACACATCTTTCCCAGACGATAGCAGTCTGGTTTTCGTCCCATTTTTTTTTTCTTTGGTCGTTAATTGCATCATCTCAGGCGCACTTTTGTCACTTACAATACAACTCAGACGTTTGTCTTTATATTAGTATTAGACTATAAAACGTGTTTTGTTGTTGTCTTTATTAGACTAAAGCGTGAAGGAATTTGGTCGTTCCCCTTCGTCCTCCATTTCTTTAGGCTACTAGCGGGTAGCGATGAAGGAATTTGGTCGTTTTTTTGGTCGTTCTCCTTCGCTGTCCGCTTTTTTTAGACTACTAGTGGGTTTTTCTTAGACTACTAGTGGGTAGCGACGATCAATGCGTTGCCCAAACTATAGTGATCCGTTGTTTTCATGATTATTAAATTTGACCGACAATAAATTATGGGGTTCTATTGGCACCCCCTATTTACTACTTACACCCACTTACTACTTGTACCATAAAATCTTACTTTTGGCACCACGGTTATATTTTTATTATTTCCTTACTTTATATACCACAAAAACTAATACTTACACCACAACTTTTAGAAAGATTAAGATGCAATTGAGTCCTTTACAAATAAAAATAAAACAATCTAACCTAAACCCTAATTCTCTTTTACCAAACTCTTCTTCCTCTCAGCAGCCACTACCATTCCCCACCCCCTCATCAAGAACCAGCGGCCACTACCATTCTCCTCCCCACCACCAGGTCCACCACCAACCACCGCTATCTCAATACCCACCACCAATCAACCATCATCAACCCGCCACCATCATCAACGTACCATCAAACCTCCATCACCATCATCTTCTTCCCTCGCCTCCCCCACAACCACACCCTCCTCCCATCGCCGCCCCCACAACTCTCCTGCAAATTGGACAACCCATTCCCCAACTGCCCTCCCTTCCTCCCGTCCACCCTTTCCTACCATAATCCTCCCATCCCATTCCTTATGTAAGCCTATCTCCCTTTCTCCCTAGATTCGGCCCTTTTAAAAAAAAAATCCGAATCGCTGCTACAGTTTGGAACTTGGAGCTGTGATTTTCAATGGGAGAGGAGTTACGCTTTTCTTGTTTTGGGGGGAGGGGGGTGGGGGGGGGGAGGGAGAGAGCCGTGATTTTCCGACAGAAAGGAGGATCCCGATTTTCCAGCGGGAAGGAGGAGCCCCCGATTGTTCCTTTTCCGATTTCGTCTAATTGTTGAGATGCAAAAATCTGGGTTGCAAGAAGGCGAGGGCAGTGCTGGTAATTGATGGTGATGAAATTGGGTTGTCTACGGCGGCGGAGGTGGTGTTCCAAACTTTCCTGCAAATCAACTTTTTTTCTTTCTTTTTTTCTACATGTTGATGTTTATTGTAATTTGCAAATTGCTTTTTGGGTGTGTTTGGAAGGAAGCTAGATTGAGAAAAAATGGAGTGACAGGCGGTGGAGATGGCGGAGGGAGGCTGGGGGGATGGGGGATGGGGGCTGGAGGAGATGGGAAAGATTTTAGGGCTTGAGATGAAAGAAGAGGAAGGAAATGAAAATGTTATAAATGTAGGGACCTAAATGTAATAAACTTAGTAAATTCAGTTTTTAATATGTGTGGTGTAGAAAGTAATTGTGTGGTGTGATATAGTAGAAAAAAATTAATAAAAAAATGGGTGCTAATAGTAATAAGGGGGGGTGCCATTAGTTACCCCCTAAATTATTTAACATAGACTATAAAATATATAGTACGTAATTAGAACATTACACAAGTTTGTAGATACATTATATGTTGATGATGTTTTTTAGGTTAGAAGGAATTTTAGAGACAGGTAATTGAGACAAATCTTCATTTGATTCCAATAAAATACATAATTTTATAATTAAAAGAGTTTATTGTATTTAAAAGAATGAATATGTAACATGACAAGTTTGGTTCAACGCCAATGAGTAAGAGAAATAAAATAATTCTACCAAACATAAAGTCTTGTATAACGAATATCATTATTTATCACATAATTATTTTATAAATTAAGTGTATAGTAAACAATATAGCTATTATATTTAAAAAAATTAACTAGACACGCGTCTGAAAGCGTGCATGATTTCTTACAAGATATATATATATATATGCCCGAACGCATTATGTGTGAAATATGTCTTATATGTATAAATAGAGAATCTAAAACAATGATTCTGTGTGATTAAAGAAGTAAAAGGTTTTAAAGTCTATAGAGTAAAAAGGTGGTTTTTGAGTCCATAAATTAAAAAATCTGTTAAGGCAGTCGTATTAAAATAAAATGGAATAACATGATTCATTACCTCTTAGATTCTGTCTAATTAAAAGGAAGATAAAATATTTATAAAAAAAAAAAAAAAAAAAAAAGGGAAGGTAACAACTGAGATAAGGGTAATGCTAATGACACAACCGTTATGACACAACGAATGTCATAACGTGTATCTACACCGTTGATTAATAATGTAGATTTATTGATCATTATTATTTCTATAATGAACAACGATATAGATGCACGTTGTAACACTCATTATGTCATAACGGTTGTTTTATTATCATTACCCCTGAGATAAAAGGGCGATAACAATTGTAAAGAGCTCTCATAAAAATAAAAATAAAACAATTGTAAAAAGATAAAGCCGGTGGTGGTATATTTTTGCTTTCGGCTTCTACCATTATTACTAGATGATAACTGCTTCATCTAAAAAAAAAAAAAAAAAAAAAAAAAAGATAACTGCTAGGTGATCTCTTTCTTTCATTGTGAGGGAAAAAAAAAAAAAGAAAAAAAAAACTGCTAGGTACCATAAAAATAAAAAAATAAGATTATATAGTTAAAAAATATATCTTACTTAGATTATATATATCTTTATCTTTAAAATTCAAACCATAAAAATAAAAAAATAATAAAACTTGGCAAATTTTATGGTCCGGCCACTTGGTTACCCAAAAACAGATCCCTACTTTACTTAAACCTCCTATCATCTGTTTCAATAAATAGCAGTCCCCCAATAATTTGTGAATCCATCCAGCGACTCGACCTGAAGAATTAATCCGTGAGACCATGGAGTTTATCCATAGCAATCTGATGTATGCCATTGAGCGTGAAGAACGACAGTACTTGGATGCTCAAAGGTCTGGGTGGAAGGTCGTGTTCTTTCATTTCTTTGTATTGGTAGTGAGCATAGTCATGACTGCTTTTTTTCTTGTGGTATCCTTCAATTTGGCTCGTGAACCAGACCTGGGTAGTTGTGCTTTCAGTGTGGGGGGTGCATTATCCACCGCCATTCTTGCTGCATCGCTTGAACTGCTTTGGGCTGGTGCTTTCTTGATAGGAGGAGGATGTAGGTTAAACCGTGTGATCACCTGGAGTGAAGATTTTTTAGGAGTGAGCCTTTGCTTCACCAACTTATTTGTTTCTTGTTATATGTCCGTCTTTCTTACCGATCCAAAGAAATTGCCAAAGCTTCACACTTACATCTTCATAATTATATATGTTTTCACCGCCGTTTCCGTTGTTTTCGCCTTGGCTTTTTCCCTGGACGTTTACCGTCGCGAAAGAAGGCGAAAGCACATCAGAGACACAACTGGTATTGGTTTTCGTACTGGAATGCAAGTCTGAAACATAGGGAGCGGATCCCCTCCGATACACATCTTCCGGTGCATCATCTCAGCCGATTTTTTTTTTTTTTTTTTTTTTTTTTGTTTGTGCTTACTTATCAGAAATTGTAGTGCTGCCATGTCAGTAGATATTTTTTAATTTTATTTTTATACGAAAGGTTCACACACCTCCCCCAGCAGGACTCGAATCATGTAGGGTAGGACTTAATGTAATCGGTAAAACCCCTTATTTTTATTAAGGGAATTTTCGCCACTCCATACAACCCTAATTACTTGTTTGCTGATTTTCCAGTCACTCTTCCCTTATAAACAAAAGGTAAATGAGAAAATAACATTTTTAATAACTATTTCTTTTTAGAGAATATAAATATGACTATTTCTCAACCGCATATATATAAGTGTGAGATATAAAAGTTCTTGTCAATTCAGATTAGTCATTTTAGACCAAACGAGGACGGCGGTCTAAACAGTTAACCGGACCATTTATCACTTATTTAGCGTTACGTACCAGACCCGGGGCCTGGAGGCGTTATAGAATGGTATCAGAGCCGAGTATCAGACGGAACTATGCGCTGCACCGTAAGAGACGGTGTAAGGATGGCCTCTAGTTACCTCTGGTAGGGACGAATCCGGGAACAGTCTTGGCCAAGTCCTGGCGATGACGTCAGTCTCTTATAGTGGAGGGGAGAATGTAAAGTCTCAAATCGGTAAAGTAAGTTAATGAATGCTCACCCATATATAAATGTGAGACATAAAAGTTCTTATCAACTCGGGTTAGTCTTTTTAGACCATGCGGGACGGGGGTCTAAGCAATTAACCGGACCATTTATGACTTATTTAGCGCTAACAGGCCCGGGGTTTGGGGCGTTACATATATAAACATAAGATTTGAATGTAACTAATTTCTTTTACAAGGTGTTCGATGAAATACTCAAAAAAGAGATCAGGTAAGGACGACGGTCTAAACAGTTAATCGGATCATTTATAACTAATTTAGCGCAACCAGGTTTGGGGCGTTACATATATAAACATAAGATTCGAATGTAACTACTTACTTTCTTTTACAAGTTGTTCGATGAAATACTCAAAAAATCTACAAGTTATAGTACGTACACTAGCTATTAATTAACTGAGTTCTGCTTGATTGATGTAATGTCTTACTTCTTGTTGCAGCTCATCTCATTAGCAACTTGATGAAATAGATAAAATTTTCAATCTTTAGTGTTCAGCTTTTGAAGTGCTTTAATTAGCCTTCTTTTATTTTTGAAGCTTCAGGATTTGTATTATTTTGTGTGCTTGCTCCACATAAGGAGTTAGCTGGCGTGACACACATCATAACAAATTAACAATTCATTGTTAAGTCCGTTTTTAAGTGATGGTTTATAATATTTTCTAAAGAAAAAAAGTGATGGTTATTACAATCAGGAGCGGAACACATTATCCAATCAGGAGGTGGGTCCGCGAACTCCATTGAAAAAAATCTATATTTTACTTATTAGAAAAAAATATTTCAGAACCTCTGGGAAAAAATATTATGAATCCACCTCAACAAAATTTATGAATCCGCTCATGATTATAATGTGTGTCATATCACTTAACTTCTTACAGCACTTGCAGATACGTTAAATGTTATAAAAACTGTATTTTAAAATAAAAGTTATGGTATAATGGTTATTTATGAGTTGTACCAAGTGGAAGGTTATGATGCGTCCATATCACCCCCACCAGGGACGGCTCTTGGAATTTAATGAAACGGGTAAAAAAATTGTCATATTTTACAATTGTTAAGCTTAATTTATATATTATAGTTCTATACGGGTCAATAGGGATCAATTTATACAAATAAGGGGGTCGGTACACATATAAAATGTGTACCTAAAAAAATTTTCATTGTAATATTTTTTTTAGCGGGTCGGGTGACCCATTTCTCAATAAGTAAAGCCGCCCCCCCCCCCCTCAGACCACTACTGAGTGTGAGATGGTATATAAGAATCCACCACAACCCTCCACTTGGAATAAACCGTGAATCACCATTGAACCATAACTCTTCTCGTATTTTAAAGATTTCAACATTCAGATTTAAAGAAAAAACTCCAATAGATAATCCAATTTTTATTAAAATATGGACAATTTTTACTTTAAAAGTGCTGTGAGTTGTCTACATTTTTAGATTTATGTTTGTTGGGCTCTGAAAAATGGTCTGTCATGTGGTAGTGTGGTGAGGTTTTGGGCGATGAATGGTTGGATGGGGACCTTTGAAGCTTACAATATCCTAGGTTGTTCTATCTTACAATAAATAAAGCAGTTCGGGTTCAGGAAGTTATGTCTAGGGAGGGTGATGGGTGGTCATTTATATGGGAGTGGAGGAGGGTTTTGAGAGGCTTTGTGGTAGAGGAGGTTGAGAGACTAGTTGCGAGGCTTGAGTAAAGTCGTATTGTTGCATGTGCTAAAGATTTGTTAGTTTGGAAATTGAGTTCAAACAGTGCTTTCTCATCGGCTTACCTTAGAAAATTGATCGAGAATGTTTTTTTCAACAATGTTTTTGATGATTCTGATTTTATTGTGGAGAGGAATAAATTGTTACCGGAAAAAGAAAATATTTTAATGTGGAAAGCGGGTCTAAAGGGGATCCCAACAAAACTGAATCTTCTTAAACGGGGAGTATCCATTCAAGACGCATCTTGTCCTCTTTGTTATCAGTTTGAAGAATCACCAATCATATTTTGTTTCGCATGATATCTCTTTATTATTATGGAATCATGTCTCTAGTTGGTGTAAAGTGCAAGGTCCATTTCCGTCATCTTTTGTTGATGTTTGCGCGCAAGCCTACTTCTTTTTCTAGTTCGGATGTACACCTTTTGTGGAAGGCTATCGTTGGAATCACGACATGGGTTATCTGGATCAATAGGAGCAAGGTGATTTTTAAATCTTTTGTCATGGATCCTGAGACAATTTTTCGCGAAATTCGAGATGTTATCTTTTCTTAGTGGTTGAATCTAAAGATTTGAAGAATATCAAATGGGAAACTTGGAAATTAAACCCGTTGGCGACTGCAATGCAATGAGAGGAATGATCTTTGGTCTGATTTGATAGTCATTTGTTGCGTTAGGTCATACTCTTCTCGTTCCTTTTCTTTTCTTTTCACTTTTGGTAGATTTGCAGATGTTTTCTCCCTTATACCTATAGTCAGGGGCATTTTGAGTTTTGTAATTTGTTTCATATGTGTTTGTAACTCTTTGTATCTCTCCTGAACATTTCCAGCTTCTCGTTGGTTTTGTTTTGATCTTAATATATATTTATCTTTTGGCTATTCAAAAAAACATTTGATTTACAACTACCACATTCATCCAGATTCTATAAAGTTACTTTTATATCTATAATATTTAATTCATCCAGATTCTATAAAATCTCCTTTTTATCTATAATATTTATTTAAATTATGTAAAATAAAGAATCTGACATATTTCATTTACAATTAACATTCGATACACACAAAAATATATTATTTGAAATAAATAATTCATTAAAAACATCTGATGGAAGAGTGCCGAGCTATCACACAGACCCATGTCTCAAGTTGGTTGTATGTTATTTTCATCCAACGGCCAAGATTGTGGTTAAAGAATGGCGATGTTTCATACACGGTTGAGTGCGCAACATTACAAGTAACAGAATATGCAATACTAAATGCACCTTTCCATGTACTACATGACAAAACATGGTTCATGAACACCTGATCCATATCCAATTTATAATTAGCAACAATTTCATTATCATATATATATATATATATATATATATATATATCAAAAGGTCTCTTACCTTGATTTCGGCGTTCGAGACAAGTTTAATTGTACCATTTCTTGTCTTATTCTTACCTATAATGACTAATTAGTTGTGTTAATAAAACAATACTGTATATGCCTCAAAATATATTCTTTTAAATTAAATCTTATTTTTTTCTTACTTTATAACATATAAATCTACAAACTCGTCCCTGAGCATAAAACAACAAGGTTATGGCTTAGGATCCATAAAAAATATCGAAATTTAGGGCCCATGTTCTTCTTTTGATCCAATTAGTTTATCAGTATAAACATGTGACATATCTTCAAAAAGTTTAATAGTTTTTTCGAGGTCCTCATTTTGATCAACTGGTCTAAGTCTTATAAACACCAGGGGACGGCCTTTGTAAATCTATTTATAAAAGTTAAACACCACTTTAATTTTTCTACCTTATACTATCTAAATTTAATCATAATCAAAACTAATTATACTACATGTTTATAACTAGATGTACGTATGATTAATGAAATTCTTTTACATTGGATTTTTTTCGGGATAGGTATATTAATTTGAAAAGTAAAAACCAAGACAACCCCGTGATATATATGTGTGTGCGCGTGTGTGTATACTTCATTTGTGGCCCTGTAAAAAGTTTCATTTTTTTTTACTAGTTAAAATTTTATCTACTAAAATCTGATAATCTATCCATTAATTTGTTTTTAAATATTGATCATTGATCTCGGTAACCATACTTTAATATTTAAAATATTAAAATGCTCAAGTCCTAACCAGTGACCGCACAATGTTATTTATTTTATTTTTTTTCCTTTTAGAAAACCGCAAAATTATTTTTCAATAAAATTTGCCTCACATGAAACATGTCAAAAGTGGTTGTTATACCATATTTTGGTTTGGCTTTTTTTAATAATTACTTACCTTAATTCCCTCCCATATATAAGAAGAAAAATGCCATGTATTACCAGATTATATACGTGCAAGTTTGAAGGTAAAAAAGAATTCATTCCATTAGTTTTGGACAGTCGTGAGATTTTTTCTTAGAAGCTACCATGGATTCAAAAGCAGAACGACGGCTTAAACTTATTAACAATCATCTGAATTCCGTCTCCGCCGGCAACCAATCGCCGTCGTCTATTCAACCCAACGCCACTTCCGCCCAGTTTGTTTCTGGTATGTCATCTCTTACATGCATGATAATTTTGAGTTTTTTTTTTTTTTCTTTCACAAATAATTTTTTTACTGTGCCCTTTTGAAACTATTCCTAAAAGTTGCAACCCAATAAATATATGCATACAAGCTTTGTTTGGTATGCACAAATATGATGGGTCGTTCATCAAAAAATGTAGCTTTGTTTTGTCCGAATATATGAACAATCGATGCTTTTTTTTTTACAGATATATCACTCTTGGTGTGGTCTGTTTCATAATCTAACTGTGAATAAATTCGGAATTTCCTGAAATTTTCATTGGTAGAATTGAAATTTGCTATAAAATAATTTGTTATCTTCTCATTTTCTGGACTCAATTTTATATTTTGGGTCTCTGACATCACTGCTAATCATGAATGACTAAGATGATGAAAGTTGATAGGAGTGGTTGAGGAGTTTTTTGTTTTATTGGATGACCCATCTGGCTGTTGTTCTTGATTTCAATGGAAAATGATGAAGGGTGGAAGGTGATTCATGTGGATTTCATTTTTATATTCTGCTTTGGTTCAAAAGGAAAGACAAAAACTGAGAGGCCTGTCAATAATTAGTGTTGGCATACTTGTCAGTATTCAGTGCTCCGTCTAGGGGGAAATACTGTGTGGCTTCATCTGGACCACACAAGCATTTAAACTGCTATCTGGGATGAAGCCAGTATAAAATGTCTCTCCATATGGTAGTCTCCACCTTAAATTTCCTCCTAGTCGTATCCCTGGACCCTCAAGATTTTTTTAAGGACATTGTTATTGGCACGACCTCTTTGTGAAGTCGGATTTAAGCTCAAAAGTCGACCTTCCCAAAGTCGAATTTTGGCCGAAATGTAGTGCCGAGGTAGATTCAGTGTGGTGCGCCAATAAAAGTGCCATTTTTAATTACTGGGTTTTTTTCTTTAATCTTCTAAAGGGGAATTGTATTGATTTGTGTCTGGAACACGTTATTGTCCTACGTGTTTGTGTTCATTTCATTATTTTATGCACTATGATGATAATACTTAATGATTGTGGTCTTGAATTCTAACAGAGCAGGGGTATAGTGTTGTGCTACCAGAGAAACTACATACAGGGAAGTGGAATGTATATAGGTTAGTATATATCACCCACTACTCATTTTAATCCGTTTTCGTTTCATACGTGTTTATAACTTGTATTCATTATTGCAGGTCTGCTCGTTCTCCCCTCAAGCTCGTGAATGGATTTGACGACAAACCAGAAGTTGGCACTCTGCATGACAATTTCGTGTTAGTTAATCAACCTGAGTATTGAATTGTTCTATTAGATGTATTTGTTCGATTAGATAGCTTTTCATCTGAGAACATTATTATCAACTTGTGAATGTAGTTATACCGCGAAAGCTTGTCCAGATGGCAGATATCTAGGAACACGGATTCGGGATGATGGCACTGTGGGAGAGTGAGTTCTTTGAAAGATACACTACTTGACTGTCTATAGGAACTTAGTTCTAATATATATATATATATATACTCTTTTACAGTTACAAATGGATGACATATGGTGAAGCAAGTACGGCTCGGTCAGGAATCGGCTCTGGTCTTATGTTTCATGGGATCCCAACGGTAATTAAGTTAGCCTATGGAAAGCTCGAATCTGTTGTAATCAATGATGTTTATGTTGCATCTTCTTGACATGAAACAGGGGTCTTGTGTGGGTATATACTTCATAAACCGACCCGAGTGGATAATAGTTGATCATGCCTGCTCCGCGTATTCTTTTATTTCGGTTCCTTTATACGATACCTTAGGTACGTGACAATCAACTATCTCGGTTCTTGGTCCTTTGAGATCATTTTAGAAGGTTAGGATTTCATGGTGGATTGACTCGTTTTCTCCTTGCAGGCCCGGATGCTGTTAAATATATTGTTAATCATGCATCAATAGAAGCCATATTTTGTGTCCCACAAACATTAAACACAGTAAGTTAATCTCTCATGAGACTAAATGTTGCATTTGGGTGGCAATACACGTTACGAAACTTTCTCTCGTATTATCATCTCTTTTGATCCAACCATGACTTTGGTTTGTGTTTACTATGAATGAATTTGCAGTTGGTCAGCTCTTTACCCGAGATGCATTCAGTTCGTCTGCTCGTGGTTAGTCTGATTGCGTCTTTTCTACACCTGCTACATATTACTGTATGATTCAGCTGGGCTGTAGGTCCCACTAGTGCATTGTTTCTCTCTCCTAATTGTAGGTGGTTGGAGGTGTTGATGATCAACTTCAATCCATATCATCGAGCAAAGGCGTGCAGGTTGTATCGTATTCAAAGCTGCTAAGTCAGGTGAGTTTAGAGTCATGGTGAATTAATTAGGTGGCTTTTATCAGCAAAAGATTATATTCTATTATTCTTGTTTTTGTTTTCAGGGCCTTCAGAATCTTCAGCCTTTTTCACCACCCAAGCCTGATGATATTGCTACGATATGCTATACAAGTGGTACAACGGGAACACCAAAGGTAATGTACTTTACTTAAATTCCCTCTGTATATATTATGTCAAGCAAATGTGAGTTTTTTCTTGTCTAAAATTATGGTATGCTAAAGTTTGTAACATATGCTTTATGTTTAGGGTGTCGTACTGAGTCATACGAACTTAATTGCCAACATTGCTGGGGCAAGCTTTGGCCTCAAGTTGGAGCCTTCAGATCTGTGAGTATAAATTATTAACTCAAAACCATTTACAGTGGTAACATTTAGTTTTTACTTGGCAACTCAAAATACTATTTTCAATTGACAGTTACATGTCTTATCTGCCATTGGCACACATATACGAACGAGCTAACCAAGTGATGATTGTGTACTATGGAGCAGGAGCTGGTTTCTATCAAGGAGTATGAGATTTTGATTTCAATACTTTTTTTTTTCTTTATCTCGAGATTGTATAGTTAAAACATACATGCGTTTGTTCCAAGAAAACGATGACATTGTTTATCTCTGCAGGACCATTTGAAATTATTGGAAGATATGGCTGTTTTAAGGCCCACGATATTTTGTAGTGTTCCTCGGCTTTACAATAAAATTTACGCAGCGTAAGTAGTATCTACTGCTCATTTCTTTTTTAGTATTTGCCATACTATGCAAAAGCCGGAAGTACAGACAATTCGTTTTTCTTTTTTGTAGCATCACGAATTCAGTAAAGACATCTAGCGGTTTGAGGCAGAAGATATTCAATACAGCATACAATGCCAAGAAACAGGCCATTCTTAGTGGTGAGTTCATTGGTTTCCGGCATCATCTTAAAATACGTCGTATATAAATGTTTTATTGTATATGCTAATTTAGTATTTCAGGTAAGACGTCGTCTCCAATGTGGGACAGGTTAGTGTTTAACAAGATAAAGGCTACATTGGGAGGTAGAGTTCGTTATATGATTTCGGGTGCATCACCATTGTCCCCGGATGTCATGGACTTCTTACGCGTGTAAGTCATTTGCAAGACAGGCTACATAATTTGCATATACCCTTCTAAAGTAATTTAGAGAGAATGAAGAAGAAGAAGATTAAGAGAAAATATTAACTCTTATTATTTAACTCAGCCAAACCAGCCAGAATAAATAGGGAAATTACAAAAGACTGTTGAGCTTAAAGTAAAGCATGCCTAACTAGGAAAGAGAAAAAGTTAACTATTAGTAATAATGACTACTTAGAGTACCCTTTATAGAGTGGGCTATCTAAATTGTCATTTACAAGTAAATAACCGGCCTATGTAACATGTAAAAAATATATAACAATATGATACATAAACTACATTATACTTTATACTCCAATACTCCTCCTTAAGTGGGAAGTAGATATCTAGCGAGACTGCTTGTCATACACTTTAGTAGTGAAGTACTATGCACTTTTGGTGAACACATCACCACTTGATTTTTGGAGTTGATATAAGATAGAAGAATCTCACCTTCATCATCATCTTCTCTTTGATAAAATTCCTATCAATCTCAATATGTTTTGTCCTCGTCATGTTGTACAGATTCTTAGTGATCTCAATAGCAGTTGATTATCACATTTGATAGGAAAGTAGGAGTAGAAATAACAAGTCTTAGTTCCTCATAATCTTCAGACCCATAATATCTCACACATACATACTGCAATTGCCTGCACTCGGCCTCAATGCGGAACTTCTAGCCACAACAGATCGCTTTCTTGCTTCTCCAAGAAACCAGATTTCCAAAACGTAAATGCACCATCCAGAGGTTGATTTTCTATCAATATTGCAACTTGCCCAATCAGCATCCACATATGCCTCAATTCGTATTTCCTTCCGGCCTCGAATAGTATACCCTTTCCTGGATTCCCTTTCAAAAATCTTAAGAGTCTGACAGCAGCATTGTAGTGTATTTCCTTTGGTGAATGCATGAATTGGCTGAGTTTGCTAACAGCAAATGATATGTCTGGCCTGGTATGAGATAAGTAGATTAATCTCCCTATAAGTTTTTGATATCTTTATGCTTCAATGTTTGGACCATTATCATCCTTCCCAAAGTTTACAGTATTATCAAGGGGCGTACTAACAGGTTTGCACCCCAACAAGCCATAATCAGATAATAAGTCCATAGTGTATTTCCTTTGAGAGAGTATGATACCCTTGGATGACCTAGCAACTTCAATACCAAGGAAGTATTTTAGTGGTCCTAGATCCTTTAATTCAAATTCTTTGATTCGTGAAGTACTTCAAAGAGTGATTTCTTCCTCTGAGTTTCCTGTGATGATGATATCATCAACATACACAATGAGAATAGTTACCCTGCCAGAATGATCATGTTTTTAGAACATTGTATGATCACTGTGCCCTTGATGATAAGTTGCTTCCTTCATAGCCTTGGTA
Organism: Gentiana macrophylla; assembly: GCA_026214975.1. Lineage (NCBI taxonomy): Eukaryota > Viridiplantae > Streptophyta > Magnoliopsida > Gentianales > Gentianaceae > Gentiana > Gentiana macrophylla. Next base: position 87,624,289 of record CM047810.1, read on the forward strand.
AACCTGTCAAACCAGGCCCTTGGAGATTGCTTTAATCCATAGATAGCTTTGTTTAACTTCAGTACATGATTGGGTTTAAGCATGAAACCAGGGGGATAGTGCATATATACTTCCTCTTTCAAATCCCCATTTAAGAAGGCATTTTTAATGTCCATTTGATAGAGAGGCCAATTCAGAACAGCAGCAATATAAATCAAGATTCTGACAGTGTTTAGCTTTGCCACTGGTGCAAATGTTTCATTAAAGTCAATCCCTTGAGTTTGAGTAAAACCCCTAGCAACCAAATTTTTTGCCTTGTACACTCGTTAATGGTACCATCCGGGTTGTGTTTGATGGTAAAGAGCCATCTACACCCAACCTGTCTCACTCCTCGTGGTTTAAGAACACAATCCCAAGTATGATTTTTATCTAAAGCAGACAATTCTTCAAAAACAGCACTTTTCCAATTAGCATCACTTAAGGCATGTTCAATGGATTTAGGGATACTGTAAGTGTCAATATTAGACAAGAATGCTTGGTAATGAGGTGAGACCTTACTATAGGCCACAAATTTCTCGAATAGGGTGTTGAGTGCATTCTCTCCTACCTTTCTAAGGGCAATAGGCGATTCAGCTCAATAATAGGAGGTGGAAGGTCAGTATGTGATTCGTAAGAGGTAGGTAAAGTAGATGAGTAATCAAAGTTGTTGAATAGGTTTGGATATGTGAGTCATTAGAAGATTCAAGAGTACAGTCTCCAATTTTCTGGTGTGTAAATAATAACTTTTTTTTCAGGTTGATGGGAGTGTTTGTTGGTGGGAATACAGTAGGTATGATGGGTGCATCAACAATAATAGGCGGTGACAATTTTTCAAAGTGAGTAAGTCAGTGTTTAATTGGTTTAATTTCTCGACTTGGAATAGAAAGGTGATCTTCAATAAAGGTAACATCAAAGGTGATGTAGGTTTTATGTGTTTTGGGGTCAAAGCATTTGTACCCCTTTTTGTAGGAGAATATCCAAGGAAGATGGTCTTAATGCACCTAGGATCAAGCTTTCCTCTGTTGGGATTATGATTGTGGACAAATGCAAAGACACATCCAAATATCTTTAGAGAGATATCTGATAGAAGTTTTGTGCAAGGGTAGACACCTTTTAGGACATCACTAGGGGTCCTGAATTTCAACATCCTAGAAGGCATTCTATTGATCAAGTATGTGGCAGTTAGTACTGCTTGACACCAATAGAAAATAGGAACATTATAGGTAAATATCAAGGTTCTGGCAACCTCTAAGAGATGTCTATTTTTCCTCTCAGCTACCCCATTTTGTTGAGGTGTGTTTGTACATGAGGATTGATGGACAATTCCCTTTTCAGTAAGGAAAGGAGAAAGGTGAGAATTAAAGTATTCAGTCCCATTCTGATCTTAGGATCTGAATTTTGGTTTTAAACTGTGTTTCAACAAAGTTGTAGAAGTTTGTGAATATGGCTGCAACATCTGATTTTTGGCTCATTAGATAGACCCATGAAGTTCTGGAATGGTCATCGATGAATGTGACAAACCAAGGTTTTTTGGATAGGTTTGAGACCCTAGATGGACCCCAAACATCAGTGTGGACAAGAGCAAAGGGTGCAGTAGGTGTATAGGGAACAGATTTGTAAACATTTCTAGTTTGTTTACCAAGAATGCAAAATTCACATTTCAAATTTTCCATAAAAACTCCAGAAAATAAAGAGGGATACAACCTTTTCAAGTACACAAAATTAGGATGGCCTAGTCTAAAATGTAAGTGAATAATTTTGTTACATTTAGAATCTAAACTAGCCACTAATCCACTTGGTTACTCTAAGAGCTTGTTATGAAACAGGTACAGACCCCCCTTAGTACTCTTCGCACTGCCAATCTTCATCATAGACTCCAGATCCTGAAACTCACAATGGGTATCCGTAAAGTTAGTGAGCATTTTCTATCTCTACAAAACTGCTTGTGAGAGAGAAGGTTACAATTGAGATTAGGAACATAGAGGACATTTTCTAGGGTAATGTTGGGTTGAAGTCTAACTCTACCTTTTCCTAACACCTTTTGAAGAACCATCTGCTATAGTAACACAAAGATGAGAATCAATACTTGTGAAAGTTTCAAAAGCAGAAAGTTCACTGTCATATATGGCTAGAGCACCCGAGTCAACAATCCATTTGTGGCCTTTATGCGCGCTGCTCCAACAGTGATTCAAGAGGTCAGTGGTTGAAGTTTACTGAACATCATCTGGAGGGTGTTCATCTGCTCTTCTGAGAACCCTTGTCCCTGTTCAGAAACACTATAAGCCTTGTTCAGCTCATTACCTCTACCACCAGTCTTGACTTGCTGATTTTTGAGAAGATGGGGTGGTTTCCCATGTAGTAGCCATCATTTTTCCTTAAGATGACCCTTCTTCTTACAGTGATCACACAAGAGATTGGCCCAATTCTCACTCCTCTTGTATTTGTTGTAAGCTGCATTAGCAGCATCTGATTCAGAAGCTTTAAAAGCTGATGTTACCTCTCTGGAGTTGGCAGATACCTCCGTATAGCATAACTCCTCTTACGCACTCCTCCTTTCTCAAAATACTAAATGCATCATCAATAGATGGGAAGGGGATATGGCAAGAATTCTTTCCTAGTCGCTTCATACGTAGTGTCTAGACCTCCCAGAAGTCTAGTAACCTATCTCTTTCCACTTCCTTGTTATGAATGTCTCGCATCCCCTGTGCATTTCCATTCCTTGATTGTAAGTTGATCATACTCTTCCCACAGATTGGTTAGAGCATTGAAATACTCATTGATTGGTCATCCAAACTTGGGCAAGTATTCCTTAGCTTGAGTTTCACCCGTAAAACTTGAACATAGTTACCTTCATTGTAGAGTATAAGGACTCCAGTTTCTTCCAAATATTGTGAGCTGATTTTGCATATAAAAAGTTTGAACTTATTTTTCTATCATAGAATTCATAAGCCAAGATCTTACAATCGCATCTTCGGGCTTCCCATGTATCAAACTCCTTTGAGTTTTTGTCGATTGGGAGGTGTAGAGTATCCAGGTGAGGTATCCTTTCTTTCCTCTCGCCCAAGACATAAGTATATCTTGACCGAGACCATGGAACATAATTTGGTCCAGCATAGCTTTTTAGAGTGATTTGGAGTGATGGATTATCAACTCCATTAAATGAGAGAGAAATAGAAGAGGGAGTAGATTCAGTATCTGTCATGGTGAAATAACAAGAACTTAAGAGAAGAAAAAAGTAGATCGATTGCCTGAAATAAGTTCAGGGCTCTGCTACCATAAAGTAATTTAGAGAGAATGAAGAAGAAGAAGATTAAGAGAAAATATTAACTCTTATTATTTAACTCAGCCAAACCAGCCAGAATAAATAGGGAAATTACAAAAGACTGTTGAGCTTAAAGTAAAGCATGCCTAACTAGGAAAGATAAAAAGTTAACTATTAGTAATAATGACTACTTAGAGTACCCTTTATAGAGTGGGCTATCTAAATTGTCATTTACAAGTAAATAACCGGCCTATGTAACATGTAAAAAATATAACAATATGATACATAAACTACATTATACTTTATACTCCAATACCTTCTTCTTCTTCTTCTTTTTTATATGTGAAGCCTTAAACAAGTCCTTTATTTTACAGTTTTAAATACCTATTTTTCTAGTTTACAGAATCTCTATCCAAGATGAAATGCATCAAATCCTCTATTTTACATAATGCAGTAGATATAAAGTAAAATTTACAGAATCTAAATGAATGAAGTAGATGTAAAGAAAATTTTTACTTTACTCTAAAAAGTAGAAAATCTGCTGCAGTGTTATTTTTTTCTGATGAAATCTTTAAACTACAGCTTTTAAAAGATTTACAGTATCTACTGCTAGTGCTCTTATACAGAATTCGTCTTCTTCCAGGTGTTTTGGTTGTCAAGTAGTCGAAGGATACGGAATGACTGAGACTTCTTGTGTTATCAGTGGTATGGATCAGAATGATCTTTTATCGGGTCATGTTGGAGCCCCGTCTCCTGCTTGTGGTATGTGAGAAAACAACTTTTTTAGGTTTAAAGTTCTGAAAAAAAGTGTGATAAAAACATAAGATAAGACCATATATACCGGTCGTAGGGTTGCTCTGATTTAGAATCTTTTTTGTTTCAGAAATAAAGCTTGAGGATGTTCCCGAAATGAACTATACAAACGATGATCAGCCATACCCGCGTGGGGAGATCTGTGTCAGAGGCCCGATTGTGTTCCAAGGCTATTATAAAGATGAAGAACAAACGTAAATAAAAGACCGTTCTTGCATGTTTGTTGTACAGTTATATGAAAGCGTTTCGTGTAGTTTACTTAAGATAGTTCAATTAAATATAACAGGAGAGAAGTTATTGATGAAGGCGGATGGCTTCACACTGGTGATATAGGTTTATGGTTACCAGGTGGTCGTTTAAAGATAATCGACAGGTAATGAATCTTATTCTGGAATCTGTTGCTAAAATGCTACTATAACTTCGAATAATCCAACCATAGGCCAGATTTTATGCATAAATCTTAGTCTAATGTTGAAATATTACAAAACTAATGATTGTCGGATTTATGCATAATTCTTAGTCTAATGTTGAAAGATAGAGCTTTCGTGAATCTGCATTTATGTAAAGTCGGTGTTTCTTCTTACCAGGAAAAAGAACATATTTAAGTTGGCGCAAGGAGAGTACATTGCTCCCGAGAAAATTGAAAATGTATATGCCAAAAGCAAATTCGTTGCACAATGCTTCGTATATGGTACGTAAATTAAACCGTGCTTCTTTAATCCCCCTTATGCATTCTTTTTTTCCACATAAATGATAAATGCCACACTTTTTTGGGATGGAATGTAAAAGGTTTAACGTGGATAATCTCCGCATATGGCGAGATTTGAACCTGAAAACTCTGCCACTTGGACAATGCCTTGATGTTCTTGGTGGTATTTATCGTAAGAGATAATCGGCTAACTAGTCTTGTTTGTTTTGGTAGGTGACAGCTTCAACTCCGCCCTTGTTGCAGTTGTCTCTGTAGAGCAAGATATGCTAAAAGCATGGGCCTCTTCTCAAGGCATTCAGGTAAACTGCATAAAAAAACCGGCTTTTATGTTTCTTGGCCTATTAGCTTCACACATGAAAGAAACATTCATATGGTTTTAATTCATGGACTTTGATTTTCCGCTACTAAATATAAACGCAACAATGAAAACAGTATAAAGATTTAGGACATCTATGTGCTGATGCAAGGGCAAGAGCAGCTGTGCTTGCTGACATGGATGCTATTGGCAGAGAAGCTCAGGTATCGATAAATTTGATCGTATTCTTTTAGTTTTTTGAGAAATACATCAGACACAGCTCATCAAGCACACTATATATATATATATATATATATATATATATATATATATATATATATATACTAGATGGGAAGGCCGCTGTGTGCGCGCATTGTACACACTTCGTTGGATATGAAATGGGGATACATAATTGTGCTTCTTTGACATTTTCCAAATGTAATTAAATTGGAATCGGATACATCTTAAGCACAACACACATAATAAGATTAAGAATAAATTAAAGCTAATGTGTAGATTAAAAATACAATTGAGTCCTCTAAAATGGAACAATTTAACTCAAACCCTTCACAAAATAACAAAAAAAAAAAAAAAAAAAAAAAAATTTTTCCAATTTTGGCCACCAATGAACAGTAATTAAAAATAAAAAAATAAAAAAAAAACCTTTTTTCTGGGCCGGGCCGCCCGATGAACAGTAAAAAAAAAAAAAAAACACGTGGACACCCCCTTTGGAGTTTCCCAAGTGGTTATTATAAGTATGTATATTAGTTCTAGTTCCCTTTGTTCTTTCATCTAAGTAAGACTAATGAACAGGAAACTGTTTTTCCTGTTCATAGCCGTTGGATGCTTTCTGCTTTTTGTTTCTAGCCGTTAGAGGCATTTCTATTTATTGTACTCACTTCTTATCTCACCCGATAAGCAGTTTTAATCTATTGAAAGAGTTTTCTTTTCTTTCTCAATCTTTTCTCTATTTCTACATGGTATCGAGCTTGCTCACATAAAAATTCTCGAATATTTTTCTCGCTTCAAAATGACTATGAGCATTCTTCGAGAGGTTAACTCAAGGGAAGAAGCCTCAAATCCTTCTTCCCGGACCACTGAACCTCTATAATGTCATTTTCCACTCATAAACTCAATGGTGATAACTATCTCCGGTGGTGTAGATCCATCGCACTCTTATCACCTGGAGAGACAAGGAAGAATTCCTCACTGGAGAGAGCAAAGCACCAGAAAAAGGCCTACCCAACTACAAGAAGTGGAGGGTTGACAACAGCCAAGTCATGGCAATTATTCTGGGGTCTATGACCACTGATACTGCTGAGAACTTCATTCTTATGGACACTGTGAGGAGATATGGAATGGGGCTGCTGAGCTATATTCAAAAAATGAAAATATCTCTGCTGAGCTATGAGATTGAAGCTAAGGTACAAGATATGAAGCAAGGTGATCTCAGTGTCACCATGTTCTACAACTCTCTGTCTAAGTCTTGGCAACAGCTTGACAGCTTGGAAAATATTTCCTGGCAGTCTGCTGATGATGCAAAGACTTATAAGTCTTTGAAAAATCAAAGAAGAATATTCAAGTTCCTGATGGGACTTAATTCCAACCTTGATGATGTGAGGGGGAGAATCTTGAGTAAGAAACCTCTCCCCTCTATCAAAGAAGTATTTGCTGAAGTTAAACATGAAGAGAGTAGGAGGAAACTCATGCTGAGTAATACTACTCCTCCTACATCTCTGGAAAACAGTGCTCTTTTTACTAAGAGTACTCCTCAATCTCAGTCCAATCAAAATCAGAAACAAAAGAACATTAGGCCTATGTGTGATCATTGTAAAAAGACTGGTCATACAAGGGAGACTTGCTGGAAACTCCATGGCAAGCCTCCTAACTGGAAACCAAAAAATTATGAAAATTCTGCTAAAATTGCTATCATTGAGGAACATAGGTCTGAAAATGAGTTTAGTAAAGAGCAAATTGAGGCTCTGAAAAAGCTTCTATCTGCTCAAACTTCTCAGACCACTGCTCCTCAAGGGACTGCAACAATGGCTAATGCAGGTGTGTGCTTTAATGCCTATACCAGTAATCATGTGGTTAGGAACATATGGCTTGTTGATTCAGGGGCCTCCAGTCATATGACTGGAAACCCTGAACTCTTTATCAAAATCACCAAGTGTAAATCACCACACACTGTTAAGATTGCTGATGGGACTTCTTCCCAAGTCTTTGGCACAGGGAATGTTGTCATTAGTGAACAAATAACACTAAAGAATGTCCTTTATGTTCCTAACTTGCAATGTAATCTATTGTCTGTTAGCAAACTTGTAAAGGACTCAAAATGTGCTGTTTTGTTTCACTCTAATGGCTGTAAGTTTCAGGATTTATGCCCCAAGAGGGAGATTGGCAGTGCTAAAGCTTATTCTGGACTGTTTGTTTTCAAGACTCACTTCACTGACAAGTTTTTTGAAGATATTCCTAGAGGCCTAGCCAGTTTTAACAATTATGTTTCCAATTGTAATCAGATTATGTTACTACATTATAGGCTTGGTCATCCTAACTTTACTTATATGAAAATTTTGTATCCTGGTCATTTTAATGGAAGGAAAATTTCCTATCTTCATTGTGAAGTGTGTCAACTTGCTAAGCATACCAGATCTGTCTTTCCTTGTGGAGGTTATACTCCCTCTAGACCTTTTTCCATGATACATAGTGACATCTGGGGTCCTTCTAAAAAGACTACAACATCTGGAAAGAGATGGTTTGTAAGCTTCATAGATGACCACAGCAGAGTCACTTGGTTGTTTCTCTTAAAGGAGAAGTCTGAAGTGGGTGGGATCTTCAAGGAATTCTATGCCATGATCAGAAATCAATTTGAAACTAAGGTTCAAATACTGAAAACTGATAATGGTACAGAATGCTTTGAAAGATCTCTCACTAATTTTTTCTCTGAGCAAGGGATTGTTCACCTCAGTACCTGTGTTGATACACCCCAACAAAATGGGGTAGCAGAAAGGAAAAATATGCACCTTTTGGACGTGGCCAGAAGCCTTATGTTCACTATGCATGTTCCTAAATACCTATGGGGAGAAGCTGTTCTTACAGCTACATATTTGATTAACAGGATGCCATCAAGGGTCCTAAATTTTAAAACTCCAATAGGAGTACTCAAAGAAAGCTACCCTACATCACAACTCTTTGGCAGTCTCCCCATGAAAGTGTTTGGAAGTACATGTTTTGTACATGTCCATTCACAACACAGGGGTAAACTTGATCTAAGATCAGTGAAATGTGTCTTTGTTGGGTACTCTTCCACAAAAAGGGGGTACAAATGCTACTACCCTACTACAAGGAAAATGTACACCACTATGGATGTTACTTTTTCAGAACATGTACCTTACTACAACTCTCTGATTCAGGGGGAGGGATTTGATGAATATCACAACTCCTGGAACATAAATGTTCCTGGAGATGGTGATAATCAAACTCCAAACCTTAGAGATCAAGAGAATGAGACTTCTTTCCCTGAAACAGGGAACATGGAACAAAGCAATTCTGGTCCTACCAATAACACAAGTGATCCTAACATCATTGTGTATACCAGGAAAAGGAAAGCTGCACACCAAAATCCTGAAAATGATCTCAGTTCTGAGAATGGATCATCTAATGAGGTTCAAACTGATAATGAATCAAGATCAAGGATCCTCGAGACATCGACAAGTCTGAGGATTCCACCGAACAAACTGATTGTGATGAAAGACCTATAGCACAAAGGAAGGGTACAAGGATGTTAGGTGTAATGCCCGAAAGACAAGTTTGTAATTATTTTATTTAATAAATGAAATGATATTATTATTCATATTTATTATTCTCATATTCACCGATGTGACAATAGTATTTACACTACAGAAAACCCTAAAGTATATCGTTTATGTAATCACTTAACTCAGTGTATGAGATTTATCGGGGGGATTGAGTTAGTGAAGATGTACTTAAAATACAATAGTTAATCGAGAGTATCGGGTCTCTCCTTTAACGTGCTATTAATGCGCCCAGAACACAATATGTGTGATTGTCTTATCCGGACTTTCGGTTAAGAGAACCTAGTGGGGCATTTATATATGATAGATATATCATATAGTAATTTGACCCATTTGATTAGAGTTCACGATATAATTCCGTAATCGAGAAGTCTTATCGAATCAATCGATGATCATATTTATGGATATATCTTAATTCTGAGGTGATCACAGTCAACTGCTTGAATCAGTATGATGTTTGACTTGACGGTTAAGGATTACACTGAGTCTGTGATTTAAATTTCCCCATCTTGGCATTGTACTGGATTGAGTGAGTAGTCTTTGTTATCACAGATACGGAATCCATTCCTTCCATTTCTCGAAGTAGATAGACACAGCCTCTTATTTGTTAATCCTAGAAACCGATCGATCCATGTAGTTCATATTACACCGATTAGCTACCAAAGAGTTGTATGAATTAATTGATCACTGGGGTTAATGGTAAATAAGGATAAGAGGTCCTGAAAAGGGTTAACGGTAACTTCCCGATTTAGAATGAATGATCCATGGAGGATTAATCCATATGTAATGATTATATCAATGGACGCTTATTATCATTCTCGTGAAGAGATAAATATAATCTTATAATCGGAGGAGTGCAGTCACGGGATTATGGTGGCATATTCCTGTGATTGATTTATCGAATATAATTATTCTGTTCATAAGATAATTATTTATTTGATTTATCGGTGCCGCTGATTATTAGTCCATGGTCCCCGACGTGCCTCCAATATAGCATAGCTATTCTCGGACGTCGAATCCTAATAATATTAATTTAGTTCTTGTTAGAATTTAATTAAAACGATATGTGAATTAATTGTTTAGTAGACTATTAAATTAGTTGGGCTAAATAATTAAATATGTGAAAAATACATTTTTCATAATCTTGACCCAATTAGTGTGTTTGGCCGAAAATCATAGTGACTAGGTCACAAATGACAATTTTCGGCCATAGCCTTATTTTAGTAAACAAGAAATTAGTTTTCTTGTGGATTAATAAGACATGTGCACAAAATATTTATCGGATAAATATTTATGGTAAGAAATAAAGATAAAGATTATTCTAGATTTGTTCTAGAATATTATGACATTATCTTTTATTTATTGGATTTATTTATTTGCAAAATAAAATCCTTGGAGGACAATGTTTACTCTCCTATATAAAGAGAGTTCTCCCAAGTCTAAAATACACACATAAAATTTCGACTTCTACCTCTTAGAGAGGAGAAAGAAAATTTTCGGCCAAGGGGAATAAGAGGGAGAATCTTGGAGATTTTCCGGGTAGCATATCGGAAGGATTCGAGACGAGGATTTCCTTCCACCGGGAGTTGCTCGGATCACACGTACGGAAGATCGTGGTGCTCTTCACACAATCTTTTATTCTTTCTATTGCGGTTCTTCTACTTGGATTTTGAGATCCAAGAGGTATGTTCTACAACCCCCTTGTAGAGTAGATCTAGTTATTTTATTACGTGTAATTTATAGATCTAGATCCTAAAATCGCGTCCGTTGCGGATGGTATTACTAACAAAGGAAGTGTACTGCACACCCTTTGTACAACTTCATGTCCTATGATCAACTCTCACCTCAGTTCCATGGCTTCACCTGCAGTCTGGACAATATTAACATTCCAAAGAATGTGTATGATGCTATGAAAGTCCCAAAATGGAGAACTGCACTTAAAGATGAAATGGATGCCCTCATAAAGAATAAAACTTGGAGCATCATTGCATTACCAAAGGGGAAACATCCAGTGGGGTGTAAGTGGATTTTCATCATTAAATACAATCTTGATGGACTCAATAGGTATAAAGCTAGGTTAGTGGCCAAGGGTTTCACTCAATCCTATGGGATTGATTATCATGAAACTTTTGCCCTCGCTGCCAAGCTAAATACCATCGTAATCCTCATGAGCATTGTAGTCAACCTTGATCGTCACTTACCCAACTGGATGTAAAGAATGCTTTTCTTTATAGGGACATCCAGGAGGAAGTCTACATGCATCTCCCCCTGGATTTGAGCACCTAGGGGAGAAAGGAACTGTTTGCAAACTTCAAAGGTCACTTTATGGTCTTAAACAGTCCCCAAGAGCTTAGTTTGGTAGATTTACAGCTTTTATGAAGAAGAATGGGTTCAATCAATGCCATTCAGACCATACTTTGTTCACAAAGTTCAAATCTGGAAAAACTACTGTGTTAGTAGTGTATGTGGATGATATCATCTTAACAGGAGATGATAATGATGAGATCAAGAACATTAAATCTATTTTAGCCTCTGAGTTTGAAATTAAGAACTTGGGGAATCTGAAATACTTCCTTGGCATGGAAATTGCTAGAAATTCTGAGGGTATCTCCATATCCCAAAGAAAGTATACCCTAGATCTCCTAAAAGAGACTGGTATGTTGGGATGCAAACCTGCTGAAACCCCTGTTGAACCTGGTCTAAAACTGGGGATTGAGCCTGATAGTCCTCTTGTGGACAAAGGAAGATATCAAAGGCTTGTTGGAAGGCTTATTTACCTATCACATACAAGACCTGACATCTGTTTTGCTGTAGGTCTGATCAGCCAATTTATGCATACACCTACTGAAAGACATATGCAAGTGGCTGAGAGAATCCTCAGATTTCTCAAGAAGAATCATGGACAAGGCCTCCTCTTCAAAAAGGATGCATCAAGGGGGGTAAGGATCTACACTGATGCTGACTATGCTGGGGATCAAACCAATGGAAGGTCAACCACAGGGTACTGCACTTATGTTTGGGGCAATCTCACTACATGGAGAAGCAAGAAACAACATGTTGTTTCTAGGAGCAGTGCAGAATCAGAATTAAGGGCTCTGGCCCTTGGTGTTTGTGAAGGAATCTGGGTAAAAAGGGTGCTGAATGAGCTAGGTTTCAAAATCCCTGAACCTATCCAAATACCGTGTGACAATACTTCTGCCCTAAGTATTGCTGAAATTCCCACTCACCATGACAAGACCAAACATGTTGAAGTTGATAGACATTTCCTAAGGGAAAAGGTTGACAATGGGGACATAACCCTTGTTCATGTGAAAACTCAAGATCAAGTTGCGGACGTGCTTACAAAAGTCGTGTCTCACTCAGTCTTTAACCATCTTCACTCCAAGTTTGGCTGCATCAATATCTACAATCAAACTTGCGGGGGAGTGTTGAAAGATGGTATTTTTAGTATTAGATAATGTCTAGTATTTTTTTCCTAGTGCTAATTACTTTTGTTATTAGTTCTAGTTCCCTTTGTCTTTCATCTAAGTAAGACTAATGAACATGAAACTGTTTTTCCTGTTCATAGCCGTTGGATGCTTTCTGCTTTTTGTTTCTAGCCGTTAGAGGCATTTCTATTTATTGTACTCACTTCTTATCTCACCCGATAAGCAGTTTTAATCTATTGAAAGAGTTTTCTTTTCTTTCTCAATCTTTTCTCTATTTCTACAATATATATATATATATACTCTGTAATTCACGCATGTGACGTCCCTGTCGCGGATACCGAGTCATTATCCGGAAAAGAACGCCCAGCGCGTAATTATATGCGTGTCAAGCGTTCTTTTCTGGATAAAGACTCGGTATCCGGGTCAGCTAGAGGCGTCACAACGCATGCACTTGCTAACTGTTTTCGGGACTCATATATATATATATACACTTGTTTCCAGCTGAGAGGTTTTGAGTATGTGAAAGCTGTGACTTTGGTTCCTGAGCCATTCAGTTTGGAAAATGGTCTTCTCACACCAACATTTAAGGTGAGTATACAGATTTTAAAGGATAGGAAAACAAAAACTGATACAATATATGATCTGAAATTTACTTTTTTATTTTATTTTCATTGTCCACTTCCAGATCAAAAGACCACAAGCAAAAGAATACTTTGCAAAAGCAATCGCAAACATGTACGCGGAGCTTTCTGCAGCAGATTCATCGTCCCAGAAAGTTTTTTGATCCATTTATTGGAAGGAATTATGACACCCCAAACCGGACGTGTTTGATTAACCCTTTTTTTTCTTCGTCTTTTTTTGAATAATTTTTGTTGTAGATTCATCAACAGCATTGTGTTTTATTATATATATGAAAGAGAAGAGATAAAAAGAGGCAGACACAGACAAATTTCTACATTATTTTTTTTACAGGCAGATGAACAAGTAGAAAAAAAAATAAAGCATAAGCTATTTCTTGCTCAAGAGTTAGCATTGTGTAATGTATTTTTGAGAATGAAAATGTTTTTCCATCTGAACGTGTATACCCCTTGTACAAGCTTACATATATGACCAATTTTTTATCTAATAATGTGGTATCAATCTTTTTTTTTTCTTTTTCTTTTTTCAGTGGGGTCCATGATCGATCCGTCTATACATATATCCATATGTTCCAAAATAACTGATGCAGTTGCAAAAACAGACATATTAAATAGGTGAGTTAATGCTTTAATTTGAATGCTAAAATGACTAAAAAACCCTTAATATATAATAAATGTAATGTTGTATTTATTCTCTCACTCTTTAATAAATAATGGTACATGTAGAAAAAAACACAATAAATATCGTATTGAAAATGTAACTGCCTTATTTTGGAACAAATCTTTGGTGGGCCATAGATCCGTCCATACATATACCCATCTGTTCCAAAATAACTGATGCAGTTGCAAAAAACACGCTATTGTAGGTGAGTTAATGCTTTAATTTGAATGTTAAAATGACTAAAAACCCCTTAGTATACAATTAATGCAATTTTGTATTTATTCTCTCACTCCTTAATAAATAAGGATAGATGTAGAAAAAAACACAATAAATATTATATTAGAAATGTAACTGCCTCATTAAACAAATTTTTTTGACAACTGCCCAGCTATTTCGGTACTGATGGAGTAAAATTTTTTTTTTTTTCCACCGGAAAGACCACACATTACAATTTTATAAAACTGATCTACTAATCTATGTGCTCAACATTTCTGCCCGCTTAAATTAAAGCATCAATCTGCTTAAGGATAAGGAGGCTTTTTAGCCTATACATGAGGCCATAGAAAAAAAACAAGCAAAATATGGATAACCAGCTTCATGTTCAAGTGGTTGATCATGTCCTTTTTTTCACGGGAAAATGATTTGTGCACTACACATCGGGTCATAACATGTATTGCTGTGCATTCTTGTTGTATGATCAAGTGATAAATAGAATCGGGTCATAATTAACAACTCTCAATGTCCAAATCAGGATAATCTCTGATTGGTGAGCGCGTTAGAGTAAGAGAATCGCAGTGACACACGTGTTTGATGGTTTGTGGCAACGAAGGGATGGCAATGATCGTGAATATATGTAGAAGTTGCATTCTAGACAGCGAAAGGAAAATCTATCGCACTCCGACTCACAAATGTTGCAGACCGGACCCCTGCTCTAATTTTAAAATCAAAGTAGACAAGATCATGCTTGTGAATTCCAGAACGTACAAAACTGATTCTGATCACCTAGCTAGAACAATAGAGATCTAAGTAGAAATCCTTACGAATCTTGCACGAGTTAAAATATGATGCATAATGCATTGTCCTTTCTACACAGATTACAGTACTCTGGCAAGTTAATTACCTTTCCTTAGGATTAGGCAGTGTTGAGTGTGCAAAGGGTGGTAGATTTCTAGAGGTGAACCGATGCATGGTGTATCAAGCAAGATAGAGCATTTCAGACATACATGGGTAGAGGAATTCAATGCACAAAGACGTTAACAGCATTTAATTGCAACGTTTAGCCGTTTCCCACATGCAGTCAAACGCTCAACGTATCAATTGTCATTTGATTTCATTCAAAGCTTCCGGTTCAAAAAGTAACTACACTAAATGCATGCTACTGTTCATTGTTCATGGCAATTCAGAATTGGGTTTTCAAAACCAACGTATATATATATACATATATTTAAATACGCATGCATGCTTGTGGTTTCTGTACCCTTAGCAGGGGCAATGGAGTATCGGGCGGCTATGTGCGCTTCAAGTACAGTATCGGAGGGGTTTGCCCACCCGGTCATATGGAGTGCTCCTCGTGTGGGCAGCTGGAAATATAATTCAGATGCTTCACTCACGCATTCGGGTTCAGGTGTGGGCTGATTTTTAGAGATGCACTTGGCTCGATCACGGCTGCCTTTTCGTTCCACCTTGAACCTGGCATAAGTCCTGAGGCTCTGGAGATGCAGGCAATCCTTTTGGCAATGGAAGAGTCTATTCGTTTGGGACTTTCTGTATTTATCTTTGAGACTAATTATTGTTTGCCATGTGTTCAGGCCTTATTGCGTCCGCGGATGATTTGTCTGTCTTCAGTTGTTTAGTGCGCGACTGTCTCGCTCTTTTTCCATCTTTTGTTCACTACAAGAAATTTGGCTTTTCATGAGGAGAATTCTCCTCATAAATTGTCCATTTCTTCTCATTAAAGACTTTTAATGAGGAGAACTCGATCCTCATTGCAGCCTCCGCCGCTAAAGATATATAATGAGGAGAAGTGCATCTCCCCATTAATTAAACCATACATTTAATGAGAATATTTGCTCCAAATTAAAAATAATTTTAATGATGACCAATCTCCTCAATATTAGGTCATTTACTTCTCATTAAATAAAGATTCAATGACAACATAAATTCTTATTAAAAGACCATTTTCTCCTCATTAAAGCATGAAATATTAATAGTACATCTCCACATTAAAAGACTATTTGCTCCTCATTAAATCATTAAATATTAAAAATACATCTCCTCATTATAAGGCTATTGACCCATCACTAAAATGTAACGATATTGATGTCAATCATGGTGAATGGTTCATGTACCAATAAACACTTAGAGTGACATGTATACTAGTCCATAAGTTACAAAACAGTATCACATAAATATATTATTATGGCCGAAAGGAAATGACCACCAGAATACCAACTACAAAATTAAAAAGTAAAATAATTATAATAAATAACAAAATTGCAATTGTCCTGCCAAGCTATAAAGATAATACAGCCCACTTGGTCAAATTGGAGAATGAAACCAAACCTTTATCAGGAGATGGCATAGGAAAGTGAATGCCCATCCGCCAAAAAGCATAGAGAAAAGCTAACAAAAATAAGATTGCATTATATGCAGCTCGTTTCTTTCTCATACCTGATATGAAAATCAGAAGTACGTGGTCATGAGTGGTGTAAAGTCAACAGATCAAACTTTCTAATACCATCTTTAATTATCAACTCACATATAAACTTAAGTTGTTAAGGAGAAACGTAATTTATAAATTCATATCTAACAAAGACCATTCCCCAGATTACAGGAGATTACTTGGACCACAAAAAAGTTGTAAAAAAAACAAGAATCAAGGGAGAAAAAGTGTAGCCAAATTAAAGGGCACGCACCACGTTTGAAAGCCGTCACCAAAAAGTTTGACAAAACAGCAGACTAAATAAAGTAATAGAGCAGATTAATATATGTAGCTGATGACTCGAGTCTAGATAATTAACGTGCAAGTACAAACAGTCAGATTCAATCAATATAAGCTGGCAGATTACAAAAAAGAATTAAGTTCCGAATAATACACACAGCAAGCTATGATACAGATTTATTTGTTACAGAATATGATTCAGGTTGCAGCACAATAAAATATTGAAGAATATGCAGGCTAATATACGTGTTACAGCAAGAACATGACTGAGAATCAAATTCAGATGATTAAATAAGAAACAAGAACAATTATGTTCCAAAAATGCAAGGCACTAAATAGAATATCAACCTAGGTTACAAAGTACAATAGCCTATCAGAGATACAATATTTTGCAGGTCTTAAAACAAACAACGACAACCCGTAAGAATATATAGCCAAAGCAACAGATCAGTAAAAGAGATCGAACTTTCAAATAAGATTCAAGCTTGATAATCAAGGTGTACCACCAAGATTATCGGGATCGATCTTGTATAGAATGAAAACAGTTCAGTTCCTATAGCTATTGCCTAATGCTATTTCAAGTTGTTCTCAATAAATGATTCAAAGCAGGATTGCAGTGATATAGAGCAAATGTAGCAGAGCGAGATATTCAAAGAATGATAATAGACTCCGACTCACAAAACAAGGGTGTTCCAAAATTGAATAACAAAGAATACACAAGTGTATACTATCGATGCTCAAAATCGTAACCAACAGTTTTATATGAGGATCAAAACAAAACAACGAGAATCAATGAAAAACCGGATGACCTATGTATCAAACCTCTTATAGTGAGTGCATGTCTACTTGCCTTTAACACACAAGGCGAGACACGCTTTGGCACGTCAAACCAATGTGTCTTGTAACCACCACTTACACGGGTATTGATCACACGCACTTGATCAGCCTTCAACAAAGATTCGAGACACAACAAGGCACAAGGACTGAGGTGGTCGACTTACATCAATGGCTCGAAGTCTAGACTTAAGGATTCTTGATCCTTCACACATAGTCATAATATAGTCCACGCCCTTGTGACCACTAAACTGACTGGGGATGATCAAGGGTCCAAAATCAAGACTTCAAATCAATGAACAGACTCAGACAAAAATGCAAAACTAGTATCACAGAACATGACTACTGTAATGCTAAAACTAGGCAATCTACAAACACAAAACAAATAAAATAAAACAGGAAAGAGCCAATGGAATACCTCAGACAATAGGAAACCAAAGACCTCAATCCAACTGATTTTGTCAAAGCTATTGAGCAGTACCACACTTTTCAAAAGCTAAGACCAGAATCAACACCTTGGCCAATTCAGCAAATTGCCAAGAACCTCAACTTTTGTGCTAGAACTCAAGAACCGTAAAAGATGAAATTTTAAGTGTAAAGGGAATGTAGGATTGCTCAGGAAAATGTCTTTCTGAGTTGTTGCAATCCTGCTGGTATTACTTGCTATTTAAGCTTCAATTTTAACCGCATTATACTGCATTCACAAATGAAACACTATATCTTTGGTAAGACAACATTAACATATTGGCCTAATGAAAGACTTCAAGTTGTATATCCTAGTGAAGACTTCTACGTTATCCAGACACATATATATAAATACACACGCACACAAACACATGATTGAAAAGAAGCAAAACTAGATGGTAATCACATGAAGTTTCTCCAGTGTTTTGGATAAGGATGAGAAAATCCAAAGAATGAAGCAGACATCCAATACTGCCACAGGAAGGACAAGAAAAAGTCGTACTTTACCAGAAAAATCGTTGATATTTCTGAGATGTTCGACCAGCTCTAAAGCTTCTAAAGCCACGAAATATATGACACCAGGAAGTAAGATTTTTAAGCTGATGCCACCTAAACTTGGCCGCATAACACCGAAGCCCATAGCAACAACCAAAAGAAGTAACCGAGAAACGGTCTTCTTGATAACACTAAAGGTAACAGCCCACATGGTAATTGCTAATGGTCGGTAACCGGTTACATTCAGATTGGTGTATTCATAGTACCAAAGGGCCATTTCACACATCCCGAGACCTATCACAGCAGTTTTGTGGAAATGTAATTGGATAACGTCTTTCCAATATTGCACGAAACGAAGAAACCAAAAGACGCCAAGCACGAGATAAGATAAAGACATCAACCCATAAACGTTTCTTCTTTTTTCGCATTTGTCAAGCGCACATGCAATTTTCTAGCGCATTTACTCGCTAGGCACGGGTTAGGCCATGTTGGTCGTACTGTTTGGGGAGCTTCCCCCCTCATGATGTAATTTACGCTTATTATGGATTTGGCTTATTAAAAGACTTTTTCTTCAATATATATATATATATATATATATATATATATATATATATATATATATATATATATATATAACATGAGCCATATTGGTATCATAATTTTCTCATACATTCGAAATAATTCAATACTACATCATATAACACAATCACTATATCGAACTAAGGCGTCCCTTTTATCCAATTAAAGTGATTATCGGATTATTATAACTGAATATTTAGACAAATATATTAAATTATTTCCAACAATAACTACGATTATTTTTCACGAAAAAGAATGCCATTGCTTTTGACGTTACTTTTTGAAAATAACATCAGTGATAGTGACGTTATTTACAGAATAGGAGCAAAAATGAGTAATGTCATTGACACGTCATTGACATGAATGTTTACAAAGTAACGTTAGTGGTAGTGATGCTCCAATAAAGAGGCTGGAGGGCTTGGTTTCAAGGATCCTCACTGCATGAACCTGGTCTTGCTTGGTAAATTGGTCTGGTAGATTCTTAGTGATGATCAAGCTCTCTAGGTGAAAGTTCTTGGGATGAAGTATGGAAACCCTTCTGGCCAACCTAGAGCAAATATCTCACATCCTTGGAGGGGCATCTGCATGGCTGCTAGAGCTCTGTAGTCTAAATTCTTTATCCATAAGGGCACCATCACCATGTCTGCTAACCATGAGAAGAAGTGTTCTATTTCTAAATGGTATGCATTCCTTCACAATAGTGATCAAATGACTGAAGATACAGTTTGGATTGACATTTGGAAGCTCAGGGGACCTAGAAGACTCAATTTCCTTATTTGGCAAGCTCAACACAATTCTTTGACCTTCATGGAACTATTGTGGCACATGCATGTCTCTACTTCCCCTTTGTATAACCTCTACCACCAAGAGGGAGAGTCAAACCTACATGCTTTGAGGATTGTAGACGGTCTAGATCCCTTTAGAGAAACATCTTGCCTCCACATACATTTACTAAATTCTTCTCCAAGCCTGTTAGGTCCCCATATATTAAAAGTTTTGATGATACCAAAATAGTTGGTTTAGAAACCAAGTATAAGTTTGCTTAGTAGTCTGACATGCAAATTGTATAGGATGTTAGGAAATCTACCAAGGAACACAGCGGAATTTAAAATTTATTTCCTATTAACCCAAGATCGACTTCGTTTAAGCAACAAGCATAAAAGAAGTAGACGTAGAATATCCCTTGGATGATCTAAAATAGATCATCGCTTTATCTACGGCTGTAGTTTCTGCACGAAGCCGCCCAAGTGCTCGGCCTCTACCGTTGATCCACACGAACAGCCCGCCGAAATCCCATCATGGATTGCTACGAGAAAAACTCGATTGCTAGACCGACATTTTCTCTCTCTCAAAACTCTCTCTAGGAAGCTCTCATATTTTATAGTAAATTAGAACTCTTCTAATTGTGATGATGAAAAGAGCTAGCCAACCCCTTGCTTATATAGGGTATATGGCGCCACCTTCTAGTCCCAATCTGATTGAGAGAAGCTTTCTAGTAAATTGAGGAGAAATAAAATATTTTCTAATAAAATAAGGAAAATATCTTTGATTGATTTATCTTATTTAATTTAATATCTCATATTAAATATATCTAAGATATTTTCAATATCTAATATTGACTATCTTTATCCTATTACCATAAATCTATTTATCATAAATCTATTAATATCTAATATTAATATATGGTAATACTATTAATTAAATTACACAATCAAAGTGTATCTTGATACACTAGTGTTCTGCGCCCCATATCCCAAAAATTGGCTTCCGGAATATTCTTAATTAATATAATGCTATGATTAGTTAATTTACAAAATATATGTGTATCAATATACACAAATAATTTCGACATACATATACATTATATGTATATTTAATTAATCAATATAATTAATATCTTGTATTTGATTTATTCATAATAAATAAATACCACCATATTAACTTAATCACTATAACTTTTATAGTTGATATAAACTTTCTTTATTTGGTTACCACTATAACCGCAATTTAATCCGGCTAGATGTTCTTATGTGTGTGACCCGATAGACTACCGAATATGTTGGCCGTAGGCACAAAGTGCAATTACGAAAATGCCCTTCATACATAACGATCATGGATAGCGTCTAGCAACACGTCCACGACTCCCAATCATCGGAAGAGTCAAATGCAATGACTACTACCTTTCATGTGAAATAGTTACCGTGTAAATAGAATCATATCGCTGTTAAAATATCCATACGGTCGTACGTCGAGTGTCAAACATCAACAACCGTATCTTATAATCTAGATATCCTACTCTCTCGAAGTAACATATTACTTCCGCTTTGCAAAGACTTTCGAGAATAAGACATTCCTTATAAGAAGGCCCATTCGGATATTTACTCCTAATCATAGGATATGTGATTTCCAGATGAGCAACATGAATCCTACGCATGCTTCAGTATCACACCCAATCACTACCGCATGATCGCCCCATGGCTAAGGGAAACATCAATAGTGTCAAAGTATGACAATCCACACCGTGATGTCATAAAGTCTCCAGTCTCAGGATAATTACACAACCACCACATAGTGCGACACTTAATAAAGTAATTGGGTCAGTCTAATTTACGCATTCTCTAATACACGTCCACGTATATACCCGTCCAAATGGAGTAACTGGACCGGCCCTTAACCGGAACCGGCGGTTTTTTTTGTGGCCGGTTGGTGCTGGTTTTCCAACCGGCAGTTGAAGTGAACCGCCGGTTGAAAAAACCGGCAGTTGAAGGTTGAAAACCAGCGGTTGCCGGTTCAATACGGTTCAAGGTTCACACGGTTTCCTTCCGGTTTATATCACGAGATCTATCCCTATCTTCAATAACAATATCGCTCACGAGATCTATCCCTATCTTCAATAACAAATATCGTAATTTGTCCGCTTAAAGAACAAATATATAATAATATAAAATCCATTTATCATATGTATAAACATAAAGAAATTGTAGAAATGATCCGACCCGGTCGGATCCGATCCAACCCGATTGGGTTTAGGACATTATTTCAAAATAGAATTAGTCAGACTTTGCTTGTATTTGCACTTAATCACATATAGTCTAAGTTAGTCTAGGTTTGAAGGCTTAAAGACCAGACTCTCGTCCATCTATCAAAGCAGACTACTCATCCAGAAGTCAGAGTTATTACAGAGGCAAAACAGACCAGCAAGCAAGCAGAAGAGTAAAAGCATTCAAAATCCAGACGAGTCGAGGATCAGACCAGAGACAACTATGCTCCTAAGTGACTAAAAGAAATATGAAGTGATAAATTAAAGGACGTGTAGCCATCCATATGATCAACATTTGATCTAACGGCTACGAAATCATACAAGTGGAAAGTAGCATTTAATGCTAAAATGATACATTCTAGAAGCCATGAAGTACAAGCTCCAATGGACAAAAACTGAACAGACCTATTTGAATTAAGTGACAACTCAGCAATAAAAGAGGATCACTCATTTACTCAACAGCACACCTACCCTGCGGATAGTATAAAAGCATAAGGGAGAGCAACTGAAGAAAAAAGTTATGGAACAGTTCTTGAAAAATCTAATAAGTTGTCTCTGATTCAATCTCTTCAAGAATAAGATCATCATCAAAGCTTACCAATCCAGATCTAGAAATCAAGCAGATCAACATCAAAAGGCTTAAAGAAAACGTCCAGTGATCTACTTGATCAAGAGAGCTGCAACAAAAAAAAATCAAAGTCAAATTCAAAAAAAGCTCTTATCTTTGTATCATTAATTTGATAGATCACCCAATATATTCAACAATCAATCACCAGGAAGTCAGGATACATGTTGAAGCATCGGCAGGGTGTGAAGGAACAGAAGAATAGATGAGTCATTGGAGAAAGAGAATTTTTCAGACGAGCTGTGTGCAAATAGACCACTGAAGCATCTATGGGGTGTGATTCATCTACGGGGTGTCAAGGATTGGCTATTTAGAGTGTGAAGCATCTGGAGGGTGTCAAGGACACTCACCTATCATATTAGTATAGAGTACAATAGTGATACCTCCTAAGCAACGGAAGAAGCGGTCACGTAGGAGATTACGCCACGCCGAAGATCGATAACATTTTTGACTCATTTACTTTCAGCACTTTACATTCAGTACTTGCATACTCTACATCACACAACTCAGCACTGAAAACCAAGCTCAACGCTTATTTCGTATTATATCATTATTCCGCCACACTCACCTTTTGACTTGAATCAGCTCAGTAAAACCAGACGAGTATTAGTCTATTTTACTGATCAGTCTTGATCATTAAGTGAGAAACTCCAAAAATCGAAGAGAGTTCATTCACCCCCACCCCATCTGAACTCTCACAAGCCTTGTTTTACGGACCAATAAAGCCCTTTGTTGATTAATGGATCAAATTCAACCTTGATGGTCTACTATACAATCGAGATTGGCCTTATGTCTTTCGTGAAACAGTGTACAACATTTGGCACTGGCGCAACCAATTGCACCATGGACACCAATGTGAAAAGAGACCACCTATTCATGTTTATGTGTCAAATAATTTCAATAGACCACCTATTTGTAATAGCTTAGAATATCTTTTTGCCACTTATCTTTTGGTGGATTTTTTTTGAACTCTTTTGAATTAATGTTGTAATGGAATCAACATTTGATTACCTATTCTACCCCTAGTAACTGTATATTATCCCGAGTCGTTTTACTACCACAAAAATTTAACGCCATTATTAGCTTTAGAGGCTTAAGTATATAAGTTAATTTAATTTAAGTTATATACGTGTCGTGCGTTCAATTTCGAATAAAGACTCGTTATTTTGGAATACGCAATTCTCCTTTGAATGTTTTTGTGTTTTAGCTGGTTTCCATCTGAAGCTACTATTGATGTAATTAATCTTGTTCCACTGTTTATGAAAAAAAATGCCACTCATTCTGAAAAAAAATAGATAAGTCTTGGACTACGTTGTATCATTATATCACTTAATATTATAGTTTTTCATTTATCCATCCCGTGTTTTGCACGGGTGTAATACCCCAATTAATTGAATAAGGGTAAAATAGTAAAAGCATACTTAATTATTGTTTTTCCATTTGTATGTACGCAATGTCATAATCTCCCTCTCACTCTCAAACGACAGTTTAGAAAGAAAAAAAGAACAACGCTCGAACTACAGGAAGAGAAGGAAAAAAAAAGGAATCTTCATCTTGGCTTTTAATCCAGCGTTCGTTTGTGCTGACCTTAGTAGGTAATATTGATCACCGTGCGAAGAGGAACGTTTTGGCATCAACAATTCCGCAATGCATAAGTTTTTAGTTTTAGCCCTAGTTTAGAATCTTGATCGTATCTTGGTATAATTCTGAGGTTTAGGTGTTTTAGATTGTTATAATCGCGTTGGTAAGCAAAGTTATCGTTTGGTTGATAGGATTTGCATAGGAGTTGAAGAATTCACATAATTTCTTGTTGGTATTGGCTTTGGATCGTCTTTTGAACCATTTCTGACAAAATAAGAGGTAAGGGGGTGTTCTAATCGGTTTAGATTTATGTTAAATTGTTTAATTGATTTTTAGAGATGCATATAAAGGATGTTTTGCTGGTTTTTAATGTGTTTTTGGTACTGGAATGGTTCAGATTAAGTCTAGATTCGAACATATGAAGAAAACGCAGGAAAAATGTTGCATAGGTGTTAGGCCGGCCCCTTAGGCACGGGCCCAACCTTAGGCTAGCCTCTAGGCGCGGGCCTAGCTATTCAAAGAGTTCAAAGCGTTTCCAGCTGGGCCAGGCGTGCGCCTAAGGTTCCATAAGCGTGCCTAACCCCCAAAAGTGTTGTTTTACCTCATTTGTGTATAATTCGATATGTTATGCTTGTATGTCCCCGGGAAGTGACTTGGAACTTGGAAAAGTCTAGTAACTGACTTTTGCCAACACCGGTTCTACAACACAACTGAGACCATCTGCAGGATAATATGAGTGCATCGAAAGACGGTTATTTAGACCTTGTGAGACTTTAATGTAGTAGTTAAAGATCCCCTTGTTGTAGGTTAGGTAATTAATATAGAATGGTCTATGACAAGATGTGATGTAAAGGATATTGAAATTGAAGACAAAACAAAGATGATACTCTCAGCTATTCAATTCATTCTGAAAAATGTCACAAGTTGATCGACAGGGAAAGGGTTTGGGATTTTAAATACCCTAATATCCAATACATTAAAAAGACAAAAATTCCCCCAGTTACATAAATAACACAAAAAAGACAAAAACAACCCTCATCTTAAAAGCCCATTGCATCCTCACTACATCATCTCCAGCCGCTCCCAAAATGAAAAAACTCGTCCTCGATTTGGATCCCTCTTGTTTGTGCATCGTCTATTGGGTGATAAGGAGTCGAGTCAGTAACAATGAAAGTCTTGGAAAACGGATATGCTGCGGGCAAGTCGATGTCATAGGCCTCACAAGCACCATCAAGATTTATCGGTGGGTCAAGCCCATTCACGACATTGTGAAACAATTCCAAAGACACTCTCAATTGTCCATTCTTCCACAAAACATCCCCATACGAAACTGTTAGGTGTAGTTCCCGAAAGACAATTTTGTAATTGTTTTATTTAAATAAATGACAGAATTATATATTCATTTTATTATTTGCATTTATGCTTATATTATACACTGCTGAAAACCCTAAGTATATCGGTATGTAATCACATAACTCAGTGTATGGCATACATGTTAACGGTGATTTTTACGATTTATATGACTTTATTCCGTAGCAATTTCCTTTGTGTTTTATTACTTTTTATAGAAAAGTAAGTGTTTAAGTGAAATATTGGAAGAATGCGTATAGAAATGATTTAAGTGCAAACTCGAGATTATTACGTGGTTTTATTAGTGATTTTCTAGTTATCTATACGGTATTACGTTTTGCACATTTCTATCATCTTGTAGGTACGCTTGCATGTGATGGAGGAAGCTAAAAAGATTTCCAACTGAAGATTAAATGGAAAGGGAAAGATGCGAGTTGAAGATGGAATAAAGAGATTTATGCAAACTGAACGAGCGTTTGTCCCCGTCCAATCTGGACAGACGTCTGAGGGAATGGACGGGCGTCCAGAGGAGTAATTCAATTCAGGGTATCGATGTATTTCAGTGGACGAGCGTTCGAAAATGCATAGGACGGGCGTTTGATCAAGCTCGGCCCGACTCGAAGATTTCAAGCAAGATGGACGGGCGTTCAACCCCTTGAACGGGCGTCCAGCCGCCGACATAGCAAGGACCGACTTAAAAACCTATTTATAGACGCGTTTTCTGAACCCTAAAGAAGACAATTGGATCCTTGGCCGCCCCAGGCCCCTTTGGGGGTGCCTTTGCTGCATTTTTCTGTCCCCATAAACATCTTTTCATCTACTTTTTATTTATACACCAACGATGAATAGAGGCTAGGCGATTTGAACGAGCTTTGTGAAGCCATCTCTGCAACATCTTGATTTCTTCTTTGGGATTGTTTGTGAGTTTTAATTCAAAGTTTGTATCTTTATTATGTTTAATTTGTTTTTATGTAATTATATCGATGGATTGTTGCATGTTTGATGTTTAACGTTTGATGAGAATCGTTGTTAGACTTAGATCACCGTAGTAAAGATTAGATTTTTAACCTAAAAATAACGAGAGTTGTTAGGTTAATTTCTAAGTTGCTAGATTGAGAAATCTTACACCTTTGTTATGAAAGCGTTAATCTTTAAGATCGAGAGATGAGAGATTAATAAAGTGAATTATCTAAGAGATTAGAAATTCATACTTTTGATAGGTGAACCACAATCTTCATTAAATCTTCACTAAACAATCTAGAGAGGAAGTTGAGGTTGTGAGATCGGTGGATCATTGCTTGTTCGTTTTCAATTTATTTGTTATCATCTTAGTAATTTTATTATCTTTTTAGAATAGAATTATTTTCATTAGTTTGGCTCGTAACTATCTTTCTTGGCTTTGGATTCTAGATCCTCTGTCCAGTTTATTGTTTTCGTTTTTTTAGTTCTATATTGTTTTATTTTTCGTGACAACTTTAGAGAAATTAAGAACTAGACCAACCTCGATTCCCTGTGATTCGACTCCGGTTGTAACTACTATACTACGATCCCTGCACTTGGGGTAAACCGGATTATTTTATTACTTGTTTGTTTTTCGTTAGATAAAATCCGAGACAATACACACGAGGATTGATTTAGTGATGATATGTTTAAAACTAGTTAGTCTATGGTGATTTAATCAGAGTATGGGTCTCATGATTAATATACCAATAGTGCACCCAGAACACTTAATGGTGTGACCGTCTTATCCGGACCGTCGATATAGGGTACCTAGTGGGGCATTTATATATGATGCCTATCATAGAGTACTGGACCGATTTGATTTGAAATCTCGATATAATTCCGTGATCGAGAAATCTTATCGAATCACAAGATGATCATATATGGATTAATCTCAATCCTGATGTGATCACAGTCTACTGCTTGGTTCAAAGTAGGGTTTGATGTGTTAGTTAAGAATCACTTGGATACATGTGATCCAACACTTCTCGTTGGCTCTATTCTCGAATGAGTGAGTAGTCCGTGACTTCACAGATATGGAATCCATTCCTTCCTCGGGAAGTAGATGCAGACGATTCCCTTTATTTGTTAATCCTAGAAACCGATTGATAAGCGGTTCATATTATATTAGTTATGAACTAATTGATCACTAGGGGTTAATGGTAAATAAGGATAAGATGTTTTGAGAAGGGTTTACGGAGATATCCCGAATCAAAGCGAAATATCTATGGAGGATTTATCCGTATGTAATGATTATATCAATGGACGCTTTTACTCAATGATTAGAGTGTAAGTATATATCTATAATCGATAGAGTTCGATTTGGGTTTATGGTGGCGTAATCCCGAATTAATAGATTGAATAAGAATTATTCTATTCGATGAATAATTTTATTTAATTTATTGTAGCTTTTTCTTGGTTATAGGTCCATGGTCCCCGATGTGGCTCCTAACATGCATATGTTCCTTGACGTTGGGCCTCAAATAATAATTAAGTAGTTGGACTATTTAATTGATGTGCAATTTATTATTTATTGGACTAAATAATAAAATACATGGAAAAGACATTTTTCGTGGACTCGGCCCATTATGTGAAATTTTGTGTGAACCCTAATTTTCTAGCTTGGGGGCGTGGTGTGTGTCTTGAAATTATTAAGGAATTAGTTTTCTTGATAATTATAAGTCATGTGATTAATTGTTTATTTGTTAAATAATTAAGGGAAATATATTAGATTGATCCTTAAATATTCTAGATTTATTCTAGATTATTTTAGGAGTACCTTTTATTGAAAAGAATTATTATAATTGATTTTGTATTAATTATTAAATCCTTGGAGGACAAGGATTTCTCTCCTATATAAAGAGAGTTCTCCTAAGCCTTTTACACAACATATAACATGCCATACACACAACATAAGCTAAGAATTTCGGCCAAAGCTTAGGGTTTCGAGTTGGGAAAATCTTTGGGATTATCCGGGTAGCATATCGAGGAGTTCAAACATCAAGGATCAACATCCACCGGTTGTAGTTTGGAGATACACATCGGAAGACTGTGGCATCTCAACTATTTGCATCTCGGCTTCTCAATCTTTGGATCTAATCTTTTGATTGGTAAGTAGATCTAACATTCTTGTAGGTAGATCTTAAATTATGTAGTTTAATTTATATTGACCGTGATCCTTGTTATTCCGCTGCGTAATCGGGCGGATCTAGATCCGTCCGGTGATATTACATCCAACAAGTGGTAGCAGAGCCTCCAATCTATAAATTAAAGTATATAATTGATAGATCTAGAAAAAAAGTGGAAATTGCATGTTTAGATTGCATTGTTTTTTTGTTCTTTTTAAATTCGAAAATCATGATGATGAATGCTTTGATATGTTGTGGTTGAAGAGATGGATTGGGGTTGGTATTATTTACTCGTTAGATCTATTGTAAACTCATATAAATTCGTTTATATGAGTATAGGAAATTTTGTAATTTTAGTTTCCTAGAAGTAGATATGTTTTGTTGTTGTTCGGTTTTTTATTTATTCCCGGAGATTGAGCCGTTGAAACGAAGATCCAACCATTCCGATTGAAGTAGGAGGAGTGAAAAACAGGTCCATAAAGTTTCTTGACGATCAAAGTTCGTTTGGATGTCCGATCGTCGATAAAACGCAGCAGCAGCAGATCAGAAAATTGTAAACCCTATTTAGGGTTTGTTTATTTTTATTTTTTTTCGTTAGATACGGGGGTACCAACGATCCATCTCGGTGTTTATTTTCCGTAATTGCGTGTATGACCGTATTTATGTGTTTAATCGGAAAATTGCCATGACATGCATCATATCATGAATTCCACTCCATAAGCATACATGTAGCTATTTAATTCTGGATAATTAATTAGGCATGTATTCAACAAGATTAATTAGTTTAATTTTTTAATTAATTATTGTGGAAATTAATTAATTAGAAACTAATTAAAGAACCGAGGAACCGGGTTTTGTCAATCGTTAAGTTTTCGGTGATGGATTTTCGGTGAATCCCACCTTAAACCGGAACGAGATTGCGGGTTTGTTCCGTAGTGTCTACGGGAAAGTTTGTCAATTTAAGAAATCGGAAAATAATGATACATGGGTTCGGAAATGGTCTAACCATGGTTGGGTAAGTTCAACTGAGCTACGGCTCGATCGACTCACCCTCCACGTGTAACGTTTGCACGGGGGTTCGGCAAGATTTAGCATATCCGACAAGCCTTTACGGCTAAACGGGGCTTCTCCTAGCCGGATCCGACCGGCAGTCACATACGTTCCAACGAATAAGACGGGTAGGCTTGCCTACATTACCGACACCATTCAGGTATATGATCTGTTGTTTCTTAAAATATTGTCAATTCCAAAACCGCAATTAGTAAACCTACCATTTTTTCAATATTGAGTGGGAGCGGGGAAGGCGACAGACGACCCCACGGCCTCTTCTATAGATGCAAGCAAGTGAGAGAATGGTGACGCCTCGTGCCGCTTTGATTTCGGCCGCCTTCGGTTGGTGTTCACCGCTATCAAAATTCAATGCTTGGTCTCCGAAAGGATAGGACCTTGAGGACTCGCCGGGTCACTGACCTGCCCTACGTAGGCATACTCGGGGTGTACTTAAAGGTCTGATATAGTAGGTCACACTCATCAGGATATTTTAGGAAATAGCTTGGCTGAAAAAGGGAAGGTAATCGACGATTAAAGTATGGGATGTACGATTCCCAGGAGATGTTTGATTCTCAAAGTTTAATCATCGAGAGAGATTGTCTTAGTTTAACCGTCATCGTGCTGATACCGACCCCCTAGGCGGCGGTACGATGCGAGGTTAAATCCTTGGAATGGTAGAATAGACTTTCTTTTAAGTTTATAATTCCTAAAATTTATCTAGTAGTGTTTTTGAATTTAATTTCTGTCATTTTATTTTCAGCAATCATGTCGTCGCAACTTTCCTTATTACTGAATGATAAACTTAATGGTAACAACTTTGGAAAGTGGAAAAGTAACATGAACGTGGTACTCATCTTTAAGAACGTGCAATTTGTTTTGACTGTGAATGCCATGTACTTCCCGTACAGAACCCGTCTAAATCCATTAAAGACGACAGTAAAAAATGGATTGAAGCGGATAATAGGCGCACGGTATCATCTTAGCATCAGTGTCGGAGGTCATTAGGACCAAACTTGAAGGCTTTAAGAATGCACGAGAAATCATGCATCACTTATCTGACATGTTTGGCGCCCCTTCTGATCAAGCAAGGCATGAAGCAGCGAGGATGGCCGTTAACGCTAAAATGAGGAGAGGTCAGTCTGTGACTAGTCATGTCATGAACATGATCAACCACTTTACTGATGCAGAAATTCATGGGTCAACGTTTGACGATGCTACTCAGGTGTCTATGATTCTTGAATCACTTACACCTGATTTCCTACAGTTCAAGACTAACTATGTCATGAACAAACTCAAGTTTGACATGCCACGGTTGATCAACGAACTGCAAGTCTTTGAAGCTCTCTCGTCTAACAACAGAGGCAAAGAAGGGGAAAAGAAGGCGGAAGCCAATATGGTTAAAACCAAGGCGTCGAACTCTGGCCATAAGGGCAAGACCAAGTCTAAAAATGTTATTGCGCCTAAACCAAAACCTATGAAGAAGAAGGCCAAACAGACCAATCCTTCCAAACCTAAAGGGAAGTGCTTTTACTGTAACGAGGTAGGACATTGGCGTCGTCACTGTCCAGAATATCTCAAAGACGTAAAAGATGGAAAGGTCAAACCTGGCAATGGGAAGGATAAGAAAGGTAATTCGGAATTACTAGTCTTGGAATCCTTTAATGTAGCTAAAAATGTATCAACTTGGATACTGGATACTGGAGCTACTAATCATGTATGTTCTTTTTTGCAGATCCTTAGTTCGTTTGAGGAGCTAGAGGAAGGTACTCAAGTGATGAGAGTTGGCACCAGGGCGCTTGTTTCAGCTAAAGCAGTGGGAGCTGTTGATTTAGTTTTTGGCAATAAAGTTCTACGTTTAGACCATGTTTATTTTATTCTGAACTTCCGTAGGAATTTGATTTCCGTTTCAGCTTTGAAAGAACAATTTTATTCAGTTTCCTTTGTGAATGACGAATTTATTATTTCCAGAAATGGTTTTAATTTGTGTTCTACAATACTGGAAAACAGATTATATTTTATTAAACCGACGCATGCTCCACTACTTAACACTGAAATATTTAAAGTAGCACATCAACAATCTGCTAAAAGGTAGAAAGTTTCTCAAAAAGAAGATAAAACATATCTTTGGCACCTTAGGCTAGGTCATATTTCCTTGGAAAGACTCAAACGACTGGCTAAGGGTGATTCCTTAAAAGAGTTATCTGTTGACTCGTTGCCGATCTGCGAATCTTGCCTGGAGGGAAAAATGACTAAGCGTCCCTTCTCGTCAAAAGGGAATAGGGCTAAAGAACCTTTAGAGTTAGTACATTCAGACCTTTGTGGTCCGATGAATGTGCAAGCTAGAGGCGGATTCGAGTATTTTGTGACTTTCATCGACGACTACTCGAGATTCGGTTATGTTTATCTGCTGCATCGGAAATCCAAAACTTTTGAAAAGTTCAAAGAATTTCAGGCAGAAACCGAAAGGCAACTGGGCAAGTCTTTGAAATGCCTTCGCTCTGATTGCAGAGGAGAGTACTTAGATACTGAATTCACTGACTATCTGATTGAACATGGGATCTGTTCCGAACGTTCTGCACCCAGGACACCTCAGCAAAACGGAGTTGTTGAAAGGAGAAACAGAAATCTGATAGACATGGTCAGGTCCATGATGAGCTACGCCTCGCTACCGATTTCTTTCTGGGGATATGCTTTACAAGTAGCGGTATACATACTGAATGTAGTACTGTCAAAGTCTGTCGAAAAGACACCTTTCGAAATGTGGAGAGGACACCGCGAAAGCATAGGTCACTTCCGCATTTAGGGGTGTCCTGCACATGTGCTGGGAGACAAGACTACAAAACTACAAGAACGTATGAAAGAATAATTGTTTGTAGGGTACCCCAAAGGAACACGTGGAGGTCTGTTTTATGATCCAGAAGATAACAAGGTGATAGTTTCTACTAACGCCACGTTTTTGGAAGATCAATATATGGCAGACTTCAATCCTCGAAGTAAAATTGTACTTGAGGAGTTATTTTCTGACGAGGTCAGACCACCGGTAACACCTAGTGTCACTGATAACAACACAACGAATGCACATGTCCACCCAGAAAATCCTGTTCCACCCAGACGTACTGAGAGAGTGGTTCGCCCACCAATTCGATACGGGATGCAATCAGAGGCGAACGTATCCGTCTCTGATGGAGTGGAAGATGATCCAGTGTCCTTTCGGAGGGCCATGGATGATCGTGACAAGGAAAAATGGGTTGATGCGATGAATCAAGAGATGGAGTCGATGTACTCTAACTCTGTCTGGAAACTTGTAGATTGCCCTGAGGGTGTCAAACCCATAGGTAGCAAATGGCTCTACAAGAGAAAGCGAGGAGTTGATGGGAAGGTTCAAACCTTCAAAGCACGGCTTGTAGCCAAGTTACACACAGAAAGAGGGTATAGAGTACGAAGAGACCTTCTCCCCTGTGGCCATGCTAAAATCCATCCAGATCCTCCTTTCGATTGCTGTGTGCCTAGATTATGAAATCTGGCAGATGGATGTTAAGACAGCCTTTCTGAACGGTTTTCTTGATGAGGAAATATATATGCAGCAACCAGAAGGATTTATCGAGCAAGGCCAATAGCACAAGGTGTGCAAGTTACTAAGATCCATTTATGGGTTGAAGCAAGTTTCTCGGTCTTGGAATCATAGATTTGATGAAACCATTAAGTCGTATGATTTCGAACAAAACTTTGATGAGCCTTAAATATAAAAGAAAGTCATCAAAGATAAGGTTGCATTCTTAGTGTTGTACGTTGACGATATTCTCCTAATCGGAAACGATAAGGGTATGTTGTCGGACGTAAAAAGTTGGTTAGCCAGCCAATTCCAAATGAAAGATTTGGGAGAAGCGAATTATGTTCTAGGGATCCCACTTATAAGGGATTGTAAGAACAAGATGTTAGCTCTGTCCCAGGCATCTTATATTGATAAGGAGTTGGCACGATATAGTATGGAGAACGCAAAGAAGGGTTTTCCATCAACCCGTCACGGCGTCCACCTCTCTAAGAAATAGGGTCCTCAGACTCCTGAAGAAACATAGGCTATGGGAAGAGTGCCATATGCTTGGGCCAAGCAGTAGTCTAATGTATGCAATGTTGTGCAATCTTTGGACCGGACATCTATTATGGCGTTGGAATCGTCGGCCGTTATCATCCAATCCAGAATGGAACATTGGGCAAAGCAGAAAGAATCTCTCAAATATGTGAAGAGAACGAGGAATTATATGCTCGTATATTCGGTGCAAACCTGGATATAAAAGGTACACGATTCCGACTTCCAATGGATAGAGATGATTTCAAATCTACCTCACGCTCAGGTGTTTACTCTTGGAAGGCGGTGCGATCATTTGGAGAAGCGTAAAGCAATCAAAGACACCGATTCAACTATGGAAGCCGAATACATAGCGGCCTCTGAGGCGACTAAGAAAGCGATTTGGTGAAAAAGTTCTGGGTGGTTTAGGAGTAATCCCAAATCACAACGATCCGATATGTCTCTATTGTGACAACAATGGGGTCGTTTTCAAATTCGAAGGAACCCGTAGTCATCGCAAGTCAAAGCATATAGAGCGAAAGTACCATTTGATCGAGAGAAATTCTTCAACGATGAGACATTTCCGTCTGAGAAAATCCCTCTCGAAGACAACCTGGCTGATCCTTTCACCAAGACATTTCCGTTAGAAGTCTTCAACAGGCATTTGGAGAATATGGGTATTAGGGACATGACTCATTTGCTTAAGAGCAAGTGGGAGATGTAGTTTGCTGTAATATAGATATATGGTGTGCTCTAAAACAATTAATCACTTGCCTTTCATGCAAGTGGGAGATTGTTAGGTGTAGTGCCCGAAAGACAATTTTGTAATTGTTTTATTTAAATAAATGACAGAATTATATATTCATTTTATTATTTGCATTTATGCTTATATTATACACTGCTGAAAACCCTAAGTATATCGGTATGTAATCACATAACTCAGTGTATGGCATACACATGAGGATTGAATTAGTGATGATATGCTTAAAACTAGTTAGTCCGTGGTGATTTAATCAGAGTATGGGTCTCATGATTAATATTCCAATAGTGCGCCCAGAACACTTAATGGTGTGACTGTCTTATCCAGACCGTCGGTATATGGTACCTAGTGGGGCATTTATATATGATGTCTATCATATGGGACTGGACCGATTTGATTTGAATTCTCGATATAATTCTGTGTTCGAGAAATCTTATCGAATCACAAGATGATCATATATTGATTAATCTCAATCCTGATGTGATCACAGTCTACTGGTTGGTTCAAAGTAGGGTTTGATGTGTTAGTTAAGGATCACTTGGATACATGTGATCTGAACACTTCTCGTTGGCTCTATTCTGGAATGAGTGAGTAGTCTATGACTTCACAGATATGGAATCCATTCCTTCCTGCGGTAGACAGACAGTTTCCTTATTTGTTAATCCTATAAACTGATCGATGGGCTCAGTTCATATTATATTAGTTATGAACTAATTGATCACTAGGGAGTTAATGGTAAATAAGGATAAGATGTTTTGAGAAGGGTTTACGGAGATATCCCGAATCAAAACGAACAGTCTATGGAGGATTTATCCGTATGTAATGATTATATCAATGGACGCTTTTACTCAATGATTAGAGTGCAAGTATATATCTACAATCGATAGAGTTCAGTTTCAGGTTTATGGTGGCGTAATCCCGAAATTAATAGATTGAATAAGAATTATTCTGTTCGATGAATAATTTTATTTAATTTATTGTAGCTACTGGTTATATGTCCATGGTCCTCGATGTGGCTCCTAACATGCATATGTTTCTTGACGTTGGGCCTCAAAAATAATTAAGTAGTTGGACTATTTAATTGATGTGCAATTTATTATTTATTGGACTAAATAATAAAATACATGGAAAAGACATTTTTGTGACTTACCATTATGTGAAATTTTGTGTGAACCACTAATTTTCTAGCTTGGGGCGTGGTGTGTGTCTTGTAATTATTAATGAATTAGTTTTCTTGATAATTATAAGTCATGTGATTAATTGTTTATTTATTAAATAATTAAAGAAAATATATTAGATTGATCCTTAAATATTTTAGATTTAATGTAGATTATTTTAGGAGTATCTTTTATAGAAAAAGATTATTATAATTGATTTTGTATTAATTATTAAATCCTTGGAGGACAAGGATTTCTCTCCTATATAAAGAGAGTTCTCCTAAGTCTTTTACAAAATATAACACGCCATACACACAAAATAAGCTAAGGATTTCGGCCAATGCTTAGGGTTTCGAGTTGGGAAAATCTTCGGGATTTTCCGGGTAGCATATCGAGGAGGTCAAGCATCAAGGATCAACATCCACCGATTGTTGCTTGGAGATACACACCGGAAGACTGTGGCATCTCAACTATTTGCATCTCGGCTTCTCAATCTTTGGATCTAATCTTTTGATTGGTAAGTAGATCTAACCTTCTTGTAGGTAGATCTTAAATTATGTAGTTTAATTTATATTGATCGTGATCCTTGTTATTCCATTGCGTAATCGGGCGGATCTAGATCCGTCCGGCGATATTACATCCAACAGAAACAATTATAGCAACACTTGTATCCACCATGTTGAACTTTTTTTCGCGTTGTTCTCACTATTCCAACCCTTCCAAGGAATAGCCCGTCCACGAGCTAGATTGAGACCGGTATTTATTTAAAGATTGCACCTTGGTCCCATGTCAAAAACCAACTTCCCTTCGATATCGGAATGATCAGTTGTGTCATCTTCAAGCAACACATCATCAATCTTAGCCATAATGTTACATGTGAAGCCTTTCATTTTATTGAACACTAGGATGGCATCAAAAAGATTATCCTTAAACTCTCCTTTATTTCCCAAAGCACCAAATAGGAAGATGATGCTAATATTGTAGAACTGATTGGAATAAGCTATGTATGATCATCACTTTCCTCTTCAGCGCATTCATCAAAGTACTCAATTGTTGGAAGCTGCGACAATAAGGAATTCAATTTCTGCTCAACGGTTTCATTGCTTTCTTCCAAGAAAACCTACCAAACAATCTTCAAATACCCTGTCAAAAACTCAAATTTAGGCAGCAGTAGAGCCAAACCAGGAATAGATTTTCAGAATACCATACTTCGAACCATCTCTCCACGGAACCAATTCAAAAACTTTCTAGGCATCCAAATACTCAAGCCCCAGAAATTGTGTATTATAAACCAGGTGATTATGAAGTCACCAAACACAACAAAGGTAAAAGAAGATGGAGCATTCTTTCTTGTGAAAAAACGAACAAAGTATAAACTGCCCATTAATGCATGGTAAAGTTTTTGTGAGAATATACCACCCTTGAAGTAATCCTTGTAGTGCTAGAAGAATAAAACAAGGTAGCCATACCTGCATGCTTCACCTTAGCTAAAAAATCATACAAGCTCCTCAAAGAAATCAAGCCTGCATTTGTTGGCAACCATGTCTTCATTCTGCATATGCACCACTGCAAAACCTCACAAGTAAGACCTTTTTATCGCAATTCTAGAGGCCTGTCCAATGCAACTGATATGGCCGCTATAAAAGTGGTTAGAACCATATTACATCTTGGCCACCACAAAGAATGCATCTCATCAACCATGTCACTTACAATATGTGCATCTTCTAATAAAGATCTCAGCAAAAATTCGTTCCGAAAACGCCTTTGGTGCAATAGGGGCTGTAAAATTACATTTAGGAAGAAATATTTTTCACAAATTTCATGCTTCAAACTTGTAACAGACAAGTCACCAACTTCTGCAAAATGTTTCTGTGGCATCCCAATATTTGATACTACAGATGCATCCCAACAAGCATTGAAAGAACCTAAGCTTTGACTTACAAATTTCTTGAGAGCAGCTTGGTAACTTCCTTCATTATTGTCCTCAACTTGAAGTGTAATCCAAAATATCCAGGGTCAAAAATGAACATTGCTACCATACTAACGAAAGAATCGACCGGTTGGACGTTCCCTCTTGGTGCCATTGTCCGGAGTTCAGCAGCTGTGCTACCAGCCAAGACATACACATTCATTTTTAAAAAATGAAGTCTAGCTTCATTATTGTACTTAATTTTGAAACCTTTTCCTAGATGAATGCTTCTCTCGTTTAACACTTCCTTAAGTTCGACATACAGCTTGGTTATCATTGTATTAACACTTACATCCTTAATGCCTTTACAAGCTGAGTGAACATAGACCAATTCCTCCCCTATAACATGAGTAGACTTGTCAACACCTCTTTCAAGATGAGCATTGCTAAGTAATGTAAATGAATTTGTCATCTCATTCCCAAATTATATGTCATAGTTGGGAAAGAGGTGATTCACAAATTCTTGAGTGGTGTGACTTCCACCTGGATCAAACAGGAGCATCAGCATATTACCAACAAGGAAATCGATATTGCTTGTCTTCGAGTGAATTCGTTGTCGAGACTGTTCAACCCTCACACCATAGACTTTGGTAGCACGACCTGATTCGTTTCCTCTTCCAACAGCTCGCGAGATGCACTTCTTAGCCAAGCTGTTAACCAATATTTTGGGAATCATTGTCTGCAAACCTCCTAGTCGATAGCCCAATTCCAGCTTTTCCTCAACTGATACGCTGCTAGCTTCATAACCAATATCCAGAGTCTTTGCTTTTGTAGCTTCATGCTCTGCCCTAACTTTATGGTCATCACTTTTCCTACTCAGATCATCTACAACTCCAAGGGCTTGAATTTCCATATCTACCTTTCCTTTTAGATCACTAAGATCAGCTTCACTCTGAACCTTGTTACTGCTGGAAGGTTGTAAGGTAAAATTTTCAAAACACATGTTGTGTGTGAAATCATCATCCATTAAATACTCCACTTCTTCTCCCTTTTCTTTCCCGTTCAACCGAATAAGGAATTCTTTTTATCTTGATAGTTCAACTGGTTCGGGAATTCTGTCAAACACTTGTTGGGTGTGAACCTATCAATCTTTTCCATTGCAATTTCATCATTTTTTTTGCTTGTAAAAGTATGTCGAACGGAGGTGTGTAAGAATTTCTTGATCAAGAGCGTCCTCATTCTTGGCCATGAAGTAATGGAGTTCTTACCATCTGAAAATCTATGGTTTTGTAATTCTTTCCATCATATATTTGCTTCACCTCTTAGCTTGGAAGCAGCCAATTTACATATCACAGCATCAGGTGGATCATTGCTTCAAAATAGTCCTCAAAAGCATCAATCCAATTCAAAAAATCCATCGTACGAGAAGGCCTATCAAAGGTTGGTAACCTTACTTTGGTTCGCAAGAATGAGACCCAACAAGTGTGAACGTTGCTTCAATTTTATCAAAGCTTGAGGTACGACTAACATAGTGCGGACATCGCTGCTCACTGGCCAAATTCTGAGGAAAGTCTCGTTCATTGCAGTGAACACTGCATCCCACTCTTCAAATCATCTTAAAGGATCTTCCAATTCGGAACAACGTCGCGAATTCGGTTTCCTTCATCAGCGCCAGGCATGGATCATCAAAGGGAGAAACCCTAAGCTCCGATCTCGGATACCAGATGATATAAAGGCTATTGAATTTGGAGTCAAAACAAAGCTGATACTCTCAACTATTCAATTCATTCTAAAAAATCATAAGGTGATCGACAGGGAAAGGGTTTGGGGTTTTAAATACCCTAATATCCAATACAATAAAAAGACAAAAATTCCCCTCATTACATAAATAACATGAAAAAGACAAAAACAACCCTCATCTTAAAAGCCTCTTGCATCCTCACTGCATCAAGATGTCCCTGAAAGTCTTTTTACGTGAATGAACCTGTGTGGCTAGATTAACTCCACAACTGTTGTTCCCAGAGAAGGGTGGAAATATAGTCAGAGGTGGTGAATGACTATATTAGAGTTTTAAATAAGGTAAAGTGATGAATGTAAAGGCTGTAAAATAAAGTGTAGAAAGTAAAAAAACACAAAAGCTTATAGTGGTTCAGGGTGGTGTAATCCCTTAATCCACTCTTTTAATTTCCTGTGATAATTGGAGGAATTCACTACTGTCTTTAACCAATACAATAGTTATGGTTGTTCTTGGCTACACAAGCTTCACAATCTACAGACTATCTCTTCCTGGCTACAAAAGCTTCAGCGACTCAGCCTTCCACACACTGCTCTTTGGGAACAAATTCTTCAGCAGCTATTACACTTATGCAATTCCTTCTCAGACAATCTGATTCAATTGCTGATCCAAAAAGATCATTCAAGTTACTGTGAATTCAGAATTCACAAGTCTGGTTAATATCAGGCTTGATATGACTGTTATGCTCTTTTTTTATTCTGAGATTGATCTTTTCTGGATATTGCTTTTAAGATTAAAGAGGAGGGTTGTGAATTTGACAAAGTTTTGGCACTTGTAATATTCGTATATCTTCTTGTTGTTTTGATCTATGTCATTCCCTTCAATTTATAGCCATGAATTCCTTGATTTTGAAATTTTTCGTCCGTTGGCTATTAATGCGCAGAATAATCCTTGATTTTGACTTAATTTAATCCTCTTTGATTTTAGTGATCCATTTTCATCAAACGTTCATCATAAAATCCGTCCTTGATTGATTATGTATTTAAATGTGCATTGAATGCTTGATCTTCTATATTTTCCATGTTTTTTTATTAAGCATAGACAGCTTACTTGACTCTGTTGTCTCTTATTTACTTCACTGGTTCAGTGGTTCCTTCACTTGACTGCTCCATTGGTTACTTCACCGGTCAAGTGACTGCTTTAATCGGCTGCTTGATCGTTTGCTCTGTTGTTGCTTTGTTTATCAGCCGATATTCATTTACTTCACTGATCCTTAGTATTGGGTGAGATCAGTTTACACCATATTATTAAACAATTGAGTTTCATCACTTGCAAAAATACTTAGACTTACCCAAGGTCATCACTGACTTCTTTGGGTGTAAGTCAGTCCCTAGGTCTTCACTTCACTGTGCTGGTGCTTGTATTTACTGAGATGATCATTTATCTTTACTGAGCCGGCCTACCAGTCTAGTATAGTGCTTGTCTGACTGAACTTATACAAACTGTCAGACTTCTAAGTAAAGCCTATACAAACATTTCTACTGTTTTTCAACTTATTCGGGCTTGCTATAACAACTAGTATGACCATCATCAAAACAATAAAATGTTCCTAACAATTTCCCCATTTTTTATGAGGCCAAAACTCTCATAAGCCTGAATATAAGTAAACACATTTTCATATAATAAACAAGAATAAAACTCAGAAATTTTATTCATCCATGAAGAGTCATAATTCAAAATGATTTAATATAAAGTATTACAACTACAAGTTCTTTAAACTCTCCTTGTACCTCTTGAACTTTGTAGTGTGAATGCCCATCATGTCCTTGAAATCCACTTCTGGAAACTTCCACATCCAGTAAGCTAAAGCAATTTCCAATTTACCTAGGAAAATTTCCAAAGGATCTTTTGTTGAAATATGGAATTGTTTCATGCACCTGTGGCTTGCCAAAATGGTCTTCCAATATTTTCTTAGCTTCAGTATTATCACTATGTGCAAGTTTTAGTTCTTTGTACATTTCCCACTTCTTGATTTGATTTACCAGACATGGGTGTGAGTGTACTTTTCATCTCTTCAAATTCTATTCTCCATTCCTCGGTGAGATCTTCAGGGCTATTTAGGTCTGTGGGAGCTTTGACTGATCTTTTCTGTTGTGAGGCAGGTTTTCCCTCAGCTGGTGCTCTTATTTGAGATAAATACACTCTTTTTATCTTAGCATATAACATGTCCATGTCCGGCTAAAGTCTTTCTTCATGTTTGGACAGCCAGTCTAACCATGCCTCATCCTGAGTCATGTTAGGATATAGTGAGTCAAAGTGTTGCAAAAAGTCCCTTGTTTCCTTGATAACTTCTTCATCATAAGTCTCCTGATATCTGTGAGCAGTGGAGCTTCTTCTGTTACTCTCAGAGTGTCTTCTGTGATTGGAGCTACTTGAACTCCTTCTTGACTGACTTTGATACTTGCTGGAGGTACTTCTTTGATGATGACTGTTTTCTGTTGTTGACCACATCTAGGGCTTTGTTGATTGCCTGATCTATCTCTATCATCATTCCTTCTGTGTACTGGAAATGGCAAGCCAATGCAAGACTCATTTCTTGCCTTTTCCCTTTCTTCTCGAATTTGCCTTTGCTGCTCTTCAGCTTTAGCTCTGACTTTCATTTCTCCATTTCTTGCTCTAATCTGTTCTTCTGTAAAATGTGGTGGTCTACTGGTAGATCATGTATGCTTATCTTCACCTTCCCCCTTTTTGCATCATCCTTAGGGAGTTGGAGCAAGATATTGTTTGTTGTTTCAGCATCCGCAACTATAGTGTCCAATTTGGACCCAATTGCAGTAAGTCTCTCACCCTGTTTATTAACTGTGTGGACAACATGGGCCATTTTGGTGCCAATGGCAGCTTCTAGGCTTTGATTTTCCAGTGAGATGTGTGATTTCAAACATATGCACCTGTTTCTCAGATTTGTGTTCATCTGGGTAATGAGACTAGTCTGTTGTTATCACATTGTTTTGCATGTCAATGTATTCGCACCGCCTTCAAATGCTTGCAGAAAGAGTCGCTTTCATTTTCAGGTCAGGCTTTGGAGATTCCTCATGGCCAATGCTTGTTTCTCCAATTCATCTACCATAGCATCCATTGCAGACTG
This sequence comes from Gentiana macrophylla, assembly GCA_026214975.1. Lineage (NCBI taxonomy): Eukaryota > Viridiplantae > Streptophyta > Magnoliopsida > Gentianales > Gentianaceae > Gentiana > Gentiana macrophylla. Next base: position 87,666,788 of record CM047810.1, read on the forward strand.
AAAGGATGCATCAAATACACCAGTTGGAATTTGTGAAATTGCCTCTCTTAATTCAACATGTGGTGTATGAGCTGGTGCAGTTTTAGTGTGCTAGACTGGTTCTTGATATGGTGAAGTGTATACCAATGCAGGTGTTGTGTCAGCTGGCAGAGTTTGCCCTGGTTGAGTAGCATCTTCCCCTACAACTTCTTGAAGTACATGTGTAGCAGAGAGGGCTTGAGTAGGGTTGCCTATCATTCCCCCTTGCTCTGTGCTGGGGATGTTCTTTGTTGGCGTAGCAGCAGCTGACCCAATGTCTTGAATTTGATCCGATGTCCTGTCTGCTGATACTTCTGTTGGTGCAGTAACTATATCTGCCACTTCTTTTTTGTTAATGGTGATTTTATGTGATTTATATCGTTATATTTTGTAGCAATTCTCTCCATATTCGTATAATTCGTATAGAAATTAAGCGTTTAATTGATTTATTGAGCAAATGAGTTTTAAAAGTATTTAAGTGCAAATTCGGGTTAATTATGTGATTTTATTGGTAAATATCTTTATATATGTGATGTTACACTTTGCACGTTTTTATTATTGTAGGTACAACGAGCATATCGTGGTCGAGTCAACGAGTCAAGGGTTTAGCTGCATTTTAATTGAAGATATATCTAGAAGGGCAAAATTGGAATTATCATATTTTTATTAGGGTTTTATTATTTTAAGAAAAGAGAAAAAAGGGATAATTGTTACCCTAGCTCGAAGAAGGTTATAAAAGGACGGCATTCAGCAGCAGCAGAGAACACGAAAAAATCATCTGGGAACAGAGCCGAGACAGAAAATCAAAAAAAAAAAGGAGAAGCACTCGGTCGACCGAGTGCACACCTTCGGTCGACCGAGCAACATATTTATTTATTTTTAAATTTTTTTTCGTTAAATGACGGATATGAGCGCAGAGGCTAGGCATTCGGAACAAGCGTGTGAAACCATCTCAACAGAACGCTTTGATTTCAACTCTTGGATTGTTTGTGAGTTTAATTAAAGATTGTATCTTTATTATGTTTTATTGTTCTTATGCAATTTCATTGATAATTGTATTGTTTGTTTGATGTTTAATGTGTGATGAGAATCGTTATTAAATCCTAGATCACCATAGTAAAGGTTGGATTTTTAACCTAAAAATAACGAGAGTTGTTAGGTTAATTTCTAGGTTTGCTAGATTGAGAAATCTTACACCTTGGTTATGGAAGCGTTAATCTTTAAGATCGAGAGATGATAGATTAATAGACGAATTATCTACTTAGAGTAGAATTCATACCTTTGATAGGTGAACCACGTCTTTATTAAATCTTCACTAAACGATCTAGAGTAGAAATTGAGGGTTGCGGGATAGGTGGATCAATGCTTGTTCTTCGTTGTTATCTTAGAAGTATTTTCTTTTTAGTTATAGAAAAGATTTATTTAGTTAGTTTAGGTCCGCAACTATATTTCCTGGCTTTGGATTGACAACCCTCTGTCCAGTTTATTGTATTCGTTTTAGTTTTGTTTTGTGTTTTTCGTGACAACCTTTAGAAAAATTAAGAACTAGACCAATCTCGATTCCCTGAGATCGACTCCGGTTGTAGCTACTATACTACGATCCCTGCACTTGGGGTAAACCGGATTTATAATTTATTACTTGTTGTTTTCCGTTGATAAAATCCGAGACAAGTTTTTGGCGCCGTTGCCGGGCAATCGGTACGGTTGTCTAGTTTTTTTTGTTATTAGTTTTTCGTAGGTTAGTGCCCTTAGTTTGCTGTTTACGTTAAATAAAAAAATTAAAAAAAAAAAAAAACTAGGGTCGTATTTGACGTAGGGATCACACCCGGGTGTGGTATAATTCACACCTTGGTAATATATATCTTTTCAAAAAAAAAAAAAAAAAAAAAAAAAAAAAAAAAAAAAAAATTTGTTCGGTCGACCGAACCTGATCTCTCGGTCGACCGAGTGTTATAAAAAAAATATATATATATTGTTCTCTGTTCTGTTCTGTATTATAGTCTCTTTTTCTGTTTTATTTACGTTTTTTTTACTTTAGAGTTTAGTGTAGCCTTTGTAAGAAATTCGTGCGGACATCTTGTTTTTGGTTTTGGTTTATGCAAACTCGGAGTCAAAAGGGACCGTTACTGTACACCCCTGACCCCGAGCGAACCGTAGTCCGGCCAAACAGGCGGATTTTCCGTTCTGCGGTTCCGCAGAGCCGAGCAAGATCTTGAGGATCAGCTAGCCAAGGGAATCACTGATTTTGTAATAATGGCTGCTAATGATAGACGTACGTTGGCAGACTACGCCATGCCTGGCGCAGTCACAGTCAACCCGGCTATCATCCTACCGGCCATTAATGCTCGAGATCTTCGAGCTAAAGCCTGGCCTCATTCGAGATGATGCAAAGATGCATCAATCTTTCATGGGTTTCGATCGGAAAATCCACACACTCACTTGCATACATTCTTGGAGATATGCGGCACCACACGCATCCAAGGAGTAAGTGAGATGCCATCAAACTGAAACTTTTTCCTTTTTCGTTGAAGGAGAAGCTAAGGAGTGGTATAGCTCTCTCCCACCACCTGAATCTATAAATACTTGGGCGGAACTCGAAAAGGAGTTCTTGAGTCAATATTTCCCACATTCCAAAACTGCCCAATGTTTGAACGAGATATTCAATTTCTATCAAAAAGAGAATGAATCCTTTTTCGAGTGTTGGAAAAGATTCAAGTCTCTGCTTAGAAAGTGTCTCCACCATGGCTTGCCACCGAAAGGCAAGTCAACACTTTTTTAGTGGATTGACCGAGCTTACAAAGGCATGGTCAATAGTTCATCTGGTGGGGCGTTTACAAGAAAACGCTGATGAGGGGTGGGCACTGTTCGAGGACATTGCCAAATACAACTATGCCCCTCTTATCAAGCCATTCAAGCACTTCCTCCTCCTAAGGTTGAGGAAGTAAACATGCAAAGTTTGATCGCCATCTTTGCGAAGCGGATGGCGACATCTCAAGTTTCAAATCCGATAAATCAAACTTCTTCTTTCCACGTAACCTCGTGTTCATCTTGCAAAAACTTTGTCGGTGGCCATATGAATGGCGGTGTCAATTTAATCCCTACACACTTATCAAGTGAATGCTTTGTTAATGATTATGGACAAGATAATCAGGTCACATGTCAAAATCGCGACAATATGGGGCACACTTCTCGATTACGTCCTATGAACGGACGTAATCTTTGAAGTGAATGCATTCTATGGCCGAAACAACCAAAGGTCTAATCAAGTTTACGCCGAATAATTTCCAAAACCACGGGTTTAATCAATCTTCCGATTTCAATCCTAATTGAATTTTAATTGAATCAAAATTTCAATAGAAACCCTGGTTTTAATCGAACCAAAACTCAAAATTTTCCAATCCTACTCAAAGATTCAATCAGAATTGGCCTTCCAATTCAAATTCTCAATTCCAAAGTCGGCCCAGCCAGCCCTATGCTCAAGATTTCCAAAACTCTCAAGGCCCCTCCTATACTAACAATCTTGAAGCTAAATTGGAGGAGCAAAATAAAAGTATCCAACTCCTGATGACTACGAATAAGAACCTTGAGAGGCAAATCGGACAACTGGTGAAACAGCTTTAGCTTACAGACCCCAGGCGTTTGCCAGCCACAGAGAAAAAATCCAAAGGGTGGCCAAGTCGCTCAAACCGATTTGAATAATGGCAAATGTACTGACCTCGTACCCTCAATTCCATATGGTAGAGAGAAGGCCAGTGCAATGAATTTAAGAAGCGGTACTCAAGTTAGTGGTCCTTCCCACCAGGGAAACCACTAGCCCCTCTCGCCGATAATAAGGCGGGAGGGAGCCGAGCACCTACACTCCTTGGCGAAAGAGAATACTCGGTGGATGATCCCCGAGAGGTGAAAAAGTTGAAAGTCCTCGGTGGTTTGAACCCCGAGGAATGAAGAAACAAGTGAGAGTCAGGAGGCTGATCCCCTGACGAGTAAGAAGAATGAGAAGGTAGTAAGGTGGAAGGATTTGGAAGACAAAGCTATCGAGTTCATCCTCAAAGAAAGTCTTTTACGAGAGTGACTTGAAAAAGCTTCCATTTCCACCAAGAAAGAGCAACATCCCTTTGAGTGAAGATAAGAAGTATGAAAAGGTCTTGAATCTTTTGAAAAATACTCGTAAATCTTCCATTATCTCGGTCTTGGTTGATGATAGAACCAACTTTACATTATATTTACATGCAGATTCAAATTACGATTATCACATTTCGGCATGTTTCGGGTGAGTTTAGACCCTATTTTCAGTATTAAATGAGGTTTTATTGCACGGTGAGTGATCGTCGGTTTCCGTAAACTCGACCTTATTTTAGCATTTTATACTCGTTTTCCCGAGCACCCGTAGTTTGCGGGGTTATCGTTGCTTGTTGTTTTCATATGGATGCAGGACTAGGGTGTCTCGAGAGCCCGAAGGCGAGAAGTATGATGATAAGTGTGATCAAGGTGCAAGAATGAGCCAAGGAAGAAGAAAGAATAAGAAAAGGAAGATAAATAGTTGTTGCTCTCACCATATGTTCACTTCATCAGCATTTTGACCGATTATGGAGGCATTTTCTGGTCATGGTGTCTTCACGAAAGTTGTAGATAATTTAAAGATATTTCTAATGGTTTTGAATCACCCCAATCAGAGGTCGGATGAAGAATTTATGAAGTGTTTATCTGCGAGAGTTAAAAAATGGAGCAATCTGGAGGCAAAACCAGAGAGTTGTCCGTCACGGATGACACATTTTGTCCGTACGGACGATCGGAAAATGATGAACTATCCGTGCGGATAGCCTTTTATCCGTGCGGACAAGTACCCTGGACTATATATACACCTCACACATCGCAGCGGCGTGAGCAGCAGGCGAGTTCGATTTCCACCCTAGTCACGGTCCTTTGAGCTGCATTTTGACCCATCGAGGAAGCATTTTCTGGTCAAGTCGTCTTCACGATAGTTGTAGGGAATTGAACGATCTTTCCGATGCATCTTGAATCGTTCAATTAGGAGCTACACACAGGGAGATTTTAATGATTTACTGAAGACAGATTAAACGAGCCGAGTTGGTCGGCCCACCAGCTCAAACTCGCGATTTTTGCTCTATATAAGAGGCTCCATAGAAAGAGAGCCTCACACCCTCATTTCTTTCGGCATGGACTGAGCTCGAGGCTGGCTTAGGTGCTCAACCCAGCCGCTCCGGCGGCTGTTATGCAGGTTGACATCTAAATAGTCGGATCAAGGCTTGGGCCCGTGCTTTTAGTTTAGATCTTTAGTTTTGTTATGATAGTCGAACGCGGTATTCGATCGTTTGCTTGTGGATTTCGCGTCGCGGATCACGGTTGGGATTAACGACTGGATCTTTTGTCGATTTGGGACATGGGCTTTCAGATCTAATGTATGTCGATGTCGATCTTGTGAGTTTCCTTTGTCGATTTGCTTTCTCTCGATTTTGCTTTGATTGTTTCGATCTTTTGTCGATGGGATTGCTTGTTGTTGTTGGTTCATGCTTTAAATCCCTTTTTCGTGCCGTAGTTTAGTATGGGCTTCTATCGTTTATCCCGTTGGTGTGCTCTTTGTTCATCGATTTTAACACAGGTTTCGTATTCGACCCAATTTCCTCGTGGGATCGACCCCGTACTCTTTGCCATTCTACTACGATCGACCCGGTGTTTGGCCGGTTAGAGAGTGGTTTCACGGTATATGAGTTTCGTGGATTATAAATATTGTTTGGTTTTTTGGATCGTGAAAAATCCTCTCATCAAAATGGCGCCGTTGCCGGGGAAATTGTTTAAAAGTCGAATTTGTGTTTGGTCGTGAACGAAAAAAAAAAAAATGAAAAATATGAAAACATGTTGATAATGTTGTGCTTAGACTAGGTTTGAATGCAATTTTGGTACTTAGCTTCTTCGGAGGTTGATATCTTGTAGGTTGTCCTAGAACTTGGGCCTAAGTGTTTATCATCTTGTTTTATTTAGATTTCGATAGGAGCCATGGGATGTTGAAGTGATGTTGTCTTGAACTCGGATTGAATACGACTTTGGTACTTAGTCTTTCGGAGGTTGATATCGTCTAAGTCGGGCTAGAACTGGGGCTCAGGACCTTCGACTATCATGACTTTTTGAGGGGTTTAAATATCGTGTGTGTGTGTTGTGAAAAAAAAAAAAAAAATTTGTTTTGGTTGATGTGCTAGTTCTTTGACGTGGATAATTGCTTGTGTGCCTCTGTGGCTTTATTCTATACGTGGATGATTTGTCTTTACCCTGTTTGGTTATCTTTACATCCATTGCAATCCATGTTGAGTACTACCGATCTGCTCTGAGTCCGTTTGTGGCATGGCTTCTATATGTGTATAGCTCGTATCTATCACCATCTTTTGGCACGTGGACTTCTCCCGTGCATGTGTTTGCCTTGTTTTCGGTCTATATGGTTTTAGGTACTCGAGATGGATTCATTAGAAGATGTCACGTGAGCTTAAGTGCACCTTTCTGCCGGGTCCTACAAACAGCTAAGTCTCTATATCATTCTCCTTCACACACCGAGGACGGTGCTTCACTTAAGTGGGGGGGCACGACTTAGCTTATTCGCTTGTTCTTAAAAGTATTATGCCGTGATGTGATAAACTTGGTTTTTACTCGTTTCCGAGTCGATTTTTAGGCCGTTTTTCAAAATTTTCCAAGATTTTAACACCACGTTACATGCATGTTGTTCACAATTGAGTGGTGAAAGGTCTTTAGCTTTGTGAATGTCTCACAGCGAGTCTATATTGTCATGATACGGAACACTTTTTATACACGTTTGACGACGTTTGTACCTAGTGCGATTGCTTTACACACTTGTACCCCTAGTTTTGAGGCGAAATAGAAGGATTGGCCTTGGTAGGAACACGGGATGACAGTTTTGGCGTTCTTTTCTACCCTACTTTAGCCAAATAAGCCTGAGCCGAATGTTTGACCTTCGTAGCCTCTCTCGCTTTTGATAAAATGGTCCGACCACCATTCGCTTTATAGCCGTTTCGTTACTTAGTCGAAACCTACCCTTGAGCCTTATTTTGGTCACATTCCCTTCATTTGACCTACGAGTGGACTTAGTCTCTTGTTAAACCACACTTGCCAAGGCAAGTGTGGGGTGAGAGATGTTGTTTTGGTTGGAGTTGGTGTTTTCTCGAAATGTAAAGAAGGAGGAGCTCGAGTGATCTTTTATAAGGCCTTTGGTTCAAAGAAGAAAAGAAAGAAAAGTTGAAAAAGAAAAAGAATGCAAAAGAAGAAAAGAAAAAGAAGTGAAATAAAAGTTTGAATAAAGTGAATAAGCGTTGAGTCAAAGAAAGCCTTGTGTGGACGTGTATTGTTTGTCCATATAATGTTGAGTTCGGAAGTTGTTTTGATTTGTTTGATGATCGGAGGAGTTTGGTGTTGATTTGTATGGTTGCAAGGAGGAGATACACGTGTTTGGATTATGTTCACTCGTACTTCTTTTCTCCAGTTTCCCAAATTACCCTTTTCGATTAACCGAATTTACCCTAGACTAACGTTATAACCATTCAAGTCCTGCTGGACCGTGTTTAACCTTGGTTAGTCCCGATTAGTGGAGATTCTAGGAAGGGCAGGATTGTGTAAAGTCATTTGTCCGGTATTCCAAGCCCGAAATAGTATTAAGCATAAGTCGTCGTCATTCAACACACACTCACTCCGTGTCATGATCTAGTAGAGTCAAAGTAATACATTCACTTAACTAAGTTCTTTTTACCTCGATATTTTGAAATGCATGCATGTACCATAAATTTGATTCCTTGGTATTGTTTGAACACCTAATTTACTCGAGGACGAGTAAAGGCTAAGTGTGGGGTGGTGATAGGAACCAACTTTACAAGACATTTACATGCTGATTCAGCCCACGATTATCACATTTCCGGCATGTTTCGGGTGAGTTTAGACCTATTTTGAGTATTAAATGAGTTTTTATTGCACGGCGAGTGATTTGCCGGTTTTCCGTAAACTCGACCTTATTTTAGCATTTTATACTCGTTTTTCCCGAGCACCCGTAGTTTGCGGGGTTATGCGTTTGCTTGTTGTTTTCATATGGATGCAGGACTATGGTGTCTCGAGAGCCCGAAAGGCGAGAAGTATGATGATAAGTGTGATCAAGGTGCAAGAATGAGCCAAGGAAGAAGAAAGAATAAGAAAAGGAAGAGAAATAGTTGTTGCTCTCACCATATGTTCACTTCATCAGCATTTTGACCGATTATGGAGGCATTTTCTGGTCATGGTGTCTTCACGAAAGTTGTAGATAATTCAAAGATCTTTCTAATGGTTTTTGAATCACCCCAATCAGAGGTCGGATGAAGAAGTTATGAAGTGTTTACTGCAGAGCTGTCAAAAATGGAGCAATCTGGAGGCAAAACCAGAGAGTTGTCCGTACGGATGACACATTTTGTCCGTCTGGACGACTGGAAAATGATGAACTATCCGTGCGGATAGCCTTTTATCCGTCACGGACAAGTACCTGGACTATATATACACCTCAAACATCGCGGCGCAGATGAGATTGACAATGAGTTCGATTTCCACCAGTCCGGTCCTTTGAGCTGCATTTTGACCCATCGGGAAGCATTTTCTGGTCAAGTCGTCTTCATGAAAGTTGTAGGGAATTGAACGAGCTTTCCGAAGCATCTTGAATCGTTCAATTCGGAGCTACACACAGGGAGATGTTAATGATTTACTGAAGACAGGTCAAACGAGCCGAGTTGGTCGGCCCACCAGCTCAAACTCGCGATTTTTGCTCTATATAAGAGGCTCCATAGAAAGAGAGCCTCACACCCTCATTTCTTTCGGCATGGACTGAGCTCGAGGCGGCTTAGGTGCTCAACCCGGCCGCTCCGGCGGCTGTTATGCAGTTGACATCTAAATAGTCGGATCAAGGCTTGGGCCCGTGCTTTTAGTTTAGATCTTTAGTTTTGTTATGATAGTCGAACGCGGTATTCGATCGTTTGCTTGTGGATTTCGCGTCACGGGTCACGGTTGGGATTAAAGACCCGGATCTTTTGTCGATTTGGGACATGGGCTTTGGATCTAATGTATGTCGATGTCGATCTTGTGAGTTTCCTTTGTCGATTTGCTTTCTCTCGATTTTGCTTTGATTGTTTCGATCTTTTGTCGATGGGATTGCTTGTTGTTGTTGGTTCATGCTTTAAATCCCTTTTTCGTGCCGTAGTTTAGTATGGGCTTCTATCGTTTATCCCGTTGGTGTGCTCTTTGTTCATCGATTTTAACACAGGTTTCGTATTCGACCCAATTTCCTCGTGGGATCGACCCCGTACTCTTTGCCATTCTACTACGATCGACCCGGTGTTTGGCCGGTTAGAGAGTGGTTTCACGGTATATGAGTTTCGTGGATTACAAATATTGTTTGGTTTTTTGGATCGTGAAAAATCCTCTCATCAGTTGAAATGCCTAAGTATACAAAATTTATCAAGGATGTTGTTTCTTCGAAAAGGAAGTTGTCAGACATGGAGAGGCTGATTGGTGAGGATTGTTCAATGATCAATTATGAAGACTTACCAACCAAGAGAGGTGACCCTGGAATGTTCGTGCTTACAGTGTTAATGGGAGGCCTGGTCTTCCCTAACTCTTTGTGTGACCTGGAGTGCGTCTATAAAGCCTCATGCCATTGTCTGTATTGTGTAAACAACTGGGTTTAATTGATCTTCTAGAACCCACTACCATGAATTTGCAATTTGTTTGATAGATCTTCTAAGAAAGCGGGAATCTTAAAAGACGTACTAGTTCAAATCGATGATTTACCTTTCCCGTTGGTGATACGTCCTGGACATTGAAAAAGATGAAAATGTCCCCTCGATTCTTGGAAGACCCTTTTTGTCTACACTAGAGCCCTCCTTGAACTGCGATGGTGGGCGAGTGACGATCCGTGTTGGTGATCAAGAGGTAAGCTATAATGTCTCCAAATCCATTCAAATACCCTCTGGTCCTCCAACCGGTTTTTCCATTAAGGATACGTCTGATGACTTCGATGATTTAATGGAAAAGCAAGTCATGGCTGTTGCAACTGAGTATGAGCGACTGGTTGATAATTTGAATAATCATGGTGTGGTAAGTCTAGAGCAGTTAGAAGCTGAATTTGAGGATGAGTTGCTGGAAGGAGAAGCTTTGGCAGTGGGACCACTAAGTAAACTCAGCGATGTTGAGTTAAAAAGTGGAGATCTTAAATCAAGTTTGGAAGACCCCCATGCAGATCTAGTACTGAAGCCGTTACCTAAACATCTAAAGTATGTGTTTTTAAGAGAAGGTGACAAACTTCCATTGATTATATCTCCTTAGTTTGTCTCGACTAGAAGAAATGAAGTTAATAAACGTCTTGAAAAAGAACGAGAAAGCCTTTGGGTGGCAAGTAGGAGATATCGAGGATATCTCCCGACATCTGTATGCATAAGATCAAGACTAATGAGGGTGCGAAAATGTGTTAGACTGACCCAGAGGAGGCTCAACCCTCATATGCAAGAGGTGGTTAAGAAGGAAATCATCAAACTTCGGACATGGGAATCATTTATGCCATCGCCGATAGTGAATGGGTTTCCCGACTCGTAGTTCCCAAGAAAGGTGGAATTACGATTGAGAAGAATGAGAAGGAGAGAGAAATAGCATTGAGACTTGTCACTTTGGTTCTGAGTGTCATCGATTATCGAAAGCTCAATGAGGTAACCATGAAAGATCACTTTCCCTTCCATTCATTGACCGGATGCTTGGCGCCTGGCGGGACACGCATTCTCTTCGCTTCTGGATGGGTATTCGGGATACTTTCAAATACCCATTGATCCAAATGACCAAGAAAAGACCACTTTCACCGCCCTTATGGTACATTCGCTACAGCGAATGCCATTTGGTCTTTGCAATGCCCTGACTACATTTTCAAAGATGTATCTTTGGCTATCTTTGACGGGCTAGTTGAAAAGTGCATGGAAATTTTCATGGATGACTTTTCGGTCTTTGGTCAATCCTTCGATGATTGCCTTGATAATCTTGACCAGGTCTTATCCAGATGTGTGGAAAAGAACTTAGTACTCAATTGGGAAAAATGCCATTTCATGGTTGATGAGGGAATAGTTCTTGGCCACAAGATCTCCGCCAAAGGTATTGAGGTCGACAGGGCCAAAGTGGAAGCTATCGAGAATATGAGTTATCCTAAGAATGTGCGCGAAGTCAGAGGTTTTCTTGGACATGTCGGTTTATATAGAAGATTCATTCAGGACTTTTCCAAGATAACCAAGCCCTGTCTACACTACTTAAGGAAGGCGTTGAGTTCGATTTTGATGAAAACGCAGCGGGCGTTTGAGGAGCTTAAAAACCGTTTAATCTCTGCTCCAATTCTTATATCGCCTGACTGGAACCTACCTTTCGAGCTTATGTGCGACGCATCAAACTATGCAGTTGGTGCTGTTTTAGGCCAAAGAATCAAAGGAAATTCCAGCCAATCTATTACGCCAGTCACACATTGAATCCTCTCAAGTTAACTATACTACTACGAAAAGGAATTATTGGCGTAGTCTTTGATATGGACAAGTTTCGTAGTTACTAGTTAGGAGCTCAAGTGATTGTGTGGGTGATCACGCCGCTTTGATAATCGATGACTAAGAAAGAGGCCAAACCGCGCCTCTCTGCGTTGAATCTGACCTACAAGAGTTTGACGTTCAAATTAAAGACAAAAGGGCGTTAAAACGTTGTGGCGGATCATGTTTCGAGAATGTTAAGTGAGGAAAAGGATGACCACGGACGATATAGATCTTTACTTTCCTCTGAAAATATCATGCTTATCGATGGTCGCGCTCTAGATGTTCCATGGTATTCGCCATTGTCAATTACCTTCATTCCCGTTATCTCGATCCGTAATTGTCCTATCGGAGAAGAAAAAGTCTTCTCTGATTTGAAATCTTCGTGTGGGATGAACCTTATCTTTTAAGATCTCAGTAAAGATGGTCCGCTTAGAAGATGTGTTCCGAATCGAGCGCGTGCGATATTATTGAGCGATGCCACAAAGGACCCACTAGAGGTCACTTTGGTCCTTGGAAAACCGTTGCTAAGATCTTCCAATCCGGTTTCTATTGGCCCACGATCTTTAAGGATACAGAAGCTTTCTGTAAAGCGTGTGATAGATGCCAAAGGACCGGTACTCTGACAAGGCGTTTTGACATGCCTTTGACACCCATCTTAGAATGCGAAGTCTTTGATGTATGGGGCATCGATTTTATGGGACCATTCTGATGTGATTCTTACGAATCAAATCTTTTGTTTTGCCCAGGAAGAAATTGAAGGTAGTCAATACGAGCTACGATCCGCGCCTTAGACCAAGACTACGGTTGGAACGCCACAACGTAATGCTCACTTACGTTGATAAGTTCTCAAAGGGGGCGATCCTCCAATCCAAGAGAATCTCACACACAAGGTGCACAATTAAGACAATGCTTAATTGAAAATAATATTTCCTCAAAATTAACTTGTTCAATACAATGGTGGTGGTGTTTGCCTTATATAGGCTTACACCTCAAAGAAAAAATAACTTCTAAGCAATGTGGGAGAATGAAAATAAAAAACTTATGTAACTAGGAAATAAAATAGGCGCCCACTATGGGCTTTACAGTGTTTCTTGTGTCATCTAAGCCCACAAGATAATTATTACATAAAACCAACATAAAATAATTAAAACAAGCCCAATTAAATCTAATAATGGTGCCACACTTAAATGGACAACCTTATTGACGGAATAATTAAATAAATAACTTTCTTCCACATTATCCAAGTCCATCTTCATGTTCTTCAAACCCAATAATATAGATAGTGCATTTTCCGGGCTGGTCTTCAACTTGCTTGGACTGGATCACATCATTCCCTCCCGGTTCGAAAGGATTCGTCCTCGAATCAGAAGGATGTCGTAAAAGTGATCAACACACACCAATCTCGAACAAACCACAACAATCCTCAATGAAATACCGGGATCAAATACGAAGTTGATAGATGATTGCAACCCAATGGATCGTTGACATGACGAGCCAAGCTTCACCAATGGAACAAAAGAACAATCCCGCGGTTTGATATAAATGACGTTGAAGCTCAGAGTGATAGCAACAGAGTGATAGCAATGCAATGTAGGACAAACAACAACATATGCACAGAATGGATCAAAGAAGATATGTTCCGGCTTGCCATCAATATGATCTGGATCAAGATAAATCAAAAGAAATGACCTCACAAACTCATGTGCTTGCACTCACCCTCTCTCAAAGTCGTATTGAAATTTTTCGACAGCAGAATTACACAGGTGTGAAACCCACGTATTTAATGACCAAACTAAGACAAATATGCCAAAACTCAAAAGACAAAATTTGTAGAACAAAGAGTTTTCTAAATGATGTCAAAATTTCAGATTTTTCGGAGGTCTAGAAGTCGCCCAAACAATCATTTTTCAGAAACTAGTGCAATCTGTCAGAATTCTCCAGATTGATAGCAGTGTCTTACTGTGCCGATTGCGATTAAACTACAGCGAATTTGGGAAACTTAAAAAGATAAAAGTTGTAGATCGGAGAATTTCCTATTAGTTCACAAAATTTCAGGCAATATCGAGTCGTTTAACCCACTGAAAACGAATTCGAACAATGATTTACTGCTGCAGTTTTTCTGGACAGATTGTTTGGAGTAATCTGCGGTTTTAGGCAAGATTTATGTTGAATCTGGATTGGGTGTAAAGACAAAAATTGTAGAACATGATGTGCTGGGGCTGTGGTAAAATTTTCGGAATTTTTTTGAGTGGTTTAGGGTATAAAACGAGCTGAGAGAAAAAATGGTGTCTGGAAAATTAGGGTTCTTAGGGTTGAAGGTTGAAGGTTTGAAGATACAAAGGATTTTCCGGGTTGGTGGATGAAGATTGCTTGTGTTCTTGGGGGGGTGACTGAAAAGGAACAAGAACAACGATTTTTTTTTTTTTTTTTTTTGGAATAATACGGAGCAAAGGAAAACAAAAATAAATAAAATAAAAGGGATATTTGATTACCAACAATTACTGAGCTCTGATACCAACTGATGTGATTCTTACGAATCAAATCCTTTGTTTTGCCCAGGAAGAAATTGAAGGTAGTCCATACGAGCTACGATCCGCGCCTTAGACCAAGACTACGGTTGGAACGCCACAACGTAATGCTCACTTACGTTGATAAGTTCTCAAAGGGGGCGATCCTCCAATCCAAGAGAATCTCACACACAAGGTGCACAATTAAGACAATGCTTAATTGAAAATAATATTTCCCTCAAAATTAACTTGTTCAATACAATGGCTGGTGTTTGCCTTATATAGGCTTACACCTCAAAGAAAAAATAACTTCTAAGCAATGTGGGAGAATGAAAATAAAAAACTTATGTAACTAGGAAATAAAATAGGCGCCCCACTATGGGCTTTCTGGTGTTTCTTGTGTCATCTAAGCCACAAGATAATTATTACATAAAACCCAACATAAAATAATTAAAACAAGCCCAATTAAATCTAATAATGGCGCCACACTTAAATGGACAACCTTATTGACGGAATAATTAAATAAATAACTTTCTTCCACATTATCCAAGTCCATCTTCATGTTCTTCAAACCCAATAATATAGATAGTGCATTTTCCGGGCTGGTCTTCAACTTGCTTGGACTGGATCACATCACATTCCCATCATCTTGTGGTAACAAATACATCTTAGTCTGCGTAGATTACGTGTCCAAATGGGTGGAGGCTCAGGCCACGACTCACAATGATCATAAAGGCGGTCATGAAGTTCTTAAAGAAAAATATTTTCGTGAGATTTGGATGTCCTCGAGCCTTGATCGATGATGAAGGAACGACTTTTGCAATGACCCTTAGAAAAAGTGCTTGAAAAGTATGGTGTTCGTCATAAGACGGCACACCATATCATCCTATGACGAGTGGTCGAGTTGAGCGAACAACCGAGCATTAAGAAAATCCTGGAAAAAGCGGTCCAACATCATAGAAAAGGCGGAGTTTGAAATTGGATGATGTACTATGGGCATACAGACCGCTTATAAGACTCTGTATGGGTACATCTCCATATCAAATGGTTTATGGTAAGCCATGTCATCTGCCAGTCGAGTTAGAGCACAGAGCTTATTGGGCTACTAAGTTTCTGAACTTTTGATTCCCAATCCTGTGGTAAGCATCGATTGCAATAGTTGCATGAGTTAGACGAATTTAGACTTCAGGCTTACGAAAGTGCCAGGATCGGTAAGGAAAAGACGAAACTCCTTCACGATGCTAAAATTAAGAAGAGGGAATTTCACGTCGGGGAGCAAGTTCTTTTGTATAATTCCAGGTTACATCTGTTTCCTGGAAAGTTAAGGACACGATGGTCCGGTCCCTTTGAGATTCTCCAAATTATTCCCGGAGGTGTTTTAGAACTACGAGGTTATGGTGACCAACTGTTTCGAGTAAATGGTCAAAGGTGTAAGCACTACATTGGTGAACCCAAGGAAAAGCCTTTGATAGTTTGTTTCCTCGATATCCTCGGGTGTGGTACTAAAGAAGTCGAAGAATTTGACGAGTTTTCACCCGACCTGTTTTCAGAGGATGACGGTAGTGGTCGATCTGAAGAAGTTCTAGCAGGTAGTTGGGATATGGAAGAGTATGAGAGGGAGCGTAAGCTGAAACGTCATCAGAAGACTCAGAAGAAGAAGAAGTCAACCATGGGGAAGTTTAAACGTGTTTGGAAAGCAGTAAGGAACCTAACCCCATGTGTTAGATGCTGTTTTTGTGGCCACACCAATCACCAAAGCTTACACGAGGTAGTGGCTGGCAGAAAAGTCAAATGGCCTGATCCAGGCTGAGCTTAAAGAGTGTCGAGCTAACGACAATAACCAAAGCGCCACTAGGAGGCATCCTAGATATCCCTTATTATATTAGTTACTTTCATTGTTATTTTTGTTTTTGTTTTGTGTGTCTTAGTTTTAGTTGAGTCTAATAAGGGTAATGTGCGAATTGGCTTCCGTTCAGCTGTGTTAGACGCTTAGATGTTCTGTACTCTCCCCGTGCGGTGATTTTTCCATCTAAAGTAATTATCTCTTGTGTTTTGTATGATATAATTCCCTTTGTTCCCCGAGATTTTGTCTTGTTTTTCAAGTGTGTAGGATATTTGCAATAGCAATTGTGAGTTTCAGAGGATATCAGTTTTCCGGTGGATGGTCCACAGTCTACTGATTTCGTCAGGCATTTCTGGATTTGAGTTGCAACACTTCCAGAATTGCCTCATTCGAAATACAATCAGCTAAGTTCCTTATTTCTTTTTAAATTCTGCACAACCTGAGGACATGTTGTGTTTTAAGTGTGGGGGAGGGGAATGATTCGATCTGTATCTATACATATACATTTACTTAATTCGTTACGAGTCTATGCAAAATGAGCTAGAATTTTCGAATTTTTCGACATTTTTGTTTTTGTTTTGTCCCGAGTAAGCAATTCATATCTTTGTTCATTTTTTATAGTCATTGATGATATATATCGTATGTTCGGTAAGTTAGTTGTTTCACCAGATATTATTTTTCACGAGCCATAGTGAATGATGAGCTATAGTATAAAGTTATACCCCTTTTTGATTAGTGATTTTTGATTTTCTTATAAGTCATGTGCTTAGTGCTATGTATATATCTTGAGATTTATGATAGTTTGTATTTAGATCCAAAGTATGTTATACTGTGAATATCTAAGGTTTGAATGTGATAAGTAACACGTAACTATTGTCATTTGAAGAAGTTGAGTTTATAATGCATTAATTGTGTGTGTCGAAAGCTAGTCGATGATTTGAGTGCGATAGGGTATACCACGTATGTCCTATACCACTATGATGACTAAAAGCTTACGACAGTTAGAAGAACCTGCCTTATGATTTGAGTAAGGTAGGGCATATCCCGAATGTCCTATTCTGCTATGACAGGGCAACAACTCATTCTGATGTGTGTTTAAATGTGAAAATAATTAAATCAACTTGCAATAAGAAGTGGTATGAATAAAAGACTTAGTTATCGTATACCTTATCCCCAGTATAAACCGACAGATATGTTGTAGGGATTATCCTCTGAGTATGTCAGAAAGGTCCTAAATGTATTCTATCATCTTTTTCGGGATATGTCACGTTTTGTATGGTACATCTTATAAGTATCATTTATCGCTAGTTTAAAGGGGGTATTAGCTAGTTTGCTTTGAAATTTTCAAGTTTGGACTTAGTGGAAGTTTGCTATGGCTATGCACACACACACACGTGGGTGAACTTCTAATTTATTGACTATGCGTTGTATGTGCTGAAGTGTCTATATTTTTCCCGAGCCTTTATCTTGTTTTGTTTTGCTCGGGACGAGCAAAAGCTAAGTGTGGGGGAGTTGTTAAGGGTGATTTTATGTGATTTATATCGTTATATTTTGTAGCAATTCTCTCCATATTCGTATAATTCGCATAGAAATTAATCGTTTAATTGATTTATTGAGCAAATGAGTTTTAAAAGTATTTAAGTGCAAATTCGGGTTAATTATGTGATTTTATTGGTAAATATCTTTATATATGTGATGTTACACTTTGCACGTTTTTATTATTGTAGGTACAACGAGCATATCGTGGACGAGTCAACGAAATTGAAGGGTTTCGAGCTGCATTTTAATTGAAGATATATCTAGAAGGCAAAATTGGAATTATCATATTTTTATTAGGGTTTTATTATTTTAAGAAAAGAGAAAAAAGGGATAATTGTTACCCTAGCTCGAAGAAGGTTATAAAAGGACGGCATTCGGCGGCGAGAGAACACGAAAAATCATCTCAGGAGGAGGCAGAGGCAGAAAAGAAAAAAAAAAAAAAAAGGAGAAGCACTCGGTCGACCGAGTGCACACCTTCGGTCGACCGAGCAACATATTTATTTATTTTTTTTTTTTTCGTTCGTACGGATATGAGCAGAGGCTAGGCACTTCTGGAACAAGCGTGTGAAACCATCTCAGCAACGTTTTGATTTCAACTCTTGGATTGTTTGTGAGTTTAATTAAAGATTGTATCTTTATTATGTTTTATTGTTCTTATGCAATTTCATTGATAAATGTATTGCTGTTTGATGTTTAATGTGTGATGAGAATTGTTATTAAATCCTAGATCACCATAGTAAAGGTTGGATTTTTAACCTAAAAATAACGAGAGTTGTTAGGTTAATTTCTAGGTTGCTAGATTGAGAAATCTTACACCTTGGTTATGGAAGCGTTAATCTTTAAGATCGAGAGATGATAGATTAATGAGGCGAATTATCTACTGAGTAGGAATTCATACCTTTGATAGGTGAACCACGTCTTTATTAAATCTTCACTAAACGATCTAGAGTAGAAATTGAGGGTTGCGGGATAGGTGGATCAATGCTTGTTCTTCGTTGTTATCTTAGAAGTTTATTTTCTTTTTAGTTATAGAATAGATTTATTTAGTTAGTTTAGGTCCGCAACTATATTTCCTGGCTTTGGATTGACAACCCTCTGTCCAGTTTATTGTATTCGTTTTAGTTTTGTTTTGTGTTTTTCATGACAACCTTTAGAAAAATTAAGAACTAGACCAATCTCGATTCCCTGAGATCGACTCCGGTTGTAGCTACTATACTACGATCCCTGCACTTGGGGTAAACCGGATTTATAATTTATTACTTGTTGTTTTCCGTTGATAAAATTCGAGACATTTTTCTACCAGTGGAGTGCTTCCAGCTGGTGCACTATGCTGCTGTTGTTGTGCTTCTGCAATTTGCTGCACAGACTCAAAAAGAGTCAAGTTGTCGTCATCAATGGCATCTTTTTCCACCATCCCTTCATCACCACCATTTTCACCATCATCATTCCGATCATCATCACCATCATTATCATTATGATCATCATGATCATCTTCCTCCTTAGAGTGCAGCATTCTTGCTTTTGCTGCTGCAACCATTTCCTGAATTTGCCTCTCATCCATGAGGCCAATCAAACTGGTTATCCCTATGAAGGAGAAAAACTAGGATTATTCATCAAACATTCTGACAGAATTTAAAATGGGCATGGGAATCACCCAATTTCCAGTCTAGATAGTCTCCAACTCTATCATCAATATCCCTCTCAATGATCTATTCAAACTCTTCAGTATCTTGTTCTTCTCCCTTCTGAGTGATATCCTCCCGTACAGTTTCTTCCTCTTCTTCATCAATCAACCCAAACTCTGCTTTAGTACTTTGTTGTGCTAGTGTTCTAATGGATGACCTAGATCTCTTTCTTTGTCTAGAATTGCTGTCATCAGTTTGTTTCCGTTTCTGACCTCCCTTGCCCTTTTTGACATAGGTGAACATCACCTTAGAATTATGCAGATTGTGCAGTTGAATGGGTTGTACCTATAATTGCATCAAAAGGTAATGAAGAGGGATTCGAAAGGATTTCTTTACCCAAAAAGGGCCGGTTTTTGTCTCTCCTTTCTTTGCAGCCTTCCTTCATGCTTCAATTTCTCCATCAATTTGCTCTTTAAGCCTATTGAAGATGTATGTTGCCCAGTCAAATTCCAGACCTTGATAGATTATTTCCATTAGTCTAGTTCTAACTTTTGTTATAGCATTCAAGGCTCTTAGCTTTCCTTCAATGCATTTACCCACCAAATAGCTAAATTCAGCAAACGGTTGTTTTAGAGCCGTTCTCAAGCAATTGAATTTCTGATTTTCCAGGGTTGCATTTGTCCCTATTTCCAACAGAATGCATCGGTGTCCATTGCCACATTTTTCAATCTCGTGGGGCCACTCCAGGATAGTCTGAGATGTTTATTGAGAAGATTGGCTGTGATTTCCAATTCCACTCCATTAACTGTAGTGGTAATCTTGTCATGTATCAATTGAGCATCCTCCGTGATTCATCCTTCCACCAATTTGACGTTTTTCCAGAATAATATCCAATTCTCATAGCATGTGGCCTTAATGGGTGGGTTGAGAAAAGTTGTTAACCCTAAATTGGTACACCCATCGACCAACCTCTGTGCTTGCGGATTGCTTTCACACAGATTGAGATAATGTATGGGTTGGAAGAATGATCCAGTTTGAATGATGTCTTCACATTGCTTATTTGAGAGATATTTTGTGGAAGATGAAGCCATTGTTAGACTTAGATAAATTTTGAGAGAAGAAGGCTTGAAATTTCTAGAAAATAGGGTTTTGAATATTATGGAAGCGTAATGATTTGTGAAAGATGAAGTGTTGTTCATATAGTGGGAGAGATTGTAGTGTGAATGCAGATTTGCACGATTGAGTGTAAAAAGGATTTGTAGAGATGTGGGTTGTTAATAGAGTGTTTATCTGAATAAGAATCACGGTAATTTAGGATAGTGAGGGAGTGTATCAAGGAAGTAATGATAAATCCCGAGTTTTGAGGAGTAGCCGTCATTCCCTTTTGTCAAATAATAACTTCTGTATTTTAATCCTCGTGTCTGATTAAAATAAAAATCTACGTTTGTAATCCTCATTATCAATGCTCCATAAATCTCTTGTTATCCACATGTGTAAATAATTGATTTATTTCACACTTCACTTTGCTGCTATCTCCATTAAGTTTGATTAGTTGAGAGACTTGGCTGGTCACTTAGCTGGTGGAGTAGTCTGATTACTGAGCTGGTTCAACAAAACAACTGTTCCTAACAACCAGTTAAGTGGACTTCGCTGGTACCAGTGCTTTACCTGCCAAGTGAGCGCACCGAAATGGCAAAGGTTCAGTCAGTTGGTGAAGTCACTCAGCTGGTCACTCTAGTTTGCTGCTCCATGCAACTTAGTCAATTTCAATCATTCTCAACTCCGTTCTTAGTTTACAAACCTTTCATGACTGAGTGGTTTAGTGAATATATCAGCCAATTGATCTTCATTGGATATATACTTCAAAATTACATCTCATTTTTCCACATGATCTCTGATAAAATGATGTCTCACATCAATATGTTTTGTTCTTGAGTGAAGTACTGGATTTTCTGTAATTGAAATTGCACTTGTGTTGTCACACATGATAGGAATTGTCTTTTCTTCTACTCCATATTCTCTTAGCTGCTATCTAATCCATAGAACTTGTGCACAACAACTACCTGTTGCAATATATTCTGCTTCAGCTGTTGAAGTTGATACGGAATTTTGATTTTTACTGAACCATGATACTAGTCTGCTACCTAGCATCTGACAAGTTCCTGAGGTGCTTTTTCTGTCAACCTTACATCCAGATTAATTTGAATCTGAATAGGAAATTAACTTGAATCTACCATCTTTTGGATACCAAATTCCCAAATTTATTGTAGGCTTCAGATATTTGATTATTCTCTTAGCTGCTAGTAAGTGAGATTCCTTTGGTTGAGATTGGAATCTAGCACATATTCCTACTACAAATGAAATATCTGGTCTGCTTGCAGTTAAGTAAAGTAGTGAACCAATAATTCCTCTGTACAGCTTCTGATCCACATCCTTCCCATTTCCATCTTTTCCAAGAACAACTCTTGCACACTTCGGTGTTTCTGATGTCCCACTTGTGTCCATTCCATACTTGTTTATCAAGTCCTTTGCGCATTTGGCTTGATTGATAAATATGCCATCCTTCATCTGTTTCACTTGTAATATAAGAAAATAGTTGAGTTCTCCCATCATACTCATCTGAAATTTGCTCTTCATCAGATTTGCAAACTTTTCACATAGCTTTTCATTTTCTTATCCAAATATGATATCATCCACATATATTTGGACGAGTAGAGTGTTTGATTCATCTAGTAGCTTGAAAAGTGTCTTGTCAATGGTTCATTTGCTAAATCTATTGTTGATTAAGAATTGTGAAAGAGTCTTATACCAGGCTCTAGGTGCCTGTTTGAGTCCATACAATGCTTTCTTGAGCTTCTATACTTTGTCTTCTTTTTCTTGATTTGAAAACCAGAGGGTTGCTCCACATATACTTCTTCTTCCAGTAGTCTATTCAGAAATGCACTTTTGACATCCATCTGATAGACTTTGAAATCTTTGTGAGCTGCAAATGCCAGGAACAGTCTGATTACTTCCAATCTTGCTACTTGTGCAAAAGTTTCATCATAGTCTATTCCTTTTCCTTATGAATATCCCTTTGCTACCAATCTTGCTTTGTTTCTGACAATTGCTCCTTGCTCATCCATCTTGTTTCTGAATACCCATTTGGTTCTAATGATGTTTGCTAGGTCTGGTGTCTCGGATTTTATCTAAGCAAAATAAACAAGTAATAAAAATAATCCGGTTTACCCCAAGTGCAGGGATCGTAGTATAGAGGTTAATACCGGGTCGATCTCACAGGGAATCGAGTTTGTTTATCTAGTTTATTAATCTTTCTAAAGATTTGTCACGAAAAACACAAAACAAAACTAAAACGAATACAATAAACTGGACAGAGAGTTGTCAATCCAAAGCCAGGAAATATGATTACGAACCTAAAATAACTAATTCTATTCTATAAACTAAAACGAAAATAAAATTCTAAGCTAGCAACGAAGAACAAGGCACAATGATTCTTTCAATTAAGTTAACGAGGAACAAGCAATGATCCACCTATCTCGCAACTCTCAATTTCTACCCTAGATCGTTTAGTGAAGATTTAATAAAGATGTGGTTCACCTATCAAAGGTATGAATTTCTACTCTCGTAGATAATTCGCCTATTAATCTTTCATCTCTCGATCTTAAAGATTAACGCTTTCATAACAAAGGTGTAAGATTTCTCAATCTAGCAACCTAGAAATTTAACCTAGCAACTCTCGTTATTTTTAGGTTAAAAATCCCATCTTTACTACGGTGATCTAGGTCTAACAACGATTTTCATCAAACGTTAAACATCACAAAGCAACCATCTCTCGATATAAATTGCAAAGTCAATACAAAACGTAATAAAGAAACAACTTTAAATAAAAACTCACAAAACCAAATCCGAAGTCGAAATCAAAACATTGCTTGATCGGCTTCACACGCTTGTTCGAATCGCTTAGCCTTTATTCATCGTTGGTATGCAAATAACATAATTAAAAGTAGAAGAAACGATGTTTTTGGTAGGTAAAAACATGCATGAAGAAACAGCATTTCCAAAAAGTGGGGCGCCAGGGATGAAAAATATCGTCTCTAGGGTTGCAGAAAACGCGTGTATTTATAGATTTCTAGGTCGGTTTAGGCAATGGCGGTGGATGGACGCCCGTCCAGTGCCTCTGGACGCCAGTTCAGTCTATGTAAACTTTTCGAGTCGGGCCGAATCTTCTCAAATGCCAGTCCTATGCAATTTTGGACGCCCGTCCAGGAAAAATCCATAAATCCTGAATCCAGTTGGCTCCAGTGGATGCCAGTTCACCTCTTTGGACGCCAGTCCAGGAGGACCGGACACCAAACGTGCGTCCAGCATGCTTCATATCCAAGTTTAAGTTAAATCTTCAATCCCAAGTTCATCTTGCAACTTCATCCTTCTATTTAATCTTCAACAGAACATCGTTTAAGCTCATCCATTGCCATGCAAGCATACCTACAAGATAATCAAAGCGTGCAAAATGTAGAACCATATATATTGATGGAAAAATCATCGATAAAGACACGTAATAAGCTCGATTTTGCATTTAAACCAATTTCAAATGCATTCTCTCAATAAATCCTTTAAACACTTACTTTTCTATAAAAAGTAATAAAACACGAAGGAAATTGCTACGAAATAATATCATATATATCGTAAAAATCACCGTTAACATCTGGTCTGTCTACCAGTTCCCAGACTTCATTTCTTTCAAACTCATTGAGTTCTTCTTGCATTGCTGTGATCCATTCAGCATCTTGAATTGCATCATCTATTGTTTTAGGTTCAACCTGTGACAGAAAACAAGTTAACATGCTTTCAAGTTGTCTTCTGGTTCTTACACCTGTATGTACATCTCCAATGACTTTTTCAGTTGGATGATCTCTAAGCCAGTTCAAATTAGGTTGTAATTGTGCCTGATCTGATGCTTCGAGTGTATCAGCTGGTGCATCGGTTACTGGTGTGATAACTGGTGAACTTGCTACTAGTGCATCTTCTTGGTCATCTACTGTGTCATCTAGTGTAGTGACTTTTATTTATGCCTATATGTAGACTGGTCTAGAGTCATGTTTGTGTGTCACTTGATCTTCTTGAGTATGTAGATCTTCTCCACTGGTGTTTGGTTTATAAAACACTACATGAATTGACTCTTCAATCACCATGGTCTTCTTGTTTAGTACTCTGAATGCATTGCTTGTGTCTGAGTCTCCCATGAATATTGCTTCATCAGCCTTTTCATCAAAAGTATGTAGCTGGTTCCTATTTAAGACAAAACATTTAGTTCCAAACATACGTAAATGAGATATGGTAGGTTTTCTTCCATTCCACACTTCATAGAGTGTTTTCCCATGATGCTTGATGATGATTGACCTATTTTGTGTGTAGCATGCTGTATTAGGTGCTTCTGCCCAAAATCTCTTTGGTAAGCTTGCTTTTGCTACCATTGTTCTAACAGCCTCTTTTAGAGTTCCGTTCCTTCTTTTTGCTACTCCATTTTGCTGTGGGGTTCCTGCTGCAGAAAGTTGATGAAACACTCCATTTGCTTCACAATAAGTTCTAATTTCTTCATTAATAAATTTTGTGCCTATGTCTGATCTGATCTTGATGATCTTTAGTTCTTTCTCATTTTGAAGTCTTCTCAACAAATCTGGTAGTTTCTTGAGTGTCTCTTTCTTCTTGTTCATGAATATGGTCCATGTGTATTTGGAAAAGTCAACAACCACCACTAGAGTATACTTCTTGCCACTTACACTTATTGATGTGATCTCAGGTAGGCATTGCACAAGTTTTCTTTTTTCCAGTTTGTGATTGTTTTGAAAATCAGATGGTTGAGTCTTCTGTGCCAGATCCAACTAGGTGATTGCTTCTGTTTGACTGGTAAGCAAGTCTCTGATTTTACAGTCTTCCAATCTACCACATACATGTTGTCCTCTCTTTTTCCTTCAAATACAACTGTGTTAGTTTGTTTGTGAATCACTTTACATCCTTCTTTGCTGAAGTGCACATTGTAACATTTGTCACAGAATTGACTGATATGCTTAGGAGATTGAAGCTCAATCCCTTGAAATATGCCACATCCTGAATCTTCAAGTTGTTCTTCAACATTGTGCCTTCCTCTTAATCTTGCCAGGTTTTTCTTTGTCTCCAAAAGTGACTTTAGGGCCATCAAAATCTTTAAACTCAGTCAACCAATCTTTATTTCCAGTCATGTGTCTGTAACATCCACTGTCTATGTACCAGACATCCTACAAAACAAATTAATTATTTTTAGGTACGCAACACTGTTTGAGTCCATGCCTGTTAGCAGTCATGCCTCTTACCCCAAGTGTTAATCCAAAGGATCTTCTTCTTGGATGGTTGAAATCATCAACCTCATATGTATAAGGCATGGCAGAATAACTTCTAATTGATCTACTAAAGGTATTCTGATACACTTTCTTGCTTTTTGGCATTTTTGCATTTTGTTTCACTCTCCAATAAGTAGGAGGTGGCATGTTCTCAACTTGTCTCTTGTATAAAGGGCCAGGCTTTTTCTGGTTTTTTTCTAAATACATGTGACTGTTTTAGAGTTGGTCTCCTCTTATATTGGAGGTGGAACATTCCAATCATCTTCTGAAGGGTAAAGTCTTCCCTTACCTTTCAGTATGTGATCGCATGTAAGTCACTAACGTCGATATTACTAGCAAGAATACTAGGTCCATCGTAGTATAGTAAGGGTGAGTCAAGGTCGATCCCACAGAGACAATGCAACTTTGAGTATAAAAGATTCTAACCTATCTAAGAAGACACATAGAAGTGGTCATTGACCAACAATAAACAGGAAAGAAACGTGGTATTCCTCCCCCTCTTCCCACCGATCTACTAACTTGGATTAGTTAATCCTTACGTTTACTTCCCCACATAATTTCCTTAAACTAATCGAGCGAGCTTTTAATTTAGTTTTAATCTACGGGTGCAATTCCTAACCCTATCTACTCCGACCATGGTAGTAGATAATTTATACGCCAGCTACCCTCCTTACTTGGTCCGTAATAGCCCATACGCATAAAAAACTAGAATTTCCGGTATCGAGCGCTAACTCATACCGCTAACCCGCCTAGGCAGCTATCGACACTGATTAGCACGTTCCTAGGGTCCATCGAGACAATGTCCTAACTAACACTTCACTATCAGTACTTCATGTTAATTTTTCGAATACAAGATTGGCCAGACCTATTACTTATTTTAATTATTTCTGTCGATCAACGTAGCTGACGCGAATCCTAGATTAAGTTTCCTAAATTTTGCCTCGGTAAACCGGTATAGACCGCCGGTTTACCGGGGGTGGCTTTTCTTAATTCTGGATCTACATTGCTCAGTAATCTAAGTAAATTATGGGGTCGTTAAGCATGCAGATTAACTAAAACACGTAAATACAAACAGATCTACCATATTGAAGACATAAAAGAACGTTCAAAGCTTCATACCTTCAACAATGGAGATCTAGCTTGATCCACTCAAGCTAGAGATGGTGAGGAAGGGAAGGAAACCAGAAAATAACTCCCCAAAAGCTTAGGAAAACTTTATTTCAACAAATTGTATATTGTATATAATAAAGGATTGAATATAATTGAGTGCTTATTTAATAATCAGTATATGCGACTTTATATAGATACAATAGCCGACTTATGACTCTCAGAAACCCTAACTGACCTAGTCAATGCAGAAGAATCGATTTCGTGTTCAACAAGGCTCTGGTTTACCGGACCTAGCCCACGGAAAACCGGGATCACTTTTCTTCTTTTTCTTCAGCAGATTTCTTCTTGGACTTTATTTACATGGCCCAACATCCTTCTCTTGATCCAGATCCGTTCCTCCATTGCTCCGGATTTGATACATCCTGTAAAACACATAAAACGAGGCAAAACAGTACCAAACCCTCAGGAAAATAACACAAATGCAGAATTACGAACCTAGTAACACGCACATAGCATTTAACACATATTCCATATAATAATGAGCCTATCTATCCTCTCTTGAGCATAGCTCGGGGTGAATAAATATATAGTTAATGGTACTATTTAGAGTGTTATCAACTACCCCCCACTTAGCTTTTGATCGTCCTGAGCAAAAAGGTGAAAAGAAAACGAAATCATGATTCGTATACAAGTTAATTAAAAACAGCTATGCCTCACAAAGTCAAGATCAAGATCATGTCACTCATATCCATTAGTAACATATTAAACAATATTCATGCCATGAGCCAATGTGTTGTGCAATAACTCATCATCCTCTTAGTAATGCAAACAATCTCACATCACGTCAACCCGTAGTCAAACTAACCAGTCTCGAACATGTTTTTTATTAATCAAATTTGCTGGGCAAGGCGGATCGAGAACCAAGTATTACTCTTAGGCTCGCGTTTATCGGTCTATGCAAAAGTCGTGCATCTTACGCTCCATTGACTCAAATTTCTGCCAAAGAGAATATAAATGTATATATTTCAATGCACTTCTCTTTCTTGGCGGGTGAACGCTCATTGTTAAGGGACAAATTCATAGTTATTATTATAACTTTTTACCCCACTTCTGATATCATTTTGAGCATTATTATATCATTTCGAGTCATAAATTCCTTAGATTTATCTAAGTATGTTAGTAGTAATAATTATGTAAAATATCGTATTTTTATAAGTTTTGTACCGGTTTAGTAACCGGAGAGTCGTGTCGGTTCACGCTTGGTATTTTGTGCTTTATTGCAGAATTATAGGTTGACCAAGATTCCGAGTAACGATATATTTTGAGGCCTAAAAGATGGATTTTGAGGAAAGAAGAAGATGCCACGAGTTTACGAGTTAAACGAATCAATTTTGTCCAACGCACTTCTACCGTAACCTGTTTTTCAATGGACATTTGACCCGACTTAGAGGCATTTTCAGGGGAAGAGTTCTTGACGAAAGTCGTAGATATTTAAATGTGCTTTCCGACACATTTTGAATCACGTCAATCGGAGGCCTACAACTCAAGTTATGAATTTTTTACCGAACAGCTGATATCTCGGGACGAATCGGAGATATTTTGGCCCAAATTGTTGCATGTTACTTGCAATGATTCCTCCCCAACAAACTCCACATGCTAATACATGACTCACCACCTTCACATGCTAAAGTCATCATCACCTTCACATGCTTTTGGTGATTCACCACTTCTCCCCAAATACACCTCCCTCATATATCTCTCCTATATAAACTCCTCCATCTCCATTGATCTTCCTTGCCCCTTTCTTGGCCAACTTTGGCCGCCTCTCTTCCTCCCATCCTTCTTCTTATTTTATTATGTTTGGGGACTAGATATATATATATATATATATATATATATATATATATATATATATATATATGTAGTCGTAATGTCGATGTAATAACTCGACTAGTTATCGTTTCATATATATATATATGTATCTATTTATGTATTTATATATATAATATATATATGTTGTTATAATATCGTTTTCATTTCTGTTTTTCGTTTTGTTTCTTTTCTTTATTGTCTTTTATATATCTATATATATACGCTTATATATATATATCTATATACTTATATACTCATATATATATGTATCTATATATGTATTTATATTTCGTTGTTATTTTCGTTGTCATGAGTGGTTAAGGCTCGGTGCTAGGACCACCATTGTGAAGCCACCCTCATCGGATTAAATAAGGATTTATGCATTTATTCGTAAGCTTTCTTGTTCTTCCTTCATGTTTAGACTTGTTTAAAGTGTAATGTAGTGTTGCATCTTTGTTCGAATTTAGAAACACGAAAGTTGATAAATTAAATCGATTACCGTGAAGGGAATGATAATATTCTTGAACATACGAAAGTTGAGGAGAATGTTGTTAGATAAGGATTTTATATCCAAATCTTTGTTTAAGTAAAATCTTTAGTTGTACCCTGTGGTAAACTAATCAACGGGCGCTAAATCCGAAAGAGAAAGTACCGCCTCTTTAGCAGATTATTAATCCAAGACTTACAAATGAATGTGTATTTCTTGTTAATTTCGGTGGGATGGTGGAACAATGGTGCGTCTTAGTTGTTTTAATTATTATTTTTGTCTTTGTTCACTTTGGTATTTACAAACCACTTATCTCTTGGGTTCGACCTCGTTCTCCTGTAGCTATCCTAACAATTGATCCGGTACTCTGCTGGTTAGAGAGTTAGTTTACCCACGGTTGTTTTCGAGTCTTTTATAAATTTAAATTTTGAAGGGTAGATTTTTCGCTCAGCAGTTAGTTGGCGTGTTTTTCTCAACAAATTTTGGCGCCGTTGCCGGGGATAAGTGTGCTATTTGTAATATCTTCGTGTGTGTGTTTTCTGTTTTTTTTTGTTTTCAATTTTCGTAAAAAAAGAAAATAATAAAAAAAAAACTCACTCGGTAATTACCGAGAGAAAAAAAAAATTTATTGTTTTCTTGTTGTTTTCTGAGATCTTGCAGTTTGAGCTTAAATGGATGGATTTTTCAATCAATATTACTCACCTGAACAACAATAACCTAACCAATCTCAGGCTCCTGAACCATGTTATCAACAACATTATATGCCTGAGCCTCAGTATCAACAGCAGAGTAACCAGGATTTTTGGTCCTATAATTGCCTTAGTGCATACCAGGACCAGAATTATGGTTATTCAAGTTATGAACCACAATATTATGAGGGTTGTCCAAACTCTGGTACTTATCAAGATTACGGTGTTCATACTCAACGTGTTGATAGCTTCACCCATATTCAGCCACTTGATCAATGTCTGGAATGGCAAGAAGCCTACTACTCACCTCTGATGAATCGAAGTCAGTATGATCAGGTTGTTCCCGTGCCACAAGAAAGTTTTACCAACAGTCAAATGGAACAACTAGATCGATTGGAACAAATCTTGCAAAACATGCAAGAGTTCAATATAAGTGCTGTATCCGCCATAAAAAATCTTCAAGAGAGGGTGGTGCAGTTGATTGAAATAATGGGGTTCGAGCAGGAAAAACGAGCAGGTGCAATAGAGGTGGTTAAGGATGAGGAGGTACTCATTGAAGAAGTTCAGGATGAGAATGAGGTTGATGATTCAATTTCCTATAAGACAGAGTTAGTGAAGCACGCATCCATTGACACTTGTTTAGCTATTGAGGACGATTTCAGCATGAGTATGATAAACAAGTGTTCATGGGTAGTTGGGATGAGGAAGAATTCAATAAACTATCTCGCAACTTGGACTAATGAGGAGTGGATAGAATTTTTAGAAGAGATTGACAAGGAAAGTTCGATTACCACAAGGTGGTAGGAAAGAAGATGAGGAGAGGCATGGTGATATGCCCAGTTTGCAAAGAGAGATGAGGCCCCTGTCTGCTTTGGGAGGCCATGATGCTGAGCCCTTATAATAAGCTTGGAAATCTAGAGCCACCGGGAGAGTTGTTTGTGTACTCCCGATGAATGAACTTTATGGAATGTCAAAGAAGATGGTTCGACAACTTTGATAAAAAGACTCATGGTGGGAGGAGTTGGCATCGAGGACTAAAAGAGAGTGCGTTCTAGACAATTTAATTTCTGTGGTTCTCGCATTGTTAATTTTTCTTAAGCTATTGATCTTCTTGAGTTCGGATTTTGGTTGATGATTTGTAATTAGTCGAGCCAACGACGTAAAACAAAAAGCGCTTGGGGAGGCAACAACCCGCCTTAATAAAATCGTGTGAAATAATAATAATAATAATAATTTGGATAAGACTAGTTTTAATGAAATGTAGAATCAGTATGGAAGATTAACACTAAGCACAACTAAGTCTCATGATGAATGTTTGAATATCATTTAAAGGGAGCGATTAGGTGGTTATCCGAAAATCACGAGGTATAACAAAGATAAAATTCAAATGCTTCATTTCTTGGACTTAGGTTGTTAAACCCTTGAGGATACAGGTATAAAAGACTCAATACTTTTTCGTACATTTCATTTTATAGTCTGTTTCCAATATGAATTTATGCCTTGATCATGATATATATGTACGTCGATGCTTTCTATTTGCCTATCGAATTTTACGACGTGTGGGGCCATTTCTTATTATTCCCATATTCTATTCGATGTTTTGGCACGAGGACCATGTCCCGTGTTTGCTTTGTTTTGGTTGTTTTTATATAGGAATTCGGTCGTGCTTTCTCATAGGCATTATTCACGGGATTCGGTAGCACCTTTTGCCGGGTTTATAAGCTAAGTCTTCCTCTCTATCTCATTCACATACTTGGGACACTTTGTAGGTTCGTAAGTGGGGGTAGAGTCGGGATTGGTCTAGAAAAGGCATGAAGTGTTTCATTTTGTATCGAAAAATCCCTTAGTTTTCGATTTTTTCGAACATTAATCGTTGATTAAAATAAATTGTATAAGGCATATATTTCATGGATTTGAAGATGTAATGATCAATTTGGATATGTATAACCAATGTGAACCGTAAGTGCATTGTAATTCCAAATATATTTGTGTAACATGACTTCTTTCACGTAAGCCTTTGATAATGAAGCGAAAATTTTAAACTGTATCCATTCAGTATCCTAGTGGTTATTCGAGAGATTTGCAGTAATTTAGTACCTAACTTCTGAACGTGTACTGTGAATATCTGAAGGTTTGAATGTGATAAAAAGAATATCAAACTAAGTTGAATTATATTTATGTCGGTTGTAGCTACCAATGATTTGAGTGCAGTAGGGTGTTATCACGAAACGTCCTATATCACTATGAGGTTTAAAAGCTCCCGACTGCCTAATGATAGTAGTCCACTAGGGTGTTATCACGAAGCGTCCTATTGCTTGGGAATGAAGGCATATGCTACAAATGTGAAAAAAATAGTTCATGAAAAAAAAGAAGAAAAAATAATAATAAGGAAATTTGGTTAAGCATGGTTGAAAACTTAGTTATCTTACGACTATCCACTAGTATAAAGCGAATGATATGCTTTAGGGATTATCCTAATAAGTACATGGGAGGATGTTGTGTGGGCTATTCTTTGCTTATACCTAGGAAAGTCATTAGAATTTATCTGAATGGATATTTGTGCGTATTGCTTGAATTATTCAAGAGAGGATAGTGGAAATTGAAAAGGCTTGTCACACACACACTCTGTTATACATTTATATTGAGGTTAACATGTGGTTATGATTTAAAAGGTTGCATCATCTGGTTGTCCTTTACATCTTATCTTCATGAATTTATCCCTTATTCATTTTATTTTATCGCTTGTTTTGCTCGAGGGACGATCAAAAGCTAAGTGGGGGGTTGTTGTTAAGGGACAAATTCATAGTTATTATTATAACTTTTTACCCCACTTCTGATATCATTTTGAGCATTATTATATCATTTCGAGTCATAAATTCCTTAGATTTATCTAAGTATGTTAGTAGTAATAATTATGTAAAATATCGTATTTTTATAAGTTTTGTACCGGTTTAGTAACCGGAGAGTCGTGTCAGTTCACGCTTGGTATTTTGTGCTTTATTGCAGAATTATAGGTTGACCAAGATTCCGAGTAACGATATATTTTGAGGCCTAAAAGATGGATTTTGAGGGAAAGAAGAAGATGCCACGAGTTTACGAGTTAAACGAATCAATTTTGTCCAACGCACTTCTACCGTAACCTGTTTTTCGATGGACATTTGACCCGACTTAGAGGCATTTTCAGGGGAAGAGTTCTTGACGAAAGTCGTAGATATTTAAATGTGCTTTCCGACGCATTTTTAATCACGTCAATCGGAGGCCTACAACTCAAGTTATGAATTTTTTACCGAACAGCTGATATCTCGGGACGAATCGGAGATATTTTGGCCCAAATTGTTGCATGTTACTTGCAATGATTCCTCCCCAACAAACTCCACATGCTAATACATGACTCACCACCTTCACATGCTAAAGTCATCATCACCTTCACATGCTTTTGGTGATTCACCACTTCTCCCCAAATACACCTCCTCATATATCTCTCCTATATAAACTCCTCCATCTCCATTGATCTTCCTTGCCCCTTTCTTGGCCAACTTTGGCCGCCCCTCTCCTTCCTCCCATCCTTCTTCTTATTTTATTATGTTTCGGGGACTAGATATATATATATATATATATGTAGTCGTAATGTCGATGTAATAACTCGACTAGTTATCGTTTCATATATATATATATATATGTATCTATTTATGTATTTATATATATAATATATATATGTTGTTATAATATCGTTTTCATTTCTGTTTTTCGTTTTGTTTCTTTTCTTTATTGTCTTTTATATATCTATATATATACGCTTATATATATATATATATCTATATACTTATATACTCATATATATATATATATATATGTATCTATATATGTATTTATATTTCGTTGTTATTTTCGTTGTCATGAGTGGTTAAGGCTCGGTGCTAGGACCACCATTGTGAAGCCACCCTCATCGGATTAAATAAGGATTTATGCATTTATTCGTAAGCTTTCTTGTTCTTCCTTCATGTTTAGACTTGTTTAAAGTGTAATGTAGTGTTGCATCTTTGTTCGAATTTAGAAACACGAAAGTTGATAAATTAAATCGATTACCGTGAAGGGAATGATAATATTCTTCGAACATACGAAAGTTGAGGGAGAATGTTGTTAGATAAGGATTTTATATCCAAATCTTTGTTTCGTAAAATCTTTAGTTGTACCCTGTGGTAAACTAATCAACGGGCGCTAAATCCGAAAGAGAAAGTACCGCCTCTTTAGCAGATTATTAATCCAAGACTTACAAATGAATGTGTATTTCTTGTTAATTTCGGTGGGATGGTGGAACAATGGTGCGTCTTAGTTGTTTTAATTATTATTTTTGTCTTTGTTCACTTTGGTATTTACAAACCACTTATCTCTTGGGTTCGACCTCGTACTCTCAGTAGCTATCCTAACAATTGATCCGGTACTCTGCTTTGGTTAGAGTTAGTTTACCCACGGTTGTTTTAGTCTTTTATAAATTTAAATTTTGAAGGGTAGATTTTTCGCTCAACAGTTAGTTGGCGTGTTTTTCTCTCAACAGAATTTTGAGCTCATAAAATTTATCTATACTCACGGTCTCACTCTTGATAAACTACCGAATCCGAAATTCCTTTGCCCTTATAATCGTTGGTGGAACATGATTCGGGATAAAGACAGGGTCAACTCTAGTCAAGGTAATGCGCTATTGACTACACACCAAGGAAAGTGAGTTATACGTGCTTAAAAATGGTGGCTCAAAACAAAATATGCACTTAATACGACACTACTTCATAAGTGGACACAACTTTTACTTATACAAAGTGAAACAACGACGTAGTTAATTAACTCCAAAAGATCAAAGATGTCATGTTTTTTCGAAATTCTGTCGAAATGAATCAAAGTCTAGATGGTGAATAGTGCGTCAAAGAGAATCAAGATAGTCTAATAATTTTGGAATATAATTCTAAAAAGCTATATGACATCCCGTACCACCCACTTAATCGAAACATTGTCCCCAATATGTAAGATGAAATAGAAAAGAAAAGGAACTTAGCTTCGTTAAAGGTGGAGCCAAAGGAATAACTGGATCGTCTTGTAATGCATCGGGCGGATGTAAGTAGTCCTCGAATAATCCATGCTAAATAACTCGAGCAAGCCAAAAAGAATGGTGGTGACAAAAAACCGTATAACAGAATTGCGGCAGTAAAAGAGAAAATAAATAACTCTAAACAAATTAAGCCGACAAAATCATCATAGTATTAAAATTCTGCTACATTTACTAGATAGGAAATGGAAAATAACAACAAAATAAAAAGAAAGAAAACTAGTCGTCATCAGAATAATCCTCCCAGTCATCTCTAGGCTCAAAACCGGGAGGTGGTGCAGAACTCAAGGCAGCAGCGGTGGACGAGGATGTGCCGTGACGTGAGGCAGTCTTAGGAGGTGGGGTCGATGGAGGAATGCCAAAAAAGTGTATAATTCTATCCATTTTGCGATGCAGACTCACAATCTCTTGTAAATGCTCCTCCAGCAAGGCTCTCTTGGATCGAGGTGCTCCGAGGACCGGAGTACGCTCTCTTTCAGCTCTCTGACCGACCCGTCTTGGTACTCGTTGAACTGACTAAGAACTGATCTTCGGTTCAGGGTCCTCCCAATCATCACTGACGAGAACTTTGACCTCGTCCTCCTGAGCGAACATGTCAATCATAGGCCCATATGGCAACTGCTCTCGCTCAGACGTAGCTGCAATCTCATGAATACGGCTATGCATCAGTAGACCAATGTTGACTAGAGATCTCTGCTCCAGATAGAACATCAACTCCGCCCTCTTTGGTGTAACAGACACCGTATGCTTGGTCGGTAGAAGGCGAGCACATACAAATCGG
Organism: Gentiana macrophylla; assembly: GCA_026214975.1. NCBI lineage: Eukaryota > Viridiplantae > Streptophyta > Magnoliopsida > Gentianales > Gentianaceae > Gentiana > Gentiana macrophylla. Next base: position 87,702,319 of record CM047810.1, read on the forward strand.
TTGACCATCTTCCGGTCCCAGGATAATTCATTTTCTAGGAAGATGGTGGGGGCTCCCATAGGGTGGCGCTTCTATTGCACCCCGAAATACTCAGCAATCGTCTGCATCCTCTCTAAATCTTCAATATTGGTCAAGGATGTATACTCGTCTGGGCCTACGGGTGGATTGCGAACCCCGAAATATGCGTTGATCCGCTCAATCATGAAGTCAACCTTTACTCCACGGACCATCGCAAATATAGCTCCTGGGTTATGCGACAGATACCCATAAAATTCCCGCACCACTGTAGCATTAAATTGTCTCAGTGCCTCCGCCATGTCCAAAATATCTTGCGCTTTCATAGCTCCTAGCAAGATCGAACCACAATCTTTTAAATCCACGCCGCGCTCACGGCTAACAGGTCGGCCATTCTAGTGTCCTCTGAACGACTCGTAAATCTTGAATGAATCAAATTGCTCAACCTCGTCGATTAAGGGGTTGGCATCTCCGTATATGAACTGTTGACCACTTGGAAGACGTGTTGTTCTGCTATATTTTGGACCCATCCTGATTGATACAGAGACTGCAAATGATGTTGAATCTGAAAATAGACCCTCGGTAAACCGGCCCTATGCCTCGATTTACCGGCATGAATTTTTCTCAATTCTTACTAGGACTCTGCTCTGATGATGAAAGAAGAAGAACTGTAGCAGTTACACTACCACAGCAGCACTACGAATCAGCAAATAGAGATGGAGAGGATGGTGTTGTTGGTGTTTATGGAAGAAAAAGGTTTGATTTTGGTGGAGGTATGGTGGTGATGGGGGCCGAATTCTTACTAGTGGAAGAGATGGAGAAGTTTTGGTGATTGAAGAAGAAGATGGTTGTTGAGGATGATGAATAATGGTGGTGGAAAGGTGTTTATATAGGAGAAATGGGTAGAAGGTTGAAGGATTTGGTGGGATAGTGGGTAGAGGAGTAATGAGGTTGAGGGATTTTGAGGGGTTTGATTGATGGGATTGAGGTGAAGTTATGGTAGAGTGTGGGAAAGCTTGAAATGATAGAAAATAGGGAAAATGGGGCGGTTTTGCTGACTGGTGGGTTTCTGATGCAACGTGTGTCCTTCATGTGCCTATAAAAATCCTGCTTTTTAATCTAACACTCAGAACCCAGAAAAACTTAGCTCGGTAACCCGGAGGTAACTCCCGGTTTACCGGGGCTTATTTTCCCCAGATTTATCTGTCTTCCTTCTCTGTACACTTTAATTTAGCTCTCTGCTCAATCTTGACCTCAAAATGACTAGTTTCTTACTCCTATTGTTGCTACTTCCGACTCAATCCTAACCTATTTCACTAGAATCCACGACGAGTAAAAAAAAAACCCTTCCCTACAACAATCGGTTTCAAGCCTAAGGGTGCGGTAGGATGAAAAAAAGATCGTCCCTTCATCCGGCTACTTTTATTCATTCATATTCTACCTAGGGTTCAAGAGAATAGTTCTGAGTTTAAAGTCATCAGCTCGACTTACCTTCGGATCTTCACTCAGTCAAAAGTTGGGGCTTTAACTTGCCAAACTCGCATCTTCAAGGTTTCAACCATCATGCACTTCCCTTCTCGTCGGTCATTAGCGTTCAGGAGTGACATTCCGCGGTTTCATGTAGAAACTTTCTGAGCCCTCTTCCTAGCACGCCTCTCTCTTTTTGCTTACGTACTAGGTCTGCCTCTACGTCGAGATTTGAATGTTACGCCCAAGGATTCCATATTTTCCATTTTAAGCTCTAGTCTTTCACTACACAATACGGAAGGACTAGCTTCCGTGAGCGTCCGGCTGTGGCCCTTTTCTTCGCTCTCTCTAAGCATTAATCTCATGAATTCTTGCTCATAGGTTTCCACTAGAACCTCTCGTTGCCTATGACCTTCCTTTTCTATCTCCATGATTTCCACTTTCCCTGAATCATATGTAATCTTGCAACATTCCGGCCTATTGTCTAGGGGCTCTAGGATCTTGATAGATACTGTATCATTGTTCAGCCTTAAGGTGATTTCCCTATTATCGAAGTCCATGACTGCTCGGATGGTCGCTAGGAATGGTCTACCTAATAGAACGGGGGCACTCGGATCCTCAGGTACATCTGAAACCATGAAATTTATCAGGAAAAAGAATCATCCTGCCTTAATCGTATAGTCCTTTAGCAGGCCGGCAGGCATATCTCTGGTTCGATCGACAAAAGCCATGGACCTGGTTTGATCCATGACAACCGGAATCTTAATCTTTTGGCAAAGGGATAGAGGTAGAATGTTACAACTTGAACCGGAATCGCAAAGGCCTAAACCTACAGATATACCGTTGATAGAGATTGGGAGTCGAAACGTTCCAGGGTCTCCTAACTTTTCTACTGTGTTAGAGTCCGGGTAATCCTCAGACTCTGAGAACATAGTGTCCGGATCCTCCTCCGGATCACCGGAGTCATAGTCGGACGATATATCAATTAGCTCAATAGGAAACGTACCTGGCCGATAAGTCTTGTACTCTTTCAGGCTTTCTTGGGCTTCTTGTTTAAGTGTTTCAGTCTCCTCCTCCACACGCTTCTTATTATTGCTCCCTAGCTTCTAATCCAGGATACATAGAGATTGGCTTGATGTTCAACACAGTACGAAGCATTGTGTTTGACTCGTCTAGCCTTAATCGCTCTTGATTGACTGAATTTTTGAAGTGTCCTGATACTCCTACAAAAGAGACAAAATAAAACAAAGAAAAGATTAGCAACTCCTGCTTCAGTTGGGGGTGATCCCAACTGTTGCAGACATACTAACTAAAATCAACTGAGAATCACAGAATAACAAGGGCTTTCAAAATTCGATTTTCTGGACCTCGGTAGATCGGGGGTAACCCACGGTAAACCGGGCCAAAAATTTCTTATTCTGGCAGTTAAACAGTAGGTTTGATCCAGAATTACTCAAGACTTAAAAAGAAAATAAATTTAAAAGAAAACGACTTCTTAATTAAAATTAAAATGTTTATCCTCAAAATTGGCCATTGTCCCCGGCAAAAGCTCCAAAAATCTTGATCGCGTGTAAGTCACTAACGTCGATATTACTAGCAAGAATACTAGGTCCATCGTAGTATAGTAAGGGCGAGTCAAAGTCGATCACACAGAGACAATGCAACTTTGAGTATAAACGATTCTAACCTAACTAAGAAGACACATAGAAGTGGTCATTGACCAACAATAAACAGAAAAGAAACGTGGTATTCCTCTCCCTCTTCCCACCGATCTATTAACTTGGATTATGAGGTTTTTTTTTTTTTTTTTTTTTACATATATAACAAGAGGGATCGGAGTAATCCTTTTATTTATTTATTATTGAATTGTGTACAAATTTCATTATTTACTTTTTGAATGCACAGCAGGCACTATTGAAGGTATTTGTTTTTCAACGTTACTGAATATAAAGATAGCAACTGTGTAAGCTTTTATCCCTCAAAGCTGCTTGCTAAAAAAAGAAACTATGTACGTGTTAAACGTGAATGTTTAGACTGTAGTGAATTTGCTCTCTAGTCACTTGCATTTTCTAGCTAATACAAACATAAGCAGAATACTGCATATCTTGTATATGTATATGTATGTATGTATGTATGTATGTATGTATGTATTCCAGCAATGTCATCAATGACAGTTTTCCATCTTCAATCTCTGCGCTTAAAGTTGGTTGCCAACACAACAGCAAGGGAGTCAGACTCAACCCAAAGAGCTAGAACACCATAATCTCCAGCATTCCAAATAACCTCCTTAACAACCATCAGCTCAGCAAGGAAAATAGAATCCCTCCGCAACATAAAACCTATGATCCATCTTCCTTCTCCATCTCTGAAGACCTCACCAATAGTAATCAAACCTTTACCATCCTCATCAAACTCAATACAATAAACAAAAAAGAAACGTGGTATTCCTCTCCCTCTTCCCACCGATCTACTAACTTGGATTAGTTAATCTTTACGTTTACTTCCCCACATAATTTCCTTAAACTCATCGAGCGAGCTTTTAATTTAGTTTTAAGCTACGGATGCAATTCCTAACCCAATCTACTCCGACCATGGTAGTAGATAATCTATACGCCAGCTACCCTCCTTACTTGATCCGTAATAACCCATACGCATAAAGAACTAGAATTGCCGGTATCGAGCGCTAACTCATACCGCTAATCCGCCTAGGCAGCTATCGACACTGATTAGCACGTTCCTAGGGTCCATCAAGACAATGTCCTAACTAACACTTCACTATCAGTACTTCATGTTAATTTACGAATTATGAATACTAGATTGGCCAAACTTATTACTCGTTTTAATTATTTCTGTCGATCAACGTAACTGACGCGAATCCCAGATTAGTTTCCTAAATTTTGCCTCGGTAAACCGGTATAGACCGGCAGTTTACCGGGGGCGGCTTTTCTTAATTATGGATCTACATTGCTCTATTTTGATTAATCTAAGTAAATTATAGGGTCGTTAAACATGCAGATTAACTAAAACACGTAAATACAAACATATCTACCATATTGAAGACAAAAAGAAATGTTCAAAGCTTCATACCTTCAACAATGGAGATCTAGCTTGATCCACTCAAGCTAGAGATGGTGTGGAAGGGAAGGAAACCAGAAAATAACTCCCCAAAAGCTTAGGAAAACTTTATTTCATCAAATTGTATAATGTATATAATAAAGGATTGAATATAATTGAGTGTTTATATAATAATCAGTATATGTGGCTTTATATAAATACAATAGCCGACTTATGACTCTCAGAAATCCTAACCGACCTAGTCAATACGGCATAATCGATTTCATGTTCCACAAGGCTCTCGGTTTACCGGACCCAGCCCACGGTAAACCAGGCTCACTTTTCCTCTTTTTCTTCTGCAGATTTCTTCTTGGACTTTATTTACTTGGCCCAACATCCTTCTCTTGATCCATATTCGTTCCTCCATTGCTCCGGATTTGATACATCCTGTAAAATACATAAAACGAGGCAAAACAGTACCAAACCCTCGGGAAAATAACACAAATGTAGAATTACGAACCTAGGAACACGCACATAGCATTTAACACATATTCTATATAATAACGAGCCTATCTATCCTCTCTTGAGCATAGTTCGGGTGAATAAAGGTATAATTAATGGTACTATTTTGAGCATTATCAGTATGCCATTACCTCTAGTAGGCTGGTAAGATGATTACTATTTTGTTGTTTCACTGCACTGGTCTGTGCCTTGACTGAAGCAGGATGAGTGAAAGACTTAATGGTTTGTCCTTTTCTGAAGTTGGGACATGTTTTGGTCTTTGATTCAGATTTGTGTTGTCCATTATGTCTTTCCTCATCTTGACTGATGTAGCCAAGACCAGATCTGGATCCAAACTTTTTTTGAGGCTTGTAAGCTGGTGCATTTATTGCCTCAGCTGGTGCAGAAATCTTCTCTGCTGGTAAAGTAGTTTCCTTAGCCATTATGTCAACACCAGATGATTGACCATCTGTTGTTTGTTGAGCAGCTGAGTGGATTTATTTATTTGCTAAGTAAGATTTTTGCACATCTAGTTCTTCCTTCAATCTTTTATTTTCCTTTCTCAGATTTTCATATTTTGTTCCAAAATTTCATGGTTTATTTGAATTTCTTCAAACTTGCTCATGAGATTTTGAATCAGTGTTGTAGAATCCATAGGGAAAGTAGAAGATTGTGCAGTGTCAGAAGTAGATGCACTAGATGAGGATTAGACAATACCTTGGTTTCTTCGATTTCCTTGGCCATCAGACATAGGCAGGCTTTGTCATTGTCTGAGCTGGTGCCTTCACTGGCATCTGAGTCATTTTCAGACGACTCTACTGTGATGTCATCCTTACTACTTGTTTCAGCCTTTAGTGCCTTTCTACTTTTCTTTTGTTAAGTTGTGTGCCTCTTCTTGTCTTAAGATTTGTGCATTCTCTTTTCTTCATCTTTTTCTTTGTTTTCTTCAGGACAGTCAGCTTTAAAGTGTTCTTTCTTCTTGCAATTAAAGCATCTTCCTTCACCATCCTTCTTCTTTGTGTCTCTATTTGAGGTTGATTTGTAGTTTGATGATGAGTTGCCTTTGAATTTCTTCTTCTTGAATCTGTCAAATTTTCTTATCAGCAAAGCAACTTGCTCCTTCAGCTCTTGAGTCTCTTTGCTGGCTGAGTCAGCTGGTTGACTTTGTTGTGGTGCAATCAGTGCATTGGTCTTGTGTAACTCTGTTGGTACCCCATCTTCACTGTTTAGCTCAAATTCATGAGCCTTTAGTTGTGACATTAGGGTCAAGGTGTCCAAATCAAGGGAAATCAACTGAAAAGCCAAAGAAGGATTTCTTCATGGGTTGCTGCAAGATGAGACAACATTCTTATTTTATACTCCTCAAAATTATTGACATTAAATATAGGAATCTTAGACATAAAGTTTGAAGAATCCATAATCACAGATAAATAAATATATATCTATGTCACAGAGATAATATATGATCTCCTTGTTACCAGAAATCAGATTTGAACAGGTTCTAATACTAGGAACACAGATCCAATACCAACTGTTGGTCCCAGAGAAGGGTGGAAATATAGTCAGAGATGGGGGGATGGATTACTATATTGGAGTTTCAAATACTTTTCTTGATGAAAAGTCTTTGTGCAGCGGAATATTAAAACCCTTCCTAATAAATTCTTTCAAATTAATTTAAACACACACAGATACGGTAAAGTGCTGAATGTAAATGTTGTAAAATAAAGTGCAGAAATTAAATAAACACAAAAGCTTATAGTAGTTCAGGGTGGTGTAATCCCTTAATCCACTATTCTTATGTGATGATTGGAGGAATTCACTATTGTCTTTCACCGATAAATAGTTATGATTGTCCTTGGCTACACAAGCTTCACAATCTACAGACTATCACTCCCTGGCTACAAAAGCTTCAGTGACTCAGTCTTCAACACACTACTCCTTGGGAACAAATCCTTCAGCAGCTATCACACTTTTGCAATTCCTTCTCAGACAATCTGATTCAATTGCTGATCCAAAAATATCCTTCAAGTTGCTGTGAATTCAGGATTCACAAGTCTGATTAATATCAGGCTAGATATGACTGTTATGCTCTGTTTTTCTGAGATTGATCTTTTCTAGATATTGCTTTTAAGAACAAAGATGAGGGTTGTGAATTTGACAGAGTTTTGGCACTTGTAAAATTCGTAGATCTTCTTGTTGTTTTGTTCTCTATCAATGCCTTCTATTTATAGCCATGAATTCCTTGATTTTGAATTTCCCATACGTTGGCTATTAATGCTCAGAATAATCATTGATTCTGACTTAATTTAATCCTTCTTGATTTTAGTGATCCGGATTTTCATCAAACGTTCATCATAAAATCCGCCATTGATTGATTATGTATTTAAATGTGCATTGAATGCATGATCTTCCACTTTCATTTGATCATACAGCTTGGGATCCATATTTTCCACATTTTTTATTAAGCATAGATAGCTTACTTGACTCTGTTGTCTCTTCTTTACTTCACCGGTTCAGTGGTTCCTTCACTTGACTGCTCCCTTGGTTACTTTACCGGTTAAGTGTCTGCTTTACTCGGCTACTTGATATTTTGCTCTGTTGTTGCTTTGTTTATCAGCCGATAGTCATTTACTTTACTAATCCTTAGTTTTGGGTGAGATCAGTGTACACCATATTGTTAAACAATTGAGTTTCATCACTTGCAAAAATACTTAGACTTACCCAAGGTCATCACAGACTTCATTGGGTGTAAGTCAATCATAGGTCTTCACTTCACTGTGCTGGTGCGTGTCTTTACTGAGCTGATCCTTTATCTTACTGAGCCAACCTACCAGTCTAGTACAGTGCTTGTCTGACTAAACTCTTACAAACTATAACAGCTAGTATGACCATCACCAAAACAATAAAATGTCCGTACTAATAACAAACACCATTGTATGTCTAAAAGCTGAAACACTATGATCGTTGGTGAGGCACATTTAAGTTTCGCTGTATAGGCAAGCACACACGGACAAGTCCGTGCCATATGAGGTACTGAAGGATATGTTATGATGCATACCATCACCATGCAAAGTGTCCTTAGTTCATAGTGTAACAAACCATTGATTGGTCGAGGTTTTACTACGGAGCTAGTAGATGAGAGTGAGCGATTTACAACATATGTGGTAGCAAATGTAACTCTTATTTGATATATATTTATATATGTATGTATGTTGAATGTACTTTACTAAGTACGAAGTACTTACCCCTATGTATTGTTCCTCTCGTGAGAAGATTGGCATATTGATGATGATAGCTTGGATGAAGCTGATGTGTGAGCTTGGTGGGAGCTCAGTGATGATTTTATGTTAACATTTAAAGTACGCACTTTTCATAATCATGTTGGGAAATGTAAACGGTTGACGTTTGGGAGATTTGTTAGACTTTGTTATCTTTTTGTTTAAGCGCCTTTCTTAGCTCATATGGGATTTGTAATGGTTGTAAACAACATCTAATTTTCGTTGTTTATCTTTTGGATTTACTCTTAGACTCTGATTGAAATTTGTTCGATATGTATTTGTCTTTTGACATTTCCGAGTCGGTTTTTATTTTGTTTCCACTTTGTTCTCTAATAATGATGACGTAAAGACTTACGTATATATATATATATATATATATATATATATATATATATATATATATATATATATTTAAAATATACTAGTGGTGGTGTTTGTCGTGCAAGGCACGGCATGCCCCTTCCAGATTATTTCTGTATAATATGGACATAATTGGTACCAACCACCTTAGCAAAGGGGTGGTCTCAAGCCCACCCCAAATTTTGAAATTTTTTTTAGTAGTAGTGTTAATATTAGTATGTTATGTGTCTTTTTCTTGATGTTACCAAGACCAAGACCACCCCAAAATTTCTATATACCAAGACCACCCCGAAATTTTTTCCTGGTTCCGCCACTGATTGGTACACTATAAAGATGCATAATGAAGAGTATATTTATTTGTTAGCCCCAACCCAACATATAGCACAACATGTTCTAACAAGCCGCATCCATATTATAAAACTTAGCAACTCCCTAAAAAAAGGTTTACATCCGATAGAAATACCATTAGCATCCTTGGATTGTTCAATTGCATGCAGTAGTAAAACCAAATGATTGAGTTATACAACACACACACAAAAAATACACCAATAAAAAAAAACATATGAACTTTGGTGCATAAGGCCCATGACAGGTGAGGAATGACTTGCAGCTCCCACAATGTGCTTGCTCCTTTACAAACACACCAAGAAATTTCAAGAAAAATGTTTTGGAGTTGTGTTGTTTTATGTATTGGCCGTATATACCAATTAAAGGTCAATATGTTTGGTTAAATATACCAAAAGATTTGACTGAAATGTTTTGTATAACAAAGAAGATGAATTTGTATCACAAAATAGACTAAAATACTCATGGTTGAAAAGTCACGATCATACACATGCATTTCAACATGTAGCTTATGACGCTTAAATGACTCACACCCTTCACATTGTCACTCAACCCTAAAAAGTAGAAAAATTATTAAATATGGCAATATAGTCATACTTTATGCTCACACCGTCTACTTCAACGCTCTTAAAAAAACACTTTTCTAATACCAAATTACCAAGACAAAGGCATTAATGGTATTTATCGAAGATAATTTGTACCTTCAATATGTACAATTTTCACAAAACAACAGTACTATAGATTTGCTAAGGGTCACGCTTTTACTTCAAAGTGGGATCAAGTAAAACTGTAAACTTAAAGTAAAACTGTAAACTTATAACACATTGTCCCTTAAAAAAACCTTATAACACATTGTTTCATAGACTTGATTGACCACGTATGAATCTATCTTATAGTTTGTAGAGATACCATAGCATGTTTAGTCTTCCTTATCATCACACTAACAAAGTAATTATGGCATACAATTAGACATGTTAATTGATTGAGTTTTAAACCAAATAATTAAACCCAAGTTTTAAACCAAATAATTAAACCCAAAAAAATTCAAGTAGGATATATAAATCTTCCATTTTTTTTACCACATGCCTACCATAGCCTTTAAAAAAATAATTTGTCTTGTTATGCTTAGATTATGATTATGCAACAATATGGAAGAAGACCATGCCATGGCTGCAGCAACCCTGTTAATCACAAGGCATGGAAGCCCACAAACCATTTGGGTGTTGCCTAGCCAAAACGGTTACCATTAGTGTTGCTCTAAACTCACTTCAAAGCTATGCAAAATGCCAAACAAAATGTGAGAACTCATTTAGAATCCTACAAACCAGTCACATACGATGAAGATAGGGTTTCCCTCGAAACATGAGGTTGATACAAAGCATATTTATATTTACATAAAATTGGGAAAATGCAATTCTGAAAATAGACAAACATTTGTCTTCCAATATTATTTTTGTAAATAACACAGCTTTCACATTAGTGCAGAAGATATAGTTGGGTGGCTATGGATGTAATTTCCCAACATCGCATCAACAAGAAGGCAGGAAAAAGTATTAGTAATTTTCTGCATAGACTGTCCTTTATTGCACTCTTTATCCAATGGGTAAGCAACCAGATGTGAGTAACCCAAAAGGCAGAAAGAAGACATAGTGATAGCGTTCATTGTGGTAAAGTGCCCGAAGAAGCTTCCCCGAATCTTGCCAAATCTATCACCAAACGTATTATTAAAATCTTTTTTTGATAGAATCTGACAGCTTTACAAATAATACATCAGCATCTTGCAAAGATCCGGTCGAATTTAAGGGGTTACACGATTTTTGTGGCTATTTTGCCCTAGATTACCGGGTCACAGAGATTGTTAAACAGCTGTGTACTCTTACTTTTCTTTGATATCTCGTTGAGAATAGATTTATGCAAATATTGTTTATACTAGTGTATGGACGCCGTGCAAGGCACGGCCGCCCATCGGAGCAACATATACAATGTGATCATTGTGCAAATTTGCTGTTGCCTTGTTCTTTGCATGACACATCCATGGTAAATATGCAGCAGTAAATTTAGTAATGCGAGTACACAAACAACAGTAAAACAACAGGAACATTCACATAACCAGCCATTTTATTTAGATATTACCTTGAGCTTAACCCCAAAATATTTTACATCATATTAAACAAAATAAGTGCTCTGAAGCACAAGATGCCCAAAAGAGTATGTCGGGGATGCGCGATATTGGGCAGAAAACAAAAGATGGGATTAAGTATGTCAGCAAGAACAGTTGCTGCATATTATCACACCATTAGTTTTGTTGGATATTGAGACTAATGGTTCTAATATGCAGACTAATTTTTGCACGAAAGCATACACCCAAAACTTATATTTTATTACATACACCCAAGGTTTAACACGGCTGGATCATTAGTACGTTCTTACTCCTTAAAGTTCATCCTCCTTGCCTTTCACTTTTTTGCCTGGATTCTGCATAATATCATTTCCAGTGGAGCAGGAGGTTTCATCAGCATTTGGAGGTGAAATATCGGAAGGTGCATCAGAGGTAATTTTGTTAGAACATTCAGTTGCGAACATAAGCCCTCTTTTGGGAGAAACATGGGCCGCAGAAGTGCATACTTTCAAGCTTTACTATAGGGAAGGCACCTTAATAATTCAATGTACATAAACCCACATAAAATCGAGAGGAAAAGGGTGGAAAGTTTATCATCATATTTGAAACAATGAGAGAACAAAATATGTAATTCTATATGAAAGATAACCATAAGCGAAACACCTATAGTTGTGTATGAAAGACAACCTTAAGTGAAACTCCTATGTCACCCCTAATTAAGGACCCTTCACATTGTTTGCACTTCCATAGGCCAAACAACAACATGAGAAAAATCATTATGCACAACTTCAGAAGCACATAAACAACATCTAAAAGTATATACAGTTACCATGCACAAGCAGAAGAGGAAAAAGAAACCACATTTATATTACTACAATAGTACACGAGCAACATCATGTACGGAATCGAGAATGCACAACTTCCAGAAATCGGCACGAAATTGCCTAGCGTAGATAAAACCAGAAAACCCAAGAATAAAAAAGAATAAACAACCAGCCAACATCATTTATGATATTATCACAAACAGGCCCCTTGCATAAACCAAGCAGAAGCAAGGTGTAAGAGTTGGTAAAAAGCGTAGCCAGAGCAATAAATAGACCAAGAGAAACCGTAAAAAACCAACAACCATTTTAGAACATTTATAGCTCATGCACATAATGAGCATGATTTTGCATTAATTAATCTAACCAGAAGAATAAGGCATGAATGCAAGGAATTTTTATGGGAGAAATGAAAGAAATGGGGAGTACCTGGAGCTAGAGTAAATGCGTGAGAAGTTACGCACGAAGGGGTATTTAATCCCATTTTAGATCTGAAAAAACCATCTAATGACCATTAAATTTGAAAGATTATTATCCAACAAACAATACATTGAAATTTAGTGACAATACCTACCTACCTATCTAGGCTCTACACACAGGAAAGACAGCTTTAGTTGCAGAGAATGTAAATCTATGAACACCCTTTGATTTTCCGCTTCAATCAGGCATGACCCGGTTTCTTCTCTTCCTCGTATGCAGCATGACATCACCAGCAACAATATCCGCCTAATTTTTAAATGGAATAAACCCTTCCGTCAATTGCAAGAGAAGACAGCTGCGACCTGAAAAGCATTTGGGGGCGGAACCGACACATGCAACCGTATTATCCAGCATATAATTTCAATTTCCACAAAAGGAAGCAAATATCCGCCGTATAACTGAACGGAGCTCAATTCCTTGGCAGTCCAATCGACCAGCTGTATCTGGGTTTCGTTCTCTCCTTTTTCAATCAAGAAGCTGCCTTTTTTTTTTCTTTCCTTTTTTTCTTAAGAAACACAGCGCCCAAAAAAATAAATAAAAGACAATAAAAAGAAGACCAAAACAGACGTGGAGAAATAAAACCGACGTGGCAGCATTTCCTTACACCTTGTAAATCAATTTGGCACACAAAAGGAATAACGTGGCCACTGTTACAAAGCTTTTTCCTTGGACTTAAATAGTATATGTAGATAGAACAAATAATAAAAGGAAAAACTATTGGTTAAAGTGAAATTTTAAAATCTGGCCAGTTGTAGGAAGGTTTCTGCAAAGGCATCACATTCTGACAATTCATTCATTTCTAACCTCTATTCACACACGATAAAAGTGTATTATGTGAAAGAGTAAAAATGAGAGGAACTCAATATATCTTGCCACTTTGCAGTATAACCTTCTACAACCGTTAACAATAATAAAATCTCTCATTGGTTAAAATAGTATGAGACACGTGTCATCCAAAAGTTCCATATGCTAAAAGTGTCTAATTGATTGGAGAGATTTTATAGTGCATCGGTTGTAGGAAGGTTATCTGCAAGTGACATACATTAGGCGCTCTCATTTTTTTCTTTCACATAATACACTTTTATCGTGTGTGAGAGGTTAAAAATGAGTGGTTGTAATGTGATGTCACTATCAGAAACATTCTACAACTGGCCATATTTTTAAAATTTCACAATTGATTATCGAGGCCGAAGGAGGAGCTTCTTTGCTCTCTCATTTTATAAGTAGGTAGAGATACACGTGTCAGACGTTTTTTCCCAGATAATAATTCGATATCCGGAAAGAGTGCCACAAAGGATTCGTGGCTACATATGTGATATGCTCTAGCGTAACTAAATTGGGTTATGAACGTACGTACGGGGAAACAAAGTTTTTTTTTTGAGGGTAAATAGAGAGAGAAACTTAAGAGCATATGTAATGGTTGCAATCAAAATGGGCCTCCAAATCCTATGTGGAACCTGTGTCAACACATTCAAAGATTTATATATTGAAAAACAAACGTAATGGCTCATTAATAATTATGCTGCACTTTATTATATTGTAATAAAATAATGACAACTTATAATAAAAATGAGGGATTTTCATGTCTGTACAGGCTTCTCTGCGCAGACGGGTATAAAAAAGCTTTGGAAAAAAAAAAAAAAACCGTTACCCCATTACCTTTTCAGCGCGATTACTGTAGCATCAGTTTCTGTGATGGTGTCTTGCTAACGGTGATCTTCACAGTTGATCTGTCTTGAGATCTAGATGTAAATCTAGATCACTCAGACAAATCAATCCAGTAAAGATCAGCTGTTATTAACCACCGTCAATATAAAGCGATCTCTTTTTTTTTTGGCAAGGCTTCTATTTTCATTATATGCGGCAAAAGAAGCTAAAATAAAAAGAGCTATTACATTACATATGCTCTAAGTAATCATCAATATATAAACGTTTGACACACCCAAGTCGCAGCGCTATTGACCAGGAGAAAAGAAGCCAAAAATATAGCGAAAAGCTATAAAAATATATATATATATATATATATAAAAAAGATACTAATAAATACATAAGTTAAAAGGGAAAAAAAAAAAAAAAAAACAACAACAACACAGATTTACACCTTGGAAACACACAGAGAGACAGCCAGGAAAGCAGAAGCGTGCGAAAGGAACTGCCTTTGATCGAGTATCACCGTCGTTCTTTTCTTCCATAAGCAAAGAAACGGAAGGAGAAGTTATTTTTCCACCTAAATTGAAGTTATTGTTATTTAATATGAGATTTTGATCTGGATCTTATTCGAGCAATTGTTTGAGTTTGGCATTTGCAATTAGGACGTGAAGAGCCACATGATTGTGATTGTTGATGAGTGGTTGGTTTGAATTAGGTTTATTAGTTAGGTTTAATTTGATATTGGGGGAAAGAAAAAGATGCTGTCCGATCATTTTCAGAACGGTGTGGAGTCGGCGAAGCTGATGTGGTCTCGGCTGCCGAACACCGATGAGGAAGCTGAAGACGGCGATGTCGGTATTTTTAAGAAGACTGATGGCGGCACCGTTGAGAGTCTCGACTATGAAGTCATTGAGAACTGTGCCTATCGTCAAGAGCAGGTAACTTTCATGATTAGACGTTTCAAGTTGCAAGTTGGTTAATTTTTGTTGGTTTTTGGCTGCAAGTTGGTTAATTTTTTTTGTTGGTTTTTGGCTGAGCAGGCTCAGAGAGGGAAGCTTTATATGTACTATTCGGTTGGTGTGAAGTGGTTTTTCGCCTTATTGATTGGAATCGGTGAGTTTAGCTATTCTTGCATTCTGCATTATGTACTAAACCTTTTGTCTTCTGATTTGCTTTGTTAGTTTGAATAGCTTATGTATATAGTTTCTCGATTTTGTACCTCCTTTTCTTTCTTCATATTCTAAATTGAATTATTTGCTAATAACTGCAATCTGCTAGCATTGGCTGTTATCAAGTTCATGTTCCTTGAATTCATATTATCTTGCTCTTCTGAATTCTTTCTGAAAATGGTAACATCCTGATTCCGAAACTCTTCTCTCTCTCTTTTGAGTGAATTCCGGTTTGATGGTGTTTTGTGCATGTTTTCTGATTCACTCTAACTGGTCTTTAGTTCTTTACTTGGTGTGGGTTTATGCATGCCTGTGTATTCATTAAAAAGTAAAAATCTTTACTGGTTTACTTGTTGTGGATATATGTCGTACCAAAGATGAAAAATAAACTGTCAATTATGATCCAAAGTTAATGGATTGGTCGTCTCTTTTCTTTCTTGGAAGGAGAGGGAGGAGGGGAGGGTGTGTTCTTCCCTTACACGACTTAGTTCAATGTGATACTTATGTGGCTCCTTTTCTGTGGATTTTATGTGTTATTTTGGTTGAATAACCACCATGCCAAAGGAGTATCTGATAAATTAGATCTGCAGAGTGAGCCCATATCTGTCTCAAGTTTGATGATAAAATTTCACCTTAAGATATCTAGACATGCCGTCTTTTATAAGTTTTTTGAGCTACCCATTCTCATAATTCTGAAACAAGGTCTTAGTGCATCAGTATTTATACTGACGGTGTTTAATTCTTCGGCTTTAATTCTAGGTACTGGGTTGGCAGCTGTTTTCATCAACATTTCAGTAGAAAACTTTGCCGGGTGGAAGTATTCGTTGACGTTTGAAATAATACAGAAGTCATATTTCGCTGGATTTTTTGTTTACATTTTGTTTAATTTGGTGCTAGTGTTGTCTTCTGTTTATATCGTCACACAATTTGCACCTGCAGCAGCAGGGTCTGGAATTCCTGAAATTAAGGGATACTTGAATGGTAAGTTCACCTGGAATGCTGCCTTCCTCCCTTGAAAGTGCTTCAAAGCTTTTTGAAACATCTTTATTCGCTCAATGTCTAAATTTGCAGGTATTGACACACACGGTATCCTCCTTTTTAGGACATTGATTGGAAAAGTATGCTCCTCTACTTTGACATGTACTTTTTCTTGATTTCCGTTTTATCAATAACTTAGATTTTAGTGTAATGCTCCTCTCTTAGATATTCGGAAGCATAGGTTCAGTTGGAGGTGGTCTCGCCCTAGGGAAAGAAGGTCCTCTTGTACATACTGGTGCTTGTATAGCATCTTTACTTGGACAAGTAAGTATTATGATGTCGCTGATAACATTAGATTCTGTAATTGCAAGAATCATGGTACTAATGTGTGCTATCTGTAACTATGCGTTGTTTAGATTCCCAGAATATTTAGCTATGTGTTGCGTTGAATTACATCTCTGCGAGGTGGGTGACTGCACTTTTATTGACTTCAACATGCCCCTCATGTGTTGAGCCTAACACAAGGAGCCTAGCCAACAAAGGACACAAAAGCATATGAAGGCCTGGGCCAACATTGGGTAGACAAAGCCAATAAAGAGGTTCAACATGTAGACAAATCAACATGTTGACTTCTAGACCTTCATATGTTTATAATTACAGAAGAAATTACCTTTTGCTCCCTGTGGTCTGGCCTAATGCATGGCTATCCTTTTTCACAGACAGACGGGTGGGTTCGATAACTAGTGTCCCTTTTTTGATCAATTTTACAACATTGAAACTCTTCTGAATCAGCAGTATATCCAATGTCATTTCTCTTCGCTGAATTGAAGATATGGCAAATTTTTTTTGGATTTAACAGTCTATGCAGTAGACAATGTAAGATGAGAAGCATTTCTCCATAGGCATAAAATGATTATCCATTAAGCAGAGGACTTTATTTTAAGCATAAAGATTACGCCCTACTCTGCCAAGATCGGATTAAAAGGGTCAGCTACCCAGCAAACTGTCCTAATTAAATACCGCATGCTGTGACGGATTCGGACTAGAAAGTCTAAGACTGGGATACTTCTAATTACTGAGCTAGAATTCATCATAAGGAATTGATTACGTTCTCAGCTTCTTCCTAAGTAGCAGATACCGCATGCGCCCCGAAACCCTATTTACATTGGATAACCTTTTGACCTTTTTCAGTCTCTTTTCTTTTGGGTTTTTTGGCCACGGCAGAATATACTCGAAATTTTCCGTACGAGTACCACACCGCACGTACTGGAAAGGCAGCCGGATTTTTCTAGCCACAGATTTTTTATCATCGAATAACTAATTTTAGGTCTAATGTGAAAAGCCATGTCAGTCCCTGATTGAGAATGGGTAGCTGGGGTGGGGTCTTGCAGGCAAACTTTTAAGTGGAAGAATCAACCTTTCGTTTCAGATGGAAAGATGAGGAGAGTTAGCTGCTTGGAGTATGTATGGCATTAAAAGCATCAAAATTTAGGAAAGGGGTGGTGTTGAGCGGTGGCAGAGGGCGATTTAGGGGAGAATGTTTAGTTGGAGCAAAAAGCGAAAGGATAATTATTTTATTAAGGGTATTATGTCATTTGAAATCTTCCTACATGTGTTTTTCACTCTCCCGCCGGTGCTAAAAAATCATAATAAGATGTCTAAAACTGTACCACAGGACCTCAGGCCAAAACCATAGGGGCAAAAGGTAATTTCCCTAAAAACTGAATAGCTGCATTGTATCTTTAAAATATACTGCAAAAATTCTTAAGTCTGAATATTTTCCAGGCGGAAGTATTATGAGGTCCCTAGCCTCAATTACTTAAGTGCTTTGTTGTGTGTTCTATAATTCCTAAAAAGTATATTTTGTATGCTAAGTGCAATGCTCACCTGATTCTTGTGTATTTCACCACTAGAATTTCAGTTATTATTTTTAAACATTGTTTTCAAAATGTTTATGATGGTGGTGCTTTCTTGTTGTCATCTCTGACATTAGAGATATCTGAATTTTCAGGGTGGGTCTACCAAGTATCACTTAAGTTCCAGGTGGCTACAAGTGTTCAACAGTGAAAGAGATCGTCGTGATCTTGTACGTGATGTGTTGTGTATATTTTGCGTGCAATTTATTTGGAATGAAATGGTGAAGAGAAATTATAGTAGGTATACTTGCCTTTTTGTTGGTTGCTAAAAAAAGGAATGAGCTGTGCAGAAGTAGTTTACTCAATCCCTAGTGGCCAGTTTTTCCCTCCGCTCCCCTCCCCTCCCCTCCCCTCCCTAAAACACTAAAATAACCCTTCAAATTTGGTGGGTAAGAAGTAAAAGGACTATGAAGGTTGTAAGCACGGACATATTGAGGTAATCTGTGCTGTGCTGAAGAATTACCTATCAGTTGTACCTTTTCCCCCTCTTCTGCCTGTGTCAGGCACACTAGAGTTTACCCTTTTAAGGTGTAATTGATTATGCTTATTAAGGAAAATGAGACTTTGACCTTAGCTTTAGTGATGCAAAAAGTTTTCCTAAAAAAACTAAGCATGACACATATAGCTGTTATATATCTTGTGTTGTTGATTAACACTATGGGATATCTGTATGGATCATCAATTACTTTTGGAGTTCATCATTTTCTATCTGGATGTGACAAAAAAATTGTATTTGGTTAATATGTTTGACAAGCACTAGACTGGGTTTATTCTGATTTAAAGCTTATTTTAATTGAATGCAATGTCATGTGGCTCTTGATATGTGTGCCTGTCC
This sequence comes from Gentiana macrophylla, assembly GCA_026214975.1. Classification (NCBI taxonomy): domain Eukaryota; kingdom Viridiplantae; phylum Streptophyta; class Magnoliopsida; order Gentianales; family Gentianaceae; genus Gentiana; species Gentiana macrophylla. The sequence continues at coordinate 87,721,307 of CM047810.1, forward strand.
CCCAGCCATCCCACCTTCATTTGTATCATGCAAAGAGGTAGGATGCCTCTGATTTGAGCTTATTTGAATGTTTTAATGTCATGAAAAAGGTGACCTGTGGCTGTGCAGCAGGAGTCGCTGCTGCTTTCAGAGCTCCAGTAGGTGGTGTACTATTTGCCTTGGAAGAGGTTACATCTTGGTATGCTTCGTAACCTGCCTGATGACCCCTATAAGCTTGCATGTTCATTATGTACTTTTAAAGTTTATTTTGCTCGATTGAATTCGTTTGAGAACCAATTTTTATCCAAGCACTCATCTTGATCCAAAGATTTATATGTGGAGCTATGTTGTTACTCTTGCTTGCTTTTGGCCAAACTTTGGGTGTTGTTGAAGAACCCTAAGTAATGACCTTGAAGTCAAAACTAGCAATTCACTGGATAATGTCTGACTGTGCAAATATTTGGCTAAGGTGGGGAAAGGGGCAATTGCTAAGTGATAGGCTGAATGTTTGAAATAGATAAAAGACTGATGGTATTTTAGAGGACTGGATACTGTGAACGCACGTTGATGGTTTATTCGTGGAGGCTTACCAAATTAACATGTTCAGTGGTGCTTGTAGGGTGGCATCATGAATGCATTATTTGGGAGTATATATCTTAGGTTTATCTTGTTAAATCTCTATTAGTAAATGTTGTCACCTAACTTGATATTTTGGAACGTGGTTCAAGGTGGAGAAGCCAACTTATGTGGCGGGTCTTTTTTACTTCAGCCATTGTAGCTGTTGTGGTGCGTACAGCAATGGGCTGGTGCAAGAGTGGAAAATGTGGACATTTTGGATCTGGAGGCTTTATCATATGGGATGTCTCAGAGTAATAACGTTGCTACATGATCTGTTAACTGAATTTTGAATTTGAACCTTTACTGGGATTCTGATTTAGTTTCTTTTAGCGGGCAAGAAGATTACTCTTTTCAGGAGCTTTTGCCAATGGCTGTTATTGGAGTCATTGGTGGTCTTCTTGGTATGTGGCACCCAATCTTGTTACAAATTTTTTTTTTGGTCTCTGAATCATCTGTTGAAAACAACGTTTTAACTTACATGACTTTCATTTATCCTGTGCAGGGGCATTATTTAATCAGCTTAGTCTTTATATAACTAATTGGAGGCGAAACTACTTGCACAAAAAAGGGAGTCGCGTCAAAGTAAGCATATGTCTGGGTTTTTCGGGTACATGCGTTTGTTCTGCGTTGCATACTGAATGTGTATTCAAATTGTAACTATGGTTGTCTTATCTGACAGATTATAGAAGTTTGTCTCATCTCAGTGATCACCTCCGTCATCTCTTTTGGGTTACCACTTTTTAGAAAGTGCACTCCTTGCCCTGAGTCAGACATTAATATGGGCATTGAATGCCCACGTCCACCGGGAATGTATGGGAATTATGTTAACGTAAGATCTCTCGTGGTGCCTTTTCAGCTATTATTTTGTACCTTTAAAATTTGTGTCTGTTGTATGTGTTTCCCTTATTTATTCTCTTTGTTCCTCTTTATATATCTTTACTATCTGTAGGCAAAGCTGAACCCATTGTTGCGTTGTGCCGTGTTTTGATGTAGTTAAACCGTTTCATTTTCTTTGTAGAAAACGGTTCTTGAAAAAGGTTTCAGCTAAAGCTCAAAATGAAACTTGAGCCTATCGTTCGAACCACTTCTTTTCCTTTGTCCTTACCACAAGTTGTAGATTTGTAAGATGAGATCTTAATAGACTAGATATATGTGTGCCTGCGCCCACCTGATTGTGTCTACCTGTATATATCAATTTATCCAAAGACGAATATGACATAAAGTAATGTGTATGTCTGCAGTTTTATTGCAGTAATAAGAAGGAATACAATGACCTAGCGACTATATTCTTCAACACTCAGGTTTGCGAATTCGTCACTTTGCCCTCTATGTATCTTTCTGCCTTCCTACTTTGCTTCGTTATCATGGTCTGTTTTGTCTCTTTTTTGCTTATGTTGCTGTGTGCTTTCAGGATGATGCAATTAGGAATTTGTTCAGTGCAAAGACAATTCATGAATTCAGTGCTCTGAGCTTGCTGACCTTTCTGGTAGAGTGTTTCAACTATTTGCATGTCATATTGAATATCTCCTTTTGTAGAGTTTAGTTTTTGGATATCTCTGTTTTGAACTAGTGAAATTATGTTAGAGATATTTATGGCTGAGTTTGGTTTTTGGATATCAAATCTCTGTTTTGAACTAGTGAAATAAAGTTAAAGATATTTAGGGCCTATGCCATGCCCGACACTTTTAAGCTCCTCTGCCATCGATGTTTTGTGCTGCGTCATCAATTTAAAGTCCCTTTCATAATAAAACATGAGATTCTTTGGTGAGTTTCTACGAATGAAGTTCGTTGGAAGTTGGATTAGGGATTAGGTTGGATTTATTAAATTCCTTGACTGATGACATTTTTTGACTTTTTATTTGCAAGATTTGTAATTTATCCTTTTCTCTTTCGTTCTTTATCTGTATATTTTTTCTGATGAGTGTCAAGTGAGAGTTGGATGTTGATGTGCCTTTTTTCCCATGATTTTTAGCTTTGCTATTAGAGTAATATCAGTTTATGTCTCTTGTTTCCAGGTTATGTTTTATTCGTTAGCTGTCATAACATTTGGCACTGCTGTTCCAGCTGGGCAATTTGTTCCTGGTATAATGATTGGATCTACTTATGGGCGCTTGGTCGGCATGTTTGTCGTCAACTTTTACAAAAAGCTGAATATTGAAGAGGAACGTGAGTATTTTCTTTTGATTGAACTCTTTTAACCGTTTGAAGATGTCTCAAACCTTTAACATGTTACAATTAAGTCATATCTGGAAAATCGGAACCTTTGGAGTAGTCATGTCTGTTTTTCATTTTATACTTTGACCATCCAAATTTATATTGATCTGTCTTTCTAGGTATGCTCTGCTAGGAGCTGCTTCTTTTCTTGGAGGTTCAATGAGGATGACTGTTTCTCTTTGTGTTATTATGGTGGAGATCACTAATAACTTGAAGCTGTTGCCTCTCATCATGCTTGTTCTCCTAATTTCAAAGGTTGAATTACGTCAACCTTTTTCTGTAAACGTTGGCTGTATCTTTGGCAAATCTTGAGTTTGTGTACCACCACGTGCAGGCTGTTGGTGATGCTTTTAATGAAGGGTTGTATGAGGAACAGGCCCGATTAAGAGGAATTCCCCTGCTTGAATCAAGACCAAAGTACCTCATGCGGAGTATGAAAGCCAAAGAGGCATGTGGGAATCAGAAGGTGAATCTCATTTCAGTGTTAAAGATCTTGGTTCTGCTTTATCTGTTCGTTTGATAAGCTTTTCTCACGGAGTTGGAAAAAAAAACAAACGCTTAATCTCCCTGTCATGTCTATAAAGGCAAATGAGGAGGCTTTGGTTCTCATGGATAATGTGGGACATCTTTATTTTTCGTACTTTGGTGTGGCTAATAATTCATGGTGAAAATTTTGAGAAGGGGAAAATTTTGTTTTCAAAAGAAATGCATGTCCATGGCCATTTGAAATACTCTTATCCAAACTATGTATATTTTTTAAAGAAAAGGAGTTTCTCTATTTGGTGTTCTATTTTCATTGATATCTTACAAACTTGTCGCATATTCTTCTTTCATTATTCCCTTCTGCCTACTTTTCTAATACTGTTTGCCCTGCATAGGTTGTTTGCTTCCCTCGGGTAGTGAAGGTTGCAGATGTCGCCTCTATGTTGAGGAGTAATCATCATAATGGCTTTCCTGTAAGTTTTAGGTTTCGTTTCCTGCGTTTTCTTTTCTCTGAAATTTGTATTAATATTAAGTTCTGATAATATTCAGGTTATCGATCATACTAGAAGTGGAGAGACGCTTGTTATTGGGCTAATACTCACGAAGGTAATGGATCGTATATATCAGTGATATTTTTCGAACTCCTGCATTGTTTTGCTGTCACAGATGAAAATGGAAGTTTTTTCTTGTTGCCATTTGATATAAATCATTGGTCAACTACTGAAACGGACGTTGTTCTGTTATATGCAGTCATCTATTGGTGCTTTTACAATCCAAGGTTGATTTCCAGCATAGTCCTTTGCCTTCAGAATCGAGTGGTGGTTCTCTTCCTATCAGGTAAAAAATTACTTGAGCTTTAGTGTTTGGGCTCCAATAACTCCTAGCATTGGCTTAAAATTCTGTTCATTTGACAATTGCAGGCACAACCTCAGTGAATTCGTGAAACCAATTTCCAGTAAAGGAATCACGATAGATGACATTCATTTGACTCAAGATGATCTGGAAATGTACATTGATCTTGCCCCTTTTGTTAACCCATCTCCGTATATCGTGCCTGAGGACATGTCATTATCAAAGGTGAACTTTTACATTAATCTTGCTTTATCGGATAAAGAAAATTTTTGCAACATAACTAATGTTGCTATTATACAGGTGTATAATCTTTTTCGCCAGCTTGGATTGAGGCATATTTTTGTGGTGCCTCGTGCTTCTCGTGTGATTGGTATGATAACTCGAAAGGATCTGTTAATTGAGGTACTGATATCTGCATAGCATGTTTTATATAACCTTGCATATAAGCATATACGACATGAGACTCTCTGTTAAGGGGTTATCACGTGGTCGTATCGCATTACGACATGTGTTTCACCTTCTTTTTTAAAAGAGTGGACGAGTTTAGGTTTAAAACAAGTATAACAGATGTCATAATACGATTGAAGCATGTGATAACTCTTCAATAGGGAATCTCTGCTAGTAAAATTTCCCGCTTGCATATGGCTTATTATGTGTTAATGGTGGTATCATTCTTTCTGTGGTAGGATAATGAGGACGTTGCTGCCGCCGTAGAGCTTCAATCCTCTATTGTAAGGTCTCTATCCTGCATTTAGCCATTTTGGATTATAAACTAATAATTTGAATTCAAAAGTTGGTCTGCTCAACGATGGAACCTGTGGGGCCCGGGGATCTTGTCACACAACTACAATAACTACCAACAATTTGTGTTGCTCGTAACTCTACTAATGTTACTGTATAAAAATAATGTGGGTCTCTGATTTTGAATCATATATCCGTCTCTGCAGGGGTCAGAAAACCGATAGAAGACGTAACAGGCAGAACGCAGATGATGGGGAACAACCTCTACTTGATGGTTTTCTAGTATAATAAATCCTCATAGAATTAATGAAAAATTATTAAAATATTCTTTAGTATTTCCTCCTAGCTATAGTTTATAGAGGCTGTATATACATGGTGTATTCATTGCACCCTTTATTTTGGGGTGAGGAAAAAGAGAAAGGAAAACAAATTGCGAATCACAGCAGAAGTTTTGTAATTGTCCCACTTTCGCCCTTAACGTGAAGAAATGTATTTTTATTCATAGCAAGAACCACTTCAGGATAAATGTAGTATCTATATCTATATATCTTATTAAAAGAGAGTCAAATGCATTTACAGCCTTCCACGTCCCTAGTTTTCTTTGCTGTTTGGTGCTTTGATTGTCTGACGCGTGGCACGTAGATGTTCAGTTCCATTACACTCATCTGTCGTGGAGAACAACTGGCCATTAATTGACAACTAGCCACCGATTTTAGGATACCCTCAAATATCCTCAGGATATTAGATGGAGGTTGGAGTCCGAATGTTGAAAAACCATTGAAAATAGATTACATGGTTCGCCTTGGTCGATTTGACGAGATATTTGGAATGCTCAATGGATTTCTAGCCTGACTCTGCACATTACCCGGATCTACGACTTTCACCGGTAAACATTAGATTTTACATATAAAGTGGTAGATTTGTTCTCTTTCATATTTCTTCATTCTGTCCAAAATTTTCTTTTTTCACTCCTCCTATTTTACTCCGCAAATAGCAGAATGGCTGAACAAAAATGGATATGGTTATCATCCACATCATTTTCTTAGTGTCTCTCTTTTTCTTTTTTTTTTAAATAATATTTTTTATTGTTATATTTATCTACGCAGAGACTTCAGTTCAGGTTAGTGTTACGCGAGTCTTATAGCTTTAGTTTTAATTTAATATAGGTTTATGACACTCCTTTTAGTAGGAGGCATCTGCCATATTATCTTTTTTTTCTTTTATTATTGAGGAAGTTGTATTTTCAGAAATTTTAATGGAAATCACAATAAATTTTCTATGGTTGTTAGCATGTTGGCTTAGAAATTAATATGGTGCTCATCAATTTTTTGGTCACTTGTAGTCTAATTACGTGTTTCTTTTTTCTTTTCTTTTTGCTTGTGAAGTGTGTATGAATGGATAAATGTTGATCACTTTCAAGAAGAAAATTAGCATATACTTCCGCCAAAATTACACATATTAAGAAAAGAAAAGTGAATTAATGCAGTGACTTTAAAATAAAATGATTTAAAAGTCCTTGAATATAATTAATGTGGTATTCTTTTTTATGTATCATATTGCAATAAATAAGGGTAAAGCAAGAAAAAATATCATTAATGTTGCATTGAAAATATAACCGCCTCAGATAATATGAAACAAATTATTTTGACAACTGTCTCAGATAAATTGGAACGGAGGGAAGGGAGTATAAGATATGCCTTTGCATTCCAAAGGTTATGCAGAATAGGCCAGGTTGATCAGAACTAATTAATGATGAACAAGTGGCTAGAAACCATTATAATTCGGACACTCAACAAACAAGTCAGTGAATCCATAAAAGCTTAAGAATGTTCTTCGGTTGTTCAACTAATGGTAGTAGTATATCCAGGGGCGGCTGCAGGAATTGTGTGACACAGGTTAGGGATCGAGATCGACACACCGTATTACAAATTTTTAATACATTACATAAAATATATATGTATAATTATGGGTCAAGGGCATATATTTGAAAATTTTAGCGGGCCAGTAAGTAGATATTAGTACATAAAAATATTAAATTGTGTATAATATACATAGAAGTTTTTTTTTTTTTTTTTAGGGTCAGGTGACCCTTTTTCTATAAGGTGGCGCCGCCCCTGGATACATCCATTACGGATGTGCATTATATCTTTCACAACAAATTTTATCATCATTTATTACGGTGGGATCACATCAGTTAATATGTTTTATACTTTGATCCATAATGGTGAGATGGTGTGTTGTGGTACATGTTGGTTGTGACAGCTATATATATTATTAATGCTTGACAATTCTTTCTAATATTTTTCCTTTCACTTGAGGTTTTTTTTTTTTCTTCTGCTTTCTTATCTCTGGTTTTATTGGATATCAAAAGTTAGGGACTGTTAATTTTGTGGAGCTGGTTTCGGGGTCCAAAGTATTATGTGCATCCATGTTCTGGAGAAGCTAACTGAATCGGTGTTTGGTAGTGTTCCACGTGAGGTTCATGTAGTTGAAAGTCCACTCAAAAGACGACGAACAAAGAGGACAGCGGAAAAGCCAAATTATAGATGGTGTATTAGTTCGCCTACGTATCTTTTGAAGTGTATGGCTTGATATAAATTAAAATGTATGGTTGTGTCATTCCTTCGCATGTGAAATGAAAACGTATTTTGTTTTACATCTATGCTGTCATGTCCAATAATTCTAGACTGCACCGGGCAAGGCCTTGCACGGCATATGTATTGGAACTAGTTAATTATATTAAACATGATTGTAAAGTTCACTCTTTTCTGTTCCGATGATTCGAAATCCCCTGAGATGTTTATTATTATTTTAAAATAATATAAACATATTTCCAACCTCCTTTTTTATAAACCAAATCAGTCCAGTCGATTTGATACGGTTTTAATATGTCAATGTCATTATGTCATCTTGTTAAATTTCCTAATAGAACTCGATTACATTAATTTGAATTACGGTTTTCAACTTGACTGGTTTTGTAATTTTCCATTCGGATGACCCATGGCGTCATGCCAAGTGTCATAGGGGACCCACATTCGAATAAGCTTCTTTCTTTTGAGATCTTAAAACAGTTTCCTCCACATTCGAATACGCTTCTTTCTTTTGACATCTTAGAATAGTTTCCTTCGCTAATGGCCAGTAACAGATCCAAAAATATTATTCAGAGAAGTCTGTAATCTTTTTTTTGGAAGTGAGAGCTCTGTAATTCTTTTCAAAGTAATTTTTTTATGGGATTCGAAATATTTTTATATAGGTAAAATATATAACATTCTCTTTTTCGCGTGGCCCGGAAACCCAAATTTGATACATGTGGCTCCGCCACGGCTAATGGCTTGGTTTATAAGTAATTTATAACCAGTACTCGTACCAAGAGGTATTGTTCAAACCATCTTCCAACAAGAAAAAGAATGCAGCACCAATAAATCCACGAGATATTATAAAAGAGCTCCATTAAGCCTTGTATCACTTATCGAACCAATTCATATAATTGTAAAGAACAAATGAGATATAGACAAATACGTTACTTTTTAATTTTTGTTTTATAAATTACGTTGGCCAAGAGATGTTGAAGCCACATAGATTATTTGAATTGTGGCCATTATTACTAACCAAGGGGAAAATAGATAATGAGTGTGAGAGAATAATTCCATATTGATATGAATCAATCCATAGGCTTATAAGATTCCAACAAGGAGCATACAAATACTATAATGTGCTTCTTCATAAATAGTATTTCTAAGGCCATGGGATACGACTAATTCGCTAATGTTTCAAAATTTATTGTTGGCTCATTAGAACCATGAGAAATTTTAATGGTGGTCAATGACCACCAAACTCAAGAGACATGTGTCATCACATAAATCATTGTATGTACGTAGATCAATTCTCAACCATCCAATTCAAGATTGAGTTTAGTGGTCATTGACTACCCTAATTTGCCCCATGAACCATATATATAAACCGATGCGAACCTGTAATATTCCGATTTTCGGGAAAGGGCATGTCACAGATTTTTGCAATGAAAATAAACAAGTAATAAATTAAATCCGATATACCTCAAGTGCAAGGATCGTAGTAAAGAGGTTGATACCAGGTCGATCTTACGGGGAACTAACGATTGGTAATCCTAGTCTTTGTTTAACTAACTAACTTATGTCACGATTACTAAACTGAACAGATACTAAAACAGTAAATAATTCACAAGAAAGATAACAATAACGTAAACTGGACAGAAGATCAATGATCTAAAGCCAGGAAAGATATGTTTCAACCAATTTAAACTAAACTAAACCTAATATGCAATAAAAGACTAACTAAGCTAAACAATTCGATTCAAGGGGTTTTAAATCAATAAGTTCTGAACGAACAAGCAATTGATCCACCTATCCTATCAACATTCAATTTCAATTCGATTATTTCGTGATTACTAATCAAGTTGTGATCCACCGATCAAAGTATGAACCCTAATTTCTTAGGCAAGTTCGCCTCATTAATCTCTATCTTTCGATCTAAGGATTAACGCTTTTCTAACCAAAGGTGTAAACTTTAAACGCTTTTAACCTAGAAATCTAACCTAATAACTTTCGTTACTTAGATCAAATATCTATTCTTTATCATGGTGATCTAAAGTCTAACATGATTTTCATCAAATAAACAATCAACAAAGCAAACATCTTTCGATATAAATTTGCAATAATCAACATAAAGCATGATAAAAGAAACAACTCGTAATAGATACTCACAAAATAATCACGAAAAGAAATCAATTGTTGATCGGATGGCTTCACAACGCTTGTTCAATGGAGGTCTAGCCTCTTAGCATCCTCTTGAAACTTGAAATTGTATAGAAAGACATAAAAAATAGCTAATCTAATCTAAGAATTTAAGAACATAAAAGTTGATGAAAAACTGGTAAAACCCGCAACCTAAGCCGCCCCTAGGATTAGGGTTTTTAGTATTGTGTGTGATTCTTTTTTAGGGTTGAGAAACTGCCGCCTATATATAGATTTTCAAGTCGGTTCACTAAGTCGGCTCTTTGGGCCTGTCTGATCCTTGAACGCCCGTCCACTCTTCCATACAAACTTCGAATCGGACCGAGTCATGATCAGACGCCCGTCCTTCTTTAAATTGGACGCTCGTCTAGCAATTTCATCCAAACTCTGAATCAAAAATATCATTCATTACGCCGCTCAAATGCGAAATGGTAGACGCCCGCTCTCACGGACGCTAGTTCAAGCTTACGGGCCACCCGAGGATCGACTTAATCTTGATTTCATCATCTTTATCCTTTCTCTTCAATCCAAATCATCATTATCTCTTGTATCATCAATAAAATTCGACTCTTATCTCTTTTTTGATCATCATTTGAGCATCAAACATGTACCTATAACACATTAAAACATCGCAAAATGTAATATCATCCAAATAAACATAAAATCACAATTAAAACACCAAAATTAACCTATTTTGCGAATAACTCATTAAAAACATCATTTACTCAATAATTCCATTAAACACTCGTTTCTTATGCAAATTTATATAAATATGAGGGAAATTATCATAAAATATATCAATATAAATCGTATAAATTCACCCTTAACAACTCCCCCACACTTAGCTTTTGCTCGTCCCGAGCAAAACAAAACGAAAACTAGGCTCGGAAAAAGAACAGACATCTCAGACAATATAACACAGATCCAATAAATCAGAAGTTCACCACTGTGTGTGTGCAAAGCCATAGAAAACTTCCACTAAATCCGAACTTGAGAAACTCAAAGCAAAACTAGCTAATACCCCCTCGTAGACTAGCAATAAATGACACTCATAAGATGTACCCTACAAACGTGACATATCCCGAAAAGAATGATCGAATATATCTAGGGCCTTTCTGAAATACTCAGAGGATGATCCCTACAGCATATCTATCAGTGTCTACTGAGGATAAGGTAGACGATAACTTAGTCTTTCATTCATTTCATAACAATTCATATTACAAGTTGATGTAATTATTTCACTTTTTAAACACACATCAGAATGAGCTCTTGCCCTGTCATAGCAGAATAGGACATTCGAGATATACCCTACCTTACTCCAATCATCGCAGCGACTTTTCACGATCACATGAGCTTTTAGTCATCATAGTGGTATAGGACATACGTGGTATACCCTATCACACTCAAATCATTGACTAGCTTTCGACACACCCAATTAATTCATTATAAACTCAACTTTTTCATTTGACAATAAGTTACGTGTTACTTATCACATTCAAACCTAAGATATTCACAGTATAACATACTTTGGCTATAAATACAAACTATCATAAATCTCAAGATATATACGTAGCACTAAGCACATGACTTATAAGAAAATCAGAAATCACTAATCAAAAGGGGGTATAACTGTATAAATTAGCTCATCATTCACTATGGCTCGTGAAAAATAGATCTCAGGTGAAACAACTAACTTATCAAACATATGATATATAGCTTGGATGACTATAAAAATAACGAACATTGAATTGAATTGCCTACTCGGGACAGAACAAAAACAAAAATGCCGAAAAATTTGAAAATTCTAGCTCATTTTTGCATAGAAACATAACGGATTAAGCAAATGTATAGATACATATCAAATCATTCCCTCCCCCACACTTAAAGATTAACATGTCCTCATGTTGTGCAGAATTAAAGAAAAGATAAAAGAACTTAGCTGGTTGCAATAGAGACTCGAATCGATGGTCAGGCCGGAGCCTACGTAGTGACAATTAGAACTCGTAACCATACGAAGTAGCTCGACAAAACCGCTAAAAATATACATGCACTTCTTGACAAACACGGAAAAATCTCGGGGAAAACGGGGAATTATACCAGAATGAAAAGATATAGCAAGATTGAGTAATATCAAAAGATGAAACATTCAACACATCCAAAAGTGTAAACAGAGTAGAAATGAAAGGACGAATGCCTTATGGCTTACATGATCCATCGGAAAAATAAACAGTAGCAATATGAAAAGTACAACGAATCACGTAATGAAAAGTAGCAGGACAAAACAACCATCGTATCAAAGAAAAACAAAAGCTAGAATCAGAAAAATAAGATCAAGTCTGGCCCGGTGCCGCAGAATCATCAGCCGGAGGTGCTCCACCCGCAGGAGAGTCTGGCTGCTCCTCATCAGTAGATGACTCAGACTCGTCCAGGACATCCGCAATGGCTAGCTCAATCTCGTCAGAATAAGTAAAATCAATGATGCTCGGATCGAAGACTATGTCGTCCCGTATAGGCCGGCCCTCACTCATACACTTCAAAATAGTCAAAATATTGTTCTGAGAAGTCCGTATATCCTCCAACCAGTTCCGTACACTGTTGCCCATACTCAACCTCATCCGGACTGAGGGAGATAAAGTAGGAAAGGAGGATGCTCGAGGCAGTGCTGAAGATGAACCGGGCTCACGTGGTGTCTCTGTCTCAGAATGTCCCGAAGACTTACCCCTCTCTCTCTGTATAGGTCTCGGGTTCTTCGGTTTGTGATCCGTTCCATACTCAGGCACACCGGCATCAATACACAAACTGTGAATCAGGTGCGGGATAATCAAGCTACGTGTATAAATCTTCTGATTGATAGCCACCTCATCGTATAACGCTTGTCCCACATTTACATTTAGGCCAAATGTCAACGCATAAAGCATGCCTAGGTCACCAATATGAAAATGCGTCAAGTTGTTCTTTGGCAACAACCGACTCTGAATGAACTCTACATGGACTTTCCAGGTCCTCCGTCCGTAGTGGTGACTAACTCTTTCCGGTCTCCACCGGTCTCAACGTCCAAGCCACATCCGGGCAAACTCTCAACCTCAACTCCTCCAAAGGATCCTGCCCCGTACTCTGTCTATGAACAATTTCCTCCTTGTAGTCCCGACCCCAAAAAGACGCCAACTTGTACCTCTGATTAATCACCTCCGGCGTAAACGGAACTTCCACCCCTCGAACCACAACTACCCCCGTCTCCAAGTCGGTCTCCGAGCAATTAGCGTAAAATTCCCGAACTAGGGAGCCATTGACCGGGGTAGTCGGGATAATCATCAAGGCATCCCATTTCCGGTCCTTTAGCAACTTGACGAACCCCGGATCTACCTTCGCCTCCAATGTAGCCCTCTCAATCAACATAGTCCTAGAAAAATAATGTTTGGTATAAGCGTCGTGGGCTCTAGGTTTCACGAATCTACGAGGCATAGGCATAGGGGCTACAGTCTTCGCTTTCTTCCTAGGTTGGGTAGCCCTAGGCTCAGCCGGTTCCTCTTCCCGAGGAGCATCCAAAGCTTCCTCAACCCTAGATGATGCTCCACCTCTCTGACCCCTAGGCATCCGCATCAAAGGTATATCATCGTCCGTCTCAGATCCCGAAGTAGGCTCATCCCTCAAAGTTGCCCTAGTTTGTGTGGCCCTATGGGGTTGCTCTCGAATGCTAACACCTCGGTGTGGATCAACTAAGGTGGGATCAAACTCTTTACGCTTCTACCCGACCTCCCTGGCCACATCCTTACCATGTCGCTTCACTACCGCCTTCTTATGAACCATGATTCAATCCTAGACTAAACCAAAACAATCCCAAAACAAAACAAGGTACCCGTTTAACATCCAAACCGGGATTTCAAAAGAACCAAACCACAAACCACAACCATACATTATCAACAACCAACCCATTCATCATCCATAACATCACCACAGCACAAACCAGCAAGAATCAAGAAACAAAATGAGAAAAAAAAAACAAATAAGGTGCAATTCACATAGAAGAGTCGAGCCGAAAATCGAACTCAAAAAAAAAACGTGAATTAATCCTAGAAAAGTCACTAGAAACTTACCAATGATGATGAGAGAATGAGGATGAAGCTAGAAAGGATCCCTAATCGTGCAAATTCGAGTCCAAAAATCGAATTTTTCTTGGGAAAAGTCGGAACAAAGATGTCTCTGATTCGTCCAAATGGTTGTCGATTGAGGAATAAGGCTTAGAAAAGTGAAAAGAGGGGATCTAAAGCGGCCTATAGCAACTTAGAGCGCCCAATTTGGTGTAATATCGAAGGATTTAGGTTGAGAGGAGGCAAAAAGTCGGGTTTGCGAGTTTGAAATTCTGAAAAAAGTGAGTGTTTATGGGTTGAGGGGGTATATATAGGCAGGGGCTGGACGGGCGTCCAAGTAACCGGACGGGCGTCCAGGCAAAGAACATATGAACTGGACGGGCGTCCAGTTTATCAGACGCTCGTCCACACGCTCAAATTAAATACAGGATTGGAGGGAGAATTTCAGACGGGCGTCCGCATATAGTGGGCCTTTCGTTCAATATTTGATCAAGGCGGACGGGCGTCCAGACTTCTGGACGGGCGTCCAAGGCAGAAAAATGCAAAAATTATGAAATTCCATACAATTTAAATTCAAACTTGCACTTTCTCATTAAACTTAAATAACACTTCAAAAATACAAATGGAAATCAACGAAGTACATAAAACTACTAGAAAATAAGTAAAAACAACAGAAAACAGTGGGTTGCCTCCCACCAAGCGCTTTTGTTTTACGTCGTTTGCTTGACGAAATAACCTAACAACGCTAGTCATCGTAAATGTCCGACCAATCTATCACCCGGATAAGACGGCGGAGCATGTCAATCGCCGGAGGGAAGTCATACTCATCCTGCAAACCCCAGTCCTCACCAGCTACATCAACACCTCGAAAATGTTCAGCTTGCAGCACTAGCGCTAAATCTGTCAGCATCGGATCATTCAGGATTGTGTATGGACGTCCTAGAGCGGCCTGCAACTCCTCAGTAGTGAAATCTCCACCTCCCGAACAGCGGGGAACAATAAGAACATAGGTGACAGTCCTGATGCGGGTACTAATATCAAAGTCTACGTGCACAACGATAGTCCCTCCCGGTCCATCATCTACAGTAATAAGTGGGATCCTCCTAAGGAAGGGTAACTCCTCTGGTAGAACTCTGAAATCCATATCTAGAAAGCACAACTGACTGGCAGATATAAACAAAAACTTAGTAAGGCTAAAAACTTAGTAAACTAACTTAAATACTAAAACTACAAAAGCATAAAACAAAAACAACTAAAAGAACGATATCTAGGTTGCCCCCCTAGTGGCGCTTTTGGTTAATGTCGTTAGCTCGACACTGTTTAAAGCTCAGCCTGGATCAGGCCATTTGACTTTTCTGCCAGCCACTACCTCGTCTAGACTTGGGTCGATGGTTCGGCCACAGAAGCAACACTCTTAACACACGGGTGAAATCTTTGATAGCTTTCCAAACACGTTTAAACTGCCCCATGGTCGACTTCTTCTTCTTCTGATTATTCGGATGACGTTTCAGCTTACGCTCCCTCTCAAACTCTTTCATATCCCAACTACCTGCTAGAACTTCTTCAGATCGACCACTACCGTCATCCTCTGAAAACAGGTCGGGTGAAAACTCGTCAAATTCTTCGACTTCTGTAGTACCACACCCGAGGATATCGAGGAACCGAACAATCAAAGGCTTTTCCTTGGGTTCACCAATGTAGTGCTTACACCTTTGACTATTTACTCGAAACGGTTGGTCACCATAACCTCGTAGTTCTAGGACGCCTCCAGGAATAACTTGGAGAATCTCAAAGGGACCGGACCATCGTGTCCTTAACTTTCCAGGAAACAGATGTAGCCTGGAATTATACAGAAGAACTTGTTCCCCGACTTGAAATTCTCGCTTCTTAATTTTGGCGTCATGGAGGAGTTTCGTCTTTTCCTTACTGATCCTGGCACTTTCGTAAGCCTGGAGTCTGAATTCGTCCAACTCATGCAACTGTTGCAGTCGATGCTTACCACAAGATTTGGAATCAAAGTTCAGAAACTTTGTAGCCCAATAAGCTCTATGCTCTAACTCGACTGGCAGATGACATGGCTTACCATAAACCATTTGATATGGAGATGTACCCATAGGAGTCTTATAGGCGGTTCTGTATGCCCAAAGTACATCATCCAATTTCAAACTCCAGTGTTTCCTATGACTGTTGACCGTCTTTTCCAGGATTTTCTTAATGCTTTGGTTGCTCCTTTCAACCTGACCACTAGTCATAGGGTGGTATGGTGTGCCTGTTTTATGACGAACACCATACTTTTCAAGCACTTTTTCCAGAGGTCGGTTGCAAAAATGTGTCCCTTCATCACTGATCAAGGCTCGTGGACATCCAAATCTCACGAAGATGTTCTTCTTTAAGAATTTCATGACCGTCTTATGATCATTGTGAGGAGTGGCCTAAGCCTCCACCCATTTCGATACGTAATCTACGCAGACTAAGATGTATTTATTACCACAAGATGATGGGAAGGGTCCCATGAAATCGATGCCCCATACATCAAAGACTTCGCATTCTAATATGGGTTTCAAAGGCTTGTCAAAACGCCTTGTCAGAGTACCGGTTCTTTGGCACCTATCACAAGCTTTACAGAAAGCTTCTGTGTCTTTAAAGATCGTAGGCCAATAGAAACCGGATTGGAAGATCATAGCAACGGTTTTCCAAGGACCAAAGTGACCTCCAGTGGGTCCACTGTGGCATTGCTCAATGATATCACGTTGCTCAGATTCTGGAACACATTTTCTAAGAAGACCATCTTTACAGATCTTAAACAGATAAGGTTCATCCCAAACGAAAGATTTCAAATCAGAAAAGAACTTTTTCTTCTCCTGATAAGAGAATTCTGGATCAAGATATCGGGAATGAAGGTAATTAACAATGGAAGAATACCATGGAACATCTGGGGCGCAGCCATCGATAAGCATAATGTTTTCTAGAGGAAAGTAAAGACCTATATCATCTGGATCATCCTTTTCCTCGCTTAGCATTCTTGAAACGTGATAAGCCACTACGTTCTCACTGCCCTTTTTGTCTTTAATTTGAACGTCAAACTCTTGTAGGGTCAGTATCCAACGCAGTAGGCGCGGTTTGGCCTCTTTCTTTGTCATCATGTATCGCAATGCAGCGTGATCAGTCCACACAATCACTTGAGCTCCTAACAAGTAACTACGAAACTTGTCAATAGCAAAGACTACGGCAAATAATTCCTTTTCAGTAGTAGTATAGTTAAAATGAGAGGGGTTCAATGTGTGACTGGCGTAATAGATCGGCTGGAATTTCCCTTTGATTTTTTGTCCTAGAACAGCACCAACTGCATAGTTTGATGCGTCGCACATAAGCTCAAAAGGTAGATTCCAGTCAGGCGATATAAGAATTGGAGCAGAGATTAAACGGTCCTTAAGCTCCTCAAACGCCTGCTTGCAACTCTCATCAAAAACGAACTCAACATCTTCCTTAAGTAAAGTAGACAGAGGCTTGGCTATCTTGGAAAAGTCTTGAATGAATCTCCTATAGAAACCGACATGTCCAAGAAAACCTCTGATTTCACGCACATTCTTCGGATAACTCATCTTCTCGATAGCTTCTACTTTGGCTCTGTCTACTTCAATGCCTTTGGCGGAGAATTTGTGGCCAAGAACTATTCCCTCATCAACCATGAAATGACATTTTTCCCAATTGAGCACTAAGTTCTTTTCCACACATCTGGATAACACTTGATCAAGATTGTCAAGACAGTCGTCGAAGGACTGACCAAAGACCGAAAAATCGTCCATAAAGATTTCCATACACTTCTCTACAAGCCCGTCAAATATAGCCAGCATACATCTTTGAAATGTAGCTGGGGCATTGCAGAGGCCAAATGGCATTCGCCTGTAAGCGAATGTACCATAAGGGCAGGTGAAGGTGGTCTTTTCTTGGTCAGCTGGATCAATGGGTATCTGAAAGTACCCTGAGTATCCATCCAGGAAGCAGTAGAATGCGTGCCCTGCCAGACGCTCAAGCATCCGGTCAATGAATGGAAGGGAAAGTGATCTTTCATGGTCACCTCATTGAGCTTTCGATAATCGATCTGCAGACTCAGAAACGGTGACAAGTCTCAACGCTTATTTCCTCTCCCTTCATTCTTCTCAATCGTAATTCCACCTTTCTTGGGAACTACCTGAGTCGGGGAAACCCATTCACTATCAGCTATGGCATAAATGATTCCCATGTCCAGAAGTTTGATAATTTCTTTCTTAACCACCTCTTGCATATGAGGGTTGAGCCTTCTCTGGGGCTGTCTAACACATTTCGCACCCTCATTTGTCTTGATCTTGTGCATACAGATGTCAGGAGATATCCCTCTGATATCTCCTACTTGCCATCCAAAGGCTTTTTCATTTTTCTTCAAGATGTTGATTAATTTCATCTCCTCTAAACGAGACAGCTTGGCAGATATAATCAAAGGAAGCTTGTCACCTTCTCTTAGAAACACATACTTAAGATGTTTAGGCAACGGCTTCAAAACCAAATCTGCAGGGGGTCTTCTAAACTTGATTTGAGATCTCCACTTTTCAACTCAACATCGCTGAGTTTACTTAGTGGTCCCACTGCCAACGCTTCTCCTTTCGACAACTCGTCCTTAAATTCAGCTTCTAACTGCTCTAGACTTACCACACCATGATTATTCAAATTATCAACCAATCGCTCAAATTCAGTTGCAACAGCCATGACTTGCTTTTCCATCAAATCATCGAAGTCATCAGACGTATCCTCAATGGAAAAACCGGTTGGGGGACCAGAGGGTTCTTGAATGCATTTGGAGACATTATAGCTTACCTCTTGATCACCAACACGGATCGTCACTCGCCCACCATCACAGTCAATGAGGGCTCTAGCTGTAGACAAAAAGGGTCTTCCAAGAATCAGGGGGACATTTTCATCTTTTTCAATGTCTAGGACGTACCAGTCAACGGGAAAGGTAAATCTGTCGATTTGAACTAGTACGTCTTTTAAGATTCCCGCTGCTTTCTTAGACGATCTATCAGCGAATTGCAAATTCATGGTAGTGGGTTCTAGAAGATCAATTAATCCCAGCTGCTTACACACAGACAATGGCATGAGGCTTATAGATGCACCCAGGTCACACAAAGAGTTAGGGAAGACCAGGCCTCCCATTAACACTGTAAGCACGAACTTTCCAGGGTCACCTCTCTTGGTTGGTAGGTTTTCATAATTGATCATTGAACAATCCTCACCAATCAGCCGATTGGTGAGGATTCCAGGGGGACATTTTCATCTTTTTCAATGTCTATCAGCTTCTCCATGTCTGACAACTTCCTTTTCGAAGAAACAACATCCTTGATAAATTTTGTATACTTAGGCATTTCAACCAAGACCTCGGATAATGGAAGATTTACCTGAGTATTTTTCAAGAGATTCAGCACCTTTTCATACTTCTTATCTTCACTCAAAGGGATGTTGCTCTTTCTTGGTGGAAATGGAAGCTTTTTCAGATCGCTCTCAGAAAAGACTTTCTTCGAAGATGCACTGACAGCTTTGTCTTCCAGATCCTTCCACCGAACAGCTTTTTCAATATTTTTATTGGTCAGGGGATCAGCCTCCTGACTCACACTTGATTCTTCACTCCTCAGGGGATCAGGCACCTGAGGACTTCCAGCTTTTTCTCCTCTTAGGGGATCAGCCACCTGAGTTTTCTCTTTCGGCCAAGGGGAGTGTAGGTGCTCAGCTTCCCCTCCTGCCTTATCAATGGCAGGAGGGGCTAGTGGTTTCCCTGGTGGGAAGGACCACTAACTTGAGTACCACTTCTTAAATTCATTGCACTGGCCTCCTCTCTACCGTATGGAATTGATGGTACGAGGTCAGTACATTGGCCATTGTTCAAGTCGGTTTGAGCAACTTGACCACCCTTTGGATTTTTCTCAGTGAAACTGGGCAGCTGCCCTGGGGGTCTAGAAGCTAACTGTTCAGCCAGTTGCCCGATTTGCCTCTCAAGGTTTTTATTTGTACTCATCAGGAGTTGGATACTTTTATTTTGCTCCTCCAATTTAGCTTCAAGATTGTTAGATTGGGAGGGGCCTTGAGAGTTTTGGAAATTTTGAGAATAGGGCTGGCTGGGCCGACTTTGGACAGCAGGATTAGAATTGGCGGGCCAATTCTGATTGAACCTTTGATTAGAATTGGAAAAATTGGAATTCTGGTTCTGAGGAAAACCAGGGTTTCTATTGAAGTTTTGATTCTGATTGAAATTAGAATTTGGATTGAAACTTGAAGATTGATTGAACCCTTGGTTTTGGAGATTATTCTGGCCTGAAAACTGATTGAACCTTTGATTGTTCTGGCCGTAGAATGCATTTACTTCCGCATTCTGTCCGTTCATAGGACAGAATCTAGATGTGTGCCCCACCTCGTCACAATTCTGACATGTGACTTGATTATACTGTCCATAATCATGAACAACATTCACTTGATAAGATGCAGGGGAATTAAATTGACACTGGCCAATCACATGGCCATCGGCGACTCTCAATACGTAACACGAGGGTTACGTGGAAAAAGAAGTTTGATTCATCGGATTGGAAATTTGAGATGTTGCCATCTGCTTCTGCAAAGATGGCGATCAAACTTTGCATATTCACTTCCTCAACCTTAGGAGGAGGAGGTGCTTGAATGGCTTCATAAGAGGGGGCGTAGTTATACTTGGCAATGTCCTCGAACAAAGGCCCACCCATCATCAGCGTTTTCTTCAAAACGCCCCACTGGATGAACTATTGACCATGCCTTTTGTAAGCTCGGTCAATCCACTAAAGAAAGTGTTGACTTGCCTTTCCAGTGGCAAGCCACGATGGGGACATTTTCTGAGAAGAGACTTGAATCTTTTCCAACACTTGAAAAAGGATTCATTCTCTTTCTGATAGAAAGTGAATATCTCGTTTAAACACTGGGCTGTCTTTGAAGGTGGAAAATATTGACTTAAAAATTCTTTTTCAAGTTCAGACCAGGTGGTAATAGATTCAGAGGGGAGAGAGGTATACCACTCTTTAGCTTCTCCCTTCAATGAAAATGGAAAGAGTTTCAGTTTGATAGCGTCCTCACTTACTCCTTGGATACGTGTAGTACCGCATATCTCTAAGAATGTATGTAAGTGAGTATGAGGATTCTCTGACTGATAACCATGGAAAATAGATGCATGCTGCATCATTTGAATGAGTCCCGGCTTTAGCTCGAAGGTTTGTGCAGTTATGGCTGGGATAACAATAGCCGGGTTGACTTTGACTTCACCTGGCATGACGTAGTCTGCCAACGTACGTCTATTTTTAGCAGCCATAATTACAAAATCTGTGATTTCCTTGGCTAACTGATCCTCGAGATCTTGCTCGGCTCTGTCTGCCAGAACCTCAGAACGGAAAATCCGCCTGTTTGGACGGACTACGGTTCGCTCGGGGTCAGGTGATCGGCCTTTTCTAAGTGTCCAATCTCACCGGCAGTGTACCGGGTCAACTGTAGCCTAGAATTGGTGAGTCAAGGTCGTATCCCACAGGGGAATCTGGTCGAGTACCAAAGTCGGTCTCGTCCCCTAGTTCAGTCAACACATATATTGAACGTGGTGATTTGTCTGATCACCGGTTCTACAAACTAAATATACACAAAACAAAGATTTAAAACTATATAAAAGAGATAGCCAAGCTATGATCCAACCAACTACTCTCTAACCCTAACTCGTTTCCGGAAGTGTTTCGACAAACTCTAATGTTCTCGGCATCGTTGAAGGGTGTCGTCTCCTATTTCCGAAACTAAGCGCCAATTTCAACAACCTAGTTTCCTATGTCGAATTCAACAGTCCGCTGACCGGATTTAACTGACCCGACATGGTCTACGCTCTATGAGACGCTTGTTAACAACGATATAAACCTCACACACGAAAACCGAATCGAACAACTCGGTCGGTTTTACACGGTGATCCTAGAACCCCTTTTCCCGTGCCCTCTCGCAAAATACATATGTAAAGAAGCCACGTGTGATACGATTATCGAGTCGCGAGTTCAATAAAAGTCATTAAGAATAAGTTCTAGAACAATAACAACACCGAGAATCTAACAATCAACACATCAAACACTTCAATCAACGATCTAAGGATTCGATTTGAAGGCTATCACATAACTCGACTATCGGAAACTAGCTACTCATCATAACAAGAAAAACAACAAGAAATCAACAATAATAGTTAACATAAACCATGATTGAAAGCAAGAACAAGAAATGAAAATGAAATACCGAATATATTATGCCGTAGAAAATCGATCCACCGAGAGAAATCCCATCAATAACGCGTCAAGCTATCACCGAGATCCTCCGGATTACAACGATCTACAACTAATCTAAGCTAATATACATCTAAACTAATCTAATCTAAGTGAAAGATGAAGAAAAATGCAGAAAAAGTGCAGAAAACGAGTTGGGGAAGATGATAGATCGAAAAATAGATCCAAAATGGGGGTTTTTAAAGTGTTTTCTACAGATCTGGACTTCTAGGCGGGCGCCTGTACTGACAGGCGCCCGCCTGTCAGATTTTTTTCTTCACAAAACGTAACAGCATCTGCCTATGGTGACACACCTTCAGTAAATTGGTCATAACATTGTGTGTAGACCTCCGAATCGAGTGATTCAAGTTGCGTTGGAAAGCTGATTCAATTGTCTACAACTTTCATGAAGATGTCCAGCCCAGAATATGCCTCTAAGGTGGATAAAAATGCAGATCAGTGGAAGGTATGGTTGTAGTACCACCGCGTTTTGATCCGTTTGAACGTGTAAGCTTCGGGCACACGTTCCCATCCTCGTATCTCGCCTTCCGGTCATCTCAAACACCTAAGTCCTGTACAAAATCATAACAAAAACCACACGTAATCCCTACAGGACACTAGGGTGACCGAGAGTATAGTAAATTACACCGAAGTAGACCGAGAATCCCGGACTTTACGTCCTAGGTCCCGAAATGATAACCAAGGTGTAAATACATCAAAATACAACCAAATGTCTCCGGAAACATATAAAACGAGGTATAAACGGGTATAATCACATAGTAAATGATAGTCAATTTGACTCCCATCAACTACCCCTCACTTAGCGTTTGCTCTTGCTCGCCTCGAGCAAAAATAAGCGATCCAAAATAAAAGATGGAGTCAACATTGCTATCATACATTAAGTCTATAAGAATTGAAATGGTAAAACACAAGTAACTGATATGAATGCATAAAACTCGAGCAATACCTTGTATCGAGAAAAGAATGTGTGTGTGTGTGTATATAGCTTCTTCGACATTAATCACCAATGACCAGTTTAGATTATAGACGTGTACATACCAGGATTACACCATAGGCTTATACGTCGTAAACATCTCCACTAATCGAGGTCTATCGTCGTCTAGTACGGTCAGGCAGGACTTGCACGGTTATATCGTTTAGGCTTAGGTTAGGGCTACGAAAGGATATTTACGATAAAAAATAGAAAGAGAAAGTGCAAACGAGCTTTAACCGAGAAAAATATATATGAAACTCGGTTTCAAACGCCTCCAACTCTCCAACTATAAAAACAATCTCGATATCCGAAATAAACCCCAACTCCAACTCTAAACAACAATAACTTGGTCCATTATTTTCTGGACACTTTCTAAAAATTAAAACACATACGATAAATATATATACACTCTCTTTTTCATTTTTTTTTCCTTCTTCTTTCTTTTTTTTTTTCACTTTTTTTTCCTTTTTTTTTTCTTTTTATATTTTTTTCCAAACCATATACCTGTATGAATAAAACTATACACATCAAAATTCCGAACAAAGTCGAACCAACACACCGTCACACTCTCATACCGGATAACTCGAATAATACAATGTCACAACAGCACTCCCATACCACAACATCTCGCAACATCGTATAAATGTGCGGAAATAAAAGCTCAATTGCAAGGTAGTCAAGGATACGTAGACCGAAATAAGGCTAGGGACATCGATTATACGGGTTAGTAACAAAATGGTTAGTTCGGGCGGCGGTCTAACCACCCTACAAAAGGCTGAGAGGGTTAACTGTGGATCAACATTAAGGATGGCATTTGGCTCTGATCGGGTCAAAAGAAATGCCAAAACCGTCATCCCGCACTCTAACAACGAAGACCTTTCTATTTAAGCCTCGAAGTTACTAATATTAGTTCTAGGTAACCGGGTCATACGACAACTATAATCGTCCACTAATCATGGTGATAAATGACGCCGAAGCTAACGTGATAGAACTATTCGATTCTCAATACAAGATCTCAACTCGAATGAAATGCATCTATACAATAACTATATGTTTATCAAAACAATACCGAAGGCTCGATGTATCAAAACCAATGTCAAAGCCATCAAAATTCTGGGAAACTGACTCATTTAAACTAAAGGAATAACAATCGCTAAGTATAACTCATTCGACATGAATACGGGACATTTAAGCTAAACTAACCACCCCCTACGTTAAAACGAAACACGAAGGATAAGGTTAGAAAAGTTAGCTTACAACCGGAAAATGGTGCGAGTACGATCACGTGGCATCCGTAGAAAGTCCTCCCAGGGTACCTGTGCTAATATCAACAGAAACAACAACTACACGAGATACACAGGTATGGAGATAACGAAATGGAACTAGACGGACAACCACGATTCATCAAAAACCAAAAACACCACACTAACCCCCATAATACACACTACACCGGGTTATATCACAACAAAATTTACCCGAAGTTTTAAAATACACACTACATCGGGTTATATCACAACAAAATTTACCCGAAGTTTTAAAATACACACTAAAGAAACACAATGACACACTAGGGGAAGAAAAGCGATAAAAATACATTCTGAGTTTATAGTCCTCAGTTAGACTCTCTACCTCGAAATATATCAAGGATAGCTATACCAAAGGAGAGCAAACCGTTGCGTCTCCTTCACAAAATCATAGGAATTGAGCACCCCCGGAAAATAAAACAATATCAAAACGGGCTCAATCCCCACCACCATGAATGGTTCGATGAATCCGTTGCACGTAAACAACGAATTCACTCTCCCGAACTAAAACATATCCCAAACAACAATGACTCAACCCCTAAGTAATAACATGTAGGCTCAATATCAACAACATACTCAATAGGATGCACCCCCGAAGATATAACATTAGGGCTAAGTGAAGATGGAACAGGTGACTCAATAGATACAAAAGTCATACCGTCCTCGTAGTGTTCCTCCGGGGTGATTTCAATCATACTTCCTTGCTCTCTCCTCTCAGCCTCCTTCCTCTCGATCAGTTGATCTAGTAGAATTTCTATTCTCCGTAAAGAAGCTAGAATTTCCGTAGTGCTATTACGGATCTCTCTAGTATCATCTTGGATCATTTCCTCCGTGTAAGTCTCTGATTCTTGAGGCGGAGGTGGAAGAGTATCGAGTTGTTGATCATAGTAACTTGGGGCATTATCCCACGCATTCCCGTATGATGTGGCGTATGGGTTGAACTGATAAAATGGTTGTGTTTGGTAACCCATAGCACCATAATTGTAATATCCGAATGGGTAAGGATATGAGCCGTAATTGTAGTATGGATTCATTATCTGCAAACAGGGAAACAACACGAACACAATCACAGTATCTAGTCACTACCACTACCGAAGTAAATGGTGTGACACTTCAACAAAAACAAATAAAAAAAAACTATACATAGAAAACAAATAATAAAAACGACATAATCCTAAAAACTCAACTAACTCATAGATATCAACCGGATTCCCCGGCAACGGCGCCAGAAAACTTGATCGGCCTTTTCTAAGTGTCCAATCTCACCGGCAGTGTACCGGGTCAACTGTAGCCTAGAATTGGTGAGTCAAGGTCGTATCCCACAGGGAATCTGGTCGAGTACCAAAGTCGGTCTCGTCCCTAGTTCAGGTCAACACATATATTGAACGTGGTGATTTGTCGGATCACCGGTTCTACAAACTAAATATACACAAAACAAAGATTTAAAACTATATAAAAGAGATAGCCGAGCTATGATCCAACCAACTACTCTCTAACCCTAACTCGTTTCCGGAAGTGTTTCGACAAACTCTAATGTTCTCGGCATCGTTGAAGGGTGTCGTCTCCTATTTCCGAAACTAAGCGCCAATTTCAACAACCTAGTTTCCTATGTCGAATAACAACACCGAGAATCTAACAATCAACACATCGAAACACTTCAATCAACGATCTAAGGATTCGATTTCGAAGGCTATCACATAACTCGACTATCGGGAAACTAGCTACTCATCATAACAAGAAAAACAACAAGAAATCAACAATAATAGTTAACATAAACCATGATTGAAAGCAAGAACAAGAAATGAAAATGAAATACCGAATATATTATGCCGTAGAAAATCGATCCACCGAGCGAAATCCCGTCAATAACGCGTCAAGCTATCACCGAGATCCTCCGGATTACAACGATCTACAACTAATCTAAGCTAATATACATCTAAACTAATCTAATCTAAGTGAAAGATGAAGAAAAATGCAGAAAAAGTGCAGAAAACGAGTTGGGGAAGATGATAGATCGAAAAATAGATCCAAAATGGGGGTTTTTAAAGTGTTTTCTACAGATCTGGACTTCTAGGCGGGCGCACTGACAGGCGCCCGCCTGTCAGATTTTTTTCTTCACAAAACGTAACAGCATCTGCCTATGGTGACACACCTTCAGTAAATTGGTCATAACTTTGTGTGTAGACCTCCGAATCGAGTGATTCAAGTTGCGTTGGAAAGCTGATTCAATTTTCTACAACTTTTATGAAGATGTCCAGCCCAGAATATGCCTCTAAGGTGGATAAAAATGCAGATCAGTGGAAGGTATGGTTGTAGTACCACCGCGTTTTGATCCGTTTGAACGTGTAAGCTTCGGGCACACGTTCCCATCCTCGTATCTCGCCTTCCGGTCATCTCAAACACCTAATTCCTGTACAAAATCATAACAAAAACCACACGTAATCCCTACAGGACACTAGGGTGACCGAGAGTATAGTAAATTACACCGAAGTAGACCGAGAATCCCGGACTTTACGTCCTAGGTCCCGAAATGATAACCAAGGTGTAAATACATCAAAATACAACCAAATGTCTCCGGAAACATATAAAACGAGGTATAAACGGGGTATAATCACATAGTAAATGATAGTCAATTTGACTCCCATCATCAGGGGTGTATAGTAACGGTCCCTTTTGACTCCGAGTTTGCATAAACCGGACCAACAACAAGTGGAAGAAAACTAAAAACTAAGAATTTAAAAACCTAAACTAAGAATTAAAGCTTAAGAAAAGCAAAAGAAATAAAATTTGTTAAGATAGAGAAGACGGACGTCCGTAAACACAGACGGGCGCTCGCTGATTTGAACTAGACGGGCGTCTGGAGGTCCAAACGCTCGTCTGATCAACTGAAGAACTGGACGGACGTCCAAATTGGATGGACGCTCGTCCAACAGGTTAAAAACGATTCAGAGTTGAAAATTTTAGAACAGACGGGCGTCCACTGGTCTAAACGCCCGTTTGGAAGCAGAAAAACGAAGCAGGAATGGAGAAATCAGCAGGAAAAAGATGGGGAGAAAAAAGAAAAACAGAAAGACAGAAAGACAGATAGAAAGAAAGAACTAATCACAAGGGAACTATAAAGAAAAGACCTTAAACCCTAACTAAAACCCTAATTACCTAATTAAAATCTACCTAAAACAAGAACAAAAAATAATTAAACACAGAAAAACAAAAACAAACACTAGGCAACCGTTTGGCTCCCCGGCAACGGCGCCAAAAACTTGTCACGGATTTTTGCAATGAAAATAAACAAGTAATAAATTAAATTCGATATACCTCAAGTGCAAGGATCGTAGTAAAGAGGTTGATTCCGGGTCGATCTTACGGGGAACTAACGATTGGTAATCCTAGTCTTTGTTTAACTAACTAACTTATGTCAGATTACTAAACTGAACAGATACTAAAACAGTAAATAATTCACAAGAAAGATAACAATAACGTAAATCGATGGAAGATCAATGATCTAAAGCCAGGAAAGATATGTTTCGAACCAATTTAAACTAAACTAAACCTAATATGCAATAAAAGACTAACTAAGCTAAACAATTCAGATTCAAGGGGTTTTAAATCAATAAGTTACGAACGAACAAGCAATTGATCCACCTATCCTATCAACATTCAATTTCAATTCAGATTATTTCGTGATTACTAATCAAGTTGTGATCCACCTGATCAAAGGTATGAACCCTAATTTCTTAGGCAAGTTCGTCTATTAATCTCTATCTTTCGATCTAAGGATTAACGCTTTTCTAACCAAAGGTGTAAACTTTAAACGTTTCTAACCTAGAAATCTAACCTAATAACTTTCGTTACTTAGATCAAATATCTATTCTTTATCATGGTGATCTAAAGTCTAACATGATTTTCATCAAATAAACAATCAACAAAGCAAACTTCTTTCGATATAAATTTGCAATAATCAACATAAAGCATGATAAAAGAAACAACTCATAATAGATACTCACAAAATAATCACGAAAAGAAACTGAATTGTTGATCGGATGGCTTCACAACGCTTGTTCAATGGAGGTCTAGCCTCTTAGCATCCTCTTGAAACTTGAAATTGTATAGAAAGACATAAAAAAATAGCTAATCTAATCTAAGAATTTAAGAACATAAAAGTTGATGAAAAACTGGTAAAAACCGCAGCCTAAGCCACCCCTAGGATTAGGGTTTTTAGTATTATGTGTGATTCTTTTTTAGGGTTGAGAAACTCCCGCCTATATATAGATTTTCAAGTCGGTTCAGCTAAGTCGGCTACTGGACGCCCGTCTGATCCTGAACGCCCGTCCCACTCTTCCATACAAACTTGAATCGGGCGAGTCATGATCGACGCGCCGTCCTTCTTTAAATTGGGCGCTCGTCCAGCAATTTCATCCAAACTCTGAATCAAAAATATCATCCTGGACGCTCGTCTGAAATGGTAGACGCCCGTCTACTGGACGCTAGTTCAAGCTTCTGGACGCCAGTCCAGGATCGACTTAATCTTGATTTCATCATCTTTATCCTTTCTCTTCAATCCAAATCATCATTATCTCTTGTATCATCAATAAAATTCGACTCTTATCTCTTTTTGATCATCATTTGAGCATCAAACATGTACCTATAACACATTAAAACATCGCAAAATGTAATATCATCCAAATAAACATAAAATCACAATTAAAACACCAAAATTAACCTATTTTGCGAATAACTCATTAAAAACCTCATTTACTCAATAATTCCATTAAACACTCGTTTCTTATGCAAATTTATATAAATATGAGGGAAATTATCATAAAATATATCAATATAAATCGTATAAATTCACCCTTAACAGGGCAGACGTGTCTTTTTGCGAAAACGAAATATTGGGTTCGGTTCCTTTTATTCGGAGTTTAAGTATTTGTTAAATTATATATATATATTTCGAGATATATATGTATATATTAAGGAAGAAAATATGATTTAATAAGGGTGATTAAGGAAAATCAGTGAAATTAGGTAATATTGGGATTTTCCCTATTTAAGGAAAAATTAACCTAATTAGTCCCTTAAACTTTTAATCAGATTTTTCCACCTCCAAATTTACTTCATGAGTGTGAGATAGCAAGATTTAGGGCTGAGGGATTTTCATCAATTGCTAAGTCAATTCATAACGGTTTTCAGATCGGAGTAGAGCACCGGAATCGTTGTGAAGAGAGCAACGTTTTGAAATCAGAAAGTTGAAGCTTTGTCAAGGTATGTTTAAGCCCTAATTCTGTTCATCTTCGAGTTTG
Source organism: Gentiana macrophylla (assembly GCA_026214975.1). Classification (NCBI taxonomy): domain Eukaryota; kingdom Viridiplantae; phylum Streptophyta; class Magnoliopsida; order Gentianales; family Gentianaceae; genus Gentiana; species Gentiana macrophylla. The sequence goes on from CM047810.1 coordinate 87,750,985, forward strand.
ATGGATTCAAACTCATCAATTCGTAGTTTAGAAGCGTGTGATTGAATCTAATCTAAGTTTGGATTTATCACACATGTTTCCTACAGAGAAGGGACGGTTTAGCTCCTGTTTTTCTGAGTTTGGACTTGGATTTAGCTGCTAAAGAGGTAAGAAGCTCTTCCTACAATCTAATTGTGGTTTAGAGTAGAATAGATCATGTTTTGGATGCATATTGTATCAAGTTTTAAGCTTAGATGATATTTATGGATTAAGTTTTGTTTTGGATCTTAAAAGTTATGTTTTTCTACTGTTTTTCGGCTATAATTCATGTGCAAGATGTTTGGAAACGAGTAGAGATCGTTAAGGGTTGAAAAACAGGTTTTAGGGCTTTTTCTGCGTAGGATGCGTACGCATTGGCTAGCAACACGCATTCCTGTTACAGGATTGCCTAGGGTAGTTGCAGCAGGTTGAATGCGTATGCATTCAAGGGAATGCGCACGCATTGTTGGTTCGGTTTTGTACAGGATGCTTTCTGTCTGATGAATGTGCACGCATTCACAGGATTGAGTATGCATTGATTAAGCAGAGAGTTTAGAATAAGTTCTGGTCACGGAATGCGTACGCATTGAGCACAATGCGCACGCATTGCCTGAACAGAAAGTTTCAGCAAGGTTTCAGCATAAGGAATGCGTACGCATTCATAGGGAATGCGTACGCATTCATAGGGAATGCACACACATTGCCCCAGACTTCTACATAATATTGTTTAAAGCCATGTTTTGAATTTTAAACCTTGTTTCATGATCAAATAACACTAATTAAATATGAACACCTTGATTATTTATTATTCATTTCTTTCATTTATTTCATAGACTTGGATTATTATTGGATGTTGTAGTTTACTTTTAGTACTTTGGAATTCGAACATTTTGGTCTCATTTTCCAATGTAATAATATTACAATTCTCTTTAGTTCTTTATTCCTATTCTTAGTTTTTTTTTTGGGAAAAATTTACCCGAGTCTTTCTAGCTTCCGTTTGCTTTTATTTGATACGACGTAGTAGAGGATTACGTGTAATATTATTTATTTAATATTATGCGTGCCGAACGTTTCGATTTCCGGATAAGGACTCGGTGTCCGGGAACGGGACGTTACAGTTGGTATCAGAGAAAAGCGTCTTTTAGGCTTCCTTTCTTTAAGATAAGTTTTCTTTAGACCTCTTAGTAACGTTTTGGTTTTCTTTGATCATCAGGAGGGTGTTCACTAGAACCGGAGCGGGTGCAGAAGCGTCAGGAGTACGTCGTGAAAGTCCGACACTAGTCGTAAGAGGCGGTTTTGTGAGGCAGAATCCTTCACCTCATCCGAGCCCCACTCCAACCCCTCATACCGCGACCCCTACACCACGATCTCAGCAGAGTTTGTCACCATGACCTCATCAGGAGCAACACCCACAATGGCATGTGGGAAGTTCGGTTCAGTTTTCGTTGGTAAGTGACGTTACAACGGGTTTAGTACCACCACCAGTAAGCTACCTTCCACCAAGGTATAACTACATTTATGGAGAACCAGGAGAAGCACCTATACGAGTCACTGTAGTAGGAGACATTCCACCAGTCAGTGTACCCCCTCCAGTAAGCATTTACCCGCCACCAGTCAGTGTTTACCCTCCACTGGTAAGCCACCCCTCACCTCCAGTTTTTCATCATCAGCAACATCAGACCTTTTACCCTCCTCCAGTAGGTCATACTCATCGACCTACTATACCACCTTCACCTCGATTTGATCACCAACAAGGTTTTGGTTATCAACCCCACGGTTTCCACCAACCCCAGTTTCAGCAGCAAGAGATACCCTATGGATACCCTCCAGTTTACCCACAAGCACCACCAATTGACTGGTATACGAGGTTGAGAAGAAACAGAGTTCAAGACTTCTTTGGGAATGTCGAGCATACAAAGGCTGAGGAATGGTTGAGAAGCTTTGAGAAAGCTTGTAGGAACATCAATGTTCCCGAGACTGATATGGCACAGTTGGCAGTTGGATTTCTTATGGGCACAGCTGAAGCTTGGATTGATGCTGTACAGAGTAGCAATAGGAAAGTGACGGACTGGGAAGGCTTTAAGGCCATGTTCTAGAACGAGTACTTTCCGACAACAGTGCAGGCAGACATGGCAAGTCAGTTTTTGAAGCTTAAGTAGGGTAATTATATGACAGTATCACAGTACACCAACAAGTTTAACGAGTTGGGGAGATTCTACCCTGAGTTGATGAAAGTAGAAGAGGGAAAGATGGCCCTTTACAAGGAGGGATTAGCCTATCAAATACAGTCTGGTATGCTAGGTTTCACAGCCAAGAATATGGCTGAATTGTTGAATAAGGCCTTAGAGGTTGAGACCTTCAGGAAGAAGGCCACAGTTGTTATTGGGAACAAGAGGAATTTTGGAACAAGCCAGGGTAATAACAGGGGAGCACCGCAACAGAATTTTAAGAAGACAACAGCCCCTGCAACGAGTAAACCTCCAACTGGAGCACCTCTTTGCCCTAAGTGCAATAGGAATCACTCGGGTGAGTGCCGAGTTCATACAAACGGTTGTTATCTTTGCGGAGAAACTGGACATTTTGCTAAGAACTGTCCAACAAAGGGTCCTGCAAGTAACCAGAGGCAAGGGAATGGTAGAGGCGGCCCAAGTCGCCCAGTTCGAGTGTTTGCAGTGGATGCTGAGATGGCTGAACCAGACGATAATGTTATTTCAGGTACCTTTTTGTTTAATATAATTTATTAGAGTACTTTTATAGCACGATGTAAATCATGTTGTATTGAATTTAAATAAATGAATTCACATCCTAGGTACAATAATATTAGACAACTTAGCAGTTACGACATTGTTTGATATGGGAGCGTCAAACACTTTTGTGTCAACTAAGGTAGCAAAGAAACTTAACTTACTAATGGAACCTTTAAGAAACACTTTGGAGATAACAACACCCTTATGAAAAGTGACTAAGGTAACCAGGTTGGTGCCTCAGGTAGATGTTCGAGTTGGAACGTACCGTTGCAAGAGTGACTTTACGGTTTTGGACTTTTCGGATTTTGATGTGATTCTTGGAATAGATTGGCTATCCGAGAATTTTGTCCACTTGGATTGTAGAGAAAAGAGAGTGACCTTTAAGATACCCGGGAGATCAGATAAGACTTATCAGGGTAACATTTACAAGCCTAGTAAGAAGCGTCACCCTATAATTTCAGCGGTTAAGGCTATAAGAGCTTGTCAGAAAGGTTGTGAAGGCTACTTGCTGTACGCAGTTGATGTGGAGCAAGTAAAGCCTGAATTAGATGAGACCCCTATAGTAAAGGAATACCCTGAAGTGTTTCCGGAAGAGTTACCGGGAAACATGCCGGATAGAGAGATCGAGTTTGAGATCAAGTTGATACCGGGAGCGGCATCAGTTGCTAAAGCACCCTATAGAATGGCACCGGCTGAATTAAAGGAGTTGAAAGCTCAACTTAAGGATATGCTTGAGAGGAATATAATTCAGCCTAGTACCTCGCCTTGGGGAGCCCCAGTGTTGTTTGTGAAAAAGAAAGATGGTAGCATGAGGATGTGCATAGATTACCGAGCGTTGAACAATCTTACCATTAAGAATAAGTACCCTTTGCCAAGTATTGATGATTTGTTTAATCAGTTTCAAGGCAAGAGAGTGTTTTCTAAGATTGATCTTAGGTCAGGGTATCACCAGTTGAAGATCAAGGTAGCAGATTATACGAAGACGGCTTTTAGTACGAGGTATGGACATTATGAGTTCTTAGTCATGCCTTTTGGACTCACTAATGCTCCATCTGCATTTATGGATTTAATGCAGCGTGTTTTCATACCATACTTGGATAAGTTTGTGATAATATTCATAGATGACATCCTTGTATACTCTAAGGATGAGAAGGAACACGAAGAACACTTAAGAATAGTGTTGGATACCTTGAAAAAGAACCAGTTGTATGCTAAGTTCTCAAAGTGCGACTTTTGGTTGGACCAAGTTAGTTTCTTGGGTCATGTCATTTCTGGAGATGGCATCAAGGTTGATCCGGTAAAGATTGAAGCAGTTGACAAATGGTCCCGACCGACTACAGTTTCTGAGGTTAGGAGTTTTCTCGGTTTGGCTGGCTATTATAGGAAGTTTGTACAAGACTTCTCAAAGATAGCTACACCACTTACCCGGCTCACTCAAAAGGATGTGAAGTTCGAATGGACCAGTGAGTGTGAAGAGGCTTTTGAAATGCTGAAGAAGAAGTTGACTACAGCCCCAGTTTTAGCAGTTCCAGAGATCTTTGATAATTACGATGTTTACACGGATGCTTCGGGACAAGGTTTGGGTTTTGTGTTGATGCAAGGAGGGAAAGTGATTGCTTATGCATCTAGACAGTTGAAGGTGCATGAGAAGAATTACCCAACACATGACTTAGAGTTGGCAGCAGTAGTGTTTGCCCTAAAAACTTGGAGGCACTACTTGTATGAAGTTAAGGCCAGGATCTTCACCGATCACAAGAGTTTGAAGTATTTCTTTACTCAAGAGAATCTGAATATGAAGCAAAGGAGATGGTTAGAGTTTGTTAAGGATTATGATTTGGAGATTCAGTACCATCCGGGTAAAGCGAATGTGGTAGCGGATGCTTTGAGCAGAAAACCAGTGTTTGCGGTTTCAAGTGTTGAAGTTGTGGCAGAAAGGTTAGGTGGGTTGAGAATCCGAAGCTTTGATCAGATTGAAGACCGGCAGTTTGTGGCACCGTTGTTAGCAAGGTCCGAGTTGATGGATGATATTCGGGAGAAGCAAGATGAAGACCCAGTTTTGGTTGACTTGAAGCGAGTTGCAAGAGAAAAGCCTACAGTGGGTTATGTGTTAGATAAGAATGGGAATCTTTAGTACCAGGATCGTTTGTGTGTGCCTAATGTTGGTGACTTAAGACAGAGAGTCATGGAAGAGGCACATAGGATTGCTTTTGCGGTTCATCCAGGAGCTACTAAAATGTACAGAGACTTGAAGGAAATGTTTTGGTGGCCCTCGATGAAACTGGAGATAGCCAAGTTCGTTGCAGAGTGTGATACTTGCCAGAAGGTTAAAGCAGAACATAGAAGAGCAGGAGGAATGCTTAAGCCATTGGATATTCCGGAATGGAAGTGGGATAAGATCACTATGGACTTCATCACCGGTTTACCTAAGACGAGAGGCGGTAATGATGCGATTTGGGTGATTGTGGATAGATTGACCAAGTCCGCCCATTTCTTACCGTATAAGGTTAATATGCCCTTGAAGAAGATGACGACACTATAGTTGGATAATATAGTGAAGTTACACGGAGTACCCATCTCGATAGTTTCGGATCGTGATCCGAGGTTCGTCAGTCGCTTTTGGAAAAGTTTACAAGTAGCTTTTGGAACCAAGTTGGACTTGAGTACAGCCTTCCATCCTCAGACAGATGGACAGTCAGAGAGGACCATCCAAACACTTGAAGATATGTTGAGAGCTTGTGTTTTGGAAGTAGGTGGATCATGGGATGATTACCTACCTGTAGCGGAGTTTGCCTATGACAACAGTTATCTTGCAAGTATAGGCATGCCACCGTTTGAAGCTTTGTATGGAAGAAGATGTAGAACGCCGCTGTTTTGGGATGAAGTCGGGGAAAGCCAAGTCACCGGGCCGGAATTGGTTGAGCAAGATAAAGAGAGAGTTCAGTTGGTTAAGAAGAATCTGAAGGCAGCTCAAGATAGGCAGAAGAGTTGGGCAGATGTTAGAAGAAGACCTCTTGAGTTCGAAGTTGGTGAAAGAGTTTACCTATGAGTTTCACCAATGAAGGGAGTGAAACGTTTTGGACAAAAGGGAAAGTCAAGCCCAAGGTATGTTGGACCTTTTGAGATTCTGGAAAGAATTGGACCGTTGGCTTACAAGCTTAAGTTACCGGAATCCATGTCAAGAGTCCACAACGTGTTTCATGTCTCGATGTTGAAGAAGTGTTTGACCAAGACGGATGTTGAGACTACTGTTGATCTGGAGATTCTCCAAGACAATCTTTCGTATGATGAGACACCGATCAGAATTTTGGACCGGAAAGAAAAGATGATTAAGAGACGATTGATCCCTTTGGTTCTGGTGCAATGGAGCAACCATTCGCCGGAAGAGGCTACTTGGGAATTTGAGGACGACATGATCAGCAAGTTTCCAGATTTTATGGACTTACCAGGTATGTCCTAAGTTTTGAGGACGAAACTCCTTTAAGGGGGGAAGAATGTAATATTCCGATTTTCGAAAGAAATGAGATTGTCTCTTTTATAAAAACGAAATATTGGGTTCTGTTCCTTTTATTCGAGTTTAAGTATTTGTTAAATTTTATATATATATATATATATATATATATATATATATATATATATATATATATATATATATATATATATATATATATTTTGAGATATATATGTATATATTAAGGAAGAAAATCTGATTTAATAAGGGTGATTAAGGAAAATCAGTGAAATTAGGTAATATTGGGATTTTCCCAATTTAAGGAAAAATTAACCTAATTAGTCCCTTAAACTTTTAATCAGATTTTTCCACCTCCAAATTTACTTCCTGCGTGTGAGAGAGCAAGATTTAGGGCTGAGGGATTTTCATCAATTGCTAAGTCAATTCATAACGATTTTCAGATCGGAGTAGAGCACCGGAATAGTTGTGAAGAGAGCAACGTTTTGAAATCAGAAAGTTGAAGCTTTGTCAAGGTATGTTTAAGCCCTAATTCTGTTCATCTTCGAGTTTGATGGATTCAAACTCATCAATTCGTATTTTTTATCATTTAGAAGCGTGTGATTGAATCTAATCTAAGTTTGGATTTATCACACATGTTTCCTGCAGAGAAGGGACGGTTTAGCTCCTGTTTTTCTGAGTTTGGACTTGGATTTAGCTGCTAAAGAGGTAAGAAGCTCTTCCTACAATCTAATTGTGGTTTAGAGTAGAATAGATCATGTTTTGGATGCATATTGTATCAAGTTTTAAGCTTAGATGATGTTTAAGGATTACGTTTTGTTTTGGATCTTAAAAGTTATGTTTTTCTACTGTTTTTCTGCTATAATTCATGTGCAAGATGTTTGGAAACGAGTAGAGATCATTAAGGGTTGAAAAACAGGTTTTAGGGATTTTTCTGCGTAGGATGCGTACGCATTGGCTAGCAATGCGCACGCATTCTTGTTACAGGATTGCCTAGGGTAGTTGCAGCAGGTTGAATGCGTACGCATTCAAGGGAATGCGCACGCATTGTTGGTTCAGTTTTGTAACAGATGCTTTCTGTCTGATGAATGCGCACGCATTCACAGGATTGCGTACGCATTGATTAAGCAGAGAGTTTAGAATAAGTTCGTCACGGAATGCGTGACGCGTTGAGCATGTCGCGCACGCATTGCCTGAACGAAAAGTTTCAAACAAGGTTTCGAAGATAAGGAATGCGTACGCATTCATGGGGAAATGCGCACGCATTGCCCCAGACTTATACATAATGTTGTTTAAAGCCATGTTTTGAATTTTAAACCTTGTTTCATGATCAAATAACACTAATTAAATATGAACAAGCCCCGATTGAGTTTCTGATTCGTTCAGTTAAAACACCGAATGTACTCTTCAAGGGAGTTGAAGTTCGGATCCGTCGGAAGGGCATGAAAGGGCTTGTGCTTTGATGAACTAGAGTTCATCAATGTCTGTGTAATTGATAGGATGTGATGTCTAGATATCTAAGTGAGGGAGTAGAGTTGATAAGGTGAGTTTTATTCTGAAAACACTTAGGTGGCTAGTTAATTCACAATAATAATTACATAAGTGTAGTAAAAGCTAAAACGTCATTTATTCTCGGTTAGGCACTCTTTCATATCGGCGATGTGATACGTTCATAAAAGGTGAACAACGCTACTGGCCTTAAACGGCTGAAGGGTAGTGGAGGAAATTCATCGGACGATATCGCGCATACCGGGAGACCCCGGAGCTAATCGGTGCTAATCACCGTTAGTTAGCAAGTATATCTTCAGGCTGATGAACGCCATGCGCAGTGTCCTTGAGTAATGATGTAACAAAGATAAGCTAAGCTAGAAACGTATAGTCATGACGTGTCGATGGGCATGAAATGAACCCTAAATTGAGTCGGTCTCACTAAGATAATTAATTAATAACAAACCTTAATTAAATTGTAGCTTCTACTTCTTACTTTGTACATTGTACTTACCTCAAATGCATGTTTATTTATGTGTTTGGGGGAGAGAAAGCAACAATGTAAATGAAGAGTTCGAGGAGGACTTTGATGACGACGTTTGAGGACGCCGGAGTTGAAGACCTTGATTATTTATTATTCATTTCTTTCATTTCTTTCATAGACTTGGATTATTATTGGATATTGTAGTTTACTTTTAGTACTTTGGAATTCGTACATTTTGGTCTCATTTTCCAATGTAATAATATTACAATTCTTAGTTTGTTTTTGGGAAAAATTTACCTGAGTCTTTCTAGCTTCCATTTGCTTTTATTTGATACGACGTAGTAGAGGCTTACGTGTAATATTATTTATTTAATATTATACGTGCCTAACGTTTCGATTTCTGGATAAGGACTCGGTGTCCGGAAACGAGGCGTTACAGAACCAATGCAAAGAATGCCCATTAATAACAATACAGAGCCTCCAGACGTGTAAAAAAAATTTGTAGCCGAATACAAACGTTTCTTTCTTTACCATATGGATAGAAGTAGATAAATGGAAAATTAATTCAATGGCAATACTAAATTATACTTATTCATCCGATAAGACGTAGATCGGATGAACGTTCAAAAGTTTTAGATTATTTATTTAAATATAAAGGGTCTATCATACTATTATTTTTTCAATCATATTGATTAAAATCATACTTATATAAGGATCTTTTTGAAATTTTCCACGACTTACAAGGCTACAAACAAGATGTATTTTAGTATCATATCGATTTTTTTTCGACACATGGCGGACCTAACTGCCCCCTCAATCCGAAAAAAAATCGTATGCATCTTGTTTTGTCTTTTTAAATTTTTACTTGCCCCACCCCTTATATGAGATCCTACGTCTGCCACTAGACGTAGCTAACTTAGAGTGTTGCAGCTGTGACTCTATCAGTACCTGGAGGCATAGGCGGATCTACCTTGAGCATATGGGGGTCCACGGACCCCGCTAAAAATAAAAATACTCTATATTTTACCTATAGAAAAATATTTCGGACCCCGTGAAAAAAATTATTTAATGCGTTAAATATTTACGGACCCCGTTGAAAAAAAATTCTGGGTCCGCCACTGCCTGGAGGACCGCGACCACCACTGCTTTTGTGACCCTTTCAGCACCTGGAGGACCGCAACCACCACTACTCTGCTGTGACCCCATCAGTACTTCCACGGTGGAGGACCGCAACCACCATCAAGTTGCTAATTTAGAGTGCTTGCAATTGTAACCCATCAAGATGCGGTGGAGGACCGCGACCACCCCATCAATACCTCCACGGTGAAAGACCGCGACCACCATTGCCGCTAATCGCTAAGGGTGTAGCCGTGACCCATCAATACCTCCACGTTGGTCAACCGCGACCACCAAAGCGCCGCTAATGATAAGAGGAAAAAAGTGCACGACGATAACAGAAAAAGTAATAGTAGTAGCACAAGCGGAATTCACCTCCATTGAAACAGACAAATCACCAACAAAGAAACTACGGCAACCATGGTTGCGGTGAGAAAAATCAACCCCACCAGTATGCAAATGCATGTGAGGAGTAATAAGTAATTTAGGTGAGTCTTTATGGAGAACTTCAAGATAGTGGTTGATAGTATTTTCGACTACAGTAGTGCACAGTCTTTGAGAGTGACAATAAATGCGTAATTATAAAATCAAGTTTGGTCAAGATATGTTTGTGCATTTAAAAAATTTCCACACATTCGATATTTAAAAGATGGATGTGGATTTAAAATATTATGTGTGCTGAAATATACAAGAAAAAAAAAAGTACCTACAAATATTTCGGATTACATCGATGTTTCTTATCTGTGATTATCCACATGTTTTGAACATTGGGGCGTTCTTAAGCATGTCTGGAATCACCATAAAACTGGTGGATATTACTATCAACTAAAAGCAGCACAAAGATAACCAATCTTACAATTAAGGAAACCAAAATGAGAATAACACAAGGCTCACATACACCAAGCAAAAAAATTGAGAGTCAAGATGGATTTACCTTCAGTTGTTGCACATGATACCAGTATATCCTCTGAAACTGCCTTGTATCCAAACAATATGACACCTTCATTGATATTCATCAACCTATACAAGTGGAAACAACCAAGGATCACTATATGAGGAAAAAAGGTCTTGAGATGCCATTTTTTATTCTCTAAAGTTATAACACTACATGTTTCTGTCATACCATAGCCCTGCAATCAAATAACGAACTTTTTTTTTACAACTTTAGGCATCACAATTCATCTAATTCCACAAGCTAATCTTGAACCAAGTGTTGCTGTTGCAGAATAATCTGATATTGAACATCAGAGATCCATATCTTGAGCTTAAGAGAGCTAATCATATATCATGATGTTGTCTTAATTCAAAGGATTGCTAAACAATTAATTCTTCTAGAGGATGAGAAGAACACAAAGAGTTTAAAAAAGCCATTGACTAGGAAACATAGACCTTTGATCATCAAGAATCACTTGATCAAATCTATAATCATAACATCAATCTACACCAGAACAAGTATAAAGGCAATTAAACTTTCACTTTCTATATCAATAATACTAGGTGGATAGGGATAGCTCTAATCATGATGCAATTCAATGGTTATGAACAAAACATCTAACCTCTGTGATCCTTTCACTCTTGGATGTCGACACGAGGCGTCAACAAGCATATGTATGTAGCCAGAATCAATCAAAGGGCATCAAACATTCCCAAAACATAACATTATCCACCCATGCATGTATTAGTTATAAGGGATCAGGTTGTACATACATGACATAAGCTAGTCAATTTTGTTAGACTTCCTATTCCTTGAGGAAGAGGTCCCGTTACTCCTATATTGTATGATAACTCCCTAACACGAGAACCGAAAAACGAATACATGTATTCAATCAAAATCATGAACAAGCCAAACATAAAAAATGAAAATGCACAAGCAATTAGCAAGCAAAAAGTGACGGCTTACAGAATCCGTAGTTCCGATAAGCTCTGGATGTCCCCAGGTAGCTCACCACTTAATCCCATACTTGCTAACATGCTTAGGGAAATAAATAAAACATATATATATATATATATATATATATATATATATATATATATATACCAATGGCTTAAGAACAAAATTGGACATTTTCTTACATAGAATTAACACGTGAATCAATGCATCCAATTCCTTCCCAACTGCCCCCACATGGACAGACTTATGCAGAACATTACCTGGACAAAAAGATATAGTTTTACTTCATTAATCTATTTGAAGAAACTTTTGAACAAAAAAACACTTTAGCATCATATGCAAAATCCATGTATAGCTTCTTGTAATAAGTAGGAACATGCATACTGATTTGCTCTTTACACTAAAAAAAAGAGCAAAAATGATATTAAGGACCAAAACTCAAATAGGGCAGACTGAGCACATTCAAGTCAATGGAAAATAACATACACAGAAAAAGTAGAAGAAAGATGATGGATAAGAGTATATTCAACACCTTGTGTAGCCCTATCTTTATCAGCATTGCAAATTTGTGTTGTGATGTCAAATAGGGTAACTTTAGAACCAGCAACCTCCTCACCAAGAATAAGCTGTAAATCGGATGAAAAGCTTTTAACAGAAGAAATAACAAAAAATCAATAATAAAAATTAAAATTAAAAAGTAGAAGATCAATCAATTGAATAGTGACAGGGGATCAAAGAAAACATACCATATTTGGATGCGATTGAAGAGCACATTCTAAAGCTATGCCTTTCGGCCCATGAGCCTTTGTCCGTTCAAGTAAATCATAACCACCTTGAAAAAGAATTCTCAATAGCCCCAAAATCTCAGCCAAAACAGTAAGCAAAGCATAACAGATATTTTGTATCAAAGAAAAAAGGCACTATTAGGATAGGTTAGTACAAATTCTGACCTTGATTTTTATATGATGCAAGTACGTTGTCTGTTATTTCCAGAGTCTTTTGTGCAAATAAACCTTCAGAACCACCTATAATCAGGAAATTCAAAGAATTAGTAACACTTACAGTCTGAACCCTGGAAATGTACTAAAAGTATCATAATATGGTTTATAAAGATCAAATGGTAAATAAAGAACTTGATTAAGAATGATCAAAGAAACGTCTCAATCCATTCATGTACATAGGCAGGCAATTGAGAGAACCATGTTATCGTTCAAATATTGAAGGCATTATTTTCTCAGATTAGAACTCATGAAGCCAGTCTCGCATAAAAAGATATAAACTTGCTCACCCAGAACCCACACTATGATAAAGGCGAGCCTACTCTTCTCGACTTCCTTCATCAGTAGACCACTAACCAAGCAAGCTGAAAGTAGAAGTCGCAAACACCCAACATAATATTCGAGTATTGCAATACCTGAAGAACAACATTCAAGACTTAAAGGATATCATCAACATCCATGGTGCAAGAAACCAAAGCAGGCATGCAGTCTTGAAGAGAATCTGAAATATGCACCAGTAGAATCACCGCTTCACAATAAGATTACAATTTTTTCAACCAGCTTTAATGTGGAGAATAAGATGCCAACTCCATGCAATATGAAAATAGGAGAAACAGAACAGGGATCAGGATATGCTTGGCTTCTTGAGGTGTACCCTGAAATCAGAATCAATGTTGTACTAATGAACTAGTTTGCTACGTACATTGCATTAACTAGTTATTCATATTCAAAGAGGCCATATTTAAGTAGTACCTCAAGGCGCACACAAAGCAGGACCTGAAAACCGACGAATGGATTTTTCATTATATGGCCTCCAATGTTCCGGAGACAGCACAATCGGTTCTGAAAATGATTCTCTGAAGAAACCACTACGCCACTGCTCCAGTCAAGATACCTAACAGTATTTGATGACGAACTTGCTTTCCCGTGCATCCGAATTTCTATGGATCAATGGATTAGACCAACTTGTACAAACAAGAAAAGCACTCTACAATTCTGTAGTACAAAAGAGTATGATAAGGCTTCGTCCTTACAGCATATGGGGCTTAATAAAAGCAGAAGTAAGAGTGCACATCTGGTGGGAGGCATCAAGCCCACGACACGTACCCATAGGTTAAAAATAAATCCCACCAGCCTAGAGCACCGATATCACCTGCAATCACCAACAGCAAAATATAAGGCAAACCATCAGTGTTGCTATTTCAGCTTCAAGAACACCCAGAACTCAACACCGAAAGGAAAAAAGAAGATCCCATGCCAGAGTTTTGAGTTTAACAAGAATGCAGAATAATTGAGAGCTAAGGGCCATTTTTTTGTCACATTTTGACTACAAAGAAAGACAGCAAAAAACGAATATCCGAATTCATCTGGGATAAGAGAACTTTTAAGGAGTAAAGGAATAAGTCGGATGGGAATTCATTGTATTACGCCGACCACTACCTTACAAAGCTCACATAATGCATCCTTTGTCGAAAACTAAATGAAAGTTATCCATCTCCGGTGCTCTTTCATCAACAGATTGGCCATATGCAGAAATTAACACAGCAAGCATAAGGCTATCATACACGAACCAAAACTGATACCAAAATTTAAATCTGCATAAAAAATTCCAGGAAAACGCAAAAAAGGATCAAGGAAAAAACGCTCGAGGTCAAACAAAGCTTACCGATCTAGACGAAAACGATGAAAGAGCCAAAAAACGATCGAATTCTTCAACAAATGGGGCAAGTCTAAGAGCTCAATCTGCGATATCAAATTCGTCTTCTTCGTTTCTATCATAGAAGGAAATTCCCGACCTTTTTGGGTTGATTACGTCGACACCACAAAGAAACAAAAAGCATACAGAACTACACCATTGTCTAAACGTCGAGCGGCGAGAGCAGAGAAATGGAGAAGAACAACGATGGTGATGTGAGAACAACGAGTGATGTTTTTAGGGTTTGAAGTTTTTGAGGGATTTCAAACGGCGGAGAAGGCAAATAAAATGTATTTATCAGGGTACGCTGTTTTTAGAAGAAAGCTTTTTTTTTTAAATTGGTGAACGATGAAATAAAAAATCATACAAAAGCCGCCGTTAAAGTTTAAACAGATTACTAACGGTGGATGATATAAACCGCCGAGAAAGAAAAAAAAAAGTTTTACGTGCAGATTTTAATCAAGCGCTACATTAATACTACTTGGAAGCTTGTACACAAAAAAAATGGTTTTCGTTGTGGATTTTTTTAATCCTCCGCTAAATGAATGGCACAAGGAACTTTCTACTTGCTTTATCGGCGGATGTACAAAAACCACCGCTAAACCACACCACTAGCGGTGGAATGTAAAATTCACCACTAAAATCCGCCGCTAATTAGCATGTTTTTTTGTAGTGCCATCAATACCTCCACGGTGAAGGACCGCGACCACCATTGCTGCTAACTGCTAAGGGGGCAGCTGTGACCCATCAATACCTCCACGTTGGTCAACAGCGACCACCAGTGCCGCTAATGATAAGAGGAAAAAGTGCCGCTGACGATAACAGGAAAAAGTAACAGTAGTAGCACAAGCCGGAATTCACCTCCATGGAAACAGACAAATCACCAACAAAGAAACCACGGTAGCCATGGTTGCAGTGAGAAAATCAACCCCAGCTGTATGCAGCTGCATAGAGGAGTAATAAGTAATTTAGGTGAGTCTTTATGGAGAACTTCAAGATAGTGGTTGATAGTATTTTCGACTACAGAAGTGCACAGTGCTGTGAGAGTGACAACAAATGCGTAATTATAAAATCAAGTTTGGTCAAGATATGTTTGTGCATTTAAAAAATTTCCACACATTCGATATTTAAAAGATAGATGTGGATTTAAAATATTATGTGTGCTGAAATATACAAGAAAAAAAAAATACCTACAAATATTTCGGACTACATCGATGTTTCTTATCTGTGATTATCCACTAGTGGTTTCAAAATTTATCCGATGTTTGTTTGACCTGAAACACGATTAAAAATCTTAATAATGTGGAAAACTATGCCACAGAATAAATAAATAAACAATGACAACTAAATTAATAACTAGAATAAAATCATAACGATATAATGTCTCCCTCCACCACCCTACTAGCACTGTGACTCAATTTTAACATATATCCTTAGAAAACCAATATTAAACTTTGATTCCATCAATCAAAATAGAACAAAAAGAACCTATGGCTTGTTTGTTTCACCGGAATGGAAATGGAATGAAAGGTAAAAAATGGAATGGAATGAAGTCATTCTATTCTTGCATTTGGCATGTGTGGTAATACAATATCATTCATTCCATTCCAATGAAAACATAGAGCAAAAGCAACCCTTCAAAAAAAAGTTGCAAACAAAAACCATATATAAAACGAATCAGAGTACCCAGCAAATTACCCAGAAAAATGAACAAGATAAAACAAGCAAGAAGACAAAGCGACAGAGAAGAGAAGATGTCGAGAAGAGAAATCAAAATAAACTAGAGAGATTCGAAGTCGATCAAAATAAGAGAAAATATAGACAAGAGAAATCCAAAAATTACATATAGAAATTTGAGGACGATCGAAAGGGCAACGTCCTCTTGAAGCAGCTAGGTTTTGAAATGAATGTGATGAAAAAAGGCTGAGAATAGAATACTAATGTGAGTGAAAGATGGAAATGAGGGGAGAAGGGAAGTAATAACGTATTTATAGGGGGTGAGTGGATTCGATTTGTTTTGTTTTTTATTTTTGTTTGGTACCTTTTTTCCGAGGATTGGGTATAAAAAAATTAGAATATTGTAAAATCTTTAACCTTGTAGATGTGTTATTTTATTTTTTTAATTATAGAAATAAAAGGCATTCTCTTTCAGACACTTTTTTTTTTCTTTCTTCAAGACATTACAATTATAAATTAGGCGAGTGGTTTAAAAAGACAAATAAGAGGGGGAAAATAGGAATCAGGACAGTAGAAATACAAATTGGGTGATAAGGACAATTCCACTATTAGTTACTCCAAATCCATTGTTCAGTACAGTGGAATCGGCTTCAAATCCACTATTCCATTGTTTCGTTGTTTTTGATAAAAATGACCTCAAAATGATATCGAAAAATATCAAATTAGATGTCTAAATAAAAGTAACGAAAAAAAGAAAAATATGGTGTAAGAATTACGATCTTTTGACGTTCAGATCAAAATATATTTTCATTTTTGTAATTAAACCCAATAAAAGATTCCACTGTCATGTTTATATATTTCTACTTTCAAATTGTTTTTTTTAATAATAAACCCTATAAATAAAATGATCCAAGATGAAAAATTATAAATAAAAGGAGACAAAAGCACCAGTTAAAAATGAAACTCACGCTAAGCTTATACAAAGAATGAATCACGGTCTGATACGTGTAAAAAAAAAAAAAAAACATTTTAGTTATAACGTAAAGATTGTGTATCAAAACTGGTAACAAATTGATAAAAAAAAAATCGCTTTTGTCCAAAACAAAACTAATAAAACCTTTTGTAACAACAATTGTTTGTTTAAAGCCTGAGATATATTGTTTGTTGCAGTACCATCAAACAATTGATTTAAAATAATCTTCTCAACAAAGAAATTTGATTTAAAATAATATGAAATCATCACTAATTCATGATAAAATGTCAAATCCGCTGCTTTATTTATCACATTAGTTTATTCAATACACCCATTTATGGTAATTTATCTGTAGTCATTTTTTCATCAACACAATTTAAAAAAAAAAAAAATTCAACTATTTGATCAAAATTTTACTTTTATTCTCTTTAACACAAATCAAGACAAAATAATTAATTTCAAACCCCGTTAGGGGCAAAAAAAAAAAAAAAACACTATTACACGATCTACGACTGGTTTGGGACATTATGACATAACCATATGTGTGCTTTATATGTGTTTGCCTTTATCGTTCTAGACTTCTAGTATAGTTTTGCTGTCAAACACTTCGTTGTATCGGGATGGTGGTTTTCCACTTATTGAATAAAGCTAGATCGTTTTTCAAAAATAAAATAAAATAATAATACTACTACGCAATGAATAAAAGCTAGGTGTTTCCTAAGAATAGTTGCCGACGGTAATAGAATATTGTAGCCAGCTTTTACCGGAAATCGTATGTACATGCATTACACGCAGCAAATAAAATTCGAAAACAATGTTTATTTATTCGACTTTTGAAAAGGTGTTTATGTACCTGTGTAATGAAGACTATACATTTTTCTGTATAATTTTATTTTATTTAAGCATAGAGATACAAGGCATTCTTTCGGACTTTTTTCTGTTGGAAAATAATTGTCAAACAGCCAAGACCGCACAAAACATGAATGAAAAGCGTTTGCAAAAAAAACAAAAAAAACAAAACAAAACAGTAATACGATAGTGTTAAAAATAATATAGAGTTAATTTTGGAATAAACATGGGTCGAAGCACGTTGCAGCGTTATTTTTAAAGAGTAAAACGTCTCAATTGCACTGGTAAATTGGTTATACTGTGTTGCTCTCCCAAAATTCGACAACCCGTTGATATTTTGTGTGCAGCGAGAAAAACTCCGAACCATCGTAGTACTAAATGCTCAAGACAGGTATGAATGTACACAAGTGTATATGTTTTGTCTATCTATTGGCACTATTCAGTGAATACTGAATAGTACTCTAAAGTCGACAAAGAAAGGAAAAGAGAAGGCTTTTTGGTTTCCTCTTTTCATTATTATTGCTACAGAGAAGTAGTGTTGATGATCTCTATTTTTTTCAATGTATAATTTTTTGTTTATATAGAAAAGCAATAAAGATCCGATCAAACTACGAAAAGTTTCCACTTTCCTAACATCGTTTTCCCTTGCATAAATGTCATAGTTTGTTTGCTTCCCTAGGGTAGTGAAGGTTGCAGAGGTCACCTCTATGTTGAGGAGTAATGGGGAATCTCAACAGTAGAATTTCCCGCTTAATTCCATGTGGCTTATTATGTGTTAATGGTGGTATCGTTCTTCTATGGTAGGATAATGAGGACGTCGCTCCCGGTCTGTGATTTTGAATCATATGGCAGCTGGTATGAACAAAGCGATTTTTGGTAAATACATGGCAAATGTGCGACACATTTGCCCTGTATTTACAAAAAATCGCTCTGTTCATACCGTGAGCCTATATTTGCAGAGGCCAGAAAACCGATAGAAGACGTAACAGGCAGAACGCGGATGACGGCGGGGAACAACCTCTACTTGATGGTTTTCTAGTATAATAACTCCTCATAGGACTAATGAAAAATTATTAAAATATTCTTTAGTATTTCCTCCTAGCTATAGTTTATAGAGGCTGTATATACATGGTGTATACATTTCACCCTTTATATTTTGGGGTGAGGAAAAAGTGAAAGAAAAACAAATTGCCAATCACAGCATAAGTTTTGTGATTGTTCCACTTACGCCCTTAACGTGAAGAAATGTATTCATAGCAAGTATTATAATGTGCTTCTCCATATATTGAATAGTACTTCTAACGCCTTAGGATACAACTAATTCGCTAATGTTTCAAAATTTAGTGTTGCTCATTAGAACCATATATATATAAACCGATGCAAAGAATGCCATTAATAAAAATACGGAATTAATTCAATGGCAATTCAAAATCATGCCCATAGGTAGGTAAATGAGAATTATTTCAATGGCAATACAAAATCATGCCCAATAATAAAAATACGGAGCCTCCAGGCGTGTGTAAAAACAAATTTTATAGCACAATACAAATGTTTCTTTCCTCCACACATGGATAGAAGTAGATAGATAAATGGGAGCCAAATACAAACCTTTCTTTTCTCCTCATTTGGATACTATTAGATATATTACGTAGTTATTGTGAATATTCTGTATTTATGTTTCTATATTATGTATTAATTATAGTATCGTAGCCTCTGTACTGTATATACTCTTGTAATACTATTCTTTCAAGTGTGAATAAAATCATTCTATTTTATAATTCTATCATGGTATCAGAGCTCTAAAAGATCCTGATTTTGTTCCACGGTGCCGCCACCTACACGGTCTTAACCACTTATTTTTTTCTTCTCCTTCCACGGCGTTAATGGCCAAATTCCGCGACCTTCTTCTCCGATCGGCTCCTAACAGACCTCTCAACCGCTTATATGAGCGAAGACTCGGCATCTTCACGCGCACTTGCACAGATATGGCGGCACCTCCTCTACGACCATTTGCAATTCCCGGCACAAAGACGACCTTTCCACCTTCCTCTCCGACGGCCGGCGGGGCTCCTCTTCGCGACAAATAAAGAGCGGCCGCTGCAATTTTGTGGGCCGCAATTGCCCAGTCCGAGCAGCATTTCCGGGCAAAGCTATTCCATCCTTTACGCCCGACAAAGAACCGTAATTCTCGGCTGACCCGGTGCCTCGGCGCGTTATCAGCACCGCAGCGGCACATCTATCAACGCAGCAGCAGCGGCTTCTCCATCTTCTGCTCCGGCGAGTGCTCATCACACCTACAAGTTGTCCTCTTCGCCCCAGCTGCAGCAAAATAGCTCCTCTCCCCAATTTAGGAGCAACGCAGCCTTCTCTGCCTGCAGCAACAGTAATTCGAATTTTATTTTTAATAAAACAAGCATTAATCATGGTAAACGGTCCCGTCCTCGACGTCCTTATCTCGGTACATGTCAATTATGTTATGTGCCTGGACACTCGGCTCGCACTTGCACACTGTTTCAAGCTCACTCGGTTGGCCAAAGCTCGGCTCGTTCGGATAGGCCACAGGCTCATTCAGCCTCCCCACCTAGCAACTCGGCTCAGCTCGATTCGTCTACATCCACATGGCTTCTTGACAGTGGTGCTTTGCACCATGTGACTCCGGATATTCGGAATCTCTCGCCTCGCTTCACGTACACTGGGACCGATGATATTATCGTTGGTGATGGTAAAGGTATCTCTATTTCTCATACTGGCAGTACTTTACTCCCCATTTCCCCTGCACAATCCCTTCCCTTACGCAACGTTTTGTGTGCCCCGAGCATGTCTCGTAACTTACTCTCTGTCTCTCAATTATGTCAAGCCAATAATCTGTCTGTTGAATTCATTCCCTCTGAATTTGTTGTAAAAGACCTAAGCCAGAATCAACCCCTACTCCGTGGCCCAGTTAAAAACGGGCTCTATGAATGGCCTTCTCAACCTTTAGTTGCATTTGCCTCCACAAAAGCCACCTCTCATGAATGGCATCATCGTTTGGGTCATCCTGCCAGCCCGATTTTATCTACCATTTTACGCAATTATAATTTAGACTCGACAATTTCTTCCTCTTCGCATTGTTCTGCTTGCTTAGAGAGTAAAAGCCATAAGCTATCCTTTGGCCAGTCCACCTTATGTTCCTCCCGACCTCTTGAAATCGTTTTTAGTGATGTTTTGACATCTCCTGTGCTTTCTGTGAATGGTTTTAAATACTATGTGATTTTTGTTGATCATTTCACTCGCTATGTCTGGTTTTACCCGTTGACTCGAAAATCTGAGGTTCACTCAACTTTTATTCGCTTCCGCTCCATCGTTGAAAAATTCTTTGATCAACCCATTAAAGTGCTATATTCCGATAATGGGGGCGAATTTATTTCCCTCCGTGACTATCTTTCTACACATGGAATCTCTTTTCTCACCACCCCACCTCACACTCCAGAAAATAATGGCATTTCTGAACGCATGCATATGCACATTGTTGAAACAGGTCTTGCTCTCCTTACCCATGCCTCCATTCCAAACACATACTGGCCCTATGCTTTTTCCACTGCGGTTTACTTGATTAATCGCATGACTACTCCCACTCTCAAAATGCACTCTCCTTATGAGTCTATCTTCCATGCGTCCCCGAACTATACCAAACTTCGTGTCTTTGGCTGTCTCTGTTATCCTTGGCTCCGCCCTTACACCGATCATAAACTGCAACCTCGCTCCAAGCCGTGTGTTTTCCTTGGTTATGCTCTAGACCAACATGCCTACTACTGCTTAGACACGACTACCTCTCGTATCTATGTCTCTCGTCATGTTAAATTTGTAGAGTCTATTTTTCCCTTTGCTAATCCCGCTATCTCGCCTCCTCCTACTTTCACCACAACTACCTCGGATTGGATTCCTACTCCTCCTCCTGTTCACCTGCCCGCATCCTCCTCTCCACCTCCTCCCCCTCTGGATCCTTCCCCTCCACCAACCCCGCCCACCTCTCCCTCAGCTTCACCGCCTCATTCTCCACCTCCGAATCCTCCTCCCACTCACCCTATGCGTACTCGGGCCCAAGACAATATTCGTAAACCCATTCAGAAACTCAACCTTCTTACTCAGCTTTCCTCTCCTGACACTGAACCCACCACTGTCACTCAAGCCCTTAAAAATACCAAGTGGAGAACTACTATGCAGGAGGAATATGACGCGTTAATGCGTAATGACACCTGGGAACTCGTTCCCCCGCATCATCACTATAATATCATTGGTTCCAAGTGGATCTTTCGTATTAAACGTAATCCGGATGGCTCTATTGATCGGTACAAGGCTCGCCTTGTGGCTAAGGGGTTTGCTCAGCGTCCTGGTGTGGATTATTATGAGACTTTCAGTCCAGTGGTTAAACCCACCACTGTGCGCACAGTTCTGACTCTCGCTCTATCGCAGGGGTGGTCTCTGCGTCGGCTTGATATTAATAATGTGTTTCTACAGGGTCACTTGTCAGAAGATGTTTATTTGGCACAACCTGCTGGTTTTGTAAGTTCTGATCATCCTACTCACGTGTGCAAATTGTGTAAGGCGATTTACGGTTTAAAACAGGCACCTCGGGCTTGGTATGATGAGCTCAAGGGTTTTCTCCTCACCAGCAATTTTAGGAATGCGGATGCTGATTCCTCCTTATTTATTTATAATTCTGGTGGCACAATTATTTATATCTTGGTATATGTGGATGATATGATTATTACAGGGAATGACTCCAAGGCCCTTGAGACTTTTATCTCTCTTTTGGGGCGCCGATTCTCACTCAAAGACTTGGGGCCCCTATCTTATTTTCTTGGCATTGAGATCATTTACAACGCCCGTGGTTGTATTTTATCTCAAAAGCGGTATGCCACTGAATTATTGGCTCGTCTTCATATGGATCAGGCAAACTCGCTCTCTACTCCACTTTCTCTTGATATTTCTGGACTCACTGCTAAGTCTGGAACACCGCTTGATGATGCCTCGGAATATAGTATGGTTATTGGCAGCCTACAGTATTTGTTGTTTACTAAACCAGATCTTGCCTTTGCTGTCAATAAACTCTCTCAGTTTATGCATGCTCCCACTGATGTGCATTGGGGTCATGCTAAGCGCGTGTTACGGTATCTTCTTTGACATTGGACCTTGGGCTCGATTTATCGTGATTCTCCACGGTTTCTTCATGCATTTTCGATGCCGATTGGGGAGGTAATAAGGACGACTATGCTTCTACCGGTGCTTATATTGTTTATCTTGGCCGGAATGCCATATCCTAGAGCTCCAAGAAACAATCGACCATTGCCCGTTCTTCCACTGAAGCTGAATATCGTTCAGTGGCCTCCACTACTGCGGACCTTAATTGGGTTACTTTTCTTCTTCGCGATCTTGGTTTTCCTTCCAGTCAAGCTCCAGTTATTTATTGCGACAATTTGGGCACCACGCAATTTTGTCATAATCCTGTTTTCCACTCCCGAATGAAACACGTTGCCATTGACTATCATTTTATTCGGGACCAAGTGCAACGTGGATCCTTGCGTGTTGCTCATGTTAATGCCCAAGATCAACTTGCTGATTGTCTTACCAAATCGCTTCCTCATGTGACGTTTCATCATCAACGCAGCAAGTTAGGTCTCGTCACTCGTCCAACTTGAGGGGTGGTATTAGATATATTACGTAGTTATTGTGAATATTCTGTATTTATGTTTATATATTCTGTATTAATTATAGTATCGTAGCCTCTGTACTATATATACTATTGTAATACTATTCTTTCAAGTGTGAATAAAATCATTCTATTTTATAATTCTATCAGATACAAGTAGGTAGATAAATTGGAATTAATTCAATGGCAATACAAAATCATGTCCTTTAATAAAAATACGGAGCCTCCAGACGTGTACAAAACAAATTTTGCAGCGTTTCTTTTCTCCCTACTGGTTGATAAAAGGAAATTAGTTCAATGGGAATACAAAATCATACATATTCATCCGATAAGACGCAGATTGGATAAACATTCAAAAGATTTATTATTTATTTGCTAAATATAAAGGCATACTATTATTTTTTCCTATCATATTGATCAAAATCACACTTATATAAGAATCTTTTTGACTTACAACATACTGCTACTATTGCAGGCATCGATTGTATTATTATTACTAGTGAACGTGAGCCGTGCAAGGCACGGCGGGCCCAACATAAATCGTTACCAACGATAATATTAAAGAATAGATCCCAATGTGAAATAAATCGCGTAAGCTTAAACCGTAACAAATTCAAGGCACAAGTCAAAGAGAGCAACAGAAACATATCACATTCTCGGCAAGAGTTAGCTCTTTCTAAGAGACGTGAAGATTGTGAATCAATTCTCTTCCAGCCCTATCAGGAGTATCCACCTACAAAATAAACCACAATATGATGTATCATAAAGTCGATCTCTTTAGCTTCGACTTTACGTAATGAAACATTATACAAAAACAATAAGCGGACCATAACTACACGGTCAAATCTTCTGGGAAGCCTTAGCTTCCATATCATTAATATGCTTTAAAATATGTTTCACTCATTTTCTATACGATCTGAAGAATATAAAAAGTGATTTGGTATTCCAACGTCAATTTTAGGGACGTTCATACTGCAAACGGCCGTCGGTTCCACCGACATTATTTTGTTCAAAATAATAAAAACATTTAATGTGGTGTCCACGTGGTCACATGTGGGCACATTTTTTTGGCGCGGATATTTGTTTGCCCTGATTTTTTTGTTGTTTTATTTTATAGCTAAACTTGACTCATCTTTCATCGTACACTACATAGTAGAACTTCAAATCCGTCGGTCTTTTCTTTTTTCCCCTTTTCTGTACAAACTACTAACGGTAAACGTTTGATTAAAAAAAAGTACATGGTTTTATTCAATTGTTGTGCCGAAATCGAATCGAAAATTTTCGGTTGATTGAAATTTAAACTGAAACCGCACTGTCTGTTGGAGGTACTAAAAATGATCCGTATCGAAAAATATACACTTTGCTTCGGTTTATGTAACGGAGAGTCGAACAAAAAATATCGGTCTCTATATAACGCTAATCGAAATTCCGGTTTTTACTGAAGGAAAAAAAAATGATGTTAAAAAAAAGTTTTTTAAAAAAAAAAAAGTGCCACGTGTCAGCTCTGGAGGTTGCCACGTGGCCAATTGTGGAGCAACCTCCTTAGCTCTAGGAGAATAATGTTATAAAGTCGATCCCTTTAGCTTCGACTTTACGTAATGAAACATTATAGAAAAACAATAAGCGGACCATAACTACACGATCAAATCTCCCGGGACGCCTTAGCTTCCAGATCATTAATATGCTTTAAAATGTGTTTCACTCATAATCTATACAATCTGAAGAATATAAAAGTGAATTGGTATTCCAACGTCAATTTTAGTGATGTTCGTACTGCAAACGGCCGTCGGTTCCACCGACGTTATGTTGTTCAAAATAATAAAAATATTTAATGTGGTGTCCACGTGGTCACATGTGGGCACACCTGTTTGGCGCGGATATTTGTTTGGCCTGATTTTTTTGTTGTTGTATTTTATAGCTAAACTTGACTCATCTTCCATCGTACACTACATAGTAGAACTTCAAGTCCGTCGGTCTTTCCTTTTTTTTTTTCCCCTTTTCTGCACAAACTACTAACGGTACACGTTTGATAAAAAAAAGTACACGGTTTTATTCAATTGTTGTGTCGAAATCGAATCGAAAATTTTCGGTGGAGCAACCTCCTTAACTCTAGAGAATAATGTCATAAAGTCGATCCCTTTAGCTTCGAGTTTACGTAATGAAACATTATAGAAAAATAATAAACGGACCATAACTACACGGTCAAATCTCCCGGAACGCCTTAGCTTCCAGATCATTAATATGTTTTAAAATGTGTTTCACCCATTTTCTATACGATCTGAAGAATATAAGAAGTGATTTGGTATTCCAACGTCAATTTTAGTGATATTCGTACTGCAAACGGCCGTCGGTTCCACCGACGTTATGTTGTTCAAAATAATAAAAACATTTAATGTGGTATCTACGTGGTCACATGTGGGCTCACCTTTTCGGCGCATATATTTGTTTGCCCTGATTTTTTTGTTGTTGTGTTTTATAGCTAAACTTGACTCATCTTACATCGTACACTATACCGTAGAACTTCAAATCCGTCGGTCTTTCCTTTTTTTTTTTCTTTTTTTTTTTATACATTTTTCTGCACAAACTACGAACGGTACACGTTTGATAAAAAAGTACACGGTTTTATTCAATTGTTGAACCACATTGGCTGTTGGAGGTATTAAAAATGAACCGTATCGAAATATACACTTAAGTTCGGTTTATGTAATGGAGAATCGAACAAAAAATTTCGGTTTCTATATAACGCTAACCGAAATTCTGGTTTTACCGAAGAAAAAAGAAAAAAAAAAACATGATGTTAAAAAAGAAATTTAAAATTAAAAAAAGTGCCACGTGTCAGCTCAGGAGGTTGCCACGTGGCCAATTGTGGAGCAACCTCCTTAGTTCTTTATAGATTATAGATTATAGATATAAGATAAAGATATTAAATTAAGAATGAGTCTTTTTTGAGTAGGTGAAGAATATAGTTGGTATTTTATGGAGTTAGGGTTTTCTCTATGATGTATAAATATTGAATGGATTGATGAATGAAATCAGAAAATCATTACCGATTATCAAATTTGTCATGGTATCAGAGCCAGGTTAATTAGACTCAGAAAAAAAAACTAGCAGATCGGAAATCATTAGAGAAGCAGATCGGAATTCATTAGAGAAGTAACTTGAAGGATGTTTTGTTTTAGATTAAATTGCTCCAGGAGCCATCACTAGCACTTATGGTCAATTTGCTCCACTTATCTTTCAAATTGATATTGGAGATAGAGAAAAGGAGTCTCGTTGGATATTTTTCCATTTGTCAGTGCCGTGCTTTTCCACTTATCGATGATACCGTGATTTGTAAATTTGGTTAAATTTGTTGTGAAAAAAAGACCAGGTTGCTTTGAGAGGACGATGGCACTTATGGCCGGGACCGGCATTAGAGCAATTTTTTTTTTTAACAGTCAAGATATATTTATAATCAGCAAGATGCTAAAAAAATTACAAAATGTTCCAACAAATTTCCAAAAACCATCGCAACAGTACTAAAAAAAATCGAATTGCCCTCCATCCAAAAAAGATTATTCCAGTCCCCTAATCATCCAAAAATCGGCATTAGAGCATTTAGACGGGGAGAGGATCTGGAACAGCAGCGGCAGCTTAGCAGGCTGGTCTAAAGAATCTAAGTCCGGCCCAATGGCAAGGACTACTCGATGTATTAAATTTAGCTGAGCCGAAAGATCGTTCAACAGGTGCGTACTCTTGGATCATTGATACGGGGGCTACCCACCACGTGGCTGGTACGTTGAACAATCTCAAGGATCCACGGATGATTGAAATATGTCCTGTAGGACTACCAGATGGTCGAACCTCTCACGCAACGCATGAAGGAACGTGTATTTTTCCTGGTGGTCTAAAGCTCGAAAATGTCCTTTATGTGCCTTATTTGGCATGCAATTTAGTGACTCAGTTACTCGATGCATTTGATGGTCAGATTCATATCACTTCTACATTGTGTGTTATGTAGGACCGAATGACGAGGAGGTTGATTGGAGTGGGTGAGAGCGAAGATGGACTTTTCTTATTCCGTGGAATACCACACGTGAAGGTTATGGCGATCCGTGGGACGGAATCCATGGATCTATGACACAAGCGGTTGGGACATCCCTCAGAAAAAGTGTTGAAACAACTTCCCAATGTGAGTGCTTTTAGTTTTTTGAATAAAGATGGGTGTGACGCTTGTTTTGGGGCTAAACAGCCAAGGGAAAGTTTCCCGAATAGTGATAGTAGGGCTAGTCGAATTTTTGAATTAATGTGTTGGAAATAAAATTTATGTTTTGATGATGATTCATCACTTATTGATTAATTATTCTTTAACCCCATTGATGAAGTGTCATAACTAGCTGTTATAGTGCAAAGCAAAAAGAAGTCTAGATATCAATGTATAGGTTTCGTTAGAGTCTGATATTTGTATAAGTTAAATCAGACAAGCACTGTAAGAGTTCTAGACTGGAACTAAGAAATGAAGAAACTGAGATTTATTCTAACTGAGATTCTACAAGAAACTGACTCAGAGCACACCAACAGAAGACTGAAGAAGATAAGTTCGCTGAGAGTTACAGACTCGGTTGGCTTATCTAGGAGAATGAAGAACTGAGGGTCACAGACTCAGTTATTGAAGAATGAAGAACTGAGGGTTCAAACTCAGTTATGAAGATTACTAGTCGAGACTGTAAAGTTAGACTTCAGGCAAGATTGTGGTGACCTGAATTGACTTTATGGATCTTGTATGAAGACCTAAGAATCATAAGGACAATGAATTCTTAGATGACAATAAGTTATGGTGTACTCTGATTAAGTCAATTATAATCAGATGAAAACTGGAGTACTGATATTTGAAGAAGAATAAAATCTCAGTTAATGCTCCAAGTCAGTTAGAAAACTGACAAGTGAAAACTCAGTATAAAACTGACAAGGAAACTCACTTTTATAAGTCACCATCCAACAACCGAAAAATACAAATCGAACGTTGAAAAGAAAACAATTTCATTGGATGATTCTCGACATAGCGAAACGGTCGAAAATTATAACCGTTACAAGCAGGATAAATGTTGAATGAACCCCTATAAATAGACTACCTCTACAACATCGAAGGAGTGCAGGTATAAGATAACAAAGCAAGAAAATTAAAAGAATCTATCTAGTCAAGAAAGATCAAATTAAAGGGGAAAAGCCAAATTCAAAAGAATACCTGCTAAGTACTTAATTGCAAGATCAAGAAATTTCTTCAAAGTGTTCAAGCAGATTCAAGCAGATTCAAGATCTAACATTTGAAGAAATACCGAGTCGTGCTTAAATTAAACATCCAGAAGAAAAGCTCAAATCACAGTTGAATCATAGTTATTGATTCAAAGTCTCAACTTTGATTTTATCAAAGGCTTATACTGTGAAACACCAAGAAGGTGTGAAGGACACGTGAGTGCGAATGAAGACTGTGTTTGTGATGAGTGGTGAAGAGGCAATCCTACCTCCAAGGACCAGATGGTTCAAACAATTGAAGAGCGACAATCCTACCTGTTCTACAAGTGTTTAGATAGTGAAGCTAGGGATTAGTCAAGGACTATCGCTTGGAACTTTTTGTAACCGGGCCATCTCAAAGAAGTTCTAGTGGAATTTTCCTCCATCATCACAAGGGAAGAGAGAGGATCGACAGATTACACCACCTGGAACCTCTATAATTCTTGTCTATTTACTTTATGCATTCATTTATTTCATTATAAATATATTTACCTGGTTTTCATACTAAAGGCTATTACCTTATCCGCTGCCATTTAACAAGACTGAATATAAGTCAGTATTGACTTACACTCAGTTGAGCTAACTGAACTCCGCACAAGTCAAGGGACAGGAACAAAACTGAACTGAAGATCAGTTTGAGTTTCAGAGAAACTCAGTTCCTGGGGCTTTTTCAACTTAAGATAAGTTTTTGGTGACAAGTTTATTCACCCCCCTCTAAACTTGTGTTAGCCTTTTCAAGGGACCAACAATTGGTATCGGAGCAGTTCTTCCCTTAGGAAGTGATCATTTCAAACCAGTTGTTAAAAACCCCTTATTGTATCTATCTTAAAAAGTATTTTTAAATGGATACATCTAAAATTAGAAATTGGCTAAACAATCCCCTGACTGACTATTTGCAGAATGTTGTCTATGACTTTCAGGATCAAGTATTTGAAAGATTCAGTACTACAAGCTCTCACACGAATCCAGAACCTCAATTCGGTTATGATGAAGACATTGAACTTAATGGGAACGTAGATGATGAATCCTCAAGATTACCATCCTTAAGTGATCTTTCAGAAGATAGCGGAAAGAGAATTACTACGAGTAGCTGATTCTATAGAAGAAAAGCTAACCAGAAATTCATCCAGTACAAAAGACGCAGATACTGATAAAGATCTACCTACAAGCCATGGAGGAGAAAGTGATGAAGAAATCATACTGCTAGGAGCTACACATGCAAATGCTATTGATAAAGGAAAACAAGTTTTAATCAGTGATGATTCCTCAACAGAAGATTTATCTATCAAACATCAGGAGGTAAGTACGTCTACATCCAAATCTCACACTATCCCAAACAATCAAAGGAATGACGATTTCAGTAAATCCTTGGACATACTCATAAAAGAATTAGAGATAACTCAAGGGAATTATGAGAATGTCAAAAAGGAGAAAAAGTTATTGAAAACTAAGATTTCGAGATTGAATGCTGAAATCAATCTAATTAAGACTAATAATGGAACCAAGTTAATTCGACCAACTGATGAACCAACAAAAGTTATGAACACCAATCACTACAAGAAAAAGGGGTTTTAATGACAGGAATTCCCATCATTATATGTTGTTTTCTCGTCATTAAAGACTTTTAATGACGGGAAATCCCCCTCATGCCCCCCTCATAGTTGCCCTTCTAGTTAAAGCATTCAATGACAAGAACTCGCCTCGTCATTAAAGATATCAAAGTTTTAATGACGAGATTAGACTATCATTAATAATATTTCTAGTGACGAGTAATTTCCTCATTATTATACTATTTCCCTCTCATTAGAACTAAAGTTGAATATTAGTTTCTACCCGTTAATGATGGAGATTACCGTCATTAATAAGTGAAAACACGCTCATTAATTACAATGAAAGAATCAGTCATTACAAAGAAATATTACTATATCAAAACCATTAAATACACCACAGTACCACACTACATAAAGTTGCAACAACATCCACCACTAAGTACACTCCATGTTCCGGGAACACTACCTCCTCCACTAAGTACACTCCAAGTTCCATAAAAAAAAAAAGCTTAAAATGGAAAAAGGAAGTACCAATGTAGAAATACAAGTCCTCTGGGAAAAAAAATCAAAGTGGGAAATAGCATATAATGATACAGGAAGGTAAAACTACTAGGATGTAGTTGTGGTGATGGGTGAATGACAATGCATACCCATGAAATACTACTTAGCTACATTTGTGGTTGTCCCTTTCCATCGATTTGGAGCATTTGAACAATTTTCTCCCCTAATGTCATTCGGCTCATTAGATCTTGGATTCTGTCATTCTACAATTACAATCGTCAGTGAATGTTTCTTCGCCCATTCTTCAGCATACCTGCATTTAGAAAAGACGCCTTCATTGAAAGTAGTTTCAAGTTATTGAAAAATTCTTTCACAAGCACTGAAGAAGAAAACAAAAACCTAGAAGCAAGTACCTTCTCTAGTGTCTCTTCAATGGCTTCGTCACTTAACTTCTCACTACCACCTTTTTTCAAAATATTATCACAAAATGTTGCGAGAAGCTCAGCACTTGAACTTCCAGCAACACCCTTATTACAAAAGATTTCAAAAGCTTCCTTCAGCGCCTAAAAGAAAAGAAGAAAGAGTGAAAACCGGTGCTAGATTCCAAAAAACTGTCACATAGAGGAAGAGGGTGAAAATGCATAATCCAGCATTGCTATGGGACAAACCTTGTCGAGAAGTGAATGGTTGATAAAGCAATCATTTACATAGGCAAGGAACTTGTCGTGCAATTGTTAAGGGTCAATTTGTAGTGTTTTATAAGGATATATTTTATATCAATATTCCCCATATATGGATGTTTTTCGTAGAATTCGAGCTTATAATCGATTAATTGAGCAAATGACGTTTTGAATAGTTAAAATGCAAAATCGAGTAAATATCGTGGTTTTATTATCTATTTTGTATGGTTTTACGTTTTGCTCGGTTTTGTCATCTTTTAGGTGCACAAATGTGGAATGGAAGAGGTCTAAATGATGTTTGATTGAAGATTAAAGTGGAAAGAAAGAGATACAAGAGGATGAAGATGAAATAAAGCTTGGGAAAATCCCGAAAACAACTCGTAATACGACGGGCTAATCAAAAAGGCGTTTTAGAAGAAGAGTCCTTAATGAAAGTTGTAGAGTTTTCCGAGAGCTTTTTATGACATTCGGATCATAATTTTTGGAGGTCTACAACTCAAGATATGAATTTTAGAAGTTGCAAGGCAGAAATTTGATACAGGATGATCAGCTTCTCAGCAAACGAGCGTCTTAACCACCGCCATAGTCCACCGCCTTACTCATCTATTTAAACAGCGCATGGGAAACCTAAATGTCATCATAATTCATTCAGCCGCATTATTCACAGCAGCAGCGGCAACTTGGCTTTCCAAGGCCGGTCACCCGAGCCTTGTGATCGGGTGATCCGGGTTAGATTAGGATGTAGTTTTTCTTCCGTTTTTCGATTCATGGATTCAATCATGTACCAAACTACGTGAGTTTATTTATTTAATTTATTCAGTCCTTATTCGTTTTTTATGATCTTTAATTTATTTTGTATCGTTCTATGATTTTGATGCTATGATGTGAATTAGATCGAGAGATCAGTTTGCTATTGATGTTTACAACATACGGAAGTTGCGTAGACTAGATCACCATAGGAAGATAGGATTTTTAATCATTAATGATGACAAGTTAATTGGTTAATTATCTAGGTTGTTAGATTCTAAAATACGAGAGTTAACTTGAATCTACACCTTCGTTTTGTATGGAATATTGATCTCAACATTCGGAAGAGGAGAGATCGATAATTGAATTCACTAAGGAATTAGGGATTCATAGCTTGAGAAATATATTCACTAAGAGATTAGGAATTTGTATCTCGTGTAAAGGTGAAACCACAATTTGAATTAAAATCATGAGATGAACTAGGATTGAAATCACTTGGTTTGTGCACTGTTTGATCCCATGTATCTTTAGTTTAGTTTAGGTTGTGCTATTTTATTTCGTAGGTTAGATTTATTTTAATTGCTCTTTCGTTTATTTTATTTGTTCTTTCGTTTATTTGTTTTTCCTAAGTAACAATTGAAAGGAATTAGTGAAATTAGATTCAACATCCCAATTCCTCGTGGATCGACCTTACTCACTTCGCTTACTATCAATTACCCGGTATTCGGCCGGTTAGGAGTTAGTTTTGCATGGTAGTTAGGGTTTATAAATTTTCTTTTTTTAATGATGCAAAATCCCTCCAACAAAAGTGGCGCCGCTGCCGGGAATAGGTGTCATGTTGAATCTAGTTAAGTTAGTTCTCGATTTTGTTACGCTTTTTTTTTCGCTTTCAATAAAAGTAGCGTTTAATAGATTGAGAGTTTTTATTTTGCCGTGTTTCGATTACCGTAGGTTTAGAATGTGCAAAAGTTTTTACTCAATCTGTTTTACGTGAAGTTTGTGTTTAGTTGTTACCTAGTCTAACCCATGTGCTAAAATTTATCTGTGGCTGTTGTCTGTGCTCTATGTTGTGTTTATAAGATTTAGGGTTTCTGTGTCTCTCCTGCATTGTTTGTGCAAATTCGTTGTATGGACGAGCGTTCAGGTAAGTGAACGCCCGTCCAGTCCCTAACATGCGAGTAAACGAAACGCCTGGTTTGTTGGACGCCGTCCGTTCCAAAACGTCGCCTACGTTCGTTTTCAAGAACCAGGCGGACGTCCATATATCTAAACGCCCGTCCGCCTGCGCATAAGTTTTGACCGCCCGCTTGAATTAGTGAACGCCAGTCCAGGTTCCAAATTTTTTATTTATTTGATTTTTAATGCTTTATTTAACGTGGTTACTTTAATACGAGCTTCTGTGGCTAATTTCTTTTACGTAGATGTTCTGAACTTGCATATTCATATCTTTCCATCTATGAATCCATGTTGAATAATTGATTTTTTTTTTATTTACATGATTCATCCATGCATGTTATAGTTACTGTCGGTTCTCGTATGCTATAACTGGTCTTATTGTTAATTAGTAGCTAATGTCGGTTTCCGTATGCTACATACCGTTATGATGAATCTTGTGAGCTTTGAGACTTATGTGCTTCCTTGTTATTTTTGTAACTCATATGGGTAGCTACTGTCGGTTTTCGTAATGCTACGTCTTTGGCCGTATGAGTTATATCTGTTTAGTATAGCTAACTGTTGGTTTCCATAATGCTATCACCTTCAATGAGTCTTAAAGCGCGGCTACACTTGCATGTAATGAACAATCGCATCGTTTATCGTAACTTCATTATTTGGTAGACGCTTATTATATACATGTCATCTTTTGCCGCAAAACGAGTGGGCTAGTTTTCTTTCTTTTATTTTCTTTTATTTTTGCATATCATTTAGATGCATATCATTTAGTTGCATGTCATCTAGTTGCATTGTTTTTCTATTTTTCTTTTATTTTTCTTGAGCGTAGTTAATCATCGGTTTCGTAATACTACCTCGCTTTTCTTTATTTTTAGTTTCTGATAGGCCGTAGTCACCGTAGGTTGTCCTCCGAACTCGCCACCAGCTGAGCTGTAATTTTTATTTTTTTATTTATTTTATTTTTAGGATTGCATATCATGTAGGCTGCATTGTAGTATATTTTCATATAGTTGCACCTAGCCTACGACTTTGTAGTATTTCATGTATAGTATTCAATCTTTAGTTGAGCTTAAGTTGAAAAATCTCTATGATCCTTTTCTTCATGTGCTTTATATATGTAATCTTTTCTTTTTCCCCGAAGACTCTTTTTGCACTAATCAAGTCTGCAGGATACTTTCTATAGCTATTGTGCACTTTAAAGATGTATTCCGTTGTCCTGTGATGCTCCACAGTCTACTGAGCTATGCAGCAATTTTGGTTTTTACCGATTTTTCCGGAATTGCCAGCATCCAATCAGCTAAGTTCTCTAATTTATTATTTCTGTATAACTTGAGGACAAGTTGCAATCTAAGTGTGGGGGAAGGGATAGATGATTTATGTGTCTACTTTCGTTTGCTCATATTTTTAGTATTTCTATGAAAAGTGCTTAATTTTCAAATTTTTGTTATATCCCGAGTAGACAAAGGCATATCTTTGCTTGAGTTTATATCATTTTTGCTATATTCTCGTATATTTAGTAATTTTAGTTGTTTCACCCGACACTCTTTTCACATGCCATAGTAAATGATGAGCTAAATGTTGAAAGCCTACCCCATTTTAGTTGGAAATTTTTGATGATTATAGCATGTTTCTTTGCTTATGTACAATTCTTGAAAAGTTTAGTAGTTTGTATTCTAGGATTAAAGTATGACATACCGTGAATATCTGTAAGTTTGAATGTGATAAGTGAAACGTGATTAAGTCTTTGCAATAGTAATAAATTGTTTACTTGAGGTGTTATGCTCATTGGTGCTGTGCTACTAGAAAATAATCTTTTCCACCGCCACCAAATCTCTAAGTAAACATAATTGTAATTGTGTGTGTCGGAAGTCGGGTTTATGATTTGGGTGAGGTAGGGTGTACCACGATGTCCTATTCCACTATGATGACCAAAAGCTCACGATACCAGGTTTATAGTCGCCTTATGATTGGAGTAAGGTAGGGATTATCTTGAAATGTCCTATTCGCTATGAGGGCAAAAGCCTATTCTCGATGTGTGTTAAAAGTGTGAAAAAGTGAAAATATTGAAATATATTATTATGAATAAGTAAGGACTTAGTTATCGTTAATCTTATACCCAGTATAAATCAAGGATATGTTGTAGGGATTATCCTCTGAGTCCATCGTAAAATGTTTTAGATATTCTCTACTATTTCTTTTTGGGATATGTATGTTTTGTAAAGTGCCTGTTATAATTTTTGAATATTTCTAACTTAGATGGGAAACCGGGCTAGTTTTGGTTTGAATAACTTTCAAATTGTGGAACTTAGTGGAAGTTTATTATGGCTATGCACACACTACACGGGTGAACTTCTAAGTTATTGAATATACTTCATATTTGCATAAGTGTTTATTTGTCTCGAGTGATGATTATGTTTTGTCTTGCTCGGGGACGAGCAAAAGATAAGTGTGGGGGAGTTGTTAAGGGTCAATTTGTAGTGTTTTATAAGGATATATTTTATATCAATATTCCCCATATATGGATGTTTTTCGTAGAATTCGAGCTTATAATCGATTAATTGAGCAAATGATGTTTTGAATAGTTAAAATGCAAAATCGAGTAAATATCGTGGTTTTATTATCTATTTTGTATGGTTTTACGTTTTGCTCGGTTTTGTCATCTTTTAGGTGCACAAATGTGGAATGGAAGAGGTCTAAATGATGTTTGATTGAAGATTAAAGTGGAAAGAAAGAGATACAAGAGGATGAAGATGAAATAAAGCTTGGGAAAATCCCGAAAACGACTCGTAATACGACGGGCTAATCAAAAAGGCGTTTTCTGAAGAAGAGTCCTTAATGAAAGTTGTAGAGTTTTCCGAGAGCTTTTTTATGACATTCGGATCATAATTTTTGGAGGTCTACAACTCAAGATATGAATTTTAGAAGTTGCAAGGCAGAAATTTGATACAGGATGATCAGCTTCTCAGCAAACGAGCGTCTTAACCGCCGCCATAGTCCACCGCCTTACTCATCTATTTAAACAGCGCATGGGAAACCCTAAATGTCATCATAATTCATTCAAATTGCATTATTCACAAAGAACAACGGCAACTTGGCTTTCCAAGGCCGGTCACCCGAGCCTTGTGCTCGGGTGATCCGGGTTAGATTAGATGTAGTTTTTCTTCCGCTTTTCGATTCATGGATTCAATCATGTACCAAACTACGTGAGTTTATTTATTTAATTTATTCAGTCCTTATTCGTTTTTTATGATCTTTAATTTATTTTGTATCGTTCTATGATTTTGATGCTATGATGTGAATTAGATCGAGAGATCAGTTTGCTATTGATGTTTACAACATACGGAAGTTGCGTAGACTAGATCACCATAGAAAGATAGGATTTTTAATCATTAATGATGACAAGTTAATTGGTTAATTATCTAGGTTGTTAGATTCTAAAATACGAGAGTTAACTTGAATCTACACCTTCGTTTTGTATGGAATATTGATCTCAACATTCGGAAGAGGAGAGATCGATAATTGAATTCACTAAGGAATTAGGGATTCATAGCTTGAGAAATATATTCACTAAGAGATTAGGAATTTGTATCTCGTGTAAAGGTGAAACCACAATTTGAATTAAAATCATGAGATGAACTAGGATTGAAATCACTTGGTTTGTGCAATCGCTTGATCCCATGTATCTTTAGTTTAGTTTAGGTTGTGCTATTCTATTTCGTAGGTTAGATTTATTTTAATTGCTCTTTCGTTTATTTTATTTGTTCTTTCGTTTATTTGTTTTTCCTAAGTAACAATTGAAAGGAATTAGTGAAATTAGATTCAACATCCCAATTCCCTGTGGATCGACCCCTTACTCACTTCGCTCTACTATCAATTACCCGGTATTCGGCCGGTTAGGAGTTAGTTTTGCATGGTAGTTAGGGTTTATAAATTTTCTTTTGTTTAATGATGCAAAATCCCTCCAACAGCAATTCAATCACCTTCCTTACAAAAACCTGCAAGCCTCCAATGTCAATCAGTTCAACACAAGAACTAAAAAAATGCCCACATAAAAGAAAAATCCTCTTACCTGCTCCTACAACACAACCACATCTCTCTTTTCTGCCTGCAAAAGAACAGTACCAATAAGGAAATAGATGAGAAATTCACAACCCAAATACTCAACACTTGAGGGCAAGCCACCTTTATATTCGTAAAAACAAATTAGAAAAACCAACAAATCCTATTACATTTCAACTTCCAAATTGAATACTAACAAAGAATATAAATAAAAATTAAAAACAGGGACTTTGAGCGAGAATTTTGAGATTGTTCCACTTTGAACAAATGATGTAAACATGTACATAAGAGTTCAGCTTTTCAAAACTCAAACATGTTGCTGTGCTTTTCAACCAAGCTAACTTAGCCGATTATTCGCTTGTGTTGTGTTACCTAAGTGATCAAAAGGATGTGACTATATTTTAAAATGTGATAAAAAAAAAAGGTTATTAAAACAGAAAGTATATTGGATGATCAAACAATATAGATTCAAATGACTTAGATCGAAACTTTATTTGTTTTAAACAAATATGCAGACTGGTTTTATGTAAACTTTTGAATTACCAAAAGTTCAGGCTGATATAGTGAATATATAAATCAAAACAAGCATACAACAAAGATTATGTATATGGTCTGTTTGATTGCAAAGGAATTTAAACAGATCCTATAGTGGCGTTCAGCAAGGTGTTGCAAAAGATTTAGATTAATAAATCAGGAGAAGAACACCATCATCAAAGTTAGAAGCACAGTTCTCTATACATCCAGCAATCTAACACAAAAGTTGTGCAATCACAAACTAAGACTCACCTTACGTGGACTTGAAAGTGACATTTGGAGGTTAAAGGACCGCCAAAGTTTGTAAGGCACGGCAACAGATGCTATTTTATTTTTGCAGCTAGATTGCTCCAGGAAACTACTTTTGGCGCCTCTTAGACTAGCAACTTTGCGAAGCGCAAAGGCAAAATTGAAAGAAAAGAAAAATCAATGCCTTCAACAAAAACCAAAGAAATCAAGCTACATTAAAGCAAAATTATAATGTAAATACCTAAAGACATCAAAAGTGGCTGAATTCAATATACAGAATGCATTCAGCGGTGAAACTGGAAAAATAAGTAAATTCGCATATTTAGACACACCTAATTTACCCAAATGCAGAAAATATTGTGACACAAACAAGCATAAAAGGTTACTACGGAGTCTGTGCCACATAAACATAAAAAAAGAATGGTTCACTATGAATGTTTTCATATGATTAATCAACTTTTGTATAACTAAAGCGTAAAACTTTTATGCTCTACTTACTTGTGTTACCATCCATTGCATAGTAGTGATTAATGGTGCTGTCCAAACATAGCTCAGCTTGAATAAAAAAGAAAAAGCAGCAAATCTGGATTTCCTAGAGATACTTTTAAAGTTCGAAATGGTCTCTCTTTTTGCCATTAGTGATGGGTATTCATCTAGCATTTTTCCCAGTTGTTCTTTCTACATTCATTTACACACATCATTATTATCATTATACTTTTATTCTCACCGCAGATTTCTATTTTCTATCTTATAGAGGAATTTTGGAACAAAAGATGAAAGGAATACCTCCCCTCCTTCCAATTTGAGCATAAAAGTGATTGAGTAGTGCTCTCTTAGCTTGAAGAACTTGGCAAGAAACTAACGCTTTGGAATTGCATTCTTCAATGTATCACCAACCATATTCACATAACCAAATACATTTGAACCTATAGTGATTAGTGGCAAGAAACAATTATTATGTTTATTTATAGTAATGACCTGGAGCAAACTAAATCAATGACCTGGACCTAGCTTAAGGACAGATTTACAGAACCAAGCAAAATTGTGTTACAATGATTGTAGAAAACGGCCTTGAATCACGAAGAGAAAGAGCATCAGTTTTCACCATGCATTGCGATACGGTTTTCAGAGAGTTTACCTGTCTTTGTCTCTGCTCCAAACACAGCTTTTCAGCATTAGCCTTTTTGTATTCCCCGTTTTCCAAGCACCTCTGATCAGGCCTCAACCTTGAATAAGTTGGCGGTAGCTTTTCCTGCAGAAATAATGTGGTCATGCGCTAATATCACAAGTATAGGGACCAAATTTTTACATTATTATCTAACTAAAAAAACCAATTTATAAATATCCACAAGGGCTTTATTAATCAAACATTGCCCCAAGTTTACCAAAAGTTTGCCATACTGCTTGAAATTCATGATTATCAATCTCATTACTTATTAATCTTCCTAAAAACTGTATGATAAAAAAATATATTGGTAGTCAAGGAAGTTCGTATTATGGCTTTACCAAGTAATAAATCAAGTTAAAAAAAAAGTCTAATAAAACCAAAGATCTAGTAAACATATGCCTTGATCAAATAAAAGTGAACATAAATTAAGTACTGGGGCATAGCAAAAACTTCTTACTGGGAGGATCCATTTTTCAAACAAAACCATGCTAGAGATAGTAAACCAAATCTGGGACAAGGGATTGCATACTTCATGAGAATTCACGATATCCATGTACCCCAGAAAATGATTTATATAGCCCTGCATTGCGACTTTTGCCCTGTCTGACATTGAATGTTGCCGTCCTAATGCAGGCCGTATTATTGGCAGAGCAGCACTTGATGGAACATCTCTGAACAAAAAATTATGATACGAAAAAAAATGTACTTTACACGTTACAAAAGGTTCAACCAATGTGTACAACCACAACAATGATACAAAGCTGAACAACAAAAGTTCAAGATCAAAATACAAGGGATTCAGATTACAGAATGTAGGAAAAAGGTCCAAGAACAGTACAACAGAATATGGGGCTGGTTTCAACCAAGGCTCAACAATCACAGGATATGTCAATTAAGCACAAATCACATAAGTCAAAATCAGTGAATAAGTTCACCGATTTCAACACGAAAGTGCAATAATGTGACTTGACCACACAACGATACTTAGCCACCGACACAAATCAGGACCAAATATCCTGGGGTAATAAGGGTATAATCAAGATCACAACATCAAGCAATTCGGACTTGTGCTAATGGTTAGATTCACACAAAGATCAGTTATCGCCAAAAAGGCTCTCTTGTTCAAAAGTTCAGTTAATCAACCGATCTTAACACTAATCACATTTAGCACAATAACAGAATTCTAACAGTACCAAAAACACACAAATTCATAAGTAGCACGACTTAGAAATGCAGTAAATGGTAATGCACTTACTGATCAATTTGAAGAGTCTACACTTCACTTTTCTGCACTTCTGTATGCCACAGAATGCCAGAATATGTTTAAAGACAAGCTTACAGTTCCAGTATTCCACTGACTGTAAACTTGCTCTTGAATCACTCAGGGACAACCCACATCTTTCACAACACAAAGAGAACAAAACTTTTGTTTGAAAATGTAGGACTGCAAGTGTGTTTTTTCTCTTGATTATGCAAGTCCAAATATACTAAGTATATATAGGGAAATAAGGGGTAAAGACCTTTATACCACAAAAACAGTAAAACAGTCAATTTACCATTTCACCGGTTCAATTGAAGATCCGTGATATGGAGCAGGACAATTACGCTCCAGATGATTTCCACGCCATAGGGTTGCAAAGCTGCGATCTTTATGCATTAATGGCTCGATTTTGACCACGCCTCAAAAATGGGACTGCCAAAATGAGAACGAGGTTAAGTCAACACAGAATCATGATCAAATCGAAGATAATATCGAGGCGAATTAGCGAGAATAAGAGCGAACGGATGCTTCCTCAAATAGATAGAAAATTGGGCATAAAAGCTTCAATCTTCGATCTGAAACGCCATGCCATCAATGAATGAAGATGCGAAATCCACGAGAGCGTAATCTTGCCGCCGACATTGATTCGGTTGCGAAGAATTAGTCAATGGAGATTTCGAATAGAAACCGTATCGATGAGATAGAAGGGAGACACGATTCAAAGCACAACATTGAAACCTTCCATGTCGAATTCAAAGACGAGGAGAAGGAAGGATAGAGTTACGTAAAACCAGGGATGATGATTGCAGAATCGGATGACAATATCGCCGGAAAGACGATCGATTTGGGGATGACAAATCGCCGGAAAGACGATCGATTTGGGGATGACAAACGCCGGAATTGGTGTTGGGAGTGACATTAGCTAGCAGTCGACGGGGGATGTGTGGATATTTTTTAGGTTATGGGTTTGGTCTGAAGTTTATTAGGTATAGATAGAATAATTAGAAATGATTTGCATCAAAAAAATAATTGGGAATGTTTTGGTGGGTGTTTTTACCCGCCTATAATTTAGGTTTTTCTTTAAAAAAATTTGGAGAAATGCTTAAGAAGGAAAAAATTAATTTATAATAATTTTTTTTACATAATAATGACGAGATGATTTTTTTGTGTATCAATATTAACGGGATAAGGAACCAATAATGACGAGAAGCAGATTTTCCTCACCGTTTATACATGATTTAATTATATATATATATTACCCTCATTAAAAGGCGTTTATAGTGACAACATTTCGGCCCGTCATTAGATTCCCCTCATTATAACCCGTATTTCTTGTAGTGAATGAATCATCAGTTGATCCAATTTCCAAAGTTCAATTCAAACCAGGAAAACCATTTGGAGATAGATCTGGTTTAGGGTTTGATAATCGAGTACAATTCTAAGTTTAGACCAGATCGGTTGCAATAAAATTTGTGGATCGCCAACATCAAAAACTCATAAAACGACAAAGTTATTAGAATCGATAAATACTCAAAGACGGCCAAACACACAAGCTGATAAAACTGAAAAATCAGTTGGCAAAATTCACCAAGTCAACAGATTTTGACAAAAAACTCGTAAGGTCAGAATGTAAAAACCGATTCAAAATCGCGAAGAAAATCTTCAAGTCATATCCATTCAAGAATGAAGATCATTCATGGAATAATAGACTCGAGAGGAAAGGAAGATTATTTCCCACTCGATGAAGATTGAATAGACCATCACATCGCCACAAATCTGTACAAATTTAAAATCATTATGACAAAACAAGAAAAGTTTGTGAAAACCGACTTCACTCGATCCAATATGTCAAGAAAGGAATAAAGTTAAAAATAAAATTGCACCGTCAAGAACTAATCGCTTAGGACCCAAAAAGATATGGGTACCAAAGAATTCTCACTCTGTTTTGCGGAGAAAAATCACTAGTTGGCCGGAATCGAAATGTAATTCAAAAATCGAGTTGTATTCACAATCGAGTTTTGAATTCAAAGATAAGAACAAAATCGAAAGCGTATACAAATTGTTGATACACCGTACTCTCCTTATTCACTTTTATCTAGCTACGGTAATCAAGAAAAGACGTGGTCCTTTTCAATCCAAACCGCTCATAATTTCCACTCACCCACCTTTTCACAATCTCAAAATATTTATGACAAGACGTTTTAAGTCCCACTCAATTCTTAACTACCCCCACTCCAAATTATAAATACCTGCATTTTCTTTTACAAATTCTTTACGCCAAATTCTGAATCTACTCTCTATATTTCAAAATTTCAAATTTTCAATCAAATCCAGAAAAATGACTTTCACTCTTGTTGAACCCGGAATGATCGTTTCTCTTGAACAATATATTGCAAAGTATGTTGATCAAACTCTAGTAAATTCAATTGCAACAAAAATCCGGAAAATTAAAGGATTGGAAGCTGTCTTCAACATTAATCTAAAAAGTGTTTGCTTAGAAAGCATCGGAGACTTCTACCAATTTGGGAGAACAATTGTAGAAGGAGAAGACACACAAACCTTTATCACCACTGTCAGTAATAAGGAAATCAAAGTCACTGAAAATTTAATTGCAGAAATCTTTGGATTTGACAAATCCGAAGGATCAGCAGCTATTAAGCTGACTAAGGAACAAAAGGAGAAGTTATGGAAAGATATAGCAATTGAAGGAGGATCCGCTGTCTCACAGACTGGAAGCACAAGTCTGCTCAAGCCAGAATTTAATTTTCTCTCAAAGATGCTGGCTAATTGTGTAATTGGGAACGCTGGAAACTTCAGCAATCTATCTGGAGCAAAACTAGATTTGCTATACGTAATTTGGTTTGAAGAAGATTTCAATTGGGCAAGGTATCTGTTTGATCAATTGACAGCACAATCAATTGATGTACCCAAAAAGAAGACCGATGTGAAGAAAGGACGATTCTATCACAAGAAAACTCTTGCGTTAGTAGTCCAGAGGATACTTGACCATTTTGGAGTCGTAAAGAGAAAAGAAACACCAGTTGCTGATGGGAAAATTGTTGTCAAGGAAGAAAAAGCTGGAAAAAGGAAAGCTGAGAAATCTGTGACTGAACCCAAAAAGAAGAAAAGCAGGAAGTCAAAGAAACCTGCAACTGGAGATGAAGTATTAGCACAGATTGAAGATTTAAAGAAAAGAAGAAAACAGTTGGAAGAAACAGAAAAAGGTTCAACTGATCCAGTTATTGAAGAACCAATAGAAATGTTATCAACTCAAGAAGCTGGAACTAAAGTTGCACCGTATGCAAACGAAGCTAATCTCACCGAATTTATCCTGGCTTGATCGAGATTTTACCAACTCAAGAAGCGCTATGCATCCACAGAAAAATGGAAATAATCAAAGAAACTCAAGTTGTCAACAGAGAACAAAGTTGTTGAAACCGACTTACAGAAGAAGCTTATAACTCGTGGGAACAAACCCTGAGAACTGAGCCTGATGATGAAGAATCCGATAGTGATGAAAGACTGATTGATGAAACAACATTGAACATGCTAATGTTGCTTTCAAAATCCAGATCTACTCCTCAAGAATCTGTCCCCAGATTTGAACATGTTGAAACTGCTAAAGAACTTTCAGCTCCTCAACCTGAGGAAAAGGAGACTGAAGCGGAAGCTGAATCATCCAAGATCATTCAGTTAGATGAGCAAGTTCATGAAGCTGAACCCACTACAAAGGGAGTTCCAGTCGTTGAATTGGAACCTGAGCAAAGTGAAAAACAAGCCGTTGAAGAAATTGCAAGTGAAAAAGTTTTGCAAACTGAGCCGATAATCTCAGTTCCTAACATTGAAAAGGAAACATCAGTTGTCCCAATCACTGCTGAGGGAGAAACCAGCAGAACCAATCTTATGCAAACTGATGATCCCATGCAAATTGAAGTTCCTACTCAAGAAGAAGATCATGAGATCACAAGAGAATCAGAGGACACCCTCACACCATTCAAATCTCCATCTGATAATACAGAACTTATGAAAGCTGATTATGAGCGATTGCAAAGTTACAGAACTTGGAAG
Organism: Gentiana macrophylla; assembly: GCA_026214975.1. Classification (NCBI taxonomy): domain Eukaryota; kingdom Viridiplantae; phylum Streptophyta; class Magnoliopsida; order Gentianales; family Gentianaceae; genus Gentiana; species Gentiana macrophylla. The sequence goes on from CM047810.1 coordinate 87,795,335, forward strand.
TTCAGTTCTATAGATAATCAAAGGAGTCAGCATGCAGAAATGGAGATTATTGAGAAGTGGGTATTCGATCTTTTCAACATTACAAGTCTAATGGAGATAATCAATACCGAAGAATTCATAGATCAAGGATTTGCGCTGATTAGAAATAGCTATTGGAGGAAAGCCATGACCAGTGGAAGTTCTAAGAAGAATGTTAATGATGATTTTGAGGAAGATCCTGACATACAAAAAGGGATTCTTGCCTCTATACAAGAAAAAGAAACTGCAACAGAACTAAATACTGATGAAGACTCTAATAGTTCTGGTGAAAGCAGTGGAAGTTCAAGTTGTGAAAGCTTATCTGAAACTCAGCAGGACAAAGAAGCAGAAGAAGGCTATCAATCTCCCACTGATATATCCACGCTTGAAATAGAAAGAACTTTGGCAGACATACCTGGAGAAGAATCAGATGATGAACCTGAAATACATATGTCACCCACGAAAGTTATTAACTCATCAAGATTAGAAGAAGGTGAAAAAGCATCAAGAGAAAAGACAATCAATTTGAATTTAGAGAAAAGTCAAGGAAGTTGTTCTCTCACCTCTACAAAGAAGCTAAACCATCTGAGGTCGAGACAGTAAAGCAAAGAAACAACAAGGAGGAAATTCACAAAATGTTCTACACAAGTGATCTCATTAGGTATTATAATGAGATACTCGTAATTCAAAAGGATGACAAAAGCTTGTTTGGAAAAGTCTTAAAATCTTTAGAAGCTAGTCAAGACGAACGATCCAAGCTTGAAAAGAAGTTGGACACTCGTGAATGACAATCACAAACCACTCTGCTTTGAGATTCGTAAAACAAACACCGAACATTTCACAAGGAAAGAAGAAACTCAAGACAGATGGGAAGGCATTCTTAATAATCTAGTCGATCGAATGTTTTTAATGGAACAGGCATAAAGGATTCGATCCAGGGCTCAAACCATATTGGCATCAACTCAACAAACATTGAATGCTTACATCAAAATCTTGATTAATAAAGATGATGTCAATAAGGGGGAAAGTTTGGATATCCTAAAAGTCCATACAGCTGAAATGCCACAAACCCTCACAAATATTGATGATAAGTTGAGTGAACTGAAGAAAGCAAGAGGAGAGTTCACTGATGAGGAGATGAAACTGATTGTTAAATACTCAGAACCAACGGACAAAAGAGTTGGTCTGGATTCTCGTCTCTACAATCTATTCAAAAACCTACCAGAAAGAGAAGGAATATCAAAAGAAGAATCTCTTGAAACTTTTCTACACATGCAGAAGATACTCGTGTATCATTGGAATAAGCTGAAGAAATGGGAAGCTGATGGCATCTTAGATAGAGCTTCAGAGAAAGTTGAAAAGGATGAACCTGAATTTATTCAAAATCTATTGAGAACAGCCACCAATGAAAGACTAAGGACATCAGTCTTCACATTCGTAGTTCTATTCAAAAGCAAGTTCTTCAAGAAGAACAATCTATCACAATCTTGGAACATTTGGGCAAGTATTCATGGAATTGAACATTCAGCCACAAATGATGAAATGAGAATTGTTATGAAAAACTATGATAAAAACCACCAAGTAAAAGGAGATTGAACTCGCTTATTCCTACCTATGTCAGTATTTTATTACTCATTCAAAGATTGTAACTCGCTTATTATATAAATTCTCAGTTTCTCAGTTCACTGTGTTAATTACTGCATTTTGTTTTACCTTTTTGCATTGCTTTTAGGGAGGGTATTGACATCATCAAAAAGGGGGAAATTGTTGGAAATAAAATTTATGTTTTGATGATGATTCATCACTTATTGATTAATTATTCTTTAACCCCATTGATGAAGTGTCATAACTAGCTGTTATAGTGCAAAGCAAAAAGAAGTCTAGATATCAATGTATAGGTTTCATTAGAGTCTGATATTTGTATAAGTTAAATCAGACAAGCACTGTAATAGTTCTAGACTGGAACTGAGAAATGAAGAAACTGAGATTTATTCTAACTGAGATTCTACAAGAAACTAACTCAGAGCACACCAACAGAAGACTGAAGAAGATAAGTTCGCTGAGAGTTACAGACTCGGTTGGCTTATCTAGGAGAATAAAGAACTGAGGGTCACAGACTCAGTTATTGAAGAATGAAGAACTGAGGGTTCAAACTCAGTTATGAAGATTACTAGTTGAGACTGTAAAGTTAGACTTCAGGCAAGATTGTGGTGACCTGAACTGACTTTATGGATCTTGTATGAAGACCTAAGAATCATAAGGACAATGAATTCTTAGATGACAATAAGTTATGGTGTACTCTGATTAAGTCAATTATAATCAGATGAAAACTGGAGTACTGATATTTGAAAAAGAATAAAATCTCAGTTAATGCTCCAAGTCAGTTAGAAAACTGACAAGTGAAAACTCAGTATAAAACTGACAAGGAAACTCAGTTTTATAAGTCAGCCATCCAACAACTGAAAGTACAGTCGAACGTTGAAAAGAAAACAATTTCATTGGATGAGTTACTGACATAGCAGAACGGTCAGAAATTATAACCGTTACAAGCAGGATAAATGTTGAATGAACCCCTATAAATAGACTATCTCTACAACATCGAAGGAGTGCAGGTATAAGATAACTGTTGGAAATATTATTTATGTTTTGATGATGATTCGTCACGAAATTAGACAAATCACTTACAACCCATGATGATGAAGTCGTAACTAACTGTTATAGTGCATAATGAAAGAAGAAGCAAGAAATGGTCTAGAGATAAATGTATAAGTTCTATCTAGAGTCTGAACCTTGTATAGGTTATTTCAGACAAGCATTGTAATAGAATAAGAACTAGGCGAACAGCTGGGTCACAACAAGGAAACTGAGTTATAGTAAGAAAACTGAGATATGCACCTAAAGAACTGAGGGCTCAAACTCAGTTATGCAAGAACTGAAGAAGATAAGTTCGCTGAGGGACACAGACTCAGTTGGCTTATCTAGAAGATCAAGAACCGAGGACACAGACTTCTCGCTTGTTGAAGATTGAAGAACCGAGGTGGCAAACTCGCTAGAAGTCGATCAAGTCGTGACTATAAATCGGATTCGTGCAAGTCTGTGGTGACTCAAAACGAATTATAGATCATGTATAACTGAATAATCTTAAGGACAAAGATTATCAGTTACCAGGAAAGAAGAAACTGATTGGTGTACTCTGACTTAGTCAATTGAAGTCAGATAGTAAGTATACAAGGTACTCAGTTTTGAAAAAGAGTAGAAAATTGTGTTAAGGCCTTGTTAAATTCAAACTGAGAATACGACAAAAGATCGTACATATGAACGTTGGCAAAACGACAAGTGTAACGGCTACAAGAGCTAGTGATCGTTACATCACCCCTATAAATATACAAGAGAATCACTTGAAGCAAGAGAGAGGAGGATCAGAAAAAGAGCTTTACAAGCATATATTCAAAGATCCAAATCTAGATCCATAAAATCAGATAAGATATATCCAGAAAAAGGGGAAGCCAACGGAATTGCCTTGAAGACTTCAAAGAAAGATCCAGTTACCCACAAAGGGGGAAAGAAGGCAACTTGGAGCTACAAAGTCAGATCCAGACAGCTCACTGAATTAATCCTTGATTAATTCTAAACCTAACCTTTGTGAAAAAGGGTTGGCTGTGCATAGTTTGAGAAGAGCAATTCTACCTTTTCTCTTACGGTGTTGCTACAGCAGTTGGTGCAGTCTGCGGGCTGTGTGTATGTGGTGAGCTGGTGAAGGAGCAATTCCACCTCCGAAAGATCAGTGTGCAGAATGAAGGGAGCAATCTCACCTTTCTTTATTTTGTGTAGACAGTGAAACCAGGGTGTCGTGAAGGACTGTCACAGTGCTAGAATTTTTGTAACGGTTATCTCATTATTCTAGTGATACCTCCTACACCACAGGAGAAGGGGAGATGTACGGGATTACACCACCCGGAACTTCCATAAACAAATCTTGTGTTGATTTACTTTACGCATTTGTGTTTGTTTTATTTAGTGCATTATCTCTCAGCAAACATCAGACACTGAGTCCTCACAAACTGATACATAGAAGGTCTAGATTTCTGTTTACACATCTATTGCACTAAAGGCTATTACTTTATCCGCTGCCAGTTAACAAGACTGAATATAAGTCAGTTTTGACTTACACTCAGTTGAGCTAACTGAACTCCGCACAAGTTAAGAGACAGGAACAAAACTGAACTAAAGATCAGTTTGAGTTTTAGAGAAACTCAGTTCCTGGGGCTTTTATAACTTAAGATAAGTTTTTGGTGACAAGTTTATTCACCCCCCCCCCCCCTCTAAACTTGTGTTAGCCTTTCCAAGGGACCAACAATAACAAAGCAAGAAAATTAAAAGAATCTATCTAGTCAAGAAAGATCAAATTAAAGGGGAAAAGCCAAATTCAAAAGAATACCTGCTAAGTACTTAATTGCAAGATCAAGAAATTTATTCAAAGTGTTCAAGCATATTCAAGCAGATTCAAGATCTAACATTTGAAGAAATACCGAGTCGTGCTTAAATTAAACATCCAGAAGAAAAGCTCAAATCACAGCTTGAATCATAGTTATTGATTCAAAGTCTCAACTTTGATTTTATCAAAGGCTTAGACTGTGAAACACCAAGAAGGTGTGAAGGACAGTTGAGTGCAGTCAGGAAGACTGTGTTTGTGATGAGTCGGTGAAGAGGCAATCCTACCCTCCAAGGACCGATGGTTCAAACAATTGAAGAGCAAAGAATCCTACCTGCTCTACAAGTGTTTAGATAGTGAAGCTAGTGGATTAGTCAAGGACTATCGCTTTGGAACTTTTTGTAACCGGGCCATCTCAAAGAAGTTCTAGTGGAATTTTCCTCCGCATCACAGGGAAGAGAGGACTGACGACAGATTACACCACCTGAACCTCTATAATTCTTGTCTACTTACTTTATGCATTCATTTATTTCATTATAAATACATTTACCTGGTTTTCATACTAAAGGCTATTACCTTATCCATTTGCCGATTAACAAGACTGAATATAAGTCAAGATTGACTTACACTCGATTGAGCTAATCAACTCCGCACAAGTCAAGGGACAGAACAAAACCGAATCAAGATCGCTTTGAGTTTCGAGAAACTTCCTGGGGGCTTTTTCAACTTAAGATAAGTTTTTGGTGACAAGTTTATTCACCCCCCCCCCCCCTCTAAACTTGTGTTAGCCTTTTCAAGGGACCAACAATTGGTATCGGAGCGCTTCTTCCTTAGAAGTGATCATTTCAAACCAGCTTGTTAAAAACCCCATCAGATCTATCTTAAAAGTATTTTTAAATGGATACATCTAAAATTAGAGATTGGCTAAACAATCCCTCGATCGACTATATGCGTAATGTTGTCTATGACTTTCGTGATCAAGTATTTGAAAGATTCAGTACTACAAGCTCTCACACGAATCCAGAACCTCAATTCGGTTATGATGAAGACATTGAACTTAATGGGAACGTAGATGATGAATCCTCAAGATTACCATCCTTAAGTGATCTTTCGTAAGAAGCGAAAGAGAATTACTACGAGTAGCCGATTCTATAGAAGAAAAGCTAACCGTAAATTCATCCAAGACAAAAGACGCAGATCATCGATAAAGATCTACCTACAAGCCATGGAGGAGAAAGTGATGAAGAAATCATACTGCTAGGAGCTACACATGCAAATGCTATTGATAAAGGAAAACAAGTTTTAATCAGTGATGATTCCTCAACAGAAGATTTATCTATCAAACATCAGGAGGTAAGTACGTCTACATCCAAATCTCACACTATCCCAAACAATCAAATGAATGACGATTTCAATAAATCCTTGGACATACTCATAAAAGAATTTGAGATAACTCAAGGGAATTATGAGAATGTCAAAAAGGAGAAAATGTTATTGAAAACTAAGATTTCGAGATTGAATGCTGAAATCAATCTAATTAAGACTAATAATGGAACCAAGGTAATTCAACCAACTGATGAACCAACAAAAGTTATGAACACCAATGAATCATCAGTTGATCCGATTTCCAAAGTTCAATTCAAACCAGAAAACCATTTGGAGATAGATCTGGTTTAGGGTTTGATAATCGCATACAATTCTAAGTTTAGACCAGGATCGCTTGCAATAAAATTTGTGGATCGCCAATACCAAAAACTCGTAAAACCGACAAAGTTATTAGAATCGATAAATACTCAAAGACGCCAAACACACAAGTCGATAAAACTCGAAAAATCGCTTGGCAAAATTCACCAAGTCAACAGATTTTACGTAAAAAAAACTCGAAAAATCAGAATGTAAAAACCGATTCAAAATCGCAAAGAAAATCTTCAAGTCATATCCATTCAAGAATGAAGATCATTCATGGAATAATAGACTCAGAGGGAAAGGAAGATTATTTCCCACTGATGAAGATTGGAATAGACAATCACATCAGTTTCACAAACTGAACAAATTTAAAACTGTTATGACAAAACAAGAAAAGTTTGTGAAAACTGACTTCACTCAGTCAATATGTCAAGAAAGGAATAAAGTTAAAAATAAAATTGCACCGTCAAGAACTAATCAGTTAGGACCCAAAAAGATATGGGTACCAAAGAATTCTCACTCTGTTTTGCAGGAGAAAAATCACTAGCTGAAAACTGGAAATGTAATTCACAAAACTGAGTTGTATTCACAACTGAGTTTTTGAATTCAGCATAAGAACAAAACTGAGCGTATACAGCTTTTGATACACCGTACTCTCCTTATTCACTTTTATCTAGCTACGGTTATCAAGAAAAGACGTGGTCCTTTTCAATCCAAACCGCTCATAATTTTCACTCACCCACCTTTTCGCAATCTCAAAATATTTATGACAAGACGTTTTAAGTCCCACTCAATTCTTAACTACCCCCACTCCAAATTATAAATACCTAGAATTTTCTTTTACAAATTCTTTACGCTCAAATTCTGAATCTACTCTCTATATTTCAAAATTTCAAATTTTCAATCAAATCCAGAAAAATGACTTTCACTCTTGTTGAACCCGGAATGATCGTTTCTCTTGAACAATATATTGCAAAGTATGTTGATCAAACTCTAGTAAATTCAATTGCAACAAAAATCCGGAAAATTAAAGGATTGGAAGCTGTCTTCAACATCAATCTAAAAAGTGTTTGCTTAGAAAGCATCAGAGACTTCTACCAATTTGGGAGAACAATTGTAGAAGGAGAAGACACACAAACCTTTATCACCACTGTCAGTAATAAGGAAATCAAAGTCACTGAAAATTTAATTGCGTAAATCTTTGGATTTGACAAATCCAAGGATCAAGCAGCCTATTGTCGACTAAGGAATAGAAGGAGAAGTTATGGAAAGATATAGCAATTGAAGGAGGATCCGCTGTCTCACAGACTGGAAGCACAAGTCTGCTCAAGCCAGAATTTAATTTTCTCTCAAAGATGCTGGCTAATTGTGTAATTGGGAACGCTGGAAACTTCAGCAATCTATCTGGAGCAAAACTAGATTTGCTATACGTAATTTGGTTTGAAGAAGATTTCAATTGGGCAAGGTATATGTTTGATCAATTGACAGCACAATCAATTGATGTACCCAAAAAGAAGACCGGTGTGAAGAAAGGACGATTCTATCACAAGAAAACTCTTGCGTTAGTAGTCCAGAGGATACTTGACCATTTTGGAGTCGCAAAGAGAAAAGAAACACCAGTTGCTGATGGGAAAATTGTTGTCAAGGAAGAAAAAGCTGGAAAAAGGAAAGCTGAGAAATCTGTGACTGAACCCAAAAAGAAGAAAAGCAAGAAGTCAAAGAAACCTGCAACTGGAGATGAAGTATTAGCACAGATTGAAGATTTAAAGAAAAGAAGAAAACAGTTGGAAGAAACAGAAAAAGGTTCAACTGATCCAGTTATTGAAAAACCAATAGAAATGTTATCAACTCAAGAAGCTGGAACTAAAGTTGCACCAGAAGTGCAAACTGAAGCTAATCTCACCGAATCTATCCCAGTTTCGGTAACTGAGATTTTACCAACTCAAGAAGCAGCTATGCATCCACAGGAAATGGAAATAATCAAAGAAACTGAAGTTGTCAACAGAGAACAGGTTGTTGAAACTGACTTACAGGAAGAAGCTATAACTCAAGGGGAACAAACCCTGAGAACTGAGCCTGATGATGAAGAATCTGATAGTGATGAAAGACTGATTGATGAAACAACATTGAACATGCTAATGTTGCTTTCAAAATCCAGATCTACTCCTCAAGAATCTGTCCCCAGATTTGAACATGTTGAAACTGCTAAAGAACTTTCAGCTCCTCAACCTGAGGAAAAGGAGACTGAAGTGGAAGCTGAATCATCCAAGATCATTCAGTTAGATGAGCAAGTTCATGAAGCTGAACCCACTACAAAGGGAGTTCCAGTCGTTGAATTGGAACCTGAGCAAAGTGAAAAACAAGCCGTTGAAGAAATTGCAAGTGAAAAAGTTTTGCAAACTGAGCCGATAATCTTAGTTCCTAACATTGAAAAGGAAACATCAGTTGTCCCAATCACTGCTGAGGGAGAAACCAGCAGAACCAATCTTATGCAAACTGATGATCCTATGCAAATTGAAGTTCCTACTCAAGAAGAAGATCATGAGATCACATGAGAATCAGAGGACACCCTCACACCATTCAAATCTCCATCTGATAATACAGAAGTTATGAAAGCTGATTATGAGCGATTGCAAAGTTACAGAACTTGGAAGTTCAGTTCTATAGATAATCAAAGGAGTCAGCATGCAGAAATGGAGATTATTGAGAAGTGGGTATTCGATCTTTTCAACATTACAAGTCTAATGGAGATAATCAATACCGAAGAATTCATAGATGAAGGATTTGCGCTGATTAGAAATAGCTATTGGAGGAAATCCATGACCAGTGGAAGTTCTAAGAAGAATGTTGATGATGATTTTGAGGAAGATCCTGACATACAAAAAGGGATTCTTGCCTCTATACAAGAAAAAGAAACCGCAATGTAACTAAATCATCGATGAAGACTCTAATAGTTCTGGTGAAAGCAGTGGAAGTTCAAGTTGTGAAAGCTTATCTGAAACTCAGCAGGACAAAGAAGCAGAAGAAGACTATCAATCTCCCACTGATATATCCACGCTTGAAATAGAAAGAACTTTGGCAGACATACCTGGAGAAGAATCAGATGATGAACCTGAAATACATCTGTCACCCACGAAAGTTATTAACTCATCAAGATTAGAAGAAGCTGAAAAACAGTCTGAAGAGAAAAGACAATCAGCTGAATTTAGAGAAAAGCTGAAGGAAGTTGTTCTCTCACCTCTACAGCAAGCTAAACCATCTGAGGCTGAGACAGGCAAAGCAAAGAAACAACAAGGAGGAAATTCACAAAATGTTCCTACACAAGCTGATCTCATTAGGTATTATAATGAGATACTCAGAATTCAAAAGGATGACAAAAGCTTGTTTGGAAAAGTCTTAAAATCTTTAGAAGCTAGTCAAGACGAACGATCCAAGCTTGAAAAGAAGTTGGACACTGTGAATGACAACTGTCAAACCACTCTGTTTGAGATTCAGAAAACAGCCACTGAACATTTCACAAGGAAAGAAGAAACTCAAGACAGATGGGAAGGCATTCTTAATAATCTAGTCGATCGAATGTTTTTAATGGAACAGGGCATAAAGGATTCAGTCGTGGCTCAAACCATATTGGCATCAACTCAACAAACATTGAATGCTTACATCAAAATCTTGATTAATAAAGATGATGTCAATAAGGGGGAAAGTTTGGATATCCTAAAAGTCCATGCAGCTGAAATGACACAAACCCTCACAAATATTGATGATAAGTTGAGTGAACTGAAGAAAGCAAGAGGAGAGTTCACTGATGAGGAGATGAAACTGATTGTTAAATACTCAGAACCAACGGACAAAAGAGTTGGTCTGGATTCTCGTCTCTACAATCTATTCAAAAACCTACCAGAAAGAGAAGGAATATCAAAAGAAGAATCACTTGAAACTTTTCTACACATGCAGAAGATACTTGTGTATCATTGGAATAAGCTGAAGAAATGGGAAGCTGATGGCATCTTAGATAGAGCTTCAGAGAAAGTTGAAAAGGATGAACCTGAATTTATTCAAACTCTACTGAACAGCCACCAATGAAAGACTAAGGACATCAGTCTTCACATTCGTAGTTCTATTCAAGAGCAAGTTCTTCAAGAAGAACAATCTATCACAATCTTGGAACATTTGGGCAAGTATTCATGGAATTGAACATTCAGCCACAAATGATGAAATGAGAATTGTTGCGGAAAACTATGATAAAAAACCAGTCAAGTAAAAGGAGATTGAACTCAGTTATTCCTACCTATGCTGTATTTTATTACTCATTCAGCATTGTAACTCAGTTATTATATAAATTCTCAGTTCACTGTGTTAATTACTGCATTTTGTTTTACCTTTTTGCATTGCTTTTAGGGAGGGTATTGACATCATCAAAAAGGGGGAAATTGTTGGAAATAAAATTTATGTTTTGATGATGATTCATCACTTATTGATTAATTATTCTTTAACCCCATTGATGAAGTGTCATAACTAGCTGTTATAGTGCAAAGCAAAAAGAAGTCTAGATATCAATGTATAGGTTTCATTAGAGTCGATATTTGTATAAGTTAAATCGCATAGCAATCGTAATAGTTCTAGACCTGAACCGAAATGAAGAAACGAGATTTATTCTAACCGAGATTCTACAAGAAACTCGACTCGAGCACACCAACAAGACCAAGAAGATAAGTTCGGCCGAGAGTTCTGACTCGGTTGGCTTATCTAGGAGAATGAAGAACTGAGGGTCACAGACTCAGTTATTGAAGAATGAAGAACTGAGGGTCACAGACTCAGTTATTGAAGAATGAAGAACTGAGGGTTCAAACTCAGTTATGAAGATTACTAGTCGAGACTGTAAAGTTAGACTTTAGGCAAGATTGTGGTGACCTGAACTGAGTTTATGGATCTTGTATGAAGACCTAAGAATCATAAGGACAATGAATTCTTAGATGACAATAAGTTATGGTGTACTCTGATTAAGTCAATTATAATCAGATGAAAACTGGAGTACTGATATTTGAAAAAGAATAAAATCTCAGTTAATGCTCCAAGTCAGTTAGAAAACTGACAAGTGAAAACTCAGTATAAAACTGACAAGGAAACTCAGTTTTATAAGTCAGCCATCCAACAACTGAAAGTACAGTCGAACGTTGAAAAGAAAACAATTTCATTGGATGAGTTACTGACATAGAAGAACGGTCAGAAATTATAACCGTTACAAGCAGGATAAATGTTGAATGAACCCCTATAAATAGACTACCTCTACAACATCGAAGGAGTGCAGGTATAAGATAACAAAGCAAGAAAATTAAAAGAATCTATCTAGTCAAGAAAGATCAAATTAAAGGGGAAAAGCCAAATTCAAAAGAATACCTGCTAAGTACTTAATTGCAAGATCAAGAAATTTATTCAAAGTGTTCAAGCATATTCTAGCAGATTCAAGATCTAACATTTGAAGAAATACCGAGTCGTGCTTAAATTAAACATCCAGAAGAAAAGCTCAAATCACAGTTGAATCATAGTTATTGATTCAAAGTCTCAACTTTGATTTTATCAAAGGCTTAGACTGTGAAACACCAAGAAGGTGTGAAGGACAGTTGAGTGCAGTCAGGAAGACTGTGTTTGTGATGAGTGGTGAAGAGGCAATCCTACCTCCAAGGACTGATGGTTCAAACAATTGAAGAGCAAAGAATCCTACCTGTTCTACAAGTGTTTAGATAGTGAAGCTAGGGATTAGTCAAGGACTATCAGTTTGGAACTTTTTGTAACCGGGCCATCTCAAAGAAGTTCTAGTGGAATTTTCCTCCGCATCACAGGGGAAGAGAGGACTGACAGGATTACACCACCTGGAACCTCTATAATTCTTGTCTATTTACTTTATGCATTCATTTATTTCATTATAAATATATTTACCTGGTTTTCATACTAAAGGCTATTACCTTATCCGCTGCCAGTTAACAAGACTGAATATAAGTCAGTATTGACTTACACTCAGTTGAGCTAACTGAACTCCGCACAAGTCAAGGGACATGAACAAAACTGAACTGAAGATCAGTTTGAGTTTTAGAGAAACTCAGTTCCTGGGGCTTTTTCAACTTAAGATAAGTTTTTGGTGACAAGTTTATTCACCCCCCCCCCCCCCCTCTAAACTTGTGTTAGCCTTTTCAAGGGACCAACATAATGCATTGTGACTTGTGGGGACCGTATTCGACACTTTCTACATGCGGGGCTTCTTATTTTTTGACAATTGTGGATGATTATTCTCGTTCTGTTTGGGTCTACATGTTATATAATAAATGGGAAGTTGAGACAAATTTTTTGAATTTTATGGCACTGATTGAACGGCAGTTTAGCGCAAAAATTCAACGGGTTAGGAGTGACAATGGGACATAATTTAAACGTTTACTTCTGCATTTTCAAAAGGAAGGGATCATTTTGAAACGTCATGTGTGGGCACACCTCAACAAAATGGTAGGGTTGAGAGAAAACATCAAAATATCTTGAACGTAGCTAGGGATTGCGTTTTGAGGGACACCTTCCACTAAAATTTTGGGGGGAGTGTGTTATGACTGCCGGCTATTTAATTAATCGAACCCCCTCAAGTGTTTTGGGTTATAAGACGCCTTATAAATGTTTATTTGGTAAAACCCCTAGTCTGATGCCCTACGGGTTTTTGGATGCTTGTGTTACGCACACAATTTAAATCATAAAGGGGATAAATTTGACAGTCGGAGTCGCATATGTGTGCTTTTAGGATACTCTTTTAGGAAGAAAGGCTAGACTCTTTTTGATTTAGAGACGGAAGAAATATTTGTGTCTTGGGATGTTAAATTTTTTGAACATGTTTTCCTATGAAAGAGTCGGTTTCTCCTCCCTCTGTCCCGATTGAGTTTCCGGAAATGGATGACGGGGGTGTTTATGCGGATGTTAGTGATCAGATTGTGGGGCCGACCCCACCTAGTGATGTTGTCGTCAAAACTGACGCTGGGAGGGTTGTGGAAACCGATGTGGTAGTGGCAGAGTTGCCGACCTATTCAACAAAAGACACAGTGGAGTTGGGAAGAGGGAAACGTACAAAGATTCCTAATTCCCGTTATCGAGATTTCATGACACATATGGCAGTGGATAAGAAAAGTCCTTCGGTGCGCTCCTCCGGACCATCCACCTCATCAGGTAGTTTATATCCGCTTACACATTATGTTAATTATGCTTGTTTCTCTGGCACACATAGACTCTTTCTAGCAAATATCATTGCAGGCAACCCTCCAAAATCATTTAAAGAAGCAGTAAGATTTGAGGCATGGTGCCGAGCTATGGCAGAAGAAATACGGGCCATAGAGGAACAAGGCACTTGGGCCTTAAAAGCTCTGTTGGTTGCTTTCGGTAATCACCAAGTCGAGAGGATCGATTATAAAAATGGAAACAGTTCGGGCTTTTCTCGCAGTCGCTGCTGTTAAAAAATGGGAACTTCACCAGATGGACATCCACAATGCCTTTCTTCACGGGGATTTGGATGAGGAGATTGATGAGAGTCAACTTTCCTACGCATTTCACACTTAATTCACTTAAATTCATAGCATTTCGGGGCATGATTAACACCATTTAGATGCTATCTCACGCTACTTTCACCACTCACATTCCCACATCGCACTTAACCGAAAATCTCATTTTTTATCGTTGATATGTGGACTTTTCTGTAGCACACATGGGGTACACGATACCATAGGAAAATTACGTTTGTATCTCGTGTTGTGTATTTTCATATGATAGATGATAAAGAGTTGTGTCGAGATCAATTTTGGTGATTATGGCACTTTAGGAGTGGTTCTACCCAAAGCAGAAGTACTTCCGGTCAGTTTTTGAGGATCAGCCAAGGCAGGCCCACGCCTACCCCTTGTAGGCATGGTTCTGAGCTCTCAGTCACATTCAGGATGGTCAGAAGCACGCCTGCCTGGTGCAAGCCCACTCTGACGCCCTAGTAAATCAGGCATCATGTTTTTTATGCTCAGGACCACTTCTACCTGCTGCAAGCCCACTCCTGCAGCACCGAATTTATGCATTATAAAAGCCTTTTTGCAGTTAGTAGAAGGGGAGATACCATATTTTCTAGATTATAATTAGATTAGAAAAAAACCCGAAAAACTCTTCTCTTCACTTTTCTTCATTTCATTAGCTTAAAAAGTATAATCTTAGCTTTTTATTCTCCAAATTAGTGTGTAATTAAGCTTGGGATTTCTTCTAAAATGGTGAATTCATCATTCCCTTGGTGAATCTCCATGGAATTTGAGCTAATTTCATAGTTCTTAATTAATTAAGGTATAATCTCGAATTTGATCTTAATTTTTCATTTTATGGCTTTATCTAGTTTAATTTCATCTTTGCTTTGTGTTTTTGTTGAAATCATGAGTAGCTAAACACTCTTGTGGCTTGGGTGATGTGAATTTGGGCTAGATTGCTTATAATTGCTTGGGTACAAGTTGGGTTTGCTTGTATGTTCTTAATTTGTTCAAGTTATGGTGATTGATCTTGATGGGTGTAATTAATTTGCGACTAATTGCATAAACTAAGTGTTAATTCGAGGCCTAATCGTAAGAATTGACATGGAACTAGTCACCATGAACACATAGTAAAATCATCTAGAGATAGAATTGATTTCTAGTGTGTGTGTTGCCTAATATTGAATTGGGAATTTCATAGTCCTTTAATGCATAGCCATTCATCCTAATCTAGTCCTAGCCGATAGGTTTGGTGTTTGGTTGTAGTACGTTAATGCGAGAGATTGATTGACGTGAATATAGTGAAGTGCACCTTGAATGTGTTGAGAACCAATTAGTGAAACTTGATTCCAAGTAGTCACGAGAATTTATATCTAGCTCATTGGAACATCACCCGAGTCACCTCGTTCTATATCATTTTACTTTGTCCAAATCATCACATTTTTAGTTAATTCCACCTTTAGTTCGTTTTCATCACTTTAAGTTGCATTGGTAGTTAATTAAAAATCACTTCTCGAGTATGACCCGGTACTCTGCCGGTGAGATTGGAAGCCTAGTGAGGCCGATCAAGCTTCTCTCTTAGATTAACTGGCGCCGTTTCCGGGGAGAAATCTTTTAGTTGATATCTTGTAAGTAGTCACAACATTTAGGACTAGGCTTTTTGTTTTTCATTGTGTTCTTGTTTTTTTGAGTTTTGTAGTGCATGGAGACGTAAAGACGAGTCTCTAGTGTCAATATGGAATGGAAGGAATTTGAAGAAGCTCCTATGACGGATAAGTTTGCCCAACTAGGAGGTTTTCCTCGTCAAGAGAAAGCCTGCGATGAAGAGCTACCATTGTATATGTATCCGGGTTGGGAAAGTGATCCTAGTGAGGCATTGCATCAACAACAACTTCTCCAAGATGGAAGACATGGCCATGGAGGTTCTTATCCTCATTCGTGTGAAAATCACAATCGAGGTGTCGTGGGTTTTGAAGCACCACCTTATTATCAATACAACCCGTACGTACCATCATACAACCATGAATGGGAAAATCCTTCAAATTTTCAAAGTCAATATCCATGGCAAAGCCACGGCCACTTCCAAATCCAAATACCTCAACACCCCAATTTTCAAGAAAATTTGTGTTTCCAAGGCCAACCCTCACACTCAAAACAAGCCCCAGTGCCATCACAAGAAAAACCGAGTTGGGAACTTGCCACTGAGAGAATGAAGAGAGCCATAGAAGAATCTTCCAAAAAGAGCTAAGAATGTATTCATATTGAGGATCAAACTCAATGGAAACCGTCAATGGAACAAGCCTCTTTTTCTCAATAAGATTCGGTGCCATTACAAGTAAAACCGGGTTGGGTGCTTGCAATTGAGAGGATGAAAAAGACTATTGAGGAAGCTTCCAAAAAGAGCCATGAGGAGAACTTAGCAAGACTTGCAGAGCCTTTACGAATCTTGGAAACTCAACTTGGTTTATCGTTGGAGATAAAGATAGTTGAGAAGAGTGGTGAAAATGAGGAAAGCTTATGTGTTCCACAATCTCACCCCGAGGTGATCACCCCACTAAAAGGTAGTGAGGAAGGTAAAATAGATATTGACCCCATTCTTGTTATGCCTTCTTCTTTGGACCATATTGTTGATCTTGTGGTAGTTGATCATGCTAGTTTTGTTGTTGATGATTTATTGAGTACCCCATTGCATGCTCCCCCAAAATTTTCCATTCATGTTGACTTGGGGATGAATGAATTCTTTGATTGCTCCTTTACCTTTAACGGATCGGTTACTTTTCTTTTGGCCAACCTATCTTGGAAAGGGTTGAGTGACATGGAATTAACTTTGTACCTTAAGCTATCACTCAATTCCTTCGATTTATACAAAAAATCACAAAGGTTGGCTCTATCTTGGTATAACTATCCTTAGCATTGTTGTGGATAAAAAATTTGAACTAAGGACTCTAAACTTAGAACGGTATAGTTAGATTTGCTTTGTTTTCAATAAAAGTGGTGAAAGTTTTTTTAATTGCCATGTTCTTGAGGCTTTTCAGCAAAAGATGTGCAATTTTTTTTCTTTTACGCCACTCGTTCTTTGTGTAATCAAGCCAACGGCATAATACAAAGGCGCTATCGGGAGGCAACCCGTTGTTTTAGTTTCATAGTTGAGTCTCATAGAGTCGAGGTGTACTCTCTCCCCTTCGGTTGTCTTTGGTTACTTTTGATTTGGTGTTTTGGGATGTTGCTATAATTGGATGGATGTTTTTGCCCTTGTTTCCCTTTATGCACATGTATGCTAGCTTCCGTTTATACTTTGCACTCTGATTCCATCATTTGATTATCTTTGCGAGCTTACATGATTACTACTTTCATTTTTATGGCATTCCATCGTTGCATTTTGGGATTGCATGTGAAATTTTCATTTAGATATATCACTTGTGTTAAGCTACATGTAGGGGTCATTCCCTATTTTGTAGTTCCTTTTTGTGGTTTTCTTTGATTTATGCACATGTGATCTTTGGACCATGCAAAAAGGGAGGAAACCATGTCTTTCTTGCTTATACATTTGAGCCAATCTTGCGCCTTATTCCGGTTTCTCCATTTCACTAAAATGCAAGCTAAGTCCTTCTTTCACTCGTTTTACATTGAGGACAATGTCAACTCTTAAGTGGGGGGTGGTAGACTTAGCTTTGAATTTTGTGTGTGCATGAGTGTGATTTACTTGTTATGCGTGATTGCTTTGATTGGTGTGTTGTGCCAAGCAATCGGTCGTTTCGAGCAAAATTTTGGCGAATTTTCAAAAATTTCATGACTTTGGTATTGAGTAGATACAATGTTGAATCATTTTGAGAAGTGTAACTAAAAAGATGACCATTAACATGCATTGACACAAGTTTGTGATTTGGCTACGGAATAGGACTTTTCACGTATAGTTTCGACCCATGAACCCTGACTTTTAGTGAAAGATTATGGTAGCTATAGAGATGGTCCGGCTAGCTAGAACTTATATCATTAACTTTTGAGGCGAAATAGAATTGTTACTTAGAGATAGGCATAGGATGAAGGTCATGGCGCTTCTTTGACCCGCTAGAGCCAAATAGCCAACCCGAAACGTTTTATCCCTAGTCTCCCTGCCTTTGCCTTTCTTAGGATGGTGAGACCCCCATCAGAAAACGTTAGCCTTTCGGTACTTAGCCCATCTACCTAGCCCCGAAACCCTATTTTTGTGGTCTACATTCCCTTGGCCTCCCTCGCGATTGAGCTTAATCGTTTTACGTACGTTTTGGATATAGGTGAGGTATATAACTCATGATTTGGGTATCGGTTGGTGAGTGAGTCCATTTGGGGAGGGGTGACTACATTTTGAATTGTGTTATTTTGGCTACCATTTATGTAGCTATCTTATTCCATCTTATGTTTATGTGTGTGTTGTATTTTGTTTTGTTATTTTGAATTGCACAAAAAAAAAGAGAAAAGAAAAAAGCAGACTTAAAATCAAAAGAAAAGCCAAGGTAAAGTTGAAAAAAAAAAAAGAAAAAAAAAAGAAAAAAGAAAAGAAAAGAAAAAGTGTCAAAAATCAAAAGAAAAAAATGCAGTGATACAAAATAAAGTAATAAATTCAAAGAAGTGGCATGGTGTGTTGTATATTGTGATCAATGTAATTGTTTAGTTAGGAAAAGTGATTGAGAGTGGATAATTTTGAGTTCATTAAGTGTTTGCTTCTAGTTGGCCACTATTTTTGTGAAACACCTATTGAACTCGTGTTGGTAACGACTATTTTTGCGTCACATTTTCAGTTTACTTTGGTACATTGGGTTACATGTTTCCACGTTTACGGTTAAACTCTCTCGCGCTTTCTCTTGTTGATATCCTTTTATATCCCTTCGGTACCCCCGTCCCAGCCGAACGTTACAAGCTTTCTAGTCCTACCCGACTGTGCCCGACTTTAGGTAGCCCCAATTAGTGGAGATAGTTAAGAAATATAAGCCTATGGTCTAGCCCCGACGTCTCATGCGTCTATAATCCAAACCGGGAGTTAGGGTAAATAGGAAAGAAACTATCCACACACACACACTATTACCATAGCTAAGTAGAAACTTGTGCCTTTGAGTGTTTATGATCGTCTTTCACTTATAGTTTGATAAATGAGGATTTATTGTATGTGTTCAATGTATAAGTGATGACTCTTTTTGGAACCGCTATTTTGCTCGAGGACGACCAAAAGCTAAGTAGGGGTGGTTGATGAGAGTCAACTCTCCTATGCATTTCACACTTAATTCACTTAAATTCATAGCATTCCGGGGCATGATTTTCACCATTTAGATGCTATCTCACACTAATTTCACCACTCACATTCCCACATCGCACTTAACCGAAAATCTCATTTTTTATCGTTGATATGTGGACTTTTCTGTAGCACACACGGGGTACACGATACCCTAGGAAAATTACGTTTGTATCTTGTGTTGTGTATTTTCAGATGATAGATGATAAAAAGTTGTGTGGAGATCAATTTTGGTGATTATGGCACTTTAGGAGTGGTTCTACCCAAAGCAGAAGTACTTCCGGTCAGTTTTTTAGGATCAGCCAAGGCAGGCCCACGCCTACCCCTTGTAGGCATGGTTCTGAGCTTTCAGTCACATTCAGGATGGACAGAAGCACGCCTGCCTGGTGCAAACCCACTCCTGATGCCCTAGTAAATTAGGCTGCATGTTTTTTATGCTCAGGACCACTTCTACCTGCTGCAAGCCCACTCCTGCAGCACCGAATTTATGCATTATAAAAGCCTTTTTGCAGCTAGAAGAGGGGGAGATACCATATTTTCTAGATTAGAATTTGATTAGAAAAAACCCCCAAAAACTCTTCTCTTCACTTTTCTTCATTTCATTAGCTTAAAAAGTATAATATTTGCTTTTTATTCACCAAATTAGTGTGTAATTAAGCTTGGGCTTTCTTCTAAAATGGGGAATTCATCATTCCCTTGGTGAATCTCCATGGGATTTGAGCTAATTTCATAGTTCTTACTTCATTAAGGTATAATCTCGAATTTGATCATAATTTTTCATTTCATGGCTTAATCTAGTTTAATTTCATCTTTGCTTTGTGTTTTTGTTGAAATCATGAGTAGCTAAACACTCTTTGTTGCTTGGGTGATGTGAATTTGGGCTAGATTGCTTGTAATTGCTTGGGTACAAGTTGGGTTTGCTTGTATGTTCTTAATTTGTTCAAGTTATGGTGATTGATCTTGATGGGTGTAATTAATTTGCGACTAATTGCATAAACTAAGTGTTAATTCGAGGCCTAATCGTAAGAATTGACATGGAACTAGTCACCATGAACACATCGTAAAATCATCTAGAGATAGAATTGATTTCTAGTGTGAGTGTTGCCTAATATTGAATTGGGAATTTCATAGTCCTTTAATGCATAGCCATTCATCCTAATCTAGTCCTAGCCGATAGGTTTGGTGTTTGGTTGCAGTACGTTAATGCGAGAGATCGATTGACGTGAATATAATGAAGTGCACCTTGAATGTGTTGAGAACCAATTAGTGAAACTTGATTCCAAGTAGTCACGAGAATTTATATCTAGCTCATTGGAACATCACCTGAGTCACCTCGTTCTATATCATTTTACTTTGTCCAAATCATCACATTTTTAGTTAATTCCACCTTTAGTTCGTTTTCATCACTTTAAGTTGCATTGGTAGTTAATTAAAAATCACTTCTCGAGTAATGGATATGCCTAGACTAAATGTTTGGACCGCTTTGGTACTCGACTAAATTTCTCCCCGGGTAGTCCGCTATTTGAAGAAGAACTCCGGCCAGGGTATACTCTTGCGAGCTGATAGCCCTTTGTGTTTGGAGGGTGGTGTGATTCGAATTGGGCTAGTTGCCCGGTTACTCGCCGTTCATTGAGGGGGTGGTTCGTGGTGCTTGGTACCTCACCGGTCTCGTGGAAGACTAAGAAACAACAGACAATATGTCGTGTACTTCTGCAGAGGCGGAGTATTGTTCCATGGCGGCTATTACGTGTAAATTGAAGTGGCTCAGACAGCTTCTTGGTTACTTAGGTGTACGAATACCGCCAGGCATTGCTCTTCATTGTGACAGTCAGGCCGCTTTGCATATTGCGCAGAATCCGGTATTCCAAGAGAGGACTAAACATATTGAAGCGGATTGTCACTATGTTCGTGACGCGATTATTGGTGGCCTCATTGCTCCTGATTATGTTACTACGCAGGCTCATCTTACATAGCAAGTTGGGCATTTGCGATCTCCACGCTCCAACTTGAGGGGGGGTATTGCAGACATCGATTGTATTATTATTATATATTAAATTAAGAATGAGTCTATTTTGAATAGGTGAAGGACATAGTTGGTATTTTATGGAGTTAGAGTATTCCTTATGATGTATAAATACTGAATGAATTGATGAATGAAATCAGAAAATCATTACCGATTAGCAAATTTGTCAGCTACAAAAAGATAAAATATTGAATACTTAATATCGTGCATTAATTTTTATAGAGAATTGGGGATAAGGACAACTTTTGGATTATTTTTAAGTAACATTACAACAACACATTTTTTATAGAAAAATGACAACTTTTATATTTTTTATAGCCTGAAGGACAAAAAAAAAATATACATATTAAAAATAAAATAAAAACGCGCATAGTCCTGGGAACTTTTTCCTGGAAATTCTTTTTTATTATTTTTTTTTTTCTCTTTCCTCCCCGATTTTCAAACGATCATATCTTTTGATCTAGATATCCAAACACGATAAAAATTTCACTGAATTTTTTTTTTTTGATGCTCTTCGTTTTGAGACTTGGCTCGATATAATTACACCACTTTTCGTGAGATTCACTGTCGAAATTCACTCAGTGAATCTCCCCAGTGAATCTAAAAAATCAATGAATTCGAACAATAGTGAATTTCGACAGCGGATTTTCTGAAATCACGTCGGAATATGTTGAATGTGGTCTCAAAATAAAGAGAATGAAAAAATAAAAAATTTGGTGAATGAATTTTTAAATTTGGAGTTGTAGATTGAAAGATATGAGTGTTTAAAAAAATGGATTAGGGAGAAATTGTGTTGAGTTTTTTTTTTTTTTTAGAAAACCTGCACTAGAAAAATAATAAATTAAAAACTAATTTTGACATTTATTCAAAAATTTCAAAATACTGTCTTTCTCCCTAATTGATTAATTGATGAAATGTTTGTGTCAATTTTCCTCATTACCCCTAATTTTTAACAAGCACATACGAGTACAAAAAGAACAGAGAATGAGTACTTAATAGAATGCCATAACTATGAACAGGCACATTAAACATTTTATATGTATAATTGCACGTTACCACCACTACCGTATCTATTGATCCTACTATTTCTCTCACACATATGACATATCAAATGTCCCCTTGCCGAATTTTCGTCTTAGATTGCCACAACAACGATGGGACCACCATTGTTGCCGAATTTTCGTCTTCGATTACCGCGACGACGATGTGACCACCATTATTTCCATTGTGACATTTCTCCAAACTGAGGAACTAAACATGCAAGGTTAATGAGAAATGGCCAGCCGCGGTAAGAAGTAATCCTTCCGAATGCTTGATCTAAGCGAAATGGAAAGTAGCATACAGTGAGAGCACGAATGAAGCTGAATTTCTCCTCCATGGAAATGGCCGAATCTCCAGGGTAATAGATTTACTGAACATGTATTTTTGATTGATTAAATTGTGTGTAGAGTACATTTTATATATATATATATATATATATATATATATATATATATATATATATGTGTGTGTGTGTGTGTGTGTGTGTGTATTGTAATGTAACTTAGTGAACAAGAATACATAAGGGATACAATAGTAAACTAATATTATGTAGAGTGTCCTGGGGTTTGGAGAGTATCTTCAACAACATTCAATGTAGCGCGTTAATTTTGTACTTGTAATATTCCTTGTTTCGCCATTATATCCTCACTATTCATTCACAATCATAGTCTATGGCTTTTTCATAATCATAGTACTTTTGCTCATAATGGATTTTCATGTTATTAGCCTATTCACCTTTTCATGTTCCGTGCTTGTTTCAGCCTGTAGAAACACAACACAATGTTACAATAGTTTCAACACACACAAAAATACACTTTGTATTATAGAAAGCTTTGTTCTTAAGCTCACTTGGTTGATACAATTACAATCACAAACATCACCTATTTATAAGGTACACTACTCACATATGAACACATGTGAATTACATTGTTAATAGCATGCTTGAAAAGTCTTTGGACGGTGGTGGACGGTGGACGGAGCAGCCATTGATACAGAAGGCTAGCTACACACATAGATTTTGTTCACATCTCTACATTGCCTCCCTTGAACCAAAATCTTCAAACTTCATCATTCCAAGCATCTTCACAAGTTTTGTAAATGACTCCATCTTCAATGGTTTTGTGAAGATATCTGCAACTTGTTCTTCAGTTGGACAATAATCAATAACAATCTCTTTCTCACGAACCGACTCTCTTATATAAGGATATTTGATATCAATGTGCTTGCTACGACCATGAAAAACTGGACTCTTCGATAGTTCAATAGCCGATATATTGTCACAATAAATCTTCGTTGGTTCAGATTGTTGATGATGCAAAAAATATCTGCTTGTGGCTGCCATATATTCTACTTCTGCTGTTGACATAACAATCACCTGTTGTTTCTTCGACGACCATGAGAAAACGCCGGATCCCAAGAAAAATGCATAACCTGATGTGCTTTTTCTTTGAACGGTGTCACCGGCCCAATCACTATCCGTGTATCCAACAAGAGAAATATCATTAGCTCACGAATAAAATATTCCATGACTCTAAGTACCTTTGATATATCTCAATATCCGCTTAGCTGCTTGTAAATGGGATTGATGCGGCGACTCCATAAAACGACTTATAAGTCCAACACCATAGGTTATATCCGGCCTAGTCGAAGTCAGGTATCTCAAGTTTCCAAAGAGTCTTCGAAAATATGTAGGATCAACAAACTCACCGGTGCCATCTTTTATCAACTTTAATTTTTCTTCCACCGGAGTTAAAATAGGTTTAGCACAATCCATCTTAAACTTCTTCAAAATATCACCTGCATATTTCTTTTGTGAAATGAAGATTCCAATATCCATTTGATGAATCTCCAAACCAAGAAAATAAGACATCAAACCAAGATCTGTCATTTCAAAATGACTAGTCATAGCCTCCCTGAATTCTGAAATCATTTGCGCATTATTACCAGTAAAAATAAGATCATCAACGTATAAGCACACAACAATGATAACACTTTCACCAGAGTATTTGACATATAAGGTATGCTCGTAAGGGTGACGTTCAAAGCCATGATCAATAAAATAAGAGTCAATAAGAGTATACCATGCTCTCGGGGCTTGTTTGAGTCCATACAATGCCTTTTTCAAGCGATAAACTTTGCTTTCTTGTCCATCAATAATATATCTAGCAGGTTGATCCACATAAACTTCTTCCTCAAGAACACCGTTGAGAAAAGCAGATTTCACATCCAACTGATAAATTTTCCACGAACTTTGTGCATCAAGTGAAATAACCATAGGAACTGTATCAAGTCTTGCTACAGGAGCAAACACCTCAAGATAATCAATACCTGCCTTCTGCTTGTATCCTTTTGCTACAAGTCTAGCTTTATAACGATCCACCTCTCCATTGGCTTTGTACACACATTTTACCCCAATGGGTTTCTTGCCTGGTGGAAGGTTTGTCAACTCCCAAGTATCATTCTTCTCAATTGAATGATCTCATCATTCATGGCTTGTATCCAGTAATCATTTCTCGAAGCTTCATCAAAGCCAACTGGATCACAATCTGCAAACAAAGCGAAATTAACAATTTCTTCATTAGACATGTCATTATCATTTCCAATGACATAATCTTGCAATCGAGCTGGTAACTGTCTTTGTCGTTGTGGACGACTAGACGAAGATTCAGTAACAATTTCCTCTCTTGGTGGTTTTGTATGTTGTATACTAGAACCAACAACTGGAATAAAAGTACTTCTTGGTTTTTCAACTTGCTTAGGTGACCAATCCCAAGCTTCCTGTTCTTCAAATATAACATCCCTGCTGATAACAACTTTTCCTGTTACCGGATTAAACAACATAAACCCTTTTGTTTGATGAGAATATCCAATAAAAATACACTTCTCGGATTTATCATCCAATTTCTTTCTCAAAACATCAGGATGGGCATAAGCAATACAACCAAACACTATAAAATGTCCAATATTTGGTTTTCTCCCTGTCCATACCTCATACGGTGTTTTTCCACCTGGTACACTTCTGGTAGGACGCCTGTTTAACACATAAAAGGCACAAGCAACGGCTTCTGCCCAATATGACTTAGCAATTTCTTAGAATGCATCATAGACCTTACCATGTCCATGATCGTTCTATTTTTCCTCTCTGCCACTCCATTCTGCTGAGGAGTATATCTGGCTGTCATCTGATGTTTGATACCATTATTTTCAAAAAAATCATCACAGACAATATACTGAGTTCCTCTGTCTGTTCTCAAAGTTTTAATCTCATATCCACTTTGTTTTTCAATGTACTTTTTAAAACTTATAAAAATATCACAGGCATCAGATTTATTTCTCAAAAAATACACCCATGCTTTTCGACTGAAATCATCAATTAAAGATATAAAATACTTACTACCTCCGTTGGAAGGTTCTTCAACATAACACACATCTGAATGAAATCAACTGCAGTGGTGTACTTGCTCTTCATGCCTTATTCTTTGGAAACGGATCTCTGTGGTGTTTCCCCAAAGTACATGACTCGCAAACTTTATGAGGAAAGTCAATATCTGGCAATCCCAATACTGACTTATTCCTGGCAAGAAACTTTAAATTTCCAAAGTTCAAATGTCCAAATCTCATATGCCATAACCATCATCAAAACTCACAGAACTAAAACAAGGTAAACTGCCACAATTAATTTTGAGTGGAAACAAACGATTATTACTTATGTTTACCTTTGCAATGAGTCCTTTCTTTGGATCACTTACTGTGCAGGTTCCTTGATTGAAGACTATGTTATAGCCTTTCTGTGAATGCTCAACAAATTATGACGTAAACTAGGCACATAGAATACATCAGAAATAGCATTAGAAGAACCGTCTTTTAAAGTGTAAGCGATTCTCCCTTTTCTAAGAATTGGTACCTCAGTATTATCTCCAAATTTAACAGTTGACTGTACAGAAGTATACAAATCAGAGAACAATTCTTTGTTCCCACACATGTGATTACTACAACCTGAATCCAGAATCCAATCATTTTTCTGGTTCTCGCCAGTTCCAAAATTTGCCAATAATGATGTTTGCAGATTATTATCATTATTTTCTGCAACATTAGCATGATTTTCTTGATTATTCTTGTAGCGACAATGATTTTGATAATGCCCGAACTTATTACAATTATAACACTGGATTTTCAATTTATCTTTTTTCGAAAAATCATTACTGTGATATCCCACATCGGTAAATTAAGTGAATGCTCACCCCCATATAAGTGTGAGACATAAAGGTCTTGTCAACTCGGGTTAGCCCTTTTAGACCAAGCGAGGACGGCGGTCTAAGCAGTTGACCGGACATTTATGACTCATTTAGCGCTATAGGCCCGGGGTCTGGGGGCGTTACAGAATGGTATTCAGAGCCGACTATCAGACGGAACTATGCGCTGCACCGTACAAGAAGACGGTGTAAGGATGGCCTCTAGTTACCTCTTGTAGGGACGATCCGGGACAAGTCTTGGTCGTCCTGGCGAGGACGCCAGTCCCTTATAAGGGGGGAGAATGTGATATCCCACATCGGTAAATTAAGTGAATGCTCACCCCCATATAAGTGTGAGACATAAAGGTCTTGTCAACTCGGGTTAGCCCTTTAAGACCAAGCGAGGACGGCGGTCTAAGCAGTTGACCGGACATTTATGACTCATTTAGCGCTACAGGCCCGGGGTCTGGGGGCGTTACAATTACTTTGTTCATTATGACCAGAATCATTATTATTTCTTTGATAATTAAAATTACCTCTTCCTCGGCCCCGTCCTCGACCACGGCCTCTACCACAAAAATTTTGACCACGTTGACTGAATTCAACATGATTCGATGATTCTGCCTTTTGATTTGACACATTTTGTTGCGCCTGCAAAGCTTCCTCAACAATAGCAACAGATTGTTGATCAAGAGAAATTTCATATGATAATAACCCACCTTCTAATTGATCTATTGTCATTTCATCAAGATTTCTGGCCGCTTCAATGACCGTTTTCTTCGTATGAAATTTTTGTGTGAAAGATCTAAGGATTTTCTGCACTACCTGTGCCTCCGTCAGACTCTCGCCGTTCGTGCCCATTTTGCTGGCAATATCTCGTACCTTTGCAATAAAATCACCAACTGACTCAGTTGTTCTCATCTGAGCCAACTTGCACTGTCTCCACAATTCCTGCAAACGAACCTTTTTCACTTCAACGTTACCTCGGTTGGCGTTGACTAGGATTCTCCATGTCTCTTTTGCTGACTTGGCGTTCATCTGAACTTTTTTTAAGAGAAAGAAGAGGAGCAGCAATCAAATTGAGCAATGGGCAAAGTTAGTTTTTTTTTTTACTACCGAGAAGATAAAAGTACAAAAAAAATTTGGAATGCTCTCGGCTGAAAAGCTAGCCGAAACAAGGTCAATAGATTCAACACACACAAAAACACACTTTATTAGATTAGTATAGAAGTATTATAAAGAGTGAAAACTTTCGTCGTCCTCCCACTTTAAAAAAAAAAACGACGCCTTGTTTTGAATTCTATTGAAAAATTGCCTATAAGTCTCTCTCAATAATATTAATGTATATAAATTGCATACAGGTCCTTTTTCTAGACCATTCATTTCCTTCGTTTGTTCCTGAAGTCAATTCATGTTTACTGTTCATTGATCCACGTATATCACTCTTCCCATCGGCAATGACACCTGTGAGTTATTCAACAAAAGTGATATTTCGACAAGGGTCTCTGTGATTACTTACACTATTTTTTTATTCCACCGCCATTGCTTCGCCGACTCGAAGAGCTGCGTATAATGGAGTTTTCTGTTGCCTATTCCCAACACAATCTTTGCATATTCTCAATGGAAGTGCTTGCATAGTCAACCTCAACCCAGATGGCTTATTGCCGGTGCAAAAGTTGCCGGAAGCAACGGGGAAGGAGTCGGAGTCATAGCCAGGCTGAAGGATTAGGGATCGGAAAGCCCTGATGTGATTTCCAAGAAGGAAGTGTTCTGTTCACCGAAGAGAGAATCCTCTGTAGAGCCAGCAGTGGATAAGAATAGTCGTGAGGATGAGGGTGTGACAGCGACAGCTTTGTCTTCAGTGTCCAAAGGGTAAACCACTTGAAGATCCAATAATTTATGGATTCAATTTTTTAGGTTTCATTAAAGTTTAGTTCTTGCACTTTTTCTACATTGTCATTTTCAGAAATTCAGCCTTGCCTGATGCTGTTACCCGAAGGGAAGAAAAATTCCTGACAGATCTTGAGGTGTGTGGATGAGGAAGAAACTAGATACTACCTTCACTTTTTCATGTTTATTGCTTACTTTTTATTATTTTTTTTATTAAATTCTCTGTGATTTGTTTTTAGGCTTCTCCTCCTCGATTGAAAACATCATCGCCAGAAAGAGAAGAGATTAAAGTGGTGGTGGCTGCAAGTGAGCGCAAACCAGATGTTTATGATGTTGTTTGCTATGAGTTTTTGTGATCTGGCTTTGATCATTTGATTTTATTCGATCTCATCGAAAACTTGTGTAGTCAATTTTGGTTGATTTGTTTGATGATTTTCTGCAGGAAACGAAATCTAAAATTGCTGAGGAAGATGATAAATCGTTAAAGCTTGGAATGGTGAGGATAAGAAAGTGAAAGCTGACAGTTGACGGGAAAATGTTTACTTACAATAGAGGTAATGTCAAGCGACATACACAACCTGCATCGTGTCATGTTTTTTGCTTGCAACCGATCCTTTGTACCCGGTTGATATGAAGTAAATTGAATATCTGATGTGAAACTTTTTAAAATTCTCATTCGAAGCAATTAGTCATTGTAAAAGTAACAACTTTTATTTCTTCAATGCAGAATGTCAATTGTGTTTATGACTTCCATCAAGAATTGTAAGAGATACAACTCCACTCAAAATGATAAGGACGTTAATTAGTTCCAAAAGATTATGCAGGAGTTGGTCGTTTTATGTATTAAAGTTCCAATAGAGTAATGTGTTTGAGTTCTATTTATATGATCTATCATCCAGCAAGATGTATTGATAGTTTTTTTGGATAGAAAATTGCAATTAGCTTTCCTTATTACTTGATTTCTCTTATGCTACTTTTAAAACAATTTTTTTTAGCGGGAAAAACAAATGTTATATATACTTGACATGCATACTAAAGAAAAACCTAATAAACACACCAAAAAAATGAAAATAATGAGTGGGCATGCCGTGCATCGCACGGGTGCTTCAACTAGTAATATAGAAAGCTTTGTTCTTAAGCTCACTTAATTGGTTGATACAATTACAATCACAAACATCATCTATTTATAAGGTATACTACTCACATATGAACACATGTGAATTACATTGTTAATAGCATGCTTGGAAAGTCTTTGGACACGGTGGACGGTACATCCATTGATACAGAAGGCTAGCTACACACATAGATTTTGTTCACGTCTCTACACAACCCTTTAGTTATATGTTACGTTCATAAGTAGAATTTTTTGTCAGATTACATCCCTTTAATTATATTTTTAGCGTTACTAGTAAAAAGCTTGTGCGTTGCACGTGTTACATTTAAAGAAAAATTTTAAAATTAGAAAATTAACAATGCAATTTAACATTACATATCCGCTTCAAAAACTTAATATTACATAATAATACTATCTATATTTTTAGTATCAAACAAGTATATTTACAACCCAAAATTTAAATTCTACAACCCAAAATTACACACTAAAAACTATGAGAATCTTTTTTTTATCATTGTCCACTTCCAGATCAAAAGACCACAAGCAAAAGAGTTCAGCAGCTGATTCATCATCCCAGAAAGTTTAGTTTTTTGATGCATTGGAAATTAAGAATGAGACCCCAAACTGGACTAGTTTAATACGCCCCCTCAACTGTGGGTCTGGACACTCTTAAGGCCAACAAAGTGGCCCAACACTTGCACAATAAAGGGATGACTCTGATACCATATAGAAATATGGGTCCAAACCCATATATGAGGAGGGCCCTCCTCTTATATGGGTACCAGGGGCAGCTTTACATAGGGGGATTCGGGTGCGGCTGACCCCTTAAAATAAAAATATTAGGTATAAATAGTAGATATGTTTTTTATAAACACATATATATGTGAAATTGACCCCTTACTTTTATGTATTGACTCTCTATTTTTATCTATTTCCTCATAATTACAAGTGTAGGATTGAATGTGCAACTATATGTGTGATACGGAAAAAGAAATTTGAAAATTGACAAATTTCTCAATTCTACGTCGAAAATCCCAAGCAAATTTCTTCGATGGGTAACGTGAATAATCTGGCCCAAACTCATATAAGAGAAGGGGCCTCATCCCCAAAACGTAGGTTATGAGGTGAGGGAAGTCATCTCTTAATATGGTAGGTTACATAATCACAAATTCCCAATGTATGATACTTTAACATCAACAGCCTTGTGTTTTATTATATATGAAAGAGAAGAGATAAATTGAGACAGACACATACAAATTTCTGCACAATTTTGTTTTTTACGGTCAGATGAACAATTAAAAAGAAAAAAAAAAGCGTAAGCTATTTCTTGCTCAAGAGTTATCATTGTGTAATGTATTTTGAGAATGTAAATGTTTTTCCAACTGGATGTATACCCCTTCTGTTGACCTTGTACTGGTGTATCAGTTGAGAAAACACAACGGTATCTATATATATATACAACTATGATGCAGCGACACTTTAATCTGGTTGTCGTGCGCCGTGTCCGACATAAGACACGACACGCTCCGACACCGTGTCCGACAAGTGTCGGCTGATTAAATTAATATTATTTAAAATTTAAATACCGGACACGCTTCCGACACACTGTCGGCACTTCCCGACACGACACCGACACTCCTGATCCCAATTTTTTTAATTTTTTTATTTAAGTTTTCTTCGATGTAAACGTTAAAATACACGATTTTCATTTCTACAATAATTAAATAAATAATAAGCCGTATCAAGTTTATATGTTTTTTGTTCATAAACAATCATTTTTACATTTTGTAATATTTTGAAGGTCAATCACAATTTCTTTTGCCACCGTATAAAAGTCGAATATCTATTCAGATATTCATAGAGATTATGTAATACATATCTTATTTTGTCTACTTTTTTCAGATGCTTACGAATATTTTTTTTTAATAAATTGAATTTTATTTACATTATATATATATATATATATATGGCGTGTCGTGTCCTTAAATTTTAGAATTAACCGTATCTTCGTATCCGTGTCGTATCCTGCGACGTGTCCGTATCCGTATATGTGTAACATAGATATACAAGCTTACATATATGAACAAATTTTTATCTAATGTGCAATTTTTTTTTTTTTCTTTTTTCTTTTTCCAGTGGGGTCCATGACCCCTTCCCCTTTGGTGGGCCATAGATCCGTCTATACGTATGTATTCATGCATGTATGTAGCTTTTCTCATCTAATGGATCATGATATCAAAGTAGCCGCTATACTAACATAAATACACTATTAACTCCGTCTCAATACTTCCCTTCAAACTCAGAATATATACACATTCTCATTCAGCATGCTCATACACACATTAAACCAGGGGCAATTGCTAAGTCATTCAAACCGGGTCTTATCCGAAGTCCAAACATGTAACAGATTTACTAGCGATTTTGCACTTGTGTTATCGGGACATATCGGAGTTGTCGCTATTCCACAGTAACTTGTGTGACAAACATGTTTGACTTTAATTAATGCACCAATGTGGTTTAACTACAAATTTTTATCATAAAACGACAATTTTTACCGACAAAACTATTTAATTTTAATATTGAAAAATTTCGGATCCTAATTTTGCATATGCATTTTGCTAGTACCGCTAAAAAAACACATAGTAAAATCATTCGTTACGACTAAAAAATATATATATACTTAATCCTAAGAAACAAAACAAAAAATAGTAGAGACTGATGTAGCTACCAGAGTGCTACCCATCAATTAATACCTCCAGAGTGGTCGACTGCCAACATCTCTACTGTGGTGACCCCGAAAGCGAACGCGACGAACTTGACTAACTTAATCGCCAACGTCATTGTCAACATGACCGCAAACGTCATGGCCACTGGGAGAGCCAACACCGCCAGGAACGTCAATGTGACCGCCAACGTGACCGCCAACACCGCTATGATCGCAAAAGTGACAGTCAGAACCGCTGGGAATGCCTCTGGAAACGTCACCGGGATCGTCAACGGGGCCAGCACCACCACCAGCACTGCCACCGCCACCGCCGCCTCCACCTCTAACCAATGTAACCTAAGTATATTTACAACCCAAAATTTGATCTGGAAGTGGACAATGATAAAAAAAGAAGACTCTATTTACATATAATAACAAGTATATTTTTAGTGTTATATTAATAAGTTGATATCTTTTGTTGAGTTAATTATTATAACAATTTTGTTATGACACTAACATCGTTCATTTTAAAATGGTTACTTTTTAGGGTAAGGTACCTACCCACGTTCTTGTTATTTCCACACCTTCATTACTTTTTAGAGTACGGTACCAACCCACGACCCACGTTCTTGTTATTTCTGCACCTTCATTACTTTTTAGAGTATGGTACCTATCCGCGTTCTTGTTATTTCCGCACGTTCATAAAATTTACAGCTACAAAACTATCAAATTCAATATCTCACGTTATTTCCACCTACACTATCATAATATTCCCACCTACACACACTCCACTCATTCAATATTATTTAAAATATGTCGGTGCATTTAAAAAAATCCCACACATCTGATATTTAAAAGATGGATGTGGATTTAAAAAATTACGTGTGCTGAAATATACAAAAAAATAAAAAAATAAAAAGATAAAAAAATACTTACAAATATTTCGGACTACATCGATATTTCTTTTTAATGATTATCCAATAGTTTTCGACCATGTGATTTCAAAATTTATCCAATGTTTGTTTGACCTGCAACACGATTAAAAATGTTAATAATGTGGAAAACTATGCTACAGAATAAATAAAGTGAATAAACTATGAAAACTAAATTAATAACTAGAATAAAATGATAACGATATAAAATCTCCCTCAACCGTCCACCCTACCAGCCCTGTGACTCAATTTTAACATATATCCTTAGAAACGAATATTAAACTTTGATTCCATCAATCAAAATAGAACAAAAAGAACCTATGGCTTTGTTTGTTTCACCGGAATGGAAAATGAAAGGTAAAGAATGGAATGGAATGGAATGGAGTCGTTCCATTCTTGCATTTGGCATGTGTAGTGATACAATATCTTTCATTCCATTCCAATGTTTGTTAACAAAAACATAGCAAAAGCAACCCGTAAAAGCTGCAAACAAAAACCATATATTAAACGAATCAGAGTACCCAGCAAATTACCTAGAAAAATGAACAAGATAAAACAAGCAAGAAGACAAAACGAAAGAGAAGAGAAGAGAAATCAAAATTAACAAGAGAAAATCGAAGTCGATCAAAATAAGAGAAAATATAGACAAGAGAAATCCAGAAATTACATATAGAAATTTGAGGGCGATCGAAAGGGCAACGTCCTCTTGAAGCAGCGCAACTAGGTTTTGAAATGAAAGTGATGAAAAAAAGGCTGAGAATAGAATACTAATGCGAGTGAAAGATGGAAATGAGGGGAGAAGGGAAGTAATAACGTATTTATAGGGTGTGAGTGGATTCGATTTGTTTCTTTCTTTTTTTTTATATATTTTTTTAATGTTATTATAAAAAAAAAAGTTTAATCTATTGTAAAATCTTTAACCTGTTATTTTATTTTATATTTAAGAAATAAAAGGCATTCTCTTTCAGACCCTTTTTATTTTCTTTCTTCAAGACATTACAATTATAAATAAAATGATCCAAAAAGAAAAATTATAAATAAAAGGAGACAAAAGTAGGGGTGAATAAAAAAATCGGAAACCAAACCAACCGGTCGAACCAAATGGTCTAAACAGAAAATATGTAAATCATGGTTTTTTTGGTTGGTTTTTTTATTGCAAAAAATCAAACCGTAAAAAATAATTTGGTTTTGGTTTTCTACCATAAAACGGACTAAACTGAATCGATATATATATATATATATATATATATATATATATATATATATATATATATATATATATATATATATATATATATATGTGTGTGTGTGTGTGTGTGTGTCTATGAATATCAACACTATTAATTAATTAAGGGGCTTTTATTTGCACCACACTTATCCACTCGTGTGCCACTCTACCCGTGCACCACAGTAAAACCGAGTTTTCGTCAATACATTGTGAGAATTGATCACCACAGTGAACCGACTTTTCGTCGAACCCCCTCAATTATCACTACATGTAAATAACTAATATCTTAATCCATGATCTATTAATACTTCAATCAGCTACCTCATACATGTAGTTTGATGTCCATCCTAATAGAATATATGACAAGATGAAATAAAACAATTTACATGGTTTTATATGATCAAATTAATTGGAAAATATGATAATATAATGTTGTACACACACACATATATACATATATACATATAGAGAGAGAGAGAGGACTCAGTGACATTCGAGTTATGGTGTATGGTAGATGGAAAATGAGAACCTTGTATGATTATCGTATGAATAATGAAATGAATTCGCTGAATGGTGATAAGCCTTTTCAGTGAACTATTTGTAAGAAAAAAAAAGAGGACTAAAAACCGAAAAAAGCCAAAACCAACTAAATCGATCCAAACCTGACGGGTAAAATGGTTTTCACCTTCTGATAATTTCGGTTTTGATTTGTAAATTTTAAAACCATAAAACCAGTTTAGTTTAGTTTAAAAGCGATTGTAACCTTCAAAAAGCGGGGCCATATATAATGCACTTTTTAGATATGAATCAAAAATCACCAGTTAAAAATGAAACTCACCCTCCAAAACAAAACTAATAGATTCTTCGTGAATCGTGATAAAATGATAGTAATAAAACCTTTAGTAACAACAATCGTTTGTTTAAAGCCCGAGATTGTTTGTTGCAGTAGCATCAAACAATTGATTTAAAATAATCTTCTAAAAAAAATTGTTTTTTTTTTTTTTGAGGAAAAAAATTGTTTTTCTTTTTTGCCCCTAAAAAAATTTGATTTAAAATAATATGAAATCATCACTAATTCATGATAAAATGTCAAATCCGCTGCTTTATTTATCACATTACTTTATTCAATGCACCCATTTATGGTAATTAAACCCAGTCATTTTTTCATCAACACAATTTAAAAAAAAAATATTTCAACTATTTGATCAATATTTTACTTTATTCCATTTTATTCTCTTCAACACAAATCAAGACAAAATAATTAATTTCCAAAAAATCGAAGTGTGTAGTAGTTTGACTTAAATAATAGAACAATGATTATGTCACAACATTTGTTCACAACCATATTTTCTACCATTGATTATGAGGTGAGTCTTATTAATTCAAATGAATTCTAAAAAATTAATGATAAAAAATATTGTTGTGGACAAATGAATAAAAGCCAAGTGTTGCCGACAGTAATAGTAGTATATTGTAGCCAGCTTTTACTGGAAAATTGGAAATCGTATGTATGCATTACACGCAGCAAGTAAAATTCGAAAACAATGTTGTACTCATGTAAACGATAAGTTTATTTATTCGACTTTTGAAAAGGTGTTTACGTACCTGTGTAATGAAGAATATATATACATTTATATATGTATAATTTTATTTTATTTAAGCACAGAGATACAAGGTATTCTTTCGGACTTTTTTCTGTTGGAAAATAATTGTCAAACAGCCAAGGCAACACAAAACATGAAGGAAAAGTGTTTGCAAATTAAAATAAAAAATTAAAAAAAAAACAAAACAAAACAAACAACATTAATACGATAGTGCTAAAAATAATATAGAGTTAATTTTGGAATAAACATGAGTCGAAACACGTTGCAGCGCTATCTTTAGAAAGTAAAACATCTGAATTGCACTAGTAAATTGGTTATAATGTGTTGCTCTCCCAAAATTCGACAATCCGTTGATACTTTGTGTTCATCGAAAAAAACTCTGAACCATCATATTAATGCTCAAGACCGGTAAGAATGTACAAGTGTAAAGGTTTTGTATATCTATTGGCACTATTCGGTGAATACTGAATAGTACTCTAAAGTCGACAAAGAATGGAAAAGTAAAGGCTTTTTGGTTTCCTCTTTTCATATAAAAAACAGTTAAAACCTGCTTAACCGAGAGGTCCCTCGTCCTCGATCCCATGGGAATCTTAGAGAGAGTTAATCATGGGGCCTGTGATTTCGAGGATGAAGCTTTTGCATTAGATATCTCTTAATTACCGAAAGGGACCGGCCCTTTACGGGACTCGAACCCCCACCCTCCGACTTTAGATATAGCAAGGCACTACACCACCTCACCCGCTCACCACTAGGCCATATCCACCAGGTTTCCTCTTTTCATTATTAGTGCTACAAGTGTAAGTGTTGATGATCTCTATTTTTTTCAGTGTATAATTTTTTGTTTATATAGAAAAATGATAAACCGGTCTCTGATTTTGAATCATATATCTGTAGAGGCCAGAAAACCGATAGAAGACGTAACAAGCAGAACGCAGATGACGGCGGGGAACAACCTCTACTTGATGGTTTTCTAGTATAATAACTCCTCATAGGACTAATGAAAAATTATTAAAATATTCTTTAGTATTTCCTCCTAGCTATAGTTTATAGAGGCTGTATATACATGGTGTATTCATTTCACCCTTTATATTTTGGGGTGAGGAAAAAGAGAAAGGAAAACAAATTGCCAATCACAGCAGAAGTTTTGTGATTGTTCCACTTTCGCCCTTAACGTGAAGAAATGTATTCATAGCAAGTATTATAATGTGCTTCTCCATATATTGAATAGTACTTCTAACGCCTTAGGATACAACTAATTCGCTAATGTTTCAAAATTTAGTGTTGCAGTACTTCTAAGGCCTTAGGATACAAATAATTCGCTAATGTTTCAAAATTTAGTGTTGCTCATTAGAACCATATATATATAAACCGATGCAAAGAATGCCATTAATAAAAATACGGAATTAATTCAATGGCAATTCAAAATCATGCCCATAGGTAGGTAAATGAGAATTAATTGAATGGCAATACAAAATCATGCCCATTAATAAAAATACGGAGCCTCTAGACGTGTACAAAACAAATTTGGTAGCACAATACAAACATTTCTTTTCTCCTCACCTGGATAGGTAGATAAATGGGACCCAAATACAAATGTTTCTTTTCTCCTCACAGAAATTGGTAGATAAATGGGAATTAATTCAATGGCAATACAAAATCATGTCCTTTAATAAAAATACGGAGCCTCCAGATGTGTACAAAACATATTTTGTAGCGTTTCTTTTCTCCCGACTTGAATAGAAGTAGGTAGATAAATGGAAATTAATTCAATGGGAATACAAAATCATACTTATTCCTCCGATAAGATGTTCATCGGATAAACATTCAAAAGATTTATTATTTATTTGCTAAATATAAAGGGTCTATCATACTATTATTTTTTCAATCATATTGATCAAAATCATACTTATATAAGGATCTTTTTGACTTACAAAATACTGCTACAAAAAGATAAAAGATTGAATACTTAATATCATGCGTTAATTTTTAGGGGGAATGAGGGAGAAGGACAAAAATATTTCATCAATTGAGTAGAAGGACAGTTTTTTGAAACTTTTGCATAAAGCACAAAACTATTTATTCACTATCGAAATTCACTTGTGTTCAAATTCACTATTTAAATTCATTTGCCGAAATTCAATTGTCGAAATTTCACTAATTTTCAAAATTCATTGTCGAAATTCATTAATTTTAAGGATTCATTTATCGAAATTCATTTGTCAAAATTCACCGATTTCGGGATTCATTGGGAGATTCATTTTTTTCGATTCATTTGTTTGTCATTCCATTCGCTAAAAAATTATCGCAGTTGTCCTTCTCCTATAAAAAATATATGTATTGTCTCATATTCTTAAAATATTCCGATTTTGTCGCTATCCCTAATTTTCCATAATTTTTAACAAGCACACACGACTACAAAAAGAATAAAGAATGAGTACTTAATAGCACGCGTTAACTATGAACATACGCATTAAACATTTTATATGCATAATTGCATGTTATACCACTACTACCTTATCTATTTATCCTACTATTTCTCTTTCACACATATCAAATGTCTCCATTGTGGAACGGAGAGAATTACCAATACCAGCATTTTCCCGAACAGAGGAATTAAACATGCAAAGTTAAACATGCAAAGTTTATGAGAAATGGCCAGCCGCGGTAAGAAATAATACTTCCAGATGCTTGATCCAAGGAACTAAACATGCAAAGTTAATGAGAAATGGCCAGCCGCGGTAAGAAATAATACTTCCGGATGTTTGATCTAAGCGAAATGGAAAGTAGCATACAGTGAGAACATGAACCAAGCTGGATTTCTCCTCCATGGAAATGGCCGAATCTCCAAGGTAATAGATGTACTGAACAAGTAATTTTTATTGATTAAATTGTGTGTAGAGTACATAATATATATATATATATATATATATATATATATATAGTGTCATGTAACTTAGTGTACATAAGGGGTACAATAGTAAATTAACTAATATTATGTAGAGGGTTTGGAGAGTATCTTCAACAACCTTCCATGCAGCGCGTTAATGGCTTATATCTTGCTATTCATTCACAATCATAGTCTATGGCTTTTTTATTAGGGTGAATTTAGATTTCTTGGGGTAGGGATCATGATTCCATCTATCAGCCAATGCAATAATTATAAAATCAAAGTTTGGTCCAGTGAAACACATGCAAAAGAATACAAGCTCAAGACGCAACTCCACCACGGACCACCATGCGCCTGAAGACGTTAAGACAGCTTTTCGGTCGAAGAACCAAGATTCTCTCGCTCACCGGTTCCGGAACTCGGCCTTTAATCTTCTGTGAGTAATTTTTGTTTCCCTGTTTCAAAGATGTTTTCCAATTTCGTTACACTTTATATGTTCAACTATTAACCAATCCAACAACTTTTTTATGATCGATCGAGATGTTAAGGTTGCCCAAATTGCTTTCACTTAGAAAGCTTAATTGGTTATCTCGTGAAATCTGAACAAGTGTCTTTGTGACTAAGCTTCATTTGATATATATTCATTGGACCGCTTTTGAGTAGTTTGACTACTTAAGTTTTCATTTGAGTTTTGTGACTGAACTTGTGTTTGTTGGTTGGATTCGTGATTCATTCTGTGAATTTATTCTAGTAGTCACACATTTGAACTTGTAATCTGGAGATTGTATCTGGAGTTGTGTTTGTTCGTAAGTTCTGGCATCAGGTATAGTCAAGACCTTTGAGTATTAGGATTTTGGCATCTAAAATTTGTTCGGAAATAGAACTCGATGAATCTCGATTAAAGAGTTCAATTTTTGTCAATATGTTGCTAAAGTTTTGTTTATTGAAGAGCAAAGTCGCCTGACTTTTGAACCGGAATTGTTAAAAACATGCTTGTGGATTTATTTCTTCCTTATCTGCGTGGTATCGATCAAATGTATTTGAGCGACTATGGTTACTTCTCTTAGCGAATCATGCCCTTTATTCCCTGGCAAAAACAAACATTATTTGGTGGGCTTATGTCAAAAACTTAATATCCTCATCATGTGATTAGACATGAAAACATTTTCTTGGTATAAGGTTGTAGAACGCGTGTCTTGCAATGGATGTAAGCTAATTTTTTACGGCCGAGATCCTTAGTATATGATGTAACCATATATACAACATTATGTGACAAAATACGGACTCAGGAACTAATTAAACTCATGGAATAGCTATTTTCATTCCACTTTGCCTTGAATAATAGACGCCAACATTCTCACCGGAAAGCTAAATGTTAAATGCCATTATCTTTGAGCATTAAAAATCCTTTTTTTTTTGGTATACATAATGGTTGGACTGTGGCTACTTGTCAGTAGCGCTCAAAAGTGGAGCACAACCACCACAGGAAAATCCACGTAGGATACCATCAAATTGCCAATCATGTATGTTAAGTTTGTTAGTCATCTTATAGTCACATTATCGTTGCTTGAAATGTTTACTACATATACATATGCCAACATGTTTGTACTTTACTATCGATAAATTGTGGAGTTAGTTACCACAATGATCTATTAGATAGTGTGAACAATTTATATCTAATTGATTTTTTTCATTCGTCTATATTTAGCTTTTCATTTCAAAGAGAAACTATAAACATATTACCTACACACTAAGATGTTTCTCTCTGTTTTGTTTCACAACTCTATTATCGCACCTCGTGGCCGGAAGGGCCGAGGAAGGCTATCATTTGCTCATAATGGATTTTCATTCATCTTTTCAAACTTTTACAAATGTGGGAGCTTTTTGGGTTGTTATTGGGTGTGAAGTTAGGACTTAAATATTCCGCTTTTTGGATAGACCATAATGTACTCCCATTTTTAGTTTCACTTTTTTCTTTTTTCTTTTTTCTTTTTTCTTTTTTTTTTTTCTTTCTTTTTTTGTGTGTGTGAATCATAAGGGCATGATATCGAAGGCATAATAACTTCAGGGTGACAATGCAATTTTTCAGATTCCAACCCTTTAGTTATATGTTGTTATGTTCATAAGTAGAAATTTTTTCACATTACAACCCTTTAATTATATATTTAGTGTTATATTCATATATAAGTTGACATTTTTTTTGTTTGTTATAACAATTGACACTAACATCGTTTGTTTTAAAACGGTTACTTTTTAGTGTACGATACCTACCCACGTTCTTGTTATTTCCGCACCTTCATTACTTTTCAGAGTACGGTACCTACCCACGTTCTTGTTTTTTCTGCACCTTCAAAAAATTACAGCTACAAAACTCACACATTCGATATCTCTTGTTATTTCCATCTACACTATCATAAAATTCCCACCTACAAACACACCGCTCATTCAATATTTAAAATATGTTTGTGCATTTAAAAAATTCCCACACATTCGATATTTAAAAGATGGATGTGGATTTAAAAAATTACGTGTGTTGAAATATACAAAAAAAAAAAAAAAAAAATACTTACAAATATTTCGGACTACATCGATGTTTCTTATATGTGATTATCTTTTCGACCATGTGATTTCAAAATTTATCCAATGTTTGTTTGACCTGCAACACGATTAAAAATCTTAATAATGTGGAAAACTATGCTACAGATTAAATAATGTTAATAAACAATGACAACTAAATTAATAACTAGAATAAAATGATAAAGATATAATATCTCCCTCCACCGTCCACCCTACTAGCCCTGTGACTCAATTTTAACATATATCCTTAGAAACAGGGCCGGCCCATCAGTGGCGCCATGAGGCCAGGCCTGCTAAGTCAAATCTGATATCGGGGCCCGAACAAGATACATTTTTAGCTAAAAAAAAAAAAATTTGTGTAGATTTAATCCAATCCAACCTAATATAATATGTTAAATTTTTTTTTTTGATAAAGGCCCAATTTTTTTTACTCCAAATGATAAAGGTTCCAATAAAAAAATTAGACATACAAACAAGTTTTTTAATTTTTGCATTTACGGATGTTAAAAACGCGATAAGTGTTGGAAAAAATGTAGTACTTAGGATTTGACAGATAATTAGAAACTCCAAGGCACGTTAATAACGTTGTATTTTAAGAGATGTTTCGTCCCACACGATTTGTCATTAAGCGATCAAATGAAAATCTCTTTCAGGATACAATAGGGGTGTTTGATTCAAACAGTGACTTGTTTGAATCAAACCTGAGGACATTCAAAGTTTTTCTGATGATGTTGTCAAACTTATGGATTTTCGTCTGCATACTTATGCCTTTTATAGGTTGCAAGTACCCCATAAAAGAATGGAGGTACTCCTTGCACGAAAGGTTAGGGTTGTCACTGTTCACCGGATGAAAGCATGCAACCCTTACACGAAAGGGTAAGTACATATCAATTCGAAAATGCATGTATATGAAAATGCATATCCCTTCATGAACTGATGCATACATTGGTTTAGGTTTCGGGGGCGTTGCCCATGAACCCCACGAGTTAGCGCGCCCCGACCCTGCGAAGGGCCGGACCCTTTCGACCCACCGCGACCGACCGGTCGAACCCGTTCGTTCGCGATAACATTAATTCGTACGGCAACTCGTGTGCAAACGATAACCAAAATATTTCTTTATGAAAAAATATCTAACAATAAGTACGTTTTAAAAATAAAAAAACAACTTCAACTAAATGGCCCAATTCGGGGACTTGGTCTTCAGCCCAACAAAAACGAGGGCCGGCCCTGCTTAGAAACCAACATTAAACTTTGATTCCATCAATCAAAATAGAACAAAAAGAACTTATGGCTCGTTTGTTTCACCGGAATAGAATGGAATGAAAGGTAAAGAATGGAGTCATTCTATTCTTGCATTTGGCATGTGTGGTGGTAATACACTATCTTTCCTTCTATTCCAATGTTTGTTAACAAAAACATAGAGCAAAAAGCAACCCGCAAAAGTCGCAAACAAAAACCATATATAAAACGAATCAGAGTACCTAACAAATTACCCAGAAAAATGAACAAGACAAAACAAGCAAGAAGACAAAGCGAAAGAGAAGAGAAGATGTTGAGAAGAGAAATCAAAATTAACTAGAGAAATTCAAAGTCGATCAAAATAAGAGAAAATATAGACAAGAGAAATCCAAAAATTACATATAGAAATTTGAGGGCGATCGAAAGGGCAACGTCCTCTTGAAGCAGTGCAGCTAGGTTTTGAAATGAATGTGATGAAAAAAGGCTGAGAATAGAATACTAATGCGAGTGAAAGATGGAAATGAGGGGAGAAGGGAAGTAATAACGTATTTATAGGGTGTGAGTGGATTCGATTTGTTTCTTTTTTTCAATATATTTTTTATTCTATTTTTTTAATGTTATTATACAAAAAGTTTAATCTATTGTAAAATCTTTAACCTGTTATTCTATTTTATATTATTTAAGCATAGAAATAAAAGGCATTCTCTTTCAGACCCTTTTTATTTTGGGGGAATGAGGGAGAAGGACAGAAATATTTCATCAATTGAGTAAAAGGACAGTCTTTTGAAACTTTTGCATAAAGGACAAAATTATTTATTCACTGTCGAAATTCACTTGTGTTCAAATTCATGCTTTTAAATTCATTTGCCAAAATTCACTATCGAAATTCACTAATTTTCAAAATTAATTGTCGAAATTCACTGATTTTCGGGATTCACTGTTAAAATCCACTGTCGAAATTCACTGATTTCGGGATTCACTGAGAAGATTCACTGATTTTCGGGATTCACTGTTTGTCCTTCTCGCTATAAAAATTATGCAGTTGTCCTTCTCCCTATAAAAAATATGTAGTTGTCATGT
Source organism: Gentiana macrophylla (assembly GCA_026214975.1). Taxonomy (NCBI): domain Eukaryota; kingdom Viridiplantae; phylum Streptophyta; class Magnoliopsida; order Gentianales; family Gentianaceae; genus Gentiana; species Gentiana macrophylla. Next base: position 87,838,808 of record CM047810.1, read on the forward strand.
TACTTAAAAATATTTCAGATTGTGTCCTTATGCCTAATTTTGCATTTTATTTTCTTTCTTCAAGACATTACAATTATAAATAAAATGATCCAAAAAGAAAAATTATAAATAAAAGGAGACAAAAGTAGGGGTGAACAAAAAAAATCGGAAACCAAATTAACCGGTTGAACCAAATCGGTCTAAACAGAAAATATGTAAATCATGGTTTTTTGGTTGGTTTTTTTATTGCAAAAAATCAAACCGTAAAAAATAATTTGGTATTTGTTTTCTAAGATAAAAACGCGATATATATATATATATATATATATATATATATATATATATATATATATATATATATATATATATATATATATATATATATATATGTGTGTGTGTGTGTGTGTGTGTGTGTGTGTGTCTGATGAATATCGATAATATTAATTAAGCGCTTTTTTTTGCCACACACCTATCCACTCAGTATACCACTTTCTACACACACTACAAAAAGAAACCGACTTTTCAATCGATCATATTGAGAATTGATCACCACAGTGAACCGACTTTTCGTCGGTCCCCCTCAATTATCACTAAATGTAAATAACTAATATTTTAATCCATGATCTATTAATACTCCAATCAACTACCTCACACATGTAGTTTGATGCCCATCATAATAGAACATATAACAAGATTAAATAAAACAATTTACACGGTTTTATATGATCAACTGAATTGGAAAATATGATAATATAATGTTGTACACACACACATATACATATATATATATATATATAGAGAGAGAGAGAGGGGACCCAGTGATATTCGAGTTATGGTGTATGGTAGATGGAGAATGAGAACCTTGTATGATTATCGTATAAATAATGAAATGAATTCGCTGAATCGTGATAAGCCCTTTCAGTGAATTATTTGTAAGAAAAAAAAGAGGACTAAAAACCGGAAAAAAACCGTAACCAAATCGATCCAAACTGGACCGGCCGGGTAAAATGGTTTTACCTAGCTATGGTTCGGTTTTGGTTTGTAAATTTTAAAACAGTAAAAAATGGTTTAGTTTTAAAAGCAGTTAAAAACCGGAAAACGGGACCATGTGCACCCCTAGACAAAATCACCAGTTAAAAATGAAACTCACCATCTGAAAAAAAAAAAAAAAAAATGAAACTCACGCTAAGCTTATACAAAGAATGAATCACGGTCTGATACGTTTAAAATTTTTTTTTAATACAGTTTACTTATAACGTAAAGATTGTATATCAAAATAGGTACTTCATGGAATAAGTCAAGCTTTTATCATATATATAATGTTTTTAGATATGAATCTTTAATAAAATTGATAAGCAAGTTGATAAAAACAAAAATTCGCTTTTGTCCAAAACAAAACTAATAGATTCTTCGTGAATCGTGATAAAATGATAGTAATAAAACCTTTAGTAACAACAATCGTTTGTTTAAAGCCTGAGATTGTTTGTTGCAGTAGCATCAAACAATTGTTTAAAATAATCTTCTAAAAAAAATTTTTTTTTTTTTTTGAGGAAAAAAATTGATTTTCTTTTTTGCCCCTAAAAAAATTTGATTTAAAATAATATGAAATCATCACTAATTCATGAGAAAATGGAGAAATTGTAAAATCAAATAATCCGCTGCTTTTATATTTTAGGTGTGATGATTTTAATTATTTTTTCAGTTCAATGCAAATTTATTTATCAATCAAACCGTCAAATTTGGATTTTTTTCATCCAAATCCATTCATCGACAGTAAACGGATTTTTCAAATTTAGACACAAATTTGACAGTTTCACCCAAATTTATCATCCTAAACCGTCCAAATTTATCATCCGTCCTTGTCTGTCTCTTACCCCCCAAAGTCTTCACATCTTCCCATTAATTACTCTCTCCCTTTTCAAGACCAAAACGTTTTCTCTTCTTCCGTCTAAATACTTCTAACGTCTCTTGCTTGCCCAAAATGGAGAGATACTTTCTCCAATGTGTATCTGCCTTTCTGAATCCTTTCTTTTTTTTGAAGAAAGATAAGTTCTTTCTCTGTTTTCACTGGATCCTCTGAAACCGTCCAATTTTATTTGGCCACCGTCCAAATTTGGACGAAACCGTCCAATTTTGGACGGATCCGTCTATTAATGGACTTGGACGAAAAAAAAAAATCCAAATTTGACGGTTTTGTCGATTTGGGCGGTTTCGTCAAATTTGAACGGTGAACTCGAAAAAAAATGTCGAAATCATCACACCTAAAAATAAATATCGACGCTATATTACTGATTCTTTTGATTTTACAATTTCTCGAGAAAATGTCAAATCCGCTGCTTTATTTATCACATTACATTATTCAATGCACCCATTTATGGTAATTAAACCCAGTCATTTTTTCATCAACACAATTTAAAAAAAAAAATATTTCAACTATTGGATCAATATTTTACTTTATTCCATTTTATTCTCTTCAACACAAATCAAGACAAAATAATTAATTTCCAAAAAATCGAAGTGTGTAGTAGTTTGACTTAAATAATAGAACAATGATTATGTCACAACATTTGTTCACAACCATATTTTCTATCATTAATTATGATGTGGGTCCTATTAATTCAAATGAGTTCCAAAAAACCAATGGTAAAAATATTGTTGCATAATCATTATTCAAGATAATAGTACTACACAATGAATAAAAGCCAGGTGTTTCCAAAGAATAGTTGCCTACGGTAATAGTACTACCTCCGTCCCGAAATGTAAGTCATTTTAGGGTATTTCACACAGATTAAGAAAGTTGGTTAAATTGGTTATGTGTCATTAATTTTGATGAAAAAGTCTAAAACAACCTTTGACTATTATTAATATAGAGTAGTAAAAAGTGGGTGAATAGATAATAAATGAAGATAAAAATAAAAAAATGTAATAAATATTTCTTTGGTTGTTTAAATGGACTTACATTATGAGACAAAACAAAAAAAAGCTAAAAACACTTACATTTTGGGACGAAGGTAGTATATTGTAGCCAGCTTTTACTGGAAATTGTATGTACATGCATTACACGCAGCAAGTAAAATTCGAAAACAATGCTGTACTCATGTAAACGATAAGTTTATTTATTCGACTTTTGAAAAGGTGTTTATGTACCTGTGTAATGAAGACTATACATTTTTCTGTATAATTTTATTTTATTTGAGCATAGAGATACAAGGTATTCTTTCGGACTTTTTCCTGTTGGAAAATAATTGTCAAACAGTCAAGACAACACAAAACACGAAGGAAAAGCGTTTGCAAATTTAAAAAATAAGGAAAAATTACATATAAGTCCATTTCCCCCCACATATTTTTTAGGGGTCAGAGGCCATAAGGACAAAATAAGATATAAAATGGGAAAAAATGACAAGAAAAAAAATAATGGTTGAGAAGGACAAAAACACGCGTATATTCTTACATGTATTCTACTACGCAGTTGTAAGAACATGTAATGAACACATGTAGTAATACGTATGCGTTTTGTCGCTTTCAACCACTATCTTTTTTTCTTGTCCTTTTTCCTCATTTTAGATCAAAAACAGTCCTTTACAACCTTTAACCTTATTTTTTTAGTTGCAATAAGGACAAATAATTTCAGTCGGACTAAATTACCCTTATCTTCCGATCGCTGTTTCTTCTTCCTTCTTCTCCCTCTACTTCCATTTCCCGCCTCTGTCTCTGCCCCCAAATAATTGGAACCCCAGCTGAAAGTAATGGCGGACAAGAAGAAACGCCGCCGCACCACCGCCGACGACCCAGATACTGACTCCCTTCAGTTTGGTTCTAAACTGAAACCCGATGATGTCATCCTCAAAATCCTCAAAAAACTGAAAGCAGAATTAGAGGTTGAGATTCCAATATATGATATAGATAAACAAGTTCATTAAATGCTGACAGGTTCGTGTTTATACATCGAAGAGAAAAATGCAAGAATTGGAAGCAGCGAAAGGGCCCAATTCGGGGACTTGGTCTTAAGCCCAACAAAAGCGAGGGCCGGCCCTGTGGACGTGTATTAGAGAATGCGTACGTTAGACTGACCCACTTACATTAAGTGTCACACTATTTGGCGGTTGTGTAATTATCCTTTTGACCGGAGTCTTCATGGCATCACGGTGTGGATTGTCATACTTTGACACTAATGAGATTTCTCCTAACCACGGGGCGATCATGCGGTAGTGATTGGGTATGATATTGAAGCATGCGGAGTATACATGATTGGCCGTCCGGGAATCGCGTATCCTATGATTGTGATCGAATATCCGAAATGGCATTCTTATAAGGAATGTCTAGCTCTCGAGAATCTTTGTAAAGTGGGAGTAAATGTGTTATCCCGAGAGAGCTTTATATCCAGATTATGAGATACGATCGTTAATGTATTGACACTCGAGATACGATCGTATGGATATTATTTCAGCGATAGGATTGTAAGTTACACGGTAACTGCTTCACATGAAAGGTAGTAGTCATTGCTTTTGACTCTTCCGATGATTGGGGGTCACGGTGTGTTGCTAGACGCTATCCCGTGATCGTTAGGCATGAAGGGCATTTTAGTAATTGCACTTTGTGTCTACGGCCGACATATTCGGAAGCCTATCGGGTCACACACATATGAACATCGAGTCGGATTAAAATGCGGTTATAGTTGATAACCAAATAAGAAAAGTTTATCTCTAGACTATAAAGGTTATAATGGTAAATTAATATGGTGGTATTTATTTATTATGAATAAATAAAATACAAGATAATAATTATATATAAATTATATTAATTAAAGAATATTCCGGAAGTCAATTAGTTGACTAATGGGGCGCCACTTTTAAGTGTATAAGATACACTTGGATTGTGCTTGCTTTAATTAATAAGATTACCATAATATTAATATAAGATATTAATTGATTTTGGAAAAATAGATTTATGGTAATAAGATAATTATATTCAATATAAGATATTGGCAAAATTAATTATAATAAAAGAGATAAATCAATCTAATTGATTTTCCTTATTTTATTGGGAAAATGTTTTCTTCTCCACACACATATATGGGCGCCACTTTGCCTATATAAAGGAAGTGGGTGTCAAACTCTTTTGTACATCACAATTGCAAGAGCTCATAGTTCTTGTGTAAAATATAGAGCAACATATATTGAGTTTGTGAGGGAGGAAAAAGACCGGTCTAGCAACTGGAGTTTTCCAATAGCAATCCAAGGAGGATTCCGGCAAGGAGTTCGTGTGGATTAGCGATAGAGGCCGGACGCATGGACGGCTTGCGCACTGTACTACTCTCCGTTGACGGTCAAAGCGACGCTCTTATAGATCATTGAGGTATAACCGTCAAACTACTTAACGTGTTTATTGCATTAAACGAAGAACGATCTAGAAACAGGAAGTCAAATTTTAAATTCCGCTGCGTTAAACTAGTGATTTCCTAACAGTGGTATCAGAGCCATACTTCGAGCTTAAGCAATAAGCATAATTTAATTGAGTAGTAATTAATCGATAGATGCAAGATTTAAATCACGAGACAGTTAAAACAAAAAAAAAGGGTTTGATTGGGGGGCTCGGCCGACTGGCGGCGGCCCCCCTCCTCTGCGGCGGCGGCGGCGGCTTTATGGCTGCCGCCCGTCGGCTGTCTTCTCCAATGGGGAGATCGACCCTTTTTGTTTTGTGATATTTATTGTGCATAGATATATCGTTTGTTTAGTTGTGTCATATGGCCAACCAATGGTTCAAATAGTTTGGCCATTGGGAAACCATAGTGGCATATCAACCAAAATATTGGTCTTTCCAAATTTTGATTTGGAATAAGCCTAGGCCCTTTTCAAATACTTGATTTGTAAAAGGCCTAGGCCTAGGCCACTTCCAAAATTTTGATTTGGAAAGTGGCCAGGCCTAAACCAAAACTATTTGGCATTTCCAAATATTTGATTTGGAATAGGCCTAGGCCCTTTTCAAATATTTGATTTGTAAAAGGACTAGTCTAGGCCACTTTCAAAATTTTGATTTTGGAAAGTGGCCAGGCCTAAGCCAAATTTAGTGTTGGAAAGGAAACAAATAGGAGACTTTATAATTTTAATTTTATTTTGAATAGTTTAAATTTAATTGAAATTAAAATCGATTTACAATTAAATGTTAATTTTAATTTTCGATTAAGTCATATAATTAATTAAAAGTTATTTAATTATTTGATGTGATAAAATAAAGACGCATAAGTAGTTAAAATTATAATTTAATTTTTTTCATAAGATAAAATTGTATGGATTAGATGTGGAGATATAATGTGATTATATGGACCCCGATTGATCATGGACTCGACCAATATGATAGATGAGAATGTTTTTCTTTATGTTGGTTTTTGAAAAATTGTCCTAGGCCGTTATGAAGAACGTGACATAGTTTTCTTTTTGCATTTATCTCATTCCCGTTAGCTCCCCCCCGTGTGCGACGGGTGTAATTATATATTAGATAAATTATTATGTAACAAGAATGGAGCAAGAAGATGAAGACCAAGGAGAGATAAAGAACCCACTGGCGTACAGCAATAAAGATCCTATTGGCGGTTGCAGATACCCTAAGTTTGTGACCCGCGGTTTTGTCAGTTTGTATTCGAAACCGCGCCTAGAAAAAGTCCATGATCATACCGGTTATTTTGTGCGAGGAATGTTGTGTATGTTTTACTTTATATGATATCGTAGTAATATGCACATAGTAGATGAGACCATAATGAAACCAAATTAATTAAGTGAATTAATTTAAAATTATTCCCACATCAAAAATCAAGTCGAAATTGCATCCCCATATTATAACGACGGTGAAGAGCCCTTGTTCGGATCCAACTCACCAGCCAAAGCAGGGGTTGACCTACCTCGGGTATATCGTCGTTATCGAGATATGATCGAAAGAGATCTCATGAATATTGGGGTTATGACTCGAATAAGAATTCTCTCGGCCACCAGCCAAAGCGGGGTCGTTTGGATTTTAGAGGCAAGGGTTTGACTATTTTCATAAGATGAAAAATTGTCAAAGAGTTGACTGGTCAAACAACAAGAGTCGTATAAGATACGATTGACAAATCGTTGTCCACCTGCTTAATTATTTTCGGCCCATCAGCCAAAGCTGGGGGTCGAGGTAGTTCGATGGGATATTGCCCACTAAATAAATTATTTTCTTGAAAGCCAATTGGGAGTAGTTGGCTAGTGGGAGTAAAAACATTATAAAAATTTTAAGTGTAAATTTAGGGTTTTTTTTATACATGAGCTTTTACTTATTCTATATTTATTTATTGTTGTAGAAAATGTCAAACAAATTGAACCTTCGTTTTATCATTGACAATAAGCTTGATGAAACTAATTTTCTCGATTGGGAAGAAACCTCAAAATCGTTTTGAGGCACGAGAAGATTGGCTATGTCTTGGACTAGGCCCTACCGGAAAAGCCCGCTGAGGGTTCGGCTGCAGATGCTGTCGAGAAGTATAACAAGCACTGTTCTGACAGTACTGATGCTACATGTATCATGCTTGCTTCTATGACACCTGAACTGCAGAAACATCACGAGTCTATGGACGCCTACTCAATCATGGTCCACCTAAAGGAACTCTATGCTTCTCAGTCTCGCACTGAGAGGTATGAGGTCTCGAAGGCCCTGTTTGGTTGTAAGATGGCATCCGGGACTGCTGCGGGGTCACACGTGCTTAAAATGATCGGGTACATAGAGAGGCTTGGGAAGCTGGGCCACAAGTTGGAGCGAGTTGAGTATTGACTTGATTACTCGCAATCTCTACCGATTCATTCTCGCAGTTCGTGATGAACTATCACATGAACAAGATAGATTGCTCCCTTGCGGAGTTATTGAACATGTTGAAAACTGCTGAGGGCACTGTGGGGAAGGGAAAGCAAGTGTTGCTCGTCACTTCAAGCAAGGGCAAGGCCAAAGCCCAAAAGAAGTCCAAGAAGGCGAAGGCTGCACCTAAGCCAACGCCTAAGATAGCGAAAGACAAATCCAAGGATGCTTGCTTCCATTGCGGTGAGACCGGACATTGGAGGAGAAACTGCAAAGGCTTCTTGAGTACCAAGAAGAAGCATTATGATGCTTCAACTTCAGGTATATTTATGATTGAGATCAATATTACTTCTTCTAAGTCTAACCACTGGGTATTAGATACTGGTTGTGGTTCTCATATTTGTACGAATATGCAGGCACAATGAAGAACTAGAGAACTGAGGAAAGGAGAGGTGGACCTACGCGTTGCAAATGGAGCAAGTGTTGTTGCACTGGCCGTAGGAGTTTATTTTCTTTCATTGCCCAGTGGGCTAGTAATAGAACTTAATAACTGTTATTTTGTTCCCGCTCTTACGAAGAGCATTATTTCTATTTCTGCATTAGATGTTGATGGATTTTCTTTTACGTTTGAGAATAAATGTTGTTCTTTTTCACGTGATGGAATCTTTTATGGTACTGGCATACTTAGAAATGGTCTCTACATATTAGATATGAATGTTGACGTACTTAATATAAATAACAAGAAAGCCAAGACAAATGACTTGAATGAATCCTACTTATGGCATTGTAGACTTGGCCATATAAATAAGAATCGCATTTCCAAACTCCATAAAGATGGAATGTTGGATCAATTCGATTACAAATCGTTTGATACATATGAAGCTTGTTTACTTGGCAAGATGACAAAGTCACCTTTTAGTGGCAAAGGGATAAGATCCAATGAATTGCTTGAGCTCATACATACTGATGTATGTGGCTCAATTCAAGCCAAATGAGGATACTCTTATTTTATCACTTTCACTGATGACCATTCTCGCTATAGTTATATATACTTAATGAAGTATAAGTCTGAAGCCTTTGAAAAGTTCAAGGAATTCAGAAGTGAGGTGGAGAAACAACTAGGTAGAGAAATCTAAACACTTTGATCCGATCGAGGTGGAGTATACCTAGATGGAGAGTTTCAAGACTATTTGAAGGAGAATGGTATTCTACCTGAATGGACCCCTCCCGGGACGCCACAGATGAATGGCGTGTCTGAGAGGAGGAACCGCACCCTGTTAGACATGGTGTGATCCATGATGAGCTACGCAGTTCTCCCAAAATCATTTTGGGGGTATGCTCTAGAAACCGCATCCTATACACTGAACCGAGTTCCATCAAAGACGGTTGACTCTACGCCATACGAGGTATGGACTAAGAGAAAACCGAGCCTAGGTCATCTAAAACCTTGGGGTTGTCCGACTTACGTGAAGCGGATGATGCACGACAAATTAGAGCCTGTGTCCGACAAATGTCTATTTGTGGGTTATCCTAGAAACCAAAGGGTACCAATTTTACCATCCCGAGGAACAAAAGGTGTTTGTTGCCGGGGATCGACCACTTTCGGAGAAAAAGTTTATTCGGATAGGGTCGGTGGGAGTAAAATTGATCTTGAAGAAATTCGAGAACCACTTACGGATAACAGTCAGTTGATGGAAGTAGAGGACTTGCCACACACAGATGTGACGCCAGCCTCTACCGTGGACACACTAGCACCTCGAAGATCCACCAGGGAACGCCGTGAACCCGAGAGGTATACATGCGTGTATCTCATGGAAGATGAGGACCCTAGAACTTATGAGGAAGTGCTATTAAGGCATGACAAAGAGAAATGGCTGGAAGCCATGAATTCTGAAATGGAAGCCATGAAAGACAACCAAGTTTGGAACTTAGTTGATCCACCTGAAGGAATAGTTCCTATAGGGTGTAAATGGGTCTTTAAGAGAAAGACCGACATGGACGGTAACGTGACTACCTACAAGGCTAGGTTAGTGGCAAAAGGTTATAAGCAAAGACAAGGAGTTGACTATGACGAAACCTTTTCGCCTGTTGCCATGTTAAAATCCATTAGAATTTTGCTCGCTATTGCAGCATACCATGATTACGAAATTTGGCAGATGGATGTGAAAACAGCTTTCCTTAACGGGAACCTGTTTGAGGAAGTGTATATGACACAGCCTGAGAGTTTCACAACCAATGACGCCAGGATGGTGTGTAAACTGCAAAGATCTTTATGGATTAAAGCAAGCTTCTCGGAGTTGGAATCTTCGCTTTGATGAGATAATCAAACAGTTTGATTTAATCAAGAACGAAGATGAGCCTTGTGTTTACAAGAAGGTTAGTAGGAGTGCCATTGTGTTCTTAGTACTTTATGTAGACGACATATTGCTCATAGGGAATGATGTGCCTATGTTACAATCAGTCAAAGCTTGGTTATCCAAGAACTTCTCAATGAAGGACTTGGGTGAGGCAGCCTATATTCTAGGAATAAAGATCTATAGAGATAGATCTAAAAGGTTGCTTGGTCTGTCGCAATCCACCTATATAGACAAGATGCTGAAGAGATTCTGCATGAAGCAGTCCAAGAAAGGATTGCTGCCCATGTCACATGAGGTCTACCTGTCAAAGGGAATGAGTCCTAAGACAGAGGAGGAAAGGGCACAAATGGGTAAGATCCCTTATGCTTCGACAATCGGGTCTATCATGTATGCCATGTTATGCATAAGACCAGATGTCTCGTACCCTCTTAGTATGACTAGTACGTACCAGTCCAATCCAGGTGATGGTCACTGGATTGCTGTCAAGAATATCCTCAAGTACATGAGACGTACTAGGGATATGTTCCTAGTTTTTGGGAATGATGATTTAGTATTGCGAGGTTACACAGATGCCAGTTTCCAAACTGACAAGGATGACTTTAAGTCGCAATCTGGATTTGTTTTCACGCTTAACGGGCGAGCGGTGGTGGAAGAGTTCCAAGCGAGGAGACTCTGCGGACTCTACAACGGAAGCCGAATACATAGCGACCTCGGAGGCGGCAAAGGAAGCGCTTTGGATGAAGAAGTTCATTCTCGAACTTGGTGTGGTTCCTCCATTGAAGGTCCAAAGCCTCATGCTTTGTGATAATAATGGAGCGATATCTTAGTCAAAGGAACCAAGGTCTCATCAGAAGTCCAAACATGTGCTACGGCGCTATCACTTGATTAGAGAGATAGTAGATAGAGAAGATGTAAAGATAGAGAAAGTCCACTCGGATGATAACATAGCTGATCCGTTAACCAAAGCATTGTCTCAAGCAAAGCATGAGAAACATGTTCACTTGCACGGGCTTAGGCATATGGGAGATTGGCTCTAGGCCAAGTGGAAGATTGTTGGAAAGGTGTCCTAAACCCAATCGGGTTGGACCGGATCCGACCAGGTCGGGTCGTTTACAGTCTATTTAGTTCATGTAATAACTTTATTATGATTAATAAAAGCACTTATGTTATTATATATTGTTTATCTTCATATTATTTGTTGTATATATATAGTAACGTCCCTAGTATCAATCTGTGATAGAGAAACCATGATAGTGATTATGGTTGATGGGATCTCTAATCACTATAACAAGTTTGGTACTTAAATGTCTCTAGTCTTATGTATTATCAAATGGGACATTGATAGTATAATCAGATTAGCACGTATTGGATGTCTTCTATCTTTTTAGAAGATAGGGATAGATCTCGTCTATCGAAGTGTAGGGACACTTGGACTGTACGTGGACGTGTATTAGAGAATGCGTACGTTAGACTGACCCACTTACATTAAGTGGTCACACTATGTGGCGGTTGTGTAATTATCCTTTTGAGCGGAGTCTTCATGGCATCACGGTGTGGATTGTCATGCTTTGACACTATTGAGATTTCTGCTAACCACGGGGCGATCATGCGGTAGTGATTGGGTATGATATTGAAGCATACGGAGTATACATGATTGGTCGTCCGGGAATCGCGTATCCTATGATTGTGATCGAATATCCGAAATGGCCTTCTTATAAGGAATGTCTAGCTCTGGAGAATCTTTGCAAAGTGGGAGTAAATGTGTTATCCCGAGAGAGCTTGATATCCAGATTATGAGATACGATCGTTAATGTATTGACACTCGAGATACGATCGTATGGATATTATTTCAGCGATATGATTCTAAGTTACACGGTAACTGCTTCACATGAAAGGTAGTAGTCATTTCTTTTGACTCTTCCGATGATTGAGGGTCACGGTGTGTTGCTAGACGCTATCCCATGATCGTTAGGCATGAAGGGCATTTTAGTAAATTGCACTTTGTGTCTACGGCCAACATATTCGGAAGCCTATCGGGTCACACACATATGAACATCGAGTCGGATTAAAATGCGGTTATAGTTGATAACCAAATAAGGAAAGTTTATCTCTAGACTATAAAGGTTATAATGGTAAATTAATATGGTGGTATTTATTTATTATGAATAAATAAAATACAAGATATTAATTATATATAAATTATATTAATTAAAGAATATTCCGGAAGTCAATTAGTTGACTAATGGGGCACCACTTTTAAGTGTATAAGATACACTTGGATTGTGCCCTTTAATTAATAAGATTACCATAATATTAATATAAGATATTAATTGATTTTGGAAAAATAGATTTATGGTAATAAGATAATTATATTCAATATAAGATATTGACAAAATTAATTATAATAAAAGAGATAAATCAATCTAATTGATTTTCCTTATTTTATTGGGAAAATGTTTTCTTCTCCTCCACACCATATGGGGTGCCACTTTGCCTATATAACGGAAGTGGGTGTCAAGCTCTTTTGTACATCACAATTGCAAGAGCTCATAGTTCTTGTGTAAAATAGAGAGAAACTTATATTGAGTTTGTGAGGGAGGAAAAAGGCCGGTCTAGCAACCGGAGTTTTCCAATAGCAATCCAAGGAGGATTCCGGCATGGAGTTCGTGTGGATTAGCGATAGAGGCCGGATGCGTGGACGGCTTGCGCACTGTACTACTCTCCGTTGACGGTCAAAGCGACGATCTTATAGATCATTGAGGTATAACCGTCAAACTACTTAACGTGTTTATTGCATTAAACGAAGAACGATCTAGTAAAAGGATATCAAATTTTAAATTCCGCTGCGTTAAACTAGTGATTTCCTAACAAGAACTTCACGCACCAAGTGTATGATGAGAGGCGATTGTAATTCAGGGGGCTATCCGAGGCTGTCTGATTGCAAAAAACTGCTTGTCACAATGCAAGTGTAGCTGCTCAGCATATTAATAAAATAAATGGCTCGTAATCATGACTTGCAAGTACTGGTCTAACTGTTGAGCCTTTTCACTTCCCCCAAGCAATTGAGCTTCTCCAGTGTTTCTAGTACTATCCCAGTAAACAATGAATTGTATATGAGCCTCATATGATATTGTGTCCCTTGAATTAAGCATTAAATGAGCCTTATATGAGCCAGATATGTGTGCCTTGAAGTAGTCACTTGAATTAAGCCTTAAATGAGCACGATCATGCATCGACATCGATCATCGACATCGACATCGACATCGAAACCGATCATCATTCACGATAATCGATATTGTATGCCTTAATTATATGATACTGTTTGTGATATTGTATGCCTTAATTATATGATACTGTTAGTGATATTGTATGCCTTATATGAGCTAGATATGATATTGTGTCCCTTGAATTAAGCCTTAAATGAGCCTTATATAAGCCTTATATGATCCAGATATATGTGCCTTGAAGTAGTCACTTGAATTAAGCCTTAAATGAGGCGAGGCGATCATCGATCATCGATCCTCGATCATCATTTGATCGATACCGTGTTAATGATCATCGATCCACGATCTCGCGATTAAATTTGGCTTTCAAATACTACATTGAAAATGTATCAAATGAGGTCTCAAAATGAAGATAAAAAAAATATGAACTTTGGTGAAATAATTTTGATGATCGGTGTTCTAAATCAAAAGTTACGGTCGTTTATAAGAAAAACGTCCGGTTAATGCAAATATTTTTTCGGCTTTCAAAATTTACGTCGGAAGGGTATTGTATTTGGGCTCAAATTAATGAGAAAAAAAAAATGAATTTTGGTGAAAAAATTTCGATGATCGGAGTTATAAATCAAAAGTTACGGATGTTTGAAAAAAAAAAAAAAAAAACCTGAAGCAGCGGAAGAATGCATATGCGCGCGTCCCTTTAATAAAATGTGTAATTTTGTTCTGAAATTGTTTGTCCTTTTTGCAACTAAAAAAATGAATCTGTCATATTTATTCATTTTGTAATTTTTTTTGTCCTTTCCCCTCAATCTCACAAAAAAATTTAAGAAAAAACAAAACAAAACAAACAACAGTAATACGATAGTGCTAAAAATAATATAGAGTTCATTTTGGAATAAACATGGGTCGAAGCACGTTGCAGCGCTATCTTTAAAAAGTAAAACATCTTAATTGCACTGGTAAATTGGTTATAATGTGTTGCTCTCCCAAAATTCGACAACCCGTTGATACTTTGTGTGCAGCGAAAAAAACTCCGAACCATCGTATTAATGCTCAAGACCGGTAAGAATGTACAAGTGTAAAGGTTTTGTATATCTATTGGCACTATTTAGTGAATACTGAATAGTGCTCTAAAGTCGAAAAACAATGGAAAAGTAAAGGCTTTTTGGTTTCCTCTTTTCATCTAAAAAAACGGTTAAATCCTAACCGTGTGGGCCCCCTCGCCCCTGATCCCACATGAATGCGAGGAGAGGTTAATCATGGGACCTAACAGCTCAGGGATGAGGCTTTGTATTAGATATCTCTTACCGAAAGATGCCGGCTTTTTACGGGACTCGAACCCCCACCCTCCGGCTTTAGATATAGCAAGACACTACACCACCTCACCCGCTCATCACTAGACCATATCCACTAGGTTTCCTCTTTTCATTATTATTGCTACAAGTGTATGTATAGGTGTTGATGATCTCTATTTTTTTTCAATGTATAATTTTTTGTTTATATAGAAAAATGATAAACCGGTCTCTGATTTTGAATCATATATCTGCAGAGCCAGAAAACCGATAGAAGACGTAACAGGCAGAACGCGGCTGACGGCGGGAAACAACCTCTACTTGATGGTTTTCTAGTATAATAACTCCTGATAGAACTAATGAAAAATTATTAATATTCTTTGGTATTTCCTCATATAGTTTATAGAGGCTGTATATACATGGTGTATTCACGGCACCCTTTATTTTCGGGGTGAGGAAAAAGGGAAAGGAAAGCAAATTGCGAATCACAGCAGAAGTTTTGTAATTGTTCCACTTTCGCCCTTAACGTGAAGAAATGTATTATTCATAGCTAGCAAGAGTGCAAGTGTGCTGCAGCTAATGATCGTGTTGCTGCCTCCATATCCCACGCTAACTCTGTCTAACGTAAATTTTACACTTTAAGTTGCACTAAAGTCGTGTAAGAGTTTTTTTTTATTATTATTATAGTGGAACCTACTGATTACTATGAGGTCGATTGAATAATCAGTGGTTGCTAAATGACTTGAGCGCAATTTATTTAACTTCGGAGTTTTGATGATATTTGTAAAGCACCCATCTGACATACATCTTCAACCTCATCCAGTGCACCAATTATCTTTACCCTCGTGTTTTCGTGCTCTATAGCCCCTTCAAGAAACTGTTCGAACCCTTCATGTGCAAGGATCATCTGCGTGTGCACCGCAGTCCACACCTATTGTTCCTCCAACATTACAATCCTCGCTACCGCCCTTAAACCTTCATTTGCTTTTTACGCTGCCTCGGCATAATTTAATGGCCGTTGCATTTATAAATTATAGTATCATAAAATTTTGTCCGGAGGAAAACAAACAAACAAACTATTGCATTTAGGAAATAGGTGAAACAATATGACGGAATTTCAAAATATACATCTTCGGGTAAAAACAATATGACGGAATTTCAAAATATGCATTTAGGGCTCCATGTATAATTCATAAACTAAGCTAATATATGAAAAGCAAGGCAAAACTCTGCCCAATTGATTGCTCTCTTTACTTACATTGCGCCACCACACTCACCACCGTATTCTTCACAGCTCCCCCGCGAGCCACCATCTTCACACCGTTTTCATAGCCAGATATCCACCACAAATCCACCGCTGAACACCCGTGATAATTCCGATGTTATCAGTTGGCTCCGTTACCGGGAAAGCCAAGGTTTTCAGCCTGCTTCCGGCGTACGGCTCACCCACAGCTTATAGGATTTACGGCGGCCCCAGGAAGAGCTTTATCTTCTCCAGGCCACTCTACGGTTTCTTCTTCAAAAAAGCTCTCACTCGCTCACGATCAGATTTTCGACTCAGGGCCAAAATCACCTCAAAACAAGGTAACCTCCCCGATTTCTTGCTCAAAATCACGTGTTTGCGTTTGAATCATCACCTCTCTCGTGACTTTTGCGTAAAGAAACTCGCCGGAGTTGGCATTGTACATTTCCTAGCCGGAAACTTTATTTCATAGCTTTTGGTTTGTTGTTTGTGACTGTTCATCTACGAAAAGGATTAAAGACACGTGGATCTGTCGAGTTTGTTCTTGAGAAATCGACACTCTCGGCATTTCTATGTTAAGGAAAAGAGCCAAGGCGGACTCATTGTTTTGGCTGCTGCTATACCGTTATTTTGGTCATTAGTTTTGCGTACGTTCAAAGTTTCTGGGTATTACGTCAAGTGTAGCTCGTATTGTTGTATTGTGTTGTCTTTTTGGATCTAGGAAAAAGGCGTACCGGAACAGTAAGATATTGAGATTTTTGGGACCTTACGCTTGAGAAATTGCAGTTTCTCCCTAAATTCTGATATCCGTACATCGGCACCGTCGTCAGATCCGCCGGATAAGTCAATTTCGACAAAATTCCCGACACGCCGCCTACGTACCTGGATAGTACAAGGTTGGTGAGTGTCAGAACGGTTGGAGATCAGAGTACTTTTTGGCATTTTGTGTGGACAGCCTGTTGGAGCCTGACACATGGCTGGGACAAAGGACACTATCCATGTGTCACCTACTCCAGGAAAATGACCCACACGGGATCCCCCCACCAAGATAACTTGGACACCACGCTTGAAAATCCCACCGCAGGATGGGATAACTCCCAAATGGATGCAGGTCCAAAGGTTGTGATGCGAATTCGACATCGGCCCACTCCGGTCCCGCACGTGATAAGAACGTAGAGGGGACTTAAAACAGCATGGGGGAAAAAATGCTGTCCCAGAAAAAAATCCCACGGGTGGAAGAGACCCCGGAGGCCAAGACACCTGAGTTGAAAGCGGCACTGGCCTACGCGGAATGTGAGACAGGTGTATTTGGCGAATCTGCGCTGGCGCTGTAGCCTCCTCTCTCATAACGGTGACGACGGCTCCGTCCATCCCGTCTGGCGCGAGGCCGCGGCTCCTCATAAGGATCCGCCAGCCCCTACGCGCGAACCAACGGGGATTGAAGTAGAGGGGGGTGAATACTCGTCGGTGGGCCAAAGAAAGAAGCACGTTCCTGAGAAAAGCATAGAAAGGAAATTGGCTTTGGAAAGGTTGCATCATCCTGAAAAAAGAACTTTGCTACAACGCATGGGACCTATCCATCATGAAAGGAATGTCATCCCATGCCGTGAGGCCAAAGACCTCCACGACGCACGGCAGATTATTAATGATTAAGAGAGCAGAGTAAGATGTGGAATCGATTTACTATGCGGATTCCGAAGACGTCATTCAAAGAAAGGTGGTTCCCGTGAAAGATACCGAACCTAGAAAGGATGACATATTAGAGAAAATGGAAAGAGAAATATTAGAGCTGAAAAAAGCCAAGCAGGATGAGAAACTTGAGCCGACTCAGGGAATCGATGTTCTCTTAGATGAAATACTAGATTCGCTGCATTCAAAAGGTGTTCCGTACTCACAATATGTTTATTACAAAGGAACCATCTGTCCTCTCGAATGGATTGCCGCATTTCAGAGCCGAACGCTCCTGGCCACCAAGAACAAATATGGTTGGTGTGTCGAATTCATGGGAAATATGCAGGAGCGGGCCGCAGCTTGGCTCCGAAACTTGCCTCACGGCTCGATCAAGAGCTAGGATGAACTGAGGGCAAAATTTCTGAAAGAGTTCGAAACGGCAGAGCGACCGAAGAAATCCATTGAAGATTTGTATCAGCTCCATCAAGGGGAAGGGGAATCATGCAAGAGCTATTACGACAGATTTATGAAAGTTTATGAGCAGACAAAGAACCTGCCTGAAAACGAAGTCAAAAGAGGTTTCCTGAATGGCATCGCTAAAGGAATGATGAAACTCACTTCGCAATAAATCCGCCAACGAATCCGCGCGACCTTTTCAACCAGGCCTGCATATTCGGATTAACCGAAGTGGCTCCCTCGCCCTCTGGAAAAAGAAAGAATCAAAATGAATCTAGATCCTCGAGAGATGAAAAAAGAGAGGAGCATAAGGAAGAGCAAAATGATGATCAAAAGAGAGGAAGGGACCGAGACAGAGAGGTCAAGAAACTGATGAAGTTTGATGAGTCTGAGTTCATCCCCATCAATGCGAGTTTATCCGAAATACATTACGAAATCCGTGATCGAATCGAAAGGCCATGACCCATAAGGTCCTACCCAAAATACGGGATGAGACAAAGTATTGCGATTTCCATGAAGATCACGGTCACATCACAGATGAATGTATCACCCTGAGAAGGATCGTTGACAAAATGATCAAAGACGAAGAGTTGGACAAATACAAAAAGCACAATGGGGGAAACAGAAATGATGGGGGGGCCCACCGGTACCAAAATGAGATCAAGGTGATTATTGAAGAATTTCCCAGCAACCATCAGATTAAGAGCTAGATCAATGCGATTAACATCAGAGGAAGAACGAATAGGCTATCTCCTTCGCTCGGAGCGAGCTCGCAGGACCGCCGGGAGCAATAATTTCCCATCATGGTACAGGTCGGAATCAATGATTTCAACGTCAACCGTGTCTTCCTAGACACGGGAGATAGCCTATTCCTAGTCGTTGACTGCATTCACATTACACGGTGATCCTGGGGATCCCGTCTCAAAGGAAGTTTCTGATGGTTGTCTTGACGCCCCATCAGAGGGCAAAGTTTTATACTGATGAAGGAATTGGAATGGTTGTAAGCCGCCCCAGGACCCTGCTGGATCATGTGACCACAAATTGAAGCGATTATCCAGCAAGGGAGATGTAAAGAGGCCTCAGGTCGAAGCCTCCGAGTCAGCCTCCCGACGAGCTCGCATAGACACTGTCGAAGAGACGGAGGCTCGGATTTAGCCGGATCTGTCGAAGGTGGGAATGGAGATCGACCAGGAGGAAAATATGGAGCCCAAGACCATCAAGCCGAAAAGAGTCGTTTGTGAAATCCTCCAGGTCAGAGACGAGTCCGACTTCACGGCTCAAGACGAGTTGATTGAGGTGGTCATAAATGAAAAATACCCTGATCATAAGGTGAAGATAGGCGGGCAAATGGAAGAAGAAGAAGAAAGAGAGAAGCTGATATCGATGCTCAGGGAAAATTTGGATGCGTTTGCTTGGATAGTTACGGACATGAGAGGCGTAGATCCCGAGGTCGCCTTACATCACTTGAACGTAGACCCGCGCTTCAAACCCATACAACAAAGAGCACGTCAATTTTTCAAGGAGAAAGAAGAAGCGATTAAGGTCGAGGTAAACAAGTTGGTCAAAGTTAGGATTATCAAAGAGCTCCAATACCCGACCTGGCTGGCCAATGTGGCGATGGTCAAGAAACGCAATGGGAAATGGCGCATGTGCATCGATTTTACTGACCTGAGCAAGGCCTGTCCAAAAGACACTTACGAGCTGCCCCGGATCGACAGGATGGTCGATCGGATCGCCGGGTTTGAAATGCTGAGTTTCTTAGACGCATACTCCGGGTATTATCAAGTAAGAATGGCTGGAGAAGAGAAGGAGATGACTGCCTTCAGGGCAACAGGTGGGATGTACTATTATGAGATGATGCCGTTCGGGTTGAAAAATGCCGGGTCCACCTATCAGAGAATGGTCAGTAAGGTTTTCAGTTCCCAGATCGGGAAGAATATAGAGGCATACATCGACGACATGGTCGTCAAGTCTGCTCGGACCGATCACCTGGCGGACCTGCAAGAGACTTTCAACAATGCCATGATGCATTCTATGAAATTGAATCCTGCAAAGTGTACTTTCGGAGTTCAAGCCGGAAAGTTTTTGGGTTTTATGGTCACCCAGAGGGGGATTGAGGCGAACCCGGAGAAGATACATGCATTGGCAAACATAAAGGAACCAACCTGTGTTAAAGAGGTTCAGAGGCTTAATGGAAGAATCATTGCCTTGGGAAGATTCGTCTCCAAATTTGCTAACAAATGCCTCCCGTTGTTCAAAATCCTCAAAGGGAACAAAATATTTGAGTGGACCGAAGAGTGTTCTCAGGCCTTCAGGGCCATCAAGACTTATCTGGCAAGCCCCCCTCTGTTAGTCAGTCCGACGCTTAGAGAGGAACTTTTTCTGTACTTGGCAGCTTCAGACCGGGCCGTTGCCTGGCTGTTTACTATGTTTCAAAAGCCCTCAATACCGTTGAGAGCCGTTACCTAAATGCAGAGAAATTGGCTTACTCGCTTGTCATTGCAGCCCGAAAACTAAAGGCTTATTTTTCTTCACACACGGTCGTCGTACTGACAAATAGTCCACTGCAACAACTGCTGCATAAGCCGGACTTATCACGCTGTTTGTTACGATGGGCTATCGAGCTGACCGAGTTCGACATCCGATACGTGCCCAGGAAAGCAATCAAGGCACAATCTCTGGCTGATTTCATAGTCGAAGCGAGCTTCAATGAGGAGGTATCTGCCGGACAGCTTAGCTCGCCAAACGTCGGCAAATTAAATACTCTAACGGTGGTCGCGCCGCAAAGGCCAAGTCACTCTTGGCAGATGTATGTCGATGGGGCCGCGAGCCGAAATGGCTATGGAGCCGGGATAATACTCTTGGAGCCAGGCTCTTCCGAAGAGATAGAAAAGGCCTTCAGTTGAGCAAAGCATCGTCATCACCGTATGGCCCTTCGACATGTGGGCGATCGACCTGATTGGTCCACTTAAGAAAGGCCGATCGAAGTGCGAGTACGTGGTCGTCGCCGTAGATTACTTCACAAAGTGGATCGAGGCGAAAGCACTTGTTAAGATCTGCGCCAAGGATATAATATATTTTCTGCTGGATCAAGTTTGTACATTGTTCGGGGTGCCACGAGCTATTGTATCTGACCACGGGCCGTAGTTTAGAGACGAATTTGATGAATTCTGCAAAGAGCATAATGTTAGACACTGGCAGTCTTCTTCGGTATGCTACCTCCAGGGAAATGGTCAGGCGGAAAACGCGAATAAGAAGGTGCTAAAAGTGTTGAAGAAAAGCCTAGACGAAAAGGCCAGGAAGTGGGTAGACTACCTGCCCGAAGCCTTATGGTCACTCCGCACAACCCAAAAAGTAACAACCGGAGAGATGCCGTTTGCACTAACATACGGGTCGGAGGCAATGGCACCTATGGAAATGGCTCTACCAAGTATAAGGGTTTCCTACTTCGCTGAGGCTGACAACGTCGTTAATCGACAGATCGAATTGGACCTTGCAGAGGAAAAACGCTTAAAAGCGTGGGCGCAGTTGGTGAACTATAAGCATGCCGCAAAGCGGCACCACGACAAGCGGTTCCGTGATCACTCTTTCGCGGTAGGAGATTTTTTCCTGCGCAAAAGAAAAGAAACCGGCCAGAAAACGGATAAAGGGAAATTGGCCGAAAATTGGGAGGGTCCCTGGCAAGTGTCGAGAGTAGTCAAAAAAGGGACTTATATCCTCTCAGACAAGGAAGGTCACGAGTTCAATCGACCCTGGTCCGCCGACAATCTGAAGCGATACTACGCGTAAGCAGTATTGTTATTCGTTTCAGAACATCTTTTGTAAAGGCGTCGAGCCCATTTGATTACAATCAATAAAATTTATTTTCAAAAGTCAAATAAAGCAAAACAAATTCTGTCCCTGACAAGCAAAGCTTGTCCGACACAAAAGGGGGGCACACGAATTCACTGGAATTATGTCGGCAATGATAGCAGAGACAAGTTTACAAGAAAATAAAGCACAAATACAAAAATCAAGCTAGCAAAAGTCAGAAGATTCAATCCATTGCAAAATGAGGAGAAATTTTACAAAGGCCCAAAAAAAAAACGCTCTGCTCTTCACTCATCGGCCTCAGGATGAGGGAAATATTTGTTCGTAGTGGGGCAGACCGGCATTCCTTGGCTCAAGATGCACATGGTGGAAATCATCTAGACAAAGGGTAAGAGCAACGCGCCATCCATCAGAGTAACATACTTGATTGCCTCGAAATGGATCAGGCGACCCCAGTTCATGGTCGTCTCAGGAACCGAAAGGGCGTAGAGAACAAACGCCTCGGCATCAGTGACCTCCTTGAAGTCAGGAAGACAGAAGACCCGAGTATATAGGTAGCGTTTCCACTCCATCTCCCTCCGATCCAGCACGCTTAGTCACATCTTTACCTTCCATCCACTTGTTCCGAAGCAAAAACTGGAAGGCGTTGAACCGGGTAGCACAATATTCAGTCCCGTCCTCGAGATTCCAAAAAGTGTCATAATCCTCAGCAGGATTTGGAAGGCCATAAAAGTCATTTATGGCGGCCGGGGTAAAATCCACAGTCACCCCACGAACGGAAACGGTGGTGGTGCGATCAACATGGCCATTTACAGACAGAGCGGAATAAAACTCAAGCATCAAAGTTAAATTGTACTCCCCCGCTTGAGTGGTGACGAAATGCCTCCAGCCAATGGCATCGATGATGGCCCGATGACCCGCCCCAATCCGGCGCAGGTTAAGCCTTCTTTCCACCAAGTGACCTTGATTGCGGAAGAAGGTCATGAAGTTGTCCATGGCCACCGGAGAGGCGGTGAGCCGGAAGCAGACGGAAGGTTCCTCTCCCGTAATGGGCTCAAAGGCATTGGGACCCTGGCTTGAAGAATCAGAAAACATGGTGAAAATTTTCAAAAAGTGTGAAAAGAATGAAAGAGTTTCTCAAGAAAGACGAAGAATTATCAGAAAGTTGCAAGTGAGGAAGAAGAAGGAAACATCCTCCTTTTATAAACCTAGAAAATCAAAAGGCGGGAAGGCCAAAAGTCACACATGTTCGAAATCAAGTCCCTACAGTAACCGAGCCGACGCTTCAAAAAGAGCAGTCATAAATGTGTGGGTGAAGAGTCATAAAAGCGTCAGTTGAATGAAGTTATGAGGCTTCATGATCCTCGAGAAACCAAACCGCCTGAGCCGGGTCCGACCAAAATCCGCGGCTTCACTGAAACAAGAGGGCCATTGTCGGACACGGGAGTTGTTCTCACTCACGATCAAGTTTTATTTCCTTCTCAAGGGTGCTCTTACCTCGCTAGGGAACGGGGTCCGCAAATGAAAACTTAGATTCAAAAAATTGCAGCAAAAACAAAAGCAAAAAGTTAGCAATAGCTAAAGGAGAAGCTGTGTGGAAGAAAGGAGAATCAACAAAGTTCGCCATGGTTGTGGAAGAACAAAAACTCAAAGAAGATGTGTTTAGGAAGGAAGAAAAGCATGGAAGATGTGTTCAGAAGGAGAGCAAAGCTCCCTCCTTTTATAGCACATGATAAATGATCCAACGGAGGAAAAAACAGATCGAACGGCCAAAATCGAAAGTCGGTTCGGATTTCAAAATTTGAATGAGCATTAATGGCGGAATAGTTATCGGATAACTGACCAGAAGTGGAGGCTTTGCCTCAGAGCGTTTCAGAAAAAGCCGGCAACCGTCAGACTTTACAGCTGGGGAATCTCGAATCCGCTTTGAACATGTCCGCCCATAGATATCGCTGGACACGCACAAAGTAGAGGGCCGCACCAAAATTTTAAAGCAAGCAAACAGGTCTTGTGGGATCTCCAAACCAGCGACTTGCATAAAGTTGATAGTTTCAATTCAGATCCACGCGTAACGGAGGCCCGGATCTCACTTGAAACAAGGGGACACATCAGATTTTTCGATTCGGCTTGACTAAAATATCAACGATCAAAGAATTTACAGCAATTTACTTGTTCTTATTATTTTGGTCGAGCTCGTATGCAACCAAGTTCGAAACAAGGGGGCCGTAAGCCCAAAAATTTTAATCTATGGATGTGATCGAACAGGTCATGTTTGTGACCTCGATGCAAAGGGCTCTCAACCTCATCAAAATTAGGGGGCCGCATCGACAATAAACTTGAAAATTGGGGCATCTCAAACAAATTACAAAATAAAAGCCAAACAGCGGCCATCAACAGCATCAAAGTTATTACAGGAAAGGAAATAAAAGAAAATCCCGAAGTTGAAGCCAACAAAGTTACAATAAAACGAGCTAAATTCACTTATCAGAAGGTGGGGTCAGGGTATGATCTCCGACCAAGTTCATAAAGCTATCACCAAATTGAGGAGTGTTGGCCTCGCCGGGACTCTCCCCTTTGTCAGCGACCACATCCTTAGGCTCTCCACAATCAGCTTCGGCTTCATCATCCGTTTCCTCAGCCTCAGCAGCTTCTCTCTCCACCGCCTCCATCATCGAACGTAAATTAACCTCATTAACGGGAGGAGGATTCTAGACAGGCAAATCATCATTCCTACATTAAGCCGCAAAGTCGGATAACTTAGGTTGGGTATAAGGAAGATCATGATGATGGACTCTCAAAGCAACATTGAATTGGGGACATCAGGATCAGTAAAGCAAGATCAGGATCAGTAAACGACATGGACAAGCTGACAGTCTTAAGCTCCACGTCTGCGGTTTTGGCCAACAGAGCTTCGTTCGCTTGTCTTTTCTTCATGATTTTAGCAAACCGAGCCGCTCTATCATCAACGGCGTCATGCATCTTGCCTGAAAAGCACAAAGTCAGTTACAGATTACAAAACAAAAATGAAGATTGCTAATAAACGGAAGCCAAAACAATGAAGAGACAATAAATAAGAGAAAGGCAAGAGCGTTACGCCAATCTTTATTCTGGCGGCCCCCAGATCTTCCAAAACAGACCTGGAACCTGGATGGGTGGGTCCGGGAATGATGGCACTCCGCATTCTAAAACAGAGTCAGGCTCGACCTCAGCGGCCCAGTCGAGGCCAGAGCCGGAGATGCCAGCCAAAACACTGTAAGGCTGCCGGAAATCGATTAAGGACCTCCAACTGAACACCCTCTCCTAGCTCAAGCTGTCCCATCCAAGGAGATTATAGATCTTGTCGATCAACTCTTGCTCATTTGTCTCAAGTACCTTAGGGACCGTTATCGAATTCAACCTCTTTGTTGGCCGCACTTCAAACATGGGAAGGGGCCACCCCACGTAGGACTCAACAATAAGGCCACGTTCCTCCCAGTCCTTCACCTTCCCAGGGAGCCAATAAAACAGTCGGCAAGCATTGACTTTGGTCCGGACTAACAGCAGATTGCGAGTATCGCGAGGATCATTCATCACGGCCTTCCCAAAAGTATAAAACCTTAGGAACACAGGGAGGGTAGGCTCATACTTCAACATTCGACACAGAACAATGAAGGCCGAAACTATCTTCACAGCCCCCAGGACGAAATCACAGGGTAGGGCGGCAAGCCTATCCATTACCTCCACAAAAAAAGGATCGAAAGGCGGATGCAACCCCGATACGAAATGATCGTAAAACGGAATGAGGCCATCTGTCTCAAGACGCTGGCCGGCTCGATCAACATCCACAGAAGCGTTACTCGCCCAGGATTTTCCTTTATCTGGTCAGAAACGGCGGCCGGACTATCAGGGAAACTGGTAAAAAAATAGTCGAGGCAGATGTTATAACTAGTGAAAGTCCCCGAGCTGGCAAGGCTCCGACGGATATCGGGCCACTGGCTTTCGATTTCTTTGTCCATAGCGGCTTTCGAATTCTCCTCCTCTACGGCCTCAGGATTGTTGGGACTGGGAGCCTTTTTCCGTTTTGCGCCCTCTTCATCGCCAACCTCGCTAGCCGCTACCATCTGTGCGGAACTCTGGGCCCTAGCAGCACTTTTACGGCCCCCAAGGGTGGTTTTTCAGGTTTGGCTCGCTCAGTAACAACTCTACGAACAACGGCTTTTTGACGCCCACCTTGGGACGGTTCGGGCAGGATAAAAACCATCTCCTCACTAACACTGGCCGTCCGGCTAGAGCTCGCCTCCTCATCGTTCCCTGAGGCATAGCCGCGAACGCCATCGTTTTTGTTATCACCGCTCTGTGACATCCTGCAAAACAAAAGGACGAAGCGGATAATCCATCACCCAGGACAGTTGAAGTCAGGCCAAGATGAACCATTTTCATCTTGACGCCCCGTCTTTCGGTTCACATCAAGACGTGTAAAACCCCAGGAATCATGGGTAAATACACCAAAAGAAAGTATTCGGAATCAAGCAACAACAACGCAAGTGTAAAAATCCAAGGCCGCAATAGGGGAGGCTAAATTCTGGAAAACTCATGAACAAGGATCGAAGGCGAAGGAAATATCTACAGACTCAAATCCGAGAAAAACTCAGACATACCCCATCATCGCAAAACAACAAAGACACATATGAATCTACATACATAAAACATGATAAACCGAATAGAGGGCGGTGTACCTGATAATCAAAGGAAAACGTGAAGGAAATGGAGAAGAATGGAACGAGCTTTCAAGAACTTTGCCCGAAATCGTCTCGCCGGAATGCCTTCACCGCCGAACCGCTTGCAAACCGTCGTCGGAGAAGTTGAAGATTCAGAAAATGTTTAGGTCAAGGATCCACCTCCCTTATATAGGCTGGGGGTGCGGATCCGACGGCCACGATGCCTCTAATCTAACGGATGAGATTAAGGGCGGGAATTCCGAGTTTTGAATTTCAAAACTATCATCATTACGGCACAGGGATCGAAAGGACCACAGCCCTTAAAAGTGCGTAGCAGGTGATAGCAAAATAACTAACCGCTAACTTTGATCGACAGAGTATCGGGTCAACGGTAGTATAGTGGTCTCAAGGTCGAATCCACAGGGAGTAATGTCTAAGTACCAAAGTCAACTTAGAACTTAGTTCAGGTCAAAATAATGGTGGAGAGATATTATACTAATGTAAAAGTGAAGATTATACTAATGAGTTTACTTCTAGGTATCAAAAGATATAGCCGAACTATGATCCCACGAGCTACTTTTACCCCTAAGGAAGGACTTAACGGGAAGCGTGTCTTAACCGACCTACCTATCCAATGTAGTTTAACGACATCCACGGGTGCCAACTCCTAATTCTAGCGATTAGACTGAACAACTCGATCTAACCACCCTATGTGAAGTTAATTAATTCTCCCTTTAGAAAACCGATTAACCTAACATGATTAAGCTCTAGATTCGCTCGAACAACGATGACAAACCTCTGTATTGGAAACGGACCTAACAACTAGGCCGAATCTACGCAACGATCCTAAAACCCCTTATCCCACATCTCACCGCAAAATGCATCTATAAGTTTGATGTGTGTGACAGTGAACTAGGTGATCAATCTAATTCAAAGACGTTAAAATAAGTTTTAGGATGTGGATTAACCGTTAAAACATTCAATTATGCACTACACAATTCCTATCTCATCCCCTTGCGGGTTTTATTTCATTTTCACATAATTCATTACACAACGGATTAGCTACTCATGGTAATAAAAAAAGTGCAGAAATTTATGAAGAAATTAATAATAAACATGATAAAAAGATTGATTAAAATTTACCAAAAGAAACTGTAGCAATCCACCACTCGAATCGTCATTTCGTTGTGTTGTAATCGCGTAGTAAAATAAATAAAACTGTTGTTGTTCTTGCAGAAATTGAAAGGGAAAAGTAGTAGATCTAAACCTAAAAAAAGAGATAAAAACTGCTGTGTAGAGAGAAATAAAATCTGATGTAAAAACTGTGTTGAAATTAACCGAGGTGGCTTTTATAATCCAATTGCCGACTCCGTCCTGCGCTTTGGAAATTTTCCGGAAAAAAATAAAATAAAAGTCCTCTCCTTCTTGTATGCTATATTTAATGTTATAGGGCGTGGGTCCCATTTTTGACCAATAACAAAATCAGCAGCTTTTCCTTCTTTTTTATTTTCCATTGATAATAAAAAGTAGCTTCCAACGGGTGTTGGTACTGGGGCCTCTACTCCCACTCAACAACAAAGTCGGGATCCTGACAAACTTGGATAATAATGGTTTTTTCCGAACACTTAAATTTGAGTCTCGCGCCATTTTCTCATATGAACTTCGTTTTGGACGATTTTCGTTCTGTTGTGACCCTTGTCACGCCCTCTATCACGCCATACCTGTAATAAAAATAAACCACATACCCAAGTATGACAAACACCAATAAAACGCACACAAATCACCCAAAAATATCGAGATTTTGGACGAAAACGTCATATCTTCTCATGATTCAACCCGTGGTGAAATGTGCCTATAAAAGCCACTCAACTACCCCAAAAGTACATCGAATAGGCTACAAATAAGGGGTAAAATGCACATGAAATTATAGCAAAGTTGACTCTCATCAGCAGGCCGCGTCAGTTGTCACATCAAGGAGAGGTGAGAAGAAACCGCCTAATGAATGACACGTGGACAAGGGGGCCGGTCCGAGACTACCATTCGAATCGGCTAGGAACCAAAGATTCCGAAACACCAAATCAAATGAAGTTAAGGCTACTCGCTCGAATGTAACTTCGAATCGGCCAAGGCAATCCACCCATTACGGCCATCCTATGAAGTTAAGGCTATTTGCCCAATTACAGCTTCGAATCGGCTAGGAACCAAAGATTCTGAAAAGCCTAATCAAATGAAGTTAAGGCTACTCGCCCAAATATAACTTCGAATCAAGCCAAGGAAATTTGCCCATTACGGCCATCCTATGAAGCTCAGGCTATCTACCCCACAATAGCTTCAAATCGGCCAGGAACCAAAGATTCCGAAAAGCCAAATCGAATGAAGTTAGGGCTACTCGCCTGAATGTAACTTCGAATCGGCCAAGGCAATCCGCCCATTACAATCATCCTATGAAGCTAAGGCTATTTGCCCAATTACAGCTTCGAATTGGCTAGGAACCAAAGATTCCGAAATGCCAAATCAAATGAAGTTAGGGCTACTCGCCCGAATGTAACTTCGAATCGGCCAAGGCAATCCGCCCATTACGGACATCTTTTGAAGCTAAGGCTATTTGCCCAATTACAGCTTTGAATCGGCTAGGAACCAAAGATTCCGAAACGACCGATCACGTGAAGTCAAGGCAGTCCGCCCAAGGCGACTTCGCGCGGCAGAGGCTGCTCGCCCATAAAAGCCACCTTATAATGCTAAAGACTTACTCCTTACCCGACACCTCGAAGTGTCATGGGTACGGAGTCGGGGGCCATTGATAGGCCGGCTCAGCCTTCCGGCCCGCCGACCCGAACGTGGACCTGAGCAGGTTTGCCGAGTACAGGTGGCCGGGGGCCGGAGAGATGAGATGTGGCTAGGCCCCTGACATGGGGCGCATTTGCTCTGGAAATGGACTTTGATAACAGGCCCACGATGAGTAGAAGGGTGATGGATCCGCCAGAAATCCTCTTCCCTAACATTTGGAGAGTATGGACCGACGACACAACCAGCCGGCTAGGGACGTACAACGATAGCCCAAGGATCTGCGCCGCCATTGCTTCATTGCGGCCCGACCAGCCACCGCAGATTTAGTTGTACTATGTCCTTAGTTGTAATTATGTTGAATTTAGTCGGTTCACACCCTATATATAGGGCTCCATGTACAGTTCATAAACTAAGCTAATATATGAAAAGCAAGGCAAAACTCTGCCCAATTGATTGCTCTCTTTACTTACATTGCCACCACACTCACCACCGCATTCTCTCACAGCTCCCCCACGAGCCACCATCTTCACACCGTTTTCATAGCCAAGATATCCACCACAAATCCACCACTGAACACCCGTGATAATTCCGACGTTATCAGCCGGGTTATTTTTTCAAATAACCGGACTAAATTTTAATGAGGACGGCCTAATATTCAATGAGGCCGGGCTATTTTTCCAAAAGGCCGGGCTATTTTTCCAAAAGGCCGGTTTTTAATATTTTTTAATTCTTTTTTAAATTTCTATGTTTACTCCGGTAAAATTGTATTTGTGAGGCCAATTAGGGTGGACTAAAGGCTTCAAGACTTAGATCAGTCGGATTCATGTCTTAGAAGCAGCCACGTATAGTTGAGCCAACGCCTTAAGATAAGCTCCACCAATTGCACCACCGCATATCAACACCTCCACCTCCACCTCCGGCGACTGTGTTATTATACTCCCACCCCTCAACCGCAATGGCAGCAAAACCGACGACCCCGTAGGCTGTAGCTGGGTATGATCTTTTGTCCAGGGGCGGCTTTACATAAGAATTTGGGGTGCGACCGACCCCTTAAAATAAAAATATTATGTATAAATAGTAGATATTTTTTTTATAAACACACATATATATATATATATGAAATTGACCCCCTTATTTTTATGTATTGACCTCTGTTTTTATCTATTTCTATATAATTACATGTATAAAATTGAATATCCAAGTATATTTGTGATACGAAAAAAAATTGATGAATTTCTGACCCTCATATTAAAAATACTGCAGCCGCCCCTGCTTTTGTTTCCAGGCATCACACAATACTCCTTTACAATCTTGTTATTCACGTAATCAAACAAGATAATAGACCGGTTATTTGCGAAGACGAATAGATTCCCATCGGGTAAAAGGTGCAAAAGGGATAAAGATTGTTCTTTTCATTTGAATAATTGAATCCGTCGTTTCCATTAAGAATTCAAAGTCATAAACCTCTGGATTTCTCATTCTTTAGGGAAATATTCGTATCCGAAAGACTTTCTCCCACCGACAATTATGATTTGCCCATCTAGTAGAATTTGATTGGATGAATACCACCGGCGTACACTCAGTTCAGCAAGTTCAATCCAATCGCAATTATTATCGTCACACGGATTGAAAACTCAGTATTTTTTCTCACCTACATGGTCCGGTGGTGGTTTGGTCTGTATGGAGGAAGAAAAGAAAATGATGCTGACTGTAAAAGAAAATGACGGTCGTAAGATTTGTAAAAGACTGACTGTGATATTTTTTAAAGGGCTAAATTACAATTTTGGTCCTCTAACTAGCACGTTTTTCGATTTTGGTCCTGGTTTTTCTCCGGCAACAATTTTAGTCCTGTAAGTGGTCTTTTTTTTGCAAAAATAGTCCTGAACGCCGGAAAGACCACTTACAGGACTAAAATTGTCGCCGGAAAGACCACTTACATGACTAAATTTGTCGCCGGAAAAGACCAATTTTAGTCCTGTAAGTGGTCTTTCCGGCGTTCAGGACTATTTTTGCAAAAAAAAAAGACCACTTACAGGACTAAAATTATCGCCGGAGAAAAACCAGGACCAAAATCGAAAAACATGTCTAGTTAGAGGACCAAAATTGTAATTTAGCCTTAGTAAACATACGAATTTTAAAAATATTATAAACAATTAAAAAAATAATATTATAAAATAGCCCGGCCTCTTGAAAAAGTAACCCGGCCTCACTAAAAATTAGCCCGGCTATTTGAGTAAATATCCCGGCTCTTTGAAAAAATAGCCCGGTCTAGTGAATATATTTACGTGGTTATGATTGTAAGAATTAAAAATAGGGCCAAGGGTCCAAAAGTATACATTTTGGACTTAATAGGGTAAATAGGACACTAAGGAAACTTATTTGTTTATAAGGACACAAAATTACTACATAGACCAAAATAACCCTATTAACTAACAAGGAGAAGTTACGAAATATGAACCGCTGCAAAAAAAATTGAAACCGCTATATACAAAAATTAAAGCTTTCAACGGCGAAGACAAACACCCAAATTCAAGCAAAATTGAAGCCAAGTCGAAGCAAAATCGCAGGTAAATCGAAGAAAAACCACACAGAAGAAGTAGCGAAAGCAGAGCAGAAGAGAGAAGAATCGCATTAAGACAGTGACGGCACGAAATCGTGGACGATGGCGAGGAGAAAACAAGTGATTTCGGCGGAGAAGAGACGAAAAGCATCAAAATCGAAGAAAAATACGTAAGTATACATTATGACTGAATATTCAACAATAGAAAAAATCAGAAATGTAGAAGTAGAAGAAAACAGGGTTTTTTTGTGCAAAATTGAAATGTGGTGCTAGGAAAATCAATAATAGGGCACAACAATAGTCTTTGATTACATGTCACTAAATTATAACAAAATCAGAGATTGAAATTGTGCTTGAAATTCTCAAAGAAAGAAGTTGTAACAGTTTTCGATAATGAAATATGTGGTCACTGCATTTTTGTTCATATATGGTCACTGTATTTTTGAACAAATTTCGGTTCGTTTATTCATGTACAAGAGATCATGTCACTGTATTCTGATTGGTTTAAGTGGTTTGTGTAGTTCATTGCGTCTATATTGCTATAAATGCTGCTAAAATATCATGTCACTGCATAATGATAGAATGTCACTGCAATATAACATTGAAAATATAACTTCACTGCATTTACATAAATGAAAATGGCATGCCACTACATAATGAGTGAAGTTTCAGTATAGTTGTAGAAGTACAAAACTTTGACGGCACTGAATTATAAACTTGAAAATATCATGTGACACCATTCACAATATTGAAAATATCATGTCATTGCATTTCATAATATCTAAGTACATTCATAATGTTCAAGATATCATGTCACTACAATCACAACACTGAAAAATATCATATCAGTGCACTAATAACATTAAAATTTAATGTCAGTCCATTAGTCTTACATTGAAACTACAAATACTTAGATGTCACAGAATGGAAGTAAATTCATGTCAGTCCATTAGTATTACATTGAAACTACAATAACTTAGATGTCAAAGAATGGAAGTAACTCATATTTTTGCATGTTTACAGAACAAGAGAACAATATAGATCGACACTTTACAGCATACAGCAGATATTCAAGGATATAGAGGGAAAAATCACAAAAGAACATGAAAAATTGATGGATGAAACACCATTCAGACATATATTTAGAGCATTCGAAAAGAAGAAGGTCATATTGGAGAAAAAGAAAAATGACATGCTGGATGACCTCATAAATACATACAACAAAGACAAAGGAGGTTTCAAGATTGGCAAGCACCATCATATGCCAACTAGAAATGATGTAAAGCTAATCTTTGGCATAGAAGATGGAAAGACAGAGGTTGGAGATATGACTACAAACTGTTAAGGGTGATTTTATATGATTTATGTCGTTATATTTTGTAACAATTCTCTCCATATTCGTATAATTCGCATAGAAATTAAGTGTTTAATTGATTTATTGAGCAAATGAGTTTTTAAACGGTTTATTCGCAAAATTGGTTAATTTATGTGTTTTATTGATGATTTTGTGTTTATTTGAATATTATTACACTTTGCGATGTTTTAATGTCTTGTAGATGCATAATTGCGGCTCAAAAGATGATTAAGTGAAGATAAATGTCGGATTTAATTGATGAAAAAGAGATAAGGAAGATTTGAATAGAAGAAAAGAGATAAAGATGGAGAAATCGAATTTCAAGTCCATTGAACGAGCGTTCAAGTCCCGTCCAGTTGGACGGGCGTCTGGCATATTGGACGAGCGTCCAGGCTGAAGAGTTTGATTCAGAGTTTTGAGATATTTAGTGAACGAGCGTCCAAATTAAAGAAGGACGGGCATCTGATCATGACTCGGCCCGATTCAAAGTTGATACTGAAGACCGAACGAGCGTCCAGCAGTGTGAACGCCCGTCCATAAACCGACTTAGCCAAACCACCTCAGAAATCTATAAAAAAAGGCTGCGTTTTCTCCACATAACATCATTATTCCAACCCTAAACCCTAGGGGCGGCCTAGCTGCGATTTTTATTAGTTTTTACTCAAAGTTTATGCTTTTAAATCTCTAGTTTAGATCAAACACTTTTATGTACTTTTATTCAAGTAATTCGAGCTCAAAAGTGATGTTAAGAGGCTAGACCTCTATTGAACAAGCGTTGTGAAGCCATCCGATCAGCAATTCAGTTCCGTTTCTCGATTGTCTTGTGAGTTTTTAATTCAAGTTGTTTCTTTATTATGTTTATCAAGTTTTTATGCAATTTATATCGAAAGATCTTTGCATGTTGATTGTTTATATTGATGAGAATCATGTTAAACCCTAGATCGCCATGATAAAGAATAGATCTTTGATCTATATAACGAGAGTTATTAGGTTAGATTTCTAGGTTAGAAACTTATAAATTTCACACCTTGGGTTAGAAAGCGTTAATCTTTAGGATCAAAGATAGAAGATTAATAGGCGAACTTGTCTAAGAAATTAGGAGTTCATACATTGGCTAGGTGAATCACAACTTGGTTAGAAATCACGAGATAATTGAGATAGAAATTGATTGTTGTAGGATAGGTGGATCAATAGCTTGTTCGTTCGTAAATTATTGATTAAATCACTTGAACTTGAATTGCTTAGTAAATTTACAATCTTTATTTCATAATATATTTAGAATAGATTTAGTTTAGATAATTTTGTTCGCAACCATATTTTCCTGGCTTTAGAGCTCGATCTTCTGTCCAGTTATTCTTATTGTTAGTTTCGTTTTTTTCGTTTTAGTTCTTCACTGTTTTATTTTCGTATCTTTTTAGTAGTAATCGTGACATAGCTTAGGTTAGATAATAAAAACTAGATTAAGCAGCCCTGATTCCCCGTAAGATCGACCCGGTATCAACCTCTATACTACGATCCCTACACTTGGGGTATACCGGATTTATAAATTTATTACTTGTTTATTTTTGCTTAGATAAAATCCGAGACACAAACCCATACACAGACATATCCATTAAAACAAGGATATTCTTTGATGTCAAAAGAATCAAGGTAAGTGCTGTCAAAGAAATAATAAAGGACATGATAAAGGAAAAAGATTCAACATCAATAGAAGACCCGGTAAAGCTACTATGTCTTCTATTACTTGCAACAGTGTTCTTTGCCACCTCTGGCCAGCACATATCATGGGTGTTCCTGTATTATGTGGATGACTAGATTAAGTTCATATGATTGGTCATCTCACATACTCAAATAACTACAAAATGGACTCAATCGAAAATGGACAAATGCAAGATATGTTAATGGATGCACTGTGTTCCTCCTGGTATGCTACTCACTGAACATTTCAATATAAATGTATTTCATTATAAATGATGCATGAAAAATCATGTCACTGCATTCTAAGTGAAGTTCATGTAATGGTATGTTACAGTACTGGTTATGCGAGCACACACATATGATACAAGATGTTGTTCAAGAGGAAAACAAAAAAAGAGCGGAAGCAGGAAAGAAGAGTATCTCATCTAGAGGAATTCCAAGGATGACAAAGTGGAACTTGAGAGATCTACAAAGTATTCTAACCAAAAGGAAACTACAAAACATGGGAGAACATAAGGTAAATAATTACAAGTACATTAAGAATGTTGTGATCAATAAAATGTCATGCTCAATGAATAGGCATTCTTAATTATTGCATTTCACTGCACAATTGCTGCTTGTCACTGCAGTTTTAAATTTAGTTTTTTGATACATGCCACTACAAGTCTTTCTATGTCACTGCAATATTAAGGCATGTCACTGCATTTTTAATGATGTCAATAATGCAGGTTTTTTGTTCAATAAGCTGAAAGATTACAAGACACTAAAATTTTTTGTATGTCACTGCTCTATTATACCATGTCACTGCATTAGTAATGCACTTGTTTTTGTACAATAAGCTGAAAGATTACATGCCACTAGAATTCTTTGTATGTCACTACACTAATATACCATATGAATGCATTAGTAATGCAGTTTTTTCTACAACAACGTAAAACATCACATGCCAACATAACTGAATACGTGTGTATTGCAAAATGAAACAGTTCAATCCTGAAGAACTGACTCTTACATTGACTGAGTTGCTGCTGATACCAAGCTTAGGAGAGATGGTAGAAAAAGGAAGCAGAGACAAGGAAACAGATGATGAAAGCCATGACATGCATGACGAAGAAAATCAACTAGAATATGGAGAAGATGATATGCAAGTAGAAGGAAATGACGGGGAGTCTGAAGAGAATGACGAACACCAGGAAGCAGATGATGGAAATGACAGGCAGTCTGAAGAAAATGAGGGACACCGGGAAGCAGATGAAGGAAATCAACTGGAATCTGGAGAAGATGATATGCAAGAAGAAGGAAATGATGGGGAGTCTGAAGAGAATGACGAACACCAGGAAGCAGATGATGGAAATGACGGGCAGTCTGAAGAAAATGAGGGACACCGGGAAGCAGATGAAGGAAATCAACTGGAATCTGGAGAAGATGATATGCAAGCAGAAGGAAATGAGGTGGAGTCTGAAGAGAATGATGAAAACCGGGAAGCAGATAATGGAAATGACGGGGAGCCTGAAGAAAATGAGGAACACTGGGAAGCAGACGAAGGAAATGACAGAGAGTGTGAAGGGAATGAGGGACACCGGAAAGCAGAAGAAGGAAATAACATGGAGGCTGAAGAGAATGAGGGATACCAGGAAGGAGATGACAAGCAAGAGGAATTGGAAGCACAAAAAAACAGTGAAGTGATACAAGAACTACACTGTCCTCAACAACAGCCAACACAATCTAGAGATAAGTTTGGAAGCACTCCTTTATTCAGATTACTAACACCAACACCATCACCACCACAAGTACAACTACTCATTCAATTTTTTATGCACACATGATCCATGATATTATAAATGAATATCAGAATTTGAAACTACGAAAAACTTGTGCATGATGTACATGATCCAATTGGAGAAATGAAGGAGCAAAACAAATTCTTGTCAAAAGAATTACAAGATGCGAAGAGAAAAATTGAAGAACTAGAGCAATACATGGTAATGAGTACTACAAACTACTGTTATTCTCACAGCATCAACAGATGTCACTGCATCAACAGATGTCACTGCATCAAATGATGTCACTCCAAATAAACAAAAACCATCATACTAACATGCAACTTCATTCAGTAAATAATCTATATCTTAAATATATTTACAGCAAAATGGAAGATCATGAAGCAAATGTTGAGTTGATGAAGAAGAGAATTCAAGAGCTGAGCATGACAATGTAAGCTTAAGTTCAAAAGTGGAAAGCATGAAGAAGGTAGAAGCTGAAATCTTGAACAAAAACAATCAGCTTGAAGCACAATCTAGACAGCTGAATGAGACACTAGATGTGATTAGTACTGAGAAAACAGAATTGGAGTTGCAAGTATCCGAATTGAATGATAAGACGAAGATTGCGCTATCTACAATTAATCAGCAAAAAGACAATGAAAAAAAGAAAGATGAGTACATAAAAACATTGTTAGACAGCTACAATGAACAGGGAGAACAATAGAAAACATGGCTGCTATGTAACAAGAGCAAGAGAAAAAACGAAGATTAATTGACGGACTTAGAGAAGAAGTGAAAAACCTGTAGGAAAAATTGTTTGACAGGGAAACAACAATCGGGGATTTGAAAACTGACCTTCAAGATAAGAAAGAAAGCAATAAAGGATTGAAAGAGAAGATGCAGAGACAGGAAGCTAAAATTCAAGAAATGGAAAACAAAATCCAACAACTCCAGGATGAATATGATTCTCTTGCTACTCATCAAGTGACACAAAATCTACATGAAGAACATGCTGATACTCAACAAGTCACCCCTGGTAAACAACAAGAACATGGGGATAGGCATCAAGTCACCCAAGATTTCACAATTGAAAGAGGAGTGAAGAAAAATGCAAGAAAGAGACCAAAGAATGAGGATCCTGATTTTCAGTACCCAAAACAGAAAAAGAAAGCAAAACAAGGAAAAAAGCAAGAATACTTCATACCTGACGGAAATCCGGAGTTTCAGGGAAAAATCATAATCAAAGGCAACAAAGATGAATACTATTGTGGACCACACATTGTTCCGTAGTATTCAAAAGAATTCGTGAAGTCAACGATAATAAGGAAGGAAAGAGTAAGCACAAATTTACTAAACAACATCATTAAACATAAAGATTCTTGATATATAAAATACTAACAACATACTATTATTGCAGGGGTATACTCTGGGCAAAGACAGTAGGTGATTACCCATATGTCACCGTCAACTCAATAATGGAAGTTCTAAATGACTTGTACATAGATTTAATCGGTAAAATCTAATCACATCGCATCTTCATCATTACTCCATAGTATTGTCACTGCATGATCATCATCACATCGCATATTATCACAATGCATCTTGGTGTCACTGCATTAGTTGACATGAATATCTTGCATGACAACAAATGGTAAATACATATACAGGGGAAAAAACATTGCTTTTGATGTTCACCAACGGCAAATAAATAAACTAACTTACAATAATGAAATTTGAAAAGTGGTTGGTTGAAGGGTTCACGAGCTCTTAAAAGTGCACATGTAGTTAAACCTAACTACCAAATATTCTCTACAGCGACATGGGTACGCATACAAATTAATTTGAATAAATAAATTTAAGATTACATTCATAATCTGATCAATATGGATGCTTCAGGATATACTAGAAGAGCTTGAGCGTGACAAAAAGTTATCAAATGAACAATTGGAAAGAATGGTGGAAAGCATATATGAAGGACATAAAGTTTTCATCCCCTTATGTTGTATAGGAGAAGAGTCAAGGCCATACCACTGGGTACTACTAACATACAAATTAGGAGAACCAACCTGGAAAATGCTTCATTCTGCACCGGTGGGGAAGGGCAAGACAGACATTTTCATCAAAGAATGCAAGGATAAAGTAAGTTATCAATGACATTATTACAAAAATAGTTGTCTCGGATTTTATCTAATGAAAAATAAACAAGTAATAAAAATAATCCGGTTTACCCCAAGTGCAGGGATCGTAGTATAGAGGTTAATACCGGAGTCGAATCACAGGGAATCGAGGTTGGTCTAGTTCTTAATTTCTCTAAAGTTGTCACGAAAAATAAAACAAAACAGAACTAAAAATGAAAACAATAAACTGACAGAGGAGGATCTAGAATCCAAAGCCGTGAAAGATAGTTACTGAGCCAAACTAATGAAAATAATTCTATTCTAAAAATATAATAAAATTACTAAGATGATAACAAATAAATTGAAAACGAACAAGCAATGATCCACCGATCTCACAACCCTCAACTTCCACTCTAGATTGTTTAGTGAAGATTTAATGAAGATTGTGGTTCACCTATCAAAAGTATGAATTTCTAATCTCTTAGATAATTCGCCTATTAATCTCTCATCTCTCGATCTTAAAGATTAACGCTTTCATAACAAAGGTGTAAGATTTCTCAATCTAGCAACCTAGAAATTAACCTAACAACTCTCGTTATTTTTAGGTTAAAAATCTAATCTTTACTACGGTGATCTAAGTCTAACAACGATTCTCATAAAACGTTAAACATCAAGCATGCAACAATCCATCGATACAATTGCATAAAAACAAATTAAACATAATAAAGATGCAACTTTAATAAAACTCACAAAACAATCCCAGAGTTGAGATCAAGATGTTGCAGAAACGGTTTCACATGCTTGCTTGAACTGGCCTCAGTCTCTACTCATCTCCAGCATGCTGAATAAAATAATAAAAAAACAAAACATGGCTCGGTCGACCGAACAGGGGCACTCGGTCGACCGAGTGAAGCCTCCTAGGTTTTTGGCCGCAGCCTGTGGTTCAGGATCAGTTGTTGTTTCTGTTCTGCTGAATGACTCCTTTATATAGTTGTTTTGGCCGACTTAGGGTATAATTGGTAGAAAGTCTAAACCCTAATAAATAAAAATAAAGATAATTCCAAGTCTATCCTTTCTATTCTCCTGGACGCCCGTTTAAGGTAGCTGGACGCCCGTCCAACTACTTGAAATCTTCGAGTCGGGCCGAGTCATATCAGACGCCCGTCCTATATGTTTTGGAACGCTCGTTCAACAAAAAGCTGTCTTCCCTGAATCGAATTTCTTTCGTGGACGCCCGTCCTGATGGACGGAGTGGCAAACGCACGTCTAGATTGCTTGATATCTTTATTCCAAGTTCCACTTGCATCTTCCTCCTTTCCATTTAAACTCCGTTCACGACATGTTAGCGTACCTACAAAACCATAAAAACACGCAAAGTGTAAAACCATAGATAATTATCAATAAAATCACAAAATTAGCTCAACTTTGCATTTAAATCATTTCCATACGCATTCTTTCAATAAATCATTTAAACACTTAATTTTCTATAAAAAGTAATAAAACACAAAGGAAATTGCTACGAAATAAAGTCGTATAAACCGTAAAAATCACCGTTAACAACAGTACTGTCACTGCACTTTCTTGTCAATATGTTTCCATGAAAAAAAAAACACAAACTTCTCTTATTTGCAGATACAAATTATTTTGAAATCAACTCCACCAACAAGACTTGCAAGAACAAGGCAACAAAGCATATCAACAAAAGTGGAAAGGGTTCAAAAGCTACCTTTACAGGATAATCAAACGTAAGTATGAATGCAATTACATAACATAATGACCATAACAAAACATACACAATAATAACAGAATCATTGAAATCTAATGCAGGAACTGTGCCATTTACTTGATATATTACATGTACAGACTAGCACAAGATCTCACAATTCAACCACATCTAGATGATCAACAAGTGCAGCAGCTCAAAGGAATGGTTGTCAATTCATTAGTGCTTAACATAATTTACACA
This sequence comes from Gentiana macrophylla, assembly GCA_026214975.1. Taxonomy (NCBI): domain Eukaryota; kingdom Viridiplantae; phylum Streptophyta; class Magnoliopsida; order Gentianales; family Gentianaceae; genus Gentiana; species Gentiana macrophylla. Next base: position 87,879,588 of record CM047810.1, read on the forward strand.
GAGCACTAAAATGGTTGTAACTAGAATTTTAAATATTCTGACTAGTCTACTACTTTTGGTATATTCATGGTTAATCCTTTATGTAAAGTATTTGAATGATACAATCACAAAATGCAATGACAGTGTGGACTGATGGTCCATAACTGATTGACAGTTTTATTTTGGGGTTTGATGGTTCAGTTTGGATGGTTCATGGCAATTTGACAAATTGGAAATATTTGATAGTTCATGTTTTTTGTGAATTTGTCTTATTTTTTTGTGCATTGATTGTTAACAATTTATGTACATAATAATGTAATTGCATTAAACACATTACCAGATCAATGAATTAAAAATAGAATACATCTTAATACATGTCACTGCATAAATTACACAATCATCTCAATATATTCACAAAATAAATACAAAGATACACATATCAATAAAATATAGGGGATAATTACAAATTTGAAGTCATTAAGTACATAATCATCTTATTCCATTGAATACAACAACAACTGAACGGATTGCCACTAATCTGCAGTGACACTCATGTCACCGAACTGAATACACGATCATTTCAATGTATGCACAAAATGAATACAAAACTACCAATGTCAATAACATATGGATAACAAAAACAAATACAAATATGATAACATTAAGTAAATAATCAGCTGAGTCCATTAAATACAACAGCCAGTCAATAAAGTAATCAAATTTGCATAAACATGACTATCAAAGTGACACTCATGTGGTTTGCAATAAGTAAATCGTCGTTTCAGTAGAAATAAAAACATACCAATACCAAAAATATATAGTAAATAAAAAGGATTACAAACATCAAAGATTTAACAAAAAAACTTAATATCATCAGTGCATTACAGTAATCTCAATGACCATACTGATGCAGTGACACCAATGTCACTGCATTTGGGAAATTTGAAATAAAATTTCTGAAACCATGAGTAACAAACTCCAATCTCAATGCTTAAAAAAGAAAACATCCATTAACTATAAAGGAACAGGAGCATGGCAGGTCTTCTTATTATGATGCCCAAAGTGATGACATTTACCACATTGGATAACACGTTTGGACGACTCACCACGAGATCGAATACGCTTCGTCCGAGGCCTACCAAGCGGCTTCTTTGCAACAGGCCCAAGCACAACAACATCTTCAGAATTGTTCTTTAGAAAGGGACCAGGAATTGGATTTATTGCAAACTCATATGAACCAACATAAGACCTTGTCAAAAAACAAGGATCAACGTAGTCAGCCAAACAGCCAATCCATGAACACACGGATAGCCATTCCGCTGCCACTCAGTCCAAGCACGACGATCCAAATCAACACTTGCTGCAGGAGATGAAAAAAATTCATACTTATAATAATTAGAACTAGCAACCCTAAAGCCTCTCCCCGAATCCATCGACTTATATAAAATAGCATCAACCTTTGGACATATCAAAGACTTGAATGACGCCGCATCAGCACGCCTATCTGATAATCTTGTCATTAGCTTGATACGAATGCCATCAACCATATTCAATACAGGAAGGTGCCACTCCTTAAATACCTATGAATTAAAAGATTCAGCCTAAGAAGACGCCATATGACCATATCGACAACCTTTAAAATAAGCATTAGCCCAATTCTCAGGATGTAAATTCTCCAAGAACCTTCTTGCTTGAGCTCCACCTTCAAGTAAGAAATCATCCATGTACTTCTGATACTCTTCAACACTCGGAGCATAAGCACAATTGTAAAGCAAATTAACCATTCTGTCACGCAAAGCTTTACTTGTAGATTTACCACTAAAACAAGTCTTCAGATTCAAATTCAAATGGTAAATGCAATAAGAATGGAATACATCAGGAAACACCTCCCGTATAGCATCCAATAATCCAGTATTCCTATCTGTCATGAACGTAATTTGACAAATTGGTATAAGTAAATCCTTCAAATGCAACAAGAACCATTTCCAATTATGAAAATCCTCAGAATCAACAACAACATAACACAGAGGATATATTCCTGCAAGAATTTCAAAACAATGTCACTTCAAATTAACAGAAAAGGTGTCACTGCAAAAGAATCAAAACTACCAAAGGTAGAGTGTACAAAAACATAATCATCATAAAAAAGCACAAAATAAATGAAAGGACAGTTAACACAGGGAGTTGAAAAAACAAGGGGTCACAGAATTCCCAATCTCACTTCAAAAAAAAGAAAAGAAAAAAACAAAACAAAACAGCATAAAAAACAAGTGTCACTGCACTAAAATCAGATGTCACTGCAGGAAAATCAACTGTCACTGCATATAAAATAAATTGTAACTGTAAATAAAACATACCATTCTCACCATCCTTCCCAGTTGCAGCCAACAAATGACCATTCATATCAAATTTCAAATGTGCCCCATCAAGAAACAGCATTGGTCGACAATACTTGAACTCACGAATACAAGCATCAAACGCAATAAACATCCGATGAAAACGCCGTGATTCAGGTTGCACTTCAAAAAATACAACAGAACCAGGATTCGTTTCACGAACACTGCCTCGGATTTTATCTAATGAAAATAAACAAGTAATAAAAATAATCCGGTTTACCCCAAGTGCAGGGATCGTAGCATAGCGATTAATACCGGAGTCGATCTCAGGGAATCGGGGTATCTAGTTCATTAATTTTCCTAAGTTTGATACCATTATTATTAAAACCTAAAATAACAAAACAAAAGATAAATCCGACAGAGAGGATTGTCACCCAAAGCCGTGGAAAGATCGTTGCGAACATAACTAAACTATAAACGAGAAAAACAATAAAACTCATAAAAGCATGATAATGACTATAGCAATTAAACATAGAACAAGCAATGATCCACCATCCCGCAACCCTTAATTTCCTCTCTAGATTATCTTATGATGATTTAACTAAAATTGTGATTCACCTATCAAAGGTATGAACTCCTAATCTCTTAGAAAAGTTCGCCTATCAATCTTTTATCTCTCGATCTTAAAGATTAACGCTTTCAAACCAAGGTGCAAGATTTCTCAATCTAACAATCTAGACATTCTAACCTAGCAACTCTCGTATTTTTAGGTTAAAAAAGATCTATTCTTTCCTATGGTGATCTAGTGTTTACACCGATTCTCATCATATGGCAAACATCAATAGAAAAACATCTCTCGGTATAAATTTGCATAACACATAATCATAGAAAAGAAACAACTTAATTAAAACTCACGAAATCATCCAAAGGAAGAAATAAAAACGATGCTGAAAAGTTTCACATGCTTGCTCCAAGTTTGATCAGCTTCAAGCCATCATCATGATCCGGAAGGAACACGAAACAAAATAAATAAAACAACTAATCTAACCCTCGGTCGACCAAGCACCAAGGCTTGCTGACCGAGCACAACTCGGCTTCAGAATTTAGGGTTTTCTGCGGCTGCTGTAATGTGTATATGATGAACATTAAGGTTGGGAATGCGGCTGCTTTTATAGAAAACTAGGTCGGTTATGCTGATGTCGGCCGTGGACGTCCGTCTGATACCTCTGGACGCTCGTCCAGTTGGTGTAAATTCTTCGAGTCGGGCCGAGTCTTCTAAAACACCCGTTCTATGCATTTTCAAACGCTCGTTCACTAAAAATCTGAACATCCTGATCCAACTTCTCCTCATGGACGCCCGTTTGGGTAAAAATCATGCTTTTTCGATTGAGTAGCTCAGGTGGGCGCCATCCATGCCGCTGACGCCAGATTCAATACTTCAAACAATGATCCAGCCGCATGGGTAGTGAACGCTCGTTTGATTCTTCAAATCTTCATTCCAGTCCTCAACTTGCATCTTCCTCCTGCCATTAAATCTCCAGTTATGACATGTTTATGACCTACAAAACCAAAAAGACATGCAAAGTGTAAAACCATAGATAATTACCAATAAAATCACGAAATTAGCTCAAGTTTACACTTAAAGACTTTTAAAACTCATTTGCTCAATAATTCGATTAAACCCTTAATTTCTATGCAAATTATATGAATATGGAGGAAATCATTATAAAATATAACGATATAAATCATATAAAATCACCCTTAACAAACACTAGCAACATAACCTGGTATTCTTTTGAATGAGTTTTCAACATCACCATATAAGGAATCCCTAGCCTTTTTAACAGCACACCAAGCAACATCATAAGAAAATTGGATTCCTATAATCGATGGTCATCGCAAAGTTGCAAATCACATTGCGAGAATAACTTGGATCATCACGAACCTTAGAAACAATCAACTTGGAAAGAAGATTAGAAGTCATCCGACGATCTCGACCAAAAGATCTGGAAGATGTACCACACGTATGAACATTGCACAATAAATTTACATAAAAGAATCCATTTGATTTCTGTTTTGAAGCACGAACATTCCAGCAACAGTTTACTTCATCCTTCTTCGCATGCATAAAGATAAATCCTCTTATTATCATTCTTTGTGTACACGTACTTAAAACCGGTTTATAGACAATTTCGCAAGCAATCCCTAAATTCACAAGCACCACCAACAAAACGTTGACCTTCCCTGATTAATATTTTATCCCAACCAAGAGTTAACTGATTACTATCACTCGAAGATGTACAAGACGATAAAAGACAAACTTTATCATCAACATTATCCTCCACTCCAACACAGCTACCACCATTGTAAGACGATGCAGAATCAACCAAACCAGTGCCTACAACCTCCACATTAACGCACTTAGCACTATAAGATTCAGCAACACAAATCATGGCCTGAACATCATCATCACAGCTTAAGAGACACTTCGGATTATCAGGCAAAAAGTAATAAAGACTAATACATAAGTCCTTCAAATCAATCCAACGATTTGAAATTCTATCAACGATAGACTTGAAGGTAGTAGTAGGTGTCGCAGTCATGACACATGTCTCTTCTTTGTAGGAGCACATAAGAATCAACATTGTAATCCTGGAAGCAATAAAAACCAAACAAAATATGAATGCATGGAAGAAAAAAGAACACAGTCACTGCATAACTAATTACATGTCACTGCATAACTAATAACAACTCAATGCATTGACCACAACCAATGAATAATAATTCCAACTCAAATTACACTACAATCACTACAAAATATTATTGAAAACAATTCTGATATGTTAATCCAGTACCTAAATTAATAACCTAATATATCAGTACAAAAACATTATATCTCTAACTACATAGCAGAAGTCAATGCATAAAATCAAATTTCAATACATTTATTACAAGATTCACCAGCAACACTGACATATATTACTACATATGCAAAATGGGGGATAAATCACATAAAACATCAATGCATAAAACAATAGACTGACAAAACTAACAATAAATGTCAATAAATGAAACATGTCACTGCATTAAAAGCAACAAATAAACAATCAACGACACCCTAAATAACCCTGGTTAGAATTCAATCACAGTTCATGTACAGTAAATTCACAGAACTACAATCACTTAACATAAAACTAACAGATGTACTAATTCCAAATCAAAGTACACTTCAAATATGACAATAACAATTCAACATAATGATCATATATTCAAAACAATGATCATACTCACTGAATCTGAAATAGCACATCAATAATATATCACTACAGAAATCAATAATGTAAGATAAACTATTCAGTCATTGCATAAACACATGAAAAAACACTGGTGTCAAAAAGTAAAATAAATATCTCAGATATTCAAAGCAATGATCATATATTCAGAACAAGGATTATTTGAACAAATATAAAAACATCAGAATACAAGTAATGCACACTGTAATCAATAAATTAGAATCAGAAAACATCAAATTAAGATCCAGCTGCACAATGATGCATAATTAATGTAAACTAAATAGCAAATGGTGAATATTACCAGGAAAATAAAGGAATCAGATTATCCAACACAAATACGATCCAAACGCCGATTTACAAAGATCAATTCGACGAATCCAACACAACCAAGCAGCAGAAATTGAATCACGAAGCAGCAGAAAATGACACTGAAGACGATAGCATAACAAAAATCAGACAAATTCTGAGCCGTAATGAATTGATGGATTAATACGATGGATTATACGCGAAAGCAACAACATAAAGAAGCAGAATTTCAGTTTACATGATCCGAGATTCTGGTATGAAAAGTGTTTACGATGGATTAAAGCAGATGCGAGATTATGGTATGAAAAGTGTGTTAAATGATCTAAAGGGTAATAGTGGAAAAGCAAATGAAATATGTCCTTATAAACAAATAAGATTTTAGGATGTCCTAAATGTCTATTAAATGTCCAAATTAGTCCTTATAAACAAATATCCATTAAAAATATGGGTATAAACAAAAATATATTTTCGCTTGAAAGTATACATCTTAAATTTCCCCAAACAATATCAAGTGATGTTTTCTTTCTTTTTTTTTTTTTTTTGAAAATATGGAGTGATGTTTTCAAAGAAAAAAAAATTTAAAATGAAAAAAATCAAGTGGTAATTAAGCTTCACAATAATAAACTGTTATTATCTCCGGTCACATTAATTTATCGGCTAAACGGAACGGAGAGATTTACCAATACCAATATCTTTCTAAAACTCAGGAACTAAACCTGCAATGTTAATCAGAAATGTGCCAGCCGCGGTAAGAAATCTTATTATTTGGGCAATTGAGCTGCTTCTGACCCGGTTTTCAACCCTTACACCCAAAACACGACCTGAACCTATCTCCGTGCGTTGCCTCACCACCCCACCACCTTCTTCAACAAAAAAACCCCCTCAACCTCTGCACCAAACCACCCCCACTTCCCTAACCTACACTTTTTTTTTTTTTTTTTTTTTTTTTCTACCATAAAATCTCTTCCCATATTTTTACTCTTCAAGTTACCTCTTCTCCAAGTTTTTCTCGAGATTTCTCTGGCTTTGTCGAACATCATCAGCAGGTATCACAGGTATTTTTCTATTTTCTCCGACGACCGTTTATTTATCCATAGATCTGAAGATACCCCAGTTTACCTTTTCTGTCAAGCATATATACAGATAGATCTGAAACCTCTGGTTTTAAATTGTGTATCCCAGTTCAAGATTAATATTTGCTCACCGTTTGGCTCTTATATCAGATAAATATTTCCAGGTCCAACTGTTTTTAAACTCTTTCATTCTGTTTTGCTCTTGATTTATTGTATGAAGAAATGTACAATAAAAATTGTGATTACTACGAATCGTTTTTATGTTGTGTCAATAGTTGAACCCAAAATCTCTGATTTCAGATGGCAAAGAGTAGCGGAGCCCAGATCCACGAAATTCGTTGTGTATTCTTGCCCTCCAACATTACAAACAGGTATGAAGTTAACAATTTCTTTCTTTTTTTAAATTTTTTTTTACTAGCACTATCCATTTTTGTGTTGTTAGTGTTTAATTATGGTACTGAAATTGCAGTGCATTAGTAATATATACCCAAGAAATGTCTTAGATCCATACTGTAAGAAGAATGATTTGTTGGAAGACAAACCTTCCAAGATACTGCTTCCAGGAAATCAAGGGAAAGTATAGTGCAGGGTAATTCTTTTGGGACAGACACTGTTTTTGACACCTTGCTGAATTTATCGGGGCACCAAATTTCGGGCGATTTCGGACTTCACAGAGGTCGAAATCACTGTGGTGTCTGATGTCCCGAAAATAGATTCGATGTGGTGTAATAACAGTGTCCTTTATAAGCTCTTTTCATGTTTCATTTTGTGTTCACTGTTCAATAAAGAAAATAACTTCATTGAAATGTTTAACCGACTTTGTGAAGTAATTAATTTGCAGCAAAACTTCTATTTTCTAACTGAGGTGTGGTCAAATGATCCAGCTGTCGAGAAAGCTCTTCATATTCGAAAAGTAAGCCTGGCTCTCATGTGAATTGTCATCTCATGTATGGATTTTTTCTTTATTTCTTGAGCAAGACAACATTGAAAACTTCATCTATAAGACGCCACTTCCAACAGTTGATAATTCAGTTAAACTTCTCTAAAGTATACAACATTGAAACATCCATCTTAAGTTGTGTCACTTCAATTGGGGTGGATCTTAATTCTAAGAAAGTTTATTTGCACATTCTTTATGCTTAATTCTAAGAAACTTTCTCTTGGATGATTAGGGAACAATAAAAGAGTGGGTAAGATGCAATTACACATTTTCGACTACACCGATTCATGACTTAATCTTGAAAGTGTTGTTCAGTATCATCACCTCCCGAGTAAGAAAAGATACCACGCTTTGATTTATAGGTAAGCATAATTCTGCAATGATCTTATCTATTTTTATTAGTTGACCAGGCACCATGGTCAATCTATTTTTCAACCACCACAGTGAAATTCAATGATCTTGACTTGAGGAAGAAGGTGGAGATGGGGATTCCAATGGGTGGAACAGCAACATGAGGAGGAGGGGGAGTGGATTTACTTTACTGAGTGAGAGAGCAGCTAAAATGAAGGATGCACTTCAAAAGAGTCAATCCATCACCGACAACATGGTCTCCATCTTGGGTTCATTTGACCACTGTCTCTCTACTCTTCAAACTGCCATGCGCCCTACTCAGGTCCTGCACCCCTTTTTTCTTTTGCTTAATAAATTCGATTTTAAGTTCAGTTTCATATGTTAGTTTTATGTTTGATCACTTATATTATGCGTGGAATTAAAGAGAAGGGAAGCAAGATCGTTAGTTTCTATTTCGGTGGGATTTGAACGATTTTTTATCTTCCTGAATCTGATTTTTTGAGTTTTGCAGGAACTGAATTTCCTTTATATGATTTGGTGCTTGGAGGTTGTAGATACACTTCTTTTGGTGGAAGTTATTCTCTTCTTCTTCTTTTTTCACTTTAACATTATAAATCTGTTTATGCTCATTCTTTAATTTTTTTTGGCCTCACATAATTTCTTTCTATTTTTAGATTGCTTTTGGCAACATGTTATTGTTGTACTAAAATATGCATCATTAGCTTATCTCGCAGGGTTTTGTCTTGTGAAGTCATCTAAGACGAGTTGTTGAGAGCTCCTATGCTGTGTTCAAATGCAAATAGATAGGTACATCACGTTGTTTTCCTCCTGTAATTAGCTACTTTTGATTATTTTTTATTTTTTCCATTGTTTTTGTTTTCATTTGAAGAGGAAAGTGTGTTGTATTTGTGGCGTCTAATAGTTTTATTTTTGTATTTTCTATTTACCTCTTGCAACATTTTATTGTTTTACTAAAATATATATGAGTCACTGTTCATGTATGCAAAAACGAATTAATTTCAAGTTTTCCCTATTTGAGAGGTTTATTGTTTTATATACCTAATAACATTGAGGGTTGATCCCTCTACATTATACACATCATAACAGTTCAAACAACTAAATTGAACACAATTGCTATGGCTCATGTACAGATTACTATTTTCTATAAAATGCATTAGTTATCAATGCTGTCAGAGATCTTATGAATTCATGATCTAAACACTAGAAGGTTTACTTACACTTGCGTTGCAAAAAGAAGACAATAACATTTTGAAAGTGTATGTTTATGGGGGTGTTTTTTTTTTTCCTTCAAAATTTGTGGCATTGTGTTGTGCATTTTATTCTCCTGGGATTGGAAGCATAAGTTTTAAGATACAACAATGATTGAATAAGAGCTCCTTTATAAGGTGTATATTGTCATGATTACTTAATGTTCAATGTTGCGTTATCCAGTACGACCCTACATACAACTAAGGGGAGCAACTTCCCCTACATCCGAAAATATACTAATATATGTGGTATGCATTTGGTTCCCCATTAATTTTCTTATTTGCCTTTAAAAAATTAATTGCCCCTACCCGAGATCTTACGTGCACTACTATCATTCTTCCGTGCATTGCACGGGTTTTCATACTAGACCCAAAATAAGAACTTGAAAAATATCATTGAACAACTTTCCGATATATATGAAAACTTACAATCTAGCCATTTGTGTACTGTTCATAAATTTTATCATTCATTCAAGGTACATGCAGACACAACTTTCCGATATATATGACTGTGATTTAGGTTTTCGCTATCTTTTTTCTAATCTATGATTTTTTTTCAAGTGTTTCTCAAGCAAAGCTGAGAAGAGGCGGATAATGAATGGGTTTTAATCATTTCATGGCAATAATCGGGCTAGGCCAATTAACAATACCGCCCATCGTCAAGCTCTACCAAGTTGTAGAAGCTCATTCACATCTTTTCAGAATTCATTGAACAACGGAACAACATGAATCAAGCAAGACACCAATTTGTGTGAGCTAATATTGTTTTTAAGTTCTTTTAGGTTAATGGAACAACATGAACCAAGCAGTGGCACTTAGCCCCATTCAGATGGTACTTTGGGATTGGTACAATGTTTGTGTAGTTTTTTTGGATTAAATGAGTAGTGTGTTTGTAAAACTTTTGATTTGATTTTTCCTCGAAGATCTTATACTTCTATATTTTCGTTACTTCAATTCTCTTTACAAGGTATAACTTGATTTGACTATGATAAGTCACCCCTGAAATAGAATTATATGTGTGCAACAATGATTCACTTCTACAGGTGATTTTTGCGTATGAATAAGTGAACACCTGAATTTATGACATTTCTTTTCTTTCTTTAGTGATCAACTTTTTATTTTGGTTTCACTTAAATAACTTTTCAATTACTACAATATCTATAAATTTCTACATACACAGATCGCCTTTTTAAAAAGTCTATGTTCTCCGTGCATCGCACGGGTATTCTACTAGTAATATAATATTTCCGGATGCTTGGTCCAAGCAAAATAGAAAGTAGCAAATTTTATATAGCCACGATAAATAAGAAACCGCGGGCTATTTTGGAGTGGTGCGGGCAATACAGTGAGAGCATGAACCAAAAGTAACAGCACTGAATTTCTCCTCTATGGAAATGGCAAAAATCTCCAGGCTAATAGATTTACTGAACAAGTATTTTTCATTGACGGTAGACTGTAGAGTACATAATATATATATATATATATATATATATATATATATATATATATATATATATATATATTGTAATGTAACTTAGTAAATGATATGTCTGGACCGCAATTCGGCCCTCGGATCCTAATTCGGGTCTGTCCGGCCATCAAAATAGAGGACAAGGCCATCGGCCATCATAGTCTGCGTGTATAAGTCACAATGGGACCGCGGGATATTGGTCCCACCTCAAGCTTTTCTATCGCCCTTGCGGGCCCAAGGAAAGGCGAGGGGGCCGTCCCGCCTATCCCCAGGCTATTAGGTCCGCCAGCGACCCGAGCCCACAATACCAAATGAACAAGCTACAACAAGAGGATGGCAAGACAAAGACCTAGCAAGTGGACAAGTGTATTGGGTCCGCCGAGCTTCGAGTCGCCAATGCAAATAGCTAGTTAGCTTAACTAGAGTCGAATTGAATTTAATTATGTCTTATTGTCATTAGCTAAATCCTAATCAGTAGCTTGCCTATAAAAAAAGGCTCAATGTAACCATCTAGAGACAATTTATGAAAGCAATGCAAATTCTGTCAAATTCTCTCTAGCATTTTCCACCACCACTCTTACATTTTCAGGCCACCGTATTTACTACTTCACCGCAGTGCACCACCGGCTTTTATAAAAAAACACCGCCAGATATCCACCATCAAACACCACGAATACAACCGTGATAGTTTCAACATTATCACTAAACAAGAATACATGAGGGGTACAATAGTAAACTAATATTATGTAGATTGTCCAAGGTACATAAGGAGTACAGTCTATGGCATTTTCATTCGAGTGCATTTCGATTTCTTGGGGTGGGAATCATGATTCCATCTATTAGCAAATGCAGTAATTATAAAATCAAGTTTGGTCTAATGAAACAAAAGATCATGATTTCATTATGGATTTATATTTCAAATATTATTATTATTATTAGATTTTTTCTTGGGCTAGATTATTCTTGACCCTGTTTGTCTTATTGATGTGCGAACTGGTTTGGGACAAGGACTCTATTCATTATTGGGCCTTCTTGGAGGCCCAATGTGAATCCGAGGGAGCCCTTATGGGTTTAGCGTATCAGCAGGGTTATATACAGAAGATTTTGGCCAAGTTTGGAATGTCTGCTGCAAACCAATATATACTCCAATGACATCTAATGTTCATTTATATGTTTATGCTTCACAATCAACAGAAGAGAAGGAGTATATGTCAAAAGTTCCATATGCTAGTGCGGTTGGCAGTATGATGTATGCCATGGTTCGCATTAGGCCTGATCTAGCTCAAGCAGTCACTGTTGTCAGTAGGTTTATGGCTCAACCTGGAAAGGAACACTGGAAAGATGTGAAAAAAAATGTTCAGGTACCTTAGGGGTACAACTGATGTTGGTCTCTTTTACGGAGGTGATACTCAAGGTCCTATCACAGGGTACTATGATGCTGATTATACAAGTGATGTGGACAGCAGAAAATCTTTTACTAGTTATGTTTTCACATTGAGGAATTCAATTGTTTGCTGGAAAGCAACTCTTCAGGCAACAGTAGCTTTATCAACTACTAAAACATTATATATGACTCTTACTGAAGCAACCATGGAAGGTATCTAGTTGATGACTAGTCAGTGATTTGGGGCTACATCAGGATCAAGAAGAGATATATTGTGACGGTATGAGTGCAATATGTTTGTCTAAGGATCATGTTCATCATGAGATAACCAAGCATATAGACATCATGTATCATTTTCTAAGGAATGAGAAGAGGGTTGTAGTAAGAAAGATCCGCACCAAGGAGAATCCTGCTGATATGCTTACTAAACCAGTTCAGCAGAGCAAATTTCAATTGTGTCTGGACTTGCTGAATATTTGAAGCTTATAACCTGAAAATCTAGAAACTCAGTTAAGAGCAGGTCAACTGAGTGGGTTATAAAAAGAAGTCTGGTACAATAGATCTGGCATTGACGAATGCATCTGGTACATGTACATCTGATTATGCAATCTATTTGGCTGTGAATTAGAGTTCCAGTCAAGGTGGAGATATGTCAACAAAGTGTGACTTGATCTTTTATCTAGTGGAACTAATCTGTCAGTCAGTTGAGTGATGGTCAGCTGGTGAAGTCAGATGAATCCGTCCTAGGTCAGCAGTCTGATGTGGTTATTGAATACAGCTGAATACTGCATCTGGGTATTGGTTTGTTGAGTTGGGTCGGCAGTGGGACCCACATCTTGTTCATTTATGGCATTGCGGCAGAGATCCTTTGCGCCTAGAGTTTAGAGATATGTGCCTATATGTTAGGAAATCACTAGTTTAACGCAACGGAATTTAAAATTTGATTTCCTTTTCTAGATCGTTCTTCTATTAATGCAATAAACACGTTATGTAGTTTGACGGTTATACCTTGATGATCTATAAGATCATCTCTTTGACCGTCAACGGGGAGTAGTACAGTGCGCAAGCCGTCCACGTGTCCGGCCTCTATCGCTAATCCACACGAACTCCTCGCCGGAATCCTCCTTGGATTGCTATTTGAAAACTCCGGTTGCTAGACCGACATTTTTCCTCCCTCACAAACTCACTATATGTTGCTCTCTATTTTACACAAGAACTATGAGCTCTTGCAATTGTGATGTACAAAAGAGCTTGACACCCACCTCTTATTTATAGTGTAAGTGGCGCCCCATATAGTGTGGAGGAGAAGAAAATATTTCCCAATAAAATAAGAAAGTCAATTAGATTGATTTATCTCTTTAATTATAATTAATTTTGCCAATATCTTATATTGATTATAATTATCTTATTACCATAAATCTATTTTTCCAAAATCAATTAATATCTTATATTAATATTATGGTAATCTTATTAATTAAAATGCACAATCCAAGTGTATCTTATATGATCAATGTGGCACCCCAATAGTCAATAAATTGACTTCCGGAATATTCTTTAATTAATATAATTTATATATAATTAATATCTTGTATGTTATTTATTCATAATAAATAAATAAATACCACCATATTAATTTACCACTATAACCTTTATAGTCTAGAGATAAACTTTCCTTATTTGGTTATCAACTATAACCATATTTTAATCCGACTCGATGTTCATATGTGTGTGACCCGATAGACTTCCGAATATGTTGGCCGTAGACACAAAGTGCAATTTACTAAAATGCCCCTCATGCCTAACGATCACGGGATAGCGTCTAGCAACACACCGTGACCCCCAATCATCGGAAGAGTCAAAAGCAATGACTACTACCTTTCATGGAAAGCGATTACGTGTAACTTACAATCCTATCACTGAAATAATATCCATACGATCGTATCTCGAGTGTCAATACATTAACGATCGTATCTTATAATCTGGATATCAAGCTCTCTTGGGATAGCACATTTACTCCCACTTTGCAAAGATTCTCGAGAGCTAGACATTCCTTATAAGAAGGCCATTTCGGATATTCGATCCCAATCATAGGATACGCGATTCCTGGACGACCAATCATGTATACTCCGCATGCTTCAATATCATACCCAATCACTACCGCATGATCGCCCCGTGGCTAGGGGAAATCTCAATAGTGTCAAAGCATGACAATCCACACCGTGATGCCATGAAGACTCCGGTCAAAAGGATAATTACACAACCGCCACATAGTGTGGCACTTAATGTAAGTGGGTCAGTCTAAATTACGGATTCTCTAATACACGTCCACGTACAGTCCAAGTGTCCCTACACTTCGATAGACAAGATCTATCCCTATCTTCTAAAAGATAGAAGACATCCAATACGTGCTAGTCTGATTATACTATCAATGTCCCATTTGACAATACATAAGACTATAGACATTTAAGTACCATACTTGTTATAGTGATTAGAGATCCCATCAACCATAATCACTATCATGGTTTCTCTATCACAGATTGATACTAGGGACGTTACTATATATATACAACAAATAATATGAAGATAAACAATATATAATAACATAAGTATTTTTATTAATCATAATAAAGTCATTAAATGAACTAAATAGACTGTAAACGACCCGACCCGGTCGGATCCGGTCCAACCCGATTGGGTTTAGGACACCTTTCCAACAATCTCCCACTTGGCCTAAAGCCAATCACCCATATGCCTAAGCCCGTGCAAGTGAACATGTCTCTCATGCTTTGCTTGAGACAATGCCTTGGTTAACGAATCAGCTATATTATCATCCGTGTGCAGTGACGGACCCAGGAATTTTTTTCAGTGGGGGCCAAATTAAAAAAATTTTGTTAAAAAAGATGAAGAAGCTAGGTTTTGAACAAGTGACCTCAAGTATAGTAGTAATTCTTCTAACCAGTTGAGCTAACTAAGAGATTACACTAGAATTTGTCTGAAATAATATACATATATACATGATTTTTAATACTATTAGAGGGGTATTTTAGTAACTTCGCATGAAAAATTGAGTGGGGGCCGTGCACCCCCCTTGTGTACATTGGGTCCGTCCCTGTCCGTGTGGACTTTCTCTATTTTTACATCTGCTATATCTACTATCTCTCTAATCAAGTGATAGCGCCGTAGCACATGTTTGGACTTCTGATGAGACCTTGGTTCCTTTGACTGAGATATCGCTCCATTATTATCACAGTACAGAGGAACTGGACCTTCAACGGAGGGAACCACACCAAGTTCAGTAATGAACTTCTTCATCCAAACTGCTTCTTTTGCCACCTCCGAGGCTGCTATGTATTCGGCTTCCGTTGTAGAGTCTGATGTAGTCTCCTGCTTGGAACTCTTCCAGCTCACTGCTTCGCCATTAAGCGTGAAAACAAATCCAGATTGTGACTTAAAGTCATCCTTGTCAGTTTGGAAACTAGCATCTGTGTAACCTCGTAATACTAAATCATCATTCCCGAAAACCAGGAACATATCCCTAGTACGTCTCATGTACTTGAGGATATTCTTGACAGCAATCCAGTGACCATCACCTAGATCGGACTGGTACCTACTAGTCACACTAAGAGGGTACGAGACATCTGGTCTAGTGCACAACATGGCATACATGATAGACCCGATTGCCGAAGCATAAGGGATCTTACTCATTTGTGCCCTTTCCTCCTCTGTCTTAGGACTCATTCCCTTTGACAGGTAGACCCCATGTGACACGGGCAGCAATCATTTCTTGGACTGCTCCATGCTGAATCTCTTTAGCATCTTGTCTATATAGGTGGATTGTGATAGAGCAAGCAACCTTTTAGATCTATCTCTATAGATCTTTATTCCTAGAATATAGGCTGCATCACCCAAGTCCTTCATTGAGAAGTTCTTGGATAACCAAGCTTTGACTGATTGTAACATATGCACATCACTCCCTATGAGCAATATGTCGTCTACATAAATCACTAAGAACATAATGGCACTCCCATTAACCTTCTTGTAAACACAGGGCTCATCTTCATTCTTGATGAAATCAAACTGTTTGATTATCTCATCAAAGCTAAGATTCCAACTCCGAGAAGCTTGCTTTAATCTATAAATGGATCTTTGCAGTTTACACACCATCCTGGCGTCATTGGTTGTGAAACCCTCAGGCTGTGTCATATACACCTCCTCAGACAGGTTCCCGTTAAGGAAAGCTGTTTTCACATCCATCTGCCAGATTTCATAATCATGGTATGCTGCATTAACGAGCAAAATTCTAATGGATTTTAACATGGCAACGGGCGAAAAGGTTTCGTCATAGTCAACTCCTTGTCTTTGCTTATAACCCTTTGCCACCAACCTAGCCTTGTAGGTGGTCATATTACCGTCCATGTCGGTCTTTCTCTTAAGGACCCATTTACACCCTATAGGAACTATTACCTCAGGTGGATCAACTAAGTTCCAAACTTGGTTGTCTTTCATGGATTCCATTTCAGAATTCATGGCTTCCAGTCATTTCTCTTTGTCATGCCTTAATTGCACTTCCTCATAAGTTCTAGGGTCCTCATCTTCCATGAGATACATGCCTGTGTACCTTTCGGGTTCATGGCATTCCCAGGTGGATCTTTGAGGTGCTAGTGTGTCCACAGTAGAGACTGGTGTCACAACTATGTGTGGCGAGTCCTCTACTTCCATCAACTGACTGTTATCCGTAAGTGGTTCTCGAATTTCTTCAAGATCAATTTTACTCCTACTGACCCTATCCAGAATAAACTCTTTCTCCAGAAAGTGGCCGGTCCTGGCAACAAACACCTTTTGTTCCTCAGGATGGTAAAATTGGTACCCTTTGGTTTCCCTAGGATATCCCACATGCATAGACATTTGTTAGACCTGGGCTCTAATTTGTCAGGCATCATCCGCTTCACGTAAGTCGGACAACCGAGCTCTGTTTGGTTTCAGGCTGGGTTGGATCCATTTGGATCCAACTCAATATTTTATTCACCCACTATCTTATTTATTATTATTTTATTGAATTTATTAATTTGTTATAATTTCTCTCACCAATCATTTCACCATCAACAAATAAAATAATATTAATCAATTCATTTTATTCACCACCTACACTATTCAACCATTACTTTATCAATATAATATTTCATTAAAATTTCTCTCACCAATCATTTCTTCATCTACATAAATTTTAATATAACATTTCAACTTTATAATAATTACTTTACATTATTTTATTTTATTTTCTCTCTCATGACTCAATCCAACCCCAATCCAACCCGAAACCAAACAGAGCCTTTTAGATGACCTAGGCTCGGTTTTCTCTTAGTCCATACCTCGTATTGCGTAGAGTCAACCGTCTTTGATGGAACTCGGTTCAGTGTATAGGATGCGGTTTCTAGAGCATACCCCGAAAATGATTTTGGGAGAACTGCATAGCTCATCATGGATCGCACCATGTCTAACAAGGTACGGTTCCTCCTCTCAGACACGCCATTCATCTGTGGCGTCCCTGAAAGGGTCCATTCAGGTAGAATCCCATTCTCCTTCAAATAATCTTGAAACTCTCCATCTAGGTATTCTTCACCTCGATCGGATCAAAGTGTTTTGATTTCTATATGACCATAGCGAGAATGGTCATCAGTGAAAGTGATAAAATAAGAGTATCCTCCTTTGGCTTGAATTGACATTGGGCCGCACACATTAGTATGTATGAGCTCAAGCAATTCATTGGATCTTATCCCTTTGCCACTGAAAGGTGACTTTGTCATCTTGCCTCGTAAACAAGCCTCGCATGTATCAAACGATTCGTTATCGAATTGATCCAACATTCCATCTTTATGGAGTTTGGAAATGCGATTCTTATTATATGGCCAAGTCTACAATGCCATAAGTAGGATTCATTCAAGTCATTTGTTTTGGCTTTCTTGTTATTTATATTAAGTACGTCAACATTCATATCTAATATGTAGAGACCGTTGCTAGGTATGCCAGTACCATAAAAAATTCCATCACGTGAAAAAGAACAACATTTATTCTCAAACATAAATGAAAAACCATCAACATCTAATGCAGAAATAGAAATAATGCTCTTCGTAAGAGCAGGAACAAAATAACAGTATTAAGTTCAAGTACTAGCCCACTGGGCAATGAAAGAAAATAAACTCCTACGGCTAGTGCAGCAACACTTGCTCCATTCCCAACGCGTAGGTCCAACTCTCATTTTCTTAGCTCTCTAGTTCTTCTTAGTGCCTGCATATTCGTACAAATATGAGAACCACAACCAGTATCTAATACCAGTGGTTAGACTTAGAAGAAGTAATATTGATCTCAATCATAAATATACCTGAAGTTGAAGTATCATAATGCTTCTTCTTGGTACTCAAGAAGCCTTTGCAGTTTCTCCTCCAATGTCCGGTCTCACCGCAATGGAAGCAAGCATCCTTGGATTTGTCTTTTGCTATCTTAGGCTTTGGCTTAGGTGTAGCCTTCGCCTTCTTGGACTTCTTCTGGGCTTTGGCCTTCCCCTTCCTTGAATTGACCAACAACACTTGCTTTCCCTTCCGTACAGTGCCCTCAGCAGTTTTCAACATGTTCAATAACTCCGCAAGAGAGCAATCTATCTTGTTCATGTGATAATTCATCACGAACTGCGAGAATGAATCAGGTAGAGATTGTAGAATCAAGTCAATACTCAACTCTCGTTCCAACTTGTGGCCCAGCTTCCCAAGCCTCTCTATGTACCCGATCATTTTAAGCACGTGTGACCCCACAGCAGTCCCGGATGCCATCTTACAACCAAACAGGGCCTTCGAGACCTCGTACCTCTCAGTGTGAGACTGAGAAGCATAGAGTTCCTTTAGGTGGACCATGATTGAGTAGGCGTCCATAGAGTCATGATGTTTCTATAGTTCAAGTGTCATAGAAGCAAGCATGATACATGTAGCATCGATCTCAGCTGTAATGTTGTTTGTTATACTTCTCGACAAAGATCTGCAAATTAACCCTCGGCTGGCTTTTCCGGTAGGGCCTCGTCCAAGACATAGCCAATCTTCTCGTGCCTCAAAACGATTTTGAGGTTTCTTTCCCAATCGAGAAAATTAGTTTCGTCAAGCTTATTGTCAATGATAAAACGAAGGTTCAATTTGTTTGACATTTTCTACAACAATAAATAAAGATAGAATAAGTAAAAGCTCATGTATAAAAACCCTAAACTTACACTTAAAATTTTATAAGGATTTTACTCCCACTAACCAACTACTCCCAATTGGCTTTCAAGAAAATAATTTCTTTAGTGGCAAGATCCCATCGAACTACCTCGACCCCTAGCTTTGGCTGATGGGCCGAAAATAATTAAACAGGTGGACAACGATTTGTCGATCGTATCTTATACGACTCTTGTTGTTTGACCAGTCAACTCTTTGACAATTTTTCATCTTATGAAAATAGTCAAACCCTTCCCTCTAAAATCCAAACGACCCCGCTTTGGCTGGTGGCCAAGAGAATTCTTAGTCGAGTCATAACCCTAATATTCGTGAGATCTCTTTCGATCATATCTCGATAACGACGATATACCCGAGGTAGGTCAATCCCCGCTTTGGCTGGTGATTTGGGTCCGAACAAGGGCTCTTCACCATTGTTAAAATATGGGGAGGCAGTTTCGACTTGATTTTTGACGTGGGAATAATTTTAAATTAATTCACTTAATTAATTTGGTTTAATTATGGTCTCATCTACTATGTGCACATTACTACAATATCATATAAAGTAAAACATACACAACATTCCGCGCACAAAATAACCGGTATGATCATGGACTTTTCTTAGGTGCGGTTTCGAATACAAACTGACCAAACCGCGGGTCACAAACTAAGGGTGTCTGCAACCGCCAATAGGATCTTTATTGCTGTACGCCAATGGGTTCTTTATCTTTCATTTGTCTTCATCTTCTTGCTCCATTCTTGTTACATAATAATCCATCTAATAAATAATTAGACCCACCACACATGGGGGGAGCTAACGGGAATGAGATAAATGCAAAAGGTAAACTAGGTCACGTTCTTCATAACGGTCTAGGACAATTTTTCAAAAAATCAACATAAAGAAAACATTCCCATCTATCCTATTTGGTTGAAAGCCATGATCAACCTATCCATATAATCACATTATATCTACACATCTAATCCATACAATTTTATCTTATTAAAAGATTAAATTCTAATTTTAACTACTTATGCGTCTTTATTTTATCACATCAAATAATTAAATAACATTAAATTAATTATATGACTTAATCGAAAATAAAATTAACATTTAATTTTAAATCGATTTTAATTTTAATTTTATTAAATTTGAACTATTCAAAATAAAATTAAAATTATAAAGTCTCCAATTTGTTTCCTTTCCTTTTGGTCCTTATCAAAAGGGATGCCTTTGGTTTCCTAAACGAAAAGGCACATTCTAAACCAAATTTGGTTTGGGCCTGGCCACTTTCCAAAATCAAAATTTTGAAGTGGCTGCTGCGCTAGCCTTTACAAATCAAATAATTGAAAAGGCTTTGGCTTTATTCCAAATCAAATATTTGGAAATGCCCAAATTATTTTGGTTTAGGCTCAGCACTTTCTAAAATCAAAATTTTGGAGTGGCGCTTGCAGCTAGCCTTTTACAAATCAAATATTTGAAAAAGGGCCTAGGCCTATTCCAAATCAAAATTTGGAAAGGCCAATATGTCACTATGGTTCCCAATGGCCCAAACTATTTGAACCATTGGTTGACCATATGACACAACTAAATAAACGAGATATCTATGCACAATAAATATCACAAAACGAACAACGAATCGATCCTCCCAATTGTAGAAGCCGGCCAACGCCGGAAGCTCAGGGAGCCGCCGCAGCCGTGGAGGGGGCCGCCGCCAGTCGGCCGAGCCCCCATCGATTCTTATTATTATTATTTTGTTTTAAACGTTTCACGATTATAGATCTTGCATCTATCGATTAAATACTACGCAACTAAATTATGCTTATTGCTTAAGCTCGAAGTCTGTCTTTGATACCACTGTTAGGAAATCACTAGTTTAACGCTGCGGAATTTAAAATTTGAATTCCTTTTCTAGATCGTTCTTCGATTAATGCAATAAACACGTTAAGTAGTTTGACGGTTATACCTTGATGATCTATAAGATCGTCGCTTTGACCGTCAACGGAGAGTAGTACAATGCGCAAGCCGTCCACATGTCCGGCCTCTATCGCTAATCCACACAAACTCCTCGCCGGAATCCTCCTTGGATTGATATTGGAAAACTCCAGTTGCTAGACCGGCCTTTTTCCTCCCTCACAAACTCACTATAGGTTGCTCTCTATTTTACACAAGAACTATGAGCTCTTGCAATTGTGATGTACAAAAGAGCTTGACACCCACCTCTTATTTATAGTGTAGGTGGCGCCCCATATAGTGTGGAGGAGAAGAAAACTTTTCCCAATAAAATAAGGAAAATCAATTAGATTGATTTATCTCTTTAATTATAATTAATTTTGCCAATATCTTATATTGATTATAATTATCTTATTACCATAAATCTATTTTTCCAAAATCAATTAATATCTTATATTAATATTATGGTAATCTTATTAATTAAAGTGCACAATCCAAGTGTATCTTATACACATCAATGTGGCGCCCCAATAGTCAATAAATTGACTTCCGGAATATTCTTTAATTAATATAATTTGTATATAATTAATATCTTGTATTTTATTTATTCATAATAAATAAATACCACCATATTAATTTACCACTATAACCTTTATTGTCTAGAGATAAACTTTCCTTATTTGGTTATCAACTATAACCGCATTTTAATCCGACTCGATGTTCATATGTGTGTGACCCGATAGGCTTCCGAATATGTTGGCCGTAGACACAAAATGCAATTTACTAAAATGCCCCTCATGCCTAACGATCACGAGATAGCGTCTAGCAACACACCGTGACCCCCAATCACCGGAAGAGTCAAAAGCAATGACTACTACCTTTCATGTGAAGCAGTTACCGTGTAACTTACAATCCTATCGCTGAAATAATATCCATACGATCGTATCTCGAGTGTCAATACATTAACGATCGTATCTTATAATCTGGATATCAAGATCTCTCGGGATAACACATTTACTCCCACTTTGCAAAGATTCTCGAGAGCTAGACATTCCTTATAAGAAGGCCATTTCGGATATTCGATCCCAATAATAGGATACGCGATTCCCGGACGACCAATCATGTATACTCCGCATGCTTCAATATCACACCCAATCACTACCGCATGATCGCCCCGTGGCTAGGGGAAATCTCAATAGTGTCAAAGCATGACAATCCACACCGTCATGCCATGAAGACTCCGGTCAAAAGGATAATTACACAACCGCCACATAGTGTGACACTTAATGTAAGTGGGTCAGTCTAACGTACGCATTCTCTAATACACGTCCACGTACAGTCCATGTGTCCCTACACTTTGATAGACGAGATCTATCCCTATCTTCTAAAAGATAGAAGACATTCAATACGTGCTAGTCTGATTATACTATCAATGTCTCATTTGACAATACATAAGACTAGAGACATTTAAGTACCAAACTTGTTATAGTGATTAGAGATCCCATTAACCATAATCACTATCATGGTTTCTCTATCACAGATTGATACTAGGGACGTTACTATATATATACAACAAATAATATGAAGATAAACAATATATAATAACATAAGTGCTTTTTTTAATCATAAAAAGTCATTACATGAACTAAATAGACTGTAAACGACCCGACCCGTTCAACCCGATTGGGTTTAGAACACCTTTCCAACACTATAAATACCTACCTTGTAATCAATGTAAAAGTGTGTAAAACTCTGAAATTCAGTGCATAATAGAATATCTCTTTTATGTTCGTGGAGTATCACAGAGGTCGGTGTTAGGTGTAATGCCCGAAAGACAATTTGTGTAATTGTTTTTAATGGATGACAGAATTTATCTCACCTTATTACTTGCTTTGTGCTTGTAAATAATACACTGCTGCAAACCCTAAGTATATCAGTATGTAACCGCTTAACTCAGTGTATGGCATGCACGTGAGGATTGAGTTAGTGGAGATATGCTTAAACCTGTTAGTCCGTGGTGAACTTAATCGAGTTTAGGGTCTCTTGATTAAAACACCAATAATGCGCCTGAACACCTTAGGGTGTGATAGTCTTATCCGGACTGTCGGTAGAGGGTACCTACGTGGGGCATTTATATATGATGGCATTCATATAGAAATTTGGACCGATTTAATCTGAATTTCTCGGTATAATTCCGTAATCGAGGAATCTTATTAAATCATTAGATGATCATATATGGATCAACCTTAATCCTGAGGTGATCACGAGTGGTGCCGCTTGTCCCGGGTAGTGTTTGATGTGTTAGTTACGGTTCACTTTAATATGTGTTCCAAGCCACTTCTCATTGGCACTATCTCCGGATGAGTGAGTAGTTCTGATTTTCACATACATGGAATCCATTCCTTCCTCATGGGAAGTAGAGAGACAGATCCCTTTATTTGTTAGCCCTAAGAAAGTGATCGATCCCGGAGTTCACATTTGACTAATTAGCTACTAGTCGATATGTGTGCTAATTGATCATTAGGGGTTAATGGTAAATAAGGATAAGATATTCTCGAGTCGGGTTCACGGAGACTTCCCACTCGTAATGGACAAATATGGAGGGTTAATCCGTATGTAGTGATTATATCAATGGACGCTTATTCACTCTACATGGTTGAGTATAAGTATACATCCATAATCGGTAGAGTTCGGGCTGGGTTTATGGTGGCGTAATCCCGAATTAATAATTAATGTACTTATTCTCGCTCGATGAATAATTAATTATTGGAGCTACTTGGTTATAGGTCCACTGGTCCCGATGTGAGCTTCGTAATTCGGACTAGTAATCTTGTTACTTGGGCCTCAAAGGATAATTAATTGGTCTGGCTAATTAATTGATATGCATGGATATTATTTAGTTGGGCTAAATAATATAATACACATAAAAGACATTTTATGTGGGCTAAAAACCCTAATGGTGGCGCCAATTAGTGTCTCTTTTATCACAAGAATTAATTTTTGTGATGTGGAAAATAAAAGATATTCTTGTTATATGATTGGTTGGATGACTTGTTATTTGATTTCCTATTGGTCAATACATGTCACAATTAGTCATTAAGGAAAATATCTTTTTATTTTGTTTAATTAATTATTTATGTAATTAATTAAAACTTGGAGACCAAGATTTACTCTCTATAAAAGGAGAGTTATTCCAAGGGTAATGGACAATGAAAATTCGACCACCATGTAAAAAAGAGAGGAAAATTAGTTTTCTCTTGTGTAGGGTTTTAGAAGAAAAAAACTTTGAGTTTTTCTTGGTGTTGCATATCGAGGAGGTTCGTAGATCAAGAAGGGTGTCCACCAACCGCCGTTTGAGAACACACATCGGAAGATCTTGGCTTCTCTTCCTACTATTGGTAACTTGATCTTAACCCTCTGCAGTTGTTAAATCCTTTAATTATGTGTTTTGACATATAAATCGTGATCCATCCGCTGCGCGTAGATCTAATTCGTTTAGATCTAAGAACCTGCATCCTTCATGTGGTATCAGAGACAGGTTCCACGATTTATATAGTCATAATCGTAATTAAACGATTTAAAGGAGTGGAATTGCATGTAGGTGAAATTTTACTTATTATTATGCATTAATAATTTTTAAATTGCTATGGTTGAAGAGATGGATTGGGGTTGGCACCGTTTTCCCGTTAGATCTATTGTAAACTCATATAAACGATGAAAATTCGTTCATATGAGTATAGGAAATTATGTAATTTATTTATTATTGCAAGTTTAATTTCCTGTAAATAGATCTGTTTAGTAGCTGTATAGTGTTTTCGTTTTTTCCGTTGTTTGAGCCGTTAAAACGAAGATCCCTCCGGTCAGAATTAAGATTAGAAGTTGATGAACAATCCCACAAAATTTGGCTACGATCAGAGTTCGTTTGGATGTCCGTTCGTTGATGAGAAGAGGCAGCTGTAACAGAAAAACGCAGGATTCACAGAAACCCTAACTGTGACTTCCTCGATTTTCTGGAAAGTATTGGACCGTTGAAACGAATATCCGACCGGTCAGATCGCATATCATTGAGTTTTTGACGTAAGATAAAATTTTTAGGACGATCGGGATTTATCTAGATCCCCAATCGGCCTCGAGAAGTCAATGAGGCGGTGCTGTAAGAGTCTGTTTCAGCAGCAAGTTGGGCGGCTCACTGAGGAAGATTGACAAGTCAAAGCTCCGATCCGACCGTCCATCTTCAATTCCGAAGAATGAAGATCAGATCTGGAAAGTTTCGTCCCGATCCGAGTTCGTTTGATATTCCGATCGTCGAAGATTCTTAACAGCTGCAGATTAGGGTTTTAATTTATTTTCGAGTAGATTAGTTACGGGCACAAACGGTCCATCTCTACTTTATTTTCCGCACTAGTATACATGTGTAGATTGTATGAGTAGAACCGAAAATTGCCATGACATGCATCATATCATGAATTCCACTCCATATGCATACATGTAGAAATTAATTCGAGGAATTAGTTAGGCATGTATAAAACACACGATTAGTTTTAATTAATTGTTTGATATTAATTAGAAACTAATTAGGGTAAAAACCGAGGAACACGGGTTTTTCAATCGTCGAGGTTGGGTGATGGATTCTCGGTGAATCCCACTGCGAAAGCATAAGGAGTAAAATCCGAAACCTCGTGGTTAAGGTGTTGGATTATCGGTGAATTCCACCTTACCTAAGACGAGATTACGTTTTGTTCCGTAGTGTCTACGCGAAAGTTTGATGTTTAAGGATTGGATAATCACGGGCAAACAGGTTCGAAAGTGGTTTAACCACGGTTGGGTGGTCAACGATGAGCTACGGCTCAATCGACTTCACCCTCCAAGTGTGGCGCTTGCGAGGGTCCGCAATCTTGAGCAATCTGAAGAGCCACTACGGCTCAACGGAGCTCTCCTAGCCTTGACCCGTCCGGCGGCCACATATGTTCTAACGAATAGGTCGGGTGGGTTAGCCCACATAACCGACAACATTCGGGCTGTGATTTATTGTTCCTTAATGTAACGTCAAGTCCAAAACGTGATCGATAAACCCACCACTTTTTCAAAATATTGAGTGGGAGCGGAGAGGCGACAACCGACCCCACGGCCTCTACCGCTGACACAAGCAACGTGAGAGAATGGTGACGCCTCGTGCGGCTCGGGACCGGCCTCCTAAGGAAGGCCTTCACCGCTATCAAAATTCAAGGCTTGGTCTCCGAAAGGATAGGATTTTGGGTACTCGTCGGGTCACCGACCGACCCTAAGGCGGCACACTCGGGGTCTACCTAAAAATCTGAGACAGAGAGGTCACACTCATAAAGGGTACTTTTGGTAGTACCTTGGTGAAAAAAGGAAAGGTGATTGACGATCACAAATGAGATGTTCGATTCTCAATCGATCTTCAATATTAATCGAAACCTCTTTGACCTACCCTAAGGCGGCACTGAGGCATTAGATTAAATCCTTGGAACGGTAGGATAGACTACAAGTACTTAGTTTATGTTCCTAAAAATTTTAGTAGTGTATGATTTGGATTTATTTTCTGTCAATTTTATTTACAACTGTTATATATATCTCTCTAAGGTGCTAGACTGCTAGTGTAAAATTGACTAGTAATGACTTCGTTAAAAAGTGGTAAGTAACTAGAACGTTATGCTTATTAATCTTAAATGCAATTAATTTTTGGAAGAGATATTTCTCTTGAAGCCTTCAAAACTTAAGTGACGTAAATAGACATGTCATCTTTGCCACTCAAGCTTAACGAGAGACAACCGTAGTTAGTTTGAAAGATGATTGGGACGATAAAATTCTTCTAGTGAATTTTAATGGTGTAGTGTCTACACGAGAAATTTTCTAAAAGAAAAATTAGGGAATCATAAATTAAAGTGTCGCTAGTTAGACGGTATTTGGAACCGATAAACTAGTGGGAGCTTTTGTCTTATGTTTTTTCTAATTTAGAAAATTAGTCCCACTGGTAACGCTTTCATTAGACATCCTACGCTTCACGAGTAGTGTCTACTCAATTGAACTGCTAGTTCAAGACTATTTCCTTTTAGGAAAGTTGAGAATGGGAAAGAATGTCTATAAGTGTTAATCATCTTAACTAAAGTTTTGAGGCTAAACCGAAACATTAATTAAAGAAAGTATAGGATAAGGAAAGTGATTTCGCATCACTAACCAATGAATCCTTAGCGACTTTCTTAACCGAGTAACTTGACTCGGTAGCTTAGTTCTTTGGAAGAACAAGGAAGTCGCGTGCATTAACGATTAATAGAGTAACAACGGGCGATAATTTCAAATATAATAGTGGGAGTGATATAAGGAAATGAATTTCGGATTCTATCCTTGAATATCACAGAAAAATTTATTTTTACAGATTCGTTGAAACAAATGGATTCACTTTCATCTCGATACTATTGTTGCCTCATAGAAAGTGAATATGACATTTGTAGTACGAATCCAAGACTCGGACTTTTATTTGATAAAGTCAGAACCACTAAGAAAAGCTGAATAAGTTTAACACATCTAAAACTATTAAAGGTAAAAGGTTTCCGTATTAAGATAAGCGACCTTTCAATATCTATTAATTAGTGCATATATCCTAGAGATAAGACCTGAAGACTGGCTAAGGGTGATTCCTATCTCCCAGTCTAAGAACACTATCTCAAAGGAACAATGACTAAGTTTCCTTTCAATCGGGAAAGGGTAATAGATTTGAAGAGGTAACATAGCTTGTTCACAGTGACCTTTGGGGTCTAGTGAGAGATACAAGCTAGTGGGAGTTTTTGAGTGGTGACATTTTGTCTCGATAACTACTCCAAACGTGATTCGGCTTTATCAAAAGAATATGAGGAGGAGTCTCTGATTTTAGCAGAGAATAGAGTATTCCATGCTCATAAATAGGTTATAGCATAGTCTTGGGACTGATGCTCACCGCCTCTCCTAAGTGGAATGTTTCTCACCGAGAAAGAAACCATAGACTTGCCCTATATAGTTATTGATGTGCTACAATACATCGCTAGACTCGATTAAGATAATTGGTTGCAAAATAACAGCTTAACATTATTATGTAAACCGAGAAGTCTACCTGAAGATGCTAGTGAATTTATGGATAAGGAGTGAATTCGGTTCACACCACTTCCGTAAATGTAGGCATTTAGCATTTAATGCTTGAAGGTAGGATCGAGATTTTGCTCATACGCTCAGATTGTGACTGTCGTCGTGAAATATCTTAATGCGTCGAGTGAAGGTTGGTTATAAGATTCTTGAGATCGTAAAGTGACGGTTGAATCATCACAAGCCTTCTGATAGAATCTATAAGTAATGTGACCTTAAACCTTGGAGTATGGTTACCCAAAGGTAGTTACTATCTGATTTAATCAGACCACGTCCAACATCGGTTGTTGGTGATTACACTGATATATACTACTAGATCAGAATGTCAATCCACCCAAAACGCAGTGAGAGTATGGTATAACCGTTGACCCATTGTGATTTTGTGGACTTTATAATCTACTGGGGTGATTGATAACCTATAGCTCTTGGTGGGTCAGTATAGATTACGATTATAGAGGTTGGTTTGAAAACCTTAACCCTCGTGAATGGAGTTTTGGTACTCAGGTTACATTCGACCTCTTGTAGAACCACCGAGTGTCTCAGCCCATTAGGAGCAATTGGATCTACACGGAAAGAGTCGAATGAATAGGAAAGTTTAAACTTTCAAGCAAAGTTGAGTGGTATAGGGGTGATTCCCGACAAGTAGAGAGTTAACCAGGACCTTGAACTCTCTCACCACTCGATCTTGCTAGATTTCGTTAAGCGAAGAAAATAGGGTGATTCCCCGAGACTTTCTTGCCGAACAACGGAATCAAATTCATTCGTAATGTAGGGTTTTAGCTAAGAATGAATAACGGATTCGTTACAAAGCGTAAAAATAGGGGTGATTCCTCGAGACTTTCTTGCCGAACAACGGAATCTGAATTCATTCGAGAATAGAAGGTTTTAGCCGAGAATGAATAATGATTCGTTACAAAGCGTAAGATAGGGGTGATTCCCTAATACCTTTTTTGCGAGACTAACGATATCTTAATTTATTCAATCGTAACCATTGGTAGGAGGTGCCATGGCTTATATCCTTTGTGGATTTAAGAGAACCTCTCGGTCATTAAAAGTCGCATGTTTTAAAATATGTGGACTTGACCAAAATATTGATAAGTCTTTCGTAGACTGGATATCAATATTGGTAAAGTAGTAGTATTAGTGTTCATGAATGATAACACTGAAACGGTTGGAAACAACATGTGTGTGCTATCTCAAGTCAGAAACTGACACGCCAAAATTCTCTGGATGAGAGAATTGGACTATATTCTAAGAATTTGATTCGGTCAAATTCACGAGAATGAGTCATTGGATATCCCACCGATCTTATTGAATAAGATGATTATGCATATACGGTTGCAGCATTCAACGAGAGTAGTCCTACCTTACCTCTCAGGAATGATTCTTTAAATCTCCGGATTAAAGAGAAAATGGGATAGAGTCTCTCTTGGATAACGGCAAGTCAGGTTGTCACAAGTCAATAGTAGTCGAATCTCGGATTCGAGCATAAAATAGCGGTTTAGTACGTCCTCAAGTATCGTTAGAGAACGAGGAAACAAATGCTTGTATATTCCAGTGCAAACTTGAATATGGTTGACTACACTGATTCTGACTTGTAGTCAGATTAAGGATGATCATTACGTTGATCTCGGGCTCAGTGTTTACTCATAGTGCTTAGAATTTCCTTTTTTTGGTCCTGGAGTAATTCCAGTCCGATAAGCCGATATCACTTCATTGTGAAAACAGTGAAGAGATAGCTTAGAAGGATCTTCTCGGTCACCAGAGGTCAAAAGCATATTGAGAGAGAGTACCGCCTGATTGGAAGGACCGGGAACGTTTCAATCCTAAAGATCGTCTCGAGTCGACAAACTAATCAGTGTACCAAGTCGAGTGCTTGGAGGGTACGGCATTGAGTGATATGTCTCTCTACTTTTAGAGCAAGTGGGAGAGTGTTGTGAATAAGATGAGAAAGGGTGTGCTCTAAAAACAATCGTTGCTTGTCATTTCGTGCAAGTGGGAGATTGTTAGGTGTAATGCCCGAAAGACAATTTGTGTAATTGTTTTTAATGGATGACAGAATTTATCTCACCTTATTACTTGCTTTGTGCTTGTAAATAATACACTCGCCGCAAACCCTAAGTATATCAAGATGTAACCGCTTAACTCGATGTATGGCATGCACGTGAGGATTGAGTTAGTGGAGATATGCTTAAATCATTAGTCCGTGGTGAACTTAATCGAGTTTAGGGTCTCTTGATTAAAACACCAATAATGCGCCTGAACACCTTAGGGTGTGATAGTCTTATCCGGACTGCCGGTAGAGGGTACCTACGTGGGGCATTTATATATGATGGCATTCATATAAATTTGGACCGATTTAATCTGAATTTCTCGGTATAATTCCGTAATCGAGGAATCTTATTAAATCATTAGATGATCATATATGGATCAACCTTAATCCCGAGGTGATCACAGGGTGCTGGCTTGTCCCGGGTAGTGTTTGATGTGTTAGTTACGGTTCACTTTAATATGTGTTCCAAGCCACTTCTCATTGGCACTATCTCCAGATGAGTGAGTAGTTCTGATTTTCACAGACATGGAATCCATTCCTTCCTGCGGGAAGTAGAGACAGATCCCTTATTTGTTAGCCCTAAGAAAGTGATCGATCCCGGAGTTCACATTTGACTAATTAGCTACTAGTCAGATATGTGTGCTAATTGATCATTAGGGGGTTAATGGTAAATAAGGATAAGATATTCTGAGTCGGGTTCACGGAGACTTCCCACTCAGAATGGACAGTCTATGGAGGGTTAATCCGTATGTAGTGATTATATCAATGGACGCTTATTCACTCTATGGGTTGAGTATAAGTATACATCTCAGAATCGGTAGAGTTCGGGCCGGGTTTATGGTATGGCGTAATCCGGAATTAATAATTAATGTACTTATTCGCTCGATGAATAATTAATTATTGAGCTACTGCGGTTATAGGTCCATGGTCCCCGATGTGGCTTCTGTAATTCGGACTAGTAATCTTGTTACTTGGGCCTCAGTGATAATTAATTGGCTGGGCTAATTAATTGATATGCATGGATATTATTTAGTTGGGCTAAATAATATAATACACATAAAAGACATTTTATGTGGGCTAAAAAACCCTAATGGTGGCGCCAATTAGTGTCTCTTTTATCACAAGAATTAATTTTTGTGATGTGGAAAATAAAAGATATTCTTGTTATATGATTGGTTGGATGACTTGTTATTTGATTTCCTATTGGTCAATACATGTCACAATTAGTCATTAAGGAAAATATCTTTTTATTTTGTTTAATTAATTATTTATGTAATTAATTAAAACTTGGAGACCAAGGATTTACTCTCCTATAAAAGGAGAGTTATTCCAAGGGTAATGGACAATGAAAAATTCGACCACCATGTAAAAAAGAGAGGAAAAATTAGTTTTCTCTTGTGTAGGGTTTTAGAAGAAGAAAAACTTTGAGTTTTTCTTGGTGTTGCATATCGAGGAGGTTCGTGTATCAAGAAGGGTGTCCACCAACCGCCGTTTGGAGAACACATCGGAAGATCTTGGCTTCTCTTCCTACTATTGGTAACTTGATCTTAACCCCCTTGCAGTTGTTAAATCCTTTAATTATGTGTTTTGACATATAAATCGTGATCCATCCGCTGCGCGTAGATCTAATTCGTTTAGATCTAAGAACCTGCATCCTTCAGTCGGACCGGCACCTTGCCACATGTCATCCCCATAATGATCCAACCATAACTGAAGATAGGTAAAGTCCACCTTAAGGACCAGCATCCCTAGGATTAGAGCTAGGCAAGCTCAGCTACTCTTCCCCCAACCTTTGCAGGTCGGCCGAGGCACAAGGACAGCATACCAATGTCCGACCCAGCTGGTCGGCCTAGGCATACATGAGCCCTTTTGGCTCGGCCTAAGTCTATCTCATAGCCAATTCCCCCACGTGCACATTAAATCAGATAAATACGAAAAGAATCCCAAGTCATAACGATTTTGATCCCGACATTCAAATATACCATAATTATGGGGATCAGATCATCATTATCAATTACTTAGGGAACACGGCATTAGAGTCCAACATGGACACGCTACACGCATTGCTAGGGCACAAGCCCCTTCTATATAAACAATCATTAATGAACTATGAAAACTTGATTCCAATACACACATTGGATACGTAGGCAGCTTGAGATACAGTTTCTCAAGTGCAGTCTAAACCACCACCAAATACCCCCCATTTCACATCGTTTTAGGGTTCCATCTTGAACAAATTGTCACTACGAGGAAGAAAACTACCGGATTTAATACCCGATGATTTCCAGCATACTAACACGAGTATGCCATCCAAACCACTAGTTAGTATAGCATACTGGGGGACAATGACACCTCACCAAGAGAGAAGGGCCACACCATTACCAACAGGGAAATGTCCCACCATTAAGTACTTAAAAGAAATTGCTCAAAATATGGCTTTCATTAGTAAACACTGAAAGTTACAATAAATTTACAACCAAAATTTCATAAGGACAAATAACATATTCCATACATAAAAAGTCTAGGCGTTAGGGGTCTAATCTTGTCAAAGACCGGGGGCTGAACTCGAGGGTTCGCCTCCGACGGAGGTCGGCGTGAGACTCTGACAGCAGGGTACTTAGCCACAAGATCCACCCCTGCCTGAAACTCCTTCACTCGAATGGAATACATTGTGTCCGCGCCGGGCGTGTACGAATTGAGAATTCCGGTGGGCCAGACTGTCGACATGAAGCTCAAGAAAAGGGCCTTGCAGTCGTCCACTCCTAACACATAGATAGCCCTCATGACAGGCTCAGCAGGCGCGTGAGAGACCTGATAAAGTCAAGAGAAGTCTTGTAGTCCCGGATAGCTTGGGCAGAGGCCTCTTGAAGCCGATCATGGAAGGTTCGAACTTTGGTATCCAGAGCAGAGAGCTTGCCTAGGATCTTCATGATATGTCTATCCAACTCGGCCTCCCTCTCTAAGTGCCCATCCATGAACTCTTGGAGACGCGCGGAATATTCCGATTTCAAACTCTCCATCTTATTTTCTTGAGCGCCTTATTGTTCCTCGAGTTCATTTATCTTCTGGTCTTTGGACTTCAGATCAGAAGTCCTTTTCTCTCGCTCGGCTGAGGAACACGCAATTCGGCAAAAAATCTCTTTGCCCACGACCGATCCCTACGCACACGCAATATATGGTAAAAGTCATTTAAATAAAGATAGACATAAAAAAGTGTAAATGAATGAAAATCACGTATCTCATGGCCTCGAAGCCTACCTTAAGCAGCTCCAAATCACCATTCGGGAAATCTCCTGTGCCGAAATAGTCGAAGAAGGTGAAGAAGGCAAGGAACTAGATCGACCTCGACCTCCTTCCCCACGCTCGTTGTCCGCCTTATCCGCTCCTTCCTTATCAAGAGTATCGCTTGCCGCACCCGACTTGGGCTTGGTCCCGCTTCTTTCTCGGCCTCTCATCGCCTCTATCAACTCGACCTATGGCGAAAGGACCTCCGGGTAAGGGGCGTCTCCAGATCCTACTCCTCCTTATCATCTTGTACTAAGGGATTTTCTGAAGAAGAAACCTTGATAATAGGAACGTCCGAGCCTCTCCCGGGAGAATGAGGCCCTATCAAGGCGTCGTCCTCCAGTTCGGATAGCAAACGGGCTGTGTTGGCATCAAGAGGGATCCTGTGATCCGGCCCACAGGATCGTGAATCGGCGCCCACCTCTCAATTTGCTCCACCTCCTCCTACGAGCGGGGCCGGAAGGCCACCAGACCCTCACTACAAATAGGCAAAATCCGAAAATCACTAATACTAATTGGAACACCGAATGAATAAAGAAGTAGCAATACATACAGACATCTTGGCTATCACCATCAAGAGGAACACGAGGGTCGGGGCGGCCTCGCTAATCACGCGCAACGATCACCGGAAGAAAGCTTATGGAACCTCATGACAATCCCAAAGATTCCAAATATTGTCTACGGAGACACAATCTAGAATGGTCGGACACTCGCCCTTTTGCACGTAACTTGTCTTCCAAATACCCATCCAAGATCTCCTCCGCCTTTAACATAGAAAAAGTGACTGCCGTTTTTTATACGTAGGGCCGCCGGCAAGCATTTCCTTCACTCCCGACCGACGGGAAAGTGATACCATCCTTTAAGCCTGTGCTCAAGCAACACGATGAAAAACCCAAGAGGCCCACCGAGAAAAGGACTCCAACTACCCGGCACAAAATGGAAAACCCTATCACGGTCCTAATCCCGAGGAGCCGCTTGAGCTGCACTTATACCATAATGCCGCAGCACGGACAAGAAAGCTGGACACAAAGGTAATCTCACACCGGCCTTTAACTGGGCCTCGTAGATAGCAAAATACCCATCAGGAGGCCGCGATGCGTACGGACGAGGGTCGGCAGGAAGCAAGGGCACAAATCCCTCTTGACTCACACCATATTCACGACAAATGTACTACATGTTGTTCTGAGTCAGAACCGAACCTACCCCGTGTCCACCCATGATCTCCTGAGTATCCTGTTGAACCTTGAGCCTCCGGAGGGAGGCGGATGCACTCGATGAAGAAGCGACGGACACCGGTTGCGGAGGGACCCAGGTAATTTCTTCAAAGACCACCGGCCTAGTCTAGGACTTTCTTATGGTAGTTTCGGTCCTAGGCGAAAGCGGTTCCTCTCCGGATGAATCGGAAGAAGGCGATCCCCTCATTGACCAATAGCACCAGAAAAATAGAAAGGGGGATTGCGACGGATCTCTGCACCAAAATGACACGGCCACGAATAGACTATGGATGAAATGACGTTGACATGACGGGTTATAAACCCCCAAACTTGCCTTAGAAATCGTTCCAATTCAAACGAGTGGGCAACGATACCTCGAATCCAGTAACAGTCATAACTGCGACGGTCCTGCCACCTAGCACTCTCTATTCAAAAAGCCGCAAGTCTGGATGACCAAGCCGAGTCACAACAGGCGTATCCAATCGATCTCACGAGTACAAACCGATCTCTGAGGGCTTATGACAGAGGTCGGACCGGCATATCGCCACGTGTCATCCCCATAATGATCCAACCATAACTGAAGATAGGAAAGTCCATCTTAAGACCAAAGATCCCGTGATTGTAGCTAGGCAAGCTCGGATACTCTTCCCCCGACCTTTACAGGTCGGCCGAGGCACAAGGACAGCCTACCCAATCCGACCCTACAGGTCGGCCTAGGCATACACGAGCCCTTATGGATCGGCCTAAGTCTATCTCATATAGCCAATTCCCCGCGTGCACATTAAATCGATAAATACGGAAAGAATCCCAAGTCATAACGATTTTGATCCCGACATTCAAATATAACCATAATTATCTCCTAAAATCAAGGGGATCGATCATCATTATCAATTCCTTAGTGAACACGACATTGTGAGTCCAACATGGACACGCTTACACGCATTGCTGTGGGCACAAGCCTCTTCTATATAAACAATCCCTAAGAAACTACGAAGACTTGATTCCAATACACACATTAGATACGTGGCGACTTGAGATACAGCTCAAGTGCGATCAACCACCACCACCAAACACCCCCGCTTCACATCGCTTTTAAGGGTTCCATCTTGAACAAATTGTCACTACGAGGAAGAAAACCATCGGATTTTAATACCCGACGATTTCCAAAGATCGCCGAGTAGTTGACACAATGCCGGAAACCACTTTAAATCATATGTTCTTCTTGTTTCTGTTCGTCTGTTTGATTATTTACTGTTAGATTGCATCTGTTAATTATTTTATTTCATATGGATTCATGTCCTTGATTACAACAGTAATGTTGCCATACGACCCGAATTTGGTGATAGGAATTGTTATGAGTTGTAATGGGTTGATTGGGGATAGTTTTGATGATAAACCTAATTACTAATCTGTGCCGACTGTGCAATCGCCGTGTATATGAATGAAGAAACAAAGAGTATGACATACCTTCGCATCTTCAATGTCAAATTAATATACATACTGCATTTTGAATGTGATTGAATAATAAAGAGAGCAAAGGGGAGGAGAGTCTTCCTATAACATTGTTGATTTATCGATTAAAAAAAAAAAAATGAAGTCTATTATAAATATACCCATGTGGATATCCATTAGATATAATATATATTTCCTCCGTGTAAAGTACTAACCCGCATCTGGTTTACTTAATAACTAAGTTTCGACGCAAGCACAACAAAGTGGATAAATATCGACGTAAATACATGATGTAATCGACATATATTTTTACACAGTAAAACCACGTATATTATACTATGTCTTTATTAAACGATACCGCGATAAATAATCATCCCTCTTCACGTGATAACCTCTGAAAGGGATAATTAATTAATATCATTCGATTCGTCTCCTTCCTTTACCAACCTCTTAAAGAAAAACACTACTGCACTCAGGTATTTTACCTAGTCAACATGAGGAGGAGGAGGTTACATATATTCTTCCGTAAGTTGCAAAAGAGCAACCAAACTTTACAACAATATTGAATAATTCCTTCAACTTTTACGTTTTCCCTTTAGGAGGAATTAGTCGTATATATATATATATATACGGATATTGGGTAGTATAGAAGGTGTCAGTAAGTGTTAAGCAATAATATATATATTGCTTAACTTTTCCTCTGGTTCTTATGTTTTAGTTATTTTATAACAAAGTCTCGATAATTTTCCTAGTATAAATAGGACAGGAAACAGGGGAGTAATATACCATCATTGATGTTAAGCCATATCATAAGCTGCAAAACAAAAATCAATCGTGTATATAATGGACTTCATTGCTGCAATGAAATGGGTTCTCGTACACAGAAAGAGCATACGAAGGCCTCATATCATTTCAAGATAACTTTCAAGCCAGGCACGGTGACGTCTTAGTTGCGTCCATGTCGAAATGCGGCACAACCTGGCTGAAAGCTCTGGTGTACAGCATTGTCAATCACGAACTCTATCCAACTGATCAAAGCCCGCTTCTCACCTCCGACCCTCACCAACTAGTTCCGCTCGAGTTTCTACCGCCATCCGGAAATTAAACGGCGAAGGGGAATTCATCAAAACGAACCGGAAGACTTGGACAAAGATTCGCCCAAGAATTTTCGGTCTCGCCTCACGTACCTTTTCATCAGCTGCTTCTCGCTCAATCATCGGTGCCTCAGACTGCAAAATTGTTTATATATGTAGAAATCCATTGGACCAGCTTATCTCCGAATGGCGGTTCTACAAAAATGTGTGTCTGAAACAAATAGAGCACTCCTCTGGAGTCGGCTCTTAAATTATTTTGTGGCGGTATACAACCCTTTGGACCATTCTGGAATCATGTGCTGGGATATTGGGATGCCAGCAAGATGCGTGGTGAGAAGGTACTGCTTTTGAGGTACGAGGATCTCAAATTTGACACCGCCTCTAACGCTTAA
Source organism: Gentiana macrophylla (assembly GCA_026214975.1). Classification (NCBI taxonomy): domain Eukaryota; kingdom Viridiplantae; phylum Streptophyta; class Magnoliopsida; order Gentianales; family Gentianaceae; genus Gentiana; species Gentiana macrophylla. Next base: position 87,917,802 of record CM047810.1, read on the forward strand.
AAATTGGAGGATTTCTCGGTGTCCATTTTCGGAGAAGAGGAGGAGAGTTACAAGATCGATGAAATTATACAACCGTGCAACATTAAAAGTCCGAAATTGCCCTCAAATTAAATTTATTCCTTCTGCTTCCAAGGTACCATCCTTTCGCATTTTCTCACAAATTCGTTGTGTTAAAAGCACTTTTGTTTGTTTGATGCAGTTGTTTGGTGACATTTTGCTTATGGGATTTTGTATTCTAGTCTCTAGACTACTTTTGTAGATTTAGATGAAGAGGGTTCTGGATTTGCTTCATGGTTTTGAAATGAAAAAATGTAAAAAAAAAAAAAAAAAAATTAGTTGAACTATGAAATTTGGTTAGGTTCTTTGTTTTGCCCCTTATTTCCTTGTGATAGGCACGTCAACTTATGAAATGAATTTTGAAGCCCGGTTGTTTGAGCAACTTAAAGTATAAAGTAAAAGAGATTATATTATCATATGTTAAATAATCTTTCCTGAATAAACCCCTTTGAATGTCTTTGGAATAGTATTGAATTATTGATGTCCTTAAATGCTTCCGTTTGGTAATATGTGCTTTGAATGATACCAAGTGGATGACTTAAGAAGATTATTTAAATTTATTCTCTCACCTACTACTAGTGGTGTGTAGGTCTTCTCTCGCTTTTATATATATATACGTCATAGAGAGAAGAATCACACAAATTAAGGAAATAATTAATATGCAGATTGGAAATGTATTTTTTATTGGAGATGTAAATGCTTTTATTGGTAAATGAGTTTTTGTATTGGAATTGTGTTTTTTTTTTATTGGAGATGTAAATATTTTATTTGTAAAAGGAAAAAAAAAAATAATAAATCGCCGTTGGAAATGTAAACGACAAATAAATAAAAACGACAAAACCGAAATGTGATGAGATAAAAATAAACGAAAGAAGATGATTTAACTTAATTTCAATCATCCAATTAAGATCACCCACTAATACCTATAACTCATTTCTCTTATGTTATGCCTATTGACAATGGGAGATCTATTACATCTACCACCAGTAGCAGGAATGTTGACTCTTATTAATTTATATATTATAGATTTGATATGTATTTGATGATTTGATGTGAAAACTCTTTGAATGATGTCTTATTTGGAAATTATAAGGCGATAGCGCAGTTATTGTTATATTAATTCAAGAGAAATGATATTGATGATCGTTTTAGGACATTTTAATGTTGTATTTAGTTATTTATTTATTTAAATTTTTTAGATTTTCTTAAATTTTGTTTTGTCTTGTCTTCTTTATTTGGACAGGACCACATCATAATATTATAACCACAAATTTTATCAACGAGATAATGTGCCAGTCGGGCCGGAACAAGGAGTGGTTCTTGATGGGGGCCTTATTATGCAATATTACGGTTTTGTTTACGTCCTCAGACTTTTAATGCTGCACAGTTGTATGATTTCATCGATCTTGTAACTCTCCTCTTCTTTCTTCGGAAAATGGACACCCTAGAAATCCTGCAGCTATTTTTATAATGTTGGAGATGGTGTCAAATTTCAAATCCTCGTACCTCAAAACAGTACCTTCTCACCATGCATCTTGCTGGCATCCCAATATCCCAGCACATGATACTAGTATGGTCCAGAGGAACCGTCACAAAATAATTTAAGAGCCGACTCCAGAGGGATCGTGCTCTATTTGTTTCAGACACATTTTTGTAGAACGGCCATAATTGGGAGATAAGCTGGTCCAATGGATTTCTACCTATATAAACAATTTTGCAGTCTGAGGCACCAACGATTGAGCGAGGAAGCAGCTGCTGAAAAAGGTACGTGAGACTGAGACCCGAAAATTCTTCGAAGAATGTTGTCCAAGAGTCTTCTGGTTCGTTTGATGAATTCCCTTCCCCGTTTCCGGATGGCAGTAGAAACTTGAACGGAACTTGTCGGTGAGGGTTGGAGGAGAGAAGTGGGCTTTGATCTGTTGGATAGAGTTCGCGACTGGCAATGCTGTACACCAGAGCTTTCAGCCAGGTTGTGCCGCATTTCGACATGGACGCAACTAAGACGTCGCCGTGCCTGGCTTGAAAGTTATCTTGAAATGATATGAGGCCTTCGTATGCTCTTTCTGGGTACCAGAACCCATTGAATTGCAGCAATGAAGTCCCATTATATGTGCGATTGATTTTTTTGTTTTGGGCAGCTTGATGATATGGCTTAACATCCATGATGGTGTAATCACTCAACTGTGTCCTGTCCTATTTATACTAGGAAAATTATCGAGACTTTAGTTTTATATATATATATATATATATATATCACACTAAGAAAATCCCGTGGGAAAACTTGTTAAAGGGAAAAAGAATATAATCATTGGTCTTTAGGGCTAAATGACATCTTGCAAGCGCATTTAATAGATCTTAATAGTATGAGTCAAATACTCATACTTTAATATCTTTTATAACTCTACCGAAGTTTAATTACAGATCCAAACTTTTTCAGATAAAAACCATATATCCCATATCCCTCTTATGTGATACTTTATGATATACTAAGAAAATCTGCACGCTTTCAGACGCCAGATATATTAAGTGTTATATCATGATTAGTTTATTTTGAAAATTGGTAATCCTCATAGAAGTTACCTTCACAATTCACAATCCTCGTTTCAGCCGTCGTTTATTTCTTTTTGTTGGTCATGTAATTGTTGTTTGTGTATTTATGATTAGTTTATTCATAATGTTCAAAACTGCAAAATGTACATGCTAGAAATAGAGTCTAAGTGTAATATTCACATAATTATGAATAAAGACACTATTGAAAAATTTCATACGTATCATTTACCTTTATTAGATCTTCGTAACACTTTTAATTCTATGGCTTTTTGAATCTTACGTTGAATCGTTCAAATATTATTCCTAAGATATCTTGATTTGTCTTCTAGTAAGAAGAAAAGTATTTAGATCATTTTGGTTAGTCATAAAAACATAAAATTGAAGAGAGTTTAGTAATAAGATATATTAATTGTTGATGTTACTGTTATATATGATGCTAAATCATTATGTATTGCTGTTGCATCAACCTCAACTTGACTTTTCCCATCTACTTCTGTGTTCATGAAATGAGGTAATTAGCTGTCACAAAGGGACAAAATCATAGAAAATCAAGGTAAAAGTTTTGAAGTTTGAATTTGTTTCCATTTCTACGAATTTCAACAAGAAAGAAATGATGAATTGATGATGTAAAATAAATGAAATATACATATAAAAGATGAACTTAACCTTGATGATCTGTTATTATTCATCAAAAAAGATATCTTATATTAAACCGCTATAGATGGAATGAATCGAAATAAGATTATTGTGGTTAATCAAGGTGTTGTGTTTCATGCGATTGAGATAATTTTATCTCCTCTTAATGACCCTAAATTACATTGCATCCTTGGAAAAGAGCACTCAAAGAAGAGAAATATGCCCTTTTATATGTAAATTGGAAGCCCAAAAGTGTGGGGCAGTATTAGGGTTGTACACATACATCCATTTTTAACGATTTAGCTTTTGAAATGAGATAGTAGAAATTTATGACAAACAAAATCAATAGTTGTAGTGATTGGAGCTTAATAGAATCTCCTTTTTTCTTTTATTATGTAGTCGTTTTGAAATTATATGCCGCTAAGTATTGTTATAGTTGATTATTCTATTACTTTATGGATATGGTATGCATACATTTATGCCGACAAGAACTCATATAGTTTCTCGTCATAGTATGTTGTATGTTCGATTAGAAAATAGCAAAAAAGAAACATCTTCAACGTAGTAAGAGGTGCATGATATCACTTCCGTGTTGTGGTTTTTATGAACTAAAGGTTCGTTAAATACTGATTTAAATGAATCTAAGCACATATGCATCCGACACGCTGTGATTGTTATTAGGCTTTTTCTTTAACCTCGCTCTTAATGAAGCTAGATTAAGAGCTAGATAAATTAAGACCAATCATTCTAAAACCATTTGATCTAATTTAGATTTTCCAAGGTTTGTTAGAAAGAGTAGAAGATCCGACTCTTGCAGTTGTAAGTGAAGCTTTTAAGACGCTTTTGACTTAGACGTGTTTCTATTTTTGACAAGAGAATCAATAGGCTTGGTTTCTTTAGTTTCTTTTATCTGGTGGACTTGTTCTAGCTGTTGATATTCAATTTCCAAGAAGAAAGAAATTAGATACATATAATAGATGCACTCAACATTGAAAGTAAAAATTAGAATGTTGAAGTTGTCAATACATATAATATTATTATTTCTAAAAACACCCCTTATATTTAATTAGGAATGCGGTTTCAAATGGGACTTTAATCAATTTTTGGGGACACATATAATGTGGTTTCGGTGAGTATTATTTAAGGTATCATTTAGGTTTATATAGACAACATAATATACGTACCGTGACTATTCAAAGTAGTTTTTTTTTTTTCTACTTGAACTTTCCGTTTCCTCCTGGTTGCCATGTGTTTTTTATTTATCTTGTTGCATCGTTCATCCACAGTCAATTTATAATTAGATAGAATATTGTGTTCTCTTAACTTTTAGTCTATGGGTAGCATAGTGATTCTTTTCCAGTTGATTCAAATATTACACATCGAATAACGATTCAAAATATACTAAAAATCGCACTCAATGCGTAGTTTTCATATTCTAAGTTACATGAATGCATGATGTGTTGTAACTACCATAGAGTAAGTGTTTTTTAGTATGGATTTGTGATACTGGATTATCGATTATGTGCTATATCTAATTTTTGTGTTATTGAAAATTGAATATGTGAACGCGTTATGAAAACTGCGGTCTATCCAGTTTTTGAAAATCTATTTGGACAATGTGGTGCATATATCATTCTTCAGTAGTATTAGCTTAGTACCTTCCTGAAAGTGTGTAAAATTGATCCAAAGCACAACATGGAGCTAGCGAAGAAATTATGGCAATGTTTCTACATTGGAGAAATTGAAGTTGCAATTGTAACAATTACACATGTGCTTCATCTTATATATAGGATACATATAATTAAGTGAAAACATTTGTAAGTAGTCGTGCATAATTAACTGGAATAGCTTGTAAGTAGCTGTGTAAATTGAAAAAAAAAAAAAAAAAGGCTTTAAATGTGAAAATCAAACATGTGTGTATAATGATGTAAATGTATGTATGTATTGAGGAAAAACAATAACATACCACTAATGCCACTTTTGGTAGGTGTGAAATTTTTGTTTGCTTGATCTTCCATAAGAAAGGTTCTTCTTTGAACAACAACGGTATGATGAATATTTGCAGGATCTTTTCGTGTGAGCACGATTGGTTTTTTCTCAAAACAACGGCGTAGCTTTATGTGAAACTGTATTCTCTCCTATATGACGTTTTTTTTTTTTTCTTATAGTTTCTTTTAGAACTGTTATGAGAGAATTTTGATATGAGCATGGAATTTACAATGGAGTAGTTTATGTTAAACTATGTTACTCCTACATGTTTAACTATAAGTCATGAAGGGCATTTATAATAGATTATTACTTCTTTTGTTTCACGGTCTTAATTTATTACTTACATATGAACGAATTTTATTTTTCTTTCACGTTAAAAATTGGTTTCTTACTCATGAATTGTTTTTATTCTTTTTTTAATGTTGATGTTTATTCTGTTTTTGTAGTTATAATAGATTAATTACTCTTGTAGTTATACAATTTTCGCAAATTTAAATTTCTTTTACGATAAAAATTTGGTCTCACGGTAGTTTTTTCCCCTACCTATGGACCGCTTTTTTTATATTTAATTTCTGATGTTTGTCTTTTTCTTTTCCTGCCTATAGGCTGATTTTTTTTATTTAATTTCAGATGTGTTTTTTTTAGTTTCTTATGTTTATCCGTTTTTTTTTCTTTTCTACCTGACTGCTTGTCTATATTTAATTGGTGGTGCTTCGTGAATGCTAGTGCATAATTTGATGTTTATCAATAGGCTAAGCTAAGGAAATATTTCATATTTGTTGTCATCATTATTTATTTATTTTTAGCTACAAATATAAATAAATAAATATTATTAAATAATGGAGGGGAAACATCCGTGGGGGAAACACTTTTTAGGAGAAACACATTGGCTCTTTTAATATAGTTATTAAAGATATATATATAGTGTATTTACACACTTTGTATGCTTCACGCATTAATGCTTCTAGCATCTTATATTATATGATACATAATATGTGTGTTGTTACTAGCATAAACTTTTAAATAGAGAAAAAAAAAAAATACAATATTAGAGATCTAGTTAGACATTCTGATGCAAATGAGTTTATTAATCGCTTTAGAAACCAAATTATTCGAGTTTAGTTAGTAGGTGTGCACTTAATTAAGGAGCAAAATAAGCAGAGAAATTAAATTACCTGGATCACGTGCGGTGGTTCTCACAGTATGTCCCTTCTCAAGCAGAGATTTGATCAGATAAGAAGCTATGAAACCTCCTGTACCCCCTGTTACACAATTAATATTCCTTCATTCTTTTTCTCCTAAGAGCAGCTCCAAGCGTTCTCATCAAATTTTACACCAAAATATTAATTTGGCGCAACTTTTACACCAAATTTTATCCATCAACTCCAATAATTCTACACCAAAAAAAAATATTTTTGGAATATTCTATATCCATATTCAAAAAGTTGTTTTATTCTTCACAAAAAGAAAAAGAAAAAAAAAAAAAAAAGGAACAGTATTTGTCGGTGTGGTCAATCCACAAGCAAATTTGCCGGAGAATTTCATGTTTCCACCAATTTGGTGGAGAAAATACATGACTATTGGAGTAGGATTTTCCAGCAATTTGATGTTTTGATGGTGAAAAGAGCCTCCCTTGGAGTTGCTCTAATAATAAATAATTAATGTCTTAATTTTTCTTCTTATATTTATACTGATGATAACCAGATTTATGATATCCATGAAGCTATGGAGGCTAAAAGTGGATGAGGTTGCAGTAAGGTTGATCATTCAATTAGCGTTGTTTTTTTTTTTTTTTTTTTTTTATTTTAAAACTAGCTGGTAAAAATGTGAAAAGAATGTGACTTTACTAGTGTTTGATTTGGTTCAGATTAGGTGTTACAGATTAGCGTTTTCAGAGCCAGTGTCAAATACAGAGAATCTGGTTAAGTGTCATGGTGGAAACTAGAGGCAACCAAACCGAAAATGTATGTCACTCACAGAGGTCGTCTGCTTCAATATATATGAGCATATCTTCCTCACCCACCCATGTTTTAACTGTGGTCTCCTTGGTCTCAAACTACTCTTAACTCCCTAGAAATTCAATCACTATTGAAAAAGGTAGTGAATTCCAGGTTGGGGCTCGAGTCGAGGCACTGAGCTTGATCTTCTCTGTCTCATTTTAACCTTATCAAACTCATCCTCTTGGAGTTGGATCATCTTCTTTCTTTGTGTGTGTGCAGATAAAGCTGAGATATATATGCTGCTCTTTTATATCCTCTCTTTTGATCTCCAAAAAAGCGTTAATTAACGAACTAACTATTCCAGGTGAGCGGGGATCGAACCCCTGACCTCCCACTGGCGCCAGTGTAGTTCTCAAGCCACTTGCCACTTTACTTGCTTAAGCTCAACTAACTATTCCTTCTCAATTTCTCTGCTTTAAGATCTTGGACAGGGGATCAGGTCCCATCCAGCCATAATATATAAGAGAACCCATTATATTATATATATATATATATATATATATATATATATATATATATTTCTGTTTTATCAGGTCCCATCCAGCCAAATAATCCATCTACATGTCTCCAACTTTTTTTCTCGTCAACTATTCCACCTACATGTCTCCAACTTATTCCAGATCACACAAATCCCATGCAACCCCATCAATTTGATAGATTTAGACATTGAGTTTTTCTTATATATATCAGGAAAAAAAAACCCGCACACAATGCATTTAATCTTATTAAACTGTTATTTTTCATCAACATATATTTTTGCTCATCTCTTATTCGACCGAAAATCGCTCGATCTCATGTTTCCTAGGGGGTCTTAAATCCTAGCTACTATATGAATGGAGTAACGTTCAACTAGTTAGTGTATAAAGTAGACATCATAGAAAACGAGGAAATATAATGCGTACCAAAGTCAGAATGACTAGTAGATAGGTTGGTGAGACTCTTTAGTTAATGATGTTATTTATCCTCGGAATAAATGATGAATTTGTCTAGCTGAGTTGTGCTCCGACAATTTTCAAGGGCTTATCTGCATGCAACTTCTGAATTCCATTTATGAGGAATCGATATGTTATACACCATGAATGACGTTCTAGCATAAATTCTCCCTCACCCGATTCGACGTGAAATTCTAACAGAAATTGAGCAATCATCCAATGTTGTTTCATTCAAATCAAGTCAAAGATATGTCATGCCCTAAACAAATACACTTTGGAATCAAGTCAAAGATATGTCATCCAATGTTTTTTCTTCTGTATGGGTTTTGTACTTGCTTTTAGTATGAGGAGGAATCGAATTCTTTAGACGCTAGAAAATTTTTTATTTTCAAAGGCAATCGAATCCTTAGATTCAGGCATCTTAACAAGACCAGAGTTGTTGATTTTGCTATGATAAAGCTTAAATTGCAGTGCCCTTTGACAAAATCTTTTCCAACTAGTCATGGATTTTTCCTGCAGGAAATTAGTGGAGCTGCTTCTCTAGAAGTTTCGAATAATGCTATAACTGACAGTGTTCGGTTAGATGAATTTAATGGAGCAAAGTTGGTAAGCTGCATATGCATCTCATCCAGGTACATTTGAGCTTTAAAAACATAGAGAGATAAGGAAGGATCGGAACTTTGGAGAGATAAGGTGATTAATTGAGAGATAAGTTTGTTGAGTTAGCAAGTCTGCATTATCAAGGCTGAAAATCTGACTTATCAAGGCTGCATTTTTAGAGTTTTACAACAGAAATTTCGAAGCAAATATTGTTCTTTAGAGCAACAAATCAAGGAGAAATATGAGCTGGATGAGTTGTGAATTTTGGCTGAAAGTATGTTGAAAAGAGAGCAGCAAAATGAAGCTTGCAAGCTGATTATTTAAAGTATTTTTCGACAATTCAACCGCCCTGGTCAATCGAGCTTTTGTTTTTCTGTAAATGTTCTTGGTCTCAGAATGGTTTCTAATTAAAGTTTATGTATTGGGGAAATTTAGCACTTTATTCCTATGTATTAAAGTCAAAACAAATACCCCTATGTATTATTCCTATGCAAATCTACATTTTTGTGGCATTTATGCAAAAATTCTTTGTGCCCAGCTCAATTTGTGGTCGCTCTTTCCTCATCATTCTTTTTGTGTGTGTTGTTTGAGTACAATCATAGAACTCTCATAAATAAATAGTGAACTACGACATCAAGTTATAAGAGTGAACTTACAGTTTGAGTACGATCATAATGAACTACTATAAACAGTGAATTACAATTGTAAACTCCTACAAAAACGAGTTTTGAATAGTGAACTAACAAAAGTGAAGATACAAATAGTGAACTACAATTGTAAACTCCTACAAGTGAACTCATACAAACGAGCTTAGAAAACAATAATAATAAGAGGAAACTACAACAACGAATTACAAATAGTGAACTACGACATCGAATTATAATAGTGAACTAAGAGTCTGAGTATGGTTATAATGAACTCTCATAAATAGTAAACTATGACATTAAATTATAAGAGTGAACTGAGAGTTTGAGTATGATCATAATGAACTCCCAATATTGAAATAAAAAATGAGTTTCAAATAGTGAACTTAAAAAAGTGAAGTAACAAATGTGAATATAGAAACGGTGAACCACAAACAATGAACCAGAGTATTTTGAACTCAATTAAAAACAGTGAATCATAGTATTTTGAACTCAATTATAAAGTGAACCAGAGTGTTTTGAACTCAATTAAAAACAGTGAACCAGAGTGTTTTGAACTCAATTAAAAATAGTGAACCATGGTATTTAGCTAGCTACAAACAATGAACCACAAACAGCGAACTTCAAACAGCGAACTTCAAACAAAATATTTTGAACTTAATTAAAAACAGTGAACCAGAGTGTTTTAAACTTAATTAAAAACAGTGAACCAGAGTGTTTTGAACTCAAATAAAAATGGTGAACCATAGTATTTAGCTAGATACAAAAAGTGAAACAAACAATGAACCACAAACAGCGAACTTCAAACAGCGAACTATAAAAGTGAACTCGCAACAGTGGATCAGAGTGTTTTGAACTCAATTAAAAACAGTGAACTAGAGTATTTTGCTAGCGAATAGTAAATAAATAGATTTAAGGATCAGAGTTACCCAATAACATTGTATTACTACATTGAAACATTAGAACCAATCATGAAAGTGGACAAGAACATGCTAATATTTATGCTTAGGTCTGAAACAGTGAACTAGAGTACATTGCTAGCTAACATTGAACAAGTAGATTTAACATCAGAGCCACCCACTAACAGTGAATTAATACATTGAAACATTTCAAGCATATCGAGTTGAATACGCCTTTCTTTCTCTTCGAACTCTCTCCTTTCTTTCTCTGACCTCTCATTCTCCATCTACACTTAACGTTTTTTCTTCCTATATCCACATTATTCTGAAAAAATCCTGAGCTTTTTGGAATTCTGCATGAAGGTGAAATCATTCAACCATGAGGACTCCAAAGTGTAAATTATAGAAGATAATCTGCCAAAAGGTAACCTGCAAAAAGGTAGATGATACTGGACATGTAGTAGAGAACATGGACCTATTTTGTATAATGCAACTATTTTTAAATCTTATGCCACAATTTCAAGGTGGTCATCAAGATGCCTAAACGTGTAGCTAAAGTGCAGCAGACATGGGTTATTTTGTTGTTTTCCTTGTCTGATGGAAGACTACTACACATGTTTATCCAATATAGCCAAGTTCTTAGCTTTAAATAGAGATTCAAAATAGATTCCAAAACATCTAGACTTCTGTGTATCAACTATATACTGAGATATTTTATTGACCTCTATATATATGCTCTAAGTGAATGCATCGTTTGAAATTAACTCTGCAATGCCCATACAATATATAGAAGCAATTAGGTACATTCCTGAAACAATACTTGACTATGCTAATATATAGCAAACATGCCGAGATGAACTCACTAATCGATTCAAGAAACAATACTTGACTGTGCAATTCTATATTAGGAGTTGGGGCGATTAAAAGCACAAGTTGTAGTACTTGACCAATCACTAAGTTTCTAAAGTTTGTTTCTAAGCCATCATTGACAACTCATTCAATTGGTGGTGGAGCAGATTTCCCACATCATCCAGGATCAAACATGAAAATGATATATTTGCCAAGGGAATTTTGACAATGGTTTCAATAGTTTTATGGGGGTCAGGCTGACAAGCCTCAAAAACCAGCAATTGATCTTTAGTCAAAGAATGAGTAGTAGGCTTGAAAAGAGGAAAAACAAGAAACATTTGATTCACCTAGTGAACACAGGTCTGCCTAACTTGCTTAAGTTCTTCAAGCAAAAGTGGAACAAAACACTTTCATAAAAAGATGTCTCAATGAAATTTTAGTCGCTGTATGATCACATTCATCAAACCGATTACATTTCAGCCCTTTTTCCTTTTACTCTGAAGGAAAAGACAACATGTAAAAATTTACACAAATAATTCCATTTCGACATCTTAGCCAGAGAAGAAGCTTCTTCACATTTAAGCCAACAAAAGCAGGTGTAGAGCATTTAACTTTGAAGAGATAGTGTGCATATCATCTATCTTTTTCTCAATTACCCATATGGTCTGATCAGCTTTGCTGTGATAATGCAGCTTATAATTAGTATCAAGTCCACTACTCAAAAGAAGCAAGCAGGTAATTCATGTAAAGTTTACACCGTTTATCATGCATAAATCTACACCCGAAAGACCAATTTAACTAAGCATATCATTCACTTGTAGATGTATAGACTAAGAAGGACAAACCTTAGAAAATCTGTTTTCCCTTTAATAGTCCAAACCTGGTGTTCTATATGTTAAGCTCAAGCGCTTACCGTTGTACTAAAACCAATTGGTGTCAGTAAAGGCGCTACTTTATTTCTTATACATTAAGAGTGTGGCGTCTCATCCCAACACCCCCCTCAAGTGTTGGCAACTGTTCAACACTTGCACAATTTTTTTTGTCAAGAGTGTGGGCAATCTACCCAACACCCTCCTCAAGTGTGGGCAATCTCTCCCAACACTTGCACAATTTTTTTTAATAATGTTTCAACCAGGGTTCGATCTCATGACCTCTGGCTCCGATACCATGTTAAAGATCAAGCGCTTACCAGTTCTCCTACAAGCTATAGCTGTTAAGGAAGGCGCTACTATATTTCATATATCACTTAACACTCCCCCTCAAGTGTGGGCCTATAACAAGGCTAAGCCAACTAGGCAGCCGGAGCAAACTAGGCTCCAATAACAAAGAGGCCCAACACATGCATCACGTGCACAATATAAATGGGGGAAATAATAATGTTTCAACCAGGGTTCGATCTCATGACCTCTGGCTCCGATACCATGTTAAAGATCAAGCGCTTACCGTTGTACTAAAACCAATTGGTGTTAAGGAAGGCGCTACTATATTTCATATATCACATAACACTATACTTGCACAACCTCTCTCTTCATGGTAGGTAAAGTTTTACCAAGATCTTATTGAACCAAATGAGCAAGAATCTGCTTGATTTATTCAAATCTTTGTTCTGAGTTCGCTTGATTCAGCCTTGGTAACTCTATACTCCTTAAATCTAACCTCAAAAGCTTTAAATCTCAATTCAGTCTTTGAAGGTACTCCTCCAGCCATGGCTATTCGAAGAAAAATTAGATGAACCAGCAAGCCTCTGCCTCTAAGCTCTAGGTTACCTGATTAACCTCTCCCCACATTCATGTGGGATCGGGGGTGGAGGGACCCTCACGGTTAGGGTTTAACCGTTTTTTCGATGAAAAATTAGATATCCCCTGGATATGGCCTAGTGGTGAAGGCATTGGTGCATAATGCAAGCCTTGAACCTAAGCTGAAGGTCAGCGGTTCGATTCCCGTAAATGGGGTTGATTTCCGATTGATAACACTCATTCAGTGTAGAGGTTATAAGAGGCAGCCCATGTTGGATCTGCTAGGTTACCTGATTAACCTCTCCTCACTTTCCTGTGGGATCGGGGGTGAGGGGACCCTTAATGGTAGGGTTTAACATTTTTTCGATGAAAAATTAGATCGTGTTCCATGCAAAATTCAAATTTCAAATGCTCATCTCTCCATCTTCCAGAACCTTCAATCAATCTCACAGCTAATGAAAGACTTAATTATACATAATTAAATCGAAAAAAAAAAATATCGAAGCATCAGCTACAAGAGAACCGAGAGCAATTGGTAAGAGAACGCCGGCATCGCCAATTTATATAGGGGATGACTTATCCCTTTCCTTGTTCTACAAGGATTTGTATTATTATTATTAATATTATTATTTCCCTAAGGATATACACGCATAAATCCCTATAATTTAGGGATAATTATGGACATATTTAAATGTCAGGATCAGAGTCTTTATGACCTAGGATTCTTCCCTTAATTATCTTTAGTTATCCCGCATATGGAATAACAGAGGGGCAGGTCTGAGCGTCCTGCGTTCAGCCCCCAAGGCCACTATAGCCAACTGGGCACCTCCTCTTCGCTAAGCCTTAGCCGACCTGCAGTGGTTGGAGGAGGAGTTTGTGCCGATCTCCCACTCTGGGTAAGGGACACGCTTACTACGTATGTTTAGGGCTCTTGGCCCTTAATGCCTTACATTTAGAGGCTAGTCATCTATTATACGACTTAAGAGGATGACACGTGGCGTAGTTCGGGTCGGGCATCATCATAAGCCCCCAAGATCTGGCTGAACACTCATTGTGAGGTCGGATCTGCTAGAGATGTTGGTTGGCCCTGTCATCTGTGACTTGTATAATTTTACAATGGTCTTCTTTGCCAAGTGGCATAGTTACTTTTATGACGTTGTCATTCATGCCCACGTCTTCTGAGGTGGAACGGTTTTTGAGAACGCTGCCGCAGCCCCTTGTTTAGTGCCTTCTCCGGCTGCTGCTTCTGCTTCAATGGCTCCTGCCGAGCTGCCCCAAGTGAATGCTTCTGTGGATAATTTTACTCCCGCTCTGAGTCCGGCGAAACTCAACCATAATGCTTTAAGTTTGTGAACTTGCATTTCGTTTATGCTTCGTTTTGATCTGATCATTCTTCTAGTTGGTCAGATCTGCACCATTTTGGCGGTTCGGCCGGACTTGTCCGATCTCATGTGTTGAATTGCACAATTTCCAGGTGGCAGTCTATTAAATAGGCCATCATTACTTTACTGAGATACTGGCGTTTTTCACCTTTTCCCATATCTGACGTCGTTTACACGTCTGGAAGAGGGTTATAACCCGTATTTTCAAATCAGGCTCCCCCGCTTCTCTTCATTTGCTATTAACTGAAGATCTTCATTATCTCAAGAGTTTGCAATCCAAGTAAGCATATTTCCTCTCGTTTTTTTTCCTGAGTTCTTCTTTTTTTCTTACGTTTTTCCCAATTAATGAGGGCAAAGCCTTTGCATCTAGCAGCTTCAATTGAGAGAGTTTTGAGTCTTGCTCTGAATCTGGCCGAAAATTATTCAACCAGGGGGTCCAATAGACATCCCTGCCTTCAACATAATCTCTGCTCATAGAAATTCTGAGCAGTTCGTTATCAACCCACAACCTGCTAACCCGTCTAGGCCTTTTTCTTCTTTTTCAGTGGCCGACTTTGCTGATGTATTTGGGCAGGCATTTGAGGAAGAGAAGGTTATGCCTGAGCACAATGAACAGATTCTGAACCCCGAGGCTCCTGGGGTGGTCCTGAACCGGAGCCTGCCTGGGCTAATCTTGAGATCAATCCTGAAGATCTTCCTACTAAGGGTCTTCAACAAGAGGTTTGGTTGACCCCACACCGCTTACTGATCAGCTAGATGATAGCATGATCATCCTGGGCGGTTCTGATTATGGGAGAGCTCCAAGTGCGCTCCTAATCTGGACGCAAGAGAGGCAGGGCTGATCGAGAAGATCAGGATGCTTCTGTTGGGGATCTGTTCCCCAAGGTGACTTTCTGTCCGAACTGCCAGACTAGGATCTGGCCTCAGTGGTATAGTATTTTATACTTTCGTACTTTCTTTCTTTTAAGCTGCCTTTATCATACTGACCCCTGTATGCCTTTGTCAGGTCGTCAGAGCTAGGAAGGAGATTTTGAACAGGCTGGACAGTTTCTCCACTCAAAAGGATTCCTTGGAACGACGGATCGCTGACCTTTCTACCGGACGTAAAAATTACAAGGACGTGTCCCTGTCCAAGGATGCCCAGATCGCTGATCTGAAGAAGATTATGTAAGCTCAGCAAGTTGAGTTGAAGGAGCTACGCACTGCTAGCACTGAACGGGATGAGGCCCTGGCCAAACTCCGTGCTGATCATGATGGACTTGAGGCCGAGATGCCCGCTCGGATCACCCAAGCCATTTATGAGTACAAGAGCTCTTTTCACTTCACTGGGGCCTTGAAGGTTTTACTTGGCTCCATCTTAAGCCAGGGTATACCCTTGGCGTGAATCCGGCTAAAGAGTAATGCCCTCAGCTGATCATTGAGAATCTTCAACATGGTAGGCTTTGCCAGCCAGGATGTAGTCAAATCTATGAGGCTAGGCTTAAGGAGTTTCAAGCCGGTGAAGATCTGGCTGCGAAGTATGGTCGCAGACCGGTACCCAAACAAGCGGCCGCGTCTTCAAGTCAGCCCTCCGGTATGCCCTCAGATCAACATCAGCAACAGGATTCTGCTGCCAATTCTTAAGTCAGCGTCCAAATTTACATAGGACGGGCGTCTGACATGACTCGGCCCGACTCGAAGATTTTATGCAGAATGGACGGGCGTTCAAACCCTTGGACGAGCGTCCAGCCGCCGACCTAGCAAAAACCGTCTTAAATTGTTATAAATAGCCACGTTTTTCCATCCAAAATATACCCTAATTACACTAGGCGGCCACAAGAACCCTAAGGGGCGATTTTTCTGTCTTCTCCACCTTTCATAAACAACTTTTATGCTTTTTATTTCTTAGATAAATTTCTCCAATTATATGTACTTTCTAGTAGCTATTTCAAGTAATCAAACGATGCTTAGAGGCTAGAGCTCTTTGGAACAAGCGTTGTGAAGCCGTTCTATCAACACTTTGATTTCTCTTTGGATTATCTTGTGAGTTTTTATTAAAAGTTGTATCTTTATTATGTTTTACTTGTTGTTATGCAATTTAATCGATAGATACCTTGCATGCTTGATGTTTAATGTTTGATGAAAATCGTTATTAAACCCTAGATCACCGTAATAAAGATTAGATCTTTAATCTAATTAACGAGAGTTGTTAGGTTAATTTCTAGGTTGCTAGATTGAGAAATCTTACACCTTGGATATAAAAGCGTTAATCTTTAGGATCGAAAGATAAAATATTAATAAACGAATTGTCTAAGAAATTAGAAATTCATATCTTTGATAGGTGAATCACAACTTTTGATTAATCATCACTAGATAATCTAGAGAAGAAATTGAATGTTATAGAATTGGTGGATCAATTGCTTGTTCGTTGTTTAAATTATTGATAAATCGTTTGTGCTTGATTTGCTTAGCAAAGTTATAATTTTTATTGCATGTTTAGGTTTTAGAGTAGATACTTTAGTTAATCTCGTTCGCAATTATATTTCCTGGCTTAAGATTCCTGATCTTCTGTCCAGTCTACTTTTGTTATTTTCGTTTTTAGTTTGTTACGTGTTAATCGTTTTTATTTTCTATTAATTATAGTGATAGTAGTTGTGACATCCTTAGGTTAGTTAGATAAAAACTAGGTAAACAACCCCGATTCCCTGTGGATTCCACTCCGGTATTAACCTCTATACTACGATCCCTGCACTTGGGGTAAACCGGATTTATTTTATTACTTGTTTATTTTTCATTAGATAAAATCCGAGACACTCAGCTTGTAAAACTTTTGTCGTGAAACCGCTGCCGAGTTTTATGAGGCTATCCCTTACGAAACGACCTATAGGTCCGGGGCTTGGCTTGTCTATGATTGTCAGTCAATTGCTCCAATCCACAAGTGTGGGTTTCAATGTGTGCGGTTATCTCAAAGTTCATGCAACGTGTCCGTCCCTTGCGTCCACATTCGAATCAACCACCTTCCTACCAACAACCTTCCATTCGTATCGTTCTGAAGTATAACATTGTAATTTTAACTTTTCCTTGTCAGACCTAACGAGTTTCCACATGTAGTCATGTTTCAATGCGTGGTAACTCATTTTATCCTTCATATCCTTCTTGTCTCTATACTTTTTACCATTAAACAATACATCTGGATTATCGGTCTAAAACGTCCCAGCACGTGGACATGGAGGAATTTGGGACGGGTCCATTCCAGACCCGAAATGAGCACCTCTATTGCGAGTAATACTTGCCATACTAAATGTGTGACCAGTGTCAGGGTTCTGTTGCAAAGGTGCTGTCAAATAACTCATGAAAGATCTGCTGATAGTGAGTCCCGTTTGCATCGGTGCTTGCATCGTTGTTTGCATAAACTGCTGGCTTGTTCCATCTATGTGGAGATTATGACTAGTCTGACTAAATTTATCCCAACATGTCCCATCTTCAGTCACTGGTTCACGCCTCCTACCACTATTTTGCTGCCTATACAGTGTGTGGGTCGTCTGATCTAAATTCTACCGAGACGTTCCAGCTTCATTCATAGATGCACACATTCTAGCCATAGGTTGTTCACTGTAAGGTATGTGCAATGGCTGACTAATCATAATTGCAATAAATCCCCAATCGTAGCTACGTTCACTTGACAAGTCAATTACTTGATCACTGAAAGTTGTATTCGGTTGGATGACAATTTCATGAGGGCCTGAGACTGGTGGAGTACGTACAACATGCTCACGGGAATTCTGATTATAATAAAGTTCGGGGTGTAAAATCCTCAATCCCTCTATCATTTTCTTCAACTATCGGTTATTCATTTAAGTCAAATGCGTTGTCGTATATGTCTTCCGAGTCATCATCGGCAATAACCGGTTCAAATAAGTAACACAAAGTTTGACGGTTTCTAGTCTAAGCGGATCATCAATGTACCACTAGCCATGTCTCATCATCCAAAACATCAATCGCCCCCTCGTATTTTGCGTACAAAAGTTTCATGACCAATGTATTTTTGATACATCAATTCCTACTTTCCCACACACTTTCTCGCTTCACTTCATCCAATGTCATATCCGTTTTACACGAATCAAATAAAATTTTCCTTTTTTATAAGACCATCTCGTCGCATCCTTCGTTGTATATCCACTCTCCACCAAATTCAAACTTAACAGAGACACAATGTTGTTATCATGAAAAGAATTATAAATTTACATCTCAAGATATCTGATGGATATATGAATATAAAATAATATATAAACAATGAATACATAATATGTTTGTATATATGTCATCATATTGTCAGTGTGATACACATATATATGTAATAAGTACAAGTGCATATATACAATAAGTTGTGTGTGAGTGTGAGTGTTTTTGCGATGTTAAAATGTGATATTTTGTGTAAGTATATGTCAAAAAAGAATGACACAATTATTAATAAATGAGAATACTTATACTTTCACACACACACACACATATAAATATATATTTATATATATATTTATATGTACATATACACACACACACACATATAAATAAATAAATAAATAAATAAATAAATAAATATATATATATATATATATATATAACCGAAATGTCTTATCATCTGTTTTTGTTTTTCGGAACATCGTTTGTTTTGTGTTGTGTTGTGTTGTAACGTTAGAGGGGGGGTAAGAGAAGAAGAGAGTAGTGTTTTTACCAACGTCATAGAGTATTTGATGATGACGAGGGAGAACGGATGCCGGACGGAGTCGGCAGAACAAAACTTATATTTTCAATCTAATGGGTGCCTCACTTCCGGTGAGGATTTACCAGTCTTTGAGACAGGAAAGATGCTCTGTTGAGCGGACTAATGAAATTTCCTACGAGCTACCTACCAGAGCCCCAATACAAAGCCTGGAGATTAGGCATGACACAAATGGATCGAAGGAATCGAAAACACCTTAGGAAAGAATGCAATTCTAAGAACCTCATCAGCCGAGACGTACTCATGGAATTCGATTCGAGATATTCGTTCTTGAATTTTCAAACAACATTAATTTGTCGTTTGTTTCAATTTTTTAAATCACATTCTTGTTACCAATAATTTCAAGGGATGTTCTCATACTATCACAAAATATGTAATTCAAAAACCATATATTTAAATTGAATTTTCATCTTCCACTACAACAACATAATCAACTTTATATCAAACCAATAAAACACATTCGGTAAACAAGTTTCGTTTATTACTACGAGCGATCATATTGACATCAACCAAAATATATTTGTATCGTTATCCAAATATTTCATCAGAATATATCAATCAAAATAAGAATGTATCATTGACTACCCTAGTTATCCAACGAATGTCAATTCCATTATCGAAATATATCATCAAAATTAATCATTTCTCTACCCTGAAAATGCACATACTACACTACGTTAAAAATCAAAAATTTATAACGTTAACATACTCTATTCATGTGAACAAATAACAATAAAAACAAACACAATAAATAAATTTATTCAAACTTAAGTAAATGGTTACCCATTTGTTTAAAAATACAATTCCGTAAAATAAACCAACTCAAATTTCAAAAGGACAAATATGGTTGTTGTTGTTTTTTTTTTTTTTTTTTTTTTTTGGGTATCAATGGTGAATTTTGGTGTAGCAATGGTGATTTTTTTGTGTGATGAAACGGTGAAGACAAGAGAGTAGGTGAAGAGAGTAAATAAGGCACTGATAAGGGTTTCAAAATGGACGTTTCCGTCCAAATTCAGAAGGTGCGTCCTATGTTTGGACGGAGAGACCACATGGATCCATCCAAATTGGGACGGTTTTATTGTTTTGGATAAAATGGAAGGAAACCGTCCAAAATGGATGGTTCCGTCCAAATTTGACGGTCGCGTCCATGTTTGGACGGAGAGAGACTACATGGATCCGCCCAAATTGGGGCGGTTTTATTGTTTCGGACAAAATGGAAGAAACCGTCCAAATTTTGGACGCACCGTCCAAAAATGTACGGAATTCATCCCAATTTGGACGGTTTCCGTCCATTTTGTCCATTGGATGGATTGAGACGAAATGTATCCAAATATGGACGGTTTTGACTGTATTTGGACGAATTCCTCCAAATTTGGACGGAAAACCTAAAAAAAAATGTCAAAAACTGTTTGACCTGAAAATAAATATAAGATGTTACGGTGGCCTGATTTTCCAATTTCCCTTTTTTTTCTATAGAATGTGGGAAAACCTTTTACTTTAATCAAAATGTGAAATTTGACAATTTGTTGTAATAAATTACTATTACGTATGATGAACGATGTACTATTTATCATATTGTTTGTGGGTCCACTAAATAATCACTTGGATAAGGATTGGATTGACTTGAGGCAATGAAATAAATTAAGAGAGGATTAAAATTATGCGTACGATTTATGTTTAACATTATTTGTTTAGTATTCAAAAAGTGAGTTTGGAGTCAAGTAGGCTTATTGAAAGGAACGGATCCCCTACGGTACGATTATAGTTAAACATTATTTGTTTAGTACTATAACCGTCTCATAAAAAGTGTTTAATTTTTTAAGATGAATTGTTTTATAAAATGTGTCTATTTAGAAATCAATACATCATTTAATGCACTTTTCCAAACATACTCATATCATAATATTTCATGTTTATATATTCATTTCATATTTAATAGGGATATATATGTCATTCACTACTTAAAATATCGCTTATTAATTGTTTTAATCAGACATGTCACAAAAATCAACATTTCTTACGGATCAAGTAGTATTCAAAAGTGAGTTTGGACATATTATGTTAAACAATAGGGGGGTGGTTTAAAAGGACCCAAAAAAAAGAGGAAAGTAGGAATCAGGACAGTGGAAATATAAATTGGATGATAAGGACAAATCCACTATTCAAACCTCAAATCCATCAAGTTTTACTTTGCGATGGAGGCGACATCAAATCCATAGTTTCACTATCACAGTGGAATAAAGAAATGTCATTTATACTAGAAAAAAAATTTCAACTATCTTTTTTACATATTTCTACATGTTGAATCAGTATTTTTAACCGTAAACCCTAAACAATATTTGTTTAGTCATGAATGACATATAAATCTCATTTGATAATTAAGTTTAGTTTAAATTTCCAATTTTGGACAAGTATTAGGTCCAATCAAGAATATTCTCAATCGTGGAATCAAGAATAGTCGGATAGGGAACTCATATCATTCACGCAAAAATATTGACAAAAACACATTATGATTGGTTTGTCCCTATTACTTAAGAACAATTGATGATATTTTCTTGGAACACAATATACAGAGGAAACAAACAAACAGCATGGAGAAAATTCCAAGCTTTTACTATGGCTATACTGCATGCTTCTTGGCCTCCATATTACTAAATATGTTGTTTGTAACCACAATTTTTCATGGTGGAATTAGCAGATGGAAATGGAATCAGTTGAACAACTGGTCCAAGTCTGCTGCAGAGGAAGCTGAAACTGTTGCATCAATAGATTGCTCTGGTCATGGACGAGCCTTCCTCGACGGCCTCGTTGTTTACGGATCAAAGCCCGTTTGCGAGTGCTATTCTTGCTTTCAAGGCCCTGATTGCTCCCGTTTTTCGGCTGATAATTGTGTAGCCGATGCTAACAGGTTAATTAGACCATTAATTAATTCTTGATGATAGTTTTTAAGACCTAATGGTAAATAATCATAATATATAATGTCTCTAAATGCTTTTGTGCAGTGGAGATCCTCTTTATTTAGAGCCCTTCTGGATGCAACATGCTGCTAGCAGTGCTCTCGTTGTCTCGGGATGGCACCGGATGAGCTACTCGTTTAACGACCACCAATCCATTATGTCACAGGAGCTCGAGACACACATCCGTATGGTACATGGTATAGCCAAAAACGCAATTACAGATGGAAAATACATTGTATGTGGTGCTGGATCAACCCAAGTAATCCTTGCAGCTGTTTATGCACTTTCATCGGGGAACTCGTCATCACCGTTTCCAGCTCGAGTTGCTGTATCGACACCTTATTATTCGGTTCGTATATAGTATGCATGACAATCGACCTACTTTCGGTTTAATTTGTATCAGTTTGATATTACATGAAACTCTGATTTGATTTTTCTTGCAGTTCTACAAGACTCAGATGGAGTACTTCAAAACGGATCGTTTCGAGTTTGGAGGCGATACGACATCCATGCTTAAGAATAGCTCTTCTGGTGGTGGTGGTGCATTTAATGTGATTGAGATAGTAACTTCACCTAATAATCCTGACGGAAAATCGAAGAAAGCCGTTCTAAATGGTTCCTCTGTTTCAACCATTTATGATCATGCCTACTATTGGCCATATTACACCGCGATTCGTGCTCCCGCAGATGAAGATTTGATGCTATTCACACTTTCTAAGCTCACTGGCCATGCTGGTAGCCGATTCGGGTAAAAAATTGTACAGAAAGGCCATTTTTTAGTTAGTTTACTTACTGTAATGTAATGTATTGTATTGTTTGATTTTGGTTGCAGATGGGCGATAGTAAAAGATAAAGGCGTATACGAGCGAATGAAAACATATATTGAAGTGTCTGAATTAGGCCTCTCCAAGGATACTGAACTAAGAGCATTGAAGCTACTTAAAGTAATTACAAAGGATCATGGCAAAGGAATTTTTGATTTTGGACACAAAACTATGAGAGATCGTTGGGTTAAAATAAGCCAGATCATCTCCCATTCGACGCGTTTCAGCCTTCAAGATCTTTCCCCGGAGTACTGTAACTTCTTCAAGAATATCAGAGGACCATCCCCAGGTACATAAAATAAATACCCCTTTAGTTTCATTTTCAAACATGTTTTTCTTTATTTGAATCTTCTTTCATTACTTACTTCATGGCAGCCTATGCTTGGTTGAAATGTGAGAGGGAGGAAGACAAAGATTGTGAAGCGGTTCTCGAAGCAGCGAAAATCGTAGGCCGGGAGGGAAGAAAGTTCAATGCGGAAGGGCGTTATGTACGCCTTTCTCTCTTGAAAGGCCGAGATGATTTCGAATGGTTGCTTCATCGGTTGAATGAACTGGTCATGGAGGAAGCCGCAGGGCATGGTGCAGAAGCTATGTGAATGTTATAATCAAAGGCTATTTGATTATAAACTGATCATTGTCTGCCAGTGATAGGATACGTTTCATTTGTCAGGTTACTGTCCCTCCTTACCTAAGATCTTGCATCCCCCAATGGTAGAATACGTTTCATTTGTTATTTGTCAGTATACGTTTCTATTCGTTCTTTTCATGTCTTGTATAGTTGTAGCTTTCCTTGTGATACTTATATACTTGTATAAATTAAATTTCACTTTTATACATGTATATAAAAGTCTTTTGGCTAAAGATTGAGATAGTAACTTCAATATTAAGTCTTTCAAGACCTGATATATTGTGTTCAATAATTAATCCAGTGTTTATTTCTCCCACATAATTATATGTGCTCAAATACATTAAATGATCACCTGGCCAAGGTTTTTTCATCTTAGCCAAAAGTCAACTTCAACTAAAAGCCTTCTTGGACTCATTTTAAGCCTTCTTGGACTCATTTTGGACAAGTTGTCTTAAAAAACAACAAATTCCAAAATTTATATGGAAACAAAATATCGTGCCATAGCCATGGTTGTTGGTTAAGGTTAACTACTCAATCCGTCTCTAAAAGAGTGTTACCTTTTACTTTACACACATATTTTTTTTTAGGGAACTTTTCACACACATTAAGAACTATAATTAATGTTGTCTTTGGTTTTTTATGGATACTACTACCTCCGTCCCAAAATGTAAGTCCATTTGAGGGTTTTCATACAGATTAAGAAAATTTGTTAAATTAGTTATGTGTCATTAATTTTGATGGAAAAGTCTAAAATGACCTTTGATTATTATTAATGCAGGATAGTGAAACGTGGGTGGGTAGATAATAAATGATGGGTAAAATGAGAAAAATGCAATAAATGCTTTCTTGGTTATTTAAATGGATTTATATTATGGGACAAAACAAAAAAACTAAACGGACTTACATTTTGAGACGGAGGTAGTAGTAAAATGCGCGTGCATATGCACACGTTTTAGAAATATGAAAATAACAATATTAATTTGTACACAATTTATTAAGTATTTATTCCTCACAAAATATGGTAAACCCTACCATTAAGGGTCCCCTCACCCCCGATCCCACAGGAAAGTGAGGAGAGGTTAATCAGAATACCTGTGCATA
Organism: Gentiana macrophylla; assembly: GCA_026214975.1. Classification (NCBI taxonomy): domain Eukaryota; kingdom Viridiplantae; phylum Streptophyta; class Magnoliopsida; order Gentianales; family Gentianaceae; genus Gentiana; species Gentiana macrophylla. Next base: position 87,942,345 of record CM047810.1, read on the forward strand.
AACTCCAATACGCCGCTTTTGAAATCTAGACCAAGGGTGTTATCAATCGGAAATCAACCCCATTACGGGAATCGAACCGCTGACCTCCAGCTTAGGTTAGAGGCTGCACTACGCACCCATGCCTTCACCACTAGGCCATATCCAGGGGATGTATTTCTTCCTCACAAAATATGAGGGAATGAGGTCAATGACAAAAACATTTCAATAATTAAGGGATAGGACAAGTTTGAAAAAATGTTGCATAAAGGACAAAAACGTAGCCAAAAAGACTCTTCTACCTTATGAGTAAAAGAAATTCTGCCTCATTTTTCTCGCCATTTCAGAAAATTAGGGTTCCAATTCCGTTTTCAGGCAAATGCTCCACCTTCACTGCGATTTCGAAGAGGACGCAAAATTCATTGCAAAATTGGATGGAATTTCATGAGAACACGAACTTCATCAGTAATTTGGAAGGATTAATACTCAAACCGATCTCAATTCGAAGATGAACGATCTCAGGTAGTGTTCCAATTCTGGGAAATTCATTTTCTTCGAAAATTTAGGGTTAGAATTCACTTTTCCCTCTTCCTTTCACCTGTTCACGTAGGAATACAAGTAAGTTAATTGCTTGAAAATGGCGAAAACAAGATCGAAGGTAGATGCGAAGCAAAAATATAATGAACGCATTACTCAGTGACTACTAATTGGACGAATTACCTGCTCTATTTCCCTTTATTTAGTGCACGACATTTCTGTAATTTTAATTGTTTTCTCAATGAACATTCACTCAAATTCACTTTAATATGCATTCACTTTTTATAGCAGCAAATTTAAGTACTGACATTCATAATTGGACAAATTCACTGCTCTGTTTCCCTTTATTTAGTGAATGAGATATCTATCATTTCAATTGTTTTCTCAGTGTGAACAATCAAGGGTTTAATGTATAACACAGCTTTTTGTACATATGAAGATTAGTTCACTGGTCATGTCTACTTTAGCTTTACCTGCTTGCTTATTAGGGTCATGGTTAACTGTTTTCTAGCACTTATGTTCCTGAAAAGTTTGATTCACTAAGAATATTCACTACAGTGAATATTGACAGTACATGTATGTGAATGTCATATTGACAGTACTAACCTTGATTTAGAAGCTAAACATGTTCACTAACCAAAAATGTGTTGTCTACAGTGATCTTTTGCAGGTATGATCAATACTGAAACAGTATCACATACCCATTGGATGTATATGAGATCATAAGGGGCAAAATATGTCATGTACTACATCTACCAGATTGCACGTAATCAGTTGATCGAAAAAAAATGGAAGGCAGATTAAGTACAAGAATTCAAAGCTTTTATGGTAAATTGTACTACATCTAATCAGATGAACATCACAATGTAGGCTAACATCACTATTAATGTGTAGATGCGGTGGCTTATTTTCATGTGTATATTCTAAATTGAAGTGATTTGAATTAATGGGGAGAAGGAAACAACAAATTTAATCAATGTTTACATATTTAAATTATTACATAATCTTTTTTTTTTGTCTCTTGGTTGGTTAGTACATGTATGAATTTGAGTCATAACTTCTGTAACTACAATGCTACTGTCACAAATTATTTTTGTTCGAAATTCATTGTCAAAATTCACTGCTATTCGAAAATTTACTATTATTATTTACTAGTGAATTTCGACAGTGAATCTCCTGAAAAATAAAGTAACAATATCAAACAAACTCTCAAACAAAACAAAGACTATTAAAACAAATGTTTTGTGAAATTGTTTGGCTGCATCCATTTTTTACATAACATATAATACGAAAATGGATATAATTCTACAAAGACAAAAAGACAGAACATCCAAAATAAAATGCATAAAAGACAGAACATCCAAAACAAAAACACAAAATGCACCATCAAACATGTTCGTAATATGTGCATTGTAGTTGCATTGACGACAAGTGTAGAAGTTCCCCAGGGATAATGTTGAACTAGAATCTGTTTTCTGCTAACACGGGAGGCCGAGCTAGCCACCATCTTGGATAGAAATAAAGGCTTCATCTTCAACGATAAGGGACTGAATATAAGAATATTGACGCCTTCGAAAAAGAAGGTGCACACTAATGAAGATGTATATATGTATATATACACATTATGTATACTAAGGGCATGTTTTTTAAATTAATTAAGCACTTATTCTGAATGTTTTCAGTGCTGATAAAAATAAAAGGTGTTTGATAATGTTGTAAAAAGCCACTTAATTAATTTAGCACAATTAAGTGGATCTGATTTTCGTGTGTTAACTTTTCAGCGATACTAATACCACTTATGTCTCAATCTGGAAAACAGAACTATATTTTTCTCCCACGTCTCATGTTTTGTCCCACACCGTGACACATTGTTCCGGTTACCGAGTACTTATCCGTAAAGAACGCCCGGCATGCATATATTAACTTTTTAAATCGTCAAAAGTAATATATACATAAGCCTCATAACAATTAATCAGAATAAAAGCGGAATAAATTAAATCTAAAAGATTAATCAGAAAAGAAAGTCAATCGGCAATCAAAAGGATCACCAAGTCCCAAATCTACGCCTACGAAAACTGAAAAGACGAACAACAAAATAAATGTTGTTGTGACTTATTACATCCCGAATTGACACGGAAAGGGTACTAAATCTATCTCTTGAAACAGAATAACAAAGTGCATAAAATAAATGTCAACATCATCATATCATCCCGAGCTCGAACATCGGCTCTATCAACTCCATCGTCGTATCCATACTCATCATCGTCGTGATAACAACTTTCTCGGGGTGAGAAGAATAAAGAGAGAAAAGGGCAAGTACTTACGTACTACGTAAAGGGTAGAAGAACCGGTTACACAATATTATTATAAATATATATAACATTGATCAGAATAAAGTCTACAAACACTACCACATATGTTGTAATTGAGATCACACTCTCCCTCTACTAGATCACATAGTATATTCTCATGCACATAAGTTTGTTACATCAATATCAAAGGACACTACGCATGGTGAAAATGCACCACAACATGGTTTGCACCGCTCTGGGGGCATGGACTCGTGTTCCATGTGGGAGTTACACGTTGTCCCGTAGGAGTAGTAAGCGTCCCATGCTTCGATATCAAAAATGTGCCTCACCAATGATATTGACGTTTTAGCTTTTAGACATACAAATATGTATTTACGAGTTAAGTTCTAAACACCTGGTTCATTCACATAAAAGGCTTCTTAGGGACTTCTAGGCCTAGACATTCTAATTACACTACCTAGCACGTTGTAAAAGGATAAATGACTACTAAGTCAATGTCCCACAAGGCCTAAACAACGTCTTCTAGTGCTTCCACCTTCTCCCCGCAGAGGGTCTCAATTGTGGTGTTGAGCCAAGGCTACCAGAAGTTGAAGTTAGACAGTGTCAATTAAAATATAATGTTCCAAAATAACATACATGCCCCATCGTATCGTGAAATACACTTAAAAGCACAAAATTAATATAATACTCCTTTACCGTAAAATATACATTTTACTATTACCATTAAACATATATATTACCTTGTTGTGCATACCTTTTTAATATATAAATCAGATAAAATTATTTACCGAACATAATATCTATTAAATCAAAATATATTAATAATTTCTCTTTTTTCTCCCTGTTCGGTCATGTAACCTCCTGCTCCAAGTATGCATACCTTGGTGTAGGGGTGTTCACGGTTCGGTTTAATTCGGTTTTAAGTATTTTCAAAACCAAACCAAATATTTCGGTTTGAAAAATATAAAACCAAAACCAATCATATCATAGACGGTTTGGTTCGGTTCGATTTTTCAATTAATTGGTTTGGTTCGGTTCGGTTAGTCGGTTTACACTACAAATACTACCGCAAATTAAACATAGTAACTAACTTGGTCTAAGTATACATAATTACCCCAAGATAGACAAATTACTAAAGTTATTTTCTGATTGTGTCATTACTTGCTACTCAATAAGTATTAAGTTGCACTAATTTCAAAAGGAAAATATATGTAATTAAGAGCGACAAGACGCTCTAAACTTGATATCAAAATTAATAATAACCAGCAAACGAACGATAGAAAAATTAAATCATCGAAAATGTGTCAACACTAAAAGTGAATTTCAACATACTTCAGCCGTTGTAGATACACAAGTTCATATGTTGATAGAATCCTAACGTTGAACTCGTTACATCAATATTATTATCTCTCTCTCTCTCTCATATATATATATATATATATATATATATATATATATATATATATATATATATATATATATATATATATATATTTTAACTATCTTACTTGTCGGTTCTTGTTCGGTTTGATTTTTCGGTTTTAGTTATTTAAACAAGAACCAAACCAATTCAAGTCGGTTTGGTTCGATTTTTACTCGGTTCGGTTTTCATAGTTTTGAAAACCTTCTAAACGGTTCGGTTTGCATCGGTTAAGTCGGTTTGGTACGGCTTTGAAAATGTTGAACACTCTTACCTTGGTGATAATATCACCCTACCAATTGATACATTAACTCCCCTGCATGTGCAGCCGTACCTTCTACTTTTAATTTATTTATTTTTATTTATTTCTCCCTTAGCAACAAACATCAAGTACACATCGGGTAATTCTTCCCTGTGTGGTCCATTTGAGGAGTGGGACCCGTTCCCTTACCTTTACTGACCAGTGCAGTCCTCTTTTCAGTGTGTTCCATTCCGTTTTTTTTGTTTTTGTTTTTTTGTTTTTTTTTTTGTGGGGAAATTGCTCCATTTCCCTAGCACCATTTAATTTCCTTTCATTTTTTTTTTCCCGTTCCTTAGTTTGGATTTCCATGAGTATTTTCATAATTTAATTTACCAATTACTTCACCCTTTTTCAATTAAAAAAAAAACTAAAAAAAACTTCTACTTTCAGCCATCCCATGTTGTCCCATTCATTTGTGAAAAGATTACTATGTCTCACCCCTCTGACAAAATTCATTGCATATATACGTTATTTTTTAAGGTGAAGCCGTCCATAGCCTCTTCTATAAATAGAAGTGGTAGAAGAAGCCTTTTGCTACAACCCATCCAGAAAATGAGCTATTACCTGCTTTTTGTTCTAAAAAAGTGTGTAAATTTTAGATGTATCATTGAATGGTTTCTAAAAAAAGGCCAGTACAGTTACCCTAAAAGATGGAAGTTTCTAGGAAGGTAAGTGAGAGGCAACAAAATAGAAGAGTAGGAATTCAGATTTTTGTATGGAAATTTGTAATATCCCGATTTTTCTAAAAGGGCATCATTGTCTTTTCACGAAAAATCTGAATATTAGGTTTTGTTTTTTGAAGGATTAAAAGAAAAGGGAAAAGAAAAGAAAAATGATTTAATTAATTAATTGGGATTATAAAAGGAAAACTAATCCTAAATTAACCTCATTATAGTTCTACGTAAAAATCATCAGAGTGGCGTAAGTGTTGAGAAAAAAAGAAGAGGAGAGACTTTCGAATCTCTAGGCTAATCCGTTGATCGTTTCCACAGACTCTTCAAGGGAAAAGCGATCATCTCAAGGCGAGGAAGCTTTTGATACCGACAATCCCTAAATCCGTTAACGTAAGTTTTTCCCCCATCGTTCTTGGTGATTAGGGTTTAATCACCATTGTTAAGGTTGAGTTTTTCTGAGTTAATTTTCATAGTAATCAGTTTTGGTTCGAATCGTTGTAGGTTTAGAGTTCAAAAGTTTAACATTTTCAAGGTTTTGGTAGCGTGGATCGTAGTAGCTCGCAATTTAAGGTAACGTGGTGTTCTTATCGTATGATTAAGGTGTTGTAAAGTTATAGAGCAATTTGTATGGTTATTTTCGTGCTTTATAATCTGTTTAAATTGGAGTTTGGGGTGGAATTGGGTTGGAGGTCGTATTTTGACAGTTGAAGATTTCTGGGAAAAACCCAGGCAAACGAGCGTTTGCACAAGGGCGGACGGGTGTTTGCGATCGTTGCAACTCAAACTAGCGTTTGGGGTTTATAGACGGGTGTTTGAGTGTTTGACATTTGAAACAAGATGTGGCCGTTTTTCATGAACGATCATTTGGGGAATAGTAAACGTTCGTTCAAGGCAAACGTGTATTTACAGGGTGTCGAACGTGCGTTTGACCTGTTTATTCCGTTTTTACTGTTTTGTCGTGTCAGCTAGGTTTCAGGCTTTATAATCATGTCCTTACTGCTTAACCCTATGTGACAAAGCCTTGAACAAGCTTTTGATGCGTTTAGTTCCGCACCATATGGATTCCCTAAAAAGATGAAGTGTGGGACCGTCGAAAGCTTTGGATCTGCCTTGTGCTTCGATAAGCTAGGGTTTATCGATGATGTCAGATGTATGTGCTTTAGGTTTTGCTACATCCAGGTGGTCTTAAAAAGAGGAGTAGGCTGATAGGTGAGACTTTTATGTGAATCAACTTAGGTGGCTAGTTAAACATCTAATTAAACGTATGTGTTAGATTAATAATCTTAAACATCATGCAATGCTTGGTAAGGCATAGTACAATATCGCGATGTGTTCTCTCGACTAGACAAAGTAGATCGTACTCCACGCCGATCAATCGATTGGCTAGATAAAGCGTCACAGGTGCACTCTTCCGGTCATCACACTATCGGGACTCGAGATATTCCCGGGGCTACTGTAGAGCGTGTCTCTAAGAGAGGTTGCACCTGAGCTGTCCTAAGACATCCTATTACTAGGCGTAGTGCCTTTGTTATTCATGATGTAACTAACTTGAGCTAGGTTAGATAACTTTAGAACCTCATGTTATGCTATGAACATAATATGATAGTTAGCTAGGGCTAATAATGGAATGAATTAATAAAAGATGGCGTTGCTTTTATTTCTTTATGAGACCGACGTTATACGATCTTCTACCCGTTACTACGTACTTGTGTACTTTCCCCGTTACTTTATGTTTGTCTTTCTCTTTCCCCAAAGAAGATGAACATGTATCTAATGTTGATGAGTTCTTCGACGATGACGTGTGAGATGGAGCTCTTGAAGACTTAGTTTCTTTTAGTTTTGTTTCTTTCAATAAAGTTGTTGATTCAAGTTCAAACAATGTTGTCTTTCTTTTGGATTAGCTTCGTTTGAGCTCTTTTGGATTTTATTGTTTGATGCTTTAGTTTTCTCCATTGGATTTAGTTTCGCAGCATTGAAAACCGTGTGTTTGATCTTTTGTTTCCCTAGTCGTTGCATCTTCCGCGTCGTTTTACTTCTGATGTGTGACGTAAGGCTTACATGTATTATTGAATTTATTTGATAATATTTGTGCTGGAGCCATTTCTTTCCTGATAAGGCTAACTCTGATCCTAACAGGCGTTACTGAAAATTAGGTTAAGGAAATTTTGGGCTGGATAAAATAAAAGGAGAAAGGCCGAAGAATTGAAGGGTAAAGGGCCGGATAAAATGAAATGAACAGGGCCATCATCTAATTTATAAAATAAATTATCAAGCCTTATATATATATATATATATATATATATATATATATATATATATATATATATATATATATTTAGCCCCAAAAAAATTTAATCCAATACAAATATGCCATAACATAATATTATGTTTGCATAATTGATCAAATTAAATTGAATATTGCCATATAGGTGATAAGATAAAAGTCACTTAATGTGTACAACATAAACTTGCCATCACATGTAGTGAAATAAATTTATCACTAATTTGCAATATCGCACATCGTATCATAGAGCCAAAATTTAATCATCTACGATGTGTTTAGTGTACCTGCAAAAATACTCGATAAAAGTGTTAGTACACGAGATAGAGAATAATTATTAACATATAATAAGGGTAATTATGAAAATTAATCAAACTTACCAAAACGAGGGCACAACAATTCTCCCCCTTTTGATTAATTTTCAAAATACCCTTAAACTTTTAAAAAACTCCCCCTAAATCTATACTCCCCCTACATATGACTTCTCCCCCTTAGTTTGAAAAATTAAGCAAAAGAGGAAAAAATAGGAAGGAATCATATGTAGATCACTACGAAACTTTTCAAAAAGAGCTTGAGGGAGGGGCTTAATGAAAGTATCCGCAACTTGTTGGTTCGTAGGCACAAACTCAATAGAAATAGTACCATTTTGCACGTGGTCACGTATAAAATGATACCGAATATCTATGTGCTTAGCCCGGGAGTGTAAGACGTGGTTTCGTGACAAGTCAATGGCATTGGTACTATCACAATAGACTGGCACAGAGAAAAGGTAACACCAAAATCTAAAAGTTGTTTTTTGATCCATAGAATTTGGGCACAACAACTACTTAGGGAGACATACTCGACCTCGGTAGTACTAGAGCAACACTAGGTTGTTTCTTAGAATACCAAGAAATGAGTCTATCACCTAAGAATTGGCACGTTCCACTCGTGCTTTCTCTATCGATCCTACAACCACCATAGTCGGCGTCACTAAAAGCAAGTAGTGTGAAAGTTCTTAGAGTACCAGAGACCGAGTGTAGGTGTGTGTATAAGATATCTAAATATATGTTTTACCGTATTATAATGAGATATATTAGGATTAGCTTGATAACGTGCACACATGCTAACAGAGAACATAATATCGGGTCTAGATGCGGTGAGATAAAGTAGTGAGCCTGTCATGCTATGGTAGAAGTGAGAATCAAAAGGTTGACCATTCTCATCAAGCTCAAGTTTGACTGACGAACTCATAGGAGTTGTAGCCAGTTTTAAATTTTCAAACATGAACTTTTTGAGCATCTCATTAACATATTTCATTTGACAAATTTGTGCCATTGGGTGTTTGTTTGACTTGTAGACCAAGGAAGAAAGTGAGCTCTCCCATAGACGACATTTCAAACTGTGAGGCCATGAGTGATTGAAATTCAGCACAAAGTGATTCATTAGAAGAGCCAAAAACAATGTCATCGACATACACTTGTGCTAAAAGAATATCGGACCCGATTGACATATAGAAAAGAGTGTTATCTATATGTCCACGTGAAAAGTCATTTGAGGTAAGTGTGGAAGAAAGTCTATCGTACCAAGCTCGAGGGGCTTGTTTCAAACCGTAGAGTGCTTTCTTGAGATGGTAAACATGGTTCGGATGAAGTGGATCCTCAAAACCGGGAGGTTGTCGAACATACACTTCTTCCTTAATGTACCCATTCAAAAACGCACTCTTTACATCCATTTGAAACAATTTTATATTATAAGCTGATGCAAAGGCAATTAAGAGATGAATAGCCTCTAATCTAGCAACTGGTGCAAAGGTCTCATCGTAGTCAATGCCTTCCTCTTGGCAATACCCTTGAGCCACCAGTCTAGCTTTGTTCCGAGTTATTTTGCCATTTTCATCAAGATTATTTCTAAAGACCCACCGGTTTCCTACGGCAGACTTGTTTTTAGGATAGGGAACAAGTTCCCAAACATTATTACTCTCAAATTGGTTTAACTCGTCTTGCATAGCCGATATCCAGTCAGTATCAAGTAATGCATCTTTAATGTTTCTAGTTTTTATTTCTGACACTAAGGCGTGCAATGATGAAAGTGAAGGGTGAATAGTGGACCTACGGGTGCTTACTCCAGCATTAGGATCTCCAATTATGAGATCTTGTGAATGGCAGCGATCCAATCGTCGATTAGATGAAGTTGTTTTGCATGTCAGCATTTTCAGCATTATACAATTTGGGCTGATCTTGCTGTATTTGGACCGCTGGAGCGGGGGTTTTGGATCGCTTTGACCGTAATTTAATTCGAGGAGCTAGAAAATGAGTCGGAAGAAATTTGGATCGTAATGGTCATTCATTAGAGTAGGCAAAAGATCAGATTCGTCATCCATATGCATATTTTCCAAGTCCTGTTCTAATGATTCAGCATTCTCAACAACAAGATTAGTCATGGAAGTAGATTCAAGAAAGGTGACATGGATGGACTCAATAATACGCCGATTACTTGGGTCGCAGCATCTGTATGTCTTAGAGTTTTCTGAATATCCCACGAAAATACACTCTATAGACTTAGATGCAAACTTATCCAAGTTATCTTTGTCATTGAGAACGTGGTATTTACAGCCAAAACGTGAAAATAACTAACTTTTAGCGGTCGCCTCTCAACAAATCATATGGGGTTTTGTGCAGTTTCTTACGAATAGTTAAACGATTAATTATATAGCATGCACTAGATACAGCTTCAGCCTATAAGAAACGAGGTAGGTTAAATTCATTTAGCATTGTTCGAGCACATTCTTGGATGGTATGATTTTTGCGTTCCACTACGCCATTTTGTTGTGGAGTTCTAGGGGCTGAGAATTCATGCCTAATACCCGACTGTTCACAAAAGTGAATAAGTGGAGTATCGGAAAATTCTCCTCCTCTATCACCCCAAACGGTTACAACCGTTATATCATAAGTGTTTTGTAATTGCTTCACAAGCACTTCAAATGCCGAAGCACTATCACTCTTATGAGTCAAAAACAAAAACGCATGTATAACCACAATAATCGTCTACTACAACAAGTACATAAAACTTACCACCCAAGCTTTTAGTTTGAATAGGGCCAAATAAATCAACATGCATTAGTTCAAAAATCCGAGAAGAGGTAATGTCATGCTTAGACTTGAATGAGGTTCTAGTTTGTTTTCCTTTGATACAAGGATCACAAGTTTCAAACCCATTTAAGTGCAGTTGTGGTAAGCCACGTACCAAATTCTATTTGCACGCTTTTGACGGGTGGTGATACCGACATGACCTAACCGCTCATGCCACAAGGTTGATGTTATCGTCTTTGTGACACAAGACAGGTTATAGAACAATCTGTCAACTTGTCCAGTTCGATCTTATAGATATTATCTTCTGTAGGACCGGACAGCATAAGCTCACCACAATTGTTCCTTATCTCACAAACAGATTCATTAAACATAATGCGCATTCCTGCATCACAGAGTTGTGAGATGCTAATTAAGCTATATTTCAGGTCGCTGACGTAAAGCACGTTATTGATGACTAAGGAATTAAGATTACCGATTGATCCTTGTCCAAGGATCTTCCCTTTACGGCTATCACCAAGGTTACCATCCCACCAGATGTTTTGACAGTATATGAGATGAAAAAGTCTTTGTTACTGGTCATATGCCTAGAACATCCGCTGTCCAAACACCATTTTGTGCTGCTGTCCATTCCCTTAGACTTAAGGCACACCTACAACCAATAATGGAAGCTGAGGTACCCCAAAGTCTTTGGGTCCTAATTGGGTTAGACTCATTTAGGTAAGGTACCTTGCGGTACCCAAGCCTTATTCATTTTAGGCATTTTGGGAAAGCTGTTAGAGCCAAAAGTACTACCAAAAGCAGCACTGCTGGTCCTAGGAGCTGGTCCAAGTAAGCCAAAATAAAGAAGATGTGGATAAGGATAACATTGACCAAAACGGTTGTTCTCGTGGAACCATGTATGAATAGGGGCCATTCGTGGACGCATATGAGTGTAGTTGGGTGCCATATGTACCCTAGAATCATGGAATCTAGATGGATGCTGATATGCATAAGGTGGATGCTGAAATGCAGAATAAGGTGCAGCATATTCAGTCTGAAAATTTGGACCTCTAGGAGTGGTGTTCTTAGCAGCCCTTCTGTCATACTGGAACGCGTGAGACATCGTAGATGATGCAGCATAGTCAAAATGAGTTCTAGTGTAATCAGTACGCTGTCTAGTGTGTGCAGGTGTAGATGGAGAGTACATAGGTGATTTCTTAGAAGTGGAGGAAGAGGCAATGTTAGATGCTCTCTCTGCTGAAATGGGTCTAGGCTCATAGACTTTCTCTTTACCATTGGAGACAAAGAGGGTTTGGCTGGAATTTCCTCCGAAGAAGACTGAAAGCCAAGGCCCCTCTTGTCCTTTGGGTCTTTGAGAGAAGAGAGCTGCTCATCAAGCTGTTTAGAGCTAATTTCAAAACTTTGAATGGTCTGTGTGAGCTTAAGCTTCTCATCTTTCAAGGACTGATTCTCCTTGAGCAAGTTTTACGCTAGACTCCAACTCAAAGAATGGGGCCGTTCTCAGAATCGGAGAGCCTGCAGCCAATAAAATTTAAGGCCTATGTCTCTGTGAAAAAATAATATATCATAACTATTTTTTAGGTATACTATATTGACGAACTTTATAAAAAAAAGGTAATTGAATTCGATTAGACTTTCTTTCACTGAATTCGACTATAAATTTGGGTCTTACCGGTGTTTTAATTTAAGTAAAAAATAAAAATTAACTTAAAATACACTTCTATTACATGAAAACGTGAGCCCTAAAATTGCAATTTTTTGTGGGGGCCCTAGGCCGCGGCCTTTTTGGCCTACCCCCAAGGACGGCTCTGCTCAGCAATAGTATTCAAGAGAGAGCATGTAAGCTTATCCTTTTCTTCTACTTCCTGTTTTAAATCATTGATTTCAGATTTTAAATGCAAGATGCGTGCAACTAACACTTCAGACAAGTCATACAACACATCTTTGGTGGGAGAGTCATTTTCTACCCCTGTGTCATACTCGTGGTCCGAATGAGCCATCAGACACAGATTGTCCTTGGATATGCAGACATTGGCCTGTTCACTCTTAACTGAGCCTTGACCAGACTCAACTTCAGAGTTGTCTTCCCAAGCGGCAAGGCCCTTGTACTTTTGACCTGAATTATGTTTAGGGCGTGCTACATTTCTAGATCTAACTTTCTTAGGATGAGGACAGTTAGCTTTAAAATGACATTTCTGATTACAGTTATAGCATTTATTTTCAGTAAAAGATGATTCATTTTTATTAAGCACTTGAGGAGCTAAATGACGACGAGTTGCTCCCTTCTTCTGTTTCAAGAATTTCTTGAATTTTCGAACCAGAAGTGCAATCTACTCATCATCGCTTTCACTCAAGGCAGTCTCAGGTTCGACTCTAGGAACTTCATCTTGAAAGGCTACATTCCATGAACGGTCCATAAGATGTTTACGAGAATTCATTTGAGCCTCGTGGACAAGTAGTGAACCTATTAATTCCTCTTTACTAAGAATATCAAGGTCTTTTGCCTCCTCAATGGCTGTGGTCTTAGGATCCCACTCGATAAGCAAACACCTTAATATTCTCTGACAGGGTTTTTCATTTATGAAGTGTTCACCTAGTGACTTAAGTTGATTGATAATCCTGGTAAATCTGGAGTCCCTGTCACTGATTGATTCATTAGGTTCATCTAGAATGATTCATATTCATGCATGAGCCTACTCAATCTAGACTTCTGAACCTGAGTAGTACCTTCATACCTCATGCACAGACTATCCCACATTTCTTTAGCGCTGTTGCATGAAGATACATAGTCACATTCAGATGGACTGAGTGCACCAAAAAGAATGGACATTGCTTTGGATTGCAGTGCAAGAAGTCTTATATCTTCTTGAGTATAGTCATTTCTTTCCTTAACAACTTCAGTCTCAACACCATCAGTCTTAATGGTTTTCATTGGAATGTAAGGACCATCCTCAATGCAGAACCACAGCTGGAGGTCGATAGACTCCAAATGAAGTCTCATAGCATGTTTTCAACGACCATAATTTGTACCATCAAATAAGGGTGGTCTAGTGCTAGACATACCCTCTCTCTGGGGCAAATTCTTGCTGGAAGAAGCCATGCTAACAAATGTTATGATTTTTTTTTAAAATTTTTGGATGGTGAATGAAATGCAGATTACAATGCAGAGATGCACTAAGATAATAATGTAGTGATACAATGCAAGATCTCCTACAACTACAATGATTACAATGCAGTTTCAGATGAACCTTAATAAATCGTGACACAAAGACAAGAAGTGGATTGTGTGTATAGTCGAAGAAGTGTGGTGAGAGGTGTGTGCACCTAAGTATGTTGCAGACATATTATATCTGAGTTAGTTGCCGATTTTAAGTTCATATTAGGGTCAAAGTGAAGAACCTTATAACAGTCACACTAACAAGCAGGATAGCAACAAGCAACAAACACAGTGAAACAGCAAGAAAAGCACACAAACACAACTATAGCAAATACTACACACAGATAGCAACTTCAGATCACAACAAGACAGCACAGAAGCAAGACAACTAGTGACATTGCTCTGATACCAATTGTTGGATCATAACGCGCACTATATTACTCTAGAGAGGGTTGAATAGAGTAATTACCGGATTATGACTACTTTTTCGACTTAAGATAATTTCATAGTTTCAACCTAGTTTTTAGTTAATTAAATAGGCAGAAGACTATCTAATTAAAAATGAAAAACTAAGTTATCCTAGTTATCTAAGTGATCTAAGTTGCACCGAACAGGATTACAAACAAACTTGTATTAAATCAGGTTAGGTTGTTACTAGCATGCAAGATATTACCTAAGTGTTGTGTTATGTAGGTGAGAGAACACTTAGCAGGTTTTATTATTTAACTAGCATGCAAGTCCTAAGGTGTTGCAAAACAAAACAAAACAATCCAAGCAAAAAAAAACAATCAAGAATGTTTTACTTGAATCAACCAAGTGTTGAATCCAAGCCAAGCTTAGAAAGAACACTTGAGGTCAAGATTCAAGTATAACACTAAAGCTATACTATAAATCTCTACGATTACAAACAAGATACAAAAGATTACCCCACCGGAGCCTACAGCTCGGATGGCAAAGAGAAGTGCAGACCGGAGCCCTCCAAGCACAGTCCTTCAACACTCTACTCAACACACAAACCTGTGTGTGTTGAACCACCAAGCTCCTTTCTTGACTTGATGAACTCCAAACCGTAATGCAGAAAAGTAAAGCACTCTCTTCCTCACTTATACAAGTTTAACAGTCAAGTGTAAGAGTACAATCACTATTTTTCACCACATATTTGATGCCTCACAAATGACACTCAAAAATCAAATTCAAAACACTCACTAAACAACTCCTAATCTACTCTTCAGACTCAAGGAGGTAGAGAGCTCCTTTAAGCCTTGACTGCACTTGAGAGAAACTGAGTTGTGTATGAGGGATTTTTTTTGACCAAATGACTTTAGTGCCTTTTTGCTTCTTTGCTCGTTTTCTTGCTGTCTCTGAGAGCTGAACACACACACACATATATATATATATATATAATTTCAAGAGATAAGATAATTAAAAATGGACAGGTCAGCAAGATAAAAACAAAAGCAACGGCTATTACAGATTTTAGTAGGTCACGGGTTCACATATACGAAAATATAGATCTGAAGTTCCCAAGATAGAAAAAGACGACTTATACCTTGGTGCAGTGTGTGGGACTGAAGACAAACAGGAAGATCAAAAGACACATACTGTGAGAGAAAAGATTTTAAAATAATCTTTTGGACAGATGCAGAGCTAAAGTTTCACACACACACACATATACATATATATATATATATATATATATATCACATGCGAAAAAAAGGAGATACAAAAAGGTTTAACTTTTACCAAAACTAATCTTAACACGCATATACATATTTTATTATTTTGAAAAAAGCAGACAAAGAGAAATTCAGAATTATATTTTGGATGAAAAGGAGCCAATTTATCATACAATTAATCAAAAGAAAGGTCTGAAATACTAGAACATATATATTATTTCTACGCTTATTTTTATAAAAAAAAAACGACAAGGAAAACAGAGAGAGACAGGATCAAGAAAAAGATTTATCAGAGACATTACAGAGCTTGCATCGAAAAAAAAATTAACCTTTTACCATATACTCAGAGAGAGTTGGTTAAAAAGATTTTGGGCATTATTGACCTCGGTGGATTTCACCTCTAATGGTCTCAGCGGGTGTAGCATTCAAAAGATGACTATTTTTCATACCTGTGTTGCTTAGCCTTCCTCAGATCTACCAAAAATAGGAGCCAGGGTTGCTTTGTCATCACAGACATGTCAGTGGTCATTGGAGCCAAAAAGCTCCTCGTTTTATTGGTAAAACTGAGCCAGAAGAGGGACGAGAAAAGCATAGAAAAAGACGAGACTATTCTGAAGCCATGGAAAGAGAAAGAACAGATTTCCGATTGAAGAAGAGGGTTCAGATAAGTTATTATTTTGTTGGAAAAGAGAAAGGAGAAGAAAGGATTTTACAAAAGAGAAGCAGAGATTAAAAAGATGGCAGTTTGTTATATGGAAATGGGAAGAAACATTTTTTTGGAGAGTAAAAGGATAATGGAAGAATTTCCAAAAAAAGAAAAAGAAAAAAAAAAAAAAGGAATAGACGTTAGAAAAGAAGATGTGAATTAATGTGATGGAGACTTTTTTTAGAGAAAAGAGGTGTTATAGGTGAGAGGAAATGATAAGGACATGTATAGGGAAGAGCAGGAGACTTATGTGACTGGTGGGTATTAAAAGATGAAAGTTTCTAGGAAGGTAAGTGGGAGGCAGCAAAATAGAAGAGTAGGAATTTTGGGCCGGATAAAATAAAAGGGAGAAAGGCCGAAGAATTGAAGGGAAAAAATGAAATGAGCAGGGCCATCATCTAATTTATAAAATAAATTATCAAGCTTCATATATATATTTAGCTCCAATTTTTTTTTTTTTTTAATCCAATACAAATATGCCATAACATAATAATATGTTTGCATAATTGATCAAATTAAATTTAATATTGCCATATAGGTGATAAGATAAAAGTCACTTAATGTGTGCAACATAAAGTTGCCATCACATGTAGTGAAATAAATTTATCACTAATTTGCAATATCGCACATCGTATCATAGAGTCAAAATTTAATCATCTACGATGTGTTTAGTGTTCCTGCAAAAATACTCGATAAAAGTGTTAGTACACGAGATAGAGAATAATTATTAGCATATTATAAGGGTAATTATGAAAATTAATCAAACTTACCAAAACGAGGGCACAACAAAATCACCTCTGAATACAACTACCTTTCCTTCAAATACGTCAGAATTTTTCATAATGTCTTTTAAGCTTCGGTCAAGTGTCTAAATTGCCCATCTTTTCGCCATAGGTGCTTCATCCCATATGACCGGGCTTGCTTTCCTTAGTAATTTTGCATTTCCACTTTGTAGTGGTATATTGCACATGGTTGTTTCATGTGCATTAATTGGAATTTTAAAGCGTGAATGAGCTGTTTGGCCACCGGGCATAATTGCAGCTGCAACTCCTGATGTAGCTGTTGCTATAGCTATCTTTTGTTTCTTCGTAAATTTGCTAGTAATGCTCTATATAAATGTTTTTTCCATGTGCCACCTAGTCCGTCAATGAAAATACGGCATTTTGTCCTTTATTTACCTTATCAAGTATTTTTTGAAAAATACTTTGTTTTTCATAATTAAGTTTTAACTCTGCAGCATAATCTTCTTGAGGAATATCTACATATAATTCATCATGAATGAAAAATACTTTGTTTTTCATAATTAAGTTTTAACTCTGCAGCATAATCTTCTTGAGGAATATCTACATATAATTCATCATGAATCTCTCTTTGTAGATTTTCTGTAAATGTTGCTATCTTCTTGTAGGTTCGGCAAGTCATAACAGTTTAAGTCTTTACCCATGCTTTGTAGAAAGTCCTTTATGGACTGTAAAGTTTTATCCATAACTAAAGTTGTTGACATTGTAGAGTCTCGTAAGAAATCGTCTGACATAGGTTCCCAATATGTATCCCACAGTTGACGGACATTTTTTGGTTCACAGTGAACTAAAAGAATTGCAAATAGTCTTCTTAATGCATGAGGCATCTGAAAGGCAATGGCTTCATTCAAGCATTCTGAAATGCTCATATCAGACTCTAGTAACCCTCTTTTCTCTGCAGCTTCTTTGAAACTGTTGTATTTGTGGTTGTCTACAGTTAGTATGTCTTCAAACGATGTTGGTCCTCTAAGTAGTAATCTGAGATAATACATTTCTCCTTCAGCTGGATTTGCACCATTTATACGGCCAATCACGTTTTTTCATTTTCTTTCTTTCCAATACTTTTGCCTGCTTATCCACACAAAGATTTTGATTGTTCCAATACGAAACACAATTTCTCCTGGGGAGATGAAGTTGGAGAGAAATAACGGCAATTTTCATCTTATTCAAATGGAACTCAAATATTCTCCACATTGCTTCTTGAGCAGATATCCATCTTGCATTTTGAAATCTTTTAATTTAATCAATTATAAGATCATCTTCCTCATGGGAAATGTGAACTACGACACGATAATGACCTTTGTAAATGTATTTGTATAAGTACTTTACTGCTTGAATTACCGAACAAATTTCAACATTTATATGGCAGTTGTATCGATTTAAAAAAAAGTAATACACCACATATTCCAATCATTTGTTTCAATTTGAAAGTATAATATAAAAATATCATGTATATGTACTTAAAATATGTTGGCAGTAATGTATTAAAACTATGACACACTTAATGAATATATAATTTTACCAGAAAAATATATGCTGTATGACTTGATTATATATACTTTATGATATTATGAAATTGTACCAAGACAAAAGGTATGGATTGTAAGGAACTACCCAACGATAGTCTAACAATGCCTTGTGTACACGGACGTGTATTAATGTTTTTCTTCTCCTGTAAATTGGGTATCCATCTTTGCCTTGAATTGTACAGTTACAGAACTCACGAGGATAATGAAACTAGCATGCCTCATTGACCTTGCATGAATTACTCATATTTTGTAAACCACACGGTCTATGCATCATATGTTTCATGAATAACTCATACATTTCAGGAAAATCTCCCTTGTTTGGAATTTCAACACATACAAATTTATCGAATTGATCGGGTGTCATGATTTCTGAGTCGGACTTTAAAATAATCAGCATGTGTGCATGTGGTAATCCTCGTTTTTTAAATTCAATTACTTCCATATGGAGCTGCTACATCTCCAAAAAAATTCTTTTTATACAATTGTGTTGGTCCCTTGAAAAGGCTTTGGTTAAGTTTAGAGGGGGGGGGGGGGGGTGAATAAACTTAACACCTAAAAACTTTGGAGTTAACAAATTCTGCAACTTCGATCTGCGATACTTCAGAGTCTCTTTGAGACTTCGATAGTCTCACGATAATCAATAATCTACTGAAACTTCAGTTTGCTGAATTTGTGCAGCGGATAAGTAAAAGTTTAAGCCTTAAAATTTGTTGTTGAAATATGACACTAAGTATTGGATACTTAGTAGTGACGGTGTGTGTATGTATCAGTATGCTTGTTCAGTATGTTGATGTTATGTAAGCTAAATACAGAAAGTAAATGCAGAAAGTAAGTAAGCAAGATTTATAGTGGTTCCAGGTGGTGTAATCCTGTCAGTCCACTCTTTCTCCTGTGATGTTGGA
This sequence comes from Gentiana macrophylla, assembly GCA_026214975.1. Lineage (NCBI taxonomy): Eukaryota > Viridiplantae > Streptophyta > Magnoliopsida > Gentianales > Gentianaceae > Gentiana > Gentiana macrophylla. Next base: position 87,961,687 of record CM047810.1, read on the forward strand.
GGAAATCCACTAGAGATCTTTGATACAGCTGTTACAAAGATTCCTAAGGTTGCTTGTCCTTCACCAATCACTATGGCTTCACAAACTGAAAACTGGGAACAGGTAGGATTGTTGCTCCTTAGTCTTCCACTGGTCCTTGAAGGGTAGGATTGCCTCTTCACCACCTCCACCACAAACAACAATCCTTCACACAAAGATTGCTTCACTGTTTTCAAGAGTTCTTTATAAAATAAAGATTGAATCAATTAAATGATTCGATTCAAAGCAGCCTTGATTAGGATGATATAATCGCGACTTAGCGCGCCTTCAAGTGTGTGTACTTGATGTAGCTTGAATGTAGAAAACACTTGAAGAATTTTACTAGATCAGTGGCTTTAAGCTCAGTAAGTTCAGTAGGGTGTAGCTCAGCAAGGTATCTCTTTAAAGCTTGTTAACTTGTTCAATTTTCATCATCATTTTCTGAGTTGAAAGTCTTCTATTTATAGGTAGGACAACATGTGACTTACATTTGAAATTCAAATGTAGCCGTTCCTTGTTTTTGTCCCATCTGATTTACCTTCTGTCACTATTCATAGGACTGACACTGTCAGAATCCCTTTTTGACAGTGCAGTCTGTCCACCCTTTGACTTATGTCAATTGGATAAGAGTCTGAATCATCCCAACGTTCTTTTAATCTCAGCCTTTGATTTGTTTGATAAGTCAGAGGTAGTTGGCTGTCCTTATCCATGTAGTCCTTCAAAATAATCTTGATTTAACCGAGGTAAATCATCAGCAGGTTCTCCAGTCTACTGAAATATTGATCAGTCTGCTGAACAGCAATTTGATGTGCATTAAGTATATTGCAGCTGATTCCTATTATCTAACTTTTATTTGTGAAGTTAGAATACACCTTTTTAAGTAATAACTAAGTTCCAACCATTATTCAACTTGTGGAACTTAGACCTTCTACACAAGGTATGTGTAATCAGTTTAGGTCATCACAGACTTGCCTAAATTCTGATTGCATATCCTAGATTTTATATACTAAGTTTGATCCCTTAGCCTTCATTAACTGAGTTTGACCCTCACCTTCATTAATCGAGTTTGACCTTCAACATCTTCGAGTTCCAAAAAGTCTCTCGACCTATCTACCCTATCGACTAGACTAGTCTCACTTGAACTAAGTCATCCGATCTTTACAAATTGCTTGTTTGATCAAACCTATACAAAGATCAAACTCTAGTAAATCCTATACATCATATCTAGACATCTTTTTGCCTTTGCAAACTATAACAGCTAGTATGACACTCATCACCAAAACTTGAGGATTGTTAAAGTGTGTACAACAATTCTCAACAAGGTTCTTTTTATTAAAAATCTGTCCAACAATTTCCCCCTTTTTGGTGATGATGTCAATACCCTCACTTTCAGCAAAGCAAAAAGATTAAAAACAAAAACAGAACAAACTTGGTTAAATCTCACTATAAACAGTTGTTCAGATATTACAAACTAGATGCAGTAAGGATAAAGATAATTCATTTTCTAAATCTTGGATCTTTCTACATCATTTCTTCATATTCTTTGTTAGCTCTTGCTTGTCTTTCCATAGCATCCTTGATTTCCCTTACTGTATCTTGCAACCATTCATTTTCTATGAAACTGAAGTCCACCCAACAGTTTAAGTCTTTCCATAACTTCCAGGCTTCAGCTATGGTTTTGGTTATCCCTTGCAAACTAAAACCACTTTTGATATACACATCTTTGAACTCATCCAAGGAGACTCTTGCAGCTTCAGCAGATCCAATCCTTGGAAGTTTCTCACCAGTTTTAAGTCTTCTGGTGGCTCTCATAGCTTTCATCCTTGAATCCCAAAGCTCCATTTCCAAAAACCTATTAAGACCTTCAAAGAATCCCATATGGTTGAATGGTTTCTTCTTTTCATTTCTCAGCCTCCTGTACTTAGCAAATAAAGCATCAGTGAGTAAAACTCTATGAGGTGCAGGTTTTTTAAACTCATTGATGTTGTCATCCCATTGCTTCTTTGCAAAGATCCTTGCTGCCTCTTTTGCTTCTGCTGTATTCCATTCTTCCCCCTTATTGACATTATCAACAAAACGGCACAGCAGGCCATGAACACTCTCCTGTGTTATAATCAGATTATGCAGTTGACCTTCTATGATTTCAGTTCTTGTATCAACTGTAGTAATCCTTGATTGTAGGGTCTGCTCTAGTAGGTTGATCCTCTCAGTAACCTTAGGATCCAATTCAGCAGTTTGTTGTACAGCAGCAGGCTTAGGAGTTTCAGCAAGTTTGTCAAGTTTTTGATGAATGGATGTTAACTGTTCCTGCAAAAACTTGTCCTTCACTGTATTCCCTTGTTTGATTCCTCTTACATCTAGCATCATATCAGTTACAACATTTTGAGTAGATGCGAAATTTGAAGCTAACTGTATCAGCAGATTGTCGGTTTTCATTTATCAGTTTCATCAGTTCTTCAAATCTCTGTTCTTGTCTTTCCAGTTGAGTTCTTAACTGGTGCATATCATGCCTTACAGATCTCAACTCATTCAGCACCTCTACTGGTACTTCACCAGTCATTCTTGTACCAGTAGCCTCATCAGCAGGCTCTTCAACATTGTATTGTGGCCTCTGATTGCTGATGACCATTGCCCAACTCCTATCCAATCCAGCAGAAATAGGTCCTTGATATTCATCCAGGATAGGATCAATGGCTGGTTCTTCAAAAATGGGTACAAATGCCTGTGGGGGTTCAATATCAAAATCTTCTTCTTCAGGCATCAAGAACTCTTCATCACTAAAGTCATAGTCCAACAGCTGTTCATCTTCATCAACTTCAGCAGCCTGCTAACTATCTTTTCCTTTAGAGATTTTGGCTTCAGAGGGCTCTACTACAGCAGCCTCTTCAATAATAAGAGCAGGGGTTTCCTCCAAACCCAAAACTTGTTCCAACTTTGTGTCCAGTCTTTCGTTTGAGACTCAAAGACTGTACCTCCAGCCCAACCTTTGTCCAGTGTTTGTTTGTAACCCAAAGAACTGCACTCTCCTCTTCAATTCCTTGATCAGTACTTGTCTGGATTTCAGTAGCTTGGATTTCCTGTGCTACTTGTTGAGGATTGAATGTAGCTTCATTTTCCACTTGAAATCCTTCAGCATGACCAATCTTTGTCAAAATCATGGAAATTTTGGATAGAGTGCCCTCAGTGTCAATTCCATCTTGATATTGACATGAATCCTCTGAACTCACACTGGGCTCAATATAATCAGCAACTTCTTCTTTATCCAAATCACCACTGCTCACCGCCTTCATCTCTGCTTTGGCCCTCAGCAGACTTACTAGTATCAGTGGGTTCAGCTTCTTTGCCTTCAGTGACTCCTTGACCAGTGGCTTCAATTGATGTTTCTCTAGCCACTCCACTGGTCTCCCCAGGAAACATGGGGGGATCATCATCAGAATCTGATGAATCACTGTCTGGTGTGTATTTTGGATCTCTGAACATAATTGCTCCACTTTTCTTTCCTTTATTCATTAGATCCATCAGCCTAGACTGCAGCATGCTTGTGTCTAACAAGTCCAACAGGCTGTCCATACCCAACTGATCAAATGCCCATTCTTCAAATCCACTCATTGGATCAGCAGCTGATTTTTGTTTCTTGTAAAATCCAAACTTCCAAAGGAAATATTTTTGCACTTTTCTGAAGTTAGGATCGACTTTGTCCTTCTTAGGTGCCTTCTCATATGGCATAGATGGCTTTCTAGTGGCAGGTTTAGTAGCTTGCTTACCTCCAAAAGTTTCCACAAGTAGATTCAAAGTTTCTGCAACATATGCTTCAAAGTCAGTAGGTTTCTGAGGTTGTGTGTTTGTACCTACTATTTCCATCTGTTCAACACTTGGTTCCCCCTGACTTACATGCTCATCAGCAGGGTTAGCAGCAGACTGTTCTTCCCCCTGAGTTCTTGCAACAATTGCAGGGTCTTCAACCATTTCTTCAACTACCACAGCAGGTTCAGGTTCAGTGGTTTGCTGTGATTCTTCAGTAGGTTGCTCAACAACAACTTCTGTATCCATATCAGGTGTAATAATGGTCAAGGGCTCAGCCTCAATAGCTTCTCCTTCTTCCATTTCATCATCATCCTTTTCTTGTTCTTTTAGAACTTCCAGGTTTTTCAGTTCTTTCCCTTTTCCATGCTTCTTCTTATGCATAACCTCCTTCATCCTCTTAGAAAGTGGCTCATCTTCTTCAATTTCAACCACAGTAGGTTTTCTCTTTCTACTGATTTCTTTCTGTTGTCCCCTTAATATCTCAACAACAGTCTTTCGAGCAGCAACAGCAGGGTCAGTAGCTTCAACTGAACCCTCAGCAGACTCAGAAGTCTGTGCTGTTTGTTTCTTTGTTCTCTTAGGCTTTAGAATCTCAGTAATTATCCTTGTGTCTCCAGCCTTTCTTTTCTCAGTAGGTTTCTTTGGTGCAGCAGGCTTGACAGTTTGCTTGACCTGCTTACCACCAACATCACCATCACCTCCATCACTGTCATCATCAGCAGCTTCCACAGCAACAATTTCATCATCATCCAGACCAGGAATAGCATAATCAATCTCCTTCTTATATCTGGATTGATTAATGTTGTCAGGCTCAAGATCAGGAACCTTCAAGTGATTCAGCAGGGTCTGAATCATTAAACCTAAGGGTAAGGCCTTTGATTTCCTTTTCCCTTCTTTATCTTCCTTGTGTACTTTCTTCATGTAGTGAATGAAATATCCAGCCCAATCAAACTTCCTACTCTTGCAGATGACCATCATCAACTCTATTTTGGGTCCTGATAGAGTGTCCATACTTCCAACCAGCCCTAATAAATTCTTTGCAATCAGTTTGCTCAGCAGGTTGTACTCATATCCAATATGCTTTACATTGATGCCTGGAATGGTTTTGATGGCTGCATTTGTTTTGATTTTGTCAACAAAATTCATCTTGGGCAGTTCCATTGCTTCAGGATTTATTGGTGCATCCACCACTTCTTCAAAACCAAAAAATTCTCTCAGTAAACTGGGAGAAATTTCTAACTCCTCAGCATTCACTGTTGTTTTGAATCCTTCCTTTCCTTCTTTCACAACCATGTGTTTCCAGAAATCAATGACATTTGTGTATGAGATTGTTTCCAATCTTATGTTAAGTACGTTCTCCAAACCAGCAATCCTCCTTATTCTTTGACCAATATCAATGGCTAATTCAGTTATATTTGCGTCGACAACAAAACTTCTGACACTTTGGCTTGACTGAATCTGAACATCAACTCTATCCGCCATTGCTAAGAATGAGAAAAGTCAAAGAAGAAGAATAGATAGTAGATCTGTGTTCACACAGTGTAAATACAGAGAGAGCAGTTTGAGATTTCGTAGGAAGATCTGCTGTGTGTAGGTCTGTATAAATAGACATCAAGTGGTTGCAAATGTCAGTGCACGTACATTAATGTTTACCACGATTAATCTTAATTAATGCAGTCTTGACACGTGGCTTATAACTCCTCCATAACGTTTGTAACCGTTAGATCGTGTTAACTGAGGTAGTAAAGGATAAAATAAATATCCCACCAATATGCTTTTGACTTTAATAAAGTTTGACTGTAAGATGTTTCATTCAAAGAAGGTTATCCACAAATAGGTTGGTTCAAAGATCTGGCGATAAAGATGCTTCAAAGAGTCATCGACTAAGATACTCTGCTGAACCTAGATTTCTTCTTGTTTTGTTCAATTGATAATACAAGATGAGATTTAATACCAATGACTGATCTGTCAAGTGAGCTCACCCAACATAACAAAGACCAATCCCCTTGGCAACCTCATTTGCTCAATTGTACAAACAAAAGTACATGGAATCGTTGATACCAATGACAAATCTGCTAAGTGAGCTCACCCAACATAGCAAAGACTAATCCCCTTGGTGAATTCCAATTACATTCTTTGAATATCACCAACTTTTATAATTCCAAGCTCAGTCCTTAATTTGGCAAACCTTTCACTATCCAGTGGTTTAGTGAAAATATCAGCAAGTTGATTCTCAGTAGGGACATATAGAACCACCACATCTTTATTTTCAACATGATCTCTAATAAAGTGATGTCTCACATCAATGTGCTTGGTTCTTGAGTGCAGAACAGGATTTTCTGTCATTGCAATTGCACTAGTGTTGTCACACATGATTGGAATTTCCTTTTCTTCAATTCCATAGTCCCTTAATTGTTGCCTTAACCATAGTACTTGTGCACAGCAACTTCCAGCAGCAATGTATTCAGCTTCAGCAGTGGAAGTTGATATAGAATTCTGCTTCTTGCTGAACCAGGAGACCAGTCTACTTCCCATTAATTGACAGGTTCCTGAGGTGCTTTTTCTATCAATTTTGCATCCAGCATAGTCAGAATCTGAGTAGGATATCACTTTGAAGCTTCCATCCTTGGAATACCATATCCCTACTCCCAAAGTCTCTTTTAGGTACTTGAGGACTCTCTTAACTGCACCTAAATGACTTTCTTTAGGTTTAGATTGAAACCTTGCACAAACACCTACAGAAAATGATATATCTGGTCTGCTGGCAGTGAGATACAGCAGACTACCTATCATTCTTCTGTATAAGGTCTGATCAACATCTTTGCCTTCTTTATCTTCATCCAATCTGATATTTGTTCCTATTGGAGTTGAAATCTTGGCGCTGTTTTCCATACCAAACTTCTTCAGCAACTCCTTGGTATACTTGGTTTGATGAATGAAGATTCCATCTAGCAGTTGTTTGACTTGCAATCCCAAAAAGTAGTTCATTTCTCCCATCATACTCATTTGGAATTTGCTCTTCATTAGATTTGCAAACTTTTCACACAGTAGATCATTTTCAGAACCAAATATTATGTCATCTACATAGATCTGTACCAGCAGGGTGCTGTTTCCCTCACTGATTCTGAAAAGTGTCTTGTCAATGGTTCCTTTTGTAAAGCCATTGTCCACCAAGAATTGAGATAGAGTCTCATACCAAGCTCTTGGTGCTTGTTTCAATCCATAAAGTGCTTTGTTCAGTCTATACACTTTGTCTTCTTGACCTTTAACTTCAAATCCAGGAGGTTGCTGAACATAGACTTCCTCCTCAAGAATGCCATTTAAGAATGCACTTTTGACATCCATTTGATATACTTTGAAGTTTTGTATGCAGCATGTGCCAAGAATAGTCTGATGGCTTCCAATCTTGCCACTGGTGCATAAGTTTCATCAAAATCTATTCCTTCAGCTTTAGAATAGCCTTTTGCAACTAGTCTGGCCTTGTTTCTTACAATGGTACCAGATTCATCAAGTTTATTTCTGTATACTCACTTGGTACCAATAATGTTTGCATGGCTTGGTCTTTCAACAAGTGTCCAAACTTGATTTCTTTCAAATTCATTTAATTCCTCTTGCATAGCAATTATCCAATCTGGATCAGATATTGCTTCTTCAACAACTTTGGGTTCCAATTGGGATAGAAAACAAGTAAACATTGCTTCCAATTGTCTTCTGGTCCTTACACCTTGCTGCACATTCCCAATAACTAGTTCAGCAGGGTGATCCCTCAACCATTATGGATTCTGGTTGGATTGATTATCAGGAACCTCATCTTCAGTGTGGTCTGCTGTAGTTTCTTCAACAACAGGGGGTTCAGCAGATCCTTGAATTGCTTCAGTTGTTTCTTCAGTAAAGTCACCAACAGGGTGTCCAGCAGGGGCAGTGTCAGAGACTTTTAAGTCATTGAATTTTTCCAAAACTTCAACACAGTCTGGATCAGTGACTTGTTGATTCTCAGCAGGTTCACAATCTTCATCTTCCATACCAGTGAACTTAGGTTCATCAAACACAACATGCATTGTTTCTTCATGTTTTAGTGACCTCTTGTTCAATACCCTGAATGCCTTGCTGACTGAGGAATATCCCAAGAAAATTCCTTCATCTGACTTTGGTAGGAATGTCTTCAAATGTACCTTGTGATTTAGAATGAAACATTTGCTCCCAAATGGATGGAAATAGGATATATTTGGTTTTCTTCCATTCCAGATCTCATAGGGTGTCTTCAGCAGCTTCTTGTTTACTAAAGTTCTGTTTATTGTATAGCATGTCAGTATTGATCGCTTCAAATTTCAATATCTTTCAGTAGCAATGCTTCACAAATCATTGTCCTTCCCGCTTCCTTTAAAGTCCTGTTTCTTCTTTCAAAGAACCCCATTTTGTTTGAGGTGTACCAAAGAAAGACAAGTTGATGTAGTACACCATTCTCTTCACAAGATTCTCTTATCACTTTGTTGAGAAATTCAAGACTCGATCCGATCTTATTTTAATTACTGTCAGACTTGTCTCATTTTGTAATCTCTTTAAAAGATTAGGCATGCTTTTGAGAGTTTCACTCTTCTTATTCATAAATACCACCCAAGTGTACCTAGAGTAATCATCCACAACTACTAGGGTGTATTTCTTTCCTGTTACACTTGTTGGAGTTATAGGTCCAAATAAGTCCATATGCATCAGTTCCAACACTCTTTCTGTTGACTGTTTGGTCTTTGACTTGAAACTTGACTTTATCTGTTTGCCCTGCTGACATGCATCACATATAGCATCCTTTTTGAATGTGATCTCAGGCAAACCAACCACCAGCTTCTTCTTCACCAATTGATTAATATTATCAAAGTTCAAATGATTTAACTTCTTGTGCCACAGCCAATTGAGTTGTGATTTGGTGTGCACAATCAGACAGGTCTCTGGAACTACAGTAGACCAGTCCACAACATACATATTCCGTTGTCTTCTTCCAGCTAGAACAATCTGATCTCCTCTTTCACTAATGACAGTACATTTGTCCTTGTCAAAAGTCACTTTGTATCCCATGTCACAAAATTGACCAGTGCTCAGCAGATTGTAATCCAGTCCTTCAACATAGGCAACATTTTTTATTGTTAATCCATTTCTTATTAATGTGCCATAGCCTCTTGTATAACCAGGTTTGTCTTTATTGCCAAAGTTTACCCTGGGACCATCATTGCCACAAAATCTCTCAGACAGTGCTTGTTCTTGGTTATATGTCTGGAACATCCACTGTCAATGTACCAGATACCCTACAAAACAAAGTTAGTGCAGTTTAGGTACCCAAACCTATTTGGGTCCATGGTAGTCAGTGGCAAGCATGACCCTTGGCAAACTTCCATAAGGTCTTCTTCTAAATGTGTCATACTTGGGTTCATACATGAATTCTACACATCCATAAGTTTTAACAGTTGGTTGTGTAGGAGCCACATATGCTTTCTGGCTTTTTGGTTTATAATGCTTCTTTGAGTGATTCTTGTTGTTAAAGACATTAGCATAACCATAGGTTTGCTGTTTGCTAGGTACAGCTTTGTAGTATGAGGTCTGCTGAGGTCCCTGCTGAGGTCTTTTATAAGTCCTCTGATGAGTCCTTTGCTGACTCCATTGCATAGGTTTTATCCTAGCAGCATGGTCATACTCATTGTTTCTAACAACAGGTACATGAATATTCCAATCATCATCAGTAGGGAACAATCTACCTTTCCCCCTGAGATAAGTATCCTTTGAATGATTAACATTATTGGAATTTGGATTCTTATCTTTGGAATATTTCTGACCTTTTCCTTTTTGTGGTCCAGCAGACTTGGTAGTAGGTCTGCTATCAGTAGGTTTAGAAGGTACAGCATACTTATTTTTGGATTTATTCTTTCTTTTAGATGCTGTAGACTTCTTTGCCTTCTGATTTGGCCTTTTAGAAGTCTTATCAGTGGACTTCACTGCCTCAGCAACCCTTTTAGAAATTGGATCTTGTGCAAGTATAAACTTGGGACCAATTATGGTTCCAGGTTCAGTACCCTTACTGGATCCATTCTTGTTGGATTGATGATTTCCAAATCCAAGTCCTGTCCTATCACCATAGGGCTTTCCAGATTTGAATGCAGTGAATGAACAGGATGGTTCAGCAGAGTCAGATGCTACTGAGGGTTCAGCAGGCTTATGCTGATTCTGTTCAACCTCCTTTTCTTTTCCTTTGATAGAACTCAATTCAGCTTTTAGTCTCAAAACTTCTTCTTGAAGAGATTCCTTTTCAGCCTTCACAATTTCATATCCAGATTGTATCTTCCTCAGATGAGTGAGGATGGCATCTAAGGTGTCTTCATTGTCAAAAGTTTTAGGATTTGAGCCACAAGTGGATTCACAATCACTATCAGCAGGTGTGTTGACAGATACAGAATTATATACCTCTTCAGCCTCATCTATATTTGCCATCAATGCATAATCTTCCATTTCAAAGAACAAGTATCAGATCATCCGATTCATTTCCTTTTTACTTTTCTTCATAGCCAGATTCATCTTCAGCCACCATTGCTTTCTTTCCTTGCCTCCTTTGTTGACTCTTACTCTTTTGTAAGTCTGGACAGTCTGGTCTGAAGTGTCCAGGCTTCTTGCAATTAAAGCACAAATAATCAGGTTCTTTCTTTTGTTTTAATTCGTGACAATCTGGTTTGAAGTGTCCAGGTTTTTGATTGAAATGAAGCATAGATAGTCATTGTCCTTCTTTGACTCTTCTTTCTTTTTGTCACTGGATCTTCTTGAAAAACTCCTTGGAGAACTCTTTCCTGCTTTGAACATCTTGATCTTCTTGCTCAACAATGCAATTTGTTCTTGCATTTCATCCAGCATATCATCTTGTGCAATTGATGATTCTTCTTTACTTTTAGCAGCCAATGCAGTTGTTTTTGGCTCTTCTCTTTTTGTTTCAGGCACCAGTTTCTTGCTAAACTCATATGCCTTAAGATCTGAAAATAATTTGAAGGTGTCTTCCTCTTGAAAATTTCTCATTTCTTCCATTGCAGTTACCTTCATTTTCCATTCATCTGTGGAAGGTAAGGCTTCCAAGATCTTTGAATTTATTTCTTCTTGTGAGTACTTGACATTCAGCAGAGTCAACTCATCCATGATTGCATTAAATCTTGATTCCATTTGCTCAATGGATTCATTGGATTTCATCTCAAATTTTTGGAATTTCTTCTTTGCAACACTGATCTTATTCTTCTTTATTGCATCAGTGCCTTCACAAATTAACTGCAGCTTGTCCCATAACTCTTTTGCAGTTTTGCAATCTTTGACTTTCATGTACATATTGCTATCAAGAGTTCTATATATGATATCAATAGCAATGTTGTTCAAGTTGGCTCTCTTCCTGTCTTCTGCATTCCATTCCTTCTTTGGTTTAGGAATGTACTGAGTTTCAGTCCCCACTGTTACAGCTTTGGTGATCTCCAATGGTCCATCAGTGAGTACATCCATCATCTCATCATGTGTTGCAGCTAAATAAGCCTGCATTCGACGTTTATATTCATCAAACTTATCAGAAGAACACATCAACATAGTTCTGGCATATTGATTGTTATCCATGATGCAAACTTTGGAAATCGAGAATCTTGAAAATCAGAAATTTGAAAAGGTTTTCAAAGAATTCTCACAAGCACAACAACTAGGATTACTTCAGAACAAAAACGCTCTGCTCCGATACCAATTGTTGGTCCATTGAAAAGGCTTTGGTTAAGTTTAGAGGGGGTGAATAAACTTAACACCTAAAAACTTTGGAGCTAACAAATTCTGCAACTTCAGCAGTCTGCTGATACTTCAGAGTCTCTTTGAGACTTCATGAGTCTGGCGATAATCAATAGTCTCATCGAAACTTCATTTCTTTGAATTTGTGCAAATGGATAAGTAAAAGTTTAAGCCTTAAAATTTGTTGTTGAAATATGACACTAAGTATTGGATACTTAGTAGTGACGGTGTGTGTATGTATCAGTATGCTTGTTCAGTATGTTGATGTTATGTAAGCTAAATACAGAAAGTAAATGCAGAAAGTAAGTAAGCAAGATTTATAGTGGTTCCGTGGTGTAATCTCGTCACCCACTCTTCTCCCGTGATGTTGGAGGAAATCCACTAGAGATCTTTGATACAGCTGTTACAAAGATTCCTAAGGTTGCTTGTCCTTCACCAATCACTATGGCTTCACAAACTGAAAACTGGGAACAGGTAGGATTGCTGCTCCTTAGTCTTCCACTGGTCCTTGAAGGGTAGGATTGCCTCTTCACCAGCTCCACCACAAACAACAGTCCTTCACACAGCAGTGCTTCACTGTCTTCAGCAGGTTCTTTATAAAATAAAGATTGAATCAATTAAATGATTCAGTTGCAGCAGCTTGATTAGGATGATATAATCAGCAGCTAGCAGTCTTCAAGTGTGTGTACTTGATGTAGCTTGAATGTTGAAAACACTTGAAGAATTTTTCTAGATCAGTAGCTTTAAGCTCAGTAAGTTCAGTAGGGTGTAGCTCAGCAAGGTATCTCTTTAAAGTTTGTTAACTTGTTCAATTTTCATCATCTGTTTCTGAGTTGAAAGTCTTCTATTTATAGGTAGGACAACATGTGACTTACATTTGAAATTCAAATGTAGCCGTTCCTTGTTTTTGTCCCATCTGATTTACCTTCTGTCACTATTCATAGGATCGACATTTGCTGTAATCCCTTTTGACAAAGGCGATCATTCCACCCTTTGACTTATGTCAATTGGATAAGAGTCTGAATCCTCCCAACGTTCTTTTAATCTCAGCCTTTGATTTGTTTGATAAGTCAGAGGTAGTTGGCTGTCCTTATCCATGTAGTCCTTCAAAATAATCTTGATTTAACCGAGGTAAATCATCAAGAGTTCTCCAGTCATCATGAAATATTGATCATCTGTTTGAATAAAGAAATTTGTTTGTGCATTAAGTATATTGCAACTGATTCCTATTATCTAACTTTTATTTGTGAAGTTAGAATACACCTTTTTAAGTAATAACTAAGTTCCAACCATTATTCAACTTGTGGAACTTAGACCTTCTACACAAGGTATATGTAATCAGTTTAGGTCATCACAGACTTGCCTAAATTCTGATTGCATATCCTAGATTTTGTATACTAAGTTTGATCCCTTAGCCTTCATTAACTGAGTTTGACCCCTCAGCCTTCATTAACTGAGTTTGACCCCTCAGTCTTCAGTCTTCAGCAGGTTCCAGAAAAGTCTACTGACCTATCTACCCTACTCGACTGACTAGTCTCACCAACTAAGTCACCGATCTTTACAAAGCTTTGTTTGATCAAACCTATACAAAGATCAAACTCTAGCAAATCCTATACATCATATCTAGACATCTTTTTGCCTTTGCAAACTATAACAGCTAGTATGACACTCATCACCAAAACTTGAGGATTGTTAAAGTGTGTACAACAATTCTCAACAAGGTTCTTTTTATTAAAAATCTGTCCAACAAATTGATCTCGCAAATCTTGTAGTTTTGCATGAAATACCCTAGAAGTCAAATCTAGCCTATCATCTGGTTTTTGGCCTTCAAATAGATTTCCTGAATTTCTTTCCATTCTGGATTGCAAGCCATGGTAATAAAAAGATCCAGTTTTCTGAACTTTTGCACTAAAGCCATGGCATCCAAATATCTACGGCGCATGTCTCTTGGACCTCCAATAAATGATGCAGACAACACTACTCTTTTCCCTATTGCGCATCCTCTTGTCTCTCCAGCTTTGTCGCTATCAACTATTCCTTGCTAAAGCTCAGCCCTCTTTTTATCTTGGTGTGTGCGGAAAAAGTCAAACCTTGTTGTTTCTAACTTCATATACATGTCCACTGCAAACGGATGGAATAAGCGTCTGGCCAATAATATTGATGATTCTTTTCGGGGAAGCAATAATGCCAGAGTATTTCTGCCCCATCCAGAGCAACTTACCCATAATACCCTTCGTGTACTACATGCAACTTTTATGGGGAGGTGCGCCAATCAAGTAAATCTGTTTTTTACTTTATCTTACGGTGGGCACTCAATTATTACAATTTAATTGTCTCCCCTGTTTTGTGTATGTCATTTGCTAAATAAAAAAATACAGCATTTACGGTAAATACATAAAATAACATATATCTTACAAAAATAAAAAAAATCCTATTCATATCATATTAGCTACATTCTTAAAAAAAATAAAAAAAATAAATATCATATCAGCTACTGTAGCGTCCCGTTTCCGGACACCGAGTCCTTATCCGGAAAAGAAACGTTCGGCACGTATAAAATAAAAATAAATTCACTTTATACGTAAGCCTCTACTACGTCGTATCAAGTGAAAGCAAACAGAAGCAAAAGACTCGGGTATATTTAAATTTTTCAACGTCCAAGAATATAAACCAAATCTAAAGATGGAAATGTAACATTTATTACATTCAAAGAAAATACGAAAATCCAAAAGAAACGTACGATATCCACAGAAGAAAGAATTAAAAGGTACTACAAGTCTCGAAAAGACCAAAAGACTACTCCAAAATTACCAAAGAAAGGTATAGCCTAAATTAATCGAATGAAAGAACAAATAAAAAGTAAGTCTTCAACGAGGCGTCGTCAAACGTCGTCATCGAAATCTTCCTCGTAAACTTGATCAACCTGTTCATCTTCTCACCCCCAAACACATAGAAAAACATGCATTTGAGGTAAGTACAATGTATTTAATAAAAGAGAGAAGCTATGTCATAAATTACAAGTTATAAAGAAAAGATATTTATTCATTTTGTTATCTTTGTGTGACTGACTCAATCTAGGGTTCATTTCATGTCCATCAACATGATCGACTAAACGTTTCTAACTTAACTTATCTTTGTTACAACCGCACTCAATGGCACTACGCATATCCAAACTGGGGATATTCTTGGCAATATATTGGTGGATCACACCCATATCCACGGAAGCCTATTCTGGTAGACTCTGATTGTTCGCACGTTTCAGTGAAGTCCCTCCGTACTTAGGGTTCTGTGGACCTACGGAGTTATCCACCTTCAGGAAAGCACACACATCGCTATATTGTCTGGTTTCTATCCAAGAGTGACATGTTGTTTAATCTTTTACTAGGCAAGTACGTACTTATTAAAATGGTTAACTAACCACCTATGTGTTTTAAAATAATCTCCCTCGCACATTCTACTCTCTTCCAAGACGATTAGACATAAACAAAGCCTAGCAGTTACACAGACGTTGATGAATGCTAATTCATCAAAGCACAAGCCTTTCATGCTCTTCTGACGGATCCGAACTTCAAATCCCTTTAAGAGTACCTTAGGTGCCGAAACTAAACGAATCAGAAGCTCAATTCAGGCTTGTTAATGTTTATACAATGTTGTTATATCATAAAAGAAGGTTTAAAACTCAACCCATAGCTTAAACAATTATTTTTCCCAAAATAGGGTCCAATGCGTGCGCGTTGGTTGGAATGCGTACGCATTCAACGACTAGAAAACTTGCTGAAAGTTTCTGTCCAGCCAATGCGTACGCATTGCCTTCAATGTGTGCGCATTGCACGAACAGTGACATCCTGAAACAGCCTGAACCAACAATGCGTGCGCATTATGAGGAATGCGTACGCATTGTACCTAAAACAAAAAGACTCTACAACCTGAAGAATGAATGCGTACGCATTGCTCTGAATGCTTGCGCATTCAATGAACAAAGACTAAAACCTTGCAACCTGTTACAGGAATGCGTGCGGATTTTGAGGAATGCGTACGCATCCTGCTGAAAACCCTAAACACGATTTCAGCCACTTAATGATTTCTAATCCATTTTCAACACAATTAACATCAAATTAAACTCAGTAAAACACAGGAAATCATGTCTAATCATACCATAACATCTATGATCTTTGATCAACGAAGAGACACAACTTTCTATCATCTAAACGTCTTAAAACATGATCTAAACCTTATAAACCATAATCAAAATCATAGGAAGAGTCTCTTACTTGTTTGCAAGCAAAAAAACCAAATCAACATCCTCGAAATCTGTAGCAACTCCCACAACACTGATATCCAAACGATGTCCTCTTTACGACGATTCCAAATCTCTAGTCTGATCTGAAAAGATTTAGTCTCTCTTTAGAAATTCTGAAAACTCTCCTAACCTTTTCTCCTTCTCAAATTGCCCAGAGAAGAGTGTATAAACTGATTTCTGATTAATTAGGTTATGGGAATAATTAGGTGATATTTTCCTTAAATACATATTCCCAAAAATCCATTTTTCCTTAATTACCCTTAATTACCATAATATTCAGAAGTACCTTTAATTATGTACACATAAATTCAAAAATTACATATATATATAATTATCACAATACTTAACTCCAATAAAAGAAAAGAAATAATAATATTTCGTTTTCGCAAAATGACACGTATGCCCATTCCCGAAAATCAGAATACTACATTCTTCCTCCCTTAAGAGGAGTTTCATCCTCGAACTAGAACATACCTGGTAAATCCACAAACTCTTGGAATTAGCTGATCATGTCGTCTTCAACTTCCCAAGTGGCTTCATCCGGTGAATGATTGCTCCATTGCACCAGCACCAACGGAATCAACCGTCTCTTGATCAACTTTTCTTTCCGGTCCAAAATCTTTATCGGTCTCTCATCATAAGCAAGGTTGTCTTGAAGAATTGCTGGATCAATTGTGGTTTCAACATCAATCTTCATCAGACACTTCTTCAACATCGATACGTGAAACACACTATGGACTCTTGACATCGATTCCGGTAATTTAAGGTTGTAAGCCAACGGTCCAACTCTCTCCAAAATCTCAAATGGTCAAACATACCTTGGACTTAGCTTTCCCTTTTGTCCAAACGTTTCAACCCCTTTATCGGTGAAGCTCGCAGATAAACTCTTTCACCGACTTCGAACTCAAGAGGTCTTCTTCTGATATCTGCCCAACTTTTCTGTCTATCTGGTACCGCTTTCGGATTCTTCTTAACCAACTGAACCCTTTCCTTAGCTTGTTCAACCAACTCTGGCCTGGTGACTTGTCTTTCCCCGACTTCATCCTAAAACAACGGTGTTCGACATCTTCTCCCATACAAAGCTTCAAACGGTGGCATGCCTATGCTTGCATGATAACTGTTGTTGTAGGCAAACTCTGCTACCGGTAGGTAATCATCCCATGATCCGCCTACTTCTGAAACACAAGCTCTTAGCATATCTTCAAGTGTTTGGATGGTCCTTTCTGACTGTCCGTCTGTTTGTGGATGAAAGGCCGTACTCAAATCTAACTTGGTTCTAAAGGCCGATTGCAAACTCTTCCAAAACCGACTGACAAACCTCGGATCACGATCTGAAACTGTTGAGATAGGGACTCCGTGT
The DNA here is from genome assembly GCA_026214975.1 of Gentiana macrophylla. NCBI lineage: Eukaryota > Viridiplantae > Streptophyta > Magnoliopsida > Gentianales > Gentianaceae > Gentiana > Gentiana macrophylla. The sequence goes on from CM047810.1 coordinate 87,978,951, forward strand.
AACTTTACAATATTATCCATGTATAGTGTGGTCACCTTCTTCAAGGGATATCAACCTTAAATGGTAAGAAATGAGCAGAATTGGTCAATCTATCCATAATCACCCAAATCGCATCATGTCCGCCTCTTGTCTTAGGTAGACCGGTGATGATCGTGATCTTATCCCATTTTCATTTAGGGATATCCAAAGGCTTAAGCATTCCCCCAGGTCTTCTATGCTCTGCCTTAGCTTTCTGACAAATGTCACATTCTGCCACGAACTTAGCTATTTCCACCTTCATCGAGGGCCACCAAAACTTTTCCTTCAAGTCTCGGTACATTTTAGTAGCTCTTGGATGAACTGTAAAAGCAATCCTATGTGCCTCTTCCATAACTCTTTGTCTTAGATCACCAACGTTAGGCACACACAGACGATCCTGGTACCAAAGGTTTCCATTCTTATCTAACAAGTAACCCACTGTAGGTTTCTCTTTGGCCACACGCTTCAAATCAACCAAAACTGGATCTTCATCTTGCTTTTCCCGAATATCATCCATCAATTAGGACCTTGCTAACAACGGTGCCATAAACTGTCGATCCCCAATCTGATCAAAACTACTGATCTTCACCCCATCTAACCTTTCTGCAACATCTTCAACACTCGAAACTGCAAACACTGGTTTTCTGCTCAAAACATCTGCCACTACATTCGCTTTACCCGGATGGTACTGAATATCCAAGTTGTAATCCTTTATGAACTCTAACTATCTTCTTTGCCTCATATTCAGATTCTCATGAGTGAAGAAATACTTTAAACTCTTGTGGTCGGTGAAGATCCTCGCCTTAACTCCATACAAGTAGTGGCTTCAAGTCTTTAAGGCAAACACTACTGCTTGCAACTCTAGGTCATGTGTCGGGTAGTTCCTCTCATGCACATTTAACTATCTCGATGCATAGGCAATCACTTTCCCTCCTTGCATTAACACACAACCTAAACCCTGTCCCGAAGCATCCGTGTAGTCGTCGTAGTTATCAAAGATCTCCGAAACTGCCAACACTGGGGCTGTAGTCAACTTATCCTTCAAGGTATGAAAAGCTGATTCACACTCACTAGTCCATTCGAACTTCACATTCTTCTGTGTAAGCTTAGTGAGTGGAGTAGCTATCTTCGAAAAGTCTCACACAAACTTCCGGTATTAACCAGCCAAACCGAGAAAACTTCTCACTTCTGAAACCGTAGTCGGTCTAGGACACTTCTCCACTGCTTCAATCTTTGCTGGATCAACTTGAATGCCATCTCCATAATTGACATGACCCAAGAAATTGACTTGATTCAACCAGAAGTCACACTTTGAAAACTTTGCGTACAACTGGTTCTGCTTCAAAGTATCCAACACTATCCTTAAGTGTTCCTCATGTTCTTTCTCATCCTTAGAGTATACTAGGATATCGTCTATGAACACTATCACAAACTTATCCAGGTAAGGCATAAAAACATGCTGCATTAAATCCATAAATGCAGATGGGGCATTAGTGAGTCCAAAGGGAATAACTAGGAACTCATAATGTCCATACCTCGTACTAAAAGCCGTCTTCGGTATATCAGCTACCTTGATCTTCAACTGATGATAACCGGACCAAAGATCAATCTTAGAGAATACTTTCTTGCCTTGCAACTGGTTAAACAATCCTCGGTAAGGGGTATTTATTCTTGATGGTGAGGTTATTCAACGCTCTGTAGTCAATACACATCCTCATACTACCATCCTTCTTTTTTAACAAACAGAACATGGGCTCCCCATGGCGAAGTACTAGGCTGAATTATCTTTCTCTCAAGCATATCCTTAAGTTGAGCTTTCAACTCTTTCAATTCAACTCTTCCATCATATAGGGTGCATTGGCAACTGGTGCCGCTCCTGGTACCAACTTGATCTCAAAATCTCTTTCTCTATCCGGCATGTTTCCCGGTAACTCTTCTAGAAACACTTCAGGGAACTCCTTTACTATAGGGGTTTCTTCTAACTTAGGCTTCACTTGTTCCACATCCACTGCGTATAACAAGTAGCCTTCACACCCTTTCTGACAATCCCTTATAGACTTAACCGCTGAAATTATAGGGTGTCGCTTCTTACTTGGCTTGTAAACATTACCTTGATAAGTCTTATTTGATTTCTCGGGTACTTTAAAGGTCACTTTATTTTCCCTACAATCCAAATAAACATAATTCTTGGATAGCCAATCTATTCCGAGGATTACATCGAAATCCGAAAAGTCCAAAACCGTGAAGTCACTTTTCCATCGATAAGATCCAACCCGAACTTCCACTTTAGGTATCGTCCTAGTTACCTTAGTTACCTTTCCTAATGGTGTGGTTATCTCCAAGGTGTTTCTTAAAGGTTCCGAGGGTAGATTCAACTTCTTAGCTACCTTGGTTGATACAAAGGTGTTAGACACTCCTGTATCAAACAAAGCCTTGACCACTAGGTTATCTAACATTATCGTACCTAAGATGCATATTTATTCATTTAAATACAATTAAAACATGAATAAAAATGCTATAAAAATATCTTAATAAATTAAAACAACAACAAGGTACCTGAGATAACATCATCCTCTGGTTCAACGTATCCATCATCAACAACAAAAACTTGAACTAGTCGGCTTGTGCCACTTTTCCTATTTCCTTGGCTCGAATTCCCTTTATTTACTCTAGTTGGACATGCTCTTTAAAATTTGCCTGGCTCTTTGCAGAGGTAGCAACCATTGGTATGCTGTCGACACTCACCTGAATGATTCCTGTTGCACTTGGGGCAAAGTGGTGCACTGTTTGGGGCCTTTGTCGCCACAGAGAGTCGCCATCTTCGTGAGCAATGTCATTGCGGTGCTCTCAAGAATTGTCCTGACTAGTCTCAAAGTTTGTTTTGTTTCCGATGACAACTGTGGCCTTTTTCCTGAAGGTCTTAATCTCCAAGGCCTTATTCAGGAGCTCAACCATATTCTTTGCCGTAAATCCCAGCATGCCAGACTGTATCTCATAGGATAATCTTTCCTTGTAAAGTGCCATCTTTCTCTTTTCCACTTTCATAAGCTCGGGGTAGAACCTTCCTAACTCGTTAAACTTATTGGTATATGTTCGGTAAAAACACGTTTTAAATTTATAATACCGAAACACCCCAAGTATAAGGATCGTAGTATAGGATGTTAACGGGTCGTCCTAAGGGAGTGGAATGTTTATCGGATCAAAGTGCAATAATTAAATTGATTATGTCACGAATTATTAACTAAACAAGGGTTTATGCTAAAAATAAAGCTAATGAACAGTAATTACGATGAACAAGAAAAAGCGATAATGAACAAAGAATTAGGAACTTAAATTATGCCTAAAACAGTGAAAAACAACTATAATCTTAAAACAACTAAACTTAGCAATCAACGATTGATACGAACTAATTGGTTTATCAAATAATTAAAACAATGGCAAGGCAACGGGAATCCACCAATCAACTAACCAACTCCAACTAGATGGTGAGCTAAAGATACGATTTTTAGTAATGATCTATCACGAGTTCGATTAAATTTCTTTAAACGAATTCTAGGGTTTCGTTTTCTTTTTCAAGTAAAACTAAACGACATGTAAAACAAGATCACGAGATTATTTCTAATACTCTTACTCAATTAACTATAAACGATCTCTCGAATTATAATTAATTGCATCAATTAAAAAAGATCACAACTTGAACAATATTTTCATATAAATTCAAAGCATAAAAGATGGTTTCATCGATCTCTCGATTCAAATAAAACGTAAACGATAAATAACAAATTCTAATTGATGAAAATGATAACTTTACTCACTAAAAGTACGGCTAAAAATCTCTAGTTGGTGTTGATGTTGATCGGTTTCATCCGTTGTCCCGCCGCGATGTGCTTAGCCAACAATCATGTTGATGAACATGATCATTGGAATGGAGAGATTCATCTTTGAATCTCCTCTTTGAATGCCGCGCGTCGCGCTTTTTTTTCCTTATGTGCGGCTAGTGCTGCAATTATGCGTATGGATTGGTAATGAATTAGGGTTGCAATGGCCGCTGTATTTATAAGGAAATAAGGCGGCTACCCTCAAAGTCGGTGGTGAACGGGCGTTTGCCATGATGGACACCCATCCAGGAGCTTCTGGACGGGGACTGAACGCTAGTCTGAACGGCGTTTGAAGACTCTGTATCACTTCTTGAGCTCTGAACGCTGGTTTGGACAATCTGGACGCTAGTTCACTGCATGGACTCAAACTTCTAAAATTCATATCTTGAGTTGTAGACCTTCAAAAATTATGATCCGAATGTCATAAAAAAAGCTCTCGGAATACTCTACAACTTTCATTAAGGACTCTTCTTCAGAAAACGCCTTTTTGATTAGCCCTTCATATTACGAGTACATTTCGGGATTTTCCACTTACCCAAATTGATTAGCCACTTGACCACCATTTGAGTTGTAGAAATCCGATTGACGTAATTCAAAGTGCGTTGGAAAGCTCTTTCAAAGATCTACAATTTTCATGAAGAAGTCCTCCCCTGAAAATGCCTCTAAGCTGGGTCAAATCTCCGTCGAAAATATGTAACGATTTAAGTACTTAGGAAAATTTGCTCCGTTGAACTCGTAAACTTGTGGCATCTTCTTATAACCCTCTAAACACCTCTTTTAGACCGAAGATATGCATCTACAAGATATCTAAAATATTGCAAAGTGTAACAACATCCAAATAAACATAAAACCAACGATAAAAACACATAAATCAGCCACTTTTGCAATTTATTATCTTTAAACATCATTTGCTCAGTTTATCCTTTTGGCGAGTGATTTTCTATAAAAATCACTAAAACACGGGAGATAATGTTACAAAACAACTCGATAAAAACCATAAAATTAGTCGTAAACAACTCCTCCACACTTAGACTTTTGCTTGTCCCGAGCAAAACAATTAAAACTAGCTCACTTTATATGCAATCCATGTAGATCCCTAACTCACGTAACAAAAGATACAACAACTATAGCAAATAATACCCACATAGAGATAGATTCGGTGTGTGTATAACAAGCCCTTTTCAATCTTCACAATCCTTTCAAACAATACCCTTTCAAATAAATTAATGACTATCCTAGGTATAGATAAAGAATTGTTCCACACAAAGTCTTCCTCACACTCATCAAGATAATCCTTAAAGCATATCTTCAAGTTTATACTGGGTATTAGGTCAATGATAACAAAGTCTTTAATTTTTTTTCACTTTTATACGCAAATTAGAATGAGCTCTTACCCGTCATAGTAGAATAGGATGTTTCGGGATAACACCCTACCTTACTCAAATCATAAGGTAGCTTCTTCTAACCGTCGTGAGCTTTTAGTCATCATAGTGGAATAGGACATTTCGAGATATACCCTACCTCACTCCAATCATCGACTAGCTTCCGACATACCATTTAATCATGTGATTACTTAGAGATTTCAACAATGGCAAGGGTAAAAATTATTTTTCTAGTAAACACGCACCACCGAGCATAACACCTCAAGTAAACAATTTATTACTATTTCAAAGACTTAATCACGCTTTCACTTATCACATTCAAACTTTCGATATTCACAAAGACACGTTCTCAACTTAGGTATCACTTCAACATTACTATTAAGAACAAATCTCTAAGATAAATCACTAAAATAATGAAAGGATACAATTCAAATTTTTTTTTTTTTTGCTTCGATATCAAAGGCTTCCGTGAGTGTGCAAATGAATACTATCTCAAATCAGTAAAACATGCTATAATTATCTCACAAAGTCACATAAAATCATTGTCAGGAAACTACAACTAGCAAGCATTTGTTTCAATTACATGCTCAAGATTTACAATTATCCAAGTGTAAAAATTTTAAAATGTCACCATTTATCAAGGATCACAAATATTTACTCTATATTTACTCATATTCTCGAAAATAAAGCATGAATTGCACCCCCCACACTTAAATCACATTATGTCCTCAGAATGTGCAAATAAAAGAAAAGAATACTTAGCTGGTTATGAAGTGGTTGTCGGGCCGTAGGTTGGTAGTGGTCAGGCCGTAGCATGAATAAACCGCTGCACTCGTATCACGAACAGACAACACTAAAAATAATCGCTTGCAAACCTGCTCAAAAGTATCTGCAACACTCGACATAGCACATAATCTTGGGGTACACGGGGTATATGAGTAAACATGCACGCAAATAAAGCATTCACAAATAAGACAAGGATAACCAACACACAAACACCCAGGTTTTATTCCTAATAAAATAAAAGCTTAACTAAAAAGAAATACTTAAAAGACTAGGCTGCCTCCTAGTAGCGCTTCTTTTATGTCATTAGCTTGACACAGATTTCAAAGTTAACCCGGATCGGGCCACTTTGGCTTACTGCTGGCCACTTCCTCATCGGAATCAGAATGAAGGACCGGGGTGTGACCACAACAACAGCAAGTCAAGTGCTCTACTAAGTGTTTGAACTTAACTCTTCAGATAGCACTGACTCTTTTCTTCTTCTCGTTCTTGCGCAGAGTAAGCTTCGGTATACTGACATGTTCAGAAGACTCGGAAGAAAGGTCCTCACGGGTAGATATAGAAATGTCATCACCGAACTAAAGAAGTTGGATGGAATCTCATCTCAAATCGTAATGTCGCGCCTCAACCCTCTTTTGAAAGTACAAGGTCTCGTGCTTTTCTTTCGGTTGCCCAAAATACTTTTTGAGTCTTTGACCATTGACCTTAAAGGGTTGATCACCATACCCGCTTAACGTGATCGCCCCACTCGGATGGACATCGAGAATCTCAAAGGGCCGGACCATCTAGATTTGAGCTTACCGGCAAACAAATGGAGCCGGGTATTATAAAGCAAAGCCATATCACCCACTTTGAATTCTCGATCCTTGATCTTAGCATCGTGGAGTATCTTAGTTCTTTCCTTACTCGATTTTCGCATTCTCATATGCTCGAGTCTATATTCATCGAGCTCGCTTTAATTGCAATAATCTCTTCTCCCACACGTAGTGCTATCGAAATTCAAGAATTTCATAGCCCAAATAAGCTCGTGCTCAAGCTCGACTGGAAGATGGCAAGCTTTGCCATAGACCATTTGGAAGGGTGACGTGCCCATCGGGGTCTTAAACGCGGTGCGATAGGCCCAAAGCGCATCATCCAACTTTAGACTCCAGTTGGATCTATTTGAGTTCACGGTCTTTTCTAAAATCCTTTTAAGGCTCTGGTTGCTTATCTCGACTTGGCCACTTGTTTGGGGATGATACGGTGTACCGATTTTATGTCTCACACCATATTTTTCAAGAACTTTATCAAGCGGCGCGTTGCAAAAATGAGTACCTTCGTCACTAATGAGGGCTCTAGGACATCCGAATCTGGTGAAGATATTCTTTTGCAAGAATTTCTTCACAACTTTGTGATCATTAGTTTGGGTGGCTATTGCCTCCACCCACTTGGAGACGTAGTCTACACAGATTTAGAATGTATTTATTTCCACACGACGATGGAAAGGGTCCCATGAAATCAATTCCCCACACGTCGAAGACTTCGCATTCCGAGAATGGGCCTAAGTGGCATTTCCATCCTATTACTCGCCTCCCACCCTCCGGCACCTATCACAACCTTTACAAAAGGCTTCGCCCCTTAAAGAGAGTCGGCCAAGAGAATCCGGCTTGGAGGATTTTTGCAACTGCCTTGGGTGCTCCGTAGTGTCCTCCCGTGGGACCACTATGACATTGTTCCGAGAATATCCCATTGTTCATGTTCCGGAACAGACCTTCTAAGCAACCCGTCTTTACAGACCTTGAACAGATGAGGATCCTCCCACACGAGATATTTTAGATCGTAAAAGAACTTCTTCTTCTCTTGATACGTCATTTCTTCTAAATGCCCACCGCTAAGTAGTTGACGTAATCGACTTACCACGGCCTAATCGTATCAAGCTTCATCAATTGCTCAAGAGGGGAAATCAATGCCTATTTCCTTGTGATTTACGCCACCCTCATTTACTAGGCGAGACAGATGATCAGCCACAACATTATCACTACCCTTCTTATCTTTGATCTCAAGGTCAAACTCTTGCAAAATTAGAATCCATCTGAGTAACCTTGGTTTTGCATCTGCTTTGTCCATAAGGTAGCGTAGGGCTGCATGGTCGGTCCAAACGACAACTTGAGACCCTAGAAGGTAACTTCTAAACTTGTCAATAGCAAAAACGACGGCTAAGAATTCCTTCTCAGTCGTGGTGTAATTGCATTGAGCCGGGTTCAAGGTGCGGCTCGCATAGTAATCGGGCCTGAACTTTTGTCAATTCTCGACCTAAAATCTGCGCCCATCACGTAGTTAGAGGCATCACATAATAATTCAAAGGGCTTAGTCCAGTCAGGTGCGATTAATATAGGGGAACTTATGAGCTTTTCCTTCAGGCAATTGAAAGCTTCCTTGCATTTCTCATCAAACAAGAACACAACATCATCTTTCTGAAGGTTAGATAAGGGCTTGGCGATGGTGGAAAAGTTCTGGATAAACCGTCTGTAGAAGCCAACATGACCAAGAAAGCCGCGTACCTCTTTGATGCTTTTAGTGTGACATTTTCTCAATGGCTTCTACTTTGGCCTTATCAACTTGAATACGAAGGCCGACACCTTGTGTCCCAGAACGATCCCCTCATCAACTAGAAAATGGCATTTCTCCCAGTTAAGCACTAAATTCTTTTCAACGCAGCGTTGACGTACCATATCTAGATTCGCCAAGATCTCATCGAAGCTATCGCTATAGACTGAGAAGTCATCCATGAAGACTTCCATACATTTCTCCACAAGTCCATCAAAAATGGCAAGCATACACCTTTGAAAAGTCGCAGGTGCATTGCATAAGCCAAAAGGCATTCTGCGGAACGCAAAAGTGCCTGATGGACATGTAAACGTAGTCTTCTCCTGGTCATTAGGGTCGATGGCTATCTGGAAGTAACTGAATATCCATCGAGGAAACAATAATACTTGTGACCACTCGGTCTTTCAATAAGTCGGGTCAATGAAGGGTAAGGGGAAATGGTCTTTGGCGGTGACTTCGCTCAATCTGCGATAGTCAATGCTGCACTTATAGCCAACCACACAAGGCGTAAAGCTATCTCTTCCCCTTTTCATTCTTTTCAACGGTGATACCTCTCTTCTTTGGCACAACTTTTGGGTGGGGCTAACCCACTCACTGTCGGCGATTGCATAGATGATTCCCATGTCTAACCACTTTATAACTTCCTTCTTGACAACCTCCTGCATATGCGGATTCAGCCTTCGCTGAGGTTGTCTTACTTTCTTAGCTCCTTCCTCCGTTCGGATTTTATGCATGCACACATTGGGGATGATTCCTCTGATATCACCCACTTGCCATCCGAACGCGAGGATATTATTTTCAAGCACTTTGATCAGCAGTGCTTCTTGCTCGGGTTCGAGTTTTAAAGAGATGATTAAGGGAAACTTATCACCATCCTTAAGAAAAATGTACTTAAGGTGTTGAGGAAGCGGTTTGAGCTCCAAGTCAGTAGGTGGTTGCTCAATACTAGATTTTAAAGGGCCACCTTTTTCCTTATGGGCTTGAAGTGGTTGACAGTAGAACACCTCATCTTCCCGAGGCATAACCCCAGAAAGGTACTGGATAACATCATCCATAGGGATCCTTCTGTCAGTACCTGCTTCCTCCTTCTTATGCTTAATCATCTTTCTCAACTCTTCTTCTTTCAAATCTTCCGCTAGCCTTTCCCAATCATCAACCCCAAATGAGTAGTCTTTCTCCAAAAATCCACTTCGTCCCAACTACCCATCGTATTTTCCTCTTCTACTGGGCTAAAGTCTTCCTGATGCACTCTCTTGAAATCATCGTTCATTGCTGGGAATTTCCATGTTTCTTGTTCATTGACAGGCTGAGCAAGTTGTGAAGACGACTTGTCAGTGACTACGGCCTGTAATGAAATAGAAGATGGTCCATAGTCAGCTTGATCTTCAATCTTTATAACTTCGAAAACACCTATCTCTGTCAGCTCTTCAGCTTCCTCAGATTTGGCATCTTCTTCGTCCTCATAAATTGCTTCAATGAACTAGATTTCTTCACTCAAAGTGTTCTCTAAACTTTTCCTTGTGTAAAGGTAATGGATGTATCATCAACTCTAAGTGTAATCGACCCTTACAGTAAGTCAATGAGGCGGCGAGAGGTGTCTAAAAGGTCCGGCCTAGAATTAGAGGAAACTCCTTGTCGTGGGTAGTCTAAGATAACCCAATCGGTAGGGAAAACCAAATGTTCAACATGAAGAAGAACATTAGTAACACAACCGGCTGCTGAGCGACTAGATCGGTCCACCATCTGCAGAGAAATAGGGCGTTCCCGCATTCTTTTATCTAAGCCGAGCTTTTTGCAGACGTTCAATGGCATCACATTTATAGAGGCCCCTGAGTCGCATAAGACGTTTTGGAACTTGTGGCCTTCAATCTCACAACAGATTGAAGGTCTTCCGGGGTCACCTCGCTTAATAACAACTTTTTGTGAAACCATAGAACACTCTTCTCTTAAAATCTCTTCTGCCATCCCTTGAAGCTTCTTCTTACTCCCACAAACTTCTTTAAGATACTTAGAGCACTTGGGCATTTCAGTCAATACCTCAGCTAGGGGTATACTCACTTTGGTGTCTCTAAGCATCCTCCTCACTCCGTCATATTGTTTGTCAAGACTGAGGGTATTCTCTTTCCTCTTTGGTGGATAAGGAAGGGCTTTATCATTGTCAGGGGAACAGCCACCTGACTTTTTAATGGCTTCATCTTCCTTATCCTTCCATCTCACAAACTTTTCCTCCTCCTCTTCTGGAATGTAAATGCCACTGACTTTTCCTCGAATCGAAGCATCCTCATCCCCGAAGAACCGTCATCATTAAGCTCCTCCTCATTGTTGGTTTCTTCGGTATAAGATTCCTGATTACCCCCTCCTAAACTTATTGCGTCAGGAGGGGCTGCTCGTTTCCCGATACCTTCCCGGGTCCTGCCTGCTTACCACTTCTCAGCGTAACTTCATTCAACTCTTGGTCTACATACTCCCATTGAGGTGTGATGGCGGTGCAAACATTGATATCTCGCTTTTGATTTCTCTCGGTATAACTTGGAAGTTTACCGTGGGTCCGCTTTGCTTTGTCGATCCGCCATCCGCCCGACTCCGCCTCTCTATTGCCTTGACACTAGTAGACAAGGTCTTCACCATATCCACTAGCTCATCAAACTTATGTTGAGGACACATGAGGTGGTGTGATTTTGATGTTGGCTTTGATTCCAACCACCTTGAGGTCTTTGGGAGTTGGTATTATAAGATTGATTAACCACTCCAGGAGGCGGTCTTTGATAGCTTGAGTTGAAATAAGTGTTTGAATTAGATGGGCCAGGTGGTGCATTGGGACGTTGAAATCCGGAATAGTTCCGGTTCTGATTGAAGTTCCCGAAGGTTTGGTTGAAATTCACTTCCTCAGTGATTTCATCTCCTGCCTGAAGTCCCATATAATTCGCATCTGATGGCGCTCTTTGCTGCTGCATCTGCAAATCGGCTAGCTGCTTGCTCATCATTTCCATTTGAGCAACTAGCATCTTAGTATCAGCATTACTCGCAGCAGATTCCTTCTGATTTCCACTAACATTGGTCTTCCTTGGAGATGACCACATGTTATTCTTCGCTATTGTTTCAGCTACCCTGTAGGCAGTGTCATCACCTCGCCCTAGAAAGGATCCATGAGCAGTCGAATCAAGGTAGTCTCTATTTGGTTGAGAGACACCTCTGTAGAATAACTCGAGTAGCTCATGTCTATCGTATCCATGATTGGGGCACTTCCTCATCAACAGATTTAGTCTTTCCCATGCTTTTCCCACACTCTCACCATCAAGTTGTTCAAATGTGGCTATCTCCCTTTTCATGTCCATGATTGTACCAGGGGAGACCCACTTAAGAGCAAAGGCTCTTTTAACATCATTCCAGGAATGGAGAGAATGATGGGCTAAAGATTTAAACCAACGGTTTGCTTCTCCTTTTAGAGCAAACGGGAAGAGTTTCAACTTTACAATCTCAGAATCAACACCAGGGTAGTGGCCTGCTTCGCAGATTTGGACAAAGGTGGACAAGAAGTCATGTGGATCTTCTTGAGCCGTGCCATGAAAAGAACTATTCTGGACTAGTCCTACCACTCCATTTTTGAGATCAAAGTTTACTTGACTCATTTCTGGAGGGCGAATATGTCTATGCCCTTCCAGGAAATCCTGGTTAAGATAGGGAGCGCAGGGGTCTTGGTTTAACTGGTTTAGCTGGTTTTGATGGAATTGTTGCAATTGATTATGTAGCCCAGCTTGTTGATTCTGTTGTTGTTGTAAAGCTTGGATCTGTTGAAGGAGCAGATTCATTTGGGCTTGAGGATCTGGATTTGGATTTGGAAGAGCTGGATTAGGAGGAACTGGATTTGGATTTTGAACTTGGTTAGCCATGATGTCCAGATCGGGAAAGAGCTTTCTTTTGAGAATGGATCGTTCAGGTTCGGGATCGAAGATAAGAGGTCCCTTCTTACTCCTGGTTTGCATAAACCAGAAGAACAGAACAGGAAGAAATCAACCTTAGGGTTGATGAGGACGAGTTCAGAAAAGATTGGAGGGTTTAGAAGTTTAGAAAGAAAGAAGAAAAGAGAAAAGTGCGATTTGAGGACGAACTAGCGTCCAGTGAAAGTGAACGCTCGTTCAGAAGTGAACGCTCGTTCAGGGCACTAAACTGGCGTTCAGAAGATGGACTGGGAGGTAAACGGGCGTTTAGAGGCTGGACGAGCGTTTGGGAATCCAGACGCTCGTCTGATCAGCTTTAAACGATGCAGAGAAGAAATTTTCAGAACAGACGGGCGGCTGAAAGGATGGACGCCCGTTTAGAAACTGAAAAACGAAACAGATAAAGAAAAGAATAGCAGGAAAGAAAATAAAAACCTAAAATAGTAATAACTAAGGCAACAAATTTATACGATCTAAAATCTAAGGCAAATCTAAGCTAAATCTAAGGCTGCTAAACTAATAAAAATCTAACGTGAACAATAACATAAAATAAATAAAAACTAAGATAAACAAAGTCAAATCTATAAAATCTAAAATCTAAAATTTAAAGTAAAATCTAAAATATGAAAATTAGACTTAACAGGTAACACGAAAAAAAAAAAAAAAGAAAGAAAAACTTATGAAAAACCAAAAATCTAAAATCTAAACTATGGAAAAATGAAATAAAATAATAAAAAAAACGTAACAATTAGATTATTACCTAAAAAAAAGAGTATCGAAATAAAAATTGCGCCTAGAAGAATCCGACAACCGTTACCGACTCCCCGGCAACGGCGCCAAAAACTTGTTCGGTAAAAACACGTTTTAAATTTATAATACCGAAACACCCCAAGTATAAGGATCGTAGTATAGGATGTTAACGGGTCGTCCTAAGGGAGTGAAATGTTTATCGGATCAAAGTGCAATAATTAAATCGATTATGTCACGAATTATTAACTAAACTAGGGTTTATGCTAAAAATAAAGCTAATGAACAGTAACTACGATGAACAATAAAAACGATAATGAACAGTAACTAGGAACTTAAATTATGCCTAAAACAGTGAAAAACAACTATAATCTTAAAACAACTAAACTTAGCAATCAACGATTGATACGAACTAATTGGTTTATCAAATAATTAAAACAATGTCAAGGCAACGGGAATCCACCAATCAACTAACCAACTCCAACTAGATGGTGAGCTAAAGATACGATTTTTAGTAATGATCTATCACAAGTTCGATTAAATTTCTTTAAACGAATTCTAGGGTTTCGTTTTCTTTTTCAAGTAAAACTAAACGACATGTAAAACAAGATCACGAGATTATTTCTAATACTCTTACTCAATTAACTATAAACGATCTCTCGAATTATAATTAATTGCATCAATTAAGAAAGATCACAACTTGAACAATATTTTCATATAAATTCAAAGCATAAAAGATGGTTTCATCGATCTCTCGATTCAAATAAAACGTAAACGATAAATAACAAATTCTAATTGATGAAAAACGATAACTTTACTCACTAAAAGTACGGCTAAAAATCTCTCTAGTTGGTGTTGATGTTGATCGGTTTCATCCGTTGTCCCGCCGCGATGTGCTTAGCCAACAATCATGTGATGAACATGATCATTGGAATGGTGAGATTCATCTTTGAATCTCCTCTTTGAATGCTGCGGCTGCTGCTTTTTTTTCCTTATGTGCGGCTACTGCTGCAAGTATGCGTATGGATTGGTAATGAATTAGGGTTGCAATTGCCGCTGTATTTATAAGGAAATAAGGCGGCTACCCTCAAAGTCGGTGGTGAACGGGCGTTTGCCATGATGGGCGCCGTCCCAGGAGCTTCGGACGGGGGGCGAACGCTAGTCTGAACGGCGTTTGAAGACTCTGTATCACTTCTTGAGCTCACGAGCGGTTTGGACAATCTGACGCTTAGTTCACCGCATGGACTCAAACTTCTAAAATTCATATCTTGAGTTGTAGACCTCCAAAAATTATGATCCGAATGTCATAAAAAAAGCTCTCGGAAAACTCTACAACTTTTATTAAGGACTCTTCTTCAGAAAACGCATTTTTGATTAGCCCGTCGTATTACGAGTACATTTCGGGATTTTCCACTTACCCAAATTGATTAGCCACTTGACCACCATTTGAGTTGTAGAAGTCCGATTGACGTAATTCAAAGTGCGTTGGAAAGATCTTTCAAAGATCTACAATTTTCATGAAGAAGTCCTCCCCTTAAAATGCCTCTAAGCTGGGTCAAATCTCCGTCGAAAATATGTAACGATTTAAGTACTTAGGAAAATTTGCTCCGTTGAACTCGTAAACTTGTGGCATCTTCTTCTAACCCTCTAAACACCTCTTTTAGACTGAAGATATGCATCTACAAGATATCCAAAATATTGCAAAGTTTAACAACATCCAAATAAACATAAAACCAACGATAAAAACACATAAATCAGCCACTTTTGCAATTTATTATCTTTAAACATCATTTGCTCAGTTTATCCTTTTGGCGAGTGATTTTCTATAAAAATCACTAAAACACGGGAGATAATGTTACGAAACAACTCGATAAAAACCATAAAATTAGTCGTAAACAGTATACTGAGATACCGTCAAATGAATACCCTGCTTAAGTTTCAAGAACTTACTCGCCTTATCCGCTTGTTCTCTCGCTGTGAAGTACTCATTGAAAAGCATTGCTTTGAAACCTTCCCAATCTGTTACTTTCCTGTTACTGCTTTGTATAGCATCTATCCACGCTTCAGCTGCACCCAGAAGAAAACCAACTACTAACTGCGCCATCTCAGTCTCGGGAACATTGATGTTCCTACAAGCCTTCTCAAAGCTCTTTAGCCACTCTTCAGCTTTCGAGTGTTCCACATTCCCAAAGAAGTCTTGAACCCGATTCCTTCTCAGTCTCGTATACTAATCCACAACGGTGCTTAGTCAAAAGCCGGTCTAACTGGTGGGTAAACTGGAGGGTATCCGAAAGGTATTTGTTGCTGAAACTGTTGTTGTTGAAGGTAAGGTGGATTCACTTGAGGCTCAGGCTGATAAGGATAGTATACTTGGTGATATTGCTGGTGGAAACCATAGGGTGGGTATCCTATGCCTTGCTGATGATCAAAGCGCAGTGAAGGTGGTATTGTAGGTCGAGGGGTGTGACCTATTGGAGGTGGGTAGAAGGTCTGCTGTTGTTGTTGATGGAAAACCGGTGGAGAGGGGTAGCTCACTGGTGGTGGATAAACACTGACCGGTGGAGGGTAGATGCAAGTTGCTGGGGGAACGTAGACTGGTGGAATGTCCCCTAACACGGTGACACGGATGGGGGCTTCCCCGGGTTGTCCATAGATATAGTTGTATCTTGGTGGTGTATTGGTGAATGATTCTGACGTGGTCGCGGTGACAGGCTCCGCCGAGATTGTGATGTAGGGGTCGCAGTATGAGGGGGTGGAGAAAAGCTCGGATGAGGTGAAGGATTCTGCTTCACAAATCCGCCTCCTACAACCGGTGTCGGACTCTCTCGATGAACTCCTGAAGTCTCTGCACCCGCTCCGGTTCTAGTCGTCACCATCCTAATGATCAAAGAAAACCATAGCGTTACTATAAGATCTAGAGAAACTTATCTTAAAAGAAAGGAAGCCGAAAAGATGCTTCTCTCTGATACCAACTGTAACGCCCCATTCCCGGACACCGAGTCCTTATCCGGAAAAGGAACGTTCGGCTCGAATAAAATAAAAATAAATTCACTTTATACGTAAGCCTCTACTACATCGTATCAAGTGAAAGCAAATGGAAGCAAAGACTCGGGTATATTTAAATTTTTCAACGTCCATGAATAGAAACCAAATCTAAAGATGGAAATGTAACCTTTATTACATTCAAAGAAAATACGAAAATCCAAAAGAAACGTACGATATCCTCAAAAGAAAGAATTAAAAGGTACTACAAGTCTCGAAAAGACCAAAAGACTACTCCAAAATAACCAAAGAAAGGTATAGCCTAAATTAATCGAATGAAAGAACAAAAAAAAAGTAAGTCTTCAACGAGGCATCGTCAAATTTCGTCATCGAAATCCTCCTCGTAAACTTGATCAACCTGTTCATCTTCTCACCCCCAAACATATAGAAAAACATGCATTTGAGGTAAGTACAATGTTTACGGTGATTTTTATGATTTATATTACATTATTTCGTAACAATGTCCTTTGTATTTTATTGATTTTTATAGAAAATTAAGTGTTTAATTGAATTAAAAGAATGAATGTGGAAATTATTAAAGTGCAAAGTTGGGTTATCTACGTGATTTTATTAGTAATTATCTATTTATATATGGGATGTTACACTTTGCATGTTCTTATTATTTTGTAGGTACACAAACATATCATGGAATGAGTCAAAGAGCTGAAGTAGTTTGAAACAACATTTATTTGAAGATTAAATAGAAGGATAAAATAGGGATTATCTTTATTTTTATATTTTTTTTAGGGTTTAGATTTTTCTTTTTCAAATAATAAGAGAAAAGAATAGTAATTATCCTATTCTCGGGGAATTAAGTATAAAAGGACGGGGAGTCATTGACAAGGAAAAGAAGAATTTTCTCTGGAGAACAATTTCGGCGCAGAACCCTAGAAAACACGGTTCGGTCGACCGAACCCTTCCTCTCGGTCGACCGAGCACTATTTTTTTTTATTTTATTTATTTTGTCTGGAATCAACTATGGTTAAAGGCTGAAGCAGTTTGGAACAAGCTCTGTGAAACCGTTCTCAACAGCGTCTTGATTTTGACTTTTGGATTGTCTTGTGAGTTTAATAAAATTGTATCTTTCCTATGATTTTTATTGTTGTGCAATTTCAATTGATGAATGTGTTGCATATTTGATTGTTCAATAATTAATGAGAATTAATTGTTAAACCAAGGTCACCATAGTCAACATTAGATTTTTACTCTAATAACGACAGTCGCTAGGTTGGAAATCTAGGTTGCGAGATTGAACAAATCTCACACCTTGTTAGTCAAAGGGTTAATCTTTTGAATCGATAGATGAAAGAGATTAATAGGAGAATTCTTCTAAGATATTAAAAATTCGTACCCACGATAGGTGAATCACAATTTTCGTTAAGTCATCACAAGACAACCTTAGAGAAGAAAATGAGGGTTGCGGGATCGGTGGATCATTGCTTGTTCATCGTTAGATTAATTGAAAAAATCATTTGTGCTGATTTTTTTTTTATCACCATAGTCATCGTAACAATTTTATAATTTTTATTGTATTTTTAGTTATAAAATAGAATCATCTTCGTTAATCCGGTTCGCAACTATTTTTACTGGCTTTGGATTTTAGATCTTCTGTCCAGTTTATTTTCTATTGTTTTCATTACTAGGTTCATTTTGTCTTATTTTAATTGTAGTTTTTCAATTGTTAAGTGTAGGACATTTTTTTTCTTCTTATAATTCTAGTGATAACAATAATAACTGTGACAAATCTAGAACAATTGATTAGAACTAGACAAAGTACGATTCCCTGTGGATGACCCGGTCGAGCCACTGCATTATTAAACTTTGCACTTGGGGTTGGACTGGATTATAAATTTAAAACTTAAAATTCCCAACAAGTTTTTGGCGCCGTTGCCGCGGAATCGGTACGGTTGTCTAGTTTTTTTTTTTGTTATTAGTTTTTCGTAGGTAGGTGCCCTTAGTGTTGCTGTTTACGTAATAAAAATAAAAATAAAAAAATAAAAAAATAAAAAATAAAAAATAAAAAATTTTACTTCGGTCGACAGAACCTGACCTCTCGGTTGACCGAGAGATATTTTATTCACATCCGGGGTGATGATAGCATGTAGAAGGATGGCCTCTTCATCGGTCAGCACTTCAAAGTTGTCGGATAGGATAGCCCGGGAATCGATGAATCACTTCCACTCTCGGTGCCATTGACACAGCCCAGAAGCAACACCATTGTGAACAGGCTCATCATCCCTTTCTGGGAAAAGACGTGCATGTGCATCGAATCTATGAGCACAGTAGGTCTCTTCACTATCAAGATCCCAAGCCGTTTGAAAATGCAGGGCCGGATCGACGGCAGGGAGTTGCAGGATCTCGTTTATGGCAGCCGGGGTGAAACACACTTGAGTGCCTCGAACTTAAACAGATGAGACTTCTTTGACGGACTAGGCCTCTAACAGAATGGCATAAAATTCATGGACCAGGGTAAGATTGTACCTCCCAAAGGGTCCAAGAAGAAAATGGCGCCAGCCGGAGTAAGCCATGCAAAACATGGAGCCACTCCCATCAATCTTGTTCAAGCCCAAGCACCTCTTGGCTAAGTGTTCACGGTTGGAAAAGTAATTCCTATAATTTGCAATGGCATTGGTAGACGCCGTAGTGAAGAAATGAGACAATCGAGAGGGATAGGTAGAGCCAGAAGAGGATGACATGGTGAGCGTAGAAACATAGACACAAGTTTCAGAAAATGTGTTTTATGCTACAAAACAGCAAAATTTTCCCTCCAATTATATAGAGGAAAAAGACACACCAATGGTGGAAGATAAAAGGATCATACGGTCATAATAACTGGCATTTCAAATTCAAAACGGAAGTTTGACCCGCATTTAATGCAACACTGAACGCATGGTCTCCTAGGGCAACCATAAGTCCTCGAATTTAGTGCTCTATCTTTCCTGACTAGAAAGGTATGTGCTCGCATCCCTCTTCGAGCGAGCTAACTCGATTTGGGTGGCCCTGACCGCTTCAACCAGGCTAAATTATAGATGTATTTATATTCAGAATCATGAAATATGCGAGCAAGGAAATGTAAAGCACGAACAATAATCAGAAATTCAGTCAAAATTCATTATCAAAAGCAGGAAGATAGCATTACAAGTAGTTAATTAAAAGTATGTTGACACTTAATCAGAAAAGGTGGTAGGCTCGAGAGAGGATCCGGATGGGATTTCATCGAACACAATGTTCTGCCGGGGAAGATACTCGTCTGACGGACAAGTACGAACCAAAGATGAATCAAGGTTGAAGATCAGCCAAGGGAACGGAATGGAGCGACTGTGCTTCATTCCCGTAGCAAACGACACCGCCTCACAATAAATCAGGAGACCCCAATCAACATTTACGGATGGGGTGCCAATAGCATGCAAGAGTAGGCCTTCCTCCTCAGTAACCTTTTTAAAGTTATCAGTAGGGAGCACACGAGTGTTGATGAAGCACTTCCACGCCCGTGCTTCATGTGACAACTCAGAGGCGATCCACTCTGGGGCCGACTCCCATGCATCAGGGAACAAGTAATGAAGTGCGCCATTCTGGTGCGCATGCCTGGAGACCTAGTCTTCATCCAGAGCCCACGTTTGCTCATAATGAAGGGCAGGGTCAAAGCTGGGAAGATGAAAGAAGTCGATGATGATGGCGGGAGTGAACAGAACCCGAACGCCGTGAACATGCACTGAGATTAGCAGCCATCTAGATCCAACATCGGACATAGCCTAGTAGAATTCATGCACCACCATAGTATTATAGTGGCCAGATGGCCGGACCACAAGATCTTCCCACATAGACAAGGATATACGAAGGTGAGACCCTCCGTTTATCTTGCAGCGATTCAAGCCCCTCTCAATCAATATGGGGCAGCGATTGAAGTACACCCAGAAGTTGGCTAGTACCTCATTAAAAGACGTACTAAAAAAGGGCGATTGAACATTGGAATGATGCATATTGCTAGATTAGATATGAAAGAGGGCCTAAAAAAGTTTTTTGGCAAAAAGAAACTCAAATTTTCTAGTGTAAGTAACTAAGATGGCCGAACACTCCTTTTATAGGAAGGGCTGTGAAGGCCAACGGTCTAGATCAAACCGATCGAACGGTACGGGATGACACTTTTCAAATTCGGAAATTCAAAAAACGGATATTGATAAAGGCAGAATCTTTAAATGCTCGGTCGGTTGTCAACCTGGCAGTCAAAGCTTCGGTTATCATGGCAAATCATAAAGAGGCATGTCAGAACAAGTCTCATCCATTTTCAATACAGACACATTGGGAACGGCCAACAACATAATTCAACGTTATTTTGACCAAGACTCGACTAGAGTCACGTTATCGTATCCTTTTCTAAATTCTAAGTTCAAGGTTATACGCTCTCAGGGATATTCTCATGTTAAACCCTCTCGGACTCATCACGGATAGGGAGACCCAGCTTTCGGACCGACATCAAAGGCGGGCCGAAAAATTATCAAATTATTTTTAATAACCCTACACGCTGCGAGCCCAAGGCTTATTAAAAACAACGGGGCTGTATGCCCTGGGTAGGGTCAGACTTACTCGAAAGACATCATATTTTCGAGCAAAATGAAGAAAAAAGCAAAGCAGCAGAGTGCGAATATAGTATAAGGAAAAGAAGAGCATACGATTAATCAAAAGCCATACAATGGCCAATACGTAATTCGAGATCGCAAGTTATTACAAAACAACTTCAAAGTCAAAGAAAATGTTTTCAAAATATTACAACTTGGGAGAAATTATGGAGGCATTGAGGCTGTCACTACTGAGTCTCTCCTCCTTCGGGCACCAAGGATGCATCATGAACATTCTCTCCTTGAAGAGACGGGTGCAACAATGAATCAAGTGGGCTCTAGGCCGATAGAGCCGGGGGATTCGCCGAGGCCGCGGCAGGAGACCCATTAACCAATACTCTCAATTTATCAGGAATCACCGGTGGCGGACTCCAGGGCGCTTCACCCCAATGGGCCAAGCCCATGGAAATGGCGGTGAGCTCCTCCTCGGTAAAAGGGATCTCGGCATGAAGAGAAAGCAGCCGGGTATCATACTGATCGGTTAAAGATCAGTTATTTAGGGTATCTAAGGAGGGAGCACCACCCCCAAGAGCCCATCAAACACAATGAGCAAAGTGATAAAAGCGTTCGTCGTAACCGGCCAATCCCGTGACTCCAAGAGCCTTTGAATACTCTTCAGAAGCTTGTAAGCGGCAACCGCTTCAGTTCATGCTGCCATTCTAGCCGCCTCAAGTTTAGCCTCCAGATCAGATTCGGCTATCTTCACCTGATCCTCAAGGGATTTCTTCTCTGCGGGCCATGCCTCAGCTGTCCGGGTAGCTTTGCTCTATAGCTCGTTGATGTTTTATTGAACTTATGGGTGTCCTTCTCAAGCTTGGACATAAGTTCGATATGAGTGGTCTCTGCGGCCTCATGTTCCTCCTGATGCTTTCTCCTATTTTCCTCCAACTTACTACTGGCTGTGCCAAGCTACAGGGTAAGTTGGTTCATTTGCCCCTCTACCCGACCAGCATTCTTCACAGCCGCATCCCGTTCGCATCCAAGATCGGCATCCATGTGATCCCGCTAAGCGACTGCGGTATTCGCCTACAAAGGAGAAAATGGAGTTAGATGCAGTGAGAATAAATATGGAAAAGAAAGCAAAATGAAAGACTTACAAAAGCGGTGAGCATCCCTATCATGCCCGCTAAGTCCTCCCCACGCTACAAGAACCCAGATTATGGACCCAATCTATCCGTCATCACAGACCGAGAGCCAATTCCCCTGCCAATGACCAGGTGACTTCATCGGGCACATCCATTCTTAGATTTCTGAGCTGGGGAACCCTCGAGATAGCATTGGCCATTTGTTCACGGTTTCTGAAACCCGGGAAGCAACTACGGAGGTCGGTTATCACCCTGCTGTGTTGATGGCCCACCCACATGACGCTTCATAACTGATCAGATATCTGATTGGGTAGCTATCTTGTGCAAGTTTTCTTTAGACACAACAGCAGCCTTGTGGCCCTGACCATCATCGGTCCTATCTTTCTTCAGGTCCGCCACCTCCCTAGTATCCTCAACATCAATTAAATCAATGCTCGGGATCGACTCAGACGAGCCAACGGCGGTCTGAGACCTGGATCGCTTTGGTGCAGAGGTTTGAGAAGTCTCGTTGATGATTAAGGCACTAGATTTACCTTTAGACTGAGAAACAACAGCTTTGTCAGGCACGGTTACAATGGGCAGAGGATGCTCACCAGTACCTGACAAAATTTGTGCCTTTTTCCCTTCACTAGCTTGTGTCTGTTTGAGCATCTGTTGGTGGAGCCGGCTCGCATTCACCATATCTGTACAAGCGGACGCAGTTAACATAAGGCGTATCAAAAGGAAAAGACAAATAGAAATAACATTAGCGGAGAAGTGGAAAAAATACATATAGTGCTAACAGTAAGCGCCTCCTGCACACGATGATCTCCCCCACACTCTTCACACTCAGAGGGCAGACATATCCTATGATGGCACTCCGAGTACCATTCCGGATCGCACAACAACATGTCGATGGGAACAAGCACGTCTCCCTCACCAGGAAAGGTAATTCCAACCATTCGGCTATTTGACATGGTAGGGTCGAGGAGGAGGCGGAGATTGAATGTCCTCTTTTGTGAGGGCTTCCTCCCCCTAACAAAGCCCAGGAGCTATTTGATTCTAGCAATAAAACGCTGATCGTCGACCTCTTCCTTGAAGTCTTTGATGCTTTCCGTATCCAGGTCTACTCTGGTGATTCTTTTAAATGGCCATCCAACCCGAGAATAAACTTTCATACAACGGATATGCCAGGAATCAACCTTCTTCGGGAGGTCAAAAAACAGCTGGCAGGCTTTCCTCTGAGGCACCACCTGATCGAACTCCTTAAATTTGGTGATCCAAAAGAAATGTTTGAATACAGTAAATGAGGGCTCCATGTCCAACAAGCGGCTCATAATGATGAAGCCTAAAATGACTCTCATCAAACCGAGGGTGAGATCGCTGGGATGAGTGTCGGTCACCTCGAGAATCTTGACAAGAAAAGGATCAAAGGGGGTCGAGCCCCGGCCACCAGGTGGTCATAATGCAACCAGATGTAGTCAAAATTTGAACGACCACATGCTTGTTTTCTTATCATTAACCCCGGGAAAGCTAATGAAATGATAATCCGATGGAATATCAAAAGCATCCAAGAAGCTGTTATAGTCACCGGAGCGATGAAACTTCTTCCACTGCTGGGAAACCTCCTTATCGAAAGTTTTCTGGGCCTCGACCTCAGCACACCCCTCTTAGGTATATTGTTTTGGGGGCCACGGATTCGATTTTTTAGATTCTCTCCGTTTTCGAGACCGGGCCGCATTCGGCCGCAGTAACGCCTCAGTTTCATCCGGGCCCCGGCCAGAGGCGCTTGGGACCTAATCATCGACCATCTACCCCTCAAGTTGTTCAACAAAATCCACGAAGGCCTACTCGCCTTGGTCAACTACTTCAGGCTCATACCCTAAAGCTTCTCGAGCGTCATCATGGCTAGGGGTGCGCTCGAAAATCATCCTAAAAACACAAGGGCGAGGCGGATCATCAGTCACCTAGACCTAGGGGTCGGGCCAAGACAAGCGTGTCTGCTCATTATAACACCTCGCCCCTCCGTTTTTCCCGCCAAAACAATAAACAATCGAAGCTCAACAACAATCAAGTTAAGATTCCAGAAACATAAAAATTAAACCCTGAGGAAAGACTAAAGGGCAACCTGATACAGACCAAGGGTAATAAGGGATGCGACGATTCATGT
Organism: Gentiana macrophylla; assembly: GCA_026214975.1. Classification (NCBI taxonomy): domain Eukaryota; kingdom Viridiplantae; phylum Streptophyta; class Magnoliopsida; order Gentianales; family Gentianaceae; genus Gentiana; species Gentiana macrophylla. The sequence goes on from CM047810.1 coordinate 88,003,175, forward strand.
CTACCACACAGACATGATGAGCATAGGACAACAAATGGAAAAGACGGAGATAAAACCTACTCAACATTCAAGCCTTTTATGCATAGTTTGAGCAAAACTACATAGTAAGAACAATAAATGCACAGAGAAGCAAACACAGAAGAAAAGATAGAAACCTTTTACCTGAAAGCTGATGATTTTCTGAAAACGAGATGAAGATTGATCGGAAAAGATGAAGGAACTACCGGAAATACTTACCTTCCGCCATCAACCACTACTCGAGTGCCGGATTCTTTAGATACCACCAGACTATTTTCACCACAAAAACAGAGAGGAGGAAAAGGTAATTTCGATTTGTGGTTTGCCCCTTTATATAAGCAAATAGAGAACCGAAGCGTCGTATCGACCGTTTCAAAATCCGAAATTCAAAGTGCAACCACCTCACGATTATCGAAATTCTCCCACCAATAAGAGGTCGTGGCCAGTCATATCAACCGACACATCAAATACAGTACTGAGGCTACGCCTCGACCAATGGCAGTTCGACATAACCACTCGCAAAATACAAGTATGTCTGCTTCATAGCGCAGCTCTCAAGTCTGCTCGCTCAGTAGCACCACATCGGCGTTTGTGTGCTTTATAGTGCAACATCTGGCGATGAGTCATTTCATGACATGAAAATTGCCAAAACCTGGCAATAGTAGCGCGGTCCTAAAACCTACCATTCTGACACTGCGGCGTTTCTTGATTGTCCGCTTTATCACGCAGCATCTTGCAATGAGTCGTTCCGTGACATGAAAGTTGCCCAAAACCCGTCATGCATAAGATGGTCCAAAGCCTGTCCGCTCAATGCGCACAGCACCTCACAGCAAATCGATTAACGTCGTCAAGGTTGGCTCAAGCCCGATACTACCATAATCGGCACCACCTCTAATAGAGTTTACAGGGTCGCAATATGCAAGTGCACACACAACCTTACTCCCTGTCTAAACCATAGCGAATGGTTTAACCACGTAGTAGAGGGCCATTGATATACCGCGGCCGATCACATTCTACCGGACCACCATCAGACCCACCGTAGCGGTCACTTATCAGCCTTTAGCCTCCATCACCACCAGCCCGACAGGAAATAAGTTGATTGGGTCATCGAGTTCGCACGATCGTATCAGTCCTCAAGATAGAGGCCGAGCACGCTACCCCCAGCACGCTATATCGGTCAGCCAGGCTATGCCCTCTATATATAGGCGAGCACGCTCTACACTTAGCATTAGCAAGGATAAGACTGTCTCAGCAGGAAGGCATCAGAGCGACTAGCGGTCCTTTCAGCGTGACCCTCCACAGCTGCATGTCTTATTAATTATACTTAATTATGTCTTGTCACTATTAGAATAATCACCACTAGAGCTTTGCATATAAATATAGGCTTCATGTAACCTGAAAAGAGATACACAATTCAATATAAGCAGATAAACTCTGCCAATTTGTCAACAACATCATCTCTTAATCACTTATCGTGTCCGCCGGCTGAGCGCCGCCCTATATTCTTCACAGCCACCATCATATCACCATAAAGGTCAACTTTTACACTCTGATATCCACCGTACAAATGTCTTCTTTACCGTCGTGATATTCCTAGCAATATCAAAACTCAGTTTAATAAATGTATCAAGGTTTTGAGATCTGATAATGGAATGGAGTTTTATTTACCTATTTTTTATGATGATAAAGGTATATTGCATCAAACTCAGTAGTTAAAACACCTCAACAGAATGGAGTTGTTGAAAAGAAGCACCAACACATTTTATATGTGGCTAGAAGTCTTAGATTTCCGTCCAAATTACATCTCATTTATTGGTCTTATTTTGTCATTCATGCTGTCAATTTAAAAAAACATTACTCCCTAACCATTGATACTGAATAAGACACCTCATGAATTGTTCTAACAGGTAAAACCTTCATATGACTACATTAAAATGTTTGGTTCCTTGTGTGTGCCTAATCTTCATACTATCATAACAAGTTTGCTGCAATAAGTATCCAGTCTATGTTTTTAGGTTTGGTTCCAAATGTGAAAGGGTTTTACATGTTAAACTTGCAAACCAGGCATATTTTTGTAACCAGTGATGTAATATTCCATGAATTATCTTTTCCCTTTAAGGATTCTGATTCAAAAACAGGTAATATCCAAAAGTTTACCTTTGCTTGTATCATTTGATCAGGTTATAGCTACTGATTTTGTTTCTAAATCACCAGTTGATCAGACTTCTGTATCTACTGATCCTAGTACTCACTATACTAATGATGAGCACCAGACACACATTAATACTGATGATGTTGTGCAAGAACCAGAAATTGCACATTTGAATGATGTTAATCAACCAAATGAGCAACCAAAGGTGCTCCAACAAGTGAATCCTGTCCAAACTAGAACATCTTCTAGAACCAGGGGTGCTCCATCATATCTGAAAGACTACAAATGCTGCAATTTGCAACTTAAAACCTCTCCACACACAATTGGAAATGTTGACACTCTTGTTCATTTATCTATGCCTTACAAGAATTATGTTCTTAGTGCCTAAGTACTAATAGAGTCTAAGAATTACAATGAGGCAGTTAAAAGAAAGGAATGGATAATAGCAATGGATAATGAGATAAAAGCTTTACAGCAAACTCAAACATAGGATATTGTTCCGCAGGAAAATAGCCAATTGGCTGCAAATGGGTGTACATGATTAAAAGAAAGTCTGATGGAAATGTGGAGAGATTTAAAGCTAGGTTAGAAGCCAAGGTTACACTCAACAACTAGGACTAGATTACTTGGATACTTTCTCTCCTATGGCAAAACTTACAACTGTTAGGACTCTACTGGCAATTTTTGCTGCAAAAAGTTGGAACTTACATCAATTAGATTTAAACAATGCCTTCCTACACGGTGGTATCACAAAGGAAGTGTACATGGATGTGCCACAAGGATTCAACTCAGAACCAGTCCATGTTTGCAAACTCAAGAAGTCTTTATATGGTCTTAAACAGGCCGGTAGACAATGGAACATCAAGTTAACCCAAGACCTGCTTGCGAGGGGGTTTAGACAGCCAAAACAAGATTATAGCCTATTCATAAATGGTACAATGTGATCATTTTGTGACTGTTTCGGTTTATGTGGATGATGTGCTCATTTCAAGCCCTGATATGAATTAAATCAAGGAAATAAAAGAGTTTCTGAATAGCAAATTTGGAATCAAAGACCTATTTGGAACTTCTTGAAGAATATAGTTACATGGATTGTAAGCCTAGTCAAACACCAATGGATCCTTCAATAAAACTACATAGTGAGGACTCTCCAAAGCTTGATTCAGACAGCTACTACAGAAGCTTAGTAGGAAAGTTGCTATATTTGGGAATTACCAGGCCAGATATTACCTTTGCAACACAAAAATTGAGCTATTTCTTGAACCAACCCATATAATTGCAACTCCAAGCAGCATATAAACTACTCATATACTTGAAGAAATCGCCAGGACACATTGTATTCTTTCCAGCAAAAATCTGGAGCTGAAATGCATCGTAGATGCTGATTGGAGTGGATGTAGTTACACCAGAAGGTCTGTCATAGGTTTTTCTATTTTTCTAGGTGAATCCCTTATAAGTTGGAGATCTAAGAGCAAATCACAACATCTAGGAGTTCCTCAGAGTCTGAGTACAGGGGCATGGCAATGGAATCCTGTGAACTACAATGGCTTACATATGTCTTGGAATAATTCAACATCAAACAAATCAAACATATACCACTTTTCTGTGACAACAAAATGCACTATACAATGTGGAAAATCCAGTATTTCATGAGAGAAAAAAACATATAGACATAGATTGTCATTTCATTAGAGACAGATACCAACAAGGCCTATTAAAGCCATTACTAGTGTCCTCATAGCTACAATTGGCAAACTTATTCACAAAACCACTTGATAAGTCCAAGTTTCAGTTTCTCATAGATCGCTATCCTATAATCAACATTTATCAACCATAGATTCAAGTTTGAGAGGGGGTTTGAAGCAGCTGTTAGACACACAGATGCATATGCAAACCTTTCTCTATGGCAATACATCGAACACATACACTGTTAGGTGTAGTGCCCGAAAGACAATTTGTGTAATTGTTTTAACAATGGATGACAGATTTTATCTCACCTTATTACTTGCTTTGTGCTTGTAAATAATACACTGCTGCAAACCTTAAGTATATCAGTATGTAACCGCTTAACTCAGTGTAGGCATGCACGTGAGGATTGAGTTAGTGGTGATATACTTAAACTGTTAGTCCGAGGTGAACTTAATCAGAGTTTAGGGTCTCTTGATTAAAACACCAATAATGCACCCAGAACACCTTAGGGTGTGATAGTCTTATCCGGACTGTCGGTGAGAGTACCTACGTGGGGCATTTATATATGATGGCATTCATATAGGATCGGACGATTTAATCTGAATTTCTCGGTATAATTCCGTAATCGAGGAATCTTATTAAATCATTAGATGATCATATATGGATCAACCTTAATCTGAGGTGATCACGAGTCTTTGCTTGTCCCGGGGTAGTGTTTGATGTGTTAGTTACGGTTCACTTAAATAATGTGTTCCAAGCCACTTCTCATTGGCACTATCTCCGGATGAGTGAGTAGTTACGATTTTCACGACATGGAATCCATTCCTTCCTGCGGGAAGTAGAGAGACAAATCCCTTATTTGTTAGCCCTAAGAAATTGATCGATCCCGGGAGTTCACATTTGACTAATTAGCTACTAGTCGGACATGTGTACTAATTGATCATCGAGGGTTAATGGTAAATAAGGATAAGATATTCTCGAGTCGGGTTCACGGAGACCTCCCACTCGAGAATGGACAATCTATGGAGGTTAATCCGTATGTAGTGATTATATCAATGGACGCTTATTCACTCTATGGGTTGAGTATAGTATACATCCATAATCGGTAGAGTTCGATTTTGTTTTATGGTGGCGTAATCCCGAATTAATAATTAATGTACTTATTCTGCTCGATGAATAATTAATTATTGGAGCTACTGGTTATAGGTCCATGGTCCCCGATGTGGCTTCTGTAATTCGGACTAATAATCTTGTTATTTGGGCCTCAGTGATAATTAATTGGCTGGGCTAATTAATTGATATGCATGGATATTATTTAGTTGTGCTAAATAATATAATACACATAAAAGACATTTCATGTGGGCTTTTTATACCCTAAAAGTGGCGCCTCAGATTCATTATTTATCACAAGAATTAATTTTGGTGATGTGGAAAATAAAAGATATTCTTGTTATATGATTGGTTTGATGACTTGTTATTTGATTTCCTATTGGTCAATACATGTCACAATTAGTCATTAAGGAAAATATCCTTTTATTTTGTTTAATTAATTAATTATTTAATTAATTAATACTTGAAGGCCAATGATTTACTCTCCTATAAAAGGAGAGTTATTCCAAGAGAAATTGCAAGGCAAATTTCGACCACTATGATAAAAAGGGAGAGGAAAATTAGTTTTTCTTGCCTAGGGTTTTTTGGAAGAGGTGTTGCATATCAAGGAGGTTCGTGTATCAAGAAGGGTGTCCATCAACCGCCGTTTGGAGAACACATCGGAAGATCAAGGCTTCTCTTCCCGTTATTGGTAACATGATCTTAAACCCCCTTGTAGTTATTTACGTCCTTTAATTATGAATTGTGTCATATAAGTCGTGATCCATCCGCTGCGCATAGATCTAACTCGTTTAGATCTAAGAACCTGCATACTTCATGTGGTATCGGAGCCAGGTTCCACGATTTATATAGTCATAATCATAATTAAACGATTTAAAGGAGTGGAATTGCATGTAGGTAAATTTTATTTATTGTTTTATGCATTGATAATGATTAATTGCTATGGTTGAAGAGATGGATTGGGGGTTGGCACTGTTTACCCGTTAGATATATTGTAAACTCATATAAACGATGAAAATTCGTTCATATGAGTATAGGAAATTATGTGATTTATTGCTTTTTAATTTCCAGATAATAGATCTGTACAGTAGCTGTTTAGTCTTTTCGTTTTTTCCGTTGTTTGAGCCGTTAAAACGAAGATCCCTCTGGTCAGAATCAATATTGGAAGTTGATGAACAATCCCACAAAATTTAGCGTCGATCAGAGTGGATTTGGATGTCCGTTCGTTGATGAGAAGAGGCAGCTGTAACAGAAAACGCAGGATTCACAGAAACCCTAACTGTGACTTCCTCGATTTTCTGGAAAGTATTGGATCGTTGAAACAAATATCCGACCGGTCCGATCAATAACCATGGAGTTTTGGACGTGATATAAAAGTTTCAGGACGATCGGGATTCATCTTGATCCCCGATCGGCATCGGGAAGTAAATGATGCGCTGCTTTGTAAGAGTCTGTTTCAGCAGACAAGTTGGGCGACTCATCGAGGAAGATTGACAAGTCAAAGCTCCGATCCGACCTTCCATCTTGAAGTCCGAAGAATGAAGATCAGATCTGGAAAGTTTTGTCCCGATCCGAGTTCGTTTGATATGCCGATTGTCGAAGATTCTAAACAGCTGCAGATTAGGGTTTTTAATTTATTTTCAAATAGATTAGTTACGTGGGTGCCAACGGTCCATCTCGGTGTTTATTTTCCGCACTAGTATACATGTGTAGATTGTATGAGTAGAACCGGAAAATTTCCATGACATGCATCATATCATGAATTCCACTCCATATGCATACATGTAGAAATTAATTCGAGGAATTAGTTAGGCATGTATAAAACACACGATTAGTTTTAATTAATTGTTTGATATTAATTAGAAACTAATTAGGGTAAAAACCGAGGAACACGGGTTTTTTCAATCGTCGAGGTTGGGTGATGGATTCTCGATGAATCCCACTCTGCGAAAGCATAATGAGTAAAATCCCGAAACCTCGTGGTTAAGGTGTTGGATTCTCGGTGAATTCCACCTTACCTAAGACGAGATTACGTTTTTGTTCCGTAGTGTCTACGTGAATGTTTGATGTTTAAGGATTGGATAATCACGGGCAAACCGGTTCGAAAGTGGTTTAACCACGGTTGGGTGGTCAACGGTAGCTACGGCTCAATCGACTTCACCGCACGTGTGGCGTTTGCACGGGTGCGCAATCTTGAGCCATCCGAAGAGCCACTACGGCTCAACGGAGCTCTCCTAGCCTTGACCCGTCCGACGGCCACATATGTTCTAACGAATAGGCCGGGTGGGCTAGCCCACATAACCGACAACATTCGGGCCTATGATTTATTGTTCCTTAATGTAACATCAAGTCCAAAAACGTGATCAGTAAACCCACCACTTTTTCAAAATATTGAGTGGGAGCGGGAGAGGCGACAGCCGACCCCACGGCCTCTATTGTTGACACAAGCAACGGAGAGAATGGTGACGCCTCGTGCCGCCTCCGGGACCGGCCTCCTAAGGAAGGCCTTCACCGCTATCAAAATTCAAGGCTTGGTCTCCGAAAGGATAGGATTTTGGGTACTCGCCGGGTCACTGACCGACCCTAAGGCGGCACACTCGGGGTCTGTTAAGGGTTATTTTATACGTTTTATAAGGATATATTTTGTAACAATTCTCTCCATATTCGTATGTTTTTCATAGAAATCGAGCTTTATATTGAAATATTGAGCAAGTGATGTTTTTAATGGGTTAGTTGCAAAGTCGTATGAATTATGTGTAAAATTGATGGTTTTATGTTGATTTGGAAGATACTACATTTTGCAATATGTTTGATGACTTGTAGGTACACAATTCCGGCTTGGAAAAGGATTTAGAATGTGTTAAAATCGGATTGATCTGAAGAAAAGAAGATAAAGATGGAAATATCAAGTTCAAGTCGAAGCTGAATGTTTGTCTATTTTTCCCGTCCAGTGGACGGGCGTCCATCAAAGCAGACTGGCGTCCAAGAGGTGAAAAACAGATCAGAGAGTTCCAAACTTTCTTGGACGGGCGTCCAATCCATGCAGACGGGCGTCCGCGGCCGACTTACAGCAAACCGACTTTATTCCCTATAAGTACAACGCATTATCAAACCCTAGGACGGAGACCATACACGCATATTACTTGAGAAAAGCCTAGTTTTTCATGCCAAGTGACCTCGGCCGGCTGAGCTTTGGTGCTTGGCCGGCCGAGGGTCGTTTCTTTTCCGTTTTATTTCTGTTTTGCTGCTGCGTTTTATGCTCAACGCTTGGGGCTGAACATGTTCAAACGATTTGAATCTTTTCCATCAGGTTTTTCTATTTCCAATCTGAGTTTATGTTGTGATTTTAATTCAAAGTTGTATCTTTTCCATGATTATTTGTTATGCAATCGATATCGAGAGATGTATTGCTTATTGATGTTTACCACATGACGAGAGTCGGTGTAAACCTTAGATCACCATAGGAAAGATGAGATTTTTAATCTTGACATAACGAGAGTTGATAGGTTAGATTTCTAGGTTGCTAGATTGAGAGATCTTACACCTTGTTTTGATAGCATCAATCTTATATATCGAGAGATGAGAGATTGATAGGCGAATTATCTACGAGAGTAAGAATTCATACTTTTGAGAGGTGAACCACAACCTTAATTAAATCATCACAAGATACTTTAGAGAGGAAATAGAGGGTTGCTGGACGGTGGATTATTGTTTGTTCATTGTTTAATCATCATGATCATCTTCTTATTTACTGTTTATTTTACAGTTTATAGTTTAGATTTCGTTTTCGCTTTTATCCTTCTTGGCTTTGGACTGACAATCCTCTGTCCAGTTTATCTTCCGTTTTAGTTTAGGTTTAGTAATAAATAGTAGTGACGATTTTAGAAGAATTAATAAGAACTAGATTAAACAACCTCGATTCCCTGAGATCGACTCCGGTATTAATCGCTATACTACGATCCCTACACTTGGGGAATACCGGATTTATAAATATTTATTACTTGTTGTTTTGTTAGATAAAATCCGTGAACAGGGTCTACCTAAAAATCTGAGACAGTAGGTCACACTCATAAAGGGTATTTTTGGTAGTACCTTGGCTGAAAAAGGAAAGGTGATTGGCGATCACAAATGAGATGTTCAATTCTCAATCCGATCTTCAATGTTAATCGAAACCTCTTTGACCTACCCTAAGGCGGCACTGAGGCATTAGATTAAATCCTTGGAACGGTAGGATAGACTATAAGTACTTAGTTTATGTTCCTAAAATTTATTAGTAGTGTATGATTTGGATTTATTTTCTGTCAATTTTATTTACAACTGTTATACATATCTCTCTAGGGTGCTAGACTGCTAGGGTAAAATTGACTAGTAATGACTTCGTTAAAGAGTGGTAAGTAACTAGAACGTTGTACTTATTGATCTTACATGCGATTAATTTTTCCGAAGAGATATTTCTCTTGAGCCTTCAAGACTTAAGTGACGTAAATAAGTATGTCACTGTTGTCACTCGTGTTGAACGAGAGACAACCATAGTTAGTTTGAAAGATGATTTGGACGATAGAATTCTTCTAGTGAATTTTAATTGTGTAGTGTCTACACGAGAAATTTTCTATTAGAAAAATTGGAGAATCATCAATTAAAGTGTCGCTAATTAGACGGTATTTGGAACCGATAAACTAGTGGGAGCTTTTATCTTATGTTTTTCTAATTTATTAGAAAATTAGTCCCACTGGGTAACACTTTCATTAGAAATCCCACAGTTCACGAGTAGTGTCTATTCAAACGAACTGCTAGTTCAAGACTATTTCCTTTTAAGGAGAGTTAAGAATGGGAAAGAATCTCTATAAGTGTTAATCATCTTAACTAAAGTTTTGAGGCTAAACCGAAACATTAAGTAAAGAAAGTATAGGATAAGGAAAGTGATTTCGGATCACTAACCAATGAATCCTTAGCGACTTTCTTAACCAAGCAACTTGACTCGGTAGCTTAGTTCTTTGGAAGAACAAGGAAGCTGTGCATTAACGATTAATAGAGTAACAACGGGCAGTAATTTTAGCTAAAATAGTGGGAGTAATATAAGGAAATGAATTTCGGATTCTATCCTTGAATATCACAGGAAAATTTATTTTTCTATTTTTCAGATTCATTGAAGCAAATGGATTCACTTTCAACTCGATATATTGTTGCCTCATAGAAAGTGAATATGACATTTGTAGCCGAGACTCGGACTTTTGTTTGATAAAGTCAGAACTACTAAGAAATGCTGAAAATGTATAAGTAACACGTCTTAAACTATTATAGGTAAAAGGTTTCCGTATTAAGATAAACAACCTTTCAATATCTATTAATTAGTGCATATATCCTAGAGAAAAGACCTCACGACTGGCTAAGGGTGATTCCTATCTCCCAGTCTAGGAATACTATCTCAAAGGAACAATGACTAAGTTTCCTTTCAATCGGGAAAGGGTAATAGATTTGAAGGGGTACCATAGCTTGTTCGCCATACCTTCGGGGTCTAGTGAGAGATACAAGCTAGTGGGAGATTTTTGAGTGGTGACATTCTGTCTGATAACTACTCAAAACGATGGTTAGTTTATCGAAAGAATACGAGGAGGAGTCTCTGATTTTAGCAGAGAATAGAGTATTCCATACTCAGAAATAGGCTATCGCATAGTCTTGGGACTGATGCTCGGCCTGCCTCCTAATGGAATGTTTCTCACTGAGGAAGAAACCATAAACTTGCCCTATATAGTTATTGATATGCTACAATACACTGCTAAACTCGATTAAGATAATTCGTTGCAAAATGACGGTTAACATTATTATGTAAACCGAGAAGTCTACCTAGAAGATGCTTGTGAATTTATGGATAATGAGTGAATTTGGTTCACACCACTTCCGTAAATGTAGGAATTTAGCATTTAATGCTTAAAGGTAGGACTGGAGATTTTGCGCATACGTTCAGATTGTGAATGTTCGTGAAATATCTTAATGAGACGAGTAAAGGTTGGTTATAAGATTATTGAGATCAGAAAGTGACGGTTGAACTGTCACAAGCCTTCTGATAGAATCTATAAGTAACAGCCTTAAACCTTGGAGTACGGTTACCCAAAGGTAGTTACTATCTCGATTTAATCGGACCACGTCCAACATCGGTTGTTGGTGAGTACATCGATAAATACTACTAGATCGAATATCAATCCACCCAAGACACAAAAGAGAGTATGGTTTAACCATTGACCCATTGTGGTTTTGTGGACTTTACTGATCTCTTTGGGGTGATTGATAACCTATGGCTCTTGGTGGGGTCAGTATAGGATTACGATCATAGAGGTTGGTTTGAAAACCTTAACCACAGTGAATGGAGTTTTGGTACTCCATCTCTGTTCACCACTTGTAGAACCACCGAGTGCCTCAGCCCCGATGGGAGCAATTGGATCTACACGGAAAAGAGTCGAATGAATAGGAAAGTTTAAACTTTCAGCAAAGTTGAGTGGTATAGGGTGATTCCTCGACAAGTAGAGATTTAACTGGACCTTGAACTCTCTCACCACTCAATCTTGCTTTGGATTTCGTTAAAAAGCAAAAATAGGGGTGATTCCCTGACACTTTCTTGCCGAACAACGGAATCAATTCATTCGAAAAGAAGGGTTTTAGCTAAGAATGAATAACGGATTCGTTACAAAGCGTAAGATAGGGGTGATTCCTAATACCTTTTTGGAGACTAACGATATCTTAATTTATTCGAAAAGAACCATTGGTAGGAAGCTTTGCCATGGCTTATATCCTTTGTGGATTTAAGAGAACCTCTCGGTCATTTAAAAGTCACATGTTTTAAAATATGTGGACTTGACCAAAATATTAATAAGTCTTTTGTAGACCGGATATCAATATTGGTAAAGTAGTAGTATTAGTGTTCATGAATGATAACACTTGAAACGCAGTTGGAAACAACATGGGTGTGCTATCTGAAGTCGGAAACTGACACGCCAAGATTCTCTGGATGAAAGAATTGGACTATATTCTAAGAATTTGAATCGGTCAAATTCACGAGAATGAGTCATTGGCTATCCCACCTATCTTATTGGATAAGATGATCATGCATATACGTATGCAACATTCATCGAGAGTAGTCCTACCCTACCTCTCGTGAATGATTCTCTAAATCTTCGGATAAAGAGAAAATGGGATAGAGTCTCTCTTGGATAACGGCAAGTCAGGTTGTCACAAGTCAATAATAGTCAAATCTCGGATTCGAGCATTGAATAGCGGTTTTAGTACATCCTCAAGTATTTTTGAAGAACGAGGAATAATGTGCTTGTATATTCGGGTGCAAACATGAATATGGTTGACTACACTGATTCTGACTTATAGTCAGATTAAGGATGATCGTTGGGACGATCTCGGACTCAGTGTTTAATCATTGTGATGGAGCTATAGTCTGGAGAAATCCAGAATCGCCAATTCGATTTTAGTTAATCGGATACATAGCAGCTTTCGGAGCAGCTAGAGTGGTGATATGGCTTAGGAATTTCCTTTCGGATCTGGGAGCAATTCCAGGTCTAGTGAGCCGATATCACTTCATTGTGAAAACAGTGAAGTGATAGCTTAGAAGGATCTTCTCAGTCACTATAGGTCAAAAGCATATTGAGAGAGTACCGCTGATTAGATGGACGGCGACGTTTGATCCTAAAGATCGTTCGAGCCGACAACCTAACTGATCAGTGTACCAAGTCGAGTGCTTAGAGGGTACGGCATTGAGGGATATATCTCAACTGCTTTTAGAGCAAGTGGGAGAGTGTTGTGAATAAGATAAGAAAGGGTGTGCTCTAAAAACAATCGTTACTTGTCATTTCGTGCAAGTGGGAGATTGTTAGGTGTAGTGCCCGAAAGACAATTTGTGTAATTGTTTTTAACAATGGATGACAGATTTTATCTCACCTTATTACTTGCTTTGGGCTTGTAAATAATACATGCTTGCAAACCCTAAGTATATCAAGATGTAACCGCTTAACTCGATGTATGGCATGCACGTGAGGATTGAGTTAGTGGTGATATACTTAAATCTGTTAGTCCGTGGTGAACTTAATCGAGTTTAGGGTCTCTTGATTAAAACACCAATAATGCACCCGAACACCTTAGGGTGTGATAGTCTTGTCCGGACTGCCGGTGAGGTACCTACGTGGGGCATTTATATATGATGGCATTCATATAGGATTTGGACCGATTTAATCAATTTCTCGGTATAATTCCGTAATCGAGGAATCTTATTAAATCATTAGATGATCATATATGGATCAACCTTAATCTGAGGTGATCACGAGTCTTTGCTTGTCCCGGGTAGTGTTTGATGTGTTAGTTACGGTTCACTTAAATAATGTGTTCCAAGCCACTTCTCATTGGCACTATCTCCGGATGAGTGAGTAGTTCGATTTTCACGCAGTGGAATCCATTCCTTCCTGCAAGGGAAGTAGAGAGACAGTCCCCTTATTTGTTAGCCCTAAGAAAGTGATCGATCCTGGGAGTTCACATTTGACTAATTAGCTACTAGTCAGACATGTGTACTAATTGATCATCAGGGGGTTAATGGTAAATAAGGATAAGATATTCTGAGTCGGGTTCACGGAGACCTCCCACTCGAAATGAACAGATCTATGGAGGGTTAATCCGTATGTAGTGATTATATCAATGGACGCTTATTCACTCTATGGGTTGAGTATAAGTATACATCCATGTCGGTAGAGTTCGATTTGGGTTTATGGTGGCGTAATCCCGGAATTAATAATTAATGTACTTATTCTGTTCGATGAATAATTAATTATTGGAGCTACTGGTTATAGGTCCATGGTCCCCGATGTGGCTTCTGTAATTCGGACTAATAATCTTGTTATTTGGGCCTCAGTGATAATTAATTGGCTGGACTAATTAATTGATATGCATGGATATTATTTAGTTGGGCTAAATAATATAATACACATAAAAGACATTTCATGTGGGCTTTTTATACCCTAAAAGTGGCGCCTCATATTCATATATCACAAGAATTAATTTTTGTGATGTGGAAAATAAAAGATATTCTTGTTATATGATTGGTTTGATGACTTGTTATTTGATTTCCTATTGGTTAATACATGTCACAATTAGTCATTAAGGAAAATATCCTTTTATTTTGTTTAATTAATTAATTATTTAATTAATTAATACTTGGAGGCCAATGATTTACTCTCCTATAAAAGGAGAGTTATTCCAAGAGAAATTGCAAGGCAAATTTCGACCACTATGATAAAAAGGGAGAGGAAAATTAGTTTTTCTTGCCTAGGGTTTTTTGGAAGAAGAAAAACTTTGAGTTTTTCTTAGTGTTGCATATCCAGGAGGTTCGTGTGTCAAGAAGGGTGTCCACCAACCGCCGTTTGGAGAACACATCGGAAGATCAAGGCTTCTCTTCCCGTTATTGGTAACATGATCTTAAACCCCCTTGTAGTTATTTACGTCCTTTAATTATGAATTGTGTCATATAAGTCGTGATCCATCCGCTGCGCAAAGATCTAACTCGTTTAGATCTAAGAACATGCATCCTTCATACACCAGTGAGTGGTTAGAGTTTGTTAGGAGCAATACAACTAATATAACCGCCATTATGTTACAATCAACCATCCTATAGCTCTATATATATCTTAGAAAGCATCCTGTAACAACTAATTAGATTGAATAATCATTAATCAAAGAATCATTTTTTATTCTTTTATTTCCGCCTTCATGTTCATTTGAATTCTGGAAATGGTTCTTAATTTTCTGCAAAATGTTGTTTGTTCTTGATCAAGAACTTGTTTGATTATCATCAATTCATCAACTTCTTTTGACGAGCAAATATAGAAAAATTAATGGTATGTATAACATCACCCAGAGGTCTATTTAGGACATTTTAGAGATGGACTCTAATGCATGTAAAAAAAGTGATGAAAATAAAGTAAGATTGCTTTCGATATGTTTTAACATTTATACATTGTTTAAATGACGGTTATATGTGTTTCTGCTTTGTTATCAACGAGTGCAAGAGGGCACTGTAATGATAATTGAATCGCAGATGCAAGTGTTATAAAACCGGCCACGGGATTTGAATATCATACCATTGTAGGGGTGATATCGTTCCTGTCAGAGTTTAACTCTAGACCAAATTGATATTGATGTTTGAATTTTGAAAGATACTACACGAGAGTATCATTTATAGAGAATCCAGTATCAATTTAATTTGTCGATGTGATGGAAGAAGGAAGAAAAATGAGATGACGTCATACAAAGCCATTGTTGATAATGAAAATTTCATTTAACATATAGAGTCATAAGTCCTGATCAAACTTATGAATGTGATATATTCTATTTAATTTTTTTGGTTAAATGTAAAAATATATTAAACCAAGGTATGCAAACTACAAGAGCTACATCCTAGACAAAAAAGAGCTAGTCTAGTATCTACAAAATGTTGAGAAGATGTTAGATTTGTTGATTTCAAGCAGCATAAGACCCCTGAGGTTATATGCTGCAAGAAACAACAACCACTAATCAACATCCAAAAACTGCAAAAAGGGGTCATATGAGAGCATAACTCACAGAGCCTATCCCTTGGCGTGTAGAGAAAGAAAATAATCTCATACAACCACCAGCAAACACCAAAAGAGAACACAAAAGATGTAAAAAACCCTAACATCATGGGGTAAAAGTGTACAAAGGAAAAGTAGCCTGCATTATATAGAAGATGTGAGTCTTAATACAATGCAAAACATCAGGAATCTTCAACAAAATGCCTTCAAATCTCTTCTTGTTCCTCATATGCCAAAGCCAATACACAACAACAGAGACAGAAGCCCTACACTTCCCTGCTCATCCATCTAACAGAACCAACAACAGACTCAAGCCGCCTACTAATGCCAAGCCACAATCTGATTTTCCCCCAAACCATACAAGAGATAGGGCATTGGAAAAACAGATGGGAGACAGACTCATTTACCAAACCACAGAGAGAGCAAATCTTATCATAAAAAAGAATCATGTCAGTAGTAAGTAAGCAATTCTTCAGAGCCAGCCAGAGCATAAAACAGTGCTTAGGAGTAGCCCTAGGATTCCTGACAGTCCTACACCACCAGACTTTTGGCCATTTCTTTCTGAAGAAATCATAAGCAATACTAGGGCTTAGCTTAGTGCCAATAGACCAGGACTGCAACAGTGTCACAACAGCATCAGTAGAACCAGAAGCTTCCAAAATCTTATCCCTGATTCTGAATAGAGCTTTGATCAAAGCTGAATCCCCATGCATGTACTGATAATCCCAAATATCAATGTTCTTCAAGTACTCTTCACTTATCCATCTCACCCAAAGGCAGTCCTTTTTACATTGGAAGTTCCACAGAATCCTGCAAAGAAGAGCCAAGTTCCAAGCATCCAACTGAAAGATCCCCAGACCACCCTCAGATTTAGAAACACAAATCTCATCCCAACCAACCAAGGATTTTTTATTGGTGTCACAAGATCCCCCCACAAAAACATCCTACAGAGCTGGTCCAACTTCAACATGACACTGCCAATAATAGGATAAATGCCAAGCCAGAAACAGTAAACACCTTGTATAACAGAAATAATAAGCTGCAACCTGCCTGCATAAGAAAGAGTGGCACCCTTCCAGTTGCAGAAGTAGTTCCTCAAAGAAGTAAACAAAGGATCATAGTGACCAACATTCAGTCTAACATCACAAAGAGGAATACCAAGGTATCTTATTGGAAAAACCCCTTCCTTTAAACCAGTGATATCAAGCAAATCTGCCTTATTATCCTCACTTAAACCAGCACAAAACATTTCTGATTTCAGCATATTAGCAACCAGGCTAGAGCAATCACCAAAAGAAGTTAAGCAATTCATCAAAAGAGTAACAGAAATGGGGTCCCCTCTAGCAAACAACATCAAATCATCAGCAAGAGCAAGGTGATTTATTTTCAGATTCTGACATCCAGCATGAAAATTGAATTCAGAATCCCCAACATTCTAGACAAATACTCCATTCCAATAACAAACAGAAAGGGAGACAAAGGATCACCTTGTCTCAAGCCCCTTTTTCCAGGAAAAATACCCTTTCATCAAGTAGTGGAGACACACAACATGGTCCACTTTATAAACCTGTCTGGAAAACCAAAGCCTCTCAAACAGTCTCAAGAAAAGACCAATAAACAGTATCAAAGGCTTTTCTAATATCCACCTTAATCAAGCACCTAGGAGGGCACATTTTAACTCTATAATGTCTGATCAGCTCCTGACAAAGGAAAATGTTATCAGACATTGCCCTACCATCCACAAATCCTGTCTGAGCTTCATCAATAAGATCAGGAAGACAAGCAGAAAGTCTGGTAGCCAAAATTTGGGAAATCACCTTATATGTAACATTGCAGAAAGAGATATGCCTATAATCTCCAATAGAAGAAGCATGAGTAGTTTTAGGTATCAAAGCGATGACAGCGTGGTTGATTTGCTTCAACATTGCATCATTGTGAAAGAACTCCAGAACTGCCTTAGTGAAAGCCTCACCAACAATATCCTAAGATTTTTTGAAAAAACCTGCTGAGAATCCATCAGGTCCAGGAGATTTGTCATCAGAGAAAGAAAACAAGTCTTCCTTTACATCCACAACAGTCCTCCCTTAATAAAAAATCAACAGCTGTACTAGGAACTTTAGGTCCAGTATTAACAACATCTTCATCAACAGGAACAACTGAAGCCTCTGTGCCTAAAAGATCAGAATAAAAACCAACAAAAGCATCTCCCACTTGGTCATAAGAAGTGGTAAAAGTACCATCTGCAAGTTTAACAGAGGATATATGCTTCCTGACATTATTCCTTTTCACCAAGGAATGAAAGAACTTAGACCCCCTGTCAATGAGCTTCATATACACACCTTTTGCTTTCTGAGATAAAAAAGAAGCCTCAGCAGCCTCCAAACCATGACAAATCCTTTTCTGATCCAAAATTCGTGAAGCCAATAGGCCCCTGATTATACTGTGATTGTAAATTACCAAGCATCTTAAGAGCATTCTCATACCTAACTGAGATATGAGCATAGTGCTTCTGATTCAAGACTTTCAAGGGTTGCTTAAGCCTTTTAAGTCTTTTACAAAGCTGATACATTGTAGTACCAACAATAACCTGATTCCAACTCTATGCTAGAATATCTGTATAACTATCATGTTGTATCCACATATTGAAGAACTTGAAAGGCTTTTTTCTGACCATAGAATCATTATGTAAAGTGATTCTACATGGGGAGTGGTCAGAATGAAGTCCAGGAGGATCAAAAAAAGAAAGAGCATTCAGGTTCCAATCATACCAAGAAGTATTGACCATGACCCTATCAATCCTTGTAAAAACAGCAGCAGTATTCCAAGTGAAAAACTCACCAGAGGAGTTCATATCAGTGAGATTAGCATCCAGACAGCAGTTAACACCATCCTGCATCTCATAATCTGTAGGCACATTCCCATTCATCTTATCATCCACAGAAAGCACAGCATTAAAATCACAAATGGCCATCCAAGGAAGGTTAGAACAGACACTAAGCTCCATGATTCTATCCCACAAGAACCTCCTATCCCTAATAGAGTGAAGGCCATACACAAAAGTAACCAGAATGCTGTCCTCAGAGACTAAAATCTTCACTTTGCAATGAATCCATTGCACATCAATTTCCAAAACCTCCACATACATAAAAGCAAGATCCCAGATCACCAACATTTTCTTACTATTATGCACATCAAAATTATGTACAGACTTCCAAAAGGGGACTTTCTTACATAAGAAGTGTTCCAAACTATTTTGAGACAACTTTGTCTCAAGGATTCCAAATAAGGAAATCTGATGTTGACTAAGAAAAGAGACAATAGCAGATTGTTTAAGAGCCTTATTGAACCCTCTAACATTCCAAAAACCTATCATTTTTGTCTACCTAGAGGTGATATACCCCTAGAGACATCATCAGTAAAATTTTTACTTGTTCCAGAAACACCTGCAGTGTCATGCCTACTATTCTTCTTTTTCTTCTTTGATTTCTTTGAACTAGAAGAAGCAGTTCCACCTTTATTCACCTGATCATCTTCCTCTACCTCATCTAACCAGTTTTTGGTTTTGTCAGGAGATAAGACATCAAAAGCATTAGTAACAGGGGTAGAAACCTTCTCTACTTCCTTCCTTTTAGTATTAGAAGCCACATTCTTTCCTTTATCAATATCAGAGTTCTTATTTGAAGATGCTGCACCAGAAGTTGGAACATCACCAGAAACAGGAGCCTTATCAGAATGAGGTGCATTATTAGTTTTACCATCATCCTCTATAATTATCACTTTCTTCATCTTTGAGGGGTTAGGTTTGGAAACACCAGGTTTTTTTGACCTTGACACATACAAAGAAGGAACTTCAGTCTTAGCATCATCATGTACATCTTCATTATGCCCTAGTTTATTGCATTTCGTACAAAACTCAGGCCTTTCCTCATATAAATCAGGCTGCATTAAAACCTTTCCATCATGCATAGTAATAGGAATCACAGAAGGCAACTCAATCTTTAGATAAATTTCCACAAGACACCTTGTAAAACTCAAAACTTTTCAAGAAGCAGTGACTTTTTAAGTATACTGGGGACTCCCAAGAAAGGAACATATCTTACTCAATGCCCTATCTTTCCAAAGCCTTAATGGAAGATTTGGCAACTGAATCCAAACTGGAACCACAATGCAGGCGTCTTTGCTAAAGTTAAACAGAACAGACATCTTCTTCAACAACAAAGGCTTCCCAAAAGCATAGAATGGACCAGCCTGCAAAAACTTATTAAGATCTGATTCTTGTTCAAACAGAAACACTATCCACCCAGAATTGTGATAATGATATGTGCATTTCCTTGGCCAAGAGTTCACAATTTTTTGGACATCATCCCTTCCTGGAAATTTGGAAGGAAAGATGCCAATAAGACTCTATTTTTCATACTATCATCATTTAAATCTTCCTCCTCCAAAAACACAGTATCTTGTTTGACACAATCAACATGATCTGTCAAAAGGACAACTTCATCTGAGGGTTCCCTATTCTTCTATACCAATTGTGCCCAAGAGGCAACCTCATCCACAACTTTTGCAGCATTATAACCAAAAAATCTATAGAAGGTGTATCAGTTTGAAATTCCTCCTCACCTACTGAAGCATCAACACCAGAGACACTACCAGTGGCAGGAGTAACAATTTCCTTTCTTGCAATAGAACCAGGATCCATCTCTAACTGAGTCCCCTATTCTACCACACATCTAGGTCCTAAAGTGGCAGTAACACCATCAGTAACAAGCCCTACAACTGAAGAACCAGGTTCAACAGGTGCAATAACATGCCCAGCAGGTGCACTGACACTCTCACTTGTCTTTTCAGACACACAACCATTCTTTAAGCAATCAACTAAAGCATTATCAGACTGTTTTTCAACTTTTAACCATTCTCAAAGGGTAGTAGTACCTGCCATATCACCTTTAGCCAGAATAAACTTCTTTTTAGCAATGTTAGCAGCAGGGTTAACTAACCTCCCAGATTTCAGCCTCATAGCCTCATAAACTTTGGTACTACATTTAGAAGCAGGCTCCCTCACCTCCACCATTGCAGGAGCATCAACCAGACCACTCACTCCAGGTGTAGGATCAACATCTGCTTGCTTCCTAGAAACAGGGGGATCAGGCAACGGATTATTTTCCAATGTGTTCTGAACTTCATCTTGAGCTGCAGGAAGTGCAACAATGGCATTAGGAGCTGTTGTAACCTGTAATTCACCAGAAGCATCAGTTTCATCTGCATCCGATTCATGAACAGTGCCATCTTCATATTTTTTCTTATTTTTGCAAGCCATAGCTCAAATCAGAAGCTGTAAGTTCAGAATAAAGAAAGGAAGGTAACAAGAAAGCAAATCGAGCAAGAAACAAGAGCTAAAACACAGTTAAAGAGAGGATTTGGCAAGCTCATTCTTGAGGAATAAGGGGCCGGCTGAGAGAAAGCATCTCTCTAAAAACCCCACACTACCGAGAGCTCTTTGAATGCGATATATTCTAAAAATCATGGGGATGAGATCAAATGACAGTTATATGTCAATGGAGATGAAAACTCAACCTATGTGATTGGAAATCCCATGAATTAGGTTAATACAGATAATTACAAAAGTCTCCATTAGACCTGGGAGCACTAAAAAAGTTTGTCTCCTGGAGTGAGTGCATATATATATATATATATATATATATATATATATATATAGCTGCAAACAAATTAAGAGGGATGAGTAATGCTCTTAATGAATTCATAGTCCGTTTTGAATGATGTATTAGAAGAAGCACACTTGATGAATTCACCTATATGAGTGTGGAGTGAAGCCGCTCCCATGACATAATTTTGGGTAAATATCTTAAGCACTCATGAATAACTAGGTGCGCGCACGGCCAAAATGCGCAAAACGGCGTTGAACAATGATATAATAGAGGAGTGTAAAGAGATTGGTAAAACTATTAGCTTACAATAATGATTTATTGGTTCATAGAAACTTGTTTCACCATTGTTTCGGTAAGCTAAGTTTTATTCTTTCTAGAATCTGATTCATAGTCTACAAGACACCAGCTTCGATATGTTACACTAATGTGTAAACCCAACAAAATATATTTTGTTTTTTTTATACTTTTGAAATTTGTGGGGATTCTTGGAAATATTAGATTATTTAAAAATTTCATATTATATTGTGATATTTTCATAAAGTATATAACTAATGGTTTAAGAAAAATAATTTAATGATCTGTGATGTTTTAATGGAGATCGTCGGATATTAGGGCTCCTATTACGCTGGGTGCCCGGACACCAGGAAATCGTCAACAGGTTTTTATTACTGTTTGCCTAGGCCCCATTTCGTGGAAGAGTGAGAAAGGGTCGCAGCTTCTTCCTCTACACAAACTGAGTATATTGCTTGCTACTAGGCCACATGCAAGGCTGAGGAACTTCATCACAGGACATCAGGTGATGGGTAATCTCTCTAGACTGCTGAAGATCTACCGTGATAACTCAGCAGCCCTTGCCTTACATTACAAATATTAATTTTCTTCAGTAAATTATTTTAAAATCAGTTAATTCATTTGCTTTGACTTAGTCTCTTTCGCATAATCAAGGGATTGGATAAGAGAAGGTTTTTGTTATCCCTTAACTACAAAGAGGGAATCAGTGCGACTTTTATGGGAGAGTTAGTACTCTCTCTTATTTGGGGTTTTGCACTGACTGAGAGTCTTTTGATATATATATATATATATATATATATATATATATATATATATATATATATATATATATATATATGTGTGTGTGTGTGTGTGTACCTTTGGCTATGTGTAGCCGATTAAGGAAGCAAGGAATAAAGAGGAGACCGAGTATAGATTTTGCTTTTATACTTTTCCTATCCTCTTGTCTTCTTTAAAATACCTTTTGTTAGGCTTTATACATACAAATATTATTATTGATTCCCGGTGTCTTTTCTTCGATGAAAGGAAGACTGTGTTTTATCCTAGTGGGACATTTCGATTCATGCGAAATAAGTTATTTATGACTGTGTCTTTTGATACGACTCACAATATTGTGTTCGATTGATCATTACGGTTGATTGGTTGTTTTTTTACAACTGATCTACAATAAAGATCGGTACTGGTTGCTGCTTTACAAGGGAGATTTTACATGTCACGATCGTTTTTACGTAGATCGTTACCCGGTCGATAATCAATTATGAAGACCGTTACTTGTTCGATGATCAATTGCGAAGGTTATTACGTGTTCGTGACGTCACTCAAAATCAAATATTACAACACTTCCAACCCGGTAATCTATCGGTTAAATTTAGAGGTCACTATTTTGGCCATCATCCACCTCCAATATCCTCCTCTCAATCCTCCCACCATATGATTACTGCGGAAAACCCAATACACATGATGTGAAGCAACTTGATGATGTTTTTCATCTGGATTCTTCTCTCTTTTGATATGCTTTTGAACAATATTGTGCCAAATTCAGTCTCATCTTATTTAATATTTTTTTTTGAGGCTATCTTATTTAATATTTAAGAGCAAATAATTGTAAATTGACCCAATAAGACCAATTGACCCGACCCGGATCTGGAAACTAAATATGGGGAATGAGGGAGAAGGACATAAATATTTCATCAATTGAGTAGAAGGACAGTCTTTTGAAACTTTTGCATAAAGGACAAAACTATTTATTCACTATCGAAATTCACTGCTTAAATTCATTTGCCGAAATTCATTGTCCGAAATTCACTAATTTTCAAAATTCATTGTCGAAATTCACTAATTTTAAGGGATTCATTATCGAAAATTCATTATCAAAATTCACCGATTTCGGGATTCATTTGGAGATCACGATTTTCTGGATTCACTGCTTTGTTCTTGTCGCTATAAAAATTATGCAGTTGTCCTTTTCCCTATAAGAAATATGTAGTTGTCCTGTTACTTAAAAATATTTCAGATTTCAGATTGTTTCCTTACCCTAATTTTCCAAACTAAATATTAGATTGAAAAAAACACACGGAAAAAATAGAGACCCCACTCTTCCACGCACACTCACGATATCCTCCCAAAACTTCTGCCATGACCAGAAATCTCTTTTAGCCGGATGATGTAACTGGATTTCACTTAGGATGTTCCATAGTTTTCTAAAATTTGCGTTATTGTTTTTCCACTTAGAGATTTGTGGGTTTTCTTTCTTCCAATTTGCACGGTATTGTTTAATACTTAAAATAGTGTTTTGATTTCTTAATTTTTAGGGCATAATATTGTCCGTTATATTGCTTATTGATATCATTCAAATTCTTTCAGATCGATTGACCTAATTCAACTCGAAATTCTACGTAATAATTCCTGTGTTTTTCTTGGGATGTAGTTTCATATACTCTTGCATTTCACCCGGCAAAGTAACTGAAATCTGTAAAGGATTAATTTTTAGGTTTTGTTCTCATAACCATGAATGTTGATGTTTAAATGCAGTTGCCAATAAATTTTTAGTTTTTGTTCTCATAATCATGAATGACGTTGTCTGAAATGCAGTTGCGTCACATATAGAAGGAGTTCAGACTTATAAAACCGTGTTTTGTTGTTCTTGATCTTTGTTGTGCTCCTGGTGATTGGCTTCAGGTCTCATATTGCACTTTTTTTAGCTCCACCGTGATGTCTATTGGATGGCTATTGTTAAAGGCACCATACTGAACCTAGCGTTTCAGCACCATGTTGACAATCAACTTTTTCACAGCCGGTTCATAGTTCTAAAATCTATTTTCACAACGTCGATCGTGAAACTCGGTTCTAGAGTTAAGAATCGACTTTCACCCTTTCGATTGTTTTTGTGCCAAAAGTAAATATAGTATGGTGCCTTTACAACACCCCATATTGGATTGAGTGTGCATGTGTATCAGTGTAAAATGGTGATGCATCATGCATTTGCAGGTTGCAATTGCCAGAGCTTGGGTCCATTGCAAAATGGCGGTAGTGTTGTAGCCTGTAGGAGTTGTAGGTGCTTAATGTGAGTACCTGGTTATGTCTCTAAAAGTGGGTTGTGATGCAAAGCATTTTGATACAAGAGTTCGCACTGTTGTGATGATGCCATGAATCTAACCAGGAAGCTATTGACCGACCTTTCCCCGAAGGTAATCAACACGTAGAGCACTGTATTTTGTTATTGAAAGTCACAATTGAATTGATTTGGTTATTCTACGTGTGAGTTGTGACCACCTAGCCATTCTTGATCTCCTAATAATCTTATATACGTGTTCTTTTGGTGCAGGGCTGTTGTTAGTCTGGTGTGTCCTCTTGTAAGTTGCTTTATCATCGAATCATGGCTTTGGTGTTTGATATCATTTTAATTTTTCTCACTTCTGATGTTGTTCCATTTTCACATCTGTTTCTGTAACGCTCCGTTCCCGGACACCGAGTCCTTATCCGGAAAAAAACGTTCGGCACGTATAAAATAAAAATAAATTTAACTTTATACGTAAGCCTCTACTACGTCGTATCGAGTTAAGCAAAACGGAAGTAAAAGACTCGGGTAATAATTTTTTTTCAAATAACCAAGAATAGAAACTCAATATCTAAAGATAGAAATATAACATTTATTATATTGAGAAAAAAGAAATCAAACGAAAACCAAACGTACGAAAAACCTCCAAACGTATACTAAAAGGAATTACAAAGTTTTCAAGAAAACTCCAAGTCCATCAAAATTAGTAAAAACACGAATAAATGAACTCTTCAACTTCGGTGTCCTTAAACGTCGTCATCAAAGTCCTCGTCGAACTCCAGATTTACCTGTTCGTCTTCTCTCCCCCAAGACATATAAATAAACATGCATTTGAGGTAAGTACATTGTACATAGTAAGAAGTAGAAGCTACAATTTAATTAGGCTCTTTAACAGTTTTATTTTTATAATTATCTTTATGAGACCGACTCGATCTAAGGTTTACTCAATGCCCATCGACATGTCATGACTATACGTTTCTATCTTTGCTTATCTTGGTTACGGCATCACTCAAGGACACTAAGCATGACGTTCATCAGCCTGAAGATATACTTGCTAACTAACGATGATTAGCACCGATTTGCTCCGTGGTCTCCCCTGTATGTGTATACGCCTATTAATTTCCTCCACTACCCTTCAGCCTTTTGAGCCAGTGGCGTTGTTCATCTTTTATTAACGTATCACATCACCGATATGAAATAGTGCCTAACCAAGAATAAGTGACGTTTTATCTTTTACTACACTTATGTAATTATTATCCGTTGTTATCTAACCACCTAAGTGTTTTCAAAATAAAACTCACCTTATCAACTCTACTCCCTCACTTAGAAAGCTAGACATCACAACCTATCAAGTACACGAAAATTGATGAACTCTAGTTCATCAAAGCATAAACCCTTTCATGCCTTCCAACGGTCCCGAACTTTAACTCCCTTTAAGAGTACGTCCGGTGCCGGATCCAAACGCATCAGAAACTCAATCGAGGCTTGTTTACGTTTATTTAATGTTATTAAATCATGAAACAGCATTTAAAATCCCAAGCATAGCTTAAAATAACTTATTTATCAAAACAGGGGCAATGTGCGCACATTCTAGGGGAATGTGTGCACATTGGGCGAAAATTACATTCAGCCCGGCCAGTGTGTGCACATTCCAAGGGAATGTACGAAAACTCCAGAACCTGTCCACATTCAGCCTTGGCAATGTGCGCACACTTCTAGTCAATGTGCGCACACTCAGCGCACAAAACTCTGTAAACACGTTTTTTATACACTTTTACGATCTCTAATCAAATCCAAACATGTTCAACATCAAAATACTCAAACAAATAGTAGCAAATGATGACTTTTATCTACCATAACAACCCTAAATCCTTAGGCAAAATGAAGGTATGATTTGTAACATAAAATCATAACAAACCTTAATATAAAACATAATAAACCATAAATTAACTTGTAGGAAGATCCTCAAACCTTAGCAAGCAAAATTTCAAATCTTCAACTCCAAAATCCTGCAACAAAACAGAGCCTTTTACACAACCACCTAGAATGACCAATCCCAAAGCGAATTAGAATCGAACAAAGGCTCCTAAAACGATCAAACTACGATTCTACGAACAAAAGATCACCATAAACGATCAAAAAAGCCCTTAGGGTGAAATTTATACCTTAGCCAAAGCTTCAACTTTCTTGGGTTGAAACGATGCACTCCTTACGACGATTCCGATACTTCTCTCAAAACTGAAATCCGATAACGAACGACTGAGAAATTGAAGAATGTCTCTAGGCCTCTTTCTAATGCTTCTGAGATTTTCTTCTTTTACGTAAAAGCAAATTTCTGAATTGTAATTAGGTTAAGGGGATTTAATTTTCTTAAATAGAAAATTCCCAAATTGTTGGACTTATTTTAAGTTTTAGTGATGAGTGCCATACTAACTGTTATAGTGCAAAGGGAAAAAGATGTCTAGATCAAATGTATAAGTTTATTAGAGTTTGATCTTTGTATAGGTTTGATCAAACAAGCCTTTGTAAAGGTCACCGATTTATATCGTGAGATCTCTAGTCGATGGGGTAAATAGGTTAGTAGACTAGTCAGGAACCTGCTGAAGACTGAAGGCTGAGGGGTCAAACTCAGTAAATGAAGGCTAAGAGATCAAACTTAGTAATTGAAGTCAAGGATATGGAATCAGAACTTAGGCAAGTCTGTGATGACCTAAACTGATTGCATATACCTTGTGTAGAAGGTCTAAGTTCCTTAAGTTGGATGGTGATTGGAACTTAGTTATTTGCAAAAAGGTGTAATCTAACTTCACAATTAAAAGTTAGATAAAAGAAGTCTGCTGCATTGTGTTTTATACACAGCAGATTCAGCAGACTGATATGTATCTCAGCAGACTGATGAACCTGCTGATATATATACCTCGGTTAATTCAAGTTTACATTGGAAGATTACATGGATAAGGACAACCAACTACCTCTGATTTATCAAACAAATCAATGGCTGAGATTAAAAGAATGTTGGGATGATTCAGAATTTTATCCAATGGTTGCAAGTCAAAGGGTGGACAAACTGCATCCTGTCAAAATGGATTCTAATAGTGTCAGTCCTATGAATAGTGATAGAAAGCAAGTCAAATAGGACAAAAACAAGGAACGGTTATATTTGAATTTCAAATAGAGGTCACATGCACTCCTACCTATAAATAGGGACTTCCAACTCAGAAAAATATGATGAAAATTAAGAGAAAAATATAAGAGAAAATTCTGAACTTCAAGAACACCCTGCTGAACTTACTGAGCTTAAAGCTACTGATCCAGAGAAAATCTTCAAGTGTATTCTGTATTCAAGCTACATCATGTTTACACACTTGAAGACTGCAAGCTGCTGATTATATCATCCTAATCAAGCTGCTGCAACTGAATAATTTACTTGATTCAATCCTTCTTTCACAAGAACCTCTCGAGGACAAAGAAGCATCGATAGGTGTGAAAGATCGTTGTTTGTGGTGGAGCTGGTGAAGAGGCAATCCTACCCTTCAAGGACCAGTGGAAGACTTTGGAGCAAACAATCCTACTGCTCCAAGTGTTCGATTTTAGAAGCCATAGTTATTGGTGAAGGACAAGCAACTTAGGAATCTTTGTAACAAATACATCAAAGATCTCTAGTGAATTACCTCCAACATCACAGGAGAAGAGTGGACTGACAGGATTACACCACCTGGAACCACTATAAAACCTGCTTACTTACTTTCTGCACTTACATTCTGCATTTAGTATATCAAGCACATCACTCTACTGAATCTAGCAACTGAACTCACACACATACACTACTGCGTATCTAACACTTAGTATCATATTTAACAACATGTAATAAGGCTTAATTTTTGATATAATTCCGCTGCACAAATTCAGTGCACTCAACTATCGATGAACTCTCGAGGCATCGGCCAGTTAATCGAGGTGTCAAGCAGACTCTTGAGGTATCAATGATTTGTTGAAGTTGCTGAGTTTATTAACTCCCAAAAGTTTTAAGTGTTAAGTTTATTCACCCCCCTCTAAACTTAACCAAAGCCTTTTCAAGGGACCAACAATTGGTATCGGAGCAGTGCTTCTGTTCTGAAGTAATCCTACTTGTTGTGCTTGTGAAAATACTTTGAAAACTCTTTCAAGTCACTGATTTTCAAAGCTTTGCATCATGGATAACAACCAGTATGCTAGAACAATGTTGATGTGTTCACATGATCGTTTTTATGAATATAAACGTCGTATGCAGGCTTATCTAGCTGCAACTCATGATGAAATGATGGATGTCCTGACAGATGGACCACTGGAGATTACCAAGTCAATAACAGTGGTTGAAGAGACACAGTACATTCCTAAACCTAAAAAGGAATGGACAGCTGAAGACAGAAAGATAGCAAATTTGAACAACATTGCTATTGATATCATTTACAGAACTCTGGATAGCAACATGTATATGAAAGTAAAAGATTGCAAAACTGCAAAAGAACTTTGGGACAAGTTACAGTTGATCTGTGAAGGCATTGATGAAATCAAGAAGAATAAGATCAGTGTGGCAAAGAAGAAGTTTCAAAAATTTGAAATGAAACCAAATGAAACCATTGAACAAATGGAATCCAGATTCAATGCAATTTTGGATGAACTCACCCTACTATGTGTTAATTGCTCAAAAGAAGAAATTAACACAAAAATCTTGGAAGCTTTGCCTGCTACAGATGGCTAGAAGATGAAAGTGACAGCCATAGAGGAAATGAGAAGTCTGCATGAAGAAGATACATTCAAACTATTCTCAGATCTTAAAGCATATGAATTCAAGAAGAAGTTATCACCTTCTACTGAAAAGGAAGAGCCAAAAACCACAACACTGGCTGCTTCACATCAAGAAGAAGGATCAGAAGTTCAAGATGACTTGCTGGATGAGATGCAAGAGCAGATTGCATTACTGAGCAAGAAAATTAGGATGATGAAAGGTGGAAAGGGTTCTTCAAGGAATTTCAACAAGAAATTCACTGAAAAGAAGAAAGAAGAATCAAAGAAAGACAATGATTATCTATGCTTTCAATGCAAGAAACCAGGACACTTCAAACCTGATTGTCCTGAGTTAAAACAAAGTAAGGAACCTGATTATCTGTGCTTCAAC